>OX336883.1:3908577-5371077 GCA_946959425.1 Argyrosomus regius
ATGACACGCTGAGGCCACCCTGAGCAGAGAGATAGAGATGAATTCATCTCACTCAGAGTGTTTCAAAGTTAGTCATGTCATTTTCTGAACTCATCTGACACGTTTCAGTCGCTTCAAAATGGCCGCTTGACTGCTCCAGCAAGTGGCCGTGGCTTCAGCACATTTAGAGGACACGCCCCCACAATCCTGGAGCTGAGAATTCATTTTTACCTGATTTTGACACCTAATTTCATAAACTTGTTGATATTTTTAATCATTCAAATTTGGCTGGGTTGTTAATAACAATTTCTTCTTTGGTCTGACAAACTCAGAACACATATTTATTCTGACTTTACACAGACTTTAAGTGGCATCTAGTGGTGTAGTTGATTGCAATCCCCTCGTCTCAACCTCTCGGTGCCTGTAAAAGCATGCGAAGAAACATGAATGGCCCAATCTTCAGCCAGAATTTAGTTTGTCGTGGACTTTTTTGTTTGTTTTTTTTGACCATATTTACACGTTTCCATCTTTACATCTGCATCTTTAAGACATTTACAATATTCTGCTTAATCTACTTCTCAGGTTCCATCATGTTAACTCGGTCTAAGTCGTAGTTTCTGATTGGTTAGTTCAGTAAGATGCGAGTCAGAAGAAGGAAGCGTTGTTGTTGTTGTTGTGAAGCTGATGAAGTGTAGAAATCAGTAAAGTGCTGCTTGAGAAAGTTATGCCTCTCCATCCTGCTGTTTCCTCTAATCAAGAGTGACCCCATTCAAACCACTCTTGGTACCAAAATCATGTCTGTAGTAGACATATTTGGTATAATTACTGATTGATTTTAAGATGTGTTGCCATAAAAGTGAAAGCTGGAGAATAACGCAGATCTAATTCAGTTTATTAATATTAATGATCCAAATATATCAGTCAAAAGATTAGTCAAATAAATGCATTACTAAACATAAAATGTTTTTTAACGGTAGAGTGATTCTCCCTCCTACAAGACTTCAGCTGAGATTTTAATGTAACGTAAAAATGCAAATGCAGTCAAATGTGACGTGAAAATTTCAATCAGCATGAATGAATGAACAGCTTTGAAATCAAAGAAGAAGGAGACCTCCATATAGAATAAAATCCTTCTGTTTCGAAGGCCCCAAGATAAAATTACCTCATGCGTACGATCAGGATTTCTGCAATAAGCTATTTTGTCTTTTATTGCTTGAAATCCTTTGTTCATGAGTAGCACTGTGGTACAAGTCCAATATTTCCACTGCTCAGAGGCCTTTATGTGTTCCACCTTCTGCTGGAGCTAAATACACATTTCATTTTAATTTTATTGGTATAAAAAAAGGCTCAGTGATTATATAGTTAATAATGATGTGGAAAAACTTAGTGCCAGGAGTAAGAATGTGCATCCAAACTAATAGATTCTTCAAGTTGTCGTGTGGCATCTCAAATGTTTAGCAGCCTGAGAGAGCTACAGACAGACAGTACACATTTTTAAAGAAAGGGAAAGCAAGAGGGACAATGAAATATAACTTAAGCTGCCACCAACTGACAGTATCCCTGTGGCCCATTACCATACTGCATGTATACTGTCTGCTGAAGTTATAAATACAGTATGTCTGCCGGAGAGAGACACAGAGTTGATTTTCATGCAAATCCTCTCTTCACTTGTAGTGCCTGTGTCTGGTTTAGCCTACTTTTGATTCACAAAATGATGGAGTCTTTCTGCTTTATCAAGCAAAACATTTAGCTGAAATGCTGTAGCCCGAGCGTTGCACTACACTGACTTTGCATTTCATATAATTGGTTTTGATATTGTTTGAAGCCAGAATCAAGTCAAATGTGGAGAGAAGTCGCATGTTCAGGCCGACTTCTTTCCCTGGTGATATGAAATCCGCAGAGATTGTTAGGAAGCAAGCAGAGGCGAACTGGGAAATGGGATTAACTGTGTCCAGAATTATCCTTTAAACTGAGAAAACCGGCGTAAATCAGTAAAATTGATTCCGTGATTAAAAATGTATCGAAGTGAGCTCAACAAAGAGCATACATATTAAACGGGCTGATTAACAAATGCAGTGTATGTTTTTGTTTTTTTTTTCTAAGGGACAAGTGCTTGAATTTAAACTGTAGGCCACAGAGTCTCACTCTCTAATCAATTTCCTCTACATTCATTCATTTAGTCACATAATCATGGCCCTAGATTGCCCATTCACACAATATGTCCATCAAAAACTCTATTCAAGCTTGTATCCCGTCCAAATACGTAATCCATCCATCCATCCTTGGCCATAACAGCTTGTAATGTCCTTCTGCTAGTGCTAATTATAGGCTTTTAATACTGCAAGTAAAAGACAACCTATTTTCGCTTCTTTACAATGTGCCAGCATAAACACAAAGGCACACAAAGACACACAAAGACACACACACATACCTCTCCATTAGTATTTGGCACTTAGTGACACAGGTGCAAAAAAGAATCACATGACTGGATTTGAATAATGCAATAATTTACCTCCAGCCAAACTAGCCTTGGCTTGCACGTCTCTCTCCATTCTTCCTCCCTCCAACACTAGTTCCTCTCATCTGCAATCGCTATATTTATCTTTGACATTTAACACTCTCTGTTAGTGTTTCATGTTTTTTCTGCTCTTTAACACACCTGCCTCATTATTTGCACATTCTTACACACACACAACCCACCTTGGATACAACCACAGCTCGTGGAAACCCTACCCTTTCATTTATGAATGTTTATTAATCATTGATAGCTTATTCATGAGCGGCAAATGAAGTAGAAGGTATGAAATTTGACTCCATTCATGTCGTGTGTTTTTAAACCCCGCAAAGAAATTGCACGGAAGTGCAAATGGACTCATCCTCTGTGCACAAACACACACACACACACACAACCACTTGTGCACAGTGTCTAAACGTGTGTTCCTGTGGGAGAGGGTGGCTAATTCTGTCTAATAGCATGGCTACCCTTCATCTTCCCACTGGGACCCTGGAATTCAATTACCAGTGGGTTATACCTCTCGCTCCTCTGCTACATATTGCCACTAGCACTGACAAACTAATGAAGCATCTTATTACAGTATTTCTAACTGCAGCATGTGCAGTATTTTTATAAATATAAAGTATGAGAAAGTGCCGATTTTTTTTTTCATAACTCGTAATTTTTTTTTCTGCTGCGTGTTTATTGCTGCCGGAGATGATTTAGACGGATATTGTACTGCGAGAGAATCAGACTCGTTCATGGGAAGGACTTTCGACTGGGAACAAATCTCAGCCATGTTCACGTTGACATGGTTGAGTGGAGTGCTGTTCAGCTGAAAAACACATACAGGCAGGTACCATGCAGAAGTGGAACTTATTAGTTCTAACTGTGGGCTGTGCTGTTTCACTTCTCCAGCTTGACTTCAGGGTTCTCCCCTCTCTTTCTCTCTCTCTCTCCCCTTCTGCCTCTCTTGGGAATTGTATCTTGATAAATATCAAACAGATACACACACAACTACACACACACACACACACACACACACACACACACACACCTGTAGCGCCATGCTGAGAAACTGCAAAGCACAAACAAGTGAGCTGGCTTCCTCTTGACTGTTTTCAGTTTAGCCAGAGTCCAAGTGGCCTTTCAAGTACTGAGCCTCCACTCTGAGGACTTTCAAAAGTCTGTGTGAGGAGCGATGTACTTAGAAATGTCTTAGTGTGACTGCTTAGTGCACGAGGAAGTGCTAAGCAATGTGTCTCCAGTGCAATGTGAGTTCAGTTAACAAATGGAAATACACATTATTTCAGGATGTGCTGTGATCACGTTATATGAAATGTGTCAACACCTGCTAATGAACAGCAGAGACCATTTTAGATAGCTCCAACTGCTCATTGTCGCATTGTAATTCCTACACTGACAATGAGATAATGCACATATGACAACAGCATGTTTATTTATTATTTTTTCAACTATATCAACTCTATGTTAGCCATCAGCCACCAAGGTCATGTTTGCTCATTATAGCTGTTGTGCTTCACGAAGAAAAATGTGCAAGCTACATCTGGAACTATTCAGCAGTGAAATAAAACATCATGATGGCTTTCAGGATGGAGCCTCAATAGAGATATAAACAGCAAAGCCACAAGGATCCACCATCCTCAAAACCTCAGAGAAGACCAGGAGACAAGGAGCACTCTACAGAATCCAGGGACGAGCTGCATGAAACCTCACAATTAAAAATTTGTGTATGCACAAAGACATTGTGGAAATTGGTGCACATGCACAATACTGTGGGAAGTGGAGGGGCTGCCAAGGCTGCAGCCTCCCTCGTAGTAGCAGCTTCAAATGGCAGTACCAGCTGCAGTACTTACAGTTTTTTGTACACAGCTCTCGTCTTTCTTTCTTAATTTCAGATTTGTAAAATGATTCGCCCATGGTGATCATTCACTATTCAAACAATGGACTGGATTTAAAGAATAACGCTGACCTCAGTGTTCTGAAACAGAGAGACGTTTTTTGAGAGACAGCGAGCTCAAATATTCAGTTTTTTTTTTTTATCTGGACTTTTATTTAAATGAGTGTGGGGACGTTTTCAGCACCAAGGATGGTGCCAAAGCTGTTTTTACTGGTACTCATGGTGGTAGCTTCAAATGTACACTTAACATTGATCTTATATCTTCTGTATCTTATGCAATGAGCATCGATTTGTATGAGCAATGTAATAAAGTTTGCGTCTGTTAGGACTGTACTGCTTTATTCCTCGTGTGTGGACATTCCTTAGAGCCACTATGCTACAGCGCTGTGACATTATTTCCACATAAGTTTCATATCCAGCCATAGAAAAGTGACTACATAACAGCTGTCATGCATAATAGGTGAGTGTGTAAGCTGTCACAACACCGCAGGATCCAGACTTGCACCTCGTGCCGGCATGCACCTGCACAAGCCTCATTTCCCCTCCTGCAGTTGGCGATAAATGGGCGTAGAAACACCCTTAATCACTGTTTGCATATCAATAGTTTTGCTGGCTCCAACATTCATTACACCTGTCAATGAGAAGAAAGGAAAAGAAAAAAAAAAGTGCAGTTGAACAGCACCAAACACCTGTCATTACTGTATGCGCAAGTGGCTAGCGCACATGCCACTCATTCACATTTACCTGTAAACCATAATCACAGCGATATCATCACTTTGAAACGGCACAAGGAAATGACCGATAATTTATAGAGCTCGTATTGAAACAAACTAACAAAGTGCTTTACAGGTCAGGATAACTTTAAAAGCAGAGTTGTTGTCAAGACCACCAAAGTCAAGACGAGGTCATGACCAAGACTTCGAGGGATCAAGACCAAGTCAAGACAGAGGTTGCAGGATTTACATACTGCTGTGATTTCTTTTGGATGAAGCCACTAACAGTAACAAAAATTTGAAATTAGAAACGAGTTAAATTATTGGTTACATTTGACAATTTATTAATTTGACTATTTTTAACAGCACATTAAGTATTAAGAAATGATAAAGTATCATTAACTAATGTGCAACATATTTTCTTTCTCTTAGAGTTACAGCTTAAACCAGATCAGCCTACGCCTGGTTATTAGCAGTCAGAGTACAAATATGCAGCGCGAATTCCCACAGAAACACAGTGTAACTGAGGAGGAGGATGAATTCTATTTCTAGCAGATTATTTCTTATTTCACCATTTTTGATTCTTCTTAATTCTCTAACTTATTTTAGTATTTAGTCACAAATGACTTTATTGTGCTTTAAATTGAGTTCACAGTCCAAAAATTTAACTTGTTCATGTTTAATGAGCTGATTTACAGAAAACTGTGAGTTTGATTTGTTGGAGAACTTTGCAGCGGTTGTGGTCTTGTGGTTAAACCGTGAGCTGAACACTCCTTTTCTCTCTTTATCTGTGCCTACGCAGGTGTTTGCTCTATAACTACAGACAATATAACAACTTTGAGCCATTTCTCAGCCAGCTTTGACCATAATTTGTTTTACTCTCGCTTCAGCGGTGCGAAGAGGTGGCTGTGCTATAAAGTGAAAGTGAAACTTCAGTTCAACCTGAAGTGTAAAAGATTTTTCATTACAGTTAGGTAACTAATGGGAACACTGGTGATATCACTACAGATGTGATGAGAGATACACCCTGAGTCCTGTTTGTCAGAGTTTTAGAAACATCAAAATGCAGTTGAGACTGTTAAGATGAACATTTTGTGGACCCAAAGTGCAAACACAACCATAGACCAAACTCAGTTTAAACTGTTTATTTTTAGCAGGGCTGAATGTGCAGTGGCAGGTTGAGATCTCGCTGAGAGTGAAACTGAGAGTTGGTGCAGGGCTGATGGTGGCAAGAGTCTGAGACGAGACAGGGCTCGACATAGCTGGGTGATAGCAGGGGAATATCCTGAAGTACGGGGAGATCAAGGTAGGCGAGGCACAAAACAAAAGTTCCAAAAAGATGCACAAAGTCTGAGTCACAGTCTGGTGAGGCTGAGCTGGTCTGAGCTGCTGCATGGGTTGATTGGATGATTAGGAGTAGGCAGTGAGGTGATCAGGCAAGCGAGAGGGCCACGCCCAACAACACACACAACAGAGAGAGACAGAAACACAAGGAAAGGTAAAACAAGGGGAAATCACTAGGAAATAGGAGGCAGATAGCCTTATCATGAGAAAGATGAGACTGAGACCTTCAGAAAGTGGTCTTGGGTCTCAAAACCAAGACTACAACTCTGATTAATCAACCATCAATGAAGGAATGAAGGCTTGCAGGCTCCCAAAAAAGTAAGTGAGAAGAACTTTCATGAAGATTATTTTATCAAACTATTTCCAAGATCAAGAATGAACTTGCACGTCAAAATGAGTTGCTTTTGAGATCCTTCAACTGCTCCGTACGTCAGCAGACTTATTACAATTCACCCCGGGGGGAACATGAATCTTTGTACCAAATTTCATGGCAGTAGTTGTCGAGATATTTTGCCAAGGTAACCCACACAGGGTTCACAGAGTACTCAGGACCAATGAGTCCGTAGGTTGGATTGAAGAAGGGAATGACAGAGACAAGAAGCAACTGGAACCACAGGGTACTTTCAACTTAAAATATATTAAATATGTCTGCAGAAGTCAAATTAAAGTTTCATTTAACTCATGGAAAAGTTTCAACTCACTGATGAATGATATACTTCCTGAAGCTACAGTGAAAGTATTAGACCTGTAGTTAATTTCTCTTCCCATCCTGCCTTTCACTCCTCCACACATGCTCACATTAATTTGCCTGCTGTCTTTATCTGGAGCCTGTCAGTCGCGATATCAGCTGATCTCACATCTATCCAATAGCGCAGTGACACGCCTGCATTGTTCTGCCTTCAGTATGTTTACCCCCTCACATTCCCATCACCTCCCGATCTTCAACGCTTCATCAGCTTCATCATTTCATCACCTATCAGCCTCAACAGAGTCACATATCATGTGTTATAATAAACACATTTACTTCATTGACTTCAGTCTCTCCTCATTAAACTGCATTCAGTGCAGCAGTAACTTTTTTCACAATGCTTCACAGTTCGAACACGTAACGTAAATCACATTTTTAACACAATTCACTTGCAAGAAGAAAAAGTCTCTCGGGTGTTACGAAGTTGAGGATTCCTTTGGTCTGTTCTTTCAAGTTCAACTTTGTTCCTTTGTTGTGGGCAGTTCAGTCAGATAGGGTAATGTCAAGTCAGTTTCAGTTTCAAAGTGCTCCCAGGTTTGTCAGAGAAGTCAAGCAGTAAAGATGTGGTGCTTTAACAATCCTACCACACCGCTGTACTCAATGATGGGAGCGAAGGCATGGGTGCTCTCCTCCTCGGGGCAAAATGTGATCTCGGTCCAACTCCTCGGGGTGAGGAGGTGATTGGGTTCAGCACTGGCTCGACATCTTCTTTGTCGAGGGGAAAATACAAATACAAATCCGAGGGTGTTTCCAGGTAATCTTAAAACCTACCCGGTGTAAAAACAAAACAAGGCCATCCTCATGAAATTCAAATCCACCTCTTTCACTTCACATATGTGTCTCACAGTGAGCAGAGTTATCCACTATCATTTCTTCTAGTTCAACTTGTTTCTAACTCGAATAACACTTTCATGTTGTTTTCCTTTCTCGGTCCCATCCTGAAGTCTGCACCGCCTGATGTAGCCAATAAGATCCAAGTCAGAGCAAAATTACTGTGACTGACTGACAGCAAACAGAAAATAAAACTTGAAATGAAATAATCACACTGAGCTCAATTCTCTGCTGGGTTTCAATAAGACTCACAAATGTGAACCTCAAGGAAAGTATGGATTATGTTTTCTGGTCAACGTTTTTTGTGCCAATCCATCAAATAAATGTTAAATGAGATATTTCACTCTGTTGACGGCGCTATTGGAAAACTCTGAGCAAAATTATACAGCAATACATTTAATAGTTATAGAAATATTTTGGTCTGGACCAAAGCGGTGGACTGACCAACCAAACACTGCCAGCAACAAAAAAACATGAGATGTGTAGGATTATGTTGGCTCAAAGCTGAAATAAAACTCTCCTCTAACTTGATCTTACTTCAGAAATTGCTCTTTTCTTCCCTCCTCTATAATATATATTTCTTGATTTTTCTTTGGGGCCTTATCAGCGTGTAAATACTTGAACTACACTAATCATTTCACCTGGTCTCAACTTTTTTCACATTGCACTGCAAAAGGGTGGAAAATTGCTTCCCGAGAAACCAAGGCTGCTGAAATACACATTGCCCACACATTAAATGTGCAATAGAGTGAAAATACAAAACATTAGAAATACCTGGTGTTTCTCACCATGAAATAGACTGACAAAGTAATTCCAACTGAAAGCCACTGCCTATACTATTGATTAAACCCACTTCTGCCTTAAGTGAAAAGGTAAATGGGGATGAGAAAAATAAGAAAACAAAACAGACCTCTGAAACACTGTGCAGCGAGTTCATGACAATTTGTATTTCTTGACAGCCACGCACGAGATTATAAATGTGAAAAATAATTGCTACAGACAGGAAATAGTGTTTTTATGTACACATTGCCGTTTCCTCTGGTGTGCTGAATACATTAAGCGTCTCATATTGCTAGAAACACTCAGCAATGTGAAACCATTGTGTTAATTATGTATAATCTTTTGAATGTCACCGTTTCTGTGCACTACATATGAGTAAACCTACCTCCAGCAGCCAAAATAAGCCACTTTAGAAAGCATGAATCTTTGACATACTAATCTGTCCTGGGATAAGAATGAGATTTTAACTGTCCAGGCACAAGAATGGTTTAATCTTTATTTCCTAGATTAGAAAAGGTTTAAACATACAGAGTTCATTCAGAGTGTATTCCACTGCAGGGCACCCAGGTGCTCCATTTTACTTCCTGCAGAGCCGTAATTACAAACACAGAGGCAATTGAATCCATGCAGGGAGGCGTGTGTGTGTGTGTGTGTGTGTGTTTTGCTTCATTGTTTCATTTTTACGTCATTGAATTCATGCGTCAGGATGTTTGGACAGATATACTCTATGTGTGTGTGTGTGTGTGTGTGTGTGTAAGTGAGAAGAGAAGTCTAGGTGAATGAAGGTAATACTGTATCTTCAAAGGCAGGAATAATAAGGTGGGGGAAATTCGATTCACATAAGAATCAAGATTCTTATCTTCTAAGATTCTGAATCGATACACACACATTTTAAAAAAATGATTCTCATCCTCTTATAATGTTAAGGTTTCTCCTCATTAAATTTAAAGGACGACAGGCCTGAAAAGACAGAACTCTGCAGATCCTGACAGTGTGCTTAAGTATACATGCTGCCTGTGATGCTATAGGAGGAGGAAAAATCAATTCCACCAGCCTGATCTTCAATGAAGGCAAGTGTTTGGACTCATCCTGAATCTAATCATCTCACAGGGAATATGGAGCTTGACATGATTCATAAAATATGCAGATTGTCGGGGGGGGGGGGCACTATTGTCAAGTTATTAATTCAAGGCTCAGTGAAGGACAGATTTGGTGTTGGTGGTCTGCTGAAATTAGTGTTGTAGTATTCGAGGTCAGTCTTAAGCAGAAACTTTTTGAAGATCTTGTCTCGGAATCGACTGAATTTTTACTCTTCAAAACTGGTCAAGAAGACTACAACTGCATGGATTCCCTTTGCATTGTCTCATTTATGTGTTAGCATAATCTCTGTGATTAGATGCAAAACTCCTTGCTTCAGGTGCAACTAATAACTTGACTCATTTCCAATTTGAAGATGTGTCACTATTAACAGCTGTCACCCCTCCCTGTCCCCCTTCACACACACTGCAAAGAAAGAGGGAGACAGAAGAAGAAACTGGCTGTCTGGGGGAAGATGTGAGCCAAAAAAAAAAAGCCAAAAGAAAATCCACCTCAGTGTACATTCTGCAGAAGATTGGGACCACGTCAAACTTCTATTGCCACTTAGAATAGGTTTGCTAAGTATAAGTGACGCTAGCAAAAACCTTAGCAAGCTGCTTCTGTACTACTAGAAACCTATTCACCTTTTCAACTTTATGTGAGTATGCCATACATCCAGGCTGATACTGGGCGAGAGGTGGGGTAGACCCACGTAGACATGGGGAGAACATGCACTCCACACAGAAAGGCTGGCTGGGGGGTTCGTAACAGGAACCTTCTTGCAGTGAGGCGACAGTGCTAACCACTGCATCATCACCAAAAAAGGTCTTGGTACACTCTGATCTTGGTCATGACTTCTCTTCTTGGCCTTTGTGGTCCTAAAACAACAACACTAGCTGCTGTGTAAATAGTCCTCAGTATTTGAAAGACTGCTGTAGAAGAAAGATTCTTGTTTTCGTTCAGTTCTGGCAGACTTTCATGCTGCACATTGTATTAGAACAGCTCAGACATCAGCTTAAATGCAGGCTCAATGCGATCACAAATAGCAGATGCAAAACTTACACAAAGCACTCAACAAAGTTGAGAATACACCTCGTAACGAGCTCTGTCCTGCATTTGAACACTGCGATAGAGAGAGAAGAGATGTTCTCCCCCGAATCATTGCCCGTTATTTGAAATGAATCATCTTTGTCTCTGCAGCACAGAAAGGTGTGCGTGCCCTGACAGCTTAGCAGCACGGTGTGCACGGGACCTTGGAGACGAGGAGAGACGGCGATGGAGGGAGCGTGAGAGAGACAGAGGAGCAGCCCGCATTAAGAGAGAGAGATGAGAGGTCAATCCTTTTCCATAGAAAACTCAAACCTCTGTGTGTGGTGTGCCAAGATAGACAAGTAGCTAAATCCTTAGCCTGTGCATCCACACACAAGGACCTGTACTGGCCTCCCTGTTTCCTTTTCAACCATTAGAATAAGTAACATATGCTGCATTACAGGTAAGGCCACTGCTTACTAAAACAACAAAAAAATACAGCCCATTAAATATGTCCCCTTGGAGAAAACTCAGTGTGGGTGCATTACATTAACACGGTGTTCCTTATTAGCAGAATGACGCCGCTGCCGAAGCGGTGTTGCACAAGCCGGGAGATTGCTCAGAATTTAAAGTTAGGTCTTAAGCCTCAGCGTGACACAACAAATATGTGTAGTTACCACAGTGGCTAGCAGCTTTAAACCTCACCTAAACCCTCCTGTTCAGTGCACAATCACAAGAGAGATTTCTACAACAGCCACGTTTTAGTGGTAGAGTTCCTCTCTTTCTCTCTCTCTCTGTCTCACTCTTTTTAGAGTCCTTGAGACAGTCTAAAGGAGAGTGTGTTATCTCCTGCAGAGCGAAGGGGGGTGGGATGCTACACTACACTCGTTCTCACATACCTGCCCTGTTTGCAGATAGATAGAGGTATCTGCGCGCGAGCGATTGTGCGCATGTGTGTGTGTGTAAAGTGCACAGGCGTGTCTATCTGACTTTCAACGTATTTAAACATTGAAAATGAGTCGCTGCTTTGAGGAATGTCTCCAAGGGTGAATGTGCAAAGTGGGCAGGCGCGCACACACACGCACACACACACAAGATAATTCAGTCTTCTACAGCAGGAAAAGTGTCATAACAAATTAAATTCACCAGAGGCACAAACTCCTGGGCTCAATTTCAACTCAATCCTAAATCCATGAAGGAATATGTAAATATATGCACCACACACAAATATTACAATGCTACACTGCTCCATCTAGTTTCAAAATATACTCGCATTTCAGCATCAAAGTGCTTTTAACACAGCAACCCAATTAGTGTGTGATTCAAATGATCTACCACCACTGCAGTAATGTTAAGTTTCCCATACCACACACAAAATTGTGCTTACAAATTCAGCCATCACAGAGGCTCTTTTACACCCTTTTTTTTTTGTGTTTGTTTATTGCACAACTTTTTTTTTTGCACTTTGAACATTAATACCCGAACAGATGATGCAAAGAGACAAATCCTGCAGATGCAGAGGCGGGATAACCTTCACACTGGACCGCATGCTGCTTTGTTGTCAGCTGGATGTCTAAACATACATATGTGCGATGAAATAAATTACTCAAAGAGGCTCTCGTGGATAAAAAGAAAAGATTTTCAAATGTAAGATTGTTAATTGGGCTGCAGCGCTCCGTGTTCAATATGCCACCTTTGGCTTACTAAATCACGGGGGCTGTCAGATTTCCATTTAGTTTAAAAGACACGATGTAATGCCATCTCCTTATTATGTAGTAGCTTTGCAGCGTTGGGTTTTGAATGCATTAAGCACAATTCAAATGAAGTCTTAAATCATTGCCGTATCATGTTTTCCTAATGACATGAAAAGCTGTCCTTGCTGCCATCTCCATTAATGGAGCGGGCGTGCTTAGATAAAACGTGACAGCATTCACAATGCTGGAATGATAAATCTCCGTGAAGGTGGGAAGTCACACTGACGCCACAAACCCAATACGACTGATTAAGTTCACTCTCAATCAGACACACACACACACACACACGTAGAGCACGTGTAAACACACTCATGCAAGTAAATGAAACTACTGTAGAGACACGCACACAGATCAACAGGCATAAATCCTTTAATTTCTACATGTGTACGCGCGTGTGCTCTCCGCCTCTGCCCACATTTTCAATCTACGAGCTGCGTGCTGTAAATTGTCAGTTAATCACTCATTGTTAATTGGTAATTAAGCACTAAGATAACACTTGCTGTTTAATATGTGATTGATATAATTGATGGCATGTATCAAAAGCACGTGTGTGTGTCGGAGGGTGTGGATGAGCGCATGTGTGCGAGTGCCAGTGTCGAAATTATAACCTGTTCTCTTTTATCAGCCTTCACTGAGTGACAGCAGAGCTTTGTGCCTTTGCTCTGGTGTCTGTCATAGAAATGAAGAAAGAAAAGACATAAAAAAATAAAAGGAATATTAATGTTTAACACAAAGAGAAAATAGTGACAGATTCAGAGAGTGATAGGAGGGGCGAGTTCAAATTAAAGAGAGAGGAAGTAACAAGGAGACGGGTGGTTTGAGGACACAAAGAGTGGAGATAATAGAGAGGAAAGATAAGGACAAGAGGTGAGAAGAGAGTGGAGGGAAGAATGAAGGAGGCCAAAAACACAACTGCGCTAACAGCAAACAAACTCATAGTTCAACTCTATGCATACACTTTATTCATTATATACAGCTGTCTTGTGCTCAAAATGAATAATCTGCAATATTTCCTGTAGTTACAAAGCAAAGATGATTCACTGTACATTTTTAGCAGCAGCAACAGGCTTGTCTGGAACAAACAGAAGTGGGTAATTAGAAAGAGCAGGGATAGCCACCATGACTGAAAAGAAACAAGAGAAACAGAAAAATCTAAAGAGCAGACTTAATGATTTAAAGGCTACATTGTTTTGATTGACGAGTGTCTGGCACATGGAGTGCAGCACAGCACAAAGAGCAACACCTACCAAAGCAGCAGAGAGGCGTCATCCTTGTAGACAGAAGTTAATGGTGGCTCTAAGTAATTTCCCCCAAAGGGAGAGAGGCGAGCAGTATGCAGCAATAATAAATAATCCCAACCAAGAAGCTTTGCTAAGTCAAGCAAGGCTGGGTAATTGGTGTGATGTTAATATTTGATAAGCCAGTAAAGGCATCTAAAGTGACCAATGATAACCACAAGCAACTGTTGGAACAGATCGAACACACGGAGTGAAGAAATTCCTTCTGGAAAATGAGAACAAATTAGGGATTTTCTACAAATGAGGAGTTTCTTTTCCCTTCTTGCTTTCACAACAAAGGATGTGTGTGGGTATAAAAGCACCACTGTGCCCCATTAAATGAAAAAATTCAGGTAGTTTTCAGTGAGAATCGGTAAAAAATGAAAACAATGAGCCTCGCAGGCTGAAAACTCAAAGTCAAAGCGAGCGTATTATAGTGGTTGAAAGTTGCCAAAATTATATATAGTCAGGCCGTAACTTTGCTTAACAAATCTCAGCTATGGTAACTTTCTAATTACTTGTGTATCCAAGAATGATTTAAGCGAATCTAAAGGAACACTCAAACAAGCAAACAATATATTGATTTGTAAGCCTGAGGATAAATTATTATGTTCCTATTACCAGGTTTGTCATCAGCAAGTTGACACATCATTTAGATTTGCCTTTAGTGAGTATTCCAATTATTATGTTATTAAAGTTTTAGAGATCCGTTGTGTGGGCGGCATGTTGGTGCGCTGTTGCCTCACAGCAAGCTTCCTGATTTGAACCCCAGCTGTTGCCTTTTCCGTGTGGAGTTTGCATGTTCTCTTCGTGTCTACGTGTCTACAAAGTCATGCAGGTTTATGGGTTAATTGGTGACTCGAAATTGCCCTTGGGTGTGATTGTGAGCATGAATAAATGGATGTTTGTCTCTGTGTGTCAGCCCTGTGATGAACTGGCGACTTGTCCAGAGTGTACCCTGCCTCTCGCCAAATGCCAGCTGGGATTGGCTCTGGCCCCACGCGACCCTGATGAGGATAAAGTGGTTCTGGAAAATGGACGGATGGATCCAGTGTGTAAGATTTAAGGGGCCGTATTTACAGAATATAACAGAAATGGAATATAATCTGCACAACTATGTTTTGATTAGTGTGTAATCACCTAAAAATAAGAATCGTTATGTTTTCATCACCTCAAAATGAGCCTTTTATATCTACAGATGCTGCGGGTCAAACATGTTTGACCACCTGGCTCTAGAGAGGGCCTTTTGCATTTTTAGCATCTTTCATGGCCACTGTGGTTTCTCCTTCACACTAGGAAGGAGAGCAACTACACTGCTAGATGCCACTAAATCCTGCCCACTGGTCCTTTAAAGCTCTTGCTGGAAAAAGAAGTATATTTTATGTACATAATAAGGCAGTCCAACATGGTGGGATAAAGGATATTTCCTGACAGGTAGCTCTTATAATCCTTTAAACTATTTAACAGTGTTTAACCAGCTGATTTTGTTATGAAACACACCCACATCTTGAGATATTTGAATTTATGTTGCTAATTGGACAGATACAAATACAAAGAGCACCACCTCTGCACGCCGCACAGAAAACAATGAGGCTGTTAAATGAAATGAGTAAGGAGTTTCCACTAATGGAGCTCCGAAGCCTCAGTAGTGACAGACGCTTGTTAAGCAATCGGAGTCAAACATGGAAACACAACCCAGCAACTCTCACGCCGCACACATACATTTGCTCATCTTCTGACACTCAAAACACTCATCTGACACTCAAACGCTGGTCGACTGACAGCTAAGACACGCTTCTCTGGCAGATCAAACCTGATTTACAATGCATGTGCGCCGTGCGTGCGTGTGTGGCAGCTCGCGCGTGTGTGTGCGTGTGCGTCATTCTGTGAGGAAGTGACGAGCAGTGGGAGTTAGGGGTCAGAATTGTAAATTTGAAAGTGTCACATATCATGTCATTTATCTATTCACCCACCAACACCACCACCCCTCTCCTACACACACACACAAATAGAGTATCCACCTCCTCCCCTCCCAGCCATTCATTCCAATCTTCAGGATAATCAATCAGCATGTTCTGTCTTATTTTGCCTCTTTTCTCTCGTTCCTTTCCATTCGCGGACTGCATCAATGTCATCCCTTCATTGTTAAGCGGTGGAGTCAGTCCCACAGGCAATCTGTTCCTCACAACCACATAGCTGACACCGTTGTGCTTCGGAGCAGTCCCCAGACATAAACTGACAACCTAGTCTTCTACAGATGATGTTCTTGTACATATAATTAGCATTAGCAAATATGATTTACAGGATTGCTGTCTTGATTCATTTTGTTGTGAGGAAAGAATCTGCTAAATGTTCACTGTTGACTTCTTTTTATTTGCTATGTCTACTTTTGGCAAATTAAAGAATGATTGACATTTTAATGGTTAAGTTTGGGTAACTAAAAGCGCTTGGTTTGGTTAGGGAGAGAACATCTTAGTTAAATATTGAAAAATATTGAAATGGAAACTTTTTTGCTTTAAATTATCATTTTGAAGTACATGTTGATTGCACAGTGTAATGGCTATGTATGAATAATGATCACCATCCACTTTTAGTTTAGTTCCCTGTGAGCTTCACTTGCACTTTGCATGCACAAACTCATGATGAACGATTAAAAAGCAGAGTAATCAGACATATTGTTTCTGTATTTCATGCAATCTTCTTCCTGACAACTCAGTCAGAGGTTTAGGTGTGTGCTATGCTAGTAGCGGCTAATGTAGCCTCAAGCCGCTAGCCTCAAGCAGAGATGAGGAGCAGGCTACAGAGGTCTCACCTCTTTTTTAAGTCCACACCTCCACACCTTTTTTTTTTTTCAAACTTGTAGTCTTCAGCCCCAACTGATGCTGACTCAAGTGACATGACTCGAGGCATTTTATCAGATATTGTGCGGCTCTCTCTGGAGCCAAAAAAAAAAAAAAAACTTCACATATGCAGTAGTGCTCCCCGACACCTGTAAACAAACTTTGATGTGTAAAATCAGTCGAGTTCCCCTTTGAGTATGAAGCTACAGCCAGGAGGCAATTAGCTTAGCTTAGCAAAAACAAAAAAAAGAGTGGAAGCAAGGGGGAAACAGCTAGCCTGCCTCTGTCCAAAATTTATCTATGGGCCCCTCTAAAGCTCACTAATTAACATATTGTTTGTTTAGTCCATGCCAACGTGTGAGATAAGACACAAAACCCCAGTTTTATACACCAACTACTACTATTGCACCGTGCAGTGTAGGAATAATGCACTTGTTGTCAGTGAATGTAATTCAGGCAGTAATTATATTTGTTCCAAAACATATTTAGCAAAGCAAATCAGTGATATACAATATGAACGTACAGTATTATATGGTAAAGCATGAGCAGGCACATACATTTGTGTCTCAAAAGTTGTGATGACTCATGTCAGAAAAAGTCACATTAGCATACTGAACCCTTCTGTGTCACAGAATGCCAAATTTGACACCTGTCTGTCACATGTTTGATGCTCTGTTGGATCTCCAGAATAATAAGGAATAGTTTAAAGTTTTATTTTTTTGTGTCTGCAACACATCCTCGTCCTCCTTTCAGTTCAGTCCCTTTTCATGCATTTCCTTGTATCATCATACCGGCAAAGGACCAAACAGAATATGATACGTAGGGGGAAAAACTGTGTTTGTGTGTCTGGGCTGTAGTGTGTACGTTTGGATTTATGCATCCTGCATCTGTTATATGAATGCAGTGTGAGTGTGTGTGTGTGTGTGTGTGTGTGTGTGTGTGTGTGTGTGTGTGTGTGTGTGTGTGTGTGTGTGTGTGCGTGCGTGCGTGTGTGTGTGTGTGTGTGCGTGTGTGTGTGTGTGTGAGTGTGTGTGTGTGTGTGAGTGTGTGTGTGTAATGTGGCCTCAGGGCTTCAACGAGGGGGTACTGCTGAGGGAATTCCCCTAAAGGCAGAGATCCTCAGCCAAAAGGAAAACATGCATCACCTCCGCCTCTCATCTTCGCTTTGCATGCCACAGACACACACACACACAAGCACGTATAATTTCACTCTCACCACTGCAGCACAAACACACACATCCTCTCATACACTTGTGCATTCATACGTTTACTCAATACAGCTTTTTACCCTTGCACCCTTAGAAATTCAAATACAAACACATTGTAAGTGTTCCTGCAGGCATTAAGCACAGAAGGTAAAGTGGTGTTGCCAGAAGATGAGCCGTGAAATATCATAAAAGACTCCAGGGAACAGACTGGATTTACCTCTTGAACATTTAGCATATATTTACCATGGCATGTTTGTGCGCAGTGAATGATCCACATAATGGACAATGAGGGAACTTGTCTAAAAAAAATCAGTAATTCTATCCTCTAATCATCTATTTGATCATCATCTTACCCACATTTGTCTCATATTTTAGTCATAAGGCTCAGACATCGCCCACGGATTGCATCTTTTCAAGTAGAAGCATGACTGATGATGAATCAAATTCTAAATTTATGCCTCGTGTCTGAAACATGGCCTGATGCGGGGTCAAACCACAGTTCTCCTAGTCACAGCTCTGCAACTTCCATATAGCCCACACAGTGATGTGTAACACCCATTATCATATGCTGTTGTTGTGCATCTGGGACTGTGAGGTCGGCTGAGGTATAACAATTAACTGCGCAAGATTTAAAACAGCCACAGTTTTTAACTTATAGCCACCAGCCAAGATGTAGATTATTGCTCTCACAGTTTAAGGCAAATTATGTGGAAATATTTAATAAGGGCAGTAAAGTCGAGAAGAAGAAGAGAAAGGATTATGACTTGTGGATAATGGGGCGCTGACTACGGAGCACAAACAAGGCTCTTGTGCTGCGAGTGACACTTTGCAGAGTGCAGAACTTTTGCAGGGAATGTGGGAGTCTGTAGGAACACAGCCTCTAAATGCAGCTCTCAAGTTCACCCCTTGACAATAGTACTCGCTGTAATATACATCTCTCAGTTCGTAGCACCCACTCCCCCCCGCACTCAAGGATTATGATAAATTATATCAGGAGGGGAAAAGGGAGAAAAAAACAAAGCGCTTAATTAAACATTAAATGCTTGTGGTCACTTATGGCGAAGTATGATTAAAGATATTGATATGATTTCTGCAAACACCTGCAGTACACTGCAAACTGTAACAGCAGTAGATTTTTTTTAACAAACCCAGAGGCTTGTGTTGCCTACGCAAGTTTTTCTCAGAGTGCTCTTTATGGATGATGTTGAGTTCTTGTTGTATGGATCCAGAAACTCTAAAACACACCTTGTTATCTGCCTATCTATTATTGCAGCACTAAAAGCAGCCCATTTTCCTCACAAAGGCCAGTATGTGCAAAGATCTGTCCATCCAGAAGGTGCAGAAGATGAGCTGATATTTGGCGAAATCGTGCCTCCAAAAAAGACTCAAAAAAGAAGTTCACTGGCCTGGTTAAAAGTTTTATAGAAACATTGTGCAACTTTTCTACCAGAAAATAACAGATTTAAAATTATGTTCATGCTACACTGAAATGTAACCAGGTGAATGGTTTCCATGTTTTCTGGTTTTCCCTCTGATGTCCTCCTCCTGCAGCACAGTTCCCTGATGGACACTAATGAAAACTGCTGTGAACTGTAGCTGCTGTTAGCTAATGTTAGCTCAGTTTGTTAGCCAGGCTGCCTGGACTGTGAGCTCAAGTCACCGGGGGAGTGTTAGTGTTTGTACCACAGGCCTTTTGGACCACCAGGAAGAAGAAGAGGAGGTTTACAGGCCCAGGATGTGGGCAAATGCTGATGGGGGATTGGAGCTGGTGTTGCACCAGAACCGAAACAGGGTGAGTGGGCAATGTAACCATGCTCAGCAGCCTCTATGAACATCATGACAGACAGAAGAGGATGTTGATGGACTGATGAAACTAAAGGTTGAAAGACAGACACCTAGCTGAGCTTCTTGCTGTTGGACTAGTAAGTAACATTAGCTGGCTGCTATGTCTTGTGTTGTTGCTGTTGCCTGATGTTTGGTTGTTAGTAAAGTTGTTAACTCGCCAGTTTTCGATCATAAGTAATGTAATCAGAACAAATACACGTGTATAAACCGCCAGGAATGGGAGGTTTTCAGCCATGGTGCGTGAGCGAATGCTGAGAGTGGAGCCAGTGTCGTGCCAGAACAGGAGCTGGGATGAGTGGGCAACGTAACCAACGGTAACCATAACAAATACTGTCAATATTTACCACAGTGGTATTGTGCTAATTCACAAAGTGAAGTAAAATATTAATGAAATGTTGCTTTAAGTTTGCAGACTCAGCTTCACATTGTAACTCCAGTCTAAGCTGTGTGTACTCAGTTTGACCCCCTCTTTCGTACTTAGCATAACCCAGGATGAGTATATCAAGTTCCCATCTTAAGTTTTCACCCCGACAGAAACACCGTACTGCTACTCACCAAAGATCATGGTTTTGACAAACTGTTCTATTTCTATGTTTTCTATTTACAAATATTTGTGTCGAGATTACAGCCTCAAGCAGCGTAATACCTACACACAAATATCTCAACTACAGCTTTGTGCTGTCTTGTACCAACACACACAATGTTCTCTGTCAAATTAGTTCACAACACTGTAGAGCTAGTGGCACTCGTTTGGAGGCGGGATGAGAAGCCTCGGCGCCTCAGTGGGGTAGCTGTCATCTGGTCTTAAAGGGTGTGAGCAGACATCACCACCACTTAGAGCTGCGACACAAGGACAAAAAAACAAAGAAATGTCTTGAAGTTTTATTCGATTAGATCCAATAATCAAGATTCAGAAACATAACCTCTTAAATTGGATTCAGAACTTCCAATTTATAACATGTGGATATCTTTGACATATCAGGAGCTGCCACCCGTGTTGGCATCAAAAATAATGTGTTATGTGCTTTAATGGCAGTTAAACAGTCTGCATTTATCAAAAAATGAATATGACTGATTATTACAGTGTCTGTTGTCAACAGCTGCTTTAAACTGTATGAAAAGTTTCTTCTTCACTTCATTAAATCTCTGCAGCATTCTAAAGGCAGCGGGACGGTTGTAGCTGTTGAAAATCTGCTTTGAGATGTGCCGCGGCAGAGCCCAGTATCATTACACACCAACGTCCACTGTGTTTACCTTCATTAAATCACATGCAAATGACGCCGAGCGGGCTACAAAGTAACTACACACATCTCTACACACATCAGACTGGTCTGCTATTAACTCAGTATTCTGCCTGTTTTCGCGGGAGAAGTCGGATTACAGGGGACTCATTAATCCTTTGAGTCACAGCTTCCTTTCCAACTTAAAAAGAAAAACCTTCAGTGGTTCATGTTTTAATCTTTAAATGTATGACTGAGTAAATGCTGCTGTGTCTCATTTGAAGATGTGACGGGACAATTTACAATTTGAAATACAGTGGAAATATGTAATAATTCTAAAATCCTCTGAAATAGCGTCAGATTGATGCATATTAACTTCTTCACCACCATATTTTTTTATTCTATCAAGTAACTGTTAGAAACCCACACTATCTGACTTTGGCTGCAGATTCGTGGTGCACCTTCTGGACAACGACATGATTCTCTGGAAGAACTGCTGCACATACATGAACCGAAACAGTTGGACGCCCACAGTCTGACCTACTGCTTGCACTTGTTGTTGTGATCCGGTCATGCTCGGCAAAAGAAACATTGGGTTGTTGGGTGTACAAATCTGACAAAATGCAAGATGAAAAACAATTCTCACAGCTTAGATTTAGCTGTCTTGACTGTCACTGTATTCATTTTCTGCGAATAAGTATGTTGAAATGTGCACACCGAGCTTGTGACCTGTTTTATTTCAGGAAAACTACGTGAATTAAACATAAATAAGAGTGGCTTGTAACTTAAAAACCTAGTTTCAGCTGGTGAGGCAGAAACATTGCTTCAGGTAGAAGGCACAGATACAACATGGTTCATAAAAATCTGCTTTGTTCATAAATTTGCTCGGGAATATTGTGGACTGTGTGTAAGCCCGGTTTATCGCTGCTGTTAATATTCTATTATGTCTGAGACAGAAATAAAAATCTTTTTCCACCCATTGACCTGAGAATGAGGACACCACATCGCCATGGCATGCCAGTGAATATATTGATTCACCCATTTCCTCGGAGCATGAACAAAATCAGTCATTGTCCTAAATACTGCGGTTCACTGGGTCCGACTAATGTAAAAGATTTTTTTTTCAAATATGGAAAAAAAAAAAAAAAGTGCAAATTTGACGTTGGACAGAATTCTGTACATAATAATCGAGAAGAATCAGCACCATTACTCACTAATTAGCTGCTTGGATGTGAGATGAGAAATAGATGCAGGATAACACAGACTGCAAACTGTGTTGACAGAGAACACAGAGCCAAGCAATCCGTGGTGTCTCTTGTTATGGTTGTTAGAATATTCATCAGCATCTTCTGTACAGAAAAATAGCCTCCATGCATGTTACTCATCTAGTGAAACAGTTCGACGTGACTTGTTTTTGCTATAAGGGGATTGTTCAGTGAATATTTTTTTATTTTTCTCTTGTTAGTAAACACATTAAATCGAGGCCTATTAGGGATGTTTTAGACCGTTGGTTTGCGGATATTTTATGATATGACCGTGGAAATATGTGGAATTCTGCGTATGGGTGTGTGTGTTTGCTCAAGCTGAGTGCTCAGCCTATATTTCTGTCTTCGTATATCCCCAGAGCTCTGAACAAAGACTGTTAGCAGCCCAGATGAAAATCATTTCCTTTAGCCTGACATCCTATGTGTGTGTGTGGTTTATATATGTGTGTGTATGTGTCTTTTTTTGAGTGCATGAGCATGCCACCGTGTACGTTTGTGTGTGTGTCCATGCATGCTTCGCCGTCATGCCTGCTTGCCTGACCAGCCACGTTCACTTCAAAATACATATTCAGCACTTTGCTCTTTTTTTTTCGCTCCTCTCCCCCTGTTCTCTCCATTTTAGGGTGTTATTAGATAGGACAACTCTTGCCGCCGGCAATTCTCCTCTCAGCACTCTACATCCAAAGGCATGTGGGTTTTGGAAACCAGAGTGTGTGTGTGTGTGTGTGTGTGTGAGTGAGTAGGTACTTGTGCCTGCTGTGTATTAGCGACAATGTGCAAATAAGTGTGTGTTTGTGCGCACAGCTGTATGTACAGTAGTTTACAGTATGCAGGTGCACAATGAGTGTGTTTCTGTTATCTTTTCATTTAAGGTCAATGTTACGCCCCCCCTCATTCTCCCTCCCTCTGTATCTTTCCCATCCCCCGTCTTACATTACGTCTCTCACCAAAATGACAGGAGGCCCACTTTCACTTTGACCCCTCGCTCTTAGCCCCCAGACTCTATACCTCTCTCTCTCTCACACACACACACACACACACACACACACACACACACAATCAGGCTCATCTACACACACGTTCATGCTCTCATATATAAAAAATAAAAAAAACCCAGACACACGCACACACACATGGTGTAAGAGCCCAGGGGCTCCATCTATTAAAGGTCCATCCATCATCACATATAATTTTAATACGGTAGGAATAAAAAAGATGCCTACGCAGCTAAATGAGAAATTTCTGAGACCTGCATGCTGGAGCCTAAGCCTGCCTAGGAACCTGCATAAGCACTTAAATGCATGCACACACACACACAAACACGACGAACAAGGTCAATGCACTCAGCCAATTATTGCTCATGAGATGCTGCTTTTCTGTCGTGTGTGTATGTGTGTGTATAAGCAGTCTTTGCAGTATCTGACATGATTACATGAGTGTGTAAGGTTCTCTAAAGCTCCCTTGGGGTATCTTCTATAATGCATGCATTCAGTGTATTTTGATCTCACATTTATCCCTTTCGCTTCTTTTTCGGTGTCTTTGTCACCCTTCTCCCTCACCGCGTCCTCCAGGCATCTCGGTCGTTGTTAGCACGGTACACCGAGGCAGGACTCAGACAGGGTCATTGCATATTTATTCAGTTTAATTTAGTCAAGATCGATCAATAAAACCGAGATCCAAGATCGATCAAATATTTAATGCTAAAAAAAAGAAGAAAAAAAAGAGTTCAGCCTCAGAACGAGCAGAATTTAGTTATAACTTTATTTCATCACTGCAGATGATCTTAATTAGGAATAATTTGCTATCACTGGGCAAATTAAGGCGTGCTACAAATCAAAAACACGACTAACAGATTCACAGCTTCTTACTGCTCAACTCCATTTACTTCAGCAGAAACATCACATGCCCTTTTGTAACATGGATGTGACACCCTGCAGGCCTCATAACCAACTTGGTGTTGTTTGGTTGCTGGGATCTGGGAAAGTGGCTCATTAGGAGTGATCGCTGACATCTGTGTCGGTGTGATTTGCTCACCTGTACAGTATGTGTTTGTGCCCGAGCAGTCAGACTCTCCCTCCTCTCTGGGTTACTTAGTTTATTGGACTTTGGTTGGTTTGTTTGCTTACACTTGTACATGTTCACATATCTATAAATTACACATTACAAATTTATTTGACTTTTAAGGCTCATGCGTGGTCTCCAACTTTTGAACTTCCTTTGAGTCGGGTCACAAAACGTGGGCTTGTCAGTCAGATTCTGTTTTTTAAGACACTTTTGTGATGCAATAGCAAACAATAAATAAAATAAATAAATAAATCTCACTATTTTTAAGGTGGTATTGAGGTCCGAAACTCATTCACTGCTCACTTCACAACACTGCTACACCACAAGCTCTTTTTGTCAGTTGTTATCAGTTGACAGTTGATTGTCAGCTGTCAGGAGACATTGATTATTACCATGGAAACACAGCTCTTAGCTCAGAGATAGCCTCGGGGTTGGTTAGCCATACCTTTTGGGGTTTTTCTTTCTTTTCCTGACGATCCAACTGGGATTCGACAAGCTGAACTCAAGTTAAATATCAGGCTTGAATTAGACGTGTCTAATTTGAGTCAGACTACACTCTGACAGACTTAGACTACTCCCAAGACTGGCCTAACCAAAAATACACCAGTTTTTGGATAATCCCTTTGGAGCAACTTCCAGACCACACTGCTTTGCCAGGATGTTATTGATGGTGCAGAAAGAAAAAGGAAAAAAAGAAAGATTTATAAGTTAGTGTAGGCAGAGTTTCCTCAGTCTCTTTATGAAGCAGTTACCACCCTGCCTGCCTCTTTTCACATTGGCCCTGGAAGCAATGCTGGCCTCAGCATCACTGGCGCTGCATATAGCAGCGTGGAGCTCATTTTTCATTTCGACATTTTGAAATTTTTAAGGGTTCATTTCAGGGACTTTGAATATGCAGCTCTTTGAAATCAGGCCACGATATTACATGTAACAAGCTTTCTTTAATCTAAGATACACTATCTCAAAGATATGACATCCAGTCCCTGCTGCAATCTGGCAGTTTTGTTAAACACATCGTGAAATGGGAAAATCATTAAGTCCTGGAAGGCAGTTGCTACAGCGGGTTGGAAACGTATGAGCATTGTTCTATCCTAATAAACAATACCTAAAGCCTGTGTTAAGCTATTTGAGCTGAGGGGTGTGGAATCAAGATGAGCACATACTGCAGTGTGAAACATACCCAAACAGATCTATTATAAGCCATATTGATCCATACCCAAAGATGGACACCTCAGAGCAGTATGGTGTGTTTCAGCATTGCAGTCTGAAAATGGAATTTCCCATGAGAAGTCAAATGTAGCTAAGCCAGCAAAATGTTTTCACCAGCTTGGTTTCCACTGATGGCAGAAAAAACTCTCTCTTTACTGTGAGATATCACACTGTACAGCTAATATAGAATAAAACAGTGACTCCCCTGTTACATCTCCTTTTCCACTGTGTCCATTTAATGAATCAAGTTAACCAAGGTCATGCTATTTATCACAGCAAATGGGGGTTTGGTTACAGAATAAGGCAGAATTAGTACACAAATAGTCTCATGTGGGAGCAGCCACAAGATAAACATGATGGTGCACTAACAGCCGGCGCAGGTAAAACCAGCGTTTGGACTTCTCAGGGTTTATCATTAGTGCATATTGAGGAGAGGGAAGAATAGCAGGTATTACTCAAGTATTTCAGATACTGAAACCAATAGCTCCTCAGCCTTGGTATTTCAACACAGTCAATAATGTAAGTGGAAAGCCTCCAATTTGATGTGTGAAGACAGGCCATTGACCTGACATTTAAAGGAGGGGAAACTAAACTATAAAAATGACACCTGTGCACTTAATAGATATTAAAGAATAATATGCTATCTAAGAGCCCAGAGTCCAAAAGCACACCCAAGAGGATTGTTCGGATACGCGTACAGCTCACTCATCTTTTTGTGTTTGCTTTATTCTACTTGTCTACTTTTCTTTTTGTTTGTTTCTTTTACACAATTTAAAAAAAAAACAAAAAAAAAACAACAACATTATAAATCTATTTTTCATTTTTGAAGTTGTGTTTGCTGTCAACAGCTGGCAGCAAACAACTTAGCCCCAAGCGGTTTCCTACTAACACAATTCCAATAAAAATGTCTGAAGCCAACTGCAGTTTTTGACTGATTAAAACTCCGCAGGGTACCTTTAACAGACTGGACTCCTGTAATG
Organism: Argyrosomus regius; assembly: GCA_946959425.1. NCBI lineage: Eukaryota > Metazoa > Chordata > Actinopteri > Sciaenidae > Argyrosomus > Argyrosomus regius. The sequence goes on from OX336883.1 coordinate 3,935,156, forward strand.
ACCTCAGCTTTCACTGAAACTTTGATGGACAAAACACTTTTTTTTCTCAATATATATTTAATCTAGTATTTATGTGATAATATGTGCATTTTTATGGCATACAGATCTGATAATCTTGCAGTAGTTTTGTCATTATCATGCTATGTTATGCGACGAGCATGAGACCGACATTACATTTACATTTTTCATGACATCAGCTTTAATTACACAAATGCGCAGTTAACTGCTGGTTTGTTGTCCAATTCTGGTAATTAAGCCCACTCCTCCATGCCTGAGGACTCCACCACTCAAGCCCCCTTTTTCTGAAGAACTGAGTTGCTCACAAGCTGCAAGCTGTTCTGTCTTTTCTCTGAGTTTCCCCCAAGGCTGCCAGCTGTTATTCCCTAATCCGGCCTGCCGCTTTTTACAGTGTTCAGAGAAATGTAAAATTCTCTGAATGGACGATTACACTTGTTACCTGGTGCCTCTTGTGGGGGGGAAGTTTTTTTTTTGTTGTTGTGGTAACCGAGAAAGTGCAAAGATGCCAGAAGGGTACGCTGGCCACCAGGTCCCATTTTGCTCTGCTATAGTCGGAAGTATTTGTGTAGCACTTTGGATCTTTTTCCTGCATTGAAATGGAGAAACAAGTAATTTCCTTCCAAGCAACTCTTGGCCAGGCGGCTGGGAATGTGACAAGAGTTGTAAAAGTGCTTTGAGTGGTCGGTAGATCAGAAAGACTCTACATAAATACAAGTCCATTTACCATTTACCATTTACCGTGATGTGCTGGTCTGCAGTCAGTAAAAGCAGATCATGTCCACAGGTGACTTGCTTTTTTGCTGTTTGACCTGTGCAGTTTATGTTTGCACTCTTGACTTTCTTTGCGGTCAAATCAAAGGCCACGAGGTAACGAATCGCCTTTGGTAGTACCAACATATTCATAGTTAACTTTCACATCGCCCTGAGGGCATTTTGGATGTTTTGGGTCTCATTTTTGGGCCACATTTCAAACAGGATGATTCCTCCTCCGGCTCTTTTGTGACCATGTGACTTTGACCGTCTGCTTTCCTGACGGCAAACAAACCTCCAGTTCCTGTGGCTGGTTCCTGATTGCTTCACAATCTGGTATGAAGTGCCACCTGCAGGGGTTGCCGGTGACACCTGTGGCGTTGCATAAATGCCATCATCTGGGCTTTGTCTATTTGTTTACCCATTCAGTTTCCACACTGCTCCTTTGCACCTCCATAGCTCTGGTGCACAAAGATATCAGCCAAACAATTCCATACTGAACAATGGAAAATATTTCACGACCACTTTACTGCCAGACATTGCAACAACAATAGCACTGTCAGCACAGCAACATTCAGTCAATGCTATTTCCTAAAAGCTTTTTACTTTGAACAACAGTTGTATTGTCCAGTGATTGCAATACAATGTTTAGAGTACTAGTAGCTTAGCTAGCCGAGGTTACCAGATGGTAGTGTGGGGGAAAAGGTTCATAGACTCATGTACCCTCAATCACTTGTATGGTTTAGCATATGTATAATCGATATAATAATCATCAGCATTTACTCATACATTAAAGATGTTTTTGATCTTGAAATTCATGGTGTCAGGGAACGGAGAGCGTGTTCTGCTTATCAGAACATGCAAGGCCGTGGCCAGGGACTGTAGACCCCATTAGATAAGAGGAGCAGGCGAGGGGGCCCCCTGGGAACAAGCCAAGCTGACACCACTGCAAACAAAGATAGAATTGGAAAACAAGCAAAGTACCTGAAAGATGAAATAATGGTGTATAAGTTTGAGGTTGACATCATAGAGGGAGGTGACAGGAGGCAACTCATAGCTAAGCCAAGCAATAGGTGGAGTACGGACAAGGGATAAAAGATGATGCACGGTGAGATGAAGGCAGTTTGTTGGACCCCCTTAGCTTGCTTGTACTCTGAACTTTATTTAGACTCGTGTTATATTAAAGAAGAATTAAAGCAGTGTGCGAGAGGACCTGACATCTGGCCCAGTTTGGGATCTTCTCCCACAGCAGCCTTCAAAGTGTCTATAGTGCCACGAACTTCAAACTTCACAGCTCTTTTGGTGTTGTGCGGAATATGTGATCCGTTCATTCAGAGATGATTTAAGATTAAACATTTAATAACGTTTTAAAGATCGCTGTCGCTGTGTACACTGTGCCCGAAATGACTACCAGCATTGTAGATTTTTTTTGGAGTCAAAGTTACGTCGCTGATGTTTGCGCGGGGCCGTGTAGATGCTCGTGAATGTTGAATGGTTTGTTTATTCTCTGCCTTGTCATGGTGCTGTTGCATTTTTACAAGATGTGACTTTATTTTCAGTCTCCTGCCATCGGGCATCAGATGGAGCTCCGATGGAGTCTCTTTGCCTCTGCTTTCCCTTCCTTACATGTGTACAGCTCAATTACAAATCAAGACCAAATCACGAGGCCCGTCCTTACTTACTCTTCCTTTGAAGAGCTGTATCTTTTAGAGACCTGTTGTCATCAGCTTCCTGCTCTAGGATATAATCCACTCTAAATATAGTTTTTTCTCACTTTATAAACAAGGACACCCCCGGTGCTGTTCTTTTGTATGCAGCTGGTGGGCCGCACTTAACATGTCTAAGGGTGCACCTTATTGATTTCACATTTGTTTGCCCAAGTGAATGCCTGTTAAAAAAATCACTTTTTCCCCCCTTCTCCCGTTTTCCTTTGAAAGGATTTATTTATCTCATTTAAGCTTAGGGCACTTGAGACCGCCAGTTAAGAAGGCGCTACTCGATGTGCATGCACAGTGTGCTTGTAGATGAAGGTGAAAGGCAGAATAGAAAGAAGTCACATGACGGTAGACTGTTGTAGTCTCTCTCTCTCTCTCTCTCTCTCTCTTCCTCTCTGTAGCGCTTTCTCTCTCGCCATGCCTCCATGTCTTGTATAGTTGCTGAGTAGGGATTCTATAATGAGAGAATGGTGACGTTGAGAAGAAGAAAAAGAGGAAAATAAGCAGAGTCGGGTGTGTGGGGGGTGGGCGGTTTGAAGGGGGCAGGGAAGGAGAAAAGGAGGCAAGAGAAGGAGCAGAGTCAGGAGATCAGGATGTAGAGAGAAAATTCTCGGTCAAGGTCTTTCCTAATGAACAAATTATCATGCAAAGGTCTCACTTGCCACCTCCTTCCACCAGCCCTCCCTCCTTTCCTCCCTCCTCTCCTCCCTTTCATTGTCACTCATTCTCTCTGTCCCTCCTTTCTTTCCTTTCTCATCTTTCTCTCTCTCGCCTTTCTCTGCTTCACTGGCTTGACCTTGGTTCCCACCTCACTCAAATCCCTTGCTTGTTGCCTCCCTCCCTATTTCTATAACCTTGTTTATTTTCTGCCGCATTCCTGTTTTCTTTATCTCTGTTGCTTCGCCTCCTTTCCACTGTTTGACCCCCCTCCCCACACACCCACCCTCCTTCCTCGTTTTCAGAGTTCCTCTAGGCCTTAGGCAGTAGTCTGCTGCTCTAAAACCTCTCTATCAGCACATCCCTGCAATAGTCGGGTCTGACAGTCACTTTCACTGCAGAATTGCCTGATTTACCACATGCACGTACACACACACATGCACTCACACACACACACACACACACACACACACACGCCCTTTGGTGTATGGTACTAACATAGTGTAACCACAGCAGTCAGCAAGTGTGCGTGGCTGTGTGTGCGAGTATCTTCTGCATCACTAATAACAACATTAGATGCTGCACGCATGAATGCTTAATTTTAAATGTGAACGTATGCGCAAATACGACTGTGCATGTGCGTGTGTGCGTGTGTGTGTGATTCTAGGCTGTCTGCTCCCCCAATTTCTTTCCTCCACCTCCTTTGCTCGCTCTTCATTTCTGTATTAGCCCACCAGCAATGTAAAGGTCACACGTTGCAGCGGCGTTTGACTCTGCAGTCTGTTAAATAAAAGCGTTGCTATTTACTGTTCTCAACCCCGGCCTGACGTCTATGTGTGGCCCGGGGGCTACATCATCTCCACAGCATTGCTTCAGTGGTAGCACTGCCTGGTGTCAGTGCGCACTGGGCAGGCACATGTTGTGAACTTGTTCAGCCCGCCACCCCACCCCGTCACCAGTTAGAAAGGATATTAGTGGGGGGGGCATCTGAGGCAAGAAAAACAGGTAAAGGAAGGAGAACAGTAGGAGAGAAGGAACAAAAAAAGAAAGTAAGCGTCCATTTCTGATATCAAGTCGAGGATAAACTCAAAAGCAAAATCTGCCTCCTGACTTTATTTTTTTCATTTGAGTTTGAACGCTGTCAAGATGATATTGACTTTCTTTGTTATATATTGATGCTGTCTTTTTATTTATAGTTCTCCTCGTGGCCCCCGACAGCAACCTCCAACCACCAGCATAGATGACAGCTGCGTCCTCTATTTCAGTAACATCTGAAGAGTTTGATTTCATTTATGTGCACGATTTGAAAAGTAGACAAAATAATGGAAACGGCAGAAGACTAGAATCGCTTTTGCACACTACTGTGCTGCAGAGTAAGATGATGTTGGGTTCTATCTATCACTTATAACTTTATCAGCGCCGCGTATCTTTTGATTTTCTACATTTAATTTGGGAGCAAAGTTGAGCTCTGTAGCTCACAGCTGGCAAATTTCTGCTAATTGCCTCTGAACCTAATGCGACCCACCTGTGCATCATTGTTTGCACTTGTGATGAAGCCACGCAGGTGTATTTTCATTAAAAAGGACATATTTTCAAGTGTTTTTGTTATCTGTCCTCTGCAGAATCATTATTATGAATTGATGAATGACATAAATTAAAGCTTGTGATGGGAATTCACTGGAAATCTTGCTTGTTGGACCTTGAAGTGTACAGGGAGTGGTTTAATATCTTTATCAAGGACATGCTGACAATGTTGCAGACTTTCCAATGAGCGGGCCAGCTCATCTATTGCAGACAGTTGCATGTGAAATGTATTCATAAAGAACACATTCCTATATATATTAGATAAGGTAAATAAACCTCCAGTTGCTGTGGAGGTGTAGGATGTATATGACCTTTATCCATCCATATATTATCAAGTCAGAAATGAATTTCTTTGCAAACTTTTGACCCTTATCAGGGTTTAAATGTAGTTTACTGAAAAAAAATAAACTTTCTATCTGTGACTCTGAGGACAGATTTTGTTTACCTTACATGTCTCTGAACTGCTTCTCTTTCGGTGTTTGACTCTCTTGCAGCTACCGCAGATGTTTCAAGGCTCCGAGGCTTCATTTAATGAGCCTCGCACAGAATTTAGGAAAATAATTTAGCCGTAATTAATCACGCTGTGTGAGCTCAACTCTGGCATCCTCCGTGCACAAGGTCTAGGACATCCACGCCACGCCATGTTGTCCCTTTTGGAATGACATCAGCGCTCAAGCAATCAGTATCATCCTACTAGCAGATCCTTAGAAACAATTTCTCTTCGATAAACTGTGATCATGGCATCATTGTCAGGTTGGTAAGATTGCAAAAAGGATTTGACCTCAGCACGCTGTGCTACACGAACACAACAATGCGTTTGCTTATTTAGTCTTCCAGTTTGTGCTACGTTGCATCCACTCCATACACTCCCTAAGGTTGCACTTAAATCACTCCCTGTTTATTCTGCCAAGTATAAATTGATAACGCATTGGACTAAAATTAGACATTATGCTTTTATATTTCATCGTGCCGAGCATATAAAACATGTTTATTTGAGAAGGCTATGGATATTAAATAAATGCACTCCCTCGTTGATTTGAAATAGAGGTCAGCTGACATCAGCCACAGCAAAATTACTTCTTCACTTGTTTCCTTTTTGTTTGTTAAAGGTGGAAATTGCTTAAAATGACACATTAAGGGGATTTCCCATTAACATGTAATTCATTACTGCCAAACGAGGAGAACCGCAATGTAAATACAGTGAGTGCTAAACTGTCCCGATCCAGTCCTAGCCTCTGGGCTCATCATTTGCCAGTCAAGAGAGAGGTAGAAAGAGGTATTTTATCTTTGTTTGAATAGAGCTCTCTTGTTCCCCCCATCGCCTCTGCTTCCGTACATCTCAGCAGCAGCCCTGGTTCAACATGTGTCGTGTCTATGTTATCTTAAGTGCCTTCTTTCCCTGGGGCTTACGAAAAAAAGGGAAGACAGAGAGAGAACCTTTCCCCCTCCAGCCAGGGAGAAAAAGAGGAATAAATCAAGGTAAATGTACTGCGTGCATGATCATCTGTGTCAGTGCGTGTTTGTATGTGTCAGTCTATCTGCATGTGAGTGTGTGTCGGTATCACAGCGTCTCAGTGTGTACACGTGTATGCCTGCCTGCGTGCGTGCTTATACCTACCTGCGCGTGAGTGCATCTACGGGAGTGTGTGTCCGTGCCTCACGCTCCCTGGCCCAGATGACTCTGGGTAATTGCTCCTTATCTGGTGGCTTGTCAGTTCACATCACTGTGACTAAGGGAGGGAGGGGGGAGGAGGGGGGAGAGGAGCGATTTATTCCATCTACCTATGCCCCCACTCTCCTTTTAATGATCATTATGAATGATTTATGTTGTGTATGTGTGTGTGTGTGTGTCTGCATGTCACAATGAAAAGATGATGTGCATGCGTGTGTGTGAGCTGCAGACAGAGTGAGTCACCAACGGACAGACCGCGAGTGTGTGTGTGTGTGTGTGTGTGTGTGTGTGCTTGGGCATGCTTGTGAATGCGCACCTGTTCACCTCTCACTGTCCTTGGTTAATTCTGCATTCGTGGAAGACATTTTTTTGGGTAAATATTGTTTAGGAGCAGAACATTTGGTATGTGGGTCTCTAGGAGTGTTACTGCGAAGCCTTTGGGATTTGGTGGAGCTGTAAAAGACAGAAGGATTATTGTGTTTGTTAAGAAACAGAGAAATAAGGATCAAGAGACACACAGACAGACCCGGTGAGAGAGAATAGAGAAAGAGAAAGGACGAATACGTGCGTGAGCGTCTACGTGTTCTCAGTTTGGTCGAGCGTGTGTTCATTGCATGTGTCGTTTAGGGAACACACGTGTCGGGCACTCTACTGTATATATCTCTGTGCATTGTTTCCTTTTGATCGAGCCTTTCATCCGTAGCTCAGCTGTAGTTGTAATTGGTCTCTGATGGGACTGACCCACTGGTTACCGACTGAGTGAAACAGGCTTTGGATGGCTTCCTTAAATATTTCAGCCCAGCCAAACGTGAGGTCTCCGAGCTCTCGCCTCCGGCTCAGCCAACAACCACCACTTAGCCGGATGCCCTCGGCCTCTGACAGAGAGCAAAGAAAAAAGAAAGGGAGCCTAAAGAGTGCGCCTGACGAGGGTGACAGGTTCATACGTGTGCATAGTGCTCACACTTTGAGAGTGTGTGTGTGAAACTGTTGGTAACATCCATCTGTGGAAACCAGTACATCCTAATGACAAGTTGTCATTAAACCAGCTGTCTAGCAATTGGCTGCATCTGCAGGTTACTTCAAATGGAGTTTCCCATTTGCTACAATGGACCGCTACCTCATTACAGCATCTCGTGTTTGCACCTTGTTAAACGGACATCTTATTTTGCACTCCAGGAGTGGAGCATTGTGCATTATACCAAATATTTGTCTTGCTTCAATGCTTTACCAGCAGCCCCTCTTCTCCCCCATCACCTCATTCTGCCTCTCTCTTTCTTTCTTGTGCCTCACTTTCTCTCTCTAACTTACTTCCTGTCTGGCTGTCACTCTTCCTCTTTCAGTCACTTTTCCCCCCTCTGTCTACCCACTCACTCTCACTTTTCTCTGTCCCCATCTTCCTCTGTGTGTGTGTGTGTGTGTGTGTGTGTGTGTGTCATTTTCTCTTCCTTTCTCCCTCCCTCTCTCTCTCTCTCTCTCTCCATCCTATTCATGCGCCTTCCACAGATCCGAGGCGGAGTGAAAAAGATAATTCCCTGGTTCTCTGCAGAGAGACAGCGAGTAAAAATAGAGAAGGTTACCTTTCATGTTCAATTTTAAAGGAATGTTTGAGATTTCCCCGAGATGATTAAATAGGAACGCTCCTGACAAGGTCACGCAGACTTACACGTATATAGGCACACACGCATGGAGACACGCGTGCACAGAGTGCATGGTCAAAAAAACAAAAAAAAAAACACCTTTGGGATGTGCTGTTTCTCAAACATGAAACTGCAAAGGAGGAAAGAAGAGGAAAACATTCATGCCTGTGTGGAAAAAACCACAGCAGAACCAGGACGGCATGCCTGTGTTTACACTGCTCCCGCTGCCTGAGATGCAAAAGCAGCGGAATTGATTGACTTGTTTCTTTATTGCTTTGGCATTTATCACCCTTCACATTTGTTGTAAGAACGCCGACTTAAATGATTTACATCCCTGTTTGTGCGCACGCATGCTTGCATCTCGGCGTCGCATACGTCTGTAACATTTATTCCCACGTTTGTGTTCGTGTTTACAGCCTTATTAGGGTTTAGCTCTAGCTTTAAGCTCCATCGTTTCCCTGGAGACCAATTATCTGACAGGGTTAAGGAAACTCTCTGGTGCCAGGGAAGGGAGATTGTGGGGTTCTGACAACACTCCAGCATGTTTCCTCGGGCATGCTGGTTCTGTTTGTGCGTGTCTCAGGTATGCATGTGTATCTGCACATGCGTGTATCAGAATCCCTATTAGCTTACACATAAGTAACAAATGGCTTTCCAGAGTGTCGCTCTGCTAATGTTTATTGCCCCAAAAAACCTCGAACAACAACATTGCATGAAGAACCCATAGTGTGTGTGTGTGTGTGTGTGTGTGCGTGTGTGTGTGTGTGTGTGTGTGTGTAGAGTGTGTGGGTGTCACATACTGCAAATTGCTGTCAGTCATGGTGTTAAGGTATTCTGGATGGGTCCCAGCCACTTGGTAACTATAGCAGAGACTGACAGAGGTGCTATGGGACAAAGTGGAGTTGGCGTTTTGAATGAGTTATCCTGAATTCAGACTGCGTCCGTCTCCAGAGGCATGGATGAATGGCCTGATTCTCTCTCCACCTCCCTTTCTCTCTCTGACTTTCCAGCTCTCTCTCTCTCCTCCTGCTCTCTCTCTCCTTCTTCTTCTTTCAAACTTTCTCACCCTCCCTTCTCCCCCAAATCCTTACATTGTGTCTTTTTTTTTTCTAACTCCCTCTCTCTCCCATCAGCCTCCCATTTTGGCTGTCCCTTTCTCCCGTCTTCTCTCCTCTCCCTCCCCCTTTCCTTTACTCCTTCATCTCTCTCTCTGCCCTCATGCACAATTCTCTCCATTCTCCCATTTCCCCTCTCAACTATTTGAAAGTTTTTTTATCCAACAATGGACTGCACTCACTGAGCTCCAACCCTGTTTCCATAGTGAGTGGAGGTGCACTTGTGCTCTTCGCTATCCCAACTTTCACCCGTGACAGTTTTCTTTTTTGTGCCAGGCCTCCCTGTCTTTCTTCATCTTCCTCTATTTCTGCTGCCTCTCTCCTCTCTCCCTATAGGTGTGTTCAGACTGAAGTAAATATCTACACTCTCGCTGGAGTGTTTTTGCAGTCCATATTCATCCAAGCAGACAGTGCATCAACTGTACAGACGTGAGCTGAAGCTAGCACATGGTCTAGGACTATGTGTGTACTGGTTATGTCTTTCCAGACTAACAAATACATTCTTTCGCATGATTAGATTACATAGAAACTCAATGTAAAGACATGAATTCTCGTCAAGATGCAAGATGTGCCGTCGAGTTGTAGCTGTCCAGGTTCAACCCAGAGCTCGGAGAATGCTTGGAAAAAAGTAAGCAAGGAACTTTGACGACCTGTTAAGTGGTGAAACTAGGTGCCTGTTAACTTGATTGCAGCTATCAGTTATACTTCTGAATAGGGTTGCAAAATTGGAAACCATGGGAATTATGGAAAATTATGGGAATTAACTGTAAATTGGGGGTAATTTAAACAAACTGTATCATATCCAAACATAAATATAAACTTGTTGTTTTGTCATAAGCAGACGTCCATGGAAAACAATACAATTAAACACAACACTTCAAGTTTTAATTATTTTATTTAACAATATTATTTAGTCCACAAGCTCAAATGTGCGGTCCAGGTTCTAGAAATCATGCAGCATGAAATTTGGTTGTTTTAGCCAAGATTATGCTAAAATATATTTTCTCCAACTATTTTTTCCCTCCATGGAAAGTTTCCAACATTGAAAATTTCCAGAATTTTGCAACCCTGCTTCTGAACCACGTTAGCATTTAGCCGTGATCGATCCAAACTCTGCTCAGAAAACAGTTGTCGTCTTGCAGACAGACCTGTCACAGTAGGAAATCAGACACTTTACAAATCAACATCATGATGTAGTTATTTCTGCGACATGTGTTCATTTGGATCATATCACTGTAGGGTGAATAACACAAACTATCCCTCAAGCGAGTAATGGAAGGTGAAAATTTGCTTCAGTTGGTGGGAACATAAGATTTTATATTTTCTTCTAGTTTCTCTCATCCTTCTTTCTTAATGTCTCTGTACATACTGTACACTCACACGTGCTGTTATAGGAATGAGGGAATAAGAATAATTTTTACTTTCAAACTTTGAAAATTGAAACTTTTGTGGACATGTTTTTCCAACTTTGTCTCACCCATGGAGTATTATGCATTTGTACGCATCCTCTTGCATATTTACATTGGGTGTTTTTCCATTCACCGGTTTTTATGCTGATTTTCAATTTGTGCATAAAAAAAAAGAAATATGAGCCTGAAGGAGTGGAAGTGTTGAAAACTTGAGAAAAATCTCCATCTAGATTGCAAAAACAAACATCACTGCTAGATTTAGCTACTTTTCAGACCCTCTTAGCAACTTTATTTCTAAAAAGCAACTAGCCACAAATGAACCTGATTATTCAGACCATCAGAGAAAAAGGTGAGAAATATAAATAGGAATTCATTCCCATGACTCTTCTGCCAACAGCGCCGGGGTCTCTCCCTCTCCCCGGCTCACAGACAGCTGTAGGTGATGTATATATATGGGGCAGGCTGATTTGAGCGATGATGCTTCTGTCTCACTGTTCCTCTCCGGATCCCTACGTTAGGATGCTCCTATAGCTTGCATAAAGTTTGCTGGAGATTCTCTCAACTTTTGCACTCCGGATCTCTGGATTAGATTATTTTTTTTATAATTTGTAGCTTAATTGTATGTGTTACTTCAAATGTATACACTCCCTTTGAGTTTATGTTTATTTGGCTAAAGATTTCTCCCCTTCACTGCAACCGACAGCCGATAAGCTTTTTACAAATGAATATTATGGCGTCATCTGCCAACTATTTGAACTAGTTCCAGTTACTTTCATTGGAAAAGAATTCTACAGCAGCCATTTTCCCCTGACATCACGCTCAGGCTGGAAAGCTCTATTGTCATATTTCTGTTTTCACCACTTCCTGATCCATCAGCAAAAGTGAAAGCAAAGTGAACAATCCAGAGGGCATTAGGCCATATTTCAAGGTAAAATAACCCATTAGCCAGTGGTAGACAACTAACGTTGGCATTCAACCACTTCCTAGCTAACGTTACTGTTAATGAGGCAGTAGGAAAGATGTAAATGAATTCTTAAACATCGGCGTGTGTCTTGGAAACATTTAGTTAAGTCTGGAAGTAAAACGTTGTGACATTATGCTCGCTGCTACAAGCACTTTAGCAGTGTGTAGAGTGTTCTGCGTGGCATGAAGAGGAATATGACATATGTGTTGACATATGTGTTCCAATGTCACATTACGTTACTGACTCAACCAGAACATTTCTGAGTTTGGGTGAAGAAACAGTTAAAGTTACATTACAGGCATAAATCATTGCTCTGATGTGCCCAGATTTTCAGTTGGTGATCAACCGGGAAGTGTTGGAATGAAATTTTTCAAATTCACTACGCTTTGCAACCTTGAACACGTTGACCTTGAGGCATCCTGTTAAAATTTGCGACACAATTGAATGAGAACTCAGATATTGACTTATATTTGTTAGTCTCGCCTCTAAAATTAACTTTGCATTCAGTCTGAACATGTCTTAAAGCTTAAAGTCACTACCTTTCAAAGAAAAGTTTTTTTTCCATCATTGAACTGCATCTGAACTGCACCCCCCACCAACACCACCCCATACACACACACACACACACGCAAACACCATTCTCAAAATTTCTGTAATTTCCCGAAACCAACAATCCGACAAGCGGACCCACTTCACAACGCGATTGGCTGTGCTTGGTGAAGGTAGGAAGGTATGAGATTTGAACTTCTTTGTCGAGCATTCTTTTTTTCCATTTTTCACATAATTACTTCCTGCAACACAGTGACAGCTTTGGAGGAGATTACTGCACTATTATCCCTTTTTGAATGATTATCACATCTGGCAGGTTTTTTTTCCCGCCTCGCCTTTGAGCGTGGCCACTCGGAAAACAGCTATACAGGCATACCCCAGCATGAACACCTCAGCCGCTCTCGCTGTATTCCTCAGTGCTGCTGCCTCTCCTCCCTCTGTGTGCGTCACTCCTTCTATTTTCACTTATTTCTCACCTCTCCCTCTGCCTTCACCTAAATGACCCCCTAGAGTGTCTTCCTATCTCTCTTCACTCCACTTCTATACTTCTCCCCCCTCCTCTTGTATCTTCTCTCCTCCTTTATTCCTCTCCTCCCAAAAGCCCCGTGGATAAAAACGATTCACGCTGTATTTTTGGCCAGAGAGAGGGATTAGCATTAAATAAAAAAAAAAAATAAAAAAAAACGATCTGGCCCAAAGTGACTCACATGTATCTGCAGAAACACAGAAGCAGCCAGATGCAGACCTACATATAGATATATAGCATACAGAGGAAAGCATGCATTACACATGCAAGCTGCATACAAACAAAGCAACGTATTTGCATGGATGTATTTTTCGCACATGGGCATTCCCTTTTTTTTAAAGTCTCCAGGGAGTCGAAAGGTACGCAAGACACAATCACATACTAATCAAACAAGTTCACGTGTGATCTATAATTAGAACACTGGTCAATGTAAAGCTCTGCAGAGTCAGCAGCTTAGAGAGCGACACACACACACACACACATAGAGGTACTGAAGAGCGACAGGCACAGTGTGATTAAGTTACCATTATGCGACTTCTCTGTTTTCTATCAGTAATTCCCTCTCTGCTACTAGAAAATAGAGACGAAGAGATCGTATTAGGCCGCTATCATGTGACCTCTCTGGTTTCTTTTTAGTCATTGTCCCGTTACTACAAGAAGCATAGGGGGAGCTACTGTATCTACTACATTATTGTCTTTATGTGTCATTGAAATCACTGAAGACTCCCAAGGGTAAAGCTGTTTGTATAGCCTATTTTTATGGTGGATAAGAGGATCCAGTGACACAATATAGTTGTTATGTGGAACAAATGTAATCTAGCTTGATATATCTATACAGTGTTTATATGAATATATATAGTGTTTTTAAGAGTTATAACCTTTAACGTCTCTCTTTCTGTTGGTAATTCTTATTTTATCTCTGTGTACTCTTTTACCCTTGTCACTTTGTTTTGTTTTTTTATCCATCTGCAGTTTGTGCTAATGTTCTGCGGCAAATAAACATGTTGCTTCCTTTTAATATCGTTGTTTTGTGTTTAATTAATGCCGAATACTGGAGTCTTTCCAGCTAAACACCACCTATAATGTCACAGCTCTTTCCACTCGCTGACTCCTTCTTCTGTTTTTTCCTCTCTTGTCTTTCTTCTGCAGCAGAAGTTAATGATGTTACTGGATGAGGTTGAAGGGCTCTTCCCTTCTATTAGACAAATAACTTTACGTCTAAGAAGCTGCAGCAAGGGGATGAAGAACAAGGGTTTATTAAAAAAACAAATATAATTCCCTTGAGGAGAGAGACATTTGGATAAGGATGGTGGGATGTAATTAAAAAGTACCAGACTAAGCAGTATAATAATTCATGGATGAGGAGGTTTTCATAGAAAAAACATATTCAGTAAGAATCTTTAAATAATTGAGCAAATATTTCGGTTTCACTAACAGAACTAGTATTGTTTGCAGTACGATATCCTCCTCCTCAACCTCACGTAATAGGCAGATCAAAGCTGAATTATCCAAACATGAAAACCCGCCCACGTCCAAGTGATTCTGTTATTGTAACAGGCATTGTCCTCCAACAATGATCTAGTTAGGATGAGGAATGACAGGACATTGTGCCTTCTCTAGTTGGAACTCTACAGATTTGTTGGTGTTTGTCGAGTGAAAGAACACACACACAGAGATAAAAAAAAAAATGTGCAGAGGTCCAAAACAATCCTCCAACTCCTGAAGCACCTGCTTCAAATTTATGGTGAAAGAACCCAAAGTTGAACCCTCGTAGCTCTGCCGAAATCTGCGGTAAACAGAAATAAGAAACTAGTTTTATGGAGATGTTTTTTTTATTGAATCACAATAAATGTGTAAAACAAGATCTCAAATGTTGAACTCTTAATGTATATTTTAATACCTGAGAGCTCACAAGATGGAGAAAGAAACCTGTGGGCTGAATAAACCAGTTAGCGGGAGCTATTTTCATCCTCAAAACAGAAGCCACTTATTACCTGTGCATTTGCAGATGTCACATGTGTACTACACAGCACTGTACATGTAAATAACAACCTGTCATATGATATTTTTAACAAATGAAAATACATCCAATCAATCAAACTCAGGAAACTTTGAGCAACATTTCCACGTGTGCTAATTTAGTTAGTTTGAAAAGCAACTTTACCCAAGAAACTCTGACGCGCTGGAACTGATGTTGAAATGTCAATCTGTGTCATCTGTGACAATTTCATCTCTCAATCTTAGACCGTGATGAGACGCTGAAACTCTGTCTCAGCATTTCCAGCCAGAAACCCTGTCTGGCAGAAGCTCGCACAAGCTCTGAGTGGGTACATGATCTATAATTTATCTCTACTTATGAGCAGACGGTCTGTCAGGGTGTGTGCTGTGTGTGTGTTTGCACATATGTTTTTGTATGTGAGCGTTTGTGTTTGTGGATGTGTGTGCGCGCCAGTCGAATAATTTAACATGTTTCTGCCTAAACAAAGTCCAAAAAAAAAATGACATCTGAAATCATCAGTCACACTGTGTCCTTGGAAAGAAATCATTAGCATCCTTTTTGTTGTGACATTACTTTCCCAATATGTACTCTGTTGCCAGCGGTTTTAAGGTGGTCATGGCAACGTTGTTACCATGGCTTTTGTAGACATCATAGAAACAGAGGAAGTTAGACCTGAAGTGGAAAGTGTTTTTTTTGTGTGTGTGTGTGTGTGTGTGTGTGTATGTGGCGTATTCCTTCGGAGCAGTACTCAGAGAATCTTGATGCATTATTGTTTACTGTTGAGAGGACTGTCCTTGGTATTGTTTTTCTTACAATATGATGAGATGCACAAGTGTGTTAAGCTCTTGCAAAAACATAAGTAACAAACAGGCAGGTGCAAACATTCAGGCTCATAATTCACTCAAGAAAAAAAAGTCTTTAAGACAAGTGTACTTGTTTTTGTGCATTTGACACCGACTTGCTTTTAATTTCTTCAGGCAAAGAAAGTGGTGAGAGAAGGCTTTTGTTCTATTATCTCACAGCGTTTGTGCATCAGTATGCTGATTTGTATACTCACTTGGGTTCGCACATGTGCTCCGTGTGGTAGACATAAAGAATAAGAGAGAGAAAGAGACGAAAACAACTTTGATGTAGAAATAGTGGGACAGAAGCTGTATTGATTATCAATAGTGTGCTAACATGTCCAGAGGGCCTCCGAGAACACGGAGAGTCTCGGTAAAAATTGCCCTCCGCACACTGAGATAAACAAGCCCACGCAGTTTTAAGGCCTTCAGTGCAAAAACTATAAACACATTTTAATTATTAATTTGATTATTTATGTATCATATCGAAGCACGGATTAAAAAAACAACAACACA
This sequence comes from Argyrosomus regius, assembly GCA_946959425.1. NCBI lineage: Eukaryota > Metazoa > Chordata > Actinopteri > Sciaenidae > Argyrosomus > Argyrosomus regius. The sequence goes on from OX336883.1 coordinate 3,951,109, forward strand.
GAAGCAATAAATGCAGATAAGCAGCGTGTGAGGTTTCATTTTTTATAGCTGTGATTTATTGTTTTTCTTACTCTTCCTTGTTATCCACACTGTTCAGTCACCCCTTTCTCTATCTCCACCCAGGCCACGGGCCATATGACACACACACACACATGCATAGGTACACACACATGCACGCAAACGCTTACACACATGCACACAGGCTCAAACTCATGATGCATTACCACACATCCCATGAACACAAAGATACACGTGTGCACAAACAACAGCATGCACTTGCACAACCATCAAACCCAATCGCTCGCTCTCTCTCACACACACACAAACACACAACAGCACATAGACACAGTGCTATAGGGCTATTCATCTGTCTGGAGCAGTGGCTTATGAAAGGTCAGCCTTTGAGTTATGACAGAATCTCCTGGCCACAACAACCCAAGCGTGGGTGGTAGAGCAGTGACTCTGTACGAGCGTGTGTGTGTTGTGTTTGGTAAATGTCCGTGTCCGTGTGTGTGTGTGTGTGTGTGTGTGACTGAGAGAGAATAGGGGCAGACCTGTAATGAGTGTGTGGTGCTGTCGCAGGCCATGAAAGGTGGAGAAAGAAGAAAATGAGCACCGAGCTGGAGAAGTGGGTCTACAGAAACAGTTTACCTCAGCGCACGTGATAGAAAAGGACAAGATAAATAGAGTGAAGGGCCGGAGAATTGAACATGAGACAGAGAGAAAGAACTTATGAGGGACAACGCTGTGGCAGAGATGGAAGAGGAGAGACAGAGAGAGGTCGGTGGAGTGAGAGAATGCTGGACGGGTGCCAGGAGAGAGGATAGATTGGCACAAGGGACACGGATCTGGGGCTAAATGAGAAATTGTGAATTATCAAGTGTGTGTCAATACATGTATGTCAATCTGTGTGAGTGTTCATGCAAATCCACGCATGTAAGAGTGTGTGTGTGTATGTGTGTGTGTGTGTCTTGGCAGCAGTGTAGGGGCAGATGCTGCCTACGCTCCAGGCCTACTGCTTTACGGCCTTCTGCGGAAATGTTGCTGTGCCAACCTTAGCTCTCATCCGCAGCCAATCACACGCCTGGGCCCACGGTAGAGCAGAGTTAATGCATACACACTGACACACACACACAAGTATACGTAGACCAGCAGGAACATGCACACACACTCACCGGAGCACATGCACGGAAATTCCATAATGAGAGGCGAGGGTAATAAATGGAAAGTGTGTGTGTCAGTGGTGATTCTGTTCATTAAGGTGCAGGGAACAGTGTGTGCCTGTAATCAGCAGGAGGCTTTTAGAGCGCACACACCGACTAGAAGGGCTGCCTAAGGAGACATTTAAGGATGCTCTATGACAGGCAATATAAAGCCATTCCAACCTCTGAACTTTTCCGAGTCGTTGCAGCGTTTCACGAGGAGGAACTCTGCATATGAAATTGACCACGTCTGCGTCTCTCTAACCGCACTCCAAAAGCTGTTCTAAAAAGTCCTGTCCGCTCTCATTTGCCGGAGAGCTTGAACCCAATCCTACATATCACTCCTGTTCAATATGAGGCTGTCACTTGAATGCTGCCGCTGCCTTGCTCTCCTCACAGAACTCCATCAAGAATTGGACAGGGACTACTGTCACGCAGAAGACTGACATCTACTCAAGACTTTTTCATCGTTTGTATCACGGATCCTGACTATTTATCCTCTTAACCGCTGTATCCGTCTTCATAATCCAGATTAAGAAAAAAAACTAATGTGATGGCCAACATTTTTTGCTATACTATAACTATAGAAAGGAAGGATTCAAGGAAGTATTTTAAGAGAGTGAAGCGAGAGATTGAAAGTAATGCAAAAGGGGGGAAAAGGGAGGGTGGAATAGCTCAGAGGGAAGGATGGAGAGGGCATCAGGGGAGTGAAGCAGGAAGATGCAGCGGAAGGGAAAAAAAAACAGGGAAGCGGTGAATAAGAAAAAGATAAAGGGAGAGAGAACGAGAGAGAGAGGGATGCAGAACGGAGGGATGCAGATGAAAAACTCAGGAGAAAGGAAGAAAGAGAGTGAAACAGAAGGAGAGGTTGAAGGTTGAGAGGTAGACAGACAGATCACAACCAAAGCCGAGACTAGCCGACAGCTGTGAGAGCAGAATTTGATACTGCGGCACGGACACACACAAACACGAGACGTGCACGCGGGCACATATGCAGGCATAATGTGTGTGTGCGCGCACGCACACACCGTGAGCACACGGGGGCACATACACATGCTCACACTATCCAAAAGAGCCACATTACACATGAAATATTAATGGTGCAAAGCAATCAGCAAAAATGGAGATGGGGGAGACAGAAGGGAAGAAGAGAGGGGGAGACAGAAAAGTAAGCGAAGTAAGTAAAGGAGACGGATGAAAGCAATATGTCTGTATTACCAGAGTGACATGTGGACTATCAGCAAAATGATATGCATTTTTTGAATCATCACTTTTACCAGGAGCATGATCATCCCACAGAAACAACAACTTATTTTCTTCCTCTGTGGTGTTGTGTTTATACCGCCGAGCAACAAAGCAAGGTCATGCAGAGTGCTAGAATGCCCTAATGCAGATTCACAATAAATAAATATATATATAAAATATGTATATGTGTGTGTGTGTGTGTGTGTGTGTGTGTGTGTGTGTTTATCTGTACTTAATGCTGTGTTAGAAATGCAAAGCTTAATTCTGCTCCTCAAGCATGGGCACCTTGTGTGAATCTCAATAAATCATTAATGAATAATTTTCACAGGTGAGAGAGTGTGTGCCGAGAACAAAATTGGGTGAGAACATACTGTCTCCCCTCGCTAAATGCAAATGTTATCAAAGAATACTGCATATGTCGGATGTGTGTGTGTGTGTATTAGTGTGTGTGTGTGTGTGATCGGAGTGTTAATTCCTGATGATAAAGCACAAACAGTCAGGTGTGTTTGTTCTCTTAAGCACCTTTCTGCCCCTTAAAAGCTTCAGGTAATAACACCATCCATCAACCGGCTCGCCACCGACATGTGTGCATGCAACGCGTGTGCACGTGCACACATTCGACAGAAAGGTCAAAGACAGGAGGAGTCTGCGGAGACATGGGAGGTATCGCTTCACCACAGGAGTTTAATCAGAAGGAAGAAATTTGCCAGCCTGTGCGCACACACACACTGCATTTACAGACGCCGAGCAACACGCGCAAGCAGACACACACACACGGCCAGGACATGAACATCAGCCGAGTACATGCATTAGTGCACAGCAGTAGCTCCTTACTAATGAAGAGGGGAAACATTGTGGAACGGCATGTCTAGGCAGGTGTGAGGAGAAATAAACAAATAATGAGATCAACACTGCCAACACTCATTACAGCACTTAATCTGTTCCCTTCCACAACTCACTCGCTTCTTCTTCTTCTTCTCTTTATCAGACAAGATCATCTGTCTCTGGCATGTGACTTTCTTCCGCATCATCCGTCTTTAATTTCATACGCTGTAAACTTTTGTTATTGCGTCACCGACTGCAGTGTCACGTTATGCGTCTATTTCTGTTACGGCAAGCTCGACCTGGAAGCACATCTGATGTATGAGCGCGAAAAAAGGGAGTCAGTCGGGGCTGGCTTATAAAATCTGACACCAAAGCCTCAACTCCTGACAGCGCCGCACCGAATATCATCTGGCTGGCTGACAAGTGTGGAGTAACTTTTTTTTTCACATATTTGGCAAATTGAAATCAAATCAAAAGAATCTTCAACCATCTCGAGGCCAAATGTATCAACTGCTGGCATGAAAGCGAGCAGTTTTCAATCATAACCAATACTCTACTAAACATTTCCGCTCCACTCCGTCACTCAGTTTATTCACTCAAAACATGGTCCAAGATTTATGTATGCTGTTTGACAACCGTACTTAGTTTCTGCTCTATGCATGATTGAAATCCGTGACATATAGTTTGATATATACAATGTCAGAACTTCACTTTAACTACAAGGTGGTTTCATGGCTGGGATCATATTTGCACAGACGTCAATATGTAATACTTGCAGCCAAGTGCACACAGGTTCCTCTTGCCTCGAGGGATTGTGGCTGCAATAAACGTTGTTTTCTGCTGCAAAGGAGCAGATTTAGAGCCTTTCCTCTCTGCTGGTATTACTTTAGCGGTCATACTGCACCCATCCTCAATGTTTTGACTCAACGTTCTTGCGAGATTTTGAACAATGCAAATGAAGTCCTGACATCCATGGAACGAGAGGGTTATGTTATGACAAATATGACAAATAAAGGTGAAGTGTGGAAAGTAAAAATTTGTTCTGGTCCTGCCTTTTATTTGCCGACGGTCTGTAACTTTTTGACAGCTAGTGCTGTAGCAGTAAATTTCCAGTGGGGGTAAGCCTATGCTGTCTGTGCCAGCATGCTTGTTATTCTGATGATGGAGGGAAAGGAGGAGAGGAGGAAAAGCTTCCTGATCTTCATTAAGAATGACTCAGCTTCTTTTTCAGTCTGTCAGCATTTCCAAAGCTGATGACGTTCCAGGGGCGCTGCTGGGAGAGCTATTCAACACACGAATTGAGAGTTTAAGACTAAGGCTGCCACAGCTTGAATTAAACTATTACTGGCAAGTGTGAGAGACATTGTATATTCTCAAGATTGACTATTTGAAAATCAGTTGCTCTGCTGTAGACTTACTCAGGTCTTTGTTATGATGATTGTAATAAAGGTCTTTAATACTTTGCACTGTCCTTTCACTCAGTGAGAAAGGACGCAACAAATTACATGACTACTGCGAGTTAAAGGATTTTTTAACAATTTTTCTTAACAATTTGAAATTGAATTTTGAAAAATGATTGATGTTTTTGTTTAAAAAATATCCATATTTGTAAGATTAATAAACAGAATCTGGTTGAAAATTGGAGATCGACCACTGTACTGTGATTATTTAATATTCATTTTACCTCTTAAAGGAACATTCTGAAATTTTGATTTCCAGCGGACTCTCCTTTTCTCTTCTTAGCTCCGGTTCTGGCACAACACTGGCTCTGCACCCCAACAGCATTTGCCCACATCCTGGGGATGAAAAGCTCCTCTTCTTCTTTCCGGTGGTTCAGAACTCCTGTGATACAAACACTAACACTCCCCCCGGTGCTCTGAGCTCACAGTACGGGCAGCCCAGCTGACAAACTGAGCTAACAGCAGCTAACAGCAGCTAACAGCAGCTGTAGTTTGCAGCAGTTTACTTTACTGTCCATCAGAAAACTGAAAGAGAGTTGAAAAAGAGTTAATGTACAACTGCTGAAGCACATCAGTGAGAAAACAGTTTCTCCAGAAAATATGATCCAGTTTCACCAAAATCAGTGAAGTAGTTGGTGGTGTGTGTCATAAAGCGTTACGTACTTCTCCCGACCCGGAGCCCAAAGTTACATCGCGTGAGAACAGACGTACAAATGACAGAGACACCATTCACCTGATTACAAGTCAATGTTGCATCAACATGATTTACAATCTGTTATTTTATGGTAGAAAAGTTGCACAATGTTGCTTAAAAAGAGACTTTTCTCTTTACTTACCCTGAGTATTTTCTGAGCTGCAGGAGGAACTTGTTTACTGTAAAGTGTGATGATCAGTGGCTTTGTGCAGCAGGAAACACAACAGCTTTTGGATGTGTGGGACATAATGTCTGGGTGGAAATTAAATGAAAATGGGAGTATATCTTCAATAAAAAAAAAATAAAAACTGCTGGGAGAAAAAGCATGAAATGAAAAGCTATGGACCAAACCAATACATTCAAAAGCATGTTCTGAGGTGTTGTTCCACATACTTATTCACATAGATTTTCTGCGTTTAATCTGATGGTTTCTCAGAGTGTTAACAGAGTAATTATTTGTTCACTCTTTTTTTTTTATATATATACAGTTTCTTGGACTAAGCAGGTGTCTACTCTATATAAATGTTTTAACTCAAGTGGTGTAGAACTGCAGGTATATATAAAAACAAAACACTGGCACAGGCTGAATTTCTACAATAATGCTGACAGTTTTTCTCTGCCTTTTTTTTCTTTCCACTGCAGCAAAGCTAGCTGAATTGCGATGCATTAACAAAGTAAATGGCCACCGTGGTGGATCAAGAGGGATTTCTTCTATTTAGACATAAGAGCCGATAGTACACTGTATATGTAAGCTTGAGTGTGAAGACTGAGTGAGGTGTGTGAAACCTTTCACGATGTCTTTTCAGAGACAGAATGAAAAAAAAAAGAATGGAAGACATCTTTATAGACAGCAGAGAGGGTTAGGATGGAAGCCTTGGAGAGGGATTCAGAGAAATGAAGGATCACTAGGAAATAAAGCAGTAACTGACTATGGTGTGTGAGTGTGTGTCTGTGTCTGCATCTGTGTGTGCATGCATGCACATGCACATGCATTATGTGTACTCACTGCTCTGTCAAGACCTATCTGCTCCTATAGCTTTCTTCCAGACCTGACAGGTGGGAAGTAAAAAAGTAGTAACAGAGGAGAGAATGTGTGCGTTAGTGTGTGTGCACGTGTGTGTGTGTGTGGTGTGTGTGTGTGTGTGTGTGTGCATGCTTGCATGTCTAGTAAGTAAGAGAGAAGACAGATAGACACAGTAAAAGGAAACAAGGATAGCATATGTGCAATTATGTATGTTGTGAATCCATGTTTGATAGCAAGTTTGTTTTGTATGCATGTGAGATGACTAGAATTTCTGCTTCCTGCGTCATGATTTAGTGTGTGTGTGTGTGTGTGAGACAGAGAGAGAGAGAGAGAGAGAGAGAGAGAGAGAGAGTGTGGGTGGGTGTATTGCGTGTGCGGAGAGAATGGCTGAGGGAGAGAGAGGAGAAAGTACAGAGACAACTCTCTCTATCTCACTTCTGAGATTTATCCTCTGCAACGTGACAGTCTCCTTCCCAGGTCCATTAAACAGCATCCGTAACACTTACGTTTCAATGAATCAGAATCACAATATATACTGCGACGAATTAAAGAACACGCTTGATGGGATTTCTGACATGTTTCTCAAAACATATAAGTGAAATACCCCTGCTGTGAATAAAAGAGTCAATTTAAAAAGTTATAAAGAAGGATTTTACACTTCTAACTGCACCCGAGGTTCTGCTCTGATACTGATACGGGCCTGTATAAAGATCTGAAAGATCATTTTTCTAAAGAAGAAGCCCAAATTTATGTTTCGGTGAACGCACAGAGGCAAGAGGAAATTATTCAGCCCTTTGGAACCAATAAATAATATGTCATGTAGCGGTTGATGTGAACGTTGTTGTTCTATTTATATATTTTCCATTAATAATTTCAAACATTCCAGTACTAATATAATCAGTTTTAATCATGAAAGCATGTTTTTTTCTTTCTTACAACAAACTAATAATAATAAATGACTGCAGTATCACAGGATATAACTTCACTACAAGCATACAGCTCTTTTCTAGTTGGATCTGCAATAATTTGGGGGCATATTATGTCTTTATTTGATAACCGACAGTATAGTGGTGGCAGGAAATGAGAGAGTGGGAATTAAAAAACTCCAACAAAAGTCCCTGTCCAAATGCAAACTGGGTACATTGCATTTTATGATCTGCACCCAAACCTCTAGGCCACAAGGGCGCCCCAGGAATCAGGATTTTTTAAAGAGGGCGTACTTCATATCAGCAATGAGCACGCTACATGATACAGCTTTTTGTATGGTAAATGGTAAATGGACTGTACTTATATAGCGCCTTTCTAGTCTTCCGACCACTCAAAGCACTTTACAGAACATATCTCATTCACCCATTCACACACATTCATACACTGATGGCATTGGCTGCCATGCAAGGTGCCAATTGCTCATCAGTTTGAGAAGCTAACCATTCATACACATTCACACACTGATGGCACAGCCTTTGGGAGCAATTTGGGATTCAGTATCTTGCCCAAGTACACTTCGACATGCAGACTGGAGGGGATCGAACCGGGGATCGAACCACCGATCATCTAATTAGTGGACGACCCGCTCTACCTCCAAGCCACAGCCGCCGTATGTGATAAACCCACAGAGAATTATCATCTGACATCACTGTTACCCTCAGCTCTGCAGAGCTTTATCTTGACTTTCCGCTTATTGTTTATGGACTGCCGCTCTACTCTCCACTTTCACAGGATTGTTTTTGGCTCCAGCAAACAGCTTTTTCAAACAACAAAAAAAATAAGATGTAAATACCCTCTGTACACGACCTGCCCAGCACCACACAGCACATAGAGAAAGTTATTGATTAGCTCGTAAACAGAGTGGAGCATTTAGCAGCTTAAGAGTAAGTTGGTGGAGACCAAAATCAGAGCTTAAAGGAGCTAAAATAGGGAACTCAACACGACCTGCACAGCACCACACAGCACAAAGACAAAGTTAGTGACTAGCTAGTGAACATTCTGGAGCATTTAGCAGTTTATGGGTAAGATCTTCCTCCAAAAGTTGGAGACCAAAATCAGAGCTAAAAGGAGCAAAAGCATTGAACTCATAGTATTGCTCATATCTGCTGGAGGTTTAAATGTTTAAAAAAAGCTGTCTAACAACAAGTTTGCCATATCATCATTATTCTGAGTGAATATTATTGAAGTATCTGGAAGTTATTACAATATGGCTTTTGAATTATTCTGTGCCATTTATTTTTGTTTAGGGAATATATTTAATATTGTTGTATTGCAGTATAGCTGTAGTATTCACTCTTAACTTTAACTAACTTCTAACTTGAATTTAACTTCTCATATGTCCCTTGTGCCCCTGAAGATAATAGATTACAATGTGTTTTTCTCATTATAAAAGTGACACCAGTATTTGTAGGACCAAGAACATATCCACCAACCAATCAACCAAGACCAGAGGGCGCCAGTCCAAATCACAAGCCTACCTGGTGAAGTTGACAGTGACGAGAAAACTGGGCAGATACACCAGGATAAGTTGGAGGCACTACATGTCCCACCTGACCTGTAAATTCCCTGTGGGGACTGGTGGAGTCTATGCAGTCATTCCATCCTGCTAGTGCTGAAAATAAATCCCAAAGGGAAACTCCTCATAAACATTCACTGCCAGTGTAGATCTGTTCTGTGGCCCGGTACAGATTGTTTCTGATTTGTCCACTGGGAGAGAAAAAAAACACAAGAAAATCACTTGAAAAGCTATTCTCCAAAAAACATGAAAGGTAAAACAGTGTGTACATACGTGATGTTACCAACTCAAAAACTCCTGCACATCCTCAAGGGCAAACGTGACTAGAAGAGAATAAAAATCAGGAATAAAATTGTAGTACTGTTGAGCTCTATCTACACTGCAAGTTCACTAACTATCAACTCAGTAGTAATGTTATTTGTCCTGTGTATTTTTGTTGTATTGCATTGCATTGTGTTATTGAATTGACTACTTACAGGACAATAGAAAGTCTATGTGTGTCATTTTTTCCTGACTCAACCTCATTTTTAATAGTGGAAATAAACCACAAAAAAACAAAATATGTTTAAAAAAATACACTATTTCTCTTGCTCAGTTATTTTTTTACAGTCAAAATTAAAGTAAACCAAAAAATAATTCCTCTTCCTCCCTCTTGGTGAAAGTATACAGGTACGTAAAGATGTACTGTAAACCTGTGTAAACGATACCATCAATTGTCACCTTTAAATGTCACTCAGGCATTCATTCCTCGTTCATTCATTATCTATAACCACTTATCCTTTGCAGGGTTGCAGAGTGGTGGAGCCAATCCCAGCTGACATTGGGCGCGAGGCGGGGTACACCCGGGACAGATTGCAAGTTCATCGCAGGTCATCGGTTCACAAGGCTGACACACAGAGATAAACAATCTATTGGCAGTTTAGTGTCACCAATTAACCGGAACACCCAGAGAGAACCCACACAGATCCGGAGAGAACATGCAACTCAATACAGAAAAATCCCAGTCAGCTGTAGGGCTGTAGCGATACACTAATCTCACGATGCGATACACGATATTCAGCCAACGATACGATTCGATACGATTTAATACGATTTGATACAATTCGATACGATTACATCATTTTCTGAAAGATTTTAAAGGGACAGTGTGATTTTGGTGACATCTTGTGAGTGTTCCATTGACTTGGATTGAATTAACTGAACTGAAAACTGAAAGCTTCAGTTATACAATATATGGCTCAGACTGGACAGAGTCTACAGCTTGCAAATGCTGGACAAAATGAATCTGATTTTTGTCATATCACACCTCAAACAGTACTACTGAAGAGTTTTTGAATGAAAATATAATTTTTCAATCCCTTTGCCTGACATACATATGCAGTTTTTCAACCAAATATGTGAAGAACTAATGCCCTTTCAATAAAAAAGGTACCATACATTTTTGCCTCATTTTCCTGAGGCATGCCACTTAGCAAAGCATAGACCCTCCAGAAAGTTGAGCCTGTCCTGAACCTGTCATTCAATAGAAATAGTATTTATGAAGTTATTCTGTCACTTTGCAGTCACTTTGGGCCCTCTGTCACTCTGCTCTGTGTGCTCCCTGCCCCACTGCACTCTGTTCTACGGACACAGCTCTCTCTCTCTCTGTTCATTTAACATTGAGATGTACACCAATCAGCCGTAACATTATGACCACTTGCCTAATATTGTGTAGGTCCCTCTTTTGCCGCCAAAACAGCCCTGATCCATCGAGGTATGGACTCGTTAGCAGCAGATCCTTTAAGTTGCGTGGTGAGGCCTCCATGGATTGGACTTGTTCGTCCAGCACCTCCCACAGATGTTGGAAGGATTGAGATCTGGGGAATTTAGAGGCCAAGTCAACACCTTGAACCTTCACAGCTTTTCCTTTCCTGAACCACTTTTGATACATATCGACCACTGCAGACCGGGAACACCCCACAAGAGCTGCAGTTTTGGAGATGCTCTGAGCCATAGATGCTATGGCCCTTGTCAAAGTTGCTCAAATCCTTAGGGCTGCACATTTATCCCTCTTCTAACACTAACTAACTTTGAGGACAAAATGTTCGCTTACTGCCTATTATATCCCACCCACTGACAGGTGCCATGATAACGAGATAATCAGTGTCACTTCACCTGTCAGCGGTCATAATGTTATGGCCGATCGATGTATGATTATCACGATAATGATGATAAAGTCTGTACTCCAGGAAGGTGCTAGCTAAGCGTTAGCACCACAGCTAGCACAGCCAAATCAGTCCAATGTGTTGGACACATACTTGATTAGCATTAGCATTAGCTGAGAAACCCAACACAGAAACTCTGTTCTGAAAGTACTGACACTCAACCTTTAAAAAGCAGCGACTGCAAGTCACAGTATCACAACTCTTTTAAGCTTCTTATCCAGGCTAATTAACTTTGACAAGGTTTCTCTCTGCACAGTAGTCTCTCTCAGCTTTTCTGCTTGCTCACACCAACGGATGGCGAGCAAGCAAATACTCTTCACACACCTGCATCCCTCTCCTTTGTTGTTCCTCCACCCTAACCAATCAGTAAATAAAGAACCTGAAGTTGCCTCTTGACGAATATGAATGTAAACAAAACAATATTTTATGACGCAAAACTAAAATTAGTAGGTTAGTTTTTCAATGTCACCACCTTTATACTCATGTACCTTCAATCTAATGAGGCTAAGATACAGTTAAGAGTTGTCAGTAAATTATATTACACTCATATTAAACAGTTACAGCCATATATAATCACTAGATTACATTTACATAACTATTAACATGGAAAATAAAGAAAACACCCTGAGGAGTGATAATGGAAATAACCCAGGAGATTAGAGAATCATGGTCAGAATCTTAATTTAGTAGCTATGTCTGTACATTCAGCAGCAATAGGGGTATAAGCATAACAATAGTGATGTTAATATAAAACTATATACAGTGGCATAAATAAGGACATTTCATAAGAGGTTGAGCTAGTCAGCAGTTAATATAGAACAAAAAATGCAAAGTGTGTGCTGCAGTATCAAATGAAGTTCAATTTAAATGGATAGAAATAGGATGGGATAGGATAGGATAGGATAGGATAGAGGACAGGATACAATACGATAACCTATGAAAGCTCCCCCAGAGGTAGATTTCGGTTTCAATGCATGTATATATAAAACATACCAGTAATGAAAGACAGAGATGCACAATATATACCAGCATGCACAGGATACACATATATAAAATCATTCTAACACAGATTCTAACAAAGTAATAAAATACTGCAACATCTGGTCGTGTTAGCCTGCAGAACAATTAGCAGTATTTATCATTTGTCCTGAACTTTATACTGTCATATCCCTGTTGGTTAGTTTCAGCATATGACTGCACTGCACTTTGTCTGTGTTGGCATATGCTGTCATGATTTTGGAGACTCTTCCCCTGGACCTAATGAATATTTTAACAGTTTTTTTTTTTTTTTTTTTTTGACTGATACTTCTACAGTTGGAGCACAAATGATTCGGCCTCTTCGGAGCTCTGTTACAGGAGTCGTTTCATGTAGCTTTGAAAAGACATCACACTGCTGATTAACGGGCCTCGTGTACCTGACAAAAACTACTAATTGGCATTCCACTTAATTCAGCCCACCTCTGTCGCAGTGTTTGCAGTTGTGATTAATTTATTTAAGAGTCCAGTTCAATAAAGTGGTTATATTATTTAGCTTTACTTGTGTATCTAGAGTATACACATAAACTGATAATCTGCAATTATGGCAAATGCATATACCTGGAAGAACTATTATGAACCAAATGTGTGTGGATAAAAAGGAAGGCCTGAGACGGTGTTAAAGGTGTAATACTTTTCTGGTTTTATCGCCTTGACAAACCGTATGGGGGTCGTGCAGGATTGATTCAATCTTTGTCCTCATCCTACTCAGAGTGGCTACCTCTAAACAATCTGGACTCAGGTCTGCAACAGAACTGGTGTTCTTGACCGCCTGATTGAGCCATTTAGCTTTACTAACCTTGAAGCTGCCTCTTCAGCACATCATAAAAAAGAATGCACCGGTCACTGAGTGTCAGATAGGGTTTTGTATACAGTGAAGGACATGAGCCTTCTGCCTGGTTATGTATGTTCTATGCTGTTCTCTTTGAATATTGCGGAGGATATTGGTAATGAATGCAGTAAACCGTTAGGTTTACTACATTTCAGGCAAACCATTCATAAATTCAAAGCATATGTAGAAAACATGTTTTCATGTCCGATTGTTTTGGTGCTGAGATCTGAACCTGACAGATGCAATTCAAGTTGGTGGCCACGGTGTGAAGGATGTACATCCCTTGATTCTCGTTTCACCCTGCCTGCCTAACCCAAACCACTGTCTTTATTTCAGTACTCCTTTTATTTTCTTTATCTTGGCCAGAAGGCTCCAACCGCAGACATTGCCCCCATGCTGGATTACATCTCTCTGACCTTCATCACTGATTTACCCAAAACAGATTGTAAGCTCTTTATATCCTCTTTAGTGATACAGTTATATCCAACAAACAGAAGTGGTTTGGACAGACTCAGTAACTCTGTGTAGGGGGGCGGCAGTAGCTCAGTCCGTAGGGACTTGGCTTGGGGGAAACGGAGGGTGGCCCTTTCTAGTCCAGCACAGGCCACAGAATGAGCCGTGGACTGGTGCCAGTTCACCTCCTGAGCATTGCGAGGTGCCCTTGAGCAAGGCCCTGAACCCCTAACTGCTCCCAGGGCACCACTATATGTCTAAAAGCATGTCTATAAGCCCTTTGTGTGGTAGTATTTCGAGCCTGTGTGTAAAAAAAAAGGAATTTCCCAATTGAGGGATTAATAAAGTAAATCTTCTTCTTCTCGAACTAAACCAAGAGTTCCTCTCACGGGTTATATTTCCTCCAATAGTTTGAGAAGTGTATTTTCCACTTGGCCTTTTGTGCAATAGAGTATTCCTTCACAGGTAGGCTTTTGACTTTAGCTTAGCTGTGGTTGACAGGGCATACTTTGCCCAAGGTTGTTGGGACTGCCAGAGCTGTTCATGTTACTGTTGATATACAGAGTTGCTATAATATCCCAGGTGAGACGACTAAGTGTTGCATTACAAACTTGCGAAAAGAGGATTCCTTGTAGATGCACGCAGCCATTTGTGTAAAGGGAGAAGAAAGAGTGCACATTGCTTGGGTTCACCAGTGGTCAATGTCAGGGTATTGGATTTGGCTTTTCCCAGCCTCTTTTGCTGATGATCCCATGATCGATGTAGGCAGGCATGGTGAGTCGGGCTATCTCAGTGTGAAGCAGTTCATGGATCAAAGCAGTGAACGGTGAGCTAAAGTCCACCAGCAGGTAGGATCCTTCCATATCCTTGGGCTTGTATCTAGTAGTCTGCATAGGAGGTGAATCCAGCTGAAGGTCTGATGTGATTCAGGTGAGTCACCGTTAGACTATTTAAGGGCTTTATGACCACCGAGGTCACTGTGACAAGCTTGTAGTCATTAAGGCCTTTGATGCAGAGTTTTCCGTGGATAGGACTACTACAGTTGAGAGCAGCTAATTAGAGGTTCCGTCATCGCTGTTATTGCTCTAACAACCAAATGTGCCACAAGTACACTACAATTAGTGTTGTGTCACTAGACAGCCCTTCAAATCTAAGAGCAGGAAATCACGTGTGCGCCTGCACCGAAACACAAATAGCAAGTGATCAATGAACACTTGTGCTTATTTCTGTGTAAAATGTGAACTTGAAGAAGAAGCTAAATTTTAAGAAAATTGTGGATAAAGAGGCAGTGGAGCATAGACTTTAAATACTGTAGGTGAGTGAACTGTAAAAGCTGGTCATGGGGCTCTGTAATGAAGTCGATTATAAAATATAACTCACTGAAATCTAAAGTGAAATGGGTTATAAAATAGTAGTCTTTCAGTCTGTTCCACACCATACCATTTCTCTGTTTGCCCATTGTTTTCTGTCACTGATTATATTAGTTTATCCTGCTCACACCTCTAATGTCTAGAACTCATGTCAAAACTACAACATTTAGAAAAATATATTTAATGTGAATGGTAACTTCACTAGCGGATGTACTCCTAATTAGAATTCTCCAAGATCACGAACTCTCCAGACTTTATCTTCCATTTAAGTTTGCTTGAATCCTGTTTGACGGGGGGATCTAGCAGTTTCCAGCTTCAGTTAATGTTTACCCATCTGAAAACTCTGCCTTTTAAAAGGTTATGATCACTTAAAGCATATCTATGGCTGTGCAAAAGTATTTCATTTTTGTCAACAACTTCCATAAAACGATTAAAACCAGCAATGAAATCATCCTGCTTATCCCATGTATACCAAGAGCCTGATAGACTTTATATATCTGTGCTATGGACCTCCACTGTGGTCCAAAATCTATTAAAAACACATCATTGAGCCACACTGTTGCCATATTCCTTTTAGGTAATGGGCATGGATAATATATAATGATATGGATAATAATAATGAGCATAATGTTTGCTAAAACTATAGCCATTTCAGGAAAGTACTCAACCTTTTTTTAATGAAAACTGAGAATTTGTGACCTAATCTTTCAAAGATTTACACCTTTAGGACCAAAGGGGTTGTGGCTGAGTGCCACAGACAGAGAAGGTCAGAAAATATAGGGAGATGAGCCAGTACATTGATGTTGGTTGACAGTAAAAGAAATTAAAAAAAATTAGAAAAAACATGCAGTAATGTCAACCCTATCCTTTAAGTTAAAAATATTACTGGCATAAATGTCGGGATTCACCCTATGAACTGGAAACTGATTGCTAAATGACTGGCTGTCTAATGAATGTTCATCTGTGAAAGTTATTTTCTGTCTATCTGCAGTCTGAATTGAAAAGCTACCAGGTGGAAGTCAGAGAAAAGGGCTTGTCTGAGCTGCTTTGATTCATATTTTTACCATTGCGACACTAACCCAAGAAGGCTACAAAGCCTGGATGGATGGATGGAAGAAGTGATGTAAAAATAGAGAAAATGCCCTTTGACCCCAAGAGCCTGCATCTGGCGAACTTGATACTTGATACTTCACTTGAATAACAGTTGCGGCTGCCAAATGTTATGAAATATGTATGTCAAGATTGTCTTCATTTTCACCACCATTATCCTCGTAGAGCATGTGGTGAAGCTGTGATCCTCTGTTGCGGTGACACAGACAGTAGATTAGACCTTTAGGCTATAATGGATGTCAGCTCAGGTTATGTTTCTCCTGCCCTTAAGTAGAAAACACACACACATTGCCTGTGCGTGTACTCACACACACACATCACTTTTCATTCAATATGCAAATTGAGACTGCAGTTCATTTGCTGATGAAAGAGGCTTCATGCTCAATTCTATCTTAATGGCTTGGATATAACAGCACGCTCAGGCCAACAGATGCTTTTTTTTCTTCATCAGGTCAAATCGGGCTCAAATGTCCTAAATCAGCTGAAGTAAAAGAGATTTTGAAAGCTACACACATGCGCACACACACACGCAAACTTTCCTCCCCCCTTATCTCTAACTCCTCTTCCAAACTCGCACGCATGCCACGGCACGCACGCATGCACCACAGGGCGAATCCCCGCGATTGATTTCGAGGGAAATGATAAAAGCGCGCGTAGGGTCGAACGACAGAGGGCGTGGGTGCGCTTGGAGCGGACGCGTGTGCCGATGCCTCTGGAATACTAAAGAGGCCCCGCGCGTGAACACGCGCAGACAAGTTCCTCATGGTGCAGCTGAGAGTGTGAGAGAACAATGGAGGGAAAGTGCGATGGAGAGAGAGACTGTGTGCGTGCGTGTGTGTGCGTGTGTGTGTGGTGGGGTTGCAGAGATATCTGACCTCTCTCTGCAGTTTGTCAGTCTTTGTTTACTCGCTGCCAGCCATAAACTGTTCACTAATAGCTGGTGCGCAAAACACTCTCTCTCGGTCAATATTATTATGTTGGGGGGAACTCCCTACTTTCCAGCCAGGCTGGGCAGCAAATTTTGGACCTACAACGGCCTGACTGGCTTGGAAATTAGAAATGCAGAGGGGAGGGAGGGAGGAGGAGGAGGAGGAGGTGGAGGAAAGGGGGAGCGGTTTAGCAGAGCGGCAGCGTGGAAGCCCCGGTAGTGTTCAATAGCAGCAGACCGCTGCTGCATTGCGCTCCTCACCGAGCAGGTCGGTCTGTCGGTCTGCCGGGAGACAACATCCTCACAGCACTGAGTGCATGTGCGTGTGGATGTATGAGGTGGAGGAGCATTTAAAATAAATATTCTAATAAATAAATAAATAACTTATAATAAAAGGAGGGGCAACAATAGATAGAATACTACTTTGTTTATTTATTTATTTTCCCCTTAGAATATTGGTTTCAGTAGTGGAGTACAGTAAGGAAACATTAGATAGTGTGCCACTAAGCCTACAGCATCATTTCCCAACCCGTTAGAGAGTGTGTGACAATCTCTGTCTCTCCCAGAAAAGAATGAATGAAGCCTCCCACACTTGCCCCGGCAAAATAGCTGCACCAGCAGAAATATGACTGAGCACCGGGCTGACTTGTATTAAAGCCAGATCACTCTCTCTTTTCTTTCCGTCTCTCTTTGTCCTTTGTATGAATGTTTGAATAAAGATATTTTTTTTTCCCCACCAGGAGCTGTCAGCAGCCGGGACACCAAGCCATTTAATCTTCCTATATGACAGGAGGAGGTGAGGTCTGTCCTCTTGGTAACCGACATACACACACACACACACACACAGAGAGAGAGAGAGAGAGAGAGAGAGAGAGAGAGAGAGAGAGAGAGACGCACGCACACACACGGCGACCCAACACCGCCTCTGCTGCCTCTCCCGTTACAGCTCAACGATCGAGTTACGCGGCCGGGGAAAATGTTGCAGTAGAGAGGAGAGAGAGAGAGAGAGAGAGAGAGAGAGAGAGAGAGAGAGAGAGAGACTGCAGCATCGCTTGAGACCGGCAGCAGTCCCAAGCAGTGCAGGTGAGAGGGAAAAAAAGCCAGGGGAGGAGGAGGAGGAGGCGCATGTGGAGGAGAGAGAGAGAGAGAGAGAGAGAGAGAGGAGAGAGAGAATGCGGGACTCTTGGAAAAAGACGCATCTACACTCGGTCCATCACCGAGACATCCATCCCGAACACAGGCTGTACAGGATTACGCTAAATTGATGATGGTGTTGGGATCTCCCTGCTCAGCCCACCAAGAGAGGTTCTGATTTTCTGCTTCATGAGAAAAACAAATGATATATACATATTCTGAGAAACTCGCTCTGAAACGCACTCTTGTCCCCTCATAACTTGCGTGAAGGAATCCGACGATTTGGCACGTTGCTCCACTGCGGGGGAAAAAAGAGAGAGAGAGAAGGGAGAAAGCTGGATCTGAAGGTAAGAAAAGATCCAGTAGCAGCATCCCAAAGACTTTTTTTTTTCCAAACTGATTTTTTATTCCTCTTTGAGGAGGGGATGTGAGTTGATTCTCCTCGGTATCCGGAGAGCCGAGCTGTGAGTGTGTGTGTGTGTTTTTTTTTTTCTCTCTCCCCTTTTGTGCGGTGCTGCATTGCAGTTTCTAACTGTGAAAAAGGAAAAGCTGCTGTCCCAAATGTGACTGGAATAAAATAAAGAACTTACAAATGGCATTATGAACTGATAAGCGTCCTCCTGTGACAACGGGATAGCTCTCCGATTTACTGGGGGGGAAGAAAGGAAGAGTGAAGTGGATTAATCAAAGACTGATGAATTAGTTTTTTACGCAGCGGGATGGATTTTTTCATATCTTTGTGGCATGAACAGTCCGGCAAGACAACGCAATTATTCTTCTTATTATAGAAGTTGGTCAAAAAAGAACAACTGAGTGGAGGAGGAGGATAAAAGAAAGGAGCCTGCGACTGCTGAAGTCAACTACAGTGAAGAAGAGTGCGGAAGCTTTCCCTCGGACCTCAGGCGGCAGTCCGCAGAGAGCGATAGGGACAAGGTAAGAAGGGATAAATCAAACACCCACGCTGTGAGGTACACCGCACCACAACACACCGATAAAGAAGAGGCAGCTGAGAGGCAGACAGAGCGGGAAGGAGAGAGAGGCGAGAGGAAAGGAAGGAGCCATGCAGAGGCTTGGTGCAGTGCACTCCTCCGCGGCGCAGGCTCTCAGCCTCGTGGTCTTAGTGCTGCAGCTGCTGACTCAGCTACCGGGTGCCGACTCAGCTCTCCGGTACCGGGTGGCGGAGGAGGGCCCACCTGACGTCAAGATTGGCAACGTGGCCGCAGACTTGGGCCTCACGGCAGGTACAGGCAGCGGGGATGTCACCTTTGCCTTGGAGAGCGGCTCAGAGTACTTCAAGATTGACAATGTGACAGGTGAGCTGACAACAGGCCCACGGCGCATCGACAGAGAGAAGCTCCCACAGTGCCAGATGATATTTGATGAGAATGAGTGTTTCTTGGACTTTGAGGTGTCAGTGATAGGGCCACTGCAGAGTTGGGTGGACCTGTTTGAAGGCCGTGTGGTCATAACAGACATCAATGACAACACACCTTCCTTCCCCTCACCTGTGCTCCAGCTCTCAGTTGAGGAGAATCGCCCAATAGGAACCCTTTACCTGCTGCCCACAGCCACGGACAGGGATTTTGGACGAAATGGCATTGACCGCTACGAGCTGATCCAGGATGGTGGAGCTGGGTCAAGTTCAACAAGACGCACGTCAGGAGGAAACCCCATTACTAGAGTAGATGGACTTGGGGACCGGAGGGGTAGAAGTGGAGATAATGGAGGAGGAGCCAGGAGCACTGTGTTTGAACTACAAGTTGCAGATATACCAGATGGTGAAAAGCAACCACAGCTCATTGTGAAAGGCACATTGGATCGTGAGCAAAAAGACTCCTACGAGCTTGTCCTCAGGGTTCGAGATGGAGGGAACCCACCACGATCCTCTCAAGCCCTGCTACGTGTTTCCATCACTGATGTGAATGACAACAGCCCACAGTTCGAGAGGTCCACGTACGAGGCCGAAATGGCAGAAAATGCTCCTCCGGGAACACCTGTCCTCCAGGTCAGAGCTTCTGACCGTGACATTGGAGTTAACGGGCAGGTGGAGTACGTCTTTGGAGCTGCCACCGAATCTGTCAGGCGACTCCTTCGGCTGGACGAGGCAACTGGTTGGCTGAGTGTTCTTCACAGGATTGACAGGGAAGAAGTGGCTCAACTGAGGTTCTCAGTAATGGCCAGAGACCGAGGTCAGCCACCCCGCACCGACCGCACCACCGTAGTTTTGGCTGTGCGGGATGAAAACGACAACGTCCCAGTCGTAGAGATCCGAAAGATCGGACGGATCCCCGTTCGAGATGGAGCAGCATTAGTTCCAGAGAATGTTCTGGTGGACACGCCTGTAGCTCTGGTGCAGGTGTCAGATCGAGACCAGGGAGAGAACGGGGCTGTGACGTGCACAGTTGTGGGAGACGTCCCATTCACATTGAAGCCAGCTGGTGAAACAGCACTCCCACCTCTACCTGCAGATGAAGCCTTTGACAGGTAAGTCAAACCAAAGGTAACCCCACAAAGTAAGTCATAGAAATCCTCACTCATCACAAAGGAAGGAACTAACTTCTTCTTAATAAGTAGTTCCTAAATAAAGGACTATAATAAGTAGCTTTTAAACAGACTGCTAGATACTGTAATGAACCAGTATCTAGTAATAAGTCCCTGTCATTTGGGGAGGATGATGCACTACTTTTCTTGAGGGAACATGAAAATGGTAAGCAACGGTAAGGTAATCGTGAAATAATAATGCACTTGAAATAATAGCTCAGTGTGGGGCATCACTTTACCTAAGGGGAAAGAAAACATTAACTAAAATATGCATAATCAGAAAATAATGTTTTGATATAGCTCATATAAAGTTACCAGGAACAATTTATTCAATTTCAACGCTCGTTTAAAAGTGGTTCTTATTCATTAAGACGTAGATTTATTAACATATATTCTCAAGTATCTTACTTTTACTGTTATTTACTATACAGTCCTTGAATCAGAGTTTCATTCATTTGAATTCAGTTGTCAAGTGTTATTAAAGGTATGACTTAACATCATTCATAGACAGAGTATGTATGTCTTTTTCATCAGGGGCTGGAACTGTTTGTATCCAATATGTTTCTTGTCTTGACAGCTACACATTCAGCATGCAGTTCCTATAAATCTCACCCACACTTTAGCCTTGGGATGTATTGCAACAGTTTACATTTTCCACAGAGAATTCAGGGAAGTGTTGTTGCATACAGATTCATTAAAGCTTGGTTCAAGTAGTGCCACTCATTCACTAAAGGCTGCAGAGTTTTTAGAATGTCTGTAAACTTTGAGCATAAAGTCAAGGGTTTTAGACGTTTTTGTGATATTATTACAGCGGTGCAGGCTGTAAATGTCAATGCTCTTAAGTCAGTTGTAAAGATATTTCCTGAAGCTATTGAATAGGAGGGAGTGTGTGAAATAGAAAAGGCCGTCTTAGGATATTAATGCTACTGCTTATGACACCCATACAATAAGGCTGGTTGTTGTATTGACTGTAGGGCTGTTGTTGACTAGAGCAATTCTGAGTCAAAGTAATAATTATGTGGTCTTCAGCCAGTCGATTAGTTGGTTTAATTAAAAGAATCAGTCACAGTTTCTGCAGTATTATTGTCTCTCTGCAGATGACTGCAGTCGTGCAGAAAGATCTCTTAAAATCTAGTGGGCATTAAAGACCACAGCAGATGATTAGTTGATTAATCGAGTAGTCAGGTGTCAACTACTTTGACATGAATCTGTCAGTCAGTTGAGTCATTTTTAAAGCAAAACCTCCAAAGATTCTCTGCTGCAAGCTTTTCAAATGTGAGGATTTGCTGCTTTTCTTTGTCTCAAATCATTGTAATCTTCACGTCTTTGGTCTGATCTGTTCAGGCACAAGACATTTGACAATGTCACCTCAGGCTTTTTAGCATATAATAGAACATTTTCTATAAAGAAAAACATCACAATGACAACTGACAAAAGAATTTTTAGCCAACCACCACCCTGGTAACTGATAATTGACTAAGAGAGAGCAGCACTAGCACTTTGATTGACTACTTTGTGGGCAAGATTATATTTCCATTTAAAGTAGCACCTATATTCATAATATTTCTTTTCTTATTATTTTCACAGGAATAAGAAAAAATACTTCCTACATACTTCTGCCTTGCTGGACTATGAGGCCACCAAAGAGTACAGTGTTACTATTGTGGCAGTAGATTCTGGCAGCCCCAGTCTGTCCAGCAACAGCTCCCTGATGGTGCGAGTGGTAGATATCAATGACCATGCCCCAACCTTTGCCCAGAGCGTCGTGGAAGTCCACTTTGCCGAGAACAACTCACCTGGTGAAAGGGTGGTCACTGTTGTAGCCACAGATGCAGACAGTGGCAAGAATGCAGAGATTGCATACTCCCTGGATCCAGCTGGTAATGGGCCGTTTTACATAGATGCAGATAATGGAGATATCCGTGCCACCGGTGTTCTGGACCGTGAGCAGCGAGAGAGGTATGAACTCCGGGTTATTGCCAAGGACAAGGGCACCCCATCTCTGCAAGGCTCTGCAACTGTTGTTGTTCAGGTGACCGACCGCAATGACAACGCTCCAAAGTTTGTTCAGGAAATCTTTACTTTCTATGTGAAAGAGAACCTGCTTGCCAACAGCCCAGTTGGCATGGTCACTGTGACTGATGCTGATGAAGGCGAGAATGCAGAACTTAGTCTGTTCGTAGAGATGGATGGAGTTGATGAGAAGAAGACAGGAGAGAAGGCAGAAGGGGAAGATGGTGAGAAAGAGCAAGAAGAGGTGTTTTCCATTGAGAACAACACAGGAACTATCTTCTCTTCGGCATCATTTGACCGTGAAAAGCTTTCCACCTACACCTTCCGCGTCCGGGCTGTGGATGGAGGAGAGCCACGCAAAACTGCCACCGCCACTGTCTCACTCTTTGTGACAGATGAAAACGACAACGCCCCCTCAATCACCTCTCCGGCCAATGAATCCTACACTCTCCTTCCACCTGCCAGCAGTGCCCGCACCATTGTCAGGACTGTGACAGCCATAGATTCAGACACTGGCCCGAATGCAGACCTTCGCTATGCTCTTGTGGGGGGAAATCCCTTCAGACTGTTTGAGATTGGCCACACCAACGGAGTGATCACTCTGGCAGAACCTTTGGAGCGGCGCCACAGAGGTCTGCATCGCTTGGTGGTCCGGGTCAATGACAGCGGAGCCCCCTCTCTCTGTGCCACTGCCCTGGTTCATGTCTTCATCAATGAGAGCTTGGCCAACGCAACCCTAGTGGATGCACAGGTAATGTTGAAAGACATGTATATGCACATACTGTCCTATTGTCCTCTGTTGTTCCACAGAGTCAGTAATGATAACCAATAATGACAGTGAGCATACAGTCTTTTCATCCATTCACATAATGGCCACTGTGACAAGACGGAGGAGGGTGTTAATGACAACTGATTGTAGCTTTTTAAACTAAACCGGTCTGACCATTATATTCTTGATAGAATGAGATAAATGCACAGTTTCTTCAGTCTGCATGGTGTTGCAATTTCCTGCCCACTTTTGAGGAAATAATTGTGTCTATATTTGTCCCAGATAAAGAACCCCATTTCTCATTTGAGGGCTATTGGCAATACCAGATTCTTTGTAGTTTGGATATTCTTTGTCCAGCAATACGCTCTTATAATGACTCTGTGGTTAAAATAACTGTTATTACTGAAGTGGTTCTTCTTTTATGGGACATTGAACTCAAGAGCTTAGAGCATTAGGTGTGTGTGTGTGAGAGAGAGAGAGAGAGAGAGAAAGAGAGAAAGGGTGGGAGAGGGACAGAGAGAGAGAGCATTAGGGGTGAGTGTGTTGGAGAGGCAGAGAAAGAGCGAGATGGGCCTGTCCCAGTTTTGGCCTTGTAATACAGAGTAGGTTGAAGTATGTTCATTTGAATAGAAGTTGTACTTTAGCAGTGTCTCTTCACTATAGGCCTGAATATTGATGAGGTTCAGGGGTTTTCATTGTGTCACGCAGTGCATTCTGAGCAGAACAGAAGTGGTCAGACTTGGAGGAAAGTAACTCCATGGACTATAAACTCTACAGTAATGAATAATGTTTACGGGGGGGAATAAAGTGAATGTGTGTGCACTAATATAGCTGCTATTATTGAATAATACTGTGTGGTCTTCTGGAACCAAGAACTTTACAGCAAGATTTAGACTTGGCTCGGAAGATCCATACTGGGGTGAAGAAGTAATTGACTAGAGTCAGAGACATTACTGGGATACCAGAAATAACTACAACAGCATGAGTTCAAATTTAGATTACACTTTGCTGGTGGAAATCTTTCCCTCTTCTCTGCCCTCGTTGTATTAATCAAACGAACTTCCCATTATGCTTTAAAAAATGTTCAACAAAGCTATAAATGCTGGCAGGTAATAATTACTAGAACTTTGTCTCTGGTGTGTGGGCAAAGTAATTTGTATTGACTAATAATTAAATCGGCTCAGTGGCCTTGCGGTTACAGTGTTTGTTCTCAGGCTAACAGCTTGTGGTTTTTAACCCCCCCCCTGAAACTTGTTCTCATATTTTCTCTGAGGAAAAGGTCTTCAACTGTCAAGTCCGTGCATGCTAACGTGACGTAAACAGCGTAACCCTAAATTACCCCCGAGACATTTGTCAGGAAAAGAAGAACATACAGATACAGATAAGAGGCACAAACCTCCAAAATTGTGCCGGAGCACTGACATTGTTTGTGCCCCTCAAAACACTATGCCGTCCTTGAATACACTGCAAGGCTCTTTTGTAGCGAAACACACAAAAAGAGTGTTTTTGTAGCTCTCTCTCTCTCTCTTACCTGGACAAAAATAATCAGCCAAGGTTTCTGCTCTCCAAGGACACACCTTACAATACAGATGTTTGCATGAAGTGCTCCTCTACTGCAAACTAACACGTGGTCATGCTTCGGTCCTTGCTTGAGTATTTCAATTTGTGTCAAACGGGGAATAAAATAGAGGCACTCTTGGAATGTGTAAGGATTCCAAGTAGATAATGTAAACTGTAGCTCAAACTCATTTTCAATAATGTTGCTTTAACTATTCTAGACAGTCGCATAGCAACCACAGTAACACTGTGCCTCGTGTGCCCTTTGAGCTCTCAGTATCCTTGTTTTGTACGACACTTAAAAGCCTTTTTTTTTTTTTTTGCTTTAGCAGAAGAAAAACAAGTTGGAATGTGAATTTTGACTGACCTCACATGGAAACTAACTTGCCGTCCGGAAAATGGCACTTCTTTTTCTTAACAAAGATGAGCAACAGGAGTACAGATAGGAGGTGCAGTATTTGAGCTCCAGCCAGTCGGCAGAACACCTCCTGAATGTAACGCTGTCACTTAAGAGTAGAATGAAAAGTACAAATTGAACAATCAAGGAGGTGAGGATTAGAACAGAACAGTTGGTAAGCGGTGGAACAATGGTGTTGACAGGTTGAATTAACTGCACTGTGCCTAAATGACCGGGGCCATTGAACGGAACAATAGGGTGTAATATGTCCAAGCTGGTATAAAAAGCCGTCTTTGATTACAATATGCATAGTTTAGTTTGATTGTAGGCAGAAACTTGGCAGAGTAATTGAGTAGAAGTCATTGAAGAGAGAATACCTCCATCTCATAATGAAGTCAAACCGAGTGGTGGATGCATGCCAGATTCAATTAGGGAAGGAAAACGGCTGCTACTGCTGCAGCACCGCGGCAGAAAATGACTCCAGTCTTTTCTATCCAACAGTACTGGGTGAACCACATGTTGGGTAATTAGCTACAATATGATGCTGCAGAGTTTGAGTGAGAGGAAGAAGGAATTACAAGGAGCTGTGATATTATTGTGATATAGATGGCGTCATTTGGGGAACTTTAAGGTACTTTGTACATCAGAAGTACATTGTATCTGGATCTGATTCACAGACTTTTAGTGATAGTATTTTCACATTCTCACAGTTTCATCTGAGATCAAGAGTATCTTCTTATCTTGAAATGTGGGATATTTCTTTTATTAATCTAATTAATAGCTAACAGTTACCAAACTGCACCTCTCTGCTCTTAATGCAGAGCCGTGAACGCATTGAGCTGCTACTGAGAACAGGCACTTTCTGAGCTTGGGTCAATAGTGTGGTCAGGGCAGAACTCTTTGTCTTGGTTGCAGCATTGGCATCTCTGCAGTGACATGCAGATAACAGATTCCTTGGAGAGTGGAGCAGATAGATGGTGGTGTTAAGCCCAGCCGGAACAAAGCTCATGCAGCAGAATGGAAGATTCCGCTGGGAGTTTGGGATGCGTCAGAGAGATGCACTCAAACGCGGTAGAGCTGCGCTTTATCCCGCTGAACACTTAACCGTCCTGTGCGCGCCTATACACACGTAACGTATACGCACCTGCACTTGGGCGTCTATACATAGCTTGCACTCAGTGGGGTATCTCTTCTTCTCACATGCTCACACACGCATGTGACTTGACACACACACACACAGTCCCGAACGCACACACACAAGCGCTGGCGTACTTGTCACATGTACATGTATACGGCACTGCATCGCTATTTTCTTTCCTCGTTTTGCACGCACAATACAGCAGACAGTGCAGGGATGCGCCAAGCCAGAGACATGCACAGCAGAATGTGAATGGAAAGGAATACTGCAGGCAAAAGAAGAACAATGGGGCTGAGGGGAGAGCGGAGCCTGGCGGAGAGGCCCCTCTGCAGTGGAAGCAGAATAATGGAATAGAACCAACACAACTCGCTCAAAAACAATGAAACTTAACCCAGAGATAGATGGTGATGAAACAATGAAATATAATACAGTCTTCGCTTGGGGGGGCGACGAGAAGTGAATAATGTGGCTCTCTATATGAGTAAGCCTAATATGCCTTGGATAATGTAATAAGCAAGTTACACAGTGCAGCTCTCTGAGCAGCACTCTGCAGTATTACCAATACTCCAGGTTATACTGTAGTTATTTTATTTGGTTATTGCAAACCACGGGGGCTCAAATTGAACTCCTATTTTTCACCTTCACTCTCTATCTGTCTCCCGTTCATTCCTGCAAGCCTTATTACCCACCATTCTTAAAGCAGCGGGGATTACATGAGTATATAATTTTCAGCCTTGACAGGCCAAAGGAATTGTCACACGAGCTCCGAGACGAGGTGTCAAGGCTGCAGAATGAGTTTTCTCACTAACGGACAGCTTACACTCTGTGTGGGCTTGTGTAGGTGCATGCATAGATTACACCGTCTGTGTGTGTGTGTGTGTTTCATTATTTTGCAGTGTCTCTGCTTAATGATTCTTTGAACATAGTTCATGTATTGATTAGAAAATATTCTGATTCATGAGCCTGCCACGCATTTACCAGCGTGGCTCTGCAGACCAGAGCTCCACACAGCCTTGTTGCCTCCATAACCAGTAATGACTGTTTCTGCATAACCCACTTTTCTTGTAATGATCCTTTTATTAGTGTACAAGCTCGGAGCATGTGCGTGCGACTGCCCTCCCTGTATATATGTGATCACAATGGAACATTATTGCAGTGTAAAATAGTGTAAAATATATTGATCGAAGTGGATTAACACGGATTTGCCTTCTCAAACAATTATGCTAAACAGAACAACAGATTCAGCTCACATATTTACAGTCGCCTTCTATCTGTCTGTCCGTCCAATTCTCGGTGCAAAAAAACAAAAATTGTGATTGCAAATCCTTAACAAATCCACGCCTACGCTATCATTTACAATGGGGACATTGTTCATTGATGAGACAGTAGATGTGTTTGTGTTCTGGGGGGACGTAGTCAGAGCTTGTCTCTTACCATTATTGCACATTTATTGACTGTTTCTCCAGCTTTCCCTCTCTTCTAACGGTCCCCCTCAATGTGTAAAGTTCCCTTTCATTCTTTTAATCAGCTTTAAACAGTATAATCCCAGGCATTTCCTGTACCAGTGTGGAGATGTGAGATCGCAAAGTGGAGACATTACAAGCGCAACTTGAAATGCTGCAACTGGGAAGCAAGAGCAATTATATATTTAGCAACACTCTATGTGTCTGGGAATAATGGAGAAGCTCCCCCACTAAAACGCAGTGATGAGTTTAATTAAGTTGAAGATGCTGTTTGATGTTCCTCAGTGGCTCACACCCACTGTCATCTTTTACAGTCGGTGTTTGGGACTTTTTTCTCACTGATGGTTTGCCTCTTTTTGTCGTTCTTCCTCCTTTGCTCTGCATCTTCTCTCTCTCTTTTGTTCTTCTTCACTCTCCCTCTCACTCCAGGTGGCCCGAAGCCTGATGGCTCCTCTTTCGTTGGACATCGCCGGGGATCCAGACAGCGAGCGTGCATTGGGGAAACAACGCCTCAGTGTAGCTATCGGTGTCCTGGCGGGAGCTGCAGCTGTTATCTTGGTTATCCTCCTTGTTGTCACGGCTCGACAGTGCGGCGCTCAAGGCAAGAACGGTTACGAGGCCGGTAAGAAGGAGCCAGAGGAGGACTTCTTCAGTCCTCCGGGGGCTCAGCCACAGGCCGGCCGCGGCAGGGGGTCAGACCGTGGACGCAAACCTCGACGAGACAAACGCAACGGAAGTGGCGGCAGTGCAGTTGCAGGAGGAGGAAAGTCGGACAGGTCACTCTACAGCGGCATCGTCACGGTCAACGGGCTGCGTCGCCATGCCAACGACGACGATGAGGAGGATTTGAGCAGTGCTAGTGAGCGCCTGGCGGCCCGCTACTGTGTTGTGGACGGTGACCCCGGCAGCCCTCGGATGGGCGGCGGAAGGAGACACCAGTCGAGCCCAGATCTGGCCAGGCACTACAAATCCAGCTCACCTCTCCCAGCGGTGAATCTGCAGCCTCACTCCCCCCCAGCTGAGGGAAAGAAGCACCAGGCGGTCCAGGACCTGCCTCCCTCCAACACCTTTGTGGGCAGTGGGGGTTGTGTGGGGAGTGCCGGCTCCAGCAGCAGCAGCAGTGGGGGCAGTGGCAACGCTGATGCCATGTCCCTGGGGTCTGACCAATGCTCAGAATATGGCTGCCAGACTGGGAACAAGTACAGCAAACAGGTAGGAGCTTTGGGAATAGGCCGGGATCACATAGACTCTATGGATCTTTAGTTTTGGTCCTCTGTGTCCTCTCTTTGTGTAATTCTATCTTAAATATCTCAGTCAGCTCTTTCTCACTCTTTTGTCCGCTCTCTGGCTCCAGATATCTGTCTCCTCCTCCTCCTGGCTGGCTTGATCTCTTATTATACACACACACACACACGCACACACACACACACACACACACACATCAGCTGACACACTGTACCGCGCACCCCGTCGCTAATGTCTAAACACCTTTTTATCTCTACAAAATAGCTGTCAGTGTGTTGCACACGCGTTTGTGTGTCTGTGTCAGCGTCCTAAGCCTGTGAGCTGTGTGACGGTACCCTGCTGTCAGAGTGTGTGTGTATGTGCTCCGTGTCAACCATCAGCCCTCTGTTTAGCAAAGATCTAATGCAGGGGGCATGAGTCAACCCCCCACTGTAGCCCGACAATATGTGTGTGTGTGTATATATATATATATGCATGACTGTTTGTGTGACGATGTGTATAAACCCCCGAGGAGTTCAGTTGGAGTAAAGACACAGAGGGAGTGGGCGAATAGTTGCTTCCAACAGGGTAATTGGTCATTTTGTGTTTCTGTTTCCCTTGTCAAGCTGTTATCTTTCTTCCATTTAGCATACATGTTTATCCCGTAAACAATATCAGCTGCGTAGATAATGGATGCAATGGATTTGGTTTTTGCTTAGGAAAGTTGCAGTTAAAAGCTAGAGTCCTGCTGACAAATAAATACTGCATAGAGACGGTCACTTATGCCTCTGCCCACGCTCTTGCACACTAAAACACACACACACACCGGCTCCATCTATCACCGTAGACACACTGACACAGCAGGGTCTCCCAAGTCCACGGGGAGTGCTCCCGAGAGTGATGTTTGAGTGACAGCTAACCCTTCTTAAAGGGGCGGTGTCTCATTTCCTTGACGGACAGCTCCACATTTATCCTCCCCGTGGTGAAAAAGTGCTGATGTGGTCATTAAAAAGGAAAGAGAGGAGCTTCTTAGGCTAATCAATTCATACACGGGCCTCTCTGATCCTTTTCCACGCACACGCACACACACACACACGTTAGGAACATGCACGCACGCACACACTCCAGAGGTTAATCCATTACGGAGTCAATCCTCTTAATCTGCCGTTCCCAGGGAAAGAAAATGCTTACTGGGAGAGTTTGCCGTTCATGCTTACGTGTACTCAAAACATGCCAGCACATATACGGAGACACGACGACACACAAACTGACAGCATAATGAATTATTGATCGTATGGGGTAATTAACTCCTCCGCTGCAGTGGAGTGTGCCTCCTACCCACCCTAACCCACCCCCAAAATATCCAGCAGTCAGGCGTTTCATACACAGCTCTGTGTGTGTGTGTGTGCGTCTAAGACTTTGTGTGTTTGTGCGTGACTGCATTCGCGTAGCCTACGTGTCAGATTTTGTTAACTCGAACAGTTTGGCGACATGAGCAGGTTTATGTTGGTGGGTTCCTGTCACTGCGCTCGAGGGACCGCTTATTTCATAAAGTCATATGCATTTTATACGTGAGTGCAAGTGAGAGATAGACTCAGGGAGTAATAGGTGGCGAGTATGTGCCAAATGTAGGAACTGGGACGCTGACAGAATTTGGAATAGCATTAGATCAGGAGTGGGAGAGAATTATAGGAGGTTAGGAGGGGAGGAAGATGGAGTAAACGAGATGAGGAGGAGGAAGGAGGTGGAGGAAGGAGGGGGGGCTTTGAATTTCAAAGCTACTTTACTGGGTCAGTGAAAACTCTAAAAACTGTTCATCTGAAGTCAGCACATCATCAGACCCACCGCGGTGCTCCAAATAGGAAAAGAACGTATGGAAATAGGCAAGTAATAAAAACTGGGCGTCATGGATGAAGAGCTAGATTGCATCGGGGAGGCAACAAGATCGTGAAATAGTTCAGTCCGACGGTGTTGCACCTTTTTTAAATCTAAATTGCTCACCGAGGAGAAGGGTAGAGGAAGGATATCCATATCAATGGACTTGAATGAATACAAAAATGAAGAGGAGAGGAGCGTGAAGGAGCGGGATTGAGAGATAGAGGTTAGCTGAAGGGGAAGAGGGGTGTGAAAGAGAGAGAGGGGCAGTAATAGAGAAGAAAAAAGGCAGGCGGAAGCCAATTAAAAGAAAGAGGAGAAAGTGGCGGGCAGAGAATCAGATAGCTGGGTGTTTTTGATATTGATGCCAACCTGACACCTGAGTTTTGGTACAGATAACAAAATGATACGTGTTGGTTTCCACTGAGTGAAGCCTCAGTGTGACACTCTAACGATCCCCCTCGTCTGTAAGTTAACCCTCTGGGGTGCTATCAATAGCCCCTATCAATTGCTTTTGCAAACGGGGGTCGAATGCTCAGACCCCAGAGGGTTAAACTGTTTACTTCCACAAGAAAAAAAATTGGTACAAAACAATTGCTCATTTCCATTTATCAATATCGAGAGAGAGAAACATTAATAGGAAAAAGAAAAGCACTCTCTGCTTGCCTGAAATGCCCCCAAACTCTGTCTTCACGTGAGAGTCACAAAATACAAAAAAAGCTGATAGGAAGCAATAATCACATTCCAGAATATTACAAATATAATAAATGAGATTTTTACACATTTAAAATGATTTAAGTACAAGGAATCACACAATTAACTTATTGCATTGCTGTAAATATGAACCGTAAATACATCATCCTGTAAACACTGTAAATATTCCGTCCAATTCCTTCATAAATCAATGAACCGTGCTGTTATATTAACTTAAATTATTACATGCTGATCAGTAAATTGTGTTTAGGCTTTGTTTCATTTAACAAAAAGTAAATGTTGTTAAATTACAAGCAGAGTAAATAAATGGAGTGTAGAATAAGCAAAATTTGAAGCTGTGAATATGAGATAAAAAAAAATATGTCTACAAATGTTTGAGACCAACTTTTGGTACTTTAATACTCAGACACATTTGGGTTGGTACCCGACAAGTATTGATGCCTGTCCTAATGCTGATGGAGAAAGTGTAAAAGAGAAGGTTATAGTGCATGCTTTCAAAAGTATTGAGAGAGAGAGTGAGAGACACAGAGAGAGAGAGAGAGAGAGAGAGAGAGAGAGAGAGAGAGAGAGGTCTGCTTTGGGTGGCAGCCAGAGAGTGAGAGTGGACTGCTGAGATGTGGGTCATCAGGATACCCGTTGGCATCAGGACACATTAATGATCACAGCAGTCACATGGCACTGCAGTCAATATGGGCAAAGTGGCCTCGTTCTACCCTCTAACCACTAACCCACACACACCCACACAAACACACACACACGTAGCACACACACTCCACAACCACAGAACTATTCTTCCTGTCTGCTGTCCTCAGTCAACCACAACAAAGGTCCTAGTGGTTGTTTGAACTCACTGAAACATTCAGGTTTCCGTTTCCTCTGGTTTTTCACTTCTCTTTTTATCTCAGTGTGAAACTTATCTCGACGAGGCCCTTTCGCTGTCTTCTTTTCTTCTTCGCTCTCCTTTTGACTCTCACCCTTTGCTCCTCTCTGTCGTTCTCCACACACACACTTTTCTTTAGCCATATGCACGGTCATAAATCTAAACACCCACAGCCACTGCTACCTTTGCGTCTTCTCTGCACCGCACTGACCTCTGAGAATAAATTGACTCAGCGTTTTCACTAGTGCGACTTCTTCTTTTACTGTAGTGAGCACTTTCTCTCTCTGGATCCAGTGTGTGTGTGTGTGTGTGTGTGTGTGTGTGTGTGTGTGTGTGTGTGTGTGTGTGTGTGTTTGTGTGTGTATGGAGAGCAGGGGGGAGCGCGGTGCCACAAAGGCTGAATCGAACCAGACACACACCCACATCCACACACACAAACACACACACACACACACAAAGTCTAATCAATGTGCAGTTTACAAGGCCAAGACTGCAGTAGAAACAGGTGGGTTGACAGCACACTTTTTTGTGCATTGCACAGTTTCACAACGCTTTGTGAAGGTCAGCGCCAGGCCGTCACAACACGGGGTGCCACGGTGTTTGTGACACGGCACGGACGTGGCTGTGTGTGGGTGAGTTTGTGGTGAATAGGGCTCATCCGACCGGTCTCGTCCATCTAATTGGACTGTATGGACGAGCGCTGGCGGAGAGATTAGGTCTACTGGATTATAAAATTGAAAAGCAGCTTTTCATTTCGACGAAATCCTTCCAGGATTAAATATGATGAGCGTCTGTCATAGACTCACACTCATCCCATCCCGCCACACACTCCGGGCTACTCCACATGAGCACATCCACACATACACCTCCTGTGATAACATGCAGCGTGCATTAGGGTCATAGAGGTGAAGGCACTGCCAACTAGAAACAAACAGAAACACACACATTTCCCTCCCCCTTTTCTCTCAGTTACACACACACACACACACACTGTAACCGAACGGTGACCCCTGTCATGATGATACCACCTCACTGATGTATTTATTAAAGCCACCGCGAGTTCAAGCCGCGCAGCCGGCCATATGCTCACGCCGGGGGTGAGGAGGTGAGGAGGTGGGGGTAAGCGAGAGGTGAGAAGGACGAGGTAACCAAAGCGGGGGGATCGCCCGACGACCCAGACTGAAAACTGATCTACTGACCTGGAGACAAAGAGCGAGGGGAGGAGACGGGGGAGGAGGTGAGAGTCAGTGGGCATCGGAGAGGGAACATGAGCCAGACAGAGAGAGAGAGGGAAAGAGGGAGAGAGAGAGAGGTATCGATGATGAAAGAAGATGAAGAAAGGTTCAAACATTACTGGAAAATGGAGGCACATGTGTGTTTGTGTTCAATGCTCTGGTTGTGGAGGTGGAACACATGCTCACCCTGTAAACATTGATTTTCCGCTCGGCCGGGATCATATGCATACGTTACAAATATGTTGTGTTTAAAGGTGCAGTTCAGATCTGCTGCTGCAGACCAAAGAAAAACATTAAACACTGGTGCTTTTTAAAAATTAATATTAATAATAAATGAATAATTAACGAAACAGAAAAAACTACATTTATTCTGGTAACTACAAGTCATGCTGCACTTTGTTGCAGTTTTGGCTTTGTTCGTCCTCTCCGGTGGGCACAAAGAGCTCTCCAAAGTAATAGCTTGTAATAGACTGTGATTAAAATCCATTCATAATTTACAGTGCCACAGATGAGGTCCAGCAGCGATGTTAACTAATAATGCTCACAAAGTGTGGAAAAATAAACACATTTGTGCTGCTGTGGGAACCGAGTAGTTAGTTACGTAGGAGATGCAGGAAAATGTAATATTTGTGACGATCAGCAGACAAACACATCCTGGTAATTTGCTCACGTAAGCTTTTTAATTTGACAAATTCACATGATCATCGAGTTTCGCATGTTCTTCAGGTTCACTTAATAAGCTGTGTGTTATTACACCGGAGTTCAAACGAAACAAAACTTACCCGTGTGACAAAACAAAAAGTCCAGATCCTCCTGAGTCTTTTCTCAGCAGACTGACTTATCTCAGTTGTCATAGAGACAGATCAGCACTGATCATGTGACATAAGCATGGAACCTGGGTCAAGTTATAACACATCTGGTCATACCTGATAATCACCAGATTTGATTCAAACTGCGTCAAACACTGTTGATGTGAAAGAACACAAACACTTCTGTCTACTCATTTTAGCTGCATCGTGAGGCAACCATTCTTTTTTTCCAACTTAGGTGTTAACTACACATTCTGTACGCTGTGAATGGGGCTGTAAGTGCTGTCATAAACCTTTGCAATTGCACAGTAGTTATAGAAACAGACAGAGGACTACAGCTGCTATTGCTGCCCCGACAAGGTGCTTTCACTGTTAGGCCAGAGTAGACGAGGTGTAAGCCCGAACGTCCTCAGTTGGATGGAGATGACCTCAAAAAGTGATGTTTCGGTTGAGGTAAAGGTAATCGGCGGCGTGTAGCAGCGAGGGTTGCGGTTAGTTTTAGTAGTCGTGGAATGAAAGTCAGTGGAACATCCTCACAAATGTATTAAATCAACGATGTGTGTGTGTTTGTGTGTGTGAGTTTCCATGTGTGAGGACAAAGGCGGAAAGACAGAGCGAGGGGAGAATCAGGGGGGAGTGAGATTGTGGGGAGGCAGAGGGAGAGAGAGAAATTGTCTGTTTCCTCACACATCAAGGTCACCCAGAGCTGAAATGTGATTGGAAGTCCCCTGTCTGTCTTGGCTGTTTACCACACAAGATAATACAGACAGGCTGTTCAGCTGATAATGTTACTGTGTTAACAACTCCTCCCTTCAGCTTTTGTTTCAAGCTCGCTGTGAAATGGCAGGAATGTGGGAATGTCATTCCCACACATCCACGCACACACGCCGACAAGCCGAGACACACACAGCAGACGCCATCAGACGTGTGATTTTAACACACACAGACGTGCCCACTGAAACACGCTCTTGTGTGTACATAATAGCAAATAATTACACACCCTCCCAGATCCTTATGCATATACACTTTTCACCGCGAGCGAGACCGATAAGAATATGATGACACACGAGCGGGGAGGAAAGTTTTCCGACTCTTACATCAGTTTCTTCTTCCCGTTCCCTCTGGATCGAATCACATGCACAAGCCCTGGCACACTCTTTCTTCTAGAATGGATCCACACACTCACACCCGTCGATCCTTACAAACACTCTCTCTTACCTCCCCAACTCACACACACAGGCACTCGAACACACACAAAGACCTACATAGCAAGCCCCTCACAGAGATGCTTCCTTTTATTTGCTTCTTCAAGACTCTGCTCTGTACTGAGCAGCTCTGCATTCAGCTCATCTGCCTTACAGCATTACCTTAATGGCTGTCTGTGGGTTGAGCAATTTTACCCAATATTGCTAAACAAAAGCGCTCTCTCCGCACTAGACAGGGATTCTAGACAGCTTAGTATAGCCCTTTGACTGGTTTTATCCACCTACACAAAAGAATCTTCAGTGCATTAAGTGGTATTGAGTTGAGCTGAATTAAATTGACTTGAATGGATTTTGAATTGAACTGAACTGGACTCATCCCAACTCAGCTCAATTACATAATTCAAATTGTATGGAATCGAGTCGGACTGAGTCGACTCAAACTGAATCAAACCCGAGTGATTTAAATTTGTTTACCCCGCCGGTGGATTTTTCCAGGTATCAGCGCAGCGAGCGACTTATTATATCAAGTGGACTGACATAATATTATTAACTTCAAGTGATGCGCTGGAAATAATCTTAGTTTTATAAGCTCAAGTTTGTAGCTGCAAACTCTGTTATGAAAGTTTTATATATTCAGGTCTGAGAATTCAAAGTTTCTGTCCGTGAGCAAGCTTAATCTTACAAGCTGTGCTCTGTCCACCTCTAAAGGGCTCTTGAGTGCCTGACATGAACTGGGTCATACAGACCCCGTCTTAAGGTCAAATTATTTATATCTGGCTGTATTACACAGTCTCCCTGATCCCTCTCCAAGAGCTCTGTATGAATATATGTAATTAATCTTAAATGTGGGGATAAGCGCGCACACTTTTGGGCAGTCTTTTACGATGTTGCGCTTAGTTCAAGACACAGAAAGTCAAAAGAGAGACAAAGAAGTGTGACGATTGAGAGAAAAGAGCTCGACCATGTGGACACACATACAGAGATCGTCAGATTGATGGTTCTGGTACTGTGAGATCACCTATATGGGATCTGTCAGCTAACAACAGTTGTCTCAATGTCACAGTGAGTTGGGTAGTCAATTGCATTTTTTGGGGTTTTGCAGCTCCAAACAAACTGTTAAATCTCCTCCACACTCTTTGTTCTGTTTAAAGGGTTAGTCCAGGTATTTTGAAGTGGGGTTGTATGAGTGTCTATTCAGCAGTAGATGGTGGTGCTCACAGTTTGGAGAAGCAGACAGCTGTGCACTGCTGCAGACAAGGGTCAGCACAAAAACGTATTTTAGCCACGTAAAAAAAAAGCCCACCAAAGAAAAAAATCAATATCAGTTTAAGGGTACACTATGTTTAGAATAGCGTGACCGCTTTACCTTGACATCAGACAGCCTTTTTCTTCATCGCTAACGACAGAACATCCGACTGCACCGTGCACCGTATTATGCTGCAGATCAGCTGATTGAGTAAGAAAGCTGCACAAGTATGTACAAGTGTGGACCTAGTTTTTGTTTTTCCGACTGTGCTGCTGCAACACTGATCCAAACAACTGATCACAGAGGCGTGCATGGTGCAATTGGGATTATGCTTCTGTGCCTGGATCCCAGTCTGCTTCTCCAAACCGCTGTCTACTAACTAAGTACCTCGCACAACCCCACTTTAAAACAGCCAAACTATCCCTTTGAAAAGAATACGCGCCTGGAAATGGTTTATTCACCTCACAGTTTGTAAAAATTAAAGCCATGGAACTGATTACATGAATTTACAAATGACTATTTGGGCAGAAACGTAATGTTCAGACTTAAATGAAGCCCCACAAGCACAGATCTAAATAAACAAACTTGCAAAAACAGAGTTTACAAGTACAAACTTATAAAAACTAAGCTAACAAGAAGAGCACCATTATAAATGATTGACTATTCCATAGACTAGTTGCCTGCACTGTCTGCTTCTGAACTCTGCTTTGTAACTCATCCAATAAAAAAGTGTCTCCTTCCAAACCTCCATCCCCAATGTCTGTCTGCCCCCCTCCACCACACACACCCACATCCTCCTCCGTCTGTCTTTCCCTCTGATTGATCTCTCTGTTCTCCCTAAGTGGTTTCATCTCTTTTCATCACTCTCCATCTGGATCCATCCTTTTTAAAACGTGTTTCTTTTAATGGTTCCAAACTTTTTTTTTTAATAACACTTAATAGTTTCTTTAAATTTTACAAATGGCTCTTAACAGCCCCTCTCCATTTTCATGTCCCTCCCTCTTTTAGACAGTAGTTAAAAATCAGCTTTAATCTTTGCTTTTCATTTTTTTTCCCGATTGGTTAAAATTGAGCATGCTACCAAGGAATGAGCCTAAGGTGTGAATATCTGCACTGTGCAATATGGTTTATGCATTTTTGCTACTGGCAAATCAGAGCACATTTCTCGCTGGATATCAGCATATTAGATCTTACGTGAGTGTGAAAGACGGGCCCTGGTAGCGCTGTAGTCCAAAGCCAATGTTTTTGCCCCGGGCTAAGTGTAGCCATCTGTTTTAGAATTGTTGGTAGGAAGATAGATAAATTGGAAGATCGAAATGGAGATAGAGGAAAACAAAGGAGTGGAACCAAAAAATGAGTGGAAGGAGAGAAAGGAAAATCCTGGTCAGCACCCATGGCTTAGAAAAAAAAGAGAGGATGGGATGATGGGGGAGGAGAAGTTGGGGGTTTATGAGAGCTGGGCAGAAAGATGAAGAGAAATAAGGCGACTGGAAGAAAGGGGGACGCTTCGGTGAGTGGTAGGGGGAGATGTGGAGCTACAAAATGGG
Organism: Argyrosomus regius; assembly: GCA_946959425.1. Lineage (NCBI taxonomy): Eukaryota > Metazoa > Chordata > Actinopteri > Sciaenidae > Argyrosomus > Argyrosomus regius. The sequence goes on from OX336883.1 coordinate 3,989,741, forward strand.
TTCTTAGGTATCGCCTTGGGGTGTAAAGCTGATAGAGAGAGTGTGTAGAGAACGAGGAGATGGGATGAAAAAGATAGAAATGAGGTATGTGGGTCTAGGGTTAGGAGAAGACAGGAAGAGAGAGGAGGGGAGGAGGGAGCTTCACTCTGCGAGTAAAGCCAGCTCAGACTCTTCGGGCTATTTTGGAGTGTGTGTGTGTGTATGTATATGTGTGTGATAGATAGAAAGCGAAGGAGAGAGAGAGGAAAGCTCTTTCTACCTGCCCTATCGAAGAAGTTACATAAATCTGAGTGGGCAGGCCTCTGCCTGCAGCGATGCTCCATATTATACCATTGACCCAAGCCTCTCTGAATGTATGTGTGTATGCGTGTTCAGATCCTTGTTCAGCCCCACTTGCTTGCTCATGTCAGAAATAGACCAGATAAGAGACGCCTACTCGTACATGCACACACACATACACACACAGACAGGTAGAGCTGAACTACAAGAACTAGCCGGTCAAGCCTTTAGAGAGAAATCCCCCCGGTGCCTTCAAACAGAGGTATTAAAATAGTTTGACCTGTTTGACACACACATACTCACACAGACTACATAATCACGCTCCTTTTAACACTCTCCTGTGGACATTACAAATGAATAACTCCAACTGCAACCATCATCCATAATATGCGAGATAACATGATTTTTTTTTTACCCGTCTGGATACAGACACTCGCAACACAAAAACAAGCTGAACTTTGATTAACTGCACTGCACTTTGAATCAATGGCGTGCCTCCTAATACGGTAATTGCAAGGCATTACAGTAAAGCTGGTTCTTAATGGGTCAACCCTGCACAGGTACAAGTCAGACATGCATTATTTAAGAGGCTCTCTTCTCCTGTTTCACAAATACAGAGATATTACGAAGACGGCAACTAACAGCTCCTGTGCAAAAAAAAGAAAGAAAAGATGGGAATGAAACCGACAAAATCAAAACAACACTCTCATTGAACATCGCTCAGATCCATGCACACAAACTTAAACACGAGTGCACACGCATTGTAATCAAAGTCATGCAAATCTATCTGCCAATTAGAGCTCCAAACAGGTTTCCATGGGGATGAAATGGCAACCTTTAATTGGCTGGATAAAAAAGAACGCTCCACATCTGAGCCAACAACTTGAGATGGCTCGGAAAAATATACACATCCCTGTGTGCATGCATGCATAGTGCATACACCCAAACAAACGCAGTGTAAGTGGGGATCACTGACAATTTATGCATGGTTGGGGGAGTCACGCACAGTATCAGCGGTAAGATGAGAAGCAGGGATAGTGTGTGTTGACACAGATATGGTGTATTGTCAGTCGCGGGCGAACACACGTGCTTCATTGACCGGTCGGTCTCTTTTTAAAAGCGTGAATAAAGCTTTTGGTCGCGGTGTCGTGTTAACATGAAAGCTTTCACGGCTGTTAAAAAGGGAGCAGGCTTTGATTAGAATTAGATGTGTGAGAGCTTTTCTTAATGCCGGCCTTTGCTGACGACGGCCCTTTTTAAATCCAGCAGAGCCGTTGCGGGGAGCCTTCCATCAAAAATATGTTGAATCGACGAATTCACCTCAACATGCTCTCTGTGGGTTTTTCTTTTTTTTTTTGTTCCTCTTTCTTTTTTTAATTTTCTAAAAAGGCAGAAGTCAAGCATTCTGCTTGGCCACATTTAAAGTAGATCTCAACCACAAAGCCGCAGCGGTGTGGTTTCAAGGGTGATCAAACGCTGAATTTAAAATTATTGACTAAACTACTAATTGAATATCAAAGACGTTGGTGTTATTTTCATGTGCGTGACTTTTACAAAGCAGTGTTATTCTCACATGGCGTGATAATTATGAATGGTTTAATAATTCATTGCCTTACTCCCATATGGGGCTTTATGTAGAATGTGAGTCTGAGGAAAACCAATTTACAGACAGCACATCCTAACTTGTGTAGACATTAGCTAGTGCACTCGCATTTTACAAAGTGCTCAATTCAAAGTCTTTTCAGTGCACGCAGTTAAGTCATGCAAATATCATACACATTAGAGGTCTCGTTGTTGCCCTACCCAAAACAATGTGCCTTGATTTTTTCTTCAAGTCGAGGATGAAATGCCTTGAAACATTTATAACCTTTAAAAAGTCATTAGATTATCTTGAAAATGGATTGTCGCAAAGCTTAAAACGAGACCGTTTGGCTTATAGCTCATGAAAAAATCAACACTTTGGAGATGCGTGCTGTGACTCAATGCAAGAGCTGCAGTTTAGAGCTGTAACGATGATTGGATTGGTCGATTATTGGCTTGAGAGAAACACAATCAGCAACAATTTAAGTCATTTTTAAGCAAAAGGCCTCGATGATGATTAATGAACCGAATGTCTACCATCAACTTCAGCTTTGGAATAATCAGTATTTTTTAACTATTTTCTTACATTTTAAATGCCAAATCACAGATCAATTAATCAAGAAAATGATCTGCAGACAAATCAATGATGCAAATTGATTGATTATTAACATGTATGACCCTGAAGACCTGACAGCAAAGGAATCCCCAACATGATCGCACAAAGTAACAAAGATTATTTGTTAATCCTTATATCCTCAAATGATACACTGTAAAGCCGTGCCATCAGCCATCATACAGGTAAGCCACTTATCCATTATGCATTATGCATTATGCTTATCCATAAGTGCCATTACAGAATATACCTGTAGTGTTAGTATGCAACAAACAGCTGCAGAATCACTATTTTACTGCAGTAGCTCTGGAATAATTAGCATTTCTTAAACATTTTTTTTAATGCCAGGAGTCGCATAATAATCAGGCCGATTCCTCAGCGAAAGGCTCAGCTCTGCTGCTGAATATGACTTCACTGAAGTCATTCCTTTAACCTTAATGCTGAACCATAATTTTCAATGGGGATTTCAAGAAGTGGAGCCAATGTACGTATATGTATGCTCGAAGTGTGGCGTGAGGTTATCGATGGGGATGGGTCGGATTCTCCTCTGCTTTCTCATTAACTCTCCTCCTTCCTTCTCCTTCCGCTCAATGGCCCGGCTCTGCACTCGGTCTCTGGTGTATCGAACAGCACACACGCACACACACACACACACACACACACACACACACACACATACACACACACACATACGCACACTCAAACGCAAGAAGTCTGTTTGCATACCAAAAGCACACTTCATAGCTCAAAGAAAATGAAAGCTATATTAATTATACAGTCTTGCATTCGCACACGCACACACACACACACACACACACACTCACACACACACAGAAGAAGAGATAGAGTGAGAGAGAGAGAGGGAGGGAGGGAGCAGTTGTTTTATGTTTTTCCTCTGCGTCAAAGGAGACAGAGTGTGAGAATGATTGAGTCTCTCTGCGTCAGGGAGAGAGGGAATGAGAAATAGCGCAGAGGGAGAGAAAGAGTGCACTGTCTTCCCTCTTTAATGCGTGTGTGTGCGTCTGCGTATGTGTGTGTGTGTGTGTGTGCGTGCGTGTCGTCTACCCAGTATAACGCCCCCTCTGTGTCCCCGAGTCACTCACACACACTGAGACTATTGTCAGGACATTGGGCGAGGCGCCCCAAGACATTTCTGTGACACTGTGTCTGTCACGGGGGTGATAGGGCTGAGATGGGGTTCACACACACACACACACACACACACACACACACACACGCACTCAGATATGTCCGATGCACATTACACAGAGTACCATTTTAGGCCATTTTCATGTGTAGGTGGGTTAGTTAATGCAGCCTTCATGTGTGTGTGTGTGTGTGTGTGTGTGTGTGTGGACTTCCAGCATTACCTTATAGCCTTGTGATTGTGTCTGTGTGGCGAAAAGCCCCCCGTGTCTCGTACGTGTTTGTTTGTGTCTGACAGCACATTAGGCAAAGCTATCTTTAACCTTGTGAAATGAGTGACACTGATTCTAAACTGACAGGATGGATTTCAGTTTACCGTGGCGTTCCACCGTGTCAGCCTCTGTCAGTTCAGCCCGTCCGCCCATTTTTACAAAAAGACAGGAGCGCCACAAAGGAGACAGAGAATATGCGAGACACAGAGAGAGGGAGAGAGAGAGAGAGGGGATGGAGACGACAAGAAAACGAGGGAGAGGGGGAGGGAGGGGGGGGAGATATATAGAGCGAGCAGGGTCAGATATGATAAATAAAATAGTTTGGAAAGTGGTGTTGTTGTTGTTGTGGAGAGAATGGGATACAGAGAGGAGGAGGAGAGAGTGCACAGGATGCAGGGAAAGAGAAAATATGGGGGAGGAAATGGAGGTGTAGGTGGATGAGGAGGGATAGAGACCGTGCTCTTGTATCCGGATGTCTCTGAGGTCCTTTATTGACTCTGTCTATTGTTCACAGCAGCACTCCTAATCACTCTCAACAGGGAGGTTGTGTTTCTGCGCGTACTTGCGTGCCCGTCCACAAGCCTTGCGTGTAAGACTACATATCTTTAGCTTCATCCTCACTTTTACTCTTTCATGCACTGGCCCCCACAGTGAAGCTATTGTTCAACTCTCCTCTGGTCAACCTTAATGGACAATAGCAGTGGGTGGGAAAAACTGCTCCTAACACGCATACTATTAGTCTAATGGTCCACACACACACACATACACACACACACACACACACACACATATACACACAGAGAATGGGCAGTAAATGCCATCTAAATAGCAGGCATACATATGTATGGTCTCCCTTACTCACGCGTGCACACAGAAGGCCAGTTGTGCTGCACCATCCTGTTTGCATCTGTCTTAACAATGACCGCTGTCATGGATATTATAAGAGATGACTGTTTTAGAGACATGCAGTGGAAAGCGATCATCACGAGCATCCACACACACATAAACACACCAACAAAGGAGCTAATCTGAATCATGGGGCATTTGTCCGGTAAGCCTCGCTTTACGTCTTCCTCCATGAGCTTTTGTTTCTGTTTTGTCCGCCCCCCCTATAGACAGCTACAGCTACACAAAAGGATAAACATTTCAAAGGCCTGATGCTGTGAATAGAGCCAGTGATTTTCAATGTGTATCTGCAGGGTGGAGAGCCCAGATGGAGACGGGGAGAAGGGAGAAAGCTCAATGCCAGAGTGGACAGCTTGATAGTAACAAAGCTGTGTTGAATGGCGATGCAGTAGACCTGCATGCGGAGAAGCCCTCTCTCTCTCTCTCTCTCTCACACACACACAAATACTCATAAATAGCACACCTACAAACAAAACACACACACACACACCCACACACTTACAGGAACTAGTTAGGGCATTGATAATGAGCAGTGGCTGCAGGGTTTGGCTTTAATTGCTCCCAGTAAGACAAAGTGATTTATGGCCGGCGTGCTCCGGCAAATTACATACATGCATTATGCGTAGGGCAAAAACTGTTTACCGGGACAGGCGTGCCGGTAGGCAAGCGTGGCAGGTAGTTCCTCTAGTGGCCACACGGGGGCCGGCAACAGACTGCAGCAGTGTGAAGAGGAGTGGAGAGAGAGAGAGATGTGTGAGAGAGAGAGAGGGACCGCATAGTGCCGATCAGATGACCTCGCTGCTGCAGTTAATGTTCTCTGGTGCTCAGACACAAGGCTAAGGCTCCCCCTCGTACCGCGGGGCTGCTGTACTACAAGCTATTGTGGTGGTAGAGGGGGGTGTTGTCGAAAGGTGTGTGTGTGTGTGTGTGTGTGTGTGTGTGTGTGTGTGTGTGTGTGTGTGTGTGTGAGAGCAGGAGTGGACTGATGGGGGTGAGTAGTGGAGGAAGAAGAAGGTGTTTGTGTGAGGTGGAAAGAGGGAGCATGACACAGAGGAGGTATATATTACTAAAGCAGCGCTCAATTCTTTCTTTCTTTCTTTCTTTCTTTCTTTCTTCTCCTCTTTGTCTTCCAATCCATCTTCTTTCTTTGTCCTCCTCCTCACCCCCCCCCCCGTTTAATTTTGCCCCCTCTTCTCTACTGCCGCACTTGCCCCCCTTTCTCTCTACCTCATGCCCCGTTTCCCTCCCTCTTCTCTCTCCCTGTCTCTCTCCCTCGCTCCCTCTCTTCTTTCTCTCTCTGCAGTGCAGCACAGTGATTATCATTCCTCTCACAGAGTCAGGCCTGATAGTCAGATACTGCTGAGCACCCTTCTACATCACCTGCTTCTAGAGGGAGCAACCGAGAGAGAGACTGAGACTGAGAGAGGAAAGAGGGAGGGGAAGGGCTAGTGGGGGGGCGTGGATGGGGATGGGGGGGGGGGGGGGGGTCTGCAGAATAAGAGGGATGAAAGAGGGGAAAAGAGGAGAGGAAAGCAGAGAAAATGAATGAAGGGTGAGAGGGAGCAGAGAGAGATATGGGAGGGGGGAGAAAGCAGAAGCATGGAGAAGAGAGGATTGCTCTTACTGCAGAGGTGGTCCCACTGCAACATACACGCTGCATAGTTATAAATGTGTGAGTGTGTGCGTACGTGCACACCTGCATGTGTGAGCATAGGCAAGCAGGTGTGCCTAATGTGTGGATTTACGGTATCTGCATGAGTGTGTGTGTGTGTGTGTGTGTGTGTGTGTGTATGTGTGTGTGTGTGTGTGTGTGTGTGTGTATGTGTGTGTATGTGTTGTGGTAACAAGGCGCCTCGGCTCATCAGCATCTGCGAGTCAGACAGCTGAAGAAACGCCGCTCACGTTGCTTCATCTCTCCCTGAGCTGAGTTTCAACCTGCTGCAAACCATTTTCTGCATTCTACAAATACCACAACAGTCGACCGTCTCACCCCTGAGCTGCATTCTTTGTCTCTTCATTTCGACTTCAGACAGTCTGTGGTCTTGGAGAGTTTCGCAAGTCTGTCCTTTTCTTTCTTTCAAAACACTTTGGCCTGCCACAAACACGTTGACTCACAGCACCTCTCTTCGTTTTTTTTGTTGCTCATTTACCCATTTATCGGTTGCTTCATTCACCGTCTGTCACCTTAGCTCTCCCACCCGGTCTTCCTAAACCTGTCTTTACCTGTCTGCTTGACCTAACGGGTACACAGTGTAAACAGGACGTCTGCTCTTTACAGCATAGCCTCAGGAAACGGCATTCCAACACTGCACACGTCATCCCATTGCGGCAGCAAGTATCTTGGTCCTGAATACAGTTTTAGATCAGTTCTATATTTAAATAACCAGTGCAAATATATCATCGTCAAATGAATTGTTAACACATCTGTCCTGTTCGCACGGCCCCTGCGAGATGCTTTCTGTCAGCATATTTCACTGTTTCTTCTCTCTGCTTGCCTTTGATGCATAACATAAGAGTCGACAGCAAAAAGGTTTCAAAAGGTTTTTCCAGCAAACGTTTTTTAAGATTTGTGGGCAAATGTAAACCAGAGAACAGAGGAGCTTGACCAGCTGACTCGATGATATAATCAAAGTTTTCTTTGGTTTTAAGTTTTATTAATTGGCCCCCATTGGCACTGTGATATAAAAAAACACAAGAGGAAAGTGATAGAAAAAGTGTTGTAGATGAGATAAAAACACCCAAGATATTAATTTTACAACTTTTCAAGTTCACACATAAGGTGCTTGTAAAACACGCTCTGCAGAAAAGTTCTAACGGTAAGAAACAATAGTTAAGAATGGTAATGAAAAGCGCATCATTACATCAAGTGCAAGTAATAAAAACGTGTTATCAGCAGAGCCACGGACACCTTTCTCTTTGAATATATGAGCTCGTTGATTCATGTGGCGTGTCAACGCAAAGCATCTTTTACGTGGGAGATTAATCATGCAAAGTGACATCACTCCTGCTTCAAACTGCTCAATAATTTGAATAAAGAGAAAAACAAAAAACAGTCAGTACAAACTAATTATATTATTATACTAACGGAAACTTTATTTATTCCAGCGCTCGCTCCGCTCTCGAACGTACGAGTGAGTGCACGTTTGCTGGCCGCATTAGCACAACATGATTTCTAAGCGGAGTCAAAACAAGAGAGCAGAAGCAAAGGTCATTTTGACTGATCAGCATTCCGGATATGAAGTCTGGACTGCACCCATGCGCTGTCAACACAGAGCATATTAGTTTTCACTGTGTGTTGTGGCAGCAATATCACCTTACACATTCCGCACAGTTATAAGCTGTAATATGCAGAAGACTGACACTTTATCAGCCCAATTATTTTTAGGTAGTAAATAAGGTATCGTGTGATGAGAAACAGGATGAGGTGACATAATTTGATGATGGTGATGTTGGACTGTTTTATTGATCTTTATGTGTTGAATATCAAATATCTCGATTCGTCCAGTTTCCTGAAAGCAACTTCCAAATATTCTGTAAACATTTATTTGCTTATTCATTGTTTTTTTGTCATCTAATTATTTAATTAAATCATATTTCATGTTTAAAAGACACAGTTCTAATCCTTCGATAGGTCATCCTGCCCACTGACCACTTACTTAAATAATCACATTTATAAATATTGAAGCCTGACATCATATATAACACGTCCACATGCGGAAATCACCAGTGAAGGACAACTGGCAGGTGTATTAACATGCAAAGCTACACCCCTCAGTCAGCGTTAGGAAAATTTCAGGTTTCTGGAGGGAGTGATTACAAATAGGCTGTCAGGTGTCTGCTTGATTGACATTTCGCTCATAACACTGTCCAACGTCTTGCCTGTTTCAACGCAAAGCCAGCAGGGAGAAGATGAAAAAAAAATATCTACCTTGAGTTGTTTATTTTGTTTTGAATGAAAAAAAAAAGCAGCAATACGAAGAAAAGTGAGAGTGGGATGTTGGGTAAAGAAGGATGAAAACATAATCCATCACTTTGATTCTGGCCAACGTGCTATTAGACTAGCTAACAGCATCATAACTGATGAACATTTGTGAAATATTAGAAAATATCAGGCCTCATTCTCAATCATTAAAATGTATGAATTCGCTCTGCCACAGCACAGTCTGTTACATTTGTAATAAAGAAAAGCATGCAGGCAAGAAAAAAAAAACACATTTTATGCAATTAAAATCTAAGAGCCGTTTATTTAATGTAATTATTGAACAGCCTTTATGTTAATTTGGCTGCATCCTCTCTATCAAATATAAATTCAGGAGCGCAAAAGCCACCATCCGCTGTCACTGTGATATTGATTGTAAAAAAAAGAATGTTGTTGCATCAGCGTTAAATAAGCCAAATCAGTCAAACTCCAATCATGTTTTCTTGCAGGAAATGCATTATGTCTGTGTATAGTACGCTGAATGTAATGTATATGTTGTGGTATATCTAAAATGGGATATACCCTTGGTCTACAAGCTATGGATTATGCATGACATCCTCACTCTGCCCGCATGCAACGTGATTCTGGGTTCAGTGAACGGATGAACAAATGTGTGCGACAGCAGAAATCTGTATCGCATAACCAAAATACTTATCATGCACTAAAGAGGAACTAAACAATAGAAAGTATACAGTATGTAACAAACTAATAAATAATACAATTACACAATGGCTCTCACCCCGTACCTAGAGGACGTCAAACATAAATGAGACCAAGCAGAGAGCCAAAAGGGAAACGTGGCTCTCGTCCTACAACCATATTTGTAGTTTTGGTTTATGCATAAGCCGTATCCTGTCGATTCATTATGCAGACCAGAGGGTAGTGCAGGCATAGGCAAACACAAACACACGTCCAAATGTGCTCACACACGCACAGTCGAATGTGCAGATGTGATGCACATCCGCACGCAAACACGCATGTGTTGAATATGCAGACACATGTAACGAGAAGAGAGGGAGACTGTTAATTAACTAGAGCTCGTTAATTCTCTTTGAACCGACAGCAAGGAGGTTTACACACTAATTACCTTGATGACTGAGCCAACCTGTGCACTCGCGCACGCATGCACCTCCCTCGCACTTCAAACACACACACACACACACACACACACACACAGACACACACGTGTACTTTCACAGGCTGACATAACACATCTTTCAGGCTTTGAAAGTCTCACACTCATACACAGCAGTAAAAACACAAACATAAAGGTGTGAAGTCTCACTCGCTCATAAGCATATGCATGCACACACACACACACACACGCACACACACGTGCACTGCACGCTTCTTGTCCTGAAATGAAAGCTATATTAGGAACTTTTTTTTTCTTCTACAGTTACTTCAGAGCTGCAAGATTCAGATGGTTAAGTTTATTCTGAGTTCAGACCCATCATGCCTCTGTTTGATTCACACCGATGTGCCAGAAATAACTCCCTAATAACACCCATACAGTATCAAGCTACTCATAACGCGTGTACAGATGCATTACAAGCGCACACATACACAAACACTCCCACTCGAAACACACTCGCCGTGACACGCAGATGAGTGAAGCTCCCATGTCAGTATTGAACTGTAATGGCCCGTGTCAGATTAAGGGGAAGGTTTTTTATGTCCTCCGTCAAACTCAATTAATATTCCATCAGCCATGAATTCATAGGCCACACTGGACCTTAGCCAATTCATCCGAATGCGTGTGTGTGTGTGTTCAAAACGTGTGTCGACATTCAGTGGGTATTTGGGATACGTAGTACTCGGTACTTTATTGCATTTTCACAGCCAAATAATAGAAAGCATGCACACATACACGCGCGCAAAACATGCTTTGTGCTTTGTGAGTCAGATCGGAAAAACATCAAGGGGGTTCTTGGGTACGCAGGGTGTTCTTTTTAGAGGAAGGTACAAGCTGGTAAAGTAGACAGGAAGCAAATTTAAGGTATGAGCAAAGAAGACAGAGGTGTAAAAAGCTTTAAAAAGACCATATTACCATAAAATTTTAGAATGGGAACGAGTATCAAGGCAATTTTGTAATAAAAAAGTAAGATAAAAAATTATAAGAAGACAGAGGGACAGGGGCAGAATGTGTAGAGTGTATACTTAGTAGAGTTTAATGACTTAAAGGGCAGGGGATTTGGCAAAAGAAAAAGAAGAGAGGTTTGTCAATGAGCAAAAAGACTTTGAGATAGCGGAGACAGAGGGTGAGAGAAAAAGAGGGGAAAAAGGGGGTTAGGGAGTGTAGAGGAGTTATGGGTCAATAAAGCCTGCTGTGGGGAAGAGGAGAGGGACTCATAACGAGGTCAAGGACACATCATCGATCGCCACATCATAAAGCTGACTGGCAAGAGGAGAACGGATGGAGGAAGAGGAGGAGGAGGAGGAGGAAGGGGAGGAGGGGGCCTGAGCAAAATGAGAGGGAGGAACAGAGAAAGGAGGGAGAGTTACAGCTGTGAGAAGCAGAGTTGACTGCAGCGTCGGCCAAAAAAAAAAGATGGAAGGATGGAGGAGAGAAATAGAAAATAAAATTATCAGGATGAAGAAATGAAAGGGGGCAGCCCTGGCCACAAAGAGGGTTAGAGGGAAATTGAATTAGATGGAATCACGGCTGTACAGATGAATTCTGTAATAGAAGACACACACAGAGCAACCAGCAAGAGGCCTCCAATAGAGGTAACTCACTCCCCGACTGTCAATCAAGTCCCGCCCTGTGGCGCAAGCTGGATTTCCACATTCATAAAGTAATCCCGTCCCTTGTTTGTGCCTTTCGCGTATTATCATTACATCAGAGTCACAGCGTTACGCAGGGATTCGTGGTCCTCAGAGGATGAATCCTACTCACTTTGATGATCCTTTTCTTGAATGGAATCAACAGTTCCTGTCATATGAATGCTGCACTATCAGACTGGTAAATATGTTATTACTATGTGATTGATTCTCTGTCAGAATCATTGGATGTATGCCAGCGGTCTGACTCAGCAAGGGAAGGCACGTAGAAGCTGTTTGCGCTTGTAAAGTGGCTGAAGACGTCGCAATTCTGCGCGCGATCTGCTGGTTCGACGGGCGTTTCGCTTCGTTTGATCTTATGGCTAATGAGCAATGCCGCTGTTGACTGCAGTAATAAAATGCATGTAAAGTCTGTCTCACTGCTGTCACGGCGTCTGAAGGTGTCGCCTTGAACAGGTAAAAACGTTCTCCCAATTAGTTGAACAATCAGTGGTGGTCTAAATTAGTATAAAACCACAGCCTCAGTCCGTCCGACAGCACTAGACTGACTCACACCTGGCTGGTCAGGTTTATCTTCATTCTGTAATCTGACTAAACAACAAAGCCTCCCGGTTTTTACATAATTAATGAACGTAGTTATGCAGCAATTACAGTTATTGACTCCAGGAAAATGTATCATAGTGTTGTTTCATTCCCTCTGCTCTCTACTCTGTGTCTGGATAATATACAGTGGTGGTGGTCAGAGGTATTAATACTCAGAAACCTTGTGTGTTTTATTTAAATACCTTCCGGGCTTCAGAAAATATCAAAAACACACATTTATTAAGAGTGATTGTGAGTGATTTGCATTCAGACCATCTTGGCACCGTGCCAGTTCTAATATTGACCTGCAAAAAAATACAGACAAATCTAATGATGCCACAATTAGCCTCAGCTCTGCTTTGTGCTTAGTGCTAAATTAGCAATTTTTAGCATGCTAACATGCTAAACTAAAACAGTGGACATGATAAACATCAATATCTGCTTAGCATGACCATGTTAGCATGCATGAGTCTGACTTTAACTCAAAGCCCTGCTGTGCACAAGTACAGCCTCACAGCTTCTGCTAAGTGTTGTTAGAGTTTGCTATTCATTTTTTTTTTTTTTTTTAATCAAATCCATAGCTCTGTGAGTTGAATGTAATACATGTGATACATGAGAGGCACGAACCCGGCGCTAACAATAATCCACAGTAATCTCATTTTCTTCCTGTTTCTCAGAACAGAAGGCCGGAGAGGAAACGTGTGTGGAGACATCGTGTCTCTTGTTTTCTCGTGATCGGAAATAATTATCATTTTTACAACATTGTTATCACAAAATAAATTATTCTGTGATCATTACAAAAAACGTGATGCCGTGATGTTGCGTTATTGTTATTCTATGATCCTAAGAGAACGCTTTGACAGCCTGCTGAAGTCAGAATTGTCTGTGAAGTCGACATAACTGATCTCCTAGAACAAACTTGTTACGGCGAGATCACACAATTAATTTTCTTTTCTCATCAGAAGGAAACAAAAATGATCCTCACGTCACTTTATATTCTGCTATGTACACTTTTACACCCACTTTTTCCTCTTTCTGTCACTGCCCCGAGTCTGAACAAGTGGAAAAAGAGGTTGGACTGCTTCTTCATCTGAGTTAATGCTCTAAAAATACATTGCTCTCCCTGTGGAGAGGTAAGATGAAGATTCCAAGAACTGCCGCTTTTCCATTAGACTCTAATATCGCTTCCTCTTCCTCCTCGGTCTTGCATGTGCTCACCAACCCCAAGCCGTCTGAGTTACTTTCTCTCATCCCTCTTTCATCTGAGCGTTTGTTAAGAAATTGCAGAAGAAACAAGTGCTCCGTTAATTTCCCACTTCTGCTTAATTAATTTTGCTATTTTCCCCGTCTCCCCTCGCCTTGCATGTTCATGAGGTGAAACGTTCAAACGTTCCCTTTTCTTTGGGTGATTAGAAGAAGAAGAAGAATTGGCTCAGATTGGGGCTTTTATGCCAGCCGTCCATCAGTTTCCCTCCAGATTATCCTGAGGCGACGTTCCGAGCTGAAGGTTTTCCGCCCTAATCTGTGTCTTCCCTCTGTTCCCTCACTTCCTTCTATATATACGCTGCGTGTTTCAAAGCAGGTCTAAATTGAAAGGGTTGTAATTTTGCAAGCAGATAAATGAGTAGGAGAGGAGATAGGAGGGATGTTGTATAGAAATTGGGCTTCCTGGTGCAGAGTGATCCCTCCAGGCCAGACGGAGTCATTTAACTCTCTCTGATATTCTCTCAGCATGGACTTATTACAGTTTTTTTTTCCCTCCCTCCAAAGTGAAAACTGGTTCGCTAACTAGACTGGGGTGATTTGTGTGGTGAAATAGCAGCAGGTGTGGTGCACAGTTTGAGTGAATGATGTGAGTTGTGACTGAATCGCCACCACCACTTCCACTGAAGGAATTGGGAGGTTTGTCGCTGGTGGTAGATAGCCTGTTTGTTTGTTTTGTCAGTGATTGCTACATCGTACAAAAGGCAGGGGTACTTCTTTATTTATTTTCACTCAGATGCCAATTAAATTCAACATAGTGGTTTGGTAGTTTTCCTTGGGCCAGCGTGAAATAATAAAAACGGAAACAAACGGCCATTTCAAACCACACAGTGTCAACAGAAACGAGAAAAGTCGGAACGAACCAATCCCAATTCAAAATAAGTGAAATTATTCTGCAAGCTGGAGGGTAAAAAATAAAAAGTATAAACTGAAAACAAACTGTCTAAAAATCATCAGACCTGAAAGGATAAGACTGATGATATTCTATGTTGTGGGTTTTTTTGTTGTTATTGTTAACAAATCCAATAAAAAGACCAAAACCGGCAATGCATTAATCCGTCTCTCTGTAGTTTCCAACTTTCATACCCTGTGTGAGGCACTCAGCCCAAAGCCCATTTGTTCCTTCAGAAGTATCTTCAGAAGGAGCAAATGGGCTTCGGGCTGAATCCTTAAAAGTACGTCACAAATATATAAATATATGAAGAAATATATATATATATATATATATAAAGGTAAAATCATTTCCTAAAACCTAAGACGCCAGATTTAGAGCAAACGGTAGAAATAGTAGCTTTTTCAATGGGATTTGTTGACAATAGGAAAATATAGAATACCATCCGACTTACTGAGCATTAAGTAAGTGTTTTTGAGAGTGGACTACGTTATCCAGCTGCTGCTGCTGCTGCTGCTGCTGCTGATGATACTAGTGGGCTCCAGTCCAGATGAAAAATAAGTGTCTCCAGGCAGGCCAGAGGTCTGTAAACATCAGTTGTGTCCAGCAGCATTAATCTAAACTGGGATTAAAAGCCAACCGAAAACTTTGAAAGACACCCATGATTGGTTGATGACTATTACCCGCATTGTAGCAGCTAAGCTCATAATCAAGGCGAACACGATCAGATAATCTCAATATGTCTTTGCAGACCCCTGCCCACGAGCCTAATCCCCAGATTTAGAGTCTCAGATTAGGAATCCTGGATGATTAATTCCGTATTGTGTTTGTGTATGTTCCCCCCATTGCAGGGGACCCTCCGCCGGGTGACCTTCTCGGTAGTGAGCCAGCCCCAGGACGGCGGTTGCTATGACAGCGGCATGGAGGACTCGGAGACGCCGAGCAGCAAGAGTTCATCAGGACCGCGGTTGGGAGCCCTCCCGCTGCCCGAGGAAGGCTACGAGCGGACCACACCGGAGGGCAGTGTGGGAGAGGAGGAGCATGTGGAGAATGGTCAGAGCAAGCACACACACACACACACACACAAACCATGCAGCAAACAGCCAATAGAATTCATTGAACCCATTCAGAGTTGCGGGCAGGAGACCCAGATACATTTACTTACAACTTTTGTCTCCCAAGGCTATATGCAGTGTATTCTGTGAAAGGCTTACACATGTTTTGATTGTAGACACACTCTCAATCACACACGCCCAACCTTGACTCGCAGTCGAGGTCTCGGGAGGCTTTTCTCTCCTCACATGATGGGAATGTGTGTTAAGGAATGAAGCGATTGTCCTGCGTGCAGATGCATGTGTGTCACGCGAAGAGCTTTTTTAGAAAAGCTAATGTGCAGCAGTGTGTTGTGCCAGAGGCTCATCCAAGATTTCCCTTTCAACAAGGAAAATTGTGTTTTTACCCTTTTTTTACCGGGTCTTTGTCAAGGATGGAGAGAGTGAAAAGAAGCTTTTTCCCTCCTCTTTCCTCTGTATGTAGTCACGCCAGAGCGAAACCATAAGAACCACAACACCGAGGTCACTTTGACCTTGACTGACTGACTGACTGAGTGCACCTCTGGGGTTAATCGCTGCTTTTTCACCGACGCGTGAAAAGGATTTTGTGGAGTCATGGTCAGGCGCAGAAAAGAACTGAACCGAATTCATTCTGTTGGTCATAATTATGCTATATAATTATGTGTTTGTTTGCTTTCACGTGAATTTCCCTCCCGCCGCCGCTGCTGCTGCTGCTGCTGTACATAGCCAACAAAACTAGAATTAATCTTCACAATGCAACAGAAATATTTAATTTCTTTTATTTAGTTTAGAAACAGTGAATGGATGTAGTGCTCATTAAATGTGCATAGAGTGTATTACGCTACCTTTGGCTATCTGTAACTGCAGTTTCTCTAATTGGCAGGAAAGTCACATTTACCTCATCTATCATCATTAAAAGTCCTGTCTGCATTTAACACGATGTCAGTATTGATTCATAAATGACTGCTTTACATAGATGATAACCATAACCTTTGACACTTGATCTTGTAGGACGTCAGCATGCAGTCTCCGGTGGCCTCACTAACCTTTTGAACCATCACTCATGGGATGTAACGATGCTGATATGTAACTTAATCATTTCCTCACACGTAAAGACGTTTCTGTTTGTCATTCAGATTTCTGACCTCCTCTTTGGCCTCCATAGTTGTTTGTTTTGACTCCACCTTTCACCTTTCATGTAATGCTGAGCGCAGCGGGGGGGATTTTTTTTAAAAAGATTGAAGTCAGCGATTTCCATTTTGCTCCAGCAGCATTTTTCTTTCCTTTCTTACTTCCTTCAAATTCTATCCTCTCCCTTAACCTTTGTGCTCTGCTTTATTTTCTTGCCCATTTTTCTTTCTCCTGTCATCCTCACCCAATGTTTAACTCATCAATTCTGCTGTGCTCTCTCCATCTGCTTTCTTTTCTTTTTAATTGTGTCTTCCTGGTGACCTAGCTGTGAGGACACAACCTTACAATTGCAGGAATCCAAGTTCATGTCATACCCTTCTCTCTCCCCCTATATTTCCTCTCTGTGTCTCTTCTTGAAGCCATCAAATGAAGGCAGAAATGCCACCAGAAATTTATTTATTTTTTCTTTTCCTGTCTCTTTCAAATGTCCAGATGCCAGACAGCTGCCAGACGTCGCTCTGACAGGAAAATGTACCAGGGAGTGTGATGAGTTTGGCCACTCTGACACCTGTTGGATGCCCGTCCGCCCTTCGCCTCGCCAGCGTCAGCGCCACGGCAGCGACCCCCCGCGGCTCTCCACCTTCGCCCCCGGAGACGATAACAACAATCTCCGTGGCAATGACCACGAGAGTGACAGCGAGAGCGCCGGCAGCGCAGGGAGCTCGGAACCGGGGGTGGTCGTCGGCGGAGAAGGTCAGAGGTTACCCTTAGCCAACGGGGATCCTCTCGGCACCCTGGGCAGAGGAGACCGCAACAGGAACATGGGCGATCACAACCGCAACCTTCTGAACCGCAAGATGACTTCAGCATCCTATGACACATTCAGCAGCGCGGGCTTCGGGAGGCGCCAGCAGGAGGAAGACGGAGGTGAAGGCCAGAACCCACCTGAGGTCATACCGCTGACGCGGACAGGAGGAGACTACAAGACCACGTCCTGCCTCACGTTGTCACGCCGTGAGGTCTACCTGTGACAGCCTTACAATGGAGCAATCATCACCACACAACCCTCCCTTTTCGAAAAAAAAGAGGGAGTGTTGAGACTTTACTGGCAAGTCATCAGTTTGGAAGGCCTTTTAAAACCTGTGAAGATGTGAAAATGTCAGAAAAAAAGCTGTATATCAAATTGGAACTTTTGGATTCTGACTAATATTTATAGGCACTTAAACTTAAGCAAGTGATGGATCAACTCTACGGGGAGCTGTGACCAGGAGTACTTTAAAAAAAAACAACGTCTTTTTTAACTACTAGTGAAAGATGCCTACAGGCAATCCCATTACGTCCATGTGGAGGAGGACAACTTCATCTCTTCTTTTTACCTGAATTCAATGCATGCCTGACCCTCTGCCACAGAGGGATCCGTGTGAAGAAGAAGAAAGAGATTGAGACTGAGTAAATCCTGATACTATAAATACTTACGGTGCAAACAAAAACTTTCACCGAGGCTGCAGCCAAGGAAGATTTAGACTCAACTGGTGAACGATCCACTGAAAAAAACCACAGAGGTCTTATCCGGGCAAAGTAGATAAAAAAGAAGTAACGGGTCTTTGATTGAGTTATTTGGATGTAATTCAAACCAGTCAAACTTTCTAATGCCTAATCAACTCGTATCGTAACATAAGACGGGGATATTAACCAATCAAACTGCTTATCCCGTTAACAAGTCATAAACAGAGTATCAAAGCACCAACAAAACGTGTGGTCACTGTACAGTTACAAGGCAGAAAAAAATGTGCTGATCTCAATTATCAGGTATTGTTCTTTAAAAACATAAACAGAACAAACTGCAACAATGTGAAAAGACTTCTTTTTTTTTTTTTACAGTAATCAAATGTAACCAGAATACAAGGTTCTCATAGAGTGTCAGTAGTGCCACCCTATTCCGGCGTGTGTGAAAATATGTGTTTCATTATTTTGCCTCCACACCCAGTCTGTATGTATATATTGTACGTGTGTATTTGATAAAAAACAGCAGTGTTATCTCTCTGCTGGTGTCCACCGTTTCAGAGTATAGACTGAGGCGCTGAGTTCACACTCGCGGCCCGCAGTGTCCTTACAGTGTTCATGTATCATAAATGTTCTCTCTCACACACACATGCGCACACATAAACACATGCACGCATGCACGCACTTACACACACAGACCTAAGCATGTAAACGCGAGCTCATACAGTGCATTTACAGAATGTGAACATGCATAGGGCCACAGTTTATGACCTGATTCAGTGGCTGTGTAACATAAAGTATATAATAACTTGCATTAACTTTCATACGGAAAACATTAAGCACA
Organism: Argyrosomus regius; assembly: GCA_946959425.1. NCBI lineage: Eukaryota > Metazoa > Chordata > Actinopteri > Sciaenidae > Argyrosomus > Argyrosomus regius. Next base: position 4,008,589 of record OX336883.1, read on the forward strand.
CACGCGCACACATACATGCACACATGCAGCATATAGTAGAAACACAAACCCATAGTAAGATGTGTGCAATACGCAATTCATATGCACTATGTGTGTATGTGCTCTTATTCCTGATTTTTTAACATATTGCGTCTCATTGAACTAGCTGTAGCATTTTGCCTGCTCCTCTCCAGCCAGTATTTAAACATGAAATGTATTTAAATAATTACTCATCTCTCCGACTGATGTGTGGGGCTACATTAAAGGGAATTTCAGACATGACATCTACTGTATGTAACGATAAGATAATGTGGGAATATGAGATTTTCTGCATACTGTAAGTAGGACTCATAGAAAAACCAAATTTCTGTAAGGAAAAAAAAGGACTCTGCATGAAAGAAAGATAATGCTAACTTTTTTTCCTCTCTTTTTTAAAAAACCACACGCCTTTTTGGATACCACGCCTATTTGGATACATCTGTACTATATCTGTATGCTTATGGGGAAATGGAGATAATGATGGCAGCAAGGGAGTTAGCTTCAGTGGATTAAACTGTTCCTTCTTTATCGTGGAGCAACTTTGGGGTAACCTTGGGCTTTTCTCTCTGTGTGTTTCCACGGCCCCGGAGTTGGCACCAAAGTGTGCCGCAGGCTGTAACAAAAAAAAGAACACAATGTAAGTGTGAGCGCAGAGTTCTGCTGCACCCTTTTCACCGCACAGTGCCGACCCGAACACGCCCATACTGCTGTGCTGAAGCACACAGATAACAGACTCCTTCACATTCGTCCTTCCCAGCAGCTACTGCACGACTCCAGACACACTCTGCTGCACTGAGCTGACGAGTGGGTGTGGATTGAGGCCAGCACATCTTAATTCCCATCATCAGCGTGTGGTTCAGTGGTGTGATAGGGATAATAGGGTTAGGTCGTCCCTGTGGTCTTAATGAGTTTCCTTTCTCCTCTCTTCTCCTCCCTTGATCTGCACTGATCTCATTAATGTCTGGATAGGTGAATGTAACACTGCTGTAAATTGCCAGTAAGTGTGTCTCTTCATTTTTCTGGTTGTTTTGGATCAGATGAGGCGAAGGAGACATGCTTGTTAAGGGTGTGCTACAATTAAGTTCAGACATCCTTCGCTTAGAGTTATTCAGAAAGGAGAACAACACTCAGGTAAGATGTGCGACAATGTTCGACTTGTAAACTAACTACTTGTGGTTTTGGCCACACACAAACCCACACACTGTTGCTGCTCGACTGAAAGATAACTCAACACGTGGAAGCAGTGGAGTAGTAAGCACCGTGTCCTCTACTTTCATTTTACTGCGGTAATTGGGCTGAAAAATGGGTGCGCTCTACAGTATGTGCGTGATTACACTTTGTATACCTGTATATACCTTCAACTTCATAACTCTGTGACCAACCCCCTTGTTTTAAACCACTGATGTACTTACTCCCTAAGCCTTCATTACCCCCCAAATCCCCAACATGGCTGTTTACTGAGCTCTGCTATTGATGGACTGTGCTGAGGATGAAACTCAAGGCCTAACACAAGGAGTTAATCTGTTCACAGAGAGTTCACATTGAAAAAGGGATTGGTGAAAAACAATCACAACATCCTGCAGGGTACATACAATGTGAGACAGAAGGACAACGCTCTTTCTCTGGGAGAAAGAGTTGAGATAAGTGTGTCTCAATCCCTTTGGACGCCAGAAAGGTCTTGAAGGACTAACGTCCAGTTTGTCAGTTTTTTGGAAAGAGACTCTTGACACAGCCCTGCCGCTTCAAAGTGGCAGATATTTCTTCAAACTGCTGTTTTAAGGCAGTTCCATTATGGCACCTTTCAAACCCTCCTATCCGGATCTAAGGGAACTTGCTGTACATGAATCTGTGTGGGTGTGTATCTTTTTTTATACTGCACGTTTAAACATGAATATGTTTCAATCTTCTGCAAAACAGAGAGGGGAGACGGACAGAGAAGAGCGTTAACGTCTGAGATCTATCACCCACTAATCGAGACATTTTTAAAACAGACACTTCAGCGCATATCATGCTGTCATCCCCCTCGTGCTGTCGTTACCCTTATAGCCATGTACAGATAAAAACTACACTGTAGAACAGACAACTGGAAACCATAACAGACAATGGCATGCTTAAGGTCTTCAAATCTGCACTTGAGAAAAAAATGAGAAAAAAAATGTTATTTTTATTTTCCTCTTCTTTGTTTTCGTTTCTTACGGGGGCTGGCTCTGTTTTTTGCTGCTCCCTTCCTGTAATTACATAATGAACTAATTGCATTTGCTATGACGAGGAAGAAGAGGAGCTGTCGAAGAATGGTTTGGTACGAAGATGAATCATGTAAAAGTTTGACTTTGACATTAAAAACTTCAAACACTTTTGTTTGTCTGTTAACTATTTGAAGATTATTTCACACGATAACTACGAGATAAACAAAACGACTCCAAACTAAACATTTGCCTTGAGAATGTCTGAATGAGTTTGAGAAGATCTGTTATTAGAAGTGAGTCCGCACAAGTTCTATAGATCCATTACAAGCCATTAATAAGGTTGTGGAAAATGAAGTTGCTCTTCAGCCAGACCTTCAATTCATCAAGAGGATTCCTCAAATTGACTTTTTGACCACATGCCTTTGGGAAAATGGCTCCGGGCATCTGGACCAAAATCATATTTATTAACAATTTAACATTTTTCAACTTCAGACTTGAAGGATTGCTGTAGAAAGCCTTGATTAATGATCAGCATTGATAATGGCAGGTGACTAACTGACTTTTTCTGATGGCTTATTAGAAAATGAAAAATTTCATCGGAACCTTTATTCGTTCCAACTAACATTTACAACTTAAAGGGGGCCAATTAGTAAAGTGGTACCAAAACTGGCGACCAATGACAACTTCAAAACCTAATGAAGACCATGTGATACAGACGGAAGCCCTAGAATAACCAACTAATGGGGCCTTGAGTGGAGGCTGCATTGACATCTTCTGTTTCCAAGGTCACGAATGAACCGTCGAGCTCAATTGTTAAACAGTTTTAATGCCAAACCAATAGACCTGAAATCCATCCATTTGGCGGAATGACACCTTGATACTCTTATTTTAATGGGTAATGTCAATTTGCACCTGGCTGACATGCATGCCGACTAGAATCCATTTCTAAAATGTGGCACAATCCATCAGCTTTATCTTTGAAAGGTGAATATTGTGAACTGGATCCTGCTGCAAGGAAAGTTTTAAAATGCAGAGGGCAATTTGGACTTAGACTTATCGGAAAAACGCTTCAGAGGTGTTAACTGCTGCAAAGATTAGTGTGAAGGACTCAAAATGTCAAAAAAAAAAAAAAATAATCCCGCAATCAGTATCGTGTTTTGTCCAGTATGCAATAATGACACCATGTGGACATAAATCAGTATTACATTAGTTTTCTGGCACGTGTATCAGCTGTCCTTTATGACCAAATTCATTTTGGTCATAGTGAAAGATGGAAAAAGAAAAGCAGCATGACAAGACATCAGTTTCTCTAAATATACTTCAGAAACGACCACTAACAGTGAAGAGCTATGAATACATTTCTTTGTATGTTCAGTTAGAGGACGTTTCTTTGGAGCAGACAGCTGGAAGATACAGCTGCCACTTTAATTTATAGCAGCGAATGTGGCCTCACGTGCTTATTCTCCTCTAATAGAATGGAAAGAGCTTTAATGTGACACAATCTGGGAAATGATCATTTATGAGTAGAAGGCCCTTCATATTTCACACTTTACGTCAGATAGAAAAATGGATAATAGGGGGAGTAATACATTCCCTGCACTGTAGGTGTAATTCAGAGGTGAAAATTGGAGAAAAGGTGAGCGATATGTGGCTGCCTGAATGTTTCGGATGTCACATGCATCAACTATAGAGAAGATAAAGTTACTATGGTAATCATTCATTCATTTACAACACAACCACCATTATAAATTAGACCAACAAACCAAACTAGACACTTTTCTATTATTTTAACAGCAAAACAACCAAATAGATCCATCTATACTGTTATGCTGTCATTTTAACAAGCCAGAAAGTTGCTCTGCAGTTTGTACTAGTCACTCTTACCTCCTAATAAGATTTTTTTTAAACAACTGTGACTTCATATTCACACCACAGCTTGAATGAAATATGCTGTTTGAGGAAATGATTGCAATTGTTGTGTTTTTTTTCTAGACTGATGGCTTATAGCAATGTCACATTTGATTTAGGATTGAGTTGAAACGTCAATTCATGCATCGCAAGGCCTTATGATTTGTATCCTCCTCATTATCTGCAATTAGTATAATCACTTGTATTTAAATGCCAGCATGTGTCACATCCAATAAAAGTCTTGTGTTAAACTGAAAATTATGAATTACTGACCACAGTTTTAGGTCTTCTGGGGGAAAACAGTACAGACATTACCACCCCCAAAGGACCAATTGTTCTGCAGCCTGCAATAAAGTCATAAAAACACACATAAAAGAAAAAATCATTAAACCACACAATAAAAAGGTATGAGCAACCTTCTCTGGAACACCAAAAGCATCAGGTATCATATCAATCAACTTCCGTATCCGTAAGTCATCTCATTTAAGTGGTGTCCATAAAAAGCTTTCTAAATAAATCACACTGCTTCACCAGATAAATGGACAAGGACTTGTCTGCACTGCAAAAAAAAAAAAAAAAGAGACGATGTCAGTTTCTTTGAACTCTTAATTAGATTCCAGGGATAGACCCAGTGGATGTACATTTTATTGATTTTATAAAGATAGAGGAAAATGTTGTGAAGAAGGCGCCTGGTGAAGTAAACCCCAGAATGTTAACTTCCTCACACACTGTCCACTATATCAAATGGTCTTTGGAGTTGTCAGATGCTTTCAGGGGCTTAAGCAGACGTCTTTTCTGAGTGAAAGTGAGCTGAAGTGAAGTGCCTTTGAATTTCCTTTTCATGCAGAAGGAGAGAAAACCTTGGTTTCATGGCTTCAAAGTGAAAACACAAAATAATTTCTTGTGTTGAAATCTCCCTATCTTACTTATTTGTGCTAATCCTGTCAAAAGGAAATGTTCTTCTGATGTCCAGTCAGTTAACATCTATAGCAGGTTGCTGCAACCCTCCAACACCAAAGAAACATTCAGCATCAGTACAGCTGAGCATTAAACATCGCAGATGTGATCGGTTCTGTCAGTGTTGTGTTCCTCTGTTCAGGAAAGCCTTGCAGCAGAGCTGTAAACATTCTTTCTCCCTGATACGCCAGGCGGTTGTTGATGTGAGATTTGATCCTCCCTGTGTTGCTCCGTAGGCTGTCATTTATGTCTCTTCATCTTTTCATGGTCACGTCAGCCTGAACTCATCAAAGCTGTGCCATCAGCATTCTTGATAGAATTGTGGGAAATAACACATATACTTTAGTGGAATGAGATACGTATGTATCAGTCTACAACTACACAAAGAAATGAGACTGTTTCCAATTAAACTGGCGATATCCACATATTCTTAAATAAAAAAGATGTTAAATATTAAATACTCTGTCACAAAAATGACCTTTAAGCTTGTTTTTTTGCACTATTAATTTCCAAGATATATAAAATATATTTATTTGGCAGTGGACAGTGAAATTGCTTTTACGGTAATGTGTGAAAACTTTAACAGCCTAATTAAACTAGTTTTCACTTCACAATTTTGTTTCTGATGTTGATTTTGTTTATGCCGTTCTGCATGAGCCAGACTAGTCGCTAACGTCAATGTCAGTGTTGGGTTGTATTATATTTAGCATGCAGACGTACAAGCCACGAGGTTTTGGGTGGAATAGGAATCAAGGAAGAGTGAAGTTTCCGGTTCACTCTAGTGTAAATCTGTCAAGGCACGAACAACCCTGGACAAAATGAAAAATACATGATCACATTTTCAGTGAGGGAGAAATTATGCAATGTGATATCTGTTGTGGAGTAGAACAGGTGGGACAGTTCTTTAGGGGGATAAAATAGAAGCAGCGAAATAAACATGAAAATATCTTGTTATGTATTGGTGCGGTTTTAAATCACATTTTGAGTAAACACATCTAAAGGCTTCAAAATAAAGAAAGAATGGCCAAGTCTTTAGAATCAAAGCATTAAATCTACATAATTCAGAGTTAAATTTGGATTTCTTTATGTAAACAGACAGATACTAATGAAAAAAGTCCAGATTGCCATATATGCCTGTTCAGTTTAGTAGTCCTGGGACATCAAAACGTTGATCCTCACAAGAATTCACTTTATCAAAACAAAATATTAGATTTCCAAACTCACAAATCCTTTCCATGATGAGGGTCAGTTAAGTGCAAAGGTCTTATTGTAAAATGTGAATTTATACTTTATAAAAATGAGAAACTTGTTCCTGTTTCTGTCATATATTTTATATTTGTGTAATTTGCTGTCCTCACACGTCAGTTTGACATCATGGTCCCCAGAAAGTAACAAAGACACGTATGGATATGTGTGTGTGTGTGTGTGTGTGTGTGTGTGTGTGTGTGTGTGTGTGTGTGTGTGTGTGTTTGTGGCTGATGACCTGCAGGTGCTGTGTGATTTACTCTTTCAAGTGATTGCAGAGGTGTTTCTCATCTACTGATTGGCCTGATAGTTGACTGAGCTTCTGGCTTCTGAAAGAGAAGAGACAAATAACACTCTGTGTTGTTTTTCTCAGTGAGTGCACAGCTCCTCAGCTGCTTGTGTGTCTTAACTCCTAATTGTACTAAATGAGAAAGTTTTTGCCTTGTGTGTAGATAAGTGACAGCCTCAGACTGTGACAATAGTGATTTGCGGGCAGGTAATAGTTACCTCGAGGCTGTAATTTTAAAACTTGTAATTACTTATATATATGAGTAAATAGTAGTAAACAGTACCATAGTTTTTGCTTCACTTACTTTTTAAGGTACTTTTTTTTGTTTTAGTTGTAGTAGTAGTAGGGTGAGAGGCTATTTTCTTTATTTTATTCAGGGATAAGAACTCTGTCTCAAGAGCAGCCTTGACCTTTAAATAAAGCTCAACATGGACACCAACTGGACAAATAGGAGTGCTACAGCTTGGGGATCAGGTTAGAGGTCCCACAGTTTAATTTATTTGTTAGATTCCTAGTAGTATTATTTTGGTCTATAGCCTGTTGTGAAATAAACATCAGCTAAAGAGAGTCGATCATTTATAATCATCAGGTCAATTAATAATATGAATGATGATGATTGGAATGAAGAAAACCTAAACAACTACAGCACATCAATCTAAAGTGCAACACTTAAAAGATAATGTGAGTATATGACATTAGTGCATAAGGTGCTATCTAAAAGCTAATTATAACCAATGTCAATTCTGTTTCATATAAAATTAAATATTCCTTTCATTGTCAAAATAAATCACATCAATGCTTCATATTATATTCCCTTGAAATTACTACAGAAGTAATTAGATATCTATTAAAAGGTCAACAGACATTAGATATTAGTACTTAATTACTACACTGTTGTTTGATTGGATTTTAATCACAATGTAGCCGCTTCTGCAGACAAATGTAGCATTTTTTGTTCATTACATAGTAGCTGGATACAACTCAGATGCACAGTAGGGACCTGAGGGACCATCATTGGTAGAAGAACAGCACAGCTGGCTCAGTAATTTGCCATGATGCAGTCGGGCCCTTCTATTACTGCCAAACAGCAGCCTGTTCCTTTCAAGGGATGGGACGTCTCTGCATTGTTATGGCACCTGTTCCCGACTTCTGTATACCCTAAACACAGACAGCGACTGTTTTCTATTTCTGTGATTTCATGACCTTCTACGGAAAATGGAAAACTTGCATATTTTTGGTCTCACAACCTCAATATTACATCCGTTCGGTTTGCTCCCAGAGCAGATGGCAGCGGCAGCATGCAGGTCTCTGTTGGTCTCTATGAAGGTGATGTTGTCTGGAATCAGATCATCTGTAGTAGAAACCCAGAAAGTGTTCTTTTCACATACGCAGCCTGTATGCTGTAAATGAGCTGAAACTAGCAGACTCGAAAGATCACTAAAGAAATGTGCTGATCTGCAATGCATTACAGCATGTTCTTAACATTTTGCCATGTTTGCAGAGCAACCCTGTCAGCTACATGTGACATCATTTAAAATTCTCTTATATTTCAGATATAGTACACTGGAAATCCTTGTGATCTTTATAGTTTATGGGAAAGTAAGGCAAGATCCTGCACTGCATCTCAGGATAGCTCATGCTTGGAAGTGTTAAAAAATATATAATGCTTCAAGCATAAAAGGTGGGATGGAAAAACACATCTAATTATGCACACTGTCAGTGTAGTGATTTTCATATACATAATTTTCCTGGCTTGTCTCAACCATTACAAATACAGTCTAATGTGGAGAGGAAACTACAGCAAATAAACCTTTAAGTGTGTCGCCGGTTTATGAAAGAGTGCATCTTGATGCATTATCATGATATTTATGCAACTGTGGCATGAAAAAAATTCCAAACAAACTCATCTACTGAAGAGTACTCCTTTGAGAAAACACTTTAGAACAAGTGATGCCAATCTCTGCCAGATGAAACGTGAAAATTAAGCGAAGTAAATTAGCTGTTATTGTCAAGGACTACAATAAAAGGAAACATTCCTCAGGGACGACAGATGGGTGTAGATATACCGCAGATGTGGTTTAATTCATTATATACAGTGTTGTGGCACATTGACAGTGAAAGCATGTTCAAACTGATAACAAGCTGACTATAGTATTAAACAAGGCTGAAAGTTTTGTTCCATTAAAGCCACTTAGAGATGCAATTCTCATTGCACTCATGAAAATTTGATTTAAATTATTTTTTTGTTCAGTTTATAGTTCTGCTTTAAACATCTCATGATACCTGACTATGTGAACACTAAATGACAGTAAAGATTAATTTATGTGTACAGTGCACTTAAATTAACATTCTCTTAGTTACAACATCACATGACACATATACAGTAAATATTTTCCCAATCCCTGTGAGTAAAACAGTTTTTCTCATTTGCTACTTTAATGAAGTTGGCTTAGGTAGCCCACTTCAGAAACGCCCTCTGCTGATACCAGCAGGGATGCACTGAAAAGTGTTTTCACTGGCACAAATAATACAGAGCATTTACAAAATGTCACAATTTTATAGAGACTGACTGACTTTGCCACCCTAAGGTCCAAACTACTTGTGACAAGAGTTTACCTTCTAATATTGATGATATTGTGTGCACTAAAGTCATCTATACCTGTTAAGTTAAAAGTGAAATGTGTGTCATCTTATTAAAGAATGTGTTGCTTGCAAATGGTTTAATGTGCTTTGTGATGACAGTACAGTTCAACATGGTTTGCAGCTGACTTGACTGGTCCTGAACCATTACAAATATCCACTTTAATATTTCTGCCTCCGTTGTCCTTGTTCTGTTCATTTATTTGTTCAACAGCAGATACAAAAGAATTTCATTGAAGTGTTTTTCTTTTCAATTCAACAGTCTTTCATAAATGAGGCTATAAACCGACACAAAACTAAATTCATTCCCACAAAGCTTTTATAATGTCATTACAGCCCACATTCAATAAAAAATGTGCTTTCATACACTATAATATTTTCTTTTTTAGTCACTGGTGTGCTTCTTTCCTTTCTAGATAAGTTAAGTTCAGGGGCTTTGTGTTGATATTGAAGTGTCCACTTCGATGGGTGTGCCAAAATTCCATTTGGCATGGTTGAAGTGTCCACTTCAGTATCAATAATATCATTTTTTTCTCTCTCCAATATGTGCTAGAGTGTGTTTTAGTTTTGTCTAAATCAACCCAGGCTTTTTAAATTGAACTGAAATAAATGGTTCACTCTTTTGTCCTTATTTTCATGTCTAATTAATCCAGATTCACACACACTTCAAATTTTCATAGAAGGAATGGCAATCTCTGTGGTCACAGTGACTGTCAAAAACCTATTTATTTAAAGATTTTAAGGTGTTGGTGCGAAGCTTGGTGAGTTTTCACGGCATGCACGTCACGTTTTTAACATGTTCCAATATGCCTTTGTCTCTGACACTAAAAGACATAATGCCATAAAACACCACGTTTTTCTTTTTATTGTGGTTGAATTACTTGAAACTGAAAATCAGCTTTAGGTTACAAACATGAATCATCTCACCTGGATGTGTGTGCCAAAATTCCCTTTGGCTTGGTTTGTGTTGAGCTCATATTGTCCTAACAGAAGCACTTGCAATTCAACCTAGCAAGATTTATTGGCAGGAATTGTTTTTGCCAAAGAAATTAAGCAGACAAAGACAAAGAGGTGGCAGGAGAAAGGACTCACAATTCAAGTTAGAGTTATGCATAATATCCGTCACATCAAATTGGTATTAAACTCTCAGGAATGTTTGTTTTACCATCATTTTTTGACAACAGTCAAATCTTTATTGATCATTAGTGGTTCCATTGGAGACACCAGACAACAGCAACAAAACAGAGCAGCATAGAAACACTAAATGTACCAAGAAAACATCAAGAATCAATAAAATGAAATAAAAACAGCTTAAAAAGATTATCAGCAACGTTTTAAGAGCAGGTGTGGGAGATGAAGCCCTTTTACAGCAGTGAGTTGAGCATTTCATTACAACAAAGATCTATGTCTGGCATGAGTGACTGGCAGAAAACTATCACACACATCATAAAGTCTTTACTGAGAAACTCTATTATGAAGGTACATCAATCTAAAAATTCTTTTTGCAGTCCGCAGCTGTTTTTGTATGTGTTTCATCTACTTTCACACTTTATAGGAGAGTATTGACACTTTTGCATATAGTATTTGATGGTGGAGAGGAAGTTGCATTGCTTTTATTGAAGTTCACGTTAATGTTAAGATGAATTTATGTGTTTTGAACTCAGTAACAGCTGGCTCTATCCACAGTGAATGTCATTATGTGTTCAAAGCATACATTTACCAGTATAAGAATATGTTTGTGTGCCTTGAGTACAATTCTAAGTGTTCCTCCATCGCGACAATAAACCACAAGTAGTGCAACATCTAAAGACGTGTCCATGCAATATGTATAACGGATCCACTTGAGCCACATTGAAACAAATATTGCCAAGATGTTGGAAAAAAAACAGATGCAAGGAGTAATCTGTTAATTCTTCAGCTGTCCACCACACGGGTGGAAAGGAGCACCATGTCTGAGCAGACCCACACAGTAAGACGTGAGATGTGAGGAAGGTTAAGGAGGAAGTCATGCTCACGAGAAAGGAGATAACAACATTATGACGTAACACTCAGGGGGTCACATTTGGGTGATTGGAGGGAGTCCAACACCGGATCTGTGTGTTTGTGTGTGTGTGTGTGTGTGTGTGTGTGAGTGCCCCAATCTCGAGTCTGAGTTTTTCATCTCTTTGAATGACTTGGTTGATTGTAAATCACACTCTTCTTTTATTAAAAGTATTAATGTGCTTCTTCTCAGTGACTCAAGGCAAACTGATTAAAAATCATAATGGTGTAAAAAGAGCGTGTCACCATTGTACCAAAAAATACAAAGGTATTCATTCATGCCAGTGTGCTCACACTCTCAGTCATACACGTACACTCACACACACACACGCACACTCAAGAGGTGAAACCCCACCACAGCCACACTTGCCAAGTCAAGCGTTCAACCAAGGCTGGTGATGTTGGAGCGACCACCGGGGGGCGCTACAATACGGTGGCCAGACCGACGAGGGACATTGTCATCAGTCTGTGCCCCTAGGAAATGAAGACAAAAGATATTTACAGTATGTTCCATTTATATTCATAAAAGGAATCAATTAAAATATATTATTTCTGTTACCTGACAGGCTGAAGTTGGACTGGTGAAGATTGCGTATTGGTGGAGGCTGGTGAGAGGTGGGGGAAGATTTGGCTGATGGAGCAGGAGTAATATATTTTGGGGTAGGAACAACATCATACACAGGGCCATCGTACATCCCACGAGTAACACCCTGCTTACTCATCACCTGCATAGAAAACACACAGAGACACATACACAAAGCAAAGCTATTAGTCATCCTGGTGGTCTGTAACCCACCAGTCACCATAATATATGACTACTTGGCTCATTTGTTTTTGCTGAAATTAGCTACTTTGAAAATGATGATAGAATGTATCTATACAGTTCTTTATAAACCCCAGACTCCTCAAGTTCGCAGACGACTCCACCCTCTTCAGATGGGGATGAGTCTGCCTGCAGGGGGGAGACTGACTGTCTGGTGACCTGGTGCAGTTGGAACAACTTGGAGCTCAACGCTCTTAAGACAATGAGTCAGGGGTCACCCTGTGTGACTCTCCAGTCGACATATCAGCTCCTTCGTCACGACAGCACAGGATGTACTTCCTGCGGCAGGTGAAGAAGTTCAACCTGCCAAGGAAAATGACGGTGCACTTCTACACTCGCCATCATTGAGTCCACCCTCACCTCCTCCATCACCATCTGGTATGTTGCTGCCAGTGCCAAGGACAAGGGCAGACTGCAGCGTATCATTCGGTCTGCTGAGAAAGTGATTGGGTGTAATCCTCCACCTCTTCAGGACCTGTACTCCTCCAGGACCCTGAGGCGTGCTGGTAAGATTGTGGCTGACCCCCCTCCCACCCCGAACACAAACTGTTTGAGTCATTCCCCTCTGGCAGGAGGCTGCGCTCTATCAGGACCAAAACCTCACGCAACAAGATCAGTTTTTTCTTAACTGACTTTTCCCCCCAACCCCCATTAATGTAAGGTCTACTGAGTCAATGTCTTACATCAACACACAGCTTTTAATAACATCTTTTGGATTATTACATTTCAAAAATATCAACAAACTATAACAAAACTGTACAGCTCTTTTCATTTATAGAAACATATTGTACGTTTATTTATTTATATCCTCTCGTACTTGATTTTTATCTTCCTTATATTTTTTTACTTAATATGTTTGTAATGCATCAAAACATGTGAAAATCAGATTGCTGTGAAATTGTGATTGGTGATTTCAGCATGGTAAGTATATTTTACTTAAGTTATTGAAACATTGGTAAAAAATACATTGTTTTCATAATTTGATCAATACTGTAATTCTCTTATAGCTTCTGATCAAATGTGAGGCTACATCCCTTTCTCAGTTTTACTAATATGCCAATGTACAACAAAGATCAGAGCTTGTCAACTGACAGTTGTCTGTTTGATTTTATGATGTGATTTTTGATTTTTTAAATCGTCATAGGATTAATTTTTCATGTTTTTTAGTCCCTACATCTAATATTTCATCAGACAACGAATGCCTGCCTGTCATCTTAAAAATGGTTGGTGGACTGTAAAAACATCAGGGACAGCAATGAAAATAAGTCAAATTTCTAATATGACTGCAGAAATGTCTTGAAAATCATCCGTCCACTGTACCTGGTTTCTGAACTTAATGCGCTGGTAAGCATGGTCCGGGAAGTGCTTGCGGGGAATAAATCGTCCGGTACCCGGCTGAACTTGCAGCTTGCCTTCCTCATAAACCACCTGACCTTGACTCAACACCAGCGCTGGACCCCCACGGCACTCCATACCCTCAAAGATGTTGTATTCTGCAGCCTGTGCGCAGAGAGATAAAGACAAAGAATGTGGAAAAAAAGGGAATTAAGCAGATGGACAAAAGGAGAGCTCTTTCATTTCCACCCACCATTTCAAACACTGATAATCTACACTGTGTCTGCACACTGTTCTATTTCAGCAAGCATTATATCAGATGGCTTAATACATGCAGTAAAATGCAGCAGTTGAGAAGATGGGGGATGAATAAGTAAGAGGCTCGGGGCATATAGGAGGCACGACAGTGTGAATACAGGGGGATGGGTTGAGAGATGGAAGCACAGAATGTGTGAGGGGTGAAGGGGGATTATAACCTAAAGCCGGCACCAGTCCGGATTAGGGTCTTTGAGAGTGGCAGAGCAGACTGAATATATTATCCACTGTCTAATATCTTTCACTGTATCCTGTCAAAGAAAATCTTCACCTCTGAGACCATTCTGCTGAGTTTTGTTTCAGAATCTAATTTTCTAATCTTTCGAAATCACATTAATTGCAAAATTCTTACTTACCTCTTGGGGCACCTGACCATGCACATAGTCATGATTCTATTTGTCTGGATTTTAAAATATCCTAAAGTGAGATTTCTGATGCCACCCCAACACAAAGGGAATGAATTCATCTTTGCGTTTGGCAATTAAAGGATTAAAACAACAATGTCCTGATAAAACCACGGTCCTCAAAAGTCTTTAGTGGAACCACTTTCTGTTGATGAAACCTCAGTGGCATTGCAAATATGGTAATACTGTGAGAGCTGCAACAAAATATCATTCAACTCCTCAATTGCTTTAAAGTGGCATCAGACCAAGTAAATAAGAAAATGTTTTGGGCAAACTCACCATTAAAGATAAATTCTATAATCTCTTGTCAAATAGAATTTCAACTTTCTTAAAACCAGTGGATTTGTATGCCAGACTTTTATTTTATTTTTATTAATAATTAAGTCAGACTGTAAAGCCAGACTTAAATATTATATTATAACTTGAAAGTGCATCTGTGGTTCTCTTCACCTCTTGTGATCTCTCTTTGTTTTTATCCTATTTCACCCTCTACCACCTCCCATACGAAAGCCTCTCTCCTGCAGCCTTCCCCCTGCCTCCTGCCCTTTATGTGCTTCTGCTACCTCAACTGACGCAGTATTCGAAGATCAGTGTAGTTGTCAGAACATCAGTTTAATTACCTTGTCACTCCTTGTATTCTATTCAACATTTTATCCATCCTCCCTTTTTCTTTTTCTTTTCCCTCTCTCCTGTTTTCTTTTGCTTCTCACCGACTGCTGGAGTTTGGCACTGATTGTTTTGACGCTGTCAGGGTCCCAGATGACAATGTCGGCATCAGAGCCCACCGCTATCCGGCCTTTGCGTGGGTACAGGTTGAAGATTTTAGCTGCGTTAGTAGATGTGACTGCCACAAACTGGTTTTCATCCATCTTCCCCATGGCCTTAGAGACAGAGAATTGGATGTTTAGACTAAATTCAAACTGACAGCTACACAAACACACACAAAATGTCCTCATTGCTCACCACGGCCTTGTCCCAGACGAAACCCATTCTCTCCTCCACTCCACTGGTTCCCTCTGGGATCAGGGTGAAGTCATCTTTACCGATTGCTTTCTGGGAAGTGCTGTACGTGCAGTGAGCGCTGCCCACCACCTGGAGGTCCCCACTGTATTAAGGCAAGAATATGATATGAAATCATCAGCACACCTTTGAAACTGCAGTGATTAACCTGTCAGATGTTAGATTTTTCCATCGAGGGTTTTCAAACACCCTGAACTCAGATGATCAGTTAAAGAACATTACTACTATTAGCCACCAGGCGTCCTCATTGAGCATGTCAGTTAAAGTACAAGTCATGTAGTGGCCAGGGGCAGAAAAACCAGCCAGCTGAACCAGTCAGAATGGTGCAACACAGCTGCAATACCAGTCCCTAAAGCCTAAACCAGGCGACATCACAAAGATCCACTCCATTATCAGAAAGTGATCAACTCATTTTACCCTTGAATATACAAGACGATGAATTTGACATGCTAATGAGCTATGATTAGCATAATTTATCATCTCAAGCCTTTTATTCATTTGTTAATTACAGTGATTACTTCATGATAGTGAGACGTGGGATCACCCCAGTGCCACGAGAGTACTTATCATGGATATAATGGTCCTCCGCTGAAATGTGAGCAAAAGTGTATCCAGCGTCTATCTGGGTCGTTCTTTTGTTCGTGTCTCTGAAAAAGAGCCTAAAAATACACCCTGTCGCTTCAGCACAAGCTCAAACAGAACAGCAGCATCACACCACCGGTGTGACAGCATGGACCCGCCCTGAGAAGCTGGAGTTGCAGGCGGAGGGTGGAGGAGGAGTGAGGAAGAGGAGGAAGGCAGTTGGTAGCCAAGGCAACAGATGATGAAGGATTCTAGTTCCTGTGCTATTTATATAATCGGGGACAGACAAAAGTGTACAGCAGGATCTTCTCTGCATTGTGTATGTGTATTTTGAAGGGAGAACTTAGGTGTGTTTGGTCTGGGGCACTTTATCCCTCTATGATACTCATAAGTTACAACCTAACTTCATATGATTTATGCGTTTTACACATTGAAATGGTTAAACTGGTTTGCAAACGTCTTTCTCCTCACACATACATCTTCACCTTCTCTCCATCTGCTTCTTTATCACTGAAGTTGGTCTGACATTGTGCATTACATACATAACACTTGTTTGTGGCATGAATACCAAACTAATATCAAAGGGCAAACAGTGAGAGTTAGATCCTTGTAAGTGTCTCCTTTGGTGTCATTCAGCTGATTTGCATTTCACTTTCTGCAGAGGTTATAGCTAATGAAGCACTTTGTCTGCAGAGTCTGCATTAATTAGAAAAGTTTTTACATGTTCTAGTGTTCATGAAATATAATGTAGGCTACATATTTTGTCAGAGGAAGGCAACACAGTGTCCTTGCATCAGAAGGAGACTTGAGTGCATTTACGTAGTTTGCAACATGTGCATCCATTGATGAAGAGGTTGAAGACATACCATGCCAGCAGAGTGTGGAGGTGGTCTGGAGTTGTGGGATCAGGACTCAAAGGTGGAGAGGTCACATAAGCAGCTGCTTTGGCCCAGTTCTTGCTCCAATAGTGAGAACCATCAGTGGCCAAGCTAGCTGTAATTGGCTCCCCAAAAACTACGGAACCTGGGTGGGACGATAGTGAAGACAGTGAAGGTCGGGATGTGAAAAGAAGATGTTCATATACGTACACTTGACTGAAATAGAATCAGACACGTGAACTTATCGAGCTGACCTTTCCTACGGGCCTGGGTGATAGTGTCTGCTGCACTCTTGCTCATCACCTTGGTGATGTAGACGGGACAGTTCACGCGGTTGCCAAGAGTGATGGCGCGGAACACTGCCTCGGCCTCCAGCTGCGTTGACAGGAAGTAAAGAAAACATTAAAACCAACGGATGGATGGATGGATGGATGGATGGATGGATGGATGGATGCATAATGGGGTATGCGAAAATGATATCACCTCTTCAGGACGACTCAGAGGATGGCCTTCAGGTCCGGTGATTCCCATTCCGAGGATTTTTCTCTGTTCCTAAAACCACAAATGAAAAGAATTCTCTTCATACTAACTACAAGAACTGTCAAATCATGTTTGATCCACAAGACTTTAGGAAGGTTTTAGTTCCTTTGTTAGTATCTCATGGTTTGTCATGCTATCAAAGAAAATAAGGTGTTCATTGTAATCCCAGAATGCCAACTTGTTGTGCCTCCGACAGCAAAATCACCACTTTGTTGTTTTTTGAATTCTTTTGGTTTCATTGTTTCTACTCAAGGGGTTTCCTTACTTACTTCCATTGCCATTACAGTTAGGTTAACAATTATGTCATTATCATTCATCAGCACCCTCATTATCATTCATTACTCTTCAAATACATCATGGTTTTGCCATAATTGTGCCCCTAATAAGGGACCATCATCTCCATGACCACGACCACCACTTTTCACCGCTGTCAGCATTATCTGCACCTTCATCCTTACTATCTTAATCACCGTTACATCATCATCATTAGTATAATAACGGTCAACAGCAATGGTGGCCTATGATAAAGCTGTCATACCCAGCAGCTGCAGCAGCATTAATCCTTTCTCTCTCCAGGAGAGATGGTTAGTTATGTAACAAGAATATCTCTCAACTGCAGGGTGCGACGAAAGTAAAAGGTTGGTCATGATTTAGTTATATAGTGTTAGTGCCTGTGTCTGGAGGCTGGGTAAAGATGCCGACTGGTTGTGATGGTGTTATGGAGGTATGAGTTGCCAGTTGCTGCTGAGAGATAAAAATAGCAGCGGTTATGTTAGCACCTACCTGAGCAATCAGGTCTCCATTTTCAGCATGAACTAACACCACGGCACCCAGCTGCTTAAGGAAGGTAAAAGCCTCATACAGCTAAAGAGAGAGATGAGTCCAAAGAACAAAAAAGGGATTAATAGTGAAAGGAACAAGCACAGATTTGCATGAAGGAATTCATAATTAGTGTGTTTGTGCAGTGTTGGAGATTATGAAACACACCTCAGAGTCTGACATCTGGTACAAGTCCTTATACGCCATGTACACTTGGAAGGAGTTGATACCTGACAAGAGTGGAAATGATGAATGCAGTCACGACAAGAAGGTAATAAAAGGAAACTCAGCAGAGAGGATTACAAAGACAAACTGTGCGAGTGTAGCCAAAATAATGTATCACGAAATGTAATAAATGAAGTCAAGATGAAGGGCGAACTTCCAGTTGCAAAATTCAGGAACTGATGTACAACCCTGCCTGTTTACGTCGAGCATCTGAGCCAAGAATTACAACTCTCGACTTTATTTCTGAAAGAAATTTGTCACACGGCAGCTGCCTTGGCTCAGTCACTGCATTTTGTTGTTGCTTCCCCAAAAGAAAAGTGATTTTTTACTTTAAACAGATTACAACCAGAATTCTTACACTGCCACCATGACAGCCCCATAATGAGGACAATGGATTTCTTTTGTGACTTTGCTATAAGAGGATTCAGCGCTGGGCCAAATTGTTACTAAATCCGTCCTCATTGTTCTCATGAAACGGGTCCAAAATAGGGACTGAAACAAATATTACAGCAATGACCACAACTCTAAATAACTAGAAACCGATGTACCTTTCTCGTGCACCAGCAGCTCCAACTCATCTTTAACAATCTCGTTCCACTGGGGGATGTCTACGTGGAGGGAATAATCGCAACATGCCTTCTTATCTGCAGCCTCCTGCCAGCACTCAAACGCCTCCAGCAGACTGTCCCCAGGCTGAGGGGTCACATGGTCAACTGAAAGGTGGAAGGTGTGGAAAGGTTAAGACGGAAAGAATGTGACCAGTATTTTAAATGAATATGTGGTTGCAGTATGCACTCACTGATCATGGTGGTGCCCCCAGCGAGCGCAGCCTTGGTTCCCTGGAGGAAATCATCAACAGGATGCATTCCCAGAAAAGGCTTCATCAGGCAGGTGTTGACATCTATCCCCCCTGGTATCACCATGCGACCATTAGCCTCAATCACCTTGACACCCCCGGGCACAACCAGATTCTCCCCCACCTGCCTGCCAAGGATCAGATGCACGTAGAGACAAAATGGGTGGGTGAAATGGAGGCGAATGAGGAGGTGCAGAGATGACAGGAAAAGATGTAGTGCGGGAAAATGTATGCGTGTGGATAAAAGCGAGTTGGTGGAGGATGAGGAGATGGAGAAGAGCACAAAGGGAATAAGGAAGTGAAATCATTACCGACAGCAAAATATTCACAGATCTCAAAAATGTTTTCATGCTTCCGTTCTTTGACATAAATGCCCTCTTATATACGCACTTGATGAGTCCATCTTCAATGTAGACATCTGCATAGAGAGACTGGTCATCATTGACCACCCGCCCTCCTTTGATCAACAGCTTTTCACTCTGCAGGGGGTACAGAGAGGGTGAGGGAGTGAGGGAGAGGTCCATGAGCGACTGAATTTAATCCTGACATTTTGATATACTGCACAATCAGTAATAATTCATGACCTTTTAGGAACATTATGACAAGAAACGCACAGCCACACAGGTCCTGTGCATGGGTGGGGGGCTCACATGAGCTAATATTAGCACATTAGTTTGTCCTCCTCTCTTATTTGCATATACAAAGTGCAATCAAATAATGAATATTTAGAAGCGTGTGTGTTTTAAGTGTTTTTTAAAAAAGCACGTTTTTCTCAGACTACCATGCGTCCACACCCTCTACCAGTATGGAGGGTGCCTGGCAACAGTATTGGGAAGATGTTATGTTGCCATGGTAACCACTGATCATCCATGGTTCGAGATGAAAGCGGTTGACAGCCAAGCTCATCATCTTTAGCCAATAAGGATGCTTACAAAAGGTAAAATGTGAATACAGTCTGATGTGTTATTGTTTCAAGTT
Organism: Argyrosomus regius; assembly: GCA_946959425.1. Lineage (NCBI taxonomy): Eukaryota > Metazoa > Chordata > Actinopteri > Sciaenidae > Argyrosomus > Argyrosomus regius. The sequence goes on from OX336883.1 coordinate 4,028,647, forward strand.
TAATGATCAGTGATATTTGTATGTTGTCTTTCTGCAGAATGCATGCTTTAGCATGAGACTGAATTGTCCACTTGTTGTCTGGAGCCAGGCGAGAAAAAGGATCCACAGATCCGATCCACCTTTGTGCTGTTTCATGCAAGCCATTGTTTCCTGAACGAGTCCCGGTTCGACCGACACGTCAACCCAGTTAATCTCTCTGACAGGCGACGAGATTACACAGCAGTATTCGACCCTGAGCGAGAATACACGCTCGATTTGACACACTGGCATTGAGAAAATGTCACCTCTCTGTCTTGGGTTTTCTGTTACACTCAGGAGAAACAGTAGAGGGGCCTTCTGCTCTTTGCCGCCTCACTAAGAATTTAATCCCTTCTTCCCTGCCGGTGCATTGGCAGCAGGGATTTGGATACAAGAAGAGAGCCTCTCCAGCCAACGCCGCTGACCAGGCCGGGTCTCTTACCGTCAGATGGGGGATGCTGTTCTTCCCCTGGTAACTGGACCCAGACATCCTCTCTCTCTGTTCGTTGCTCTGCCCCCGGGCAGTCAACTCAGAAGCGGCTTGTGATGACTCCGGCGCCGTGCGCTGCGCCCCCCTATGTCTCCCCCCTCTTCTGATGTGTGTGTTAGTTTAGTGTTTCCGTATGTGTGTGTGTGTGTGTGTGTGTGTGTGTGAGGGAGAGAGAGAGGGAGAGAGGGGGAGAGCGATGAATCCGCCGCCGTAACGGCTGCGTCAGGATGCGTGGAGCGCGCACCGTGTGAGACAGGTGACGCGCGCGTAAAGGAAGGAAAGCGAGCGTCTGCTCAACGGCACCGAGGAAGACGACACAGAGACAGCTCACGTGAGAGCACAACAACAACACCGCGCGGGGTGCTCGGTGTGTGTGTGTGTGTGTGTGTGTGTGTGTGTGTCGCTGTCCATTTCAGCACCACAGACTAAAGATGAGCGTCACGTGCTCGTGCATTTGCATATTTTTGGAGGATTGTTGTCTGATGTGCGTAGACGCAAACTAAAATGGCCAAACTGCAATGCAGCACAAAAGTTCATCATTTATGCAGACTGATGTATTTGTGTCAAACTCACGAGGGGTTAGAAATTAATTCATTAATAAGGCGAATAATTATTCCAAAAAAAATAATAATAAATTATGCGCATTAAATATTCATGATTTCACTCTTTGTTCTTCGTCTGTCTATTTTTTGATACTGAGCTTCAACCAAGAAGCCAAACGGAGAAAAACACACGCACTAAAATCATCAGTCCTACCTTCCCATTTGGACTTTCCTTCCCGGATGAATTCGTGATCTCGACACCGGGTCCTCCATCTTCTGTCTCCGCCGTCGACTCGTTCACTGACCCCTCCTCTGCTTCGCCGGGCGTCTTACCGATGGGGTCACCCGTTTCCAGCACCCTCTCCCGGCTCCCGCTCCTCGGGGTGCGGCTCCCTTTCCTCCCCACCGCGTAGTTATCGAAGTCTATGGTCTTGCTTTCGAACGCCCCCTCCACGGAGCTGAACATCCCGAAGCTTTTCCTCTGGTTCGGCCCGGTGCTGATCGGTCCTGCCAGGTAAACAGGTAGCTCATCCTCCCGGTTCCACTGCCTTCTGCAGTCAGACATTGTGGCTTACCACGGGAGACAGAGACTTTCCCTCCCGCTTTACTCAATCTGAACCGATGGAGACAGGAGCCTGGCTTCGTCTAACCGGGTCACAGACAGCCCCGCCTCCCAAGCGCGCTCTGATGCTGTGAACTGTGAAAAACCGGACTACCTCAGAATACACACACACACACACACACACATACACACATATACAAACAGAGAAATGATGCAGTGCTCCAGTTTTAATAGTGTGAACTAGTTTTATTGTGAAGAACCTAGTTAGTGATTAAACATACGCAGAAATAAAAGGAGAGCATCCTTCCCTCCCTCCCTCCCTCCTTCCTTCCTTCTAATGCGGGAGGGGGAGCTGTGTGCGTGAGCAGGTCACACCATCAGCGGATTAATCCAGCATGTGTCCCACATCTGGAGGGACAGATTGTTAAACGGTGCCTTCAGAGTTAACTGCCATTATCATACATTAATGAGTGCAACCTGCAGTGAGACTCCAGGCTGCAGCAGGTGCTTTTATCTGGAGTGAGGCAGGAGTCAGTGACCTGTCTGCTCATGGTGATGTCTGCTGACGTGAACAGACAGCGAGAGCTGGAGTTTATTCCAGGCAGCCACATGTGTGTCCTTCTCATGGCCCGTGGGGATGCTGAGAAAGGGCGAGAGAGAGAGTAACTCGCGCAGGTGGACAACTCCCTGAGGAACACCAACACAACACGTGGAGCCTAATGGACGCATTACAACACACACCTGTTCCTTACCACCCATTGCACGTGTATGAACAGCATCTAGAATACATCCATCCATATGGAAGCAGGCCTACAGTCTACTGCATAAAACACGTGACTATTATGACTTCGGTAAAGTTGGAAAGATATTCACAGATTCGAACTTCCGGGATCAATAAATATGTGGAGAAACGTTGTTCAAACACAAATCACGCCTCTTTCCCATCGCAATGGCATAGACTATGAGCTACAAGCACCAAATAACCGTTGTTTGTTAAAACAAGCTGTCCTTCGAACTGGACGGATAACATGGATCTCTATGCGCAGCCGGCAGCCAGAGATGTGTTCAGGGACCGTCTGCAAATTGCAATTCCGCTGCAAATAAAATTCAATAGCTTCACTTGTACACAGTATGATGACTTAAAAATCACTCCACAGCTGAAGGGTCTCCTCGTGGTTGTACTACAACAGTTTTTCTGGAAAAAATAAACTTTTATATAATTCTGCTGATTTTTTATTGGGAATAGCCTATTAATCAATAACTCCACTGTTATACAGTGTTGACACTCCAAAATCACTACACCCCTCAAGGGTCTCCTCATGGTCATACTACAACAGTTGTTTTGGAAAAATATACTTTTATATAATTTTGCCGAATTTTTATTGGGAATATTAATCAATAACTTCACTGTTGTACTGTACTTAGACTCCAAAATCACTCCTCACATCAACAGTCTCCCCATGATCATACTACAACAGCTGTTTTTATAATGAAGACAGAAAGATCATAGGTACAAACCCCAAAGCATGACACCTGAGACAGGCAAGTGGATGTTGCAGGAAAATACTTATTTAATTAACAGAAAGGGTTAGGGTTAGGGTTATTGATTAATATTCCCAATAAAAATTCGGCAAAATTATGTAAAAGATTATTTTTCCAAAACAACTGTTGTAGTATGACCATGAGGAGGCCCTTGAGCTGTGTAGTGATTTTGGAGTCTCATTACTGTATAACAGTGGAGTTATTGATTAATATTCCCAATAAAAAATCAGCAGAATTATATAAAAGTGTATTTTTCCAAAACAACTGTTGTAGTATGACCATGAGGAGGCCCTTGAGCTGTGTAGTGATTTTGGAGTGTCAACACTGTATAACAGTGGAGTTATTGATTAATATTCCCAATAAAAATTCGGCAAAATTATGTAAAAGATTATTTTTGGTAAACAACTATTGTAGTATGACCATGAGGAGGCCCTTGAGCTGTGTAGTGATTTTGGAGTGTCAACACTGTATAACAGTGGAGTTATTGATTAATATTCCCAATAAAAATTCGGCAAAATTATGTAAAAGATTATTTTTGGTAAACAACTATTGTAGTATGACCATGAGGAGGCCCTTGAGCTGTGTAGTGATTTTGGAGTGTCAACACTGTATAACAGTGGAGTTATTGATTAATATTCCCAATAAAAATTCGGCAAAATTATGTAAAAGATTATTTTTGGTAAACAACTATTGTAGTATGACCATGAGGAGGCCCTTGAGCTGTGTAGTGATTTTGGAGTGTCAACACTGTATAACAGTGGAGTTATTGATTAATATTCCCAATAAAAATTCGGCAAAATTATGTAAAAGATTATTTTTGGTAAACAACTATTGTAGTATGACCATGAGGAGGCCCTTGAGCTGTGTAGTGATTTTGGAGTGTCAACACTGTATAACAGTGGAGTTATTGATTAATATTCCCAATAAAAATTCGGCAAAATTATGTAAAAGATTATTTTTGGTAAACAACTATTGTAGTATGACCATGAGGAGGCCCTTGAGCTGTGTAGTGATTTTGGAGTGTCAACACTGTATAACAGTGGAGTTATTGATTAATATTCCCAATAAAAATTCGGCAAAATTATGTAAAAGATTATTTTTGGTAAACAACTATTGTAGTATGACCATGAGGAGGCCCTTGAGCTGTGTAGTGATTTTGGAGTGTCAACACTGTATAACAGTGGAGTTATTGATTAATATTCCCAATAAAAATTCGGCAAAATTATGTAAAAGATTATTTTTGGTAAACAACTATTGTAGTATGACCATGAGGAGACCCTTGAGCTGTGTAGTGATTTTGGAGTCTCAATACTGTGTACAAGTGAAGCTATTGAATTTTATTTGCAGCGTCCCTCTTGGAATTGAAATTTGCAGACGGTCCCTGAACACTCCTCTGGCTGCCGGCTGCGCATAGAGATCCATGTTATCCGTCCAGCTCGAAGGACAGCTTGTTTTAACAAACAACGTCTTTTTTGTGCTTGTAGCTCATAGTCTATGCCATTGCGATGGGAAAGAGGCGTGATTTGTGTTTGAACAACGTTTCTCCACATATTTATTGATCCCGGAAGTTCGAATCTGTGAATATCTTTCCAACTTTACCGAAGTACTATACGAGCTAAAACCTCAGAATAAAGGTACACATGTGATTATAAATAATACATAACTAATGCATGACTCATGGTGATCAGTGCATTAATTAATCTGCTGTTTTAAATCAAACTGGTGATTTTAGATGACAAGAGACAAAAACAGCCTCGTGTTGGCACTAACTATGAGTTAATATTTATTAAGTGATGATCCATTAAGGATGGGCTAATCGTATAAACTCACAGTGGCTTGATCATTACTTAATATTCATGATACATCCTCTTTTTAAAGATTTGTATTCTTTTACTTTAATCTTATTTATTCATTTATTTATCTAAATGGTCTTTATTGTTCTTGTGTTTTTATATTGTCATGTTTTCTCCTCATCATGTTCTTAAATCTTCATTTTGTCCTGCTTTTCTTTGGCCTCAGTTTCTTGCTCTCTCTTGTTATTTTGCCTGACTATTCTGTTTGTTCTTGTCTGTCAAGGCCTTTTGTAAAGTCTGTTTTTAAAGGTGCTACATGAATAAAGTTAAAATCATCATCAGTAATATGTTACGTTGTCATTGCCTCCTTCTGCATCTCTCTGGTCAGTCTTGCTGCTGACTTGGTGCCATATGGGAGAGAGTCAGACTCGATTAACAGTAGGCCTACATTGATTTTGACCTGGAAACCGATAATCTACTTAAATTGTGCGGCCATTCAGTCACATCAGGCTGGAGATGCTTTGACTGAGTTACTTAGCTGTGTGATCCAGGCCACAGTGAGCTGAGTCTTATTGTGTAAACTCATGCTGTCATCTGAAATCTCACTGTTTGTCATCTGTCTGAGACTTTGTCTCCTGTGCTGCTGCCTGGTTGTAAAGGAGATTTTTAATCTCAACGAGGCTGTTTGTCTGATTAAATACAAAAATAATAATAAAAAGTTGGATCAACCTCATTATTTATTTATTTTTAACACAAAAAGAGACACTGGTGACTGACAACCAATCACATAAGTTGGTCATTTGATGGGCATTTATCTCCCCCTCTTAGGAACGAGTCTATTTCCAGAGGGCAGGCCGTAAAGTTGTGCTGGTGTTAAAGAGCAGACACATGAGAGTCTGACCGCAGTCTCTGGTTTCCCGGAGCTGTGTGGAGTACGTGGCGTCCAACATGGACTAAAGACACAAGTTTTAAAAATACAGGAGGACGGTTGACTTTTTATCGTGAAGAAATCGACTCATTGAGCCAAGTAAGATGTCTTCATTTTGTTCCACTCAGTGCTGTTTTGTGGAGGTTAGTTGAAGTTTTAGGGTTTCCACTTAGGCGCATATTCAGTGTTCGGTTGTACAGAACGAAGCAAACTCCAGGCAGCTCAGATGATAATTATAATAACAGTATTCATATTTCCCCTTTTAAAGTTTAAATACTACCCTGTGGTGGAGGAAGAAACAAGTAACCTGCATTCACAATCTCTATGAAAAATACAAGCACTCCTCATGCAAAATGACCCCACTCAGAGTGTCATACTATATATTATAAATGCATGTTACTGGAATGGTATTATAGATGCATTTATGTTATAGTTTGATTTATAAGAATGCATCATATTGTTTGAACTGACCTGAAAAGTAACTAATAACTACAGCTGTCAGCAACATGAAGTGAAGGCAACCCTAACCTCAAAAGTGCTGTACTTGATATTAGGTTAACAGAATGTTCCTGCTTTGTTTTGCCACACTGTTTTGTCTAATTGTGTTATTTTCATATTTCATATTCTTTTAAATATTATCTTCTTTCACATTGTTGACTCACATTCAGTAGAACAGGGTTTTACTGATGTTTGTTTCCCTGTCAAATCTATTTCTCCATTCAAAGTGAAGGTGTCATATTTTAGAGTTTTAGCCTCCTCTAGTTTCACTGTCAGCGAGTTCACCAACCCAGCTGCGTTTTCACTGATGACACACTATCAGAAATGACCCTCGTTTATTTTTCTGCAGTGCATGGTTGTCATTAGTTACGTGATTAATTACTTGCGCTCTTTTTTTATTCCAGGGAACATGGAGAAGGATTTACCGTCAACCCCAACTGCTGTCAACACCCAGGGGTCACGCCCTGTCCTGGGTGGAAGCACTCCTCCCTCCCCCGTACAGATTCCTCCTTCACTCGACTCCAGTAACCTCTCTGCCGCTCCCTCCCAATCCACCAAATCTCCATCCTCTACAGAAAACACTAGAGTGCCCAGAAAATCTTATTCCTCTCACCCATCTGCTCACGTCATCTCTAAACCGATGGATTCCCCACCTTCTTTAGAGGGGTCAAAGACTCCTGCTGGGTCCTCTAAACCGGTTTCCACTAAACCCTCCTCTCCAGCTCCAAACAAAACACCACTTGTTACTTCTCCTAATAGCTCAACTGCTCAAGTCACCAAAGTTTCACCTGTGTCCAAGCTTTCATCTGCCTCCTCTGCATCAGCTCGCCCTGCCTCTAACACTCCAGCAGATTCTCCATCTTCTTCCTCCACCGCTTCTTCAACCGTGGCTCCTGCAACTTCTACCACCGCTCCTGCGAAACGCACCTTTGCCTCCATGGCCAAGCGGGTGATAATACAGGAGAGACTTAGGAAAGCTGAGGAGGATGCACATGATGACGAGGATGGTAAGAATGCCTTTATTTTGAGTTTAGGATTAAATTACTCAGAGCTGAAGTCTCGGACCACAGACCCAACGCTGCATGTGTCGAGGTGATAAGCCTTGTGCTATGTTTTGAAATGTCTTTCCACGTGTAGCAGAGTAACCCTGCACTTCAATAAACATACACCTCGTTATAGAGAAGATCCTTGGGCTTCCAAAGAGAAGAAGAGCATACATTACATATGTCTCCTTTACTGTATGACTGACAGGTTAAGAGTAGTGAACATGCAGACAAATAGTTTGCAACAACTCGCCTTCCGTTTGCCACACATGCAGCACATACCTTGCTGAACTGTTTTGGGTCCATTCCTGGTTTTGAGTAAATTCCCTGCCACTGACTTTGGTGCGAAAATCCATCTTCCCTTCAAGATGACTTCTTAAAATTTTGGTAATCCTTTTGGTAACCCAACTTTTTATCTAGTGCCATCATCAGGCAAAAGATTTTCTTTGTAAAATACTTCTGTTTGAAGCCAAATACCTGCAAACGGTGTGACATTCCCATCTTCTCAGCCGTACAAATGTAAGCCACTAAGTACAAGTAAGTACAAGTGCACATTATACCTGCCTTCTTTGAGCCTGTGATGTTAGAATTCAGCTCAATGCAACAATCACAGAGCCACTAGCATGGCTAGCCTCTTTGTCTTGTTAAATCTGAACACACTTCTGCTGTTGCCAGGTAACGTTTTGTCAGCAATATATGAACCGGTAAATTATGATTTACTGAAATACCCAGTTTCTTTAGAGAAACTAATATTTGCTACCAATACTGCAAGTGAAACAAACAAACTGGTTGCACCAGCATGAAGGTTTGTTGTGTATGAGAAACTGTGACATTTGAAATATGGCTACAGGCAAAGAAGCTGAACTCCTTTGCATAAAGGACACTGGGGAGACAGTCACAGTAATGAAAGTGCACACAGTCGAAGTATTGGTGTGACACAGGAGCTGGCCACGATGTTGACAGAGCTCTGGGGTCCTGTCACACAATATGTGCATAGACAGACAGACAGACGTGTTTCAAATTCACACACTCTCACATCTACTTCACCCCTGACTTATACTTCTCATTCTCGTGTTACAACATGTATGTCAGGTGGGATTTGTTCACCGCTGGTGGCATAAAAATTTGGAAGCATGGGTGTTATGTAATCCATTGATTCAGAGAGTAGTTTTTAATGTGTGTACACTTAAAGCATCTCCTCCTCCTCCTCCAGATGAAGAGCCAGAGGAAGATTTGTCCGTTGAACAGATGGAAGAGAAGGCCAAAGCTGGCGATGCCAGTGCTCAGACCCGGGTGAGTGAAAACACATGCACAGAGACTGGGACTTGGCATTGTTTTCAGTCCTGCTGGTTGACTCAGTCTCAGTGAGCGTGTGTCTATTTTTGGCTGTTTGCAAGATGATCCCGGGCTTACAAATCATTATGAACACTATTACAGAGTGTTGCAGCACTGCACTCAATTTTTTTGCAAATAAGCATAAAGTATTCTTTACTCCTCATTCTCTGACAACAAATCCAATAAGGGCGCGGTCTCGAGGTGGAAGATGAGACTAGACTTTGCATTTAAGACCCTCCAGCTCTTAAAGGGTAAATTCCTAAGTGGCTGCTCTTGGACTGAACTTTCTCATGGTATATGTCATGTATTCACACGTACGAAGCACCTAAATAACCACAGAGATTGTGTGTAAGTGAACATGGCAAAACACGTGACCACATCAGTACAGAAGTTGGACTTTACATGTAGTGAAGAATGGTTCAAACACTCCAATCATGTCTCATATATCATAATAGACGATAGATGCTTTGACAACTCTTTACTCTTTAAAATGCATCCTACTAAAGGAGATTTATGAGATTATATGTTTATGTTTCTAGCCTAGTCGCAGACAGGAATATATATTAATGCTCAGCCACTTCAAATGAAAACGCATCCCCCTAAAAATAGGCACGTTTGATGTGAGCTGTGAGAGAGAGGGAAGTTATGAAATGAAAGTCAAGATTAGAAAACAGACACTTGATATGCCACCGGGGGCTCTGCTGCCCCTGGTAATTAGCTTTGATGGCCACAGGAGCAGAGAATTGTGGGCTCTGTAGTGCTTTATTTGGAAAATTAATAGTCCCTAAAAATATAAAAGTGTGTCTTGCGGATTGAGTTTCCGTAAATACAGGTTACTGTTGAATTTCCTTTTTTCAATGCCTTTTCATTGAGTTTAAATAAAATAAGTATATAATATTAATTATAATGTTGCCCCTATTGCAAAAGTATAAGCACATATAGCATATAAGCACATATAATATGACTTATAGTGCAATAGATAACAATGTAACAGGTCTTACTATTTAATATAGTCACCTTAAATATCTTAACATCATCTATTAAGTAATAACCTAAGTAATTAAATCAACTATCAAGTAATTATCTGCAGTCATGTAATAATGTGAATGATGATTCATGTAAAATTTTATTATTTCACAAGCTAGTTTATGTTATATTCTAAATACATGCATACAAAGCAGCACATTAAACTTTAAGGTGAACTTCATGTCCAAGGTTTTTGACCAAGGCCACACGAGCTGAATTAATCTCCTCACTTCTTCCTTTCTTCTGTGTTTCAGCTGGGTCAGCACTATTTGATTCTTGCAGAGGAGAAGGACACAGAGGTGAATAATCGCCTGGGTGTTAATTGGCTGATTAAAGCAGCTAAACAGGGAAGAAAAAAGGCCGCAAGAGTCTTGCAGCGCTGTTGGATCCAGAAAAAAGGTTCACGTTACAGAATTCAATACGTGTATGTGCTTGTTTGTATTCGCAGCATCTTAACTGTTCCTTGTCTTGTCGCTCTCTGTTAGGAATCACTCCAGAGAATGAGGCCGACGTGCGAAAGTTGTCGACAGAGAGTAAGTTTGAGCTGGCAGTGCGTAAAGCGGCCATGATGATGTACTGGAAACTCAACCCAGAGAGGAAGCAGAAGGTGGCTGTGGCTGAGATGCTGGAAAATGTCAGCCAGGTCAATGCAGTGCAGGGTAGGCTGCACACACACAATCACACACATGTGGATAAGAGCCCATCAACACCATAACAAGTATTTTTTTTTTGATATTGTGACAACAATCCTGCCTGATGTAATACAGACTGCCCAGGATGATGTAGCATGTTGTTATATGATAGCTTCCATTGGCGTTAAATATATCATATAGTCCCCTTTGTGATTTCAGTATTTGCAGCTGTCATAGTGAAGAATATCACATTACATGCAGACCTCAGGGGGGAAATGTTTGTAACTCACACACAACATTGTGGTCATTCCTGACCAATAGGTGGCACTGCAAATTGGATTCCTGTCCCAACTTCAGGCCAGACACAGAAAGTATTGGAGAGCATGGTCAGCAGCGAGTGTAAGTATCCGGACAGACAGACAGAGACAGAGAGACAGAGAGTATAATGTTTCCTCCCGTGTATAACTGCCTGCTTTGTGTCCTCTCAGCCACACAGTTGGTGGACTTGGATGACTTTGTTGAGATCACTAAAAAGTATGCACAAGGTATTGTCCCCTCTGTGCAGCAACATAGCATCAAGGCAGCTGAAATCCTGACACCTCATGACAGAGGTGAAGAGGTAAAAGACCCAATCAGCACAAATAGAAATAATCTGTCACCATAAAGACAGATATTATTCTAATTATAATTATAACTATTCAAACTAGTTTGTATTTGTGTTAAAGCACAAGGCTGAGCTGATTCCCTCACACAAGAAGGTGCACAAAACCTCTTGGGGTTTCGGTGTGGACTCGCAGCAGACTGGAGCCATAAAAAAAGCCATGGACATGAAATCACGCTTAATGGTATCTTAAGTTTCAAACACTTCATTAAATATCTGTTGAATGTTGTGCATGTCTTTACTCTTGTTAGATTATGTTTCCTGGTCTCTCTTCAGATGCTGGAGTACCCGCTGCATTCCATTGTTGAGATGAAAGAGCACTTGGTCGACTGGGCATCGCGGGCCGGAGTCCAGTGGCTGAGCACAGTCATCCCCACGCAGCACGTCAACGCACTTATTTTCTTCTTCATCATCAGCAACCTGACAGTTGACTTGTTTGCTTTTGTCATCCCTCTGCTTGTCTTCTACCTTTCCTTCATCTCCATGATCATCTGCACGCTGCGTGTCTTCCAGAGCAGCAAGGCGAGTGCAGTTGGCGACTCTGATCTACTAAATCCAAATCCTGATTGCTGCTGCAATGTCTTTCTTTCTTTGACCTCACATCTTTCTTTCCCTTTCTTTCACAGACTTGGGAGAACTTCAGAGCCCTGACATCTCTGCTGACACGTTTCGAACCCGGCTTGGATGTGGAGCAGGCAGAGACCAACTTTGGCTGGAACAACCTAGAACCGTATCTCTATTTTATCCTGTCAGTTTTCTTTGTGATTTTCTCCTTCCCTGTAGCCGACAAAGGCTGGATCCCGTGTTCTGAGCTCTCCACTGTGGCCATCTTCTTCACCGCTGTCAGCTACAAGAGCCTGAGTCCTACCGCTGCAGCTTATGCACGCCGGGCGATGGTCATAGAGGTCAGAGGTCACACAGCACTGGCTTAACATGTGTAACTAACTGAATTAGAATTGAATAACAGTTTATGCATGTCCTTTTTTCTTAATCCAGGTAGCATCGTCTCTGTGTTGCCTGACCCAGTTCCTGCCAGAGCAAATGGCGCTTCGTTTGCTGGGGCGCACCTTCACCACACTGCCACTAGGGGATTCAGTGGTGCTGAAGCTCAGTCTCCCCTGTCTGCTGTATGTTTACCTGTTCTATCTGTTCTTCAGGTGAGCAGGAGCATTTGGCCCATTGCATTTGTTTCAGACACTGTCAGTTGACTTTAAAATCCACCTCAGCGCCTTTGTAAATCCACAAGTTTATGTCCTCAAATTATTTATTTTCTTTCCTCTTCTTTCACCTCCAGCATGGCCAGGATGCGTGGTTTCAGGGGGACTTACTGCGTCCTGGTTCCTTACCTTGTGTGCTTCATGTGGTGTGAGTTCTCGGTGGTGCTTCTCCAGAGTTCATCTGTTGTGGGGCTAATCCGCACCTGTGTGGCCTACTTTCTCTTCCTGTTTGCCTTGCCCGTTCTGGCTTTTGGCCTTGCTGCCATGCTCTTCATCCAGCTCTTCAAGTGGTTCCTTGAGCTTGAAGTGACGAAGATGATCGTGACCCTGGTAGTCTGCGCGATCCCTGTCACCCTGCGGCTGTGGACACGGTTCAGCATGTCTATTCTGGATGTCTTCCGCTCACTGACCCACCGTGGCCCGGTTAAACTCATCTTGCTCTGTATCTCCATGGTGATCCTGTTCTTCTCTATCTATGTGTATCATGCAGAGGGACAGAAGGTGTACAATTCCACCCTGACTTGGAACCAGTACAGCCAAGTGTGCGGGCCGCCTGCCTGGGAAACTAAAGGCATGGCCCAGACACAGATCTTCTGCAGCCACCTGAATGGACACAGAGTCACATGGACTGGCCGTTTTAAGCATGTTCGCGTGGCAGAGACAGAAAACGGTGCACGGGCGGTCATCAACATGTTGCCAGTGTTCATGGGAGACTGGCTGCGATGCCTGTATGGAGAGACGTACCCCAAATGTGAGCCAAAGAACGCTACAGTCGCAAACCTGACAGCTGCCAATTTGGCAGCCACTTCTGCGTCATCTACCGCTTCACTGCCCATGCTGCTCCGAATGCAGGAAGAGGAAGAGTTGTGTCAGATCAAGGCTCTGGCCAAAAACACCTGCCATACCAAGCGCTTTGACAGCTACCGATTTGAGGTGACAGTAGGGATTATCCTGGACGGAGGAGTGGAGGACCCAGCCAGGGATGTAATCCTAATGGCCAGCCACGAGTTCAGACAAGTTCTGCTCAACCTAAATCCTGGTAACATGGTGGAGTTTAGCACCAAGTTGGAGGGTCGTCTTGGATCCAGAGCTCCGGCCTTTGAGTTGAAGGCCATCCACTGTCTGGACTGTGTTTCCTCACTGCTGAATGGAGGTCGGCAGGTAAAGATAGAGAGAGACTGGAGACGCACCACCATGAGAGCCCTGAAGTTTGCTTTTGATTTTTTCTTTTCTCCTTTCCTGTCGGCGAAAATCACCACCTGAGAAGAAAGAATACAGCAAGACTGTGAAGCTGAAGCAAAAATGACTCACCTCAATCTCTTCAAGAAGCCGTGCTGTCTTTTTCTTATGATGTGATCATGTTACTAATGTAACTTATATTATTGTTTACAATTTGATCTAACTAAATGGATCTACAGCTCGTGTTTAAGTGTTTCAACAAGATGATAGCATCTATGAAATGATTTAATATTAAGTTAATACTTCCTGTTAGTGCATGTTTACAAAGATTTTACTTTCAGTTTATGGACCTCTGAAACAGTCCAAGATTGGTCAGATGCCATCTTTGCCTTGAGACTTACAGACATAATCATTTACATTTTTCAAATCCTGTTTAAATCATACTCTTCTATTTATATCCAGCGTCAGGCTTTCAAATAAAGCCTGTAATTTGATGGTGCCAAATTATATGCAGAGAAGCTAATGTTGGGTGCTGACCACTTCTGAATGCCTAGAGCCACTGTACATTTGTTAAAAATAAATTATTATCAGATGACATTTATCTTTGATAGAGCAAAGCTGCTTTTATATTAAAGTATTTCTTACCTATATGAGGGGGGCGGGGTATGTTTGCATGTACAGTATGTGTGTACCTTTGAGTGTGTGTGTGTGTGTGTGTGTACATTAGTGCATTTTTAAATGTAGCTATTTATTTATACGTGTTGTATGGCAGACATATTTCTGGCTTTGTGGTCTTAAAATATTCTGGTCTTAATCTTAATTTTTAAATTAATAATCTGATTAATTTCCAGAATTTTAGAATAATGAATTCACTTGCCTTGAGCTAAAATGCACATAAAATAGCAACATAAGACACTTGCTTGCAGCAGCGAGGCTGTTTATGGTAAGCCGACAAACTTGTCAAAGTATGCAGCTGTAGTCTCGGTTTCATGGTTTCTATTACATACCCGTACACCAAAATGCCAAATGTCATGGGCAATGTTGGGTCTTACTATTTATGGGGTCTGGCCAAACCATGCAGAGATTTTATTGAGCCAACTTGGGGGGGGGGGGTTGTCATAAAAATATGTTTTTTATATATATAAACATCAGGAGTCTTCCTCTGGGAAACAAACAAAATGAAAACTTAATGAGTGCATCAATTTCTAGAGTTTATTTTTAGTGTTGTCTCATCTTCATCAACAAAACATTGAACAGCTTTCATTCCGTAGAAATAGTGTCAATAGTGGGAATATTTGAAATGATTTGGTACCTTTATATTATTTATAATTTAGTCATATTTATAATAATGATAATCATGTATCTACCCCACTTGACAAGTTTGATTTTTTTTAGATAAACTGAATTATATTAAGAAAACGCCCCTACTTTTTCTGTCATGGTTTTGGGTTTATGGTCTAGTGTTTACAGTTTTATTTTGTAAATCTCCTCTCTCCTTGTGTCTTGTGTTACTTCACTTCCTGCCTCTGGCTCTTTGCCTGGTCTCACCAGACACTTGCCGACCTATTCATTCAGTCATTAACGTTACCTTTTTTGTTTACTCACCCACTGGTCTGAATTTGGGTCCACTTTCTGAACCGAACATGACATCTTAAGTAAGATAGACAATTTGAAAACCCATAATTCAAACGATGATCTGAAAAACACAGTCACAAAGCAGAAAAAAGGGTTGTTTTGATACATTTGATGTTTTATTAAATTGCAGTACTGATCATATGTCAAGCATGTGACACTTGCAGTGCGTGAAAAAAGCCATATACTGTATGTGAACACTACTGTGAATGACAATAATTGATGTTGAGCCTGTGATGACTATTAAAAGTGTCTGTCTTTCAAACAGAAAACGTTTTGGATGTTTTTGTTCAGATTCATCGTCTCAACGTGTTTCGATGATGAGAAAAAATGATCGACACGACACATTTCTTTGTCGGATTTCACATTGTTTTATTAATGCACATTCCTTTCATTCACCTCATTTGAGTTATGTTTTTTTTTGTATTGTTAGATTCGTCTTTTTTTAAAGTATGATAGATATACACGCTAGTAGCATTGAGTAATGGCGACATGCTGCTGCTGCTGTGTTCCTGAACACCAATCCTCTCACTGGTTGTGGTGGTTATGATGCGATTACAACTGTCCTGCTCTAAACTACAGCTCACCATTGGAGGACTGAGCCCTGGGACTTGGGTGTAATGCTTTAGGTGGCCTGGTCACTATGTAAACCATTTCTACTGTGGGTTGTCACCAATGTGGATTTTGCTGTGTTTTGTACACTTTGTTAAACTGATCAGTGCAAGATTGTGTCTGCATTCAACAACACTGGCAGACAGTGAAGACCAAAACATAATAGTAGCCCACAGGCTGCAACATAAACGTCTGTGAACGGTGATTTGGAAACCAAAAGGAGGTGATAAGTGAGGAGAGAGCAGACAAATGCAACATATATATGAGCAATTTTCTTCTTTTCTTGGGATTTAAGGTCGGGTACTTTTCAGATTTTGGAAAAAAAATGCAAAAGTGCAAAGGGACTCGAAACTTTCCACCTCTTTGCACAGACTCTGTTACTCCACCTGCTACAGTACACATCCAAAACACTTCTAATAACTCCCATCAGGGCCAAGGTCACTTGAAAACAAAGCACTTCACTGTAAACAATCAAATCTCGACCAAGTCACACAATTCAGTCCAACACAGACGTCGCCTTGTACTGCTGTACATCCCGGGCTCTCAGTGTCGCATCCCAGAGTAAGCATGTGGCACTGTGAGGTATACGGTATTATGACATTTAGAGCCTGTGATCTGATAAATTCATATGACGTTATTGTTTTAATGTTAAAGATATTTCTGCAATGTACATATAATGAGCTATTGCACTGATGATTACCTCTGAGATTCAAATACACTGGACACAAACTTTGATTAGCTGAATCAAGGGCCTCGATTATGAACAATGTGCTTGGATTCCATCTTCTTTTTCCTTCTTGATTGTAAGATACTTAATCAAATTGTGCTTATGCCTTAAAATGAACACTGCTCATTTTAACTCAGCATAACACTTAACATAAATTAACCTTTTGCCTGTATTCGATTTAATCACCAATCAGCCTCAATTTGAGCTCAATGTACCACATATATATGTAGACTTTAGACAGGGAAATGGCCTTAATACAGCAATCAAAGCCCAATAATATACATAATAAAACAGAAAAGTGTTGGTTTGTGCACAACTCACCCCTCCCTCTCTACAGCCAGCAAGACGTATTTCTGTACCGCTGCAAGAAAAAGCCCACACATCGAGTTTCTAACTGGAATAGTGCGATTCTGCAAACTTTCTATACATTAGATTCCAGGTTCATTCTAGACAAAATGCAACTTTTATCTTTTAGCTCTCTGGAACCAAAATTGGTACCACCTTTAAAAAAAAAAGAACACAGAATATTTACAGCTAACAGTAAAAAGAGTGTATTACCTGTATAACAAGAGCTCATGATTTAAAGCAGGAATACTGCCGCACTGTGTTTTTCTTAGTGCTGTTATTGCAAAGTGAATAGGGCAAAGATTATGGGTCATTTATGCGTGCAATCTCCGAGAGCACTGCTCTAAAGGAGAGGATCAGCTGCTGTTGTAGAGAAAAAAAAGTTCAGGATGTATTTGTGAAGAGCTGTACAATAACGCCACTCCTAATGTTCAACAATAGTGAAAAAAATGCTTAGTTTAGATGCACTGCCTGGCAAAGTTATTGGGAATCCGCCATCTAATCATCTTAAGAACTGTTTTGTTCTGTAGCATCATCCCTTCTCTGTTGCTACCCGACGTTCACCTTCCATTTTGTGTCAAAAGGTACCAGAGCAAAATCAGTGAGGAGTGCAACTTTGTGTGGTCAACAGCACTGAGTCAATGCAGCTGGAGAGGTGTCCCCGCACCTCTTTTACTGCCCCTACAGTGGGGCAGTTACACAAATATCTTCAAAAAGTGGGAGTGGTGGGACCAAAAACACGTCCTGATGGGTGCCGGAGACGTCAGTTCGTCTCTGTTGAACAAAAATGATTATACACCTTCCTTGGGGATCGAATAAATTAACAGTCTTATTTTATCACGAATCCAATATTTTATCATGATGCATCTCGGTATTTGTGAATCAGCTTGGCGTTGACTTTATCTTCTCATAAAGGCTGTCCACTCCCCATGCCTTCTCTAAGACATCCAAATATATCTGGATCACCGTCTGTGACAATCGATAGCACCGTGCCTGCCACAGTCCATATCTCTCTCTGTCCATGTCTGTCACTGTGTCTGCGTATCAGGGTTGACGCGATCCTGGAAGATGTACAGGTTGTTGGTGGCTGCTATGGCGATGATATTCTCAGATGGGTGCCAAGCCATGTGCAGGATTTTCTTGGTAAAGTCCAGGCTATCGACGCCCACATCTCCGCGGCGACGCTTGCCGCCGGTATACACCCGCCGGGTCCGCAGCACAGCCCGAGGCTTGCTGCTTTCTCGCCAGGCCTCCAGGGTTACGCCTCGTCCCGTCTCCCTGTCGAACATCCGGAAGAAGCTGTTGTACGCCCCTGTCATGATGACACTGAGGAGAAGAGAGGAGATGAGAAATGGACATAATGAGATGCCATATTGAGTAGGGCAAGTGGATGCAATGCAGACGGCGCAGAGAAGAAAAGCAAAGGTTCAGGGAAGTGGAAACGAGGAAAACAAGACTGAAGGCACAGGGATTGATTTGATGTCTGTGAAGCTTGTCTCTAGGATTGATTTAAATGTCGGATAATGGCAGAGGCAGAGCATTTAGGGAATCACTGTAAGCAAAAACACAGACACACACACCCCCCCCCCGCTTTCAAATTGGCTTAAATATACTGTACTTTGTCCATCCTTTCCTTCCTTTTATCTTACCTGTCTGAGCTGTTCCAAACACACTCAAACTTGTCAAAGATGCAGTCGTTTTCATAGAGGGAACACAGCTTACTCCTTAGGTATTCATGGACCTGGGGATGCAGACACTCAGACTTATTTTCTGGGAAAGATTCAGAATCACATACTGTATGGTGGTCTCAATTCTGGCTGGATGTCATGTATATCTCCTTCCCCCTCTTCCTCTTTCAGTTTTTTCTAGATGTAATACCAAAATTTAGCAACACATTCAGCATATCTGCATGAGACATGTGACTAAAAATAAGGCAGACACCCCAAACACATTCTACAAGAGTCATATAAACTAGATTGGTGGTCATATATTCAGTTAGCACAGGTAATACAGATCCTGAGTGGCGTATGGAAGAGATGCAGATCAGAGAAACAGATGTGCTATCTTACCTGGTACGTCTCCACAGGGCCCTTGTCCATGTTCAGGTCCCACACCTTTGCGGTGAGGTAGTCTCTGGTCAGCAGGTAGCGTCCACTGTGGCTGAACTTGACGTCCGAAACGGAGGAAATGATCTCTGAGAAGAAGGACCGATTCCCTGGATCCTCAGGTTCCTCAAACACTGACCAATGACAGAGTAGTAAGGTGTTATTTATCGATCATTTACAAACACAGTTTTGTTGGCTCGTGCTCAATCTCTAATCTCCACGACGTACTCACATTTGGTGTGTTTGTCACAGAGTGCAGAGGCTCTCATGTCACAGAGGCGCAGGGTACCCTTGCTGCTGCTGTACACAAACAAGTGGCAGTGGTGAGGGTGGAACTCTGCTGCTGTTATCACCTCTGTCAGATCCTCCATGTTGGCTGGTTTGATGTCCACAATGTCTGAGAAAAAGGGTCTGTTAGGGATTAAACAGGGATGGCACCACATTCTTGGGAGATGTCAAACAGAGTAAAGGTATTCCAGGGTAGACAGGGTATTAAGGATATGCACATGGCATGATGTAATGGATACCCAGGAAGCACATACAAAAGAGGGCAATTCAATCTTCGGTTTCTTTTTTCTCCATGCACCTCGGCCCATAACCACAACCCAAAAAAAAAGAAATGCTCCCCAACCAACCCCCAATAATATGCATGCACACTCTGCTCCTCTCCCTGTTCTATTTGTGGTAGTCCTGTGTGGTTCAGTAGAAAGTGTACTGCTGAGTGAATTATTTAAACACTTCTTCCATAGATGCCTCTGTGATTTTCTAGGTCAGCTTCCATTTGAATGGGAAATCACCAAAAATGCATCCCCTCCCGTCCGACACGCTACGGCGGCTTGCACTGAACACACACTCTGAGGCGGTACACGGCATCGAAACATAAATCCAAACACAGTCATGCTGCTCTTTACATTAAATATAGATCCAGGATGAAATCATATGAGCAGGGATGTGAAGTATATTTCAACTGTATGTATATTTCAAAGGGAATTGTATGTGTGTGTGTAATAGTAGCAGGATGACACTGAATGGTAATACGCCAAATATGAACTATGCACAATAGATTTCAGAGATAGGTAACATGTAGAATAAAGTCTGCATTAGAGAGCATGTAGACACACATCATTCATGTGATCCCTGTAAGGATTTAGTGTGCCCTTGTTTCAACAGTGCACTGACAAAAATGTTCTTTTGCTCCAATTAAAATGTGGTTATCCTTTTTAGGTTTGCAAAATGATTAAAATGGATGTGAATTAAACCCAAAAATATTTGTACTTTATTGTTATAGAGCTATTATAACTTTAATCCATGAGAAAATGTTCAGTGACATGCACTTTTATGTGCTTTCACTCTTCTAATTTTGTCCCTTATTCCTGTTCCAGAAATAGATTTGAACTTATCCGAGTTGAAAATATCCGAGTATAATTTTCACATTGCAGAACTGGTTGTGATGACGCACACTGATACGTTCATAACACTGCAAAAAAAAAAAGCCCCAATGATCTACTTTGTTCTGGGAAACTCATACCCTGTGAAATCTGAGTCGCCTCCGCCAGTAAAAGATTACGTTACACACAAAAATCTGAGGCGAGCTATCGAGTTACAGGAAGCACAGTGGTCTAAAAAAATGAAATGTGTATGACATAAACAAAACACTATTAGGGAAAGGATACTGAAGCTGCGATCCGTGATGCCCAGGTGCCACATATTGATGCGGAGGTCATCGGCAGACAGGTAGGTCTCCCCGTCGCTGTTGACCGAGATGGAGTTAACATGGTAGGTATGTCCGTTGGAGAACACTCGTCTGGGACGGACCTCTACCATCAGATCTGTAGGTTTCAGCACCGGCACCTTTACATACAGAGAGGGATGGAAATAAAGAGCGATAGGACAACCAGGAAGACGTGAAGAACAGAATTAAAGGACAAAAGAGTCGGGGATCATGTAAAAGAACAGAGTGCTTCCCAATCGAACGTCAACTTGATACATACGGCATCTGACTGACCGAAATAAAGGTGTGCATGCGCGGGCTTGCATGTGAGTGCACGCACCTGCAGAGAGGTGATGGTAGAGATGTCCTTGAGTCGTCCCTCCTCATCTTTCAGGTTGTATCCCTCTGGTCTCTTGTCTCTCTCACTCACCTTCCACAGTTTAATGGTCTTATCTGTGACAGGCAGAGAGATTTGCACATCACAGGACGCTGATTAATTGCAGAGAGAGCTGACAATAAATGCTACAGACAACTTAAACGGCCTCCAGCGAGCGGAGAAGAGACCAGATAATGATTTCTTCTTCCTCTTGACTAGTTTCTAAGGCAATCCTGATGAGCAATTTCCTTTAATGCAGTTGGGAATTGTACTTTTTTGTAAATTGAGGTACATTTCTCCAAAATATGATCTCTGTCTCACATGTATGAGGGTAATTAATACTCATGACAGGAATATAATTAAAGTGCAGATTAGATTCTGTGGTTTTCACACTGGCAGGTCAGTGTCACTACTGTACCCACAAATGTGACTCCAATGGCTGGTTTGGTGTAACAGTATCCCACCCAGCTAATAGAAGATAAAGCCAGGCTGGCATAATGCTAGAAATTAGAAGTAGGTTGTACTAATGCCATTTCTAATATCAAAATCAAAATTCATGCATATTCACAGTTATCGTAGTAGAACTGTGCACAGGTCCACACACACGTGCTTCATCTAACTGGGTGTGATGGTGTCACTGGTTTCTCACCATTGGTGGAGAGGAGGAAGTGTGCTGCATTCTGCTGTGGCAGCCATCGGATTTTGTTGATTTTCTCTTCGATCTCCAGACTCTTCAGGTAGTCAAAGTCTGGCTCGTGACTCTGGAACGTGCTGTAGACATTATACTCCCCAGAGTCCCCCGTCTCCCCCGCCTCCTCCGCCTCCCCTTTAGACTGTCCAGGGCAAACAGCGAAACAAACACAGCTTTGAATGAAGGTTTACGTGTGGAAAAAAACGAATAGAAAGAACATCCCTTCATGACGCACAGAACGCTGTAGTATTTGTGGAAATCCTGGGTATAGAATGGGGTATATATTTCAAGTTCAACATGTTAGACCAACCTCAGTCTCCCTCTGGAAGATGACCACTCGGCCACCTTTATCCCCCGTGGCCAGCAGGTCCCCAGTCTGGTTAAACTCCACCGTAGAGATGACATCAGCTGGGGAGGATGACGGGAACATATGAGGTGATTAAGGAGGATAATGATTTGAATAAAAGAAGCAGGAGTGAAGGAGAGGAAGATTAAGAGGTGATAGAAGAGAAAGGAAATTAGGTAGGGGCAGAGAAAATGAAGGGCAGAGAATTAAGAGACAATAAGACATGTGGAAGGCGGTGAGAATGAGAGGAGAAATGCTGGATCAATACAAACTAACTCATACATAGTAATAACTCCTACTCACGATGTCTGAGCCTGATAAATTCTCAATGGGACAACCACCACAAAATATTATTTCTGCTACCTTCTCTTCTGTAGACACGAAACCATAAATCAAACATTTATCTGTCATAAGAGTAGAATATGATGTCAAAATCATATCTACAATTTAAAACAGGCCCAACAATACAGTCTCTCAGTGAGCATTGAGTAAGTCATGGCGTGATTAATGTGAACATCCATTCCCTATATCCCAGCAGTTCAGGGATAATGCACCCATGAAGCTGAAATGAATCCGTTCAATCATACCAGCATGTTATCTGACACCACAGACACAGCAATGACACACCGTCTCTTCTACCTTCAGTGACGTAGTCTCGCAGGAAGGTGTGGTTGATTTTGGGGCTCTCAGCGTCCTCGCCCATCTGAAGCCGAGGGAGGGTGACCCGCCAGCGCGCCCGTCCTGAGGGGAAGGGTCCAAACCGTGCTCTCTCTCCCCACCCAGGCTCCGCCCATGCTGCTAGGGCCTAGCGGAGTGGCCTGGAACAAGGCATCCTGGGAAACCAGCCCGTTCCGGAAGGAGAAGAGGCGAGGGAGAGGAGATGGAGACAAGAAATGACAGGGAGGAGAAAGAGAGGGTTTAAAAGGAAGAGGAAAAGGAGTGAGTGGAGAGGAAGATGCAGGAGGATGGAAAGAGAGATGTGAGGCAGGGAGAAGTGGATGGAGAGGCTGGTGATGAAGTTTTGGAGAGAGAAGATGAAGGCTTGTCATTAGGCAGGCTGACAATATGTGTACACAGCATGCCAAATGGTGTGACCTTTTGTTAGAAATTCAACACATTCATTAGCAAAGACACACGTGTGCAGACGCACGAGGCCTAGTCAACGCTGAAGCAAATCCCAGAGCTGTGGTAGTGAAGGAAAAACAACAAACAGCTCCAGCAGAGAAACAGAGAATATGAATCCCTCTGCATGCACACAGACACAAGTAGAGGATGAAGAGGATGTTAGTATAAAAATATCCACTGCAACATTCACCCTGTGTAGTTCCGGCAGTGGCAGTAAATGCTTCCAAGGTGTGGTAGTCCCCTCTGCCTACTTTCCAGATCCCTGCTCTTGCACGCACACACACACACACTTCTCAAACAGATAGTCCTTGACGGAGATCAGAGGAGAACGCGATGTCTTGCCTGTGCTGCAGGAGGGAGACAGGCCTCAGCACACCTACCAGTCCGCCTGCTGCTGCCGCTGCTGCTGCCGCTGCTACTGCTGCTGCTATTCCTGCCTGTCTGTCGGAGGGAGAGGAGGAGGGAGAGAGAGAAGAGAGAGCAAGGGTGGTGGTGGTGGTGGTGAGGGTGAGAGGATGAGAGGCAAAGGAGGAGAAAAAAGAGAAGGAGAGAGAGGGATAACGAGGAGGATGGAGGTCCGCTGCCCTGCTGATGCTGTGGAACTGATTCTGTGCAGCATCCACTGTGTCATGGCAGCCTCCTCCTTCAGCAGCCAATTGCGGCACAGCTGTCACTCGTGGATCCACCCACTGCAGATGGTAAAGGAGTAAGAGACCAGCAGAGGGAGCAGTTAGACACAGAGTGGCGTGTGTGTGTGTGTGTGTGTGTGTGTGTGTGTGTGTGTGTGTGTGTGTGTGTGTGTGTGTGTGTGTGTGTGTGCTTACACACTGCTAAAATTCAGACTAACATTTGGGGATTTTTAAAAGGAAAGATTTGAATTACACCATAAAGTTGATTGGAAAGGAATTAAATGCTCACACCCCAATTTCCTGATTGCTTTGTGGTTCTCTCCAGACACAACAGTGTTATCTGGCAATCACACTGCCCATCAGTGGAATGAGATATTTTTATCACTAAGACTGTTTGATAAGTGTTTTCCTGTTACAGCACTACTTGGCTTTCTCTCTACAAAAACATTGCACTGATCATGTAGTCCTGATCCCTTTATCCCCGCTCTTTTAAGATTTTAAGTGATGTTTACTGATGTATTAGCGCTGACACGTATTTTAAATTGTTAAACTGTAGTTAAGTTAAAGGTAATTAAGTTTAAAGGTGCGGTGTGCAGGATTTAATGGCATCTAACAGTGAAGTTGTAGGCTGCAACCAAATGAATACTCTCCCACGTCACATCCTCTGCTCCCAAGCATGTAGGAAAAACTCTGGCTGTGAAATTCACATACAAAGCAAAGGGCCATATCTAGATCAGTGTTTGGTTTGTCTGTTCTAGGCTACTGTACAAAAATGGTGGTTCAACATGGTGGACTCTGTGGGAGAGGACCTGCTCGCACTGTAGATATAATGTGCTCATTTTGAGACAACAAAAACACATCGATTCTTATTTTCAGGTATTTCAGGTATTCATACTAATGAATATTTTATTCAATTCCTGCAAAGAGATACTCCTAAATCTTACACACTGGACCTTTAAGATACCTTTCACCAGACTTCACACAGTAATTTATTAAACTTAAATCCATAAATTGCATTCATAAATGCATTTATCTATAATGTTACTCACCATTTTATAACTAAAATGCTTAATGTGTCTTGTTTTTAAGACACATTATAAAGCTGAAGTTATTTAGAAAAGCTGATACAATAAAAAGTAACAAAAATAATGTGTTTATAAAGTGCAGTATTTTGATTTTATAGGTAATTAATGAATATATTCAAGGGCAATCCTGTCACTTCTTTTTGTGCAGATTATTCCCATTATGTGAGTAATACCACGTGATCTATGTTTGTTTATTACCACAGCATTTATGAATAACGAAAATGATAAGGCCACTAAACTTTAATGAATAAGTTACAGACAAGCAGTAATTGATAGATAACTCGGTCTTTCTTCAGGTGCACTTAGCAAAATATGACGGGGACGAACCTATGAGTCATTTTATAATGGAGCAAAGCCCCAAGGTTGGACCCAATCCATTAATTCTGTAATGAAGTTAAAATCGGATCCATTTAATGAATAAACCTGTGGCGCCAGAACGGCTAAATAAAGGTCAGGGGATTACCTTGACGCAATCGTTTCCACTGGCTCCTCCATAGGCTTCTCTCTGCTGTCTGGCACGCCGCTTTCAGTCTGCCTCACTAGCTGCTTCATGGCAAGTGTTTCTCCAAAGAGATAACTCAGACAAACTCAAACTGAGTTTAGTCGATCTTTTCTCGCTTTACCTGAGCGAGGGGATGCCCTGCTTGGAGTCCATGGAGTCTGGCAGCTCGACTCCCGGGGTGCCTCCTCCTCCTCCTGCTGCTCCTGGGACAGAGGAGTCCCTGCACAGGGAAACAGTGACCGCGACTCCGATGGGAAAGGGCACGGGCTGGTTCTTCTCCCCGCTTTGGAGTCCTCGCTCCAAAACGCGCAGCAGGTTTGGAGACGGTATGAAAAGCGACCAGGTGGAGGCATGGCTGGATGACCACTCCGACTTCACGAGGGCGTACTTTTTACGCAGAGCTTCAGTGTGAGATATTTTATCAGATCACTTTTAAATTCATACATTTTTGTTGACTTTGTTAAAGTTAATGACTGTAAGCCGCAAAAATTATGCATAAAAAAATGTTTTAGTAACATTATTGCAGTAAGGAAATGTCTTTTCCACATAAATAATAACATGATGTTTAGTTTTGTGCTTTCTCAGCCAATCAGATGTGTAATCTGTCTTGTCTGTGGCTTCAGGGTCAGTGGTCCACAGCCAGAGATGTCCCCACAGCTGCCCAGGGTCCCCAGGAGCAGCTCTGACCACACCGACCTGCCCACGAAGGCTCACCATCGCAGAGCTTCTTCTCCTCTGAACAGCTCACACTTGAACATTTCTTTCTTAACGGACAGACTCAAACCCCTCGCTTCCAATCTCAATGCCCCTGAGTGGATGAATCGCTCCAGTCCAGATGTTTTGTGCAGTTACTCCCCTTGCTCTCCTCGCTCTTCACGCTTCTCTTTTTCACCCTGCCGTCCTCTTTCTCCCATTTGCCCTTGCTCCCCCAACTTACCCCACTGCCCTCAGCCGCAGCGCCGCTCTGCCACAAAGGCCCCAGCCTGTGGCAATGGTGAGTGCTGCCCATGGATGATGGAGCTCCTGCAAGGAGGTCTAAGCTTGATGGGCTCTGTAGCAGAACTCTGCCACGGGGCTGTCCTACACACTGGGGAACTGCTGGCAGCTGAGGCGAGCTCTCTCTCTCTTGTAAAGAAAGACTCCAGTGGAAGGAACATCTTGGAGGCAGTGATTGCTCCAACAGCGTTGGGGTGCTTGGGCGAAGACAATCTCTGCAGCAATGCACACCTGGAGCTGGTTAAGAGTATCATGGGATGTGTACTGGCTACAGAATCACCAATGAACCTGAGAGACGTATCAGAGGTAAACCTTCAGACTGGCACATTAGTTGTAGTTGTCATGACTCTGCATTCTGTAGTAAGCTCTTTAGACACAACAGATGGAAAATTGTACGTTTGTTCTAGGGCACAGGTATTTTAAAGCAACGAGGACAGTACAACCATGAGTCAACCATTTCCTGATCCTGTTTTTAGATGATGACATGGTCATTTCGTGGAGTGTGGGGGCGTTAAGGGAATCCCAGATGACGCACTTGCTTCTAATCCCTTTAGAGGTTTCTTCCACTGATTAACCTCTGATTATTGAGATGGTGATGTGTTCTCATACTTGAGCACACCCAAACACAACACACACCCACACAAAGAGAGGAGATGGTACAGCTCACTTAAGGGCTTAAAGGAGGTGCCCGCACCTTCCTTCCTTGTCCTCAACAGCAATGTGATTAGGAACCGGTGCCAACTTCTGACAGAGTTGCACACCAGATAATCCCCAGTCAATGTGGGTGTGGATGGTTGTTTCTTAGTAACCTGGCCGGATGTTTCTAACATACTGATTAGATAATTTGAGGACCCAGGAGTCACATTTGAGTAGATATCAAATGTTGTTTCTGCTAATACACACAATGGTGCAAAATGCATGATTCATGTGTTGCAATTAAGTGTGTTCACATGAGTGTTCACCTCCTCAGGACCCCAGATTCGACTTCGATGTTGACCAGTCATCAAAGATCAGGACTGTTTTGAGTGTTCCCATCAAGAGCCATAGAGGAGAGGTAACATTCATCACTGTTCTTTTATTTATTTTAATATTATTATTTTAAATGTTTTTATGTGTTATTGAGGATAAATATATGTACAGACACAGTCCTATCAATGTTTGCATTGAGCAGCAGAGGTCATGATACAGATTGCTTCTTCCTCTTTTTGTGGACAGGTCGTAGGTGTAGTGGTGATGATCAACAAGAGAAATGGCTGCGATGGATCAGCTTCTGTTTTTACCAATATGGATGAAAAGGTGCGGGATGGTTACTACAGGGCAGCAAATGTTAGACCATGCTAACCATGTAAACAATTACAAATTTTGTTAAGAAGTGACTAATGGTCAACTGCTTGCATTAGATTTGAGTTAAGTTTGAGTTGAACTTTATTGGCCAGGTGCTGTCCAGTCATATGGATGTGCTGGGGATGGTCCTGGATAATGTGCAGCTGTATGAGAGTTCAAGACAAGAGGCCAAACGCAGTCAGGTAACACCATCAGAGAACAACATGGAATATATCTATTTCTATGGATGTATGTCTATGTAATTTATGTATGTGTAATGTGTGTGTCAGGCCTTGATAGAGATGGCAAAGGTTTTGTCAGAGGAGCACCATTCTTTTGAAGTTCTGCTGAGTAAGATGGCCGCCACCATCATGCCCTTCACACACGCCCAGTACTGCACCATCTTCATCCCCAGCGAGCAGACCTCAGATGTGGAAGACGAGGTGCATCATCCCGTTCGATTCCTTTTTTGCTTTGTCTATTTAGAAAATCATGCATCAAATCGTGTCTTTCCTAATGTACACCGGTGATTTTATTTCAGGTTTCATTCTCCAGAGTGATCCACCTGGAGTGTGAGGAGCTCGGATCGACATGCCAGGTCTACAGAAGGTTGTGGCTGCATGTTGCTTGATTCCAAGTCTTGCTTCAACCAAATTATTTTTGACATCAGACACAGTGTAAATGATTCCATATCTTTTTTTTCAGGCAGCGTGACATCCGTGACATAGACCCATCGTATGCTCTTCGAACTCTGGTTGCTATGGAAACACTTAATATGTCAGACAGTTCTGGGGAATCGGTGAAGAGTATGATCTGCTGCCCTGTCAGAAATGAGCAATCTGAGGATGTTATTGGTAAGTCTTATTTTGAATGTCAACAATCATGATACATTATTCATCAGACTCAGTACTCATGGTATCAGATCACAAACTCTAGGCTTCAGTATGCATTCATTCATGCCTAGCTACAAAATGTTGTTGGGTGTCGACTAACTGGAAAGGGAAACCGGCTGTTTGCTAGTACATTAAGACTATTACTTAAAGGTTTGCTGAAAAGAAGATATACTTATGTAGATAGAGTCATGGCTCTCCAAACAAAGTCCAAACTCTTCGTCTTCCCGCCCTCTAACCGTCTCTTCATTGTCACATAGCGGTGTGCCAACTGATGAATAAAAGAAGCAAGGACTCAGATGAGATGGAAGCCTTTAACAGATATGATGAGCGCCTACTAGAGGACCTGGCAGTGTACTGTGGCCTGGCGCTGCAGTATGCTCAGGCTGTGCAGATCACTGAGGAACGGCGGGCCAGTATAGAGGTCACGCAGGAGGTGGGTAACCCCGTTATTCCACTCATATCTTAAGCTTAGCATTAAGTGAACCTATTCAATGTTCAAATGTTGCTAGATATGTGTGTTCACTCTTCTTCTTGCAGGTTCTTGCCTACCACATTACTGCAGCAGAGCAGGAGATCCAAGCATTGCAGGTGATTCTTAACTTTCTGTATTCTTATTAAATGTACATGACATCAAAACTATGAAATAACATCCTGATGCAGTACTGCATCACCCCCTTTCTTGATCACATAGCTCTTAAATAGCCTGGAGGTGTGTTTTGGGTCATTGTCCAGTTGAAAAACAAACCAGCTCAAGCTCAAACCAGATGGGATGGACCTTGAATTTTGAATAAATCACAATCATAACAGTGGCATCAGCAAATCACCTCCACACCATTATACCTCCTCCTCCATGCTTCACGGTGGGAACCACACATGCAGATACCATCCGTTCACTTTCTCCATATCTCGCAAAGACACAGCAGTTGGAACCGCATATTTCAAATTCGGCTCTTCAGACCAAAGTACAGATTCTGCTGATATAATGTTCATTCCTTGTGTTTCTTGGCCCAAGCAGTTCTCTTCTTGTTGTTGGTCTCCCTCAGTAGTAACAATTCGACCATAAAAGCCTGAATTATGCAGTCTCCTCTTAACAGTTGATGTTGAGATGTGTCTGCTACTTGAACTCTGAAGCACTTATGTGCGCTCTAATCTGAGGCGCTGTTAATTGGTGATTTCTGTTAACTGTAATGAACTTATCCTTGGTCTTGTTTCTTGGGGCTGACCTCGTGAGAGACAGTTTCATCATAGTGTTTGATGTTTTTTGCAACTGCACTCGAAGACACATTCACAGTTTTTGAAATATTCTGGACTGACTGACCTTTATGTCTTTATTAATGATGGACTGTCAATTCTCTTTGCTTAGTTGAGAGGTTCTTGCCTTAATATGGACTACTACATTAGTCAAATAAGGCTATTTACTGTATGCCAACAGTACCTCAGATGGTTTCAGATGTACTAAGAAGTCAAGAAGTTCCACCAACTAACTTTTGACTGGGCACACCATTCCAGGTGTCGATCTCATGAGGCTGATTAAGAGAATGCCAAGAGTGTGCAAAGCTGATATCAGAACAAAACGTGGCCACTTTGAAGAATCTAAAATCTAAAAACATAATTCCATACGTGCTGATTAGTTTTAATGTGAAAATAATAAAAATAAAGAAAACACATCGAATGAGAAGATGTGTCCAAACCTGAGAAGACTGATACTGACTGGTGCTCTCCTCTTTGTTTTGTCACTCCGTCCGTCGTCCTGGAATTACCCCTCTGTTTATTTCCGCACGTCAGATTAACTGGCTTTAATGCAAACGTACAGCTAATGTTCTACCAACTTAAATCTCTTGATCAGCTGCTATCGCTGCCTGTGAGTGGCAAAGGTAAAGGCAACCTCTTACCCACGTTAAACCGAGAGGATTCCTCTGTGCATATGCTGTGTGGGCAAGAGGTAGAAAAAGCAATTGTGTGTTTTCAGTTGTGTTTGTGGGTGGATGAATGTTCTGTGTGTATATTTCAATGGTTTTTATTTTTGTTTTTTGTTTTTGTTTTTTTTTGTTTTTTTTAGGAGGCCACTATTCCCTCTGCTAAGTCACTGTCTATTTTAGACTTCCATTTCTCTGACTCTGGCCTGGCAGAAGACCTGACCTCTCAGGCCACCGTTCGTATGTTCCTTGACCTCAATTTGGTGCAGGATTTTAACATTGATTACAAGGTAACTGACTATTAGATGTGACATATGACAAGGCGTAGTTTCACTGTTGACAACTGAGCCCTAAAAAATCTTATCCCTCTTCGGACGTTCACCACATCTTGTAAATGTCTCTTTCCTCCAGAGTCTCTGCCAGTGGGTCCTGACAGTGAGACGTGGTTACAGGAACAGTGTGCCCTATCACAACTGGAACCATGCACTAAGCACTGCTCAAAGCATGTTTGCTATGCTCATGGCCGCAGACCAACTCAAGGTCAGTGCATGTATGCATTTATGTGTGGCAAACTAGCATGTTTGAGAACATTCCCTGGAAGTATTTTTCTCTCTGGTCCTCTGCATCTTAAATCTAAATCTTTGCATGCTTGACTTTCATCAAACATCACAGACATGGTTATAGCAGAGCAGTCCTATAGTCCAAATGTAGTGCTTTTAAGTGGCAAGAATGTAGGTACTTCTCATGTCTCAGAAGATTTTATACACTTTGGTGACAATCAGCAGAGTGGAACTGTCATATCTTGACAATTGCATCACGGTGACAAATATCTACTGAATCTCATCCGTTTTAAGTTCAGGTATTCTGAAGTTTGGAGTCATTCAAGGACTGCAGTGTTCTGGTACAGTGCACTCAGAGGATTAACTTATTAACTCCACAAATCTCTACTTAAGTCACATTTGCCTCTCACTTATGTTGCTGTTTCTCCCTCTTTCTATTTACATGATTAATTGCGACTCTGTATCATATCGCTGTGAAACTAGCCACTTCATCTTGTTTGATATGTCAGCATTTTGCACACTGGATGTTTGAGTGGGCAGCTGTGTGGAGATAAGGAGTTGGAATGATGGTTGAAGCTGACAGTGTGTCATTTATTTGATTTACAGGTATCGAGGCAAAAGCTGTAAACACATTTACATGAATTTGGCCAAATCTTTGCATCTTTTGGGTCAATAAATTAGATCCGATATGACTTTGCCTGCAGAGCAAAAATCTTATTTATTTATTTTCTTTACTTAATATGCTCTCAGTTTTGCTTTCTCACTTGTACTTAATGGTATTCAGGATCAGTAGATTATATTCATGTGCATTATATAAAATGCAAAATGTGTTTTGTTCTTCATTTGTGTGCCTTCTTTCCGTGGCTGATTGATTTCACTGTGAAAGCTGCAAAATCAAACAGTCGTTTATGTCGAGAAGCAGGAAAATAACTTTGATCTTTTTCTTTTTGTATTTCAGACCATTTTTTCCCGTCTGGAGATCTTAGCGTTGATGATAGCCACTCTGAATCATGATCTTGATCACAGAGGAGTCAGTAACTCTTACATAGAAAGGTATCATCATGTTGAGCAATTCAGCTAATAACTGTAACTATGTATGTTTTTTATTGTATTTATATTTATCCTGTATTTTACTGGCTATCCTATCAACTGCCAGTCACTGCCTTCTTATATTCAGCCAGTGTCATCTCTCTGTCACTCTCCCTCAGGAGTCAGCAGCCTTTAGCTCAGCTGTATGGACACTCTTCTCTTGAAAACCACCACTACAACCTGTGCCTTTTCATCCTGAACAACACTGTAAGACCCCATCCATTCATCTTTCATTCATTTTGACTCATCTCTCTCTCTCAAGCTACCTGTGTATGTACACAATCAGGATTTCCACATGATCAAACCACTTGTAATCACATTTCTCAAAAGATTTGAACAGCAATGATATACCAATACAAGACTAAGACAGAACTGCATTAACTGCATGATAAGCTTGTTATGGATATTGGATGCTTTTGAAAATTATAGTACTCTTCAAAAATGGCATACTATGCAAAAGCTTTAAAGTCACCAGATATTCTCCAGGAGAAACGTTGCCAAATCTCCATTTAAGTGGTGTAGACAATCTTTGTTCCTTAAACAGACTGACTGTATATATCTGGCAGCCACTGAGTTGAAGTCTTCACTTAACTTTACACTCTTCCTCTCTCTAGGGCAGTCAGATTCTCAGCGGTCTCTCTACAGAAGACCACAGAACTGTACTACACATGATCAAAAGGGCAATCCTCGCCACTGACCTAACTGTCTACATGGAGTATGTGAAGGCACAAAATATCAAAGTAGGTCAAGCGTTGTGTCTGTGATGTTTTACCCCTCGTAACCTTGTTTTTGTGTGCTTGCCTTTTCAGGAGAAGAAAAGAGTTTTTTTCTCTCACTAAGAAAAACAGAGTGAGCTGGAAGAGTGAGAAACAACGAGATTTACTGAGGTGAGGATCACATAAATTAGAATCAGGGACATATTCTGAATATAAATTTGATGGTGTGTGGCATGGAGCTGTTCTTTTAAGATAATTATTCACCTCCACAGGTCGATGTTGATGACAGCTAGTGACCTCTCTGCTATCACAAAGCCTTGGCCCGAACAAAAAAGGGTAGGTCTCACAGAACAGTGTTCATCTGAACACACATAATCGCTCAGTCATTTTGAGTTCACCGCAACCTTAACCTCACTCCTCCTCCAAAAACAGATTGCAAACCTGGTTGCCATGGAGTTCTTTGCACAGGGGGACAAAGAGAGAGAAGAGTTCAAAATCAAACCTATTGTAAGTCAGCTGAGCGGCGGGACTGTGTCTTGTTACATTTTATGTTAGTTCTCAAAATTGTGTGAAATGAAAGTCAGATTTCAGAGCCTGTTTTGGGCCGAGAGACCTCATAAATCCTGATTTTTGTATGGTAATGCCTTTTTTTTCATGTCGAAGAGTCCTTCAAGCATCTTTTCATTCCAGTTAAACTCTCATTGTTGAAATTATGTAACTAAAAGTTGCTTAGAAAAAGCATCACACCTACCCAGCAGATGTCAAACCTTTATAAAAGTAGAGAAGAAATTCACACAGCTATGTTTTTACTATTCAAGCACATTGACTTGTGTGTCCTCCAGGGGGAATGTCTGAGGTGATTGCACTTGTTGATAGTCACAGCGGAATCATGGATGATTTCTTATGCAATATTTCCTCCCACATGGTCTTTGAACAGACTGCAAAAAGTATAATACAATGTTGACTAGATCAACTACTATTGATCGAGTCTCCTCTGAAGAAGTTCTATTCTAACACAATGTGTTTGTACACACTCTTTTCACCAGGACATAATGAACAGAGAAAACAGTACTCGGTTGCCGTACATGCAAGTTGAATACATTGATGACATCTGCTACCCACTCTACAAGGTGTGTTATGTCTGAGTCTGAGTTGTATTGCGGTCCTATTCTCTCATCCTCTGCTCTAATTTCTGCTTTTCCGTCACTCCAATCATCACACTCTCTGTCTCCGTCTCCCTCAGGCTGTATCAAGACTGTTTGACACCTGCTCCCCACTGTTGAATGGTTGTAAGAAGAACAGAGAAAACTGGCTGCAACTCGCTGAGAAAGGAGAGGAAGAAAACAGAGAAAATAGTAGAACTCTAAACCTGGAAACACATAAAGACAACAAGGAAGACACGCAGAGAGAGGAGTAGAGCTTTGGAAGCAAAAAAGGAGTTTTACCCACCTGAATCTGTTGTTCTTCATCCTCTCTTGGACACCCCTTGACTGAATATTGACCACATGTCACACATGTCACATGTCCTGTAGCAAGTCCAATGTGAAACCTGTCAGCAAGTCTTAAAAGACTGAAGCTGCAGAACCTGAGAAAATATTAATTTCCATATTATATTTGCATTTTTATGAACGCATGTCTAGATGTTCAAATGTGTACCGAGTAAAGATTTGTGAACGTATATCCAGATTTGAAAAAGTGTGCGAGTTTCCATGTTGCCAGATCAAACCAGCATTTTTTGTGCACTGTTGCTGTCCAACCTTTGATGTAGTCAGAGATAATATTTATACTGGGATGTACTACTCTGTCTTTTTTATAATAACTATCATTATTGCTTACATCTGGTGTTGGCATGGTCACAAGTCAGCACTGGTCTTTGAAGTTTGGTAGCTACAGCCCTTTTTCACACTGTGATAATGCTGTTAAATGTTCACAGTCTGTGGTCAGCTAGTAAATCTGCAAATTGTGGATAAGAAACTTCATTACATTAAATTACATTTCTTGTCAATATCATGTCCAGATTCTGAGAAAAGAACGCTGCAGTGAAGTTTGTGTTCAGTTATATTCTGTCCAGATCTAGAACGTCTTCTTACTCACTTACACCCAGCGTTGGCAGTAAGAGGACAGTCAGTTCACTTCCCAGCCCTCATGTTTTACTGTTTAAATCGCATTATACCAATGTTTTCATCATTAAAAATGATTTAAAATGACTTACTCTGTTTGCTAATTTGTAAGTAATTTATTGCTGCACGGGCCAAATGGGACATACCTCTTTTTATTGGATTTTAGTCTGAATTGAGATTGGAAATTGAAATTACATGAAATAACATGGAATCTATTGGAGAAAAAAAACAAAAACAATCATTTGTGTAAAATGAATGAAAAACATATAGGCATAAAAACAAAAACAAAATTCTATTTTAGCAACCCTGGTCCGACAAACTGTTTTTTCACAATGTAGGACCAGTGTTGTCTTCAAAACCTTATGCACATTTATGGATTTTCATCAACACTGAAAATTAGATACATAGCATAGCTCAGAATAGCCAACTACTGTTTGTTGCTAATGTGTTTTTGTTTTATATATTTAAATATTTACTTTTTTACTATTACACTTATTAAATGTATGCATTGATCGTTCAGTATTATGCGATACATTTATAAATAAATCTTTCTATTAAAACTATTAAATATGTTCTTTATACTGTCATTCATTAAAACACAGCATGTGCCTGCGTTTGTTCCAGTGTGTCCTGTGGGTTCCTGCAGTTTCCATCCCCGGCCTCTGGGGGGCAGTGGCGCGCTTTAACGCGTTTGGCGGTTCCCACTCGTAGAAGAAGTAGACGCCGGTGGAGAGACAAGAGGAAGAAAATGACAGGGCGCGCAAAAAGAAAACCCAAATCCACTCAGGTAATTTCACACACTCTCCACCTCCGCTGTCGGCCTGCAGAAATGTCGGCGTGTAACCGTTTTTAACCGCGCAGGTGAGCCGTGTGCTGCGTGTTGTTGGTGTAATGGCGCGTAAAAGCAGCTCGGGTTAAACGCTGTGGGCAGAAGTGTTTGGCACGCAGCGGCGGTCAGACGACAACATGGCAGCAGCTCTGCTGACTGGAGCGTTACCGCAGAGCAGCAGCAGCAGCAGCAGCAGCAGCTCGGTCACTGACGTCCATCACCAGATACACACCCGGTTATCACATCAGCAGCGGCCTGTGTCGGAGTATTTCAGCTCGGTAACGTCCTTAGGTTGGGTGTGTGTTGATTTAAATTCGTGGTTTGGTCCACAAAGGCCATAAATCAAATGCTCACATCAGTTAACAAAGGTTTCATGTTGATGCTGTGTGGAAATATGTTGATGCCTCACTTTGAGCCTCTCCTTTAGGGAGGCGTTCACGGCCCCTTTACATCCCTCTGCTCCGGTCACTAAAACAACACCCATGCAACAAATCCTACATTTATAATGGTCATATTATTCTTTACACTGTCTTTAGAAATGTGTTGATTCACCTAGATGGCCATTTTATAGGCCGGGGTTTGTGATGCTGTTTATCATTTAACGCAAAATTTACAAACCATATTAACATTCCTTGACATACAGACTCACTGTTTGTCTCTTAAAATGTGAAATCCTAAGACAAGACGGCAGAATTGCAGATAAGATAAGAATAAAGAGTAAATAAAGATGAGATGAAGGACTGAGACTTCCCATGGCAGTGTTCATCTGTCACTATAAATACTAAATACTGTACCTGCACAGACACATACCTTTAAACTGAATACAGAAGGTATAATCAATGTGTCTGCTTGTTAATCAGATTGAGTTAAGGTAATAATAATAATAATAATAATGATGATGCATGGTGGTGTGTTCAGCTGCCACTGTCCAAGTCTTTCCTTTCACTGCTTGATCATGGGAGGTTTTTGTTACCATTAAAGAGTCATAATCTTCAATTAACAGTAAAGTTCTTAACAAAAATACTTTATTACATTCAGGACTGCTAGCAGGTACATCTCCTTGTATAAAGTAGCAAAGTTCTGAACACGCATCGAAGTTTAAAATGGATTTGATCTCATCATATATGCCTGGGGTGACCTGTTTGCCCACAGCCTCTGCAGCACAATGGTGATGATCCTCAACTACACAATGTAGTTGTAGAGTTGTCCTCTAGTCTGATTTTTAGCACCTTAACCTCTTGACACATAAATTTGTCCTCCTCCTTTTCTCTTCACCAGTTCCCAAAGCTTCAAGGTGTTGTGCTCATTTTTAATCTGCATTCTTTGGGCCTGAGTCCATGTTGAGAAATGACCTGTAGTTATCGAACTTCAATCTGAGCCTATCTTGTCTCAACATCTTCACCAGGGCCTTCAGTTGAGCTGCCATTAGTAAATTTAGGTAGACCCAGTCCAGAACAGCATTGTGTTGTGTCACATGTATTTGTCTAATATTTTAAATGTGCATCCACGCACAGAAATTGGAATAATACTTACAGTAATATGTTCATTCAGCTTGTTTAGGAAATTAGGCAGTGCAGGCATATACACAACATTTTGGAAATATCTCTCAGTATAATCCAGTACAGTTCAGTTTATTGTAGGGCTGTTTAGAGTTGTAACAAACTAACTGGCAACTTGGTGTTTTAACTTGGTTGTTTTTCCTACAATACATTTCTTTAGGAGTCGGGTAAAGGCAACGGGGAGGTGAAGAAAGCCCGTCCCGATGAGTCCAAAGCCGCGCCGTTGTCGGAGGTGGATTCAGCTCAGCGTGATGAGATCATGCAACTGTACAAGCTTCAAATGCCAGAAGATCTGTACCACTTCTGGGACTTCTGCAAGGAGCTCTGCCCCGACAGCCCCTGTGGTATGCTGTGTGCACTAACGCTGTATCTTGTTACAGTAATACTGATAGGACAGAAGGTGCATCTGACATTTAATCAATTTTGTCTGTCTGTAGACGTAGAGACAACGGGATGGACTTGTACTTAGCCAGTGGAAAATTTGGATGGGTGGGCTACATGCACAAATGTACTACGAGACTACTCGTGAAAATACACAGTAGCGGCCCAACATTTGAGGAAACCTGCTGACACAAGTGTCTTTGTTAGATGTTGCCTTTATGTTTGTTTTGAGCAGATTTATAGTCTGGACTTTTAAGTGCTGCCAGTTAATGACAGTCTAAACAGCACTGCTGTTAAACGCACCATATAAACAGGAACGAACTGCTAATAAACATGTAGCCTATTAAAAGCCAAAAGAATATATCAATTCCTGATTACAAGGTTCCACGTCCCAAAGCGACATCTGCAAAATGCTGATTTCTACTCAAGCATTTGAGTGATATATTTATGTCAGTTCACTTCTGTATCCATATATAATTTTAATTCATCTTAATCTCTGCAGGTGCGCTGAAAGACACGCTGGGTTTGCAGCTGGTTGGTCCTTTTGAAATTCTGGCAGGAGCTCACAAAAAGTCCAAGAACCCTCAGCCCAACTTCCACCTTCACTGGAGGTACTTCTACGACCCACCAGAGTTTCAGACCATCCTTCTGGGGAGTGAGGACAGTCAGCATCACATTGGCTACTACAGGTAAAGAACACATAACTGATCCAGATGCTTTTATTTAAGTGCTGTAGCTTCCACTGCTGTAGCCATTAACTTGTGTGGTCTGTCTGACTGTCCACATGTGTGGTTCTGATTTACTGAATTCATTCTTCCAAAAAATCCACCAGAGATACTCCAGACTCCCTCCCTTCGTTTGTCGGGGAAAATGAAGCCAAGAAAGGCTACGCTATTACACAGATGGGGGATAACGTGTTCGCTGCTGTCCTGTGAGTACTAACCACCTCACATATTCTTGTTTATGATAATCTGCCTTATTGAATGTGTCCATTTCACGTTAATGAATACGACTTACTGTTGATCCCTTTGTTCCCTTCGACATCAGCCTGTATCTCTTGAAGAGGAGGAAAGAGAGAGGTGGCAAGAAAGCAGCGGGAGAGGCTCTGGAAAGCTTGGAGGCACAGCTGAGAGACAGGGCAGAGACGCTGGGCTTGTCTCTAGAGCAGAAGACCAAAGGCATGAAGCAGAGGGACAAGAAGGTAACTTACCGTAAACACTGGTATTCTCTTTAGTATATTTTAGGACTGCAAATTCTGACATTAGAATATAATATGAAACCTCTTGTCACACCATAGGTGGTCACCAAGACGTTCCACGGTGCCGGCATCGTTGTACCCGTAGACAAGAATGATGTAGGATACAGAGAACTACCTGAAACGGATGGTGAGATTATATACAGTGTATATTGTAATGTTTGACGTTTATGGAAGGTGTCTTTGCAGCTGTTCTCATTCGTCTCTTTCCCCGATTGATCTATTGATATATCATTGGTTCACTGTGATCTAGACGGTATTTTAAGCTTTAAAAGACTGAAAAATGAGACCACTATTTATAGTTTTACAACTTGAATTGAATAAAATATTCAATATGTTTTTAGGTCCAGCTATATATAATCTATGAGTAATGATTTGAATATCTGATCTGAATATCCAGCTGGTCTCAAAAAGATCTGCAAGGCAATCGCCGAAGCCCGGAACGACGAGGAGCGCGTCAAAGCCTTCGGACCTCTCCAGGAGATGATCACGTTTGTTCAGTTTGCCAACGATGAGTGTGACTACGGCATGGGTTATGAGCTAGGAATAGACCTCTTCTGTTACGGATCCCATGTGAGTGTCATAAAGTGGTGCATAAAAGCCCTTCAACACTCTCACTGAGATATTTGATTTTTTCACACCCACTGTTTCTCTGCTGCGTGACCGCTCTATTAACTATACTGTGCAAAAACAAATATTCAGACATTGTGATATGATTAATTTCTTGTATGCTAATGCATGTTTCCGTGGCTGAATCTCAGATTGTTGTTTGTGTTGTCAGTTCCGCACAGTGCTCCCTCTGTGTCTTATTAGACATTGTTGAAACACTCATTACAAAGCACCGCCTAATAGCTTTGTTGTTGTTTCCCTACCTAGGGGTTAGCACCCCTCCAATGAATCTCAAGATAAATCTGAAGTGTGGCAAAGTGGGATTTAATGGAAATATTCTGCCACACAGATTTGTATTCATTTTTGGGCTTTACAAGCCAAAACATTTGGGAAGCAGCGCTTTAGGCCATGCAACAAAAAAAAAGACTGAATTTCACTAACTGAAAGAAATGCTTCATTAATCTTTGGTTTCCTGACTCCTCTCCAGTATTTCCACAAGGTTGTCAAGCAGCTTCTGCCCATGGCCTACAGCTTGCTGAAAAGGAATTTGTTTGGGGAAATTCTGGAGGCCCACCTCTCGAGCCGCAGCCATGACGACCTGGACCAACTCTCCGCACAATGAATTACAAAAAAAAAAAAAAAAAACTCAAAGTGTACACTTCAGTTCTAGCTTTTCTCTCCACCATTTGTCCTTGTCTTCTGTTGTTTGTCATTGTTAATGTTTCTTGGTGGTTTTGGTGCTGCTGTCATTGATTCAGTTCAATGATATCTTGTTTGTAAAAGTTAGATGTTTAATAAAGTATTTTTATATATTTACCCGTCCACTTTTTGTATCCGAGGTGATCGTGATGAATCCTTCATTTAATTTTTTGATTCAGATGATCAAGGCAGGATGTGTTTTACACCTGCCATAATAGGCAGTCTTATAAAACATGGCTTGAAGACTAGTATTGTGTTTTGAGTGTGATACCTTGTAGCGTAAACAGAGGGCAGTGTTGCATATATATTTTTTAAAAAGAGCATCATCACCTGTGTTTGTGAAAGACATCCCCATCATACTGGCTGAGTCATCATGTCCTAAGGTTCAGATAAATGCAGCAGTCATTTACACTGATTGAGTAAAACTTGCAACCTTACCTCCTATATGTATTCATTCTATTTGAACTGGTTGCTTGTGTCATGGTGCTTCAGTAGATTTAAGAAT
This sequence comes from Argyrosomus regius, assembly GCA_946959425.1. Lineage (NCBI taxonomy): Eukaryota > Metazoa > Chordata > Actinopteri > Sciaenidae > Argyrosomus > Argyrosomus regius. Next base: position 4,069,449 of record OX336883.1, read on the forward strand.
TTATTTCTAGGTTGACGCTTTATGAAAAAGGAAAATTGCAGTGAGTTGCAGCACCCAGGAAATCATACATACATACATACATCATACATTTGATGCTGCCTCACAAGTACAGTGCACAGAACTCTGCATAGGTGGCCCCACATCTTGATGAAACACAACTTTATTTAGGAAAATCCACCAATCATAGCGTCAATAGGTGTTCTAGCTTTAATTTGACATCAGCCTCTTTAGGTTAAAAGACAGAGATGCATGATTACATAATAATGGAGAAACCAGTTGAAAACTGCCTGGCCCCTGGTCAGTTTCCTGCTTTACCTGGTTGATTATTCAGCCTTGTTAAAGAAGTTTCTCTGGACTAGTAGAAGAGTGACTAAAGACTGAGATTATTGCTTTCTGTTGCTATTTTCTATTGTGACTTCAGCACTCTGTAATTTATTCAGTGAATTCCCCCCGGTGTGAGATCATTAAAGTCTTAGTTCTTATTTGGTCACACACCATTCCCTATGTAAACCTTAAGTCTTCTTACCTATTATCTAGCAGCAGACTGGGTCATTAAATGTATTTTTGTAATCGCACAGATGTCTGCTACAGTAATAAAATGTTTGCCTGAGGTGCAACAAAGGTTTAAATCCAAGACTTCCATACCATTTCCTCTACAATAAAAGCATAATGTAGCTCAGTTTCAACAATAACAAGTCATCCAAAAATCGCATTCTCTGTGACCTTTAACAGAACAACAAAAAATGAATCTGGTTCTCAAATTGTGTGCCTTGATGTTGACATAATTAGTTTAGGAAATTCAAGTGTTGCAGCAGCACATAAATGGAACCTATAAAAGAAATTTAACTATGGAAAAGACCTTTGCTGATACAGATTGGACAACCTTACACCAGACCTATTACATGTTCAAAATCTAACCATTACAGTAGCAGAAGGCCCAGAACGGTCATTGCTGATGAGGCCAACCACTATGAAATTGCTTTTAGCCACAGTTTCTGTAGCTATTACAGCCTAATCATTACACCCGTGTGTTTTTATCTTCCTCGCAGGTCACACAATCTAAAGTGGCAAAGGTTTCTTCCAGATTTACTGAAGCTCAGGGTCTCAGGCAGACATCTGGAAGCAGGTTATGTTTCATACATGAAGCAACATTTGCTGCACCTTTGGTCTACACTTATTCCCATATGTTCATCCTTCACTCTGCCATTTTTAAGAAAAGCTAAATAAATTTAATATCTGACTTTGACTCTAATGTCCGCTTCACTCTGAAGACTCAAACAGTGGCAGGTTTTTGTCTGCAACATGATTTCTTACACCTTCTCCATTTCGCCCTGCTCTACTCCAGCCTGCCTGACATTGTTATTGATTTTTCCCCTGTCAACTTCCATTAAATTTGCAGCTCAGTGAAGACGCACAGGCCAAGGTGGGGGCGTAAGAATACTAAAAGGGAGATTACATTATCTAAGCCCAGCCCAGTGTGCCTGCATGGGCTTCAGTGATTTCATGTTTGTGTGTAGGCAATGTTTGCACTTTTCATTGAATCATGGGACATCATGATGGACCACACTGTGAACTTTACTGTCTGAAGCTGCTGCTGCTGCTGCAGAAGCACTGAGGGGTGGAGGGGCTACAAGAAGCATAACAGGAGCACACTACTGCCTGACGGTGCATTCACGTACCATCGGTTGGATGTGGTGTAGTCACAAAATGTTATAGGTACGTTTTTATTATGGGAATCATATGGAGCAGTGGTAGTGTCTGCTGTGGTAGTGTAATTATTGTTTTAATTGGTGTAATATCAGAGGGTAAATATGACAATTAATATAAACCAACCAATCATAACAGTCTACGTCACTTTGAATATTGCTCCACGCCCCGCCTGAGTGTCAGAAAATTGCACTTTTCCCGACTGATCATCCTAATTAAGGTGTGTTTGTGAGATTCCCGACTGTCCGTGAAAGCAGCATTGATCCTGCGGAGTTTCGGGGAAGCGCATCTGAGGCGCGTTCACGTCTCCACACACACATACACGCACACACAAGCGCGCGCAGCCATACAGCAACACACACACACGGGGAGCATCCCTGAGCGGAGGGAGCGCTCGTTTTGGTTTAACAATCCGGATTCAGAACCACAGTTTTATATTTTAATCACGCCTAATAACAGACTGTCTCCAAACACCGCAGAATGATCCCGGGCCCAGCCGAGCCGTCTGGATTCTGAGGCCCGCACAGAGATCCACCTTGCACCGGCGGAGAGGACCCTCGCTGGCCGCGTTCGCCTCCAGCAGCAGCAGCAGTCAGCCCCCCAAGACAGAATGTCAAGTAGCGCCGAAGAAAGTCAGTCCAGGGGCGGCGGCTCCGAGTGTGACTTGAAAATGGCCTCATCGAGCAACACGTCCCCGGAGGGTGGACCTCCACCACCGCTGCACCAGAACCGTATACGGCAGGTGGGTGTCCGTCCGTCCGCCCGCAGCCCCGCCGCTGCTCTTGAGTCTGCATTGACCGGCCCAGCCAGTCAGCCGTGTAACGAGCAGCCCGAACCGCTGCTGATGCTGCGGGCTGCGGGCTGAGGGAGAGCGGTGAAAGGCGTTGCCGTGTGTGTTTGAGCACGTCGGCTCTGGTGATGTGACACATCCTCTCAGATTTAGCGTTGAATTGTGTTTTTTAAATTAGCTGCTGATGGAAGTGCAAGCCTCTGTGCGGAGATAAGTACCATCTGTTTTCATAAGAGACTTATGTGATAATACCAGAATAGGCCAATTTGTTGCCTGTGTGGCCGTCAAAATAAACAGCAGCAGACTGCAGTGAGCAATGTTTACAACTTCACATAAATCACTGGAGCTTTTCTGTTTACATGGACCATACTGAGGCTGAGCCTCTACCCTAAACATGACATATAATGTGTCTCTTGGGCTCTTTTATTTTAATAGGTTGGTTTAGCTTCAGCATAATGCATTGTTAGGTAAATACTGTCTCTGAAGCCACTCTTGGGCTGGGCTGCTGTGCCAATAAGTCATTCTGTCCTTGTGTGGACTGAAATACTAATATTACTATGCAGCTTCTTCCTCCTCTCTTCTTCAATCTACATATCTGCAAAGCAGCTGCATTTATTGCTAACACCAAGGTGTGCACACAAGCTCAAGTCATTTGTGCCTGTGGGTTTGTTTTCATACATGTAAGGCGTAAAACTTGAGAATGAATGTCAAGTTTTTACCGTCTACTTCTGATCATGTAACGTGAGTGTTTCTCTGTTCGGTGAAAGTGAGTCAGGAGATGGTAGATGGCCGTTTCCTGTCTCAGTGCACTCTCTCAGGCTAATGTGATTTCAGTAATGGACTGTAGTGCTACACACACACACACACACACACACACACACACACACACACACACAGAGACACACACTTAAGTCTCTTTCTTTTAGGGTGGGGCCATTGAGCTCACATACTTGAATGCAATCAGGAGTTTTTGTATCATCGGCGTTGAAATAAATCTAAAGTGCTGTTTGCAGAGCGAATTGGAATAGTTGTGTCCTTTTGTTGAGAGAAGATGAGCAAATTAGTCAATTAACTAGCGCTCAACATGTGTGTGTCTGTTTATCTTGATGCTCTTTAATGATAAGATGTCAAAAGTTTAGGTTGGAAGCTTGGAGGAGTAAACTGTTAATCTTTTATCTTGTGCCATTTACTGACATCTGTATCCACATGTGTGCAGATCTTAGAGGATCTCCCGACTACATGTCAGTCTGTTACATCAGCTGAACTTGGATAAACACTTCTGCTAAGCAGCTTTCGACACAGAAGCACAGTTTTACTGTTTACCTCTTAAGTGAAAGCTTTTTTTGCTTTCCACATTCTCTGTGGAAACTCCTTTTGGCACCTTAAGTGGGTTATGTGCTGGTAACTGTTAAATGATCGCTTCGACCTGATCACAAAAAACAAACAAACAGTGTTTTCCCTACACGCCTACGCTCTCAAGAGTTTTCAGTGAGTAAATGTGTTTCTTTTGATCCACTGTAAAGCTACAAAGTAGTTTTGGATAGTTGAAGGTACAAACCTGTTAAGGTATGAGGCTATCTGAGGCACCTGGGTGGTGCAGGAGGAAGAATCATTTACCAATGCAGAGATCCATGTTTAGCCCCCTCACAGCAGTGCCTCTGACTTGGCCCCATATGATCGATCACAAGTGGCAGTGGTGATGAATGATCATGTCCTCGTCGCAGCACCAGTAGCTCCTACTGGTTTATCTTTTTGTCTACAGCCTACCCTCGGACAAGAGTGTGACTTTGAGTTAGTAAGGCCTAAACTGCAGGTAGAATTGGGCACTGGAGGGAAAAAGACACCAACAAATGAGAGAGGTATCACTCAATAATGCCCTTTGGTTAGAGCATTGTTTACATCCACCAGGTTGAAGCTGGGTGGGGTGTGGTTCTACTGGGAGTTATGGGAGGTCACTAAACTCAATACACCATTGTACAGAGCACCCATAAGAAGAGATGGAGTGTGGGTGGAGCTGAATGAAGCCTGGCTGCTGAAACCAGCCACCTGTGATGGCACCTACCTGTCATTCAAAGCAGCCACACTGTTAATCTGCATAACTTTAAGCCTTAATATAATCTGAACAGGTGAGTTGTATATAAATTCACCCTCAGTACAGTTGTCATGAACGGGGAAATTAGCTATAGAGACCAAAACAGTTTTTTGTACCAGGCTGTAAACATGTTTATTTCTGCTGTGAAGTTGGACATTTTAACATGGGGACTTATGGAGACTGATTTCTTATGTAGCCAGCCTCAGGTGGGTGTTTGATTACTTCAGGTTTTGGCACTTTGACGTTGGCTTCACTTCACAGCTGTGGAGGTTGCTGCTTGGTCCTGACAAGAGGTCTGATCAGGCGATTGGTGTGAAGGGCCTTTAAAGCTGAATTCATTGTTTAGTTTTATTGTGGCATTTTTTTTTTGCCACTTGGGAGCAGAAGAATTCCACACCAAGCTGACAGACACAGCTGTGACATAATATTGGCTAACATGTTAGCAAACATTTGCAACATTTACAAATCCAGCAGAGCATCCAGAGCAACATTATTTAGAGACGGAGCTCTGGTGAAAAATATCTGTGTCGTTAGCTTTGCTAGATAGTTTGACCTTCTTCACCAGGTAGTTGCTACTTTGTCTGACTGCAGTTTCGTGCTGGTGGTTTCATCAGAGGTTTTTTTTTTGCAGAAAACATGCCATGCTGCTGCTGCTGGAATTGGGGTTGATGAAAGCAGCGAGGCTGAAGTAAATGAAAAACCACAGCGATGAGCTAACCGAGCACAGAGTTGTGTGAGAATTCTCTGTGGGTTCATCACTGCGCTCATTTCACATCACGTATAGTCATTGTTTTTAGTGTGTATTTTGATGCAGATATTTTGGTTTCATTTGAATATGTCTTTTCAGAAACAACAACAAGGTGTCTCAGGATAATTGGCACATTGTTTCTAGGAAACATTCAAAGTCCTGTTAATCTCCTATAGTATCCTACAGTGTTGACAGAGAACTACCACCATGCAATATCTCGCAATCTAAAAATAGCTATATGGCTATGCTACTCGAGGTTAAGTGAAAAACTATGTTTTCTGTGATTCACTTAAAGCCAGTGGAAGCTCTGTGACAGAGAGTAAGTGTGAAAGATGCACAGATGCAACATGAACTAATAGGAAAAACCTCAAGTGAAATACAGCTAATAAAACTTGATATTGAGATAGAGCTCAGCACAGAAATAACAGATTAACGCACAGGACACGATGTGATGTGATGTGAGGCTCTTATACTCGCAGGTCTAAAAATACAGCCCGTCTCTTGTGTGATTGTCCAGGGAGAAAAATAGCTTCTTCCTAGCCAAGTGGCTCGTGTGTCCAATATCTCTGTGCTCGCTGAACCTTTGTCACCGGGCGTTTACTCATTGCTGCTCTGGTGCTGGTGTTGAGCGATCGCGTCCCACAGTCTGCTTTCTCCTTCTGTCTGAACAATACAGAGACTGCGTCACACTTTGTCAAACCTGCCTGTGCCAGTCCACTTCCCTGTGGGTGAATAGTGGATACTTAAGAGCTCGGTTTACAGAGATCAATTCAGGACTGGATTTTATGCCCACTGCAGTCTGATATTGATAATTGAAATGTTAGAACCTCCAGGTTTCAATGAGACATGGCTTAAACTCTCAGAGATGAGATAAGGACTTTTGTTTACCTCCAAACACAAATGTCTTGTCTTATATGTAGACATAAATGCTGTTTAGGATGAGACAACTTAACCTTGTGATCACTTTTCAAGTAAACTGACTGCATCATCCTCTCTTTCCCTTCATTTACAGCTCTTCATGCACCATTCCTTTTTCCAGCTTCCTATCCATCTCTTCCTCTTTCAGAGCCTCACTTTCTCCCACTGCCTTCTTTACCCTAGTTTCCTCCTCGTCTTCATGGCCGTCATTCTCATCCATCAACTCATTTCCCTCCAAAATGCCGCTCCCTCTCCCTTCGCCCCGTGTCTGCTCCACCCTCCTCCTCACCCCTAGTCCCCTACACTAAGATCCTGATGTGCCAGGAGGTCAGATTTCACTGCAGCCTTTGACATTTTCATCTCACCACTCTGCCTGTGTCTCCTCTGCCTCTCTCTGTGTGTCTGCCTCCCCCCTATCTGTCTATCTCGCTCTTCTCCACTGGGAGTGGTATGATGGGATTCTGCAGGAAGGGAGTCCTAATGGAGTCATGGCCTTCATTACATTACCTCTGAACAACTACAGTCACACACACACACACACACGCACAGCTATAGCATGAGGTCCAATAGGAATATCTGACCAGTTGGGGTCTCTGTGGGTGAAGTTATACAGAGTATATAAGCATACACACACACCCAAACAAACTCAGCATTACTTAGCTGTATTTACCAGAGCTGTTAGAGCACTTGTCTGGTTATAAGTGCTTACAGAGAAACCTGGGAGACCGCAAGTCAGCCGCTCCAGTACCTCGACTGAGGGTTACCAGAAGCCATTAAGAATTAATTAATATTTGTTTTCTTGGAGATACCTGCATTGTTGTGTTCCGTAGTTAGGCATGATTCAGCAAGATGTGTCCGCCCAGTGCTCTGTCCCGCTCCCTATATACCATCAGCATAATCAGTTTTGACAAACAGACCCCACCGAAGTTTGTTGTCAGTATGCAGCCTTTGTTTTTTAATATAATCTCTCCTTTGAATGGGACCTTAAGTGCCGTTATGTTACTGTATGAACATCATAAATGATGCAACATCAAGTCTTAAGTTACCCAGGGCTGCAACCAGTGATTATTATCATTATCTGTCATAATCAGTTATTTTTTTTAATGAGTGATCAAATCATCGTTTAATCTATAAAATATCAGAAAATCATTAAATGGTCTGTTGCAAGTTTCCACTCAGAGTCAGACGAGAGATCGAAGACTGTAAAACTGAAAAAATTTTTGATAACTGATTGGAATTTGTGCTTGAAAAATGACACAATTATGAAATAATGAATCAATAACATTCACTGGTTCCTGCTTCCTATATGTGAGGACTTGCTGCTTGTCATCTAGACTATTGAATATTTAAGGGATCTGGTTTTGGTTGGACAAAGCTTTTGGTATACATCACGATGGGCTCCAAAATTTACATTACTTTCTGGTAATTTAACTTTTTGACAAAATAATCCGAAGATTAATCAATAATCGTTAGCTACAGCCCGAGTACATTGCATGTTTTGTAGAACCAAACTCAAAGCTTTACAAGCATGCAAATCCCCACGAGCTGTAACCATGCAATGTTTGGTACAACTTAATGACTTCAGTGATTGATTGATTATCAAATCTGTTGGGTTTTTTTGCCAAATGACTACTCAAATAATTGAAATCTAATCATTTCAGCACTATTGTTATTGTCTTTAGGGCTGCATATATATCGATTATTTTCATAATCAGTTAATTCACAGATAATTTTCATTAATCATTTCATTAATTAGAATATTTGAAAGTTATGAAAATGTCTCAGATTCCCACAGCTCAAGGTGATGTCTTGTTTTGTTCAACCAACAGTCCAAAGATATTCAATGTACAGTGATAATATAAAACAATAGAGAGAAGCAGCATGCCTCATATTTAAGGAGCTGGAACCATCATATTCTTGGAATTTCTGCTTGAAAAGTAAATCAAATGATTATTTAATTATCAAAATAGTTGCTGATTATCAATTATCAATAGACTAACTGATTAATCGTCTACTAGTCTCAGCTCTGGTCTCCTCGCTGTTGTTCTGAACCGTGTCTGCTGTGCTGTCCAAAGCTGACCTGCAGAATTGACTCACAAATATTCACATCCCACTTGTGGGGGAAATTTTACCTCAGACGGTGACCATATTTGGCATGATACTCCTCTAAATATCAAGGAGCCACATCGTCGACCAGCTCTGATGCAACATACAAGCAACAGTCATGTGATGGTTATCTATGGGCTTCGTATGAGTTTCCATACAGTGTAATGGTGATAGGGTTGTGAGAAAAGCGCAGGTATTCCTGTCCCGGATCCAACATCCATATAGACTGTTAGCATTTCTATATTTGGGTACAAACGGCATCCTGATACTCATGTACTGTCCTTCTTGGTTGTCATGGTACCCCATAACTAGTTGGGGGTGGCCTAGTTATATCTGACACCATCTCCCACTGGCCTATTTTTCCCCCGATGGATGTTTGAAGAGCAGAGATAGCATTGTTTGATGAGTCATAGTTCGTCATCGTCGCGCTTTTCTCGTTTAGGTAAAAGGCCGTTCATCAGAAGAGTCGAGACAAGACAAAGTCAAAGAGTGACAAAGACAGGAGAGGCTGAGGGAGTGCATGAATGCATTAACTGGCCACAGATGTGGGATTTAAAGATTGATATGCTCCCTCAAGGAAGGGGTGATATCAGATGCATCCTTTGCTGGTCGTGCTCTATAGAAGGCAGGTGTTTTTGGACTGGAGGCAGTGGGAGGCATTTAGATGTCAATTATTCATTAAGGCCTCATAACTGTGTTTCCCGTCAGAAAGACAGAGAGAGGGAGAGAGAAGCGGGGCGTGGCCGGTGATCAATGGACTTCTCAGAAGCTCAACTCACAACACCTTCATGTAAATGTGCTCTTTCTCTTTCCCTTTCCCCTTCTCTTTCACTCCACTCCACTCCTCCTCTCTCTCCATCCCCTCTCAAAATGTTTGAGCTGAGAAAGTGAAGGTTTTCTCACAGGGGAACACATCAAAGCTCTGCACACTGCACACAGGCAGACAGATAAACTGGACACACACACATATATTCTGGTGAAAAATTGATTTTGCCACATGCTGAGGAAGATGCTGTGATGCAATTTTGAACTCCTGCAGTTGGGCAGTCAGACTCATCGCGATTGGTTTTAGTGAACGGTGTGACTGCTGATTAAATGTACTTACACATCTGTTTTATTCAGTTTGAATAATTTCCTCTCTTTTTATTTTTAATTGCCAGCCTGGTTATTTCTCTCTCTCTCTGCGTCTGACAGCATCACTCAGCATTCCTCGTACGGCCGCGTGCTGCCGCCAATTTTAGGTCACACGCTTCATTATTCATTGTACGTTCAACTCGGAGGTGAAATCAGTTTCTGCCTCAGTAACCTTTGTCATCTGACGCTGGATGAGATCAGCTACCAGATGGAAATACATTCTGCTAATATTTAAGCGATGGCAGCACATAAACTGTGAGTCAGAGTGGTAAAACAGAAAATGTGTCTGTCTGCCATGAAACTGTGTGCAACATTTGTGGGCCGTGGCATCTCTGCGCGTGGTCCAGAGGTGAAGATCGGTCAGATTTCAAGATGTTGTACGCAAATTACCATTTGGAGAAAGTGTTGCCAAAGTTGTCAGTATCTGACCTTCTAGAAAATTCAGTTTTGTCTCATATCCAGACACATTTTTTTGCCAGATGGGGGTCTGGCAAATCTCAAACTCCATCTTTTTACTTACTTCATCTTAGCTCTAGAGTAACTAATGAGGACAATTAATGTCTTAATGGGCAGATGAGTCATTGTGTTGCACTCTTCTGAACCCATGACCTGCTTGCACAGTACGTTACAGGCTTCTTCACACACTACTCCCAACAATCTCAAGCGCCCCATGCCAGGATATTGATATTACTTAGCATCGATAGCTTGTGCAGTAGGACTGCAATTTGACTGGAATATGGCAGTTTATTTTCCAGTGGACTCCAAGACTCTCTCTCTCTCTCTCTCTCTCTCTCATTTCATTAACGGGAACGGCAAACTGACGTCATGTGCTCCCCGGGGGAGACTTGGGCAGCACTTCAAAGAGGAAAAAAAAAAGAAAGGAAAAGCCGTAAATTAATTTGACGGCCATTTCCAAAGCAAAAGGATTTCAAAACCAACCCTCCTGTATCATGGAGAAGCAGTGGGTATTGGTTATGGTTGCAGGCATTGCATTTTTCTGATAGCTTTTAGATATAACACCTCATAAACCCCCTGTCAGCTGAATAATGAAATTATAAAAAAATATTCAGTTGCTTGCTCTGCATTTTTTGCCACATCGATTATTCTTATGGTTTGTTTTGGAAACAGGATGCTGAAGGCTGCAAGCAATCAGTTAATGTAGTGCTGCTGTCTGCCTGTAGGGCTGCTGCTCGTCTGTCTGTGGAAGTAAAGAGGCTTGTATAAATTGTGTGCACTTGTCTCTGTGTTTTGGAGGTGGTGCTGCTTCAGGGCGTGGTCGTCTTCACTTCTTCCCCTCCAGTCACTCCCTCTAGGCGCATCATGTGGCCGTATCAAGGTTATATCTCCAATCCACAGTGCGTCTCTCTATTCCCTCTCTAACCCACCCACCCTCGGTGTCTCGGTGTTATTACTCACTGTTTTTGGGTGTGGTCTGATCTGGATTTGTGCTATTAAATTTGAGACTGTGTGATTTGGTTTTGTGAGAAGCAGAGAGAGAGAGTTAGTGTGTGTTGTGTACTTTATGGGTCTGACCTTTCATAGGCAGTAAAAGAGGCAGCAAGATGACTTGACATTTAAATCATATCTGCGAGCCAATCCATTACTGTCTCTGCTCTGTATTTTGTTCACTCTGTTACGTGTTTACACATTTATACTGCGGACTAGCGATTTAACCATTTACACAGGTCTACCTGGAGGACTATCGATGCTTTAAGTGCAAAGATCTGTTGTTTTTGTCGGGTTGTTGGTTGATTTATGAAGCCCACAGCTTGGTCACATAACTCATTCCTGTAGCAAAGCCTCGTAGAGACTGTGTCGTGTTTTTACTGCCATTTAAGCACAAAGTCACCGCTCATATTAAGAACTTCTTCATCTGGAAACTATGTTTGTTTGAACATGCAGCTTTTGGAATCAGGCAGGTAGTAAAACTGCAGTGTTATCTCATGTTACAGTCATGTGGATGTGGTGCAGGGTTCAGCTGCAGTTTAGGATCAATATCCCGAAGGGAAATGGTGGGCTGTGTGTGTGTGTGCGTGTGTGTGTGTGTGTGTGCATATTCTGAGCGTCAGTGTGGGCACTGCAGACCTCCTGTTGTTGTCTTGAGCGTAGTTTCTATAAAAAAATAATCCCCCAGGTTTCTGGATGTGTTGTCTCTATTATGAAGCCATGGTCTAAATTAAGTCGAGTGAAGCCTGGGTTGCTGGTGTTATTTTACCACTGTTGACTGCGATAGGCTGAAAACCAAAACATGAAACATCATACTGGAGAGCTTCTCGAAATTGTTAAGTGCAAATAAAAGGAGGGCAAAAAAATCAGGAAGAAAACGAGGCACTCACCAAAATAAAATGACTTTATATTGAACTGGCAAGTTCTAAAAATAGAACACGGTTCAATAATAACTACCTGAAGAAGGACGAAACACATCGAAGATGTACAACCGTTTCTTCATGATTTTTTTCATGAAGAAACTCTAAAAAGTCTCTTTAAAGGGTTAATTAAACAATTTTAAAATTGTACTTTCTTGCTTCCTGAGACTTAGACTTGTAAATCTATACCACTATCATGTCTGTGCGTTATAAAGATGGGAAGCAGTGGGCAAACAATCTCTCCAAAGCTCCAAAATACACCCACCAACATCTCTCGCAAAGTAACCGTGGCATTTCATTTGTTTAATCCGTGCACAAACTGGAATGAAACGACAAGAAGTTGAGGTTTTCAGGGAGTTATGGAGTGGAACTATTTGTCTTCAGGTGCTGTGACTTCCTGGAAACGATGCTTTCATTTCTCACCACAAGAAATGAACTATTAACTATTCAGACCTGAACTTTCTTTGAAAAAGCATCTATTGATTTTGTGTTTCAGCATAAATTGTATCCTGTACGGGAGTTTTCTTGGTTGGCATTTACAATCTTGCCACATAGAAGAACTCAGTGATGCACTTGATACTAATATCAAATGTATCAGAGCGTAGGAAGCACTCGAGTCTCTTGGGTTTGGTCTTCGAGTCCACTCTTAAAAAAAAGTGTTGAAGTATAAGAGATTCAGGCCTTCTGCTGCACATGGAGATTTTCACTCACACACTCACTTACCAGGTTAACGTAAGCCTAATGCATCACTTAAACCAAACACAAGCACAAAACTAGCATTTCTCAGTGAATGGGTGCAGTAAATGGGAGGAGGGGGGTTTGAAAAAAAATGTGTCATGAAAATTGTATGGGCTTCTAGAAGTTCAAATGAGTCATCTTAAACAGAAAGAACCCCCCCCTCCATTAAATCTCAGATGCATTATACACCATCAGACACTCATATGACTGGCAGAACTCCACTAGTCAGCACCGTGGCTCCATTATCAGGCAGACAAATCACCAACAACAACAGCGGCAACATCCAGAGCAACCATAGAACAGCAAAAATGATAAGACACCGGCTCCCAGGAGCAGAGAGATGATTTAAGTAAACAAACGAATGGCTCATTAGCTCATTTACTACAAATTTGTATGTACTTTACAGTATAGTTATGCTCCAAAGCATATCATAGAATCAATTCATGCATTGTTCCTACTTTCAAGGCAGCCACCGGTTCTTTTTAGTTCATGTCAGTATGATATGAAAATAAATCTGCAGAGACAAGCAAGTTGTGCATAGGCAATCCATCACAGCGAACATTTATTTGTGTATTGTCAAAGTTACGTTTCTTTTGCTTCGTAATGGAGTGAGCACTGTTGGGAGATCAAACAAGAAAAGACTAAACACGGACGTCGTGAAACGTTTCTCACATTTAAAAATGCTGCAAGCAACTCTTTGCACATCCACGTGTGAATGTGTTTATTTGTGTGCATGCACGTGACGGGGCGCTGTACATACGCGCCACACCTGCATGCACACATCCACCCACAGTTTTAAAACACACGATCAGACACGTGCACCGTGCAGCCTCTGTGTCTCTCATATCTGTCTATCATAGAGACTAATGGGCCGTATAAAAGCCTCTGGATCTATAAAATGAAAAGTAGACCATTAACCCTCCTCGCGTACACTAAACTAAGAGAAACAAGAGCTCGCATCAGCTCTCTTTGGGACCCCGCCCCCCTCCTTCAGTGTAATCTGACTCCCAAATGGACTCACAGACACACACACACACACACACACTTTAGTTTTTTAATGTATTCTCCTAATCCTCATTATCTGGCATGAGTGATGGAAGGGATCAATAGAGGTCATTGATCAGCCTTTGCTGATGCATAGACATTGGGAAGTTTGTATTAATAAAGACATACTGTGCTCACACACACATACACACACACACACACACACTGTAACAGTATTACAGTAAGAACACTGTTTCAGGCTCAACTAACATGCAGATCAATAAGCTGATAGATTCTGGCTGTTAAATATGAAACTCAAGAACTAATACAGTACAGCAGTTCTTTAGATTTGCCTGCAGTGTGCAGTATAGTGTGTGTTATGTTTGTGTTTTACTTTTAAGTTTCAGGACTTTAAAAGATTAGATGGATTACGTAATGTGCGCATAGTTATTCCTAGACGCCAGATATAAAACAAAAAGTACTGAAAGACTGGGACATAAAGACGTGACGTGGTCTCATGAGAATAGCAAAAACTGGAATGCATCATTGCAAAGCTGAGACCGAAGTCGTTTCAGGATTCTGTTATCTTTTTTAGCACAGCCCCGCTGTTGGAAAACTGTTTTTAGGCTGTTTTACATGCATACATTATAATGAGCATTTATTAATCTTGATTTAATGTTCTTAATATTTAAAGACTGATTAACGATCCTGGAAAATAAATATCTGAAGAATTCTTTATTCTGTTTTGAATCTCAGACTCATACAACACTGGTTTTTAACCTGTGGGTCCCAAAGCTTCACAGGGGGTCGTGAGGCCTTCTTGATTTCAGGTCTACCTATATTCACAGAGCCTTGCCTCTCTGCTAAACAGCCTCATCTTGCATTAGAAAACAGCTAAAACAACCAAAAAGCTAATAGAACAATGGTCAAGCATGAGAAAACTAAAGAAGTCTGTTAAAAACTGTAACAAACACTTTATACAGACATAAGATTGTATAAAAAGTTATTAAAGTATCAGGAAAAATCATCGCAGATTCATCCAAATCTCTCGTTTTATGCAAACTATTTAGGTTAAAGTTACAGTTTATCAGTTATTGTGTACTGTGATTTTAGGGAAAAGGTTGGGAACCACTGTCATGGAATAATTATATAAGATAATGCATCATCACTGAATTAATGTTCTGTTATTCATCCATAGCTGTTTCCTCATTCTCTGTTTGACCAGCAGAGCGTGCTAGAGGTGCAGATCCACAGAAATGTTCGAACAGCAGGATCACCATAAAACTGAATGAAGCAGTCAGGCTTTTTGTGCACCAGAGTAGAGCATTTTAAATTGCATGACAGAGCCGAGCGATTCAGCAGATGTGTCCCATTCATGGTAGAGAGAGATGTTGCTGACGTTGTTGTTGTTGTTGTTGTTGTTGTTGACTGAGCCGGCGAAAACATGTGAACAGAAATAGAGGTGTGAGGTAGTCTCCCTGTCCTCTGTGCTGAAATTTCAAACTCCTAACATTAGCTGCATTGATAAAGAGACACCTTGACACCCGTCTGCTAGTGATGGACACACACACACACACACACACACACACACACACACACACACACGAGCTGTCAAATCATATTCCATCAACCGACAGTACCGGCGGTGCAGTTGCAGTTGAGACGCAGACCGACCCACTTTCCCCGCCCCATGCAGGGGGAAGCCTGCCTGCCTTGCAGGTGATTGGGAGCCACTGTTCTGTGCTCTGTGCTCACTGGTCCCCCTCCGGACCGGGTGGTGTGTCCCGTCTTCTCTGCTTGCTCACAGAAGGACAGCCTGTACCCAAGTTCACCCTGTTTCTCTTCCTCCCAACTCTTCTTTCTCTTCCTTGCAGCGGTCCTTCTTTTCACACTCTTCATTTTAATTCATCCTTTCCACCCTCGCTGTACAATTTTCTTCTCTCTGTAAGACTTGACCCAAGATGTCTTGGGTCAAAACCTTGGCTTCAAAACCAAACTTGCTGTTCTTTTAAAGCCACTTTGCATCCGATTTTTATGTGATTATCCTCAAAATTATTGTGCAATTAAATAGAATTAGTTTTTGCTCATCGAAAACTAGACAGTCTCTTGGTTAGATCTATGGGACGGTAGCTTTTCTGATGCTATCACTCGGGGTCACCAAACTGGTAAATTCCACACAAAATGTCTAAAATATTTAACATATTCCACCTGTTTTCTTTCGCTCTCCCCGTCTGATTCAGCCCCATCTCCCCTCCTCACCCAGTAACCTTTCTTCTTCCCCATGGGTCCTTTCTTCCCTCAGGATACAGCACAGTTTCACAGCAGTAGTAAGAGAGAATAGCTGCAGCTATAGCAGTCAGCTGGCTGTTGGCATGCAGCCTCCCTAAACCTCTCACACAATAAACGCTTTCCTGTGACAGTGGCTCACATTAACACACACACACACATGCACATACACACACACACAAATGTTTTGTAGCCACATCTGTTCACTTGGAGTCGGGTTTTCATGTACATCTGGACTGGGTCATTTCCTGTGTATTTGTGTGCGTTTGATTGAGTGTGTGTTGGGATGTGTAGTGACTAAGCGGTTGGGTCTTACTGTCATCATTCATCAACCCTTTTCAGTCATCGTCTCCCTCTGTCATGTTCATGTGCACATGAATGTGAATGGTTCATGTTCAGTCGGTGTGTATGGATGTGTGGAGTGTTTGGTAGCTGTTTCCTGGCTTGATGTGAAGAAGAATTGATGCAGAGGGGGACAGTGTCAGTTAACGGGATCATATTTTGGAGCCAATCCACAACCTGAGGATATTTTTTTATTGCATTTTCAGTTGATGACTAATTTGCAAATATGTGGTTCTTAGTGTTCATTAATTAAGTTAAGGACGCGTAAGAGTTAAAAACTTTTGGGAAGGGAAGAGGTAGAAAGAGGAAGTCATGGCTCACGCTGCGGCCCACCTGAAGAAAGCTCGAGAGCTCGAGCAAAGTGTCGAGTACAGAGCTCTACAGAAAGCCAGAGAGAGGAGGAGACGTCAGCGCGAGAGAGCTGAGCGAAAGCGGCAGGTAAAAACGCACATTATCATATCTACATGTTCATATTTTGATATTTCAACAACACATGCTCTTGCAGGCTTAACGGCGTACTGTAAGCATCGGTGTTAGGCCGTTGTGTGTGTGGGGAGTGGGTGGGTTGTGGGGCTTGCACAGATGTGGATGTGGTCGACCGGGCTGCTGTCCTCTCAGATGATTTATAATGCAGTGTGAGGGAGATGGATGATGGTGGAATTGATGACAGATGTGAGAAAGGCTCAAGCTCAGAGGGAGGTCACATGCTGACCTTAGACTGAGTGACCTTTTGGTGAGATGTGAAATAAATGGTACGGTAAAAAGGTTCATGGGAATTAATGGCCAAAGTGGAGTCCATTATTTTCTAGTATTGGAACGCAGTGCATTATTGTGCTTATGACCTTTAAATATATCATGTAGCCTGATTTCCTCTGAAAGATACCGCCACACACTCTTTATTTGGATTAAAATTGTGTTTGACAGCACTCATCAAATTAATATTGTGTGATTATACTTGTTATAGTACAGGCCATTACAGTGGTTTAAAATTACCATAAATGGCCGTGTGTGCATGTAAATACAGCTGTTTATGATACAAAGTAGAGTTTCGATGTACCTCCAATGTAAGCATAGACTTGGACAGAGTACTGTACAGTGTATAATCCAGTATCCTCTGTTACATGACTGACTGCAGGTCAAATCCGGTGCAGATACAGAGATTACAGCTGGTTCTCAATCACTCCAATCTCAGTGCTTCCTTGGCGGAGGGTCGAACAAGAAAGCAAGCAAGCAGAAGTGATTGAAAAACACGCTGCAGCATAGACAGACAGAACTGACACATGTGCCTTTTGTATGATGTGCAGTTGTGATTATACTATTTAAATTTGTTATGCGAGGACCCAGAATCTGGAATATTCTGCAGTAACGGCTGTTTTCTGAACCCTGTCTACACGTCAGACATTTTTTACATGATGAACAATGTTTTTTGTGTAAGGTTGTAAGTTACTGAAATCCGAGCACTGAGTTCAGGCTCGACTTCTATCATTCCATCATGACCCTCGGCGTTCCTGAAGAGCACCACAGGCCATGCGCTCTCCAGCCAGACTCAAACCCAGCTGTCATGCACCCCACCCTGGGTACACACAGCGAGGGGTGGTGGTCTTCACTGAGGAGAAGGTCTGGAAAGGTAAAAATAGCCAAGGCGGGAGAGACGGTGAGGGTTGAATGTTTATGGCTGCAGTTGTTGAATCTTACGGAGGAGAAGAGCAGGACTGGGCCTTGGCTTGGCTCAGCTCATAAACTAAGACTAACACAGAGGCAGAGGTGTCCAAGACTGAAGAGTTTTTGCTGAGAAAGGAAGAGAGTGGTGTTAATTGTGACGTAAGTGAGATTTGGACTGAAGACATGGACAGTTTTAATGGATTGTAAGATTGATTGATGCAGCCAAACATCAGGAACGTGGGCTGGAGAGGCTTTTATCTTAAGGAAGCAAAGTAAGAAAATACAAGGATTGGACTTTGGTGGACTGCACAGTGAGTGAAGTGAAGAAAAGCCACAGTTTTCACTTCATAGCTGGGGAATTGCTTCCTGATTTGGATGGTAACCATGGGCAATGCAGCATCATGTAAAGCCTGTGGATCAGATAAAGCTTTAAAGACCAATGGGAGTGACAAAGATTCAAACTATCACTACGGAGCAGCTGACTCTGGATCTGACACTGATGATTCACTGGTAAGAGGCGAAGAGAGAACCACGGTTCATCAGCCTTTCTGTCACACATGTTGCACTGATGATGTGTTCAAGAAAACATGTGTTACAACACGTGTTAATCTCTTTTCTGCTTGTGTGTGTGTGTGTGTATGTGTGTTTGTGTGGTTTGACCCTTGATCCTACACGGGGGTGTGGCCTCATCGCAGACATGTGATGAGGAGTTTGATTGTGTTGGCAAGTTGTCACCCAGCGGCGTTTGACTGACATGTTACTGTCTTAACCCCACCCCACTAAAATGAGGTCAAAACCACGTCAACACTCTCAAATCAATACAGCCAGGAGTCCTTTGCACAAGTATCGTGGCGTGCATGGTGCAGAATAGAAGCTTCGTAAAGTTTGTGAGGGAATATCTTTGTAAATGTTCGTTATTAGCCGATTAATCAGCGGTGAGCTGATCCATAGCAACTATTTTGATTATTGATTAATTGCATAATTATAGATAAAATTACAAACATTCCATACTTTTTGTCAGATGTGAGGATTTCAACAGAACTGAACAAAACACGGGGTCATTAAAGATTAGTCTGTAAAAGCTAATATTACAATACTTTAGTTAGTTTTTGTGTATGTGCTGGGTAAAAATGTAAATATTTTGTATAATAAATAATATATTTGTATAATAAATACAGTCCTATTGCCTTTATAGACACCTCACCTCTACCAGAAATATCAAAAGTAGACCTAAAACAAATGATGTGGACAAATGACACAAGACAAGATGATACCGACACTTGAAAACTTGCTTGTATTCCTGTTCCTAATATTAGTCTCCTTTCTGTCTTCGCCTCTCTAGTCCGACAGTAACACCAGTTTCCTGCGAGCTGCCAGAGCCGGGAATATTGACAAAGTCCTCGACTTCCTGAAAAACGGAGTAGACATTAGCACCTCTAATCAGGTAAGGGAACTTCTTACCAGTCTCAACAGAGGCTGCGTCTAACATCTGGTGCCTGATGACGTCTCTGTTTCTGCTCTTACTCTTGATGTCGTTTTTTTTCCTGTGTCATCTTTACAAATGAACCGCTACACAACAGTCACGGTGTCTTTTCTGTAATGTGCGCTCATTACTTCAATGCCAGAGAGAGTATTGATCATTTACTGCCTGCTGTTGATGTAGTCATGTCTTCAGAAAATCATGTTCAACATCATTTACTGCATAGAGTCAGATTCATTCATTCAAATGACAGGCAAGCATGTGCTAATGTGTGTTGTTCAGCAGATGACAATCACATCATGTTGCTGTGCAGCTAAATGTGACTAAACATTTGTGCAGAAGCTCTAAAATTGAAGTGTTGACTCATTTTAAAGTCTGAACATTAAAAAAATGAAAATATTCACAGGCTGAGCAACACAAGGCAACGTAGGGTCACGAAAACTTTAGTCTAAAGTTTTTATTTATTGGGTTATCAGAATCAGAATCACTTTTATTGGTCAGGTATGTGTGCACATACGAGGAATCTGACTCCAGTTTTACACCTCTCTTAGTGAAAATACACGGGCATACATACAGCTACAACAAGGTAAACATAAGTAAGTACAGTAAGACAATAGTACAGAGTGCAGAGGATGCTGAAATATGATTTATGTAGCAGGTTGCTCAATGTACATGAGGTAGGTGGATATGAAATATAGATATATCATATGCACAGCATTTGTAGATTGTGTATGACTGATTAAATTTACATGTTTAAAGAAAAAACAACTGAAGTGAAACAGTGAGAGTAAATAATTTACAGGTTCAGTGGATGTTTGAGGCACACAGATTGTTCCTGACACTGTGTGTTTGGTGTTAACTGTTCATCAGAGTGACGGCCTGCGGGAAGAAACTGTTCTTATGTCATCAGCTGAATCAGCTCGGTTTTGTCAGCAAAACGGTGGTATTTTTAGTCACGGAAAACTGTAACTGTAACCGTAGAAAAGCTGTTTTATGGTCGACTAAATCTAGATTTTGTCTCATTTTAAGTTAAATGCACAGAATACTGCACACACACACACATTACATTGCTCCTGTCTGTCACAGCAGTAGGTCAAAGCTGTTAACTGGTCAAACCTGCTGAATCCAGCCTTCCCTCTGCTGTGTCACGGTGGCATCACAAAACCGAGCCAGGTCAGCGCATACCTCGACCTACCACGTCGCCCTCACAAGATCACAACAAACCCCAACAATCAACAATTCCTCCCCTCGCAACCACACCCCCCTCTTCCATCCAATCTCAGCTGTATTTGACGGGGTCTATGTCCATCTGACAGCTGTTCTCACCCCCCTCACCCACATTCCACTGGGGGAGGACGGATTAGGGAGGGAACAAAATACTTCCCCCTGGAGCTCTGTGCACCCACCCTCCTCCCCCACCCCTTGCCCTGTCTGTGTCTGTATGATTTACTGTAGTCACAAGGTAGCTTAAAGGACTGTGTGGCTACGTGAGGGTGTGCATATCATCAGCTCCTCACATTTTGTGCTGTCTCATTGCAGGTTGGCCTTTTGTAATTTCCCAGCAGTTTAATGGCAACTATTTATACACTGGGCTGTAATTGGTTGGCACACAGGAAGGAGCAACTGCCCATCCGTAGCTCTACTATTTGTTGTCATGGGCACTGTGGCTTTTTGTTTTGTGCACCAAGAGGGTAGCCTAACTATTCAGGGCTACATACGTCTCACACACACACACACACACACACACATAAACGCACACAGCTCCCTCCCTGCAACAGGAGAGTCCTGCCCTTCATCGTATCTGTCAGGGGTCAGATGATCACATTTGAGCCCTTGTCAGATGACCAAAAATGCAAGTGACATTTTCATATATATCCCTGTGATGCTTTCACAAAGTGTGTTGGTGTGATTGTGCATGTGTGTGTGTGTGTGTGTGTGTGTGTGTGTGTGTGTGTATACTGTAATGCAGTACATGTAATTTTGTCAGGGAGTCACAAGACATAAATACCACTCAGTTATGACCTTGAACTTATGCAGTAAGTTGTGGCTCATTTTAATTTGTATTAGAGAAGTGATCACATGGATCGCACACACACACACACACACACACACACACACACATTGATGTGTGCATATTCCCTCGTATGTATGTGCACAAGCTTACACACATACATACACACATTCCTCAAGTACAGTACTCGTATTCCTCCTCCAGTCATGTTGTTTCATAGTGAAATTGTAGCTCTTATACTTCACACTACTTTTCTGTCATGGCCACAGGCTTAATCATGCAACTTAATTAGAAACACTTTACTTCATGTTCACTTCATGTTTGAGATCTGGCGGTGAAGGTTTATGATCATACTCACCACTGAAGAGGCTCCGCCACACGTTAACCAGATGCATTGTTTGCATTGACGGCAGCTCACGAGCGGTTTCTCCCACCACAGCGGTACGACCCTCCGTGACATGTGCTGATTGACATTTTCCCCAGATATGATGTCATTTGAACCATAATGACATTTTCAAAGAGATACCAATTTTCTACAAACACAACGACAGGATGTGATTCATTCAAAAGTATCAGGTTATGTGTGATTAGCGGCAGAATTGCTCGAAAGGAAATGAGTGGATCAGAATCGTGTCGGTGGAAAAAAAGCACTCCACACAATTGCAGGACCATTATCTGTCAGCGTTGCAGTCAGCAGAGGCAGAGCTCTGTCGATAAGAGCACCAACAGGCATTAAAAATGATAGAAATCTAAAATGTGCGGTCTGGTTACAAGCAACGAACAAACGTATAATCTGCAGTGACATTTTTCAATTAATCGATTAGTTGTTTGGTCCAAAAAATGTAAGAAAGTGGTGAAAAATGCTTGAAGTGATGTCCTCAAGTGTCCTGTTTGGTCCATAAAACAAAGATAATAAGTTAAAAGTCATAAAGGACTTAAGAAAACAGAAAATAGTCACATTTGAGAAGCTTAATGAATTGATGGATTGACAAAATAGTTGGTAGTTGCCAGCTAATTGATTAATTGACTAATTGTTCTTGTTCTAATGTAATAGATGTGACAGATATCCTTAAATGAACACCAGCAGATGTAACATCATCAGTGGTTTCTGGGCTTGACTTTGTCAAACTGTACACCTGGACGACAGCCCCAGATGCTGGAACGTAACACGGGAATTTTAAGAGTTGCTCTTGGCGGTGTGCTAAGTAATAACTGAAGAGTCTGATCCTAGAAAGCAGCAGCGGGGGTGACGAGGGCCAGGAAGTCTGACGCCAGGGACAGAAGGCTGTCCAAGTTAGTTAAAGAGAGAGACAGATACACCGTCCTGTCAGCCAAATCCACAGCCAAACTACTGCACAGATTTTATGAATGGCATAAATAAGACACCTTCTTGACAGGTAACTTTAGCTCGCAGCTTATAATATAAGATCTGTAGGCAGCATCTGTGTGTGTGTGTGTGTTCAATGAGTGTGTGTTTGTGTATATGAGCTGTTTCGTCCCCCTCTAATCTACCCAAATGTTAATCCTTGGTGAGTGATATTACTCTTTAATCTACAGCATTTACATTATTTCTAACATCCACCCCCTCTGGCATATTGGATCATAAAACAACACAAAATAAACTTTATTCATCATGTGTGATTTGAACAAAGGTCAGTGGTCGTAGGGGGCGTGAATATTAATCTGTGTTGGACGGAGCTCGACTAGCGTCCATCCTGCCAGGAAGCTCTGCAAACTGCCAGGGATCATCGTGTCGGGCCGAGCGTCCATTAGCTAAATGAAGCTTTGACTTACAGCTCAGAGGAAAAGGAGATTTAGATCCGTTTGTGTGTGTGTACAGAGTGTGTGTATGTGTGGGTTTTGCTTGTCTCTCCTGTAGTACATAATGGTTGAAATGTGATTGAAACGCTCTAATAAGATTGCATAAATCTTGCTGTGTCAGTGAGTCCAACATTTCAGACCCCTGTGGCTGACGCTGAAACTTTCTGCATGTTTGAACCACAGCAGAAAGCATCAAGTGTTTACGTCTGGGAGTTGTTTCATCTCGCTTGTTGGCACTGCGGTGAAAATGTTATCGACTGACTAAGAAATGTGATTTATGATTCACTGAAGTGATGACATTAGAAACATCGACTGCACGACCTCACAGACCATTTGTCCAGTGCGGAGCATGACACGCATCTTCAGCTCAGTATAACCACACCCATCACCTGATGACTGATGATGATGATGATGATGATGATGATGATGATGATGATGATGATGATGAGAGCGCTGAAAGGATTAGTCATGTTAATCAATCAGCTGATCTATCTATCTATCTATCTATCTATCTATCTATCTATCTATCTATCTATCTATCTATCTAATTGAAAATGTTATTTTTGGCTCTAGGAAAATGTTTTTCACTATTTAATGACATTTTATAGACTATAAATATTAATCCTTTAATTGTAAATAAATTCTACAGATAACTCAGTAATGAAAATAATAGTTTGTTGCAGCCGTAGTGCAAAGTAATGGGTCAGGACTGCCACGCAGTTCCCCATAAGTGTGTGATTTGTGTGATTTTGAATGCATCATATAGTAGCGTGTGATAGCGTCATTAATCATGTAGCTGTAATTATGATAAGAGATGAATCCTTTAATTATTTTGGCAAAAAAACAAAACAAATATTTGCTGCTTCCAGCTTCTTAAATTTGATATTTTTTCTATATAATTACAATAAATTCTGGTTCTGGAAAAATTTTGATTTATTGAAATAACTGACGGATTAAACAATAATGAAAAATAGTCATTAATTGTAGCTCGTGTGTGTGGTACATGTAATGTAATGAGTCCAGTCTCTAACTTAAGCGTGACCCTGTCAGGCAGCTATTTGTGCTA
This sequence comes from Argyrosomus regius, assembly GCA_946959425.1. Taxonomy (NCBI): domain Eukaryota; kingdom Metazoa; phylum Chordata; class Actinopteri; family Sciaenidae; genus Argyrosomus; species Argyrosomus regius. The sequence goes on from OX336883.1 coordinate 4,093,700, forward strand.
CAGTACGTACAGTTAACATAAAGGCATTTTTCAGTGTTTTATTCTAGGACATGATGGTGGCTCTCCTGCCTTTTAAAGTCATGTCATATACTGTATCTTTGACACAATCATTCATCGACCGGACACTCACTTACATGCTTTGGCCTCTGAGGAATGCCCTCTTTTTTCTTTTTGAGAGGTTGACATTTTAAGTAGCTTCTAAATATGAGTATCCATGTTTGTGTGTGTGTGTGGGTTTGTGTCCTACATACCCTCTATGACTGTGCAGAAACATGACACCCCTTTGGCTGTTTGGCATTTTGCAACTCAAAGAGAGAGAGAGAGAGAGAGACAGAGAGGGTGTGTGTGTGTGTGTGTGTGTGTGTGTGTGTGTGTGTGTGTCGTGTGTGTGTGTGTGTGTGTATCGTGTGTGTGTGTGTGTGTGTGTACGTGTTGTATGTGCGCAAGGGAAAGAAGGGGCGAAATGATAGAAGTGTTTGCAACATAACAGCTCCTCTTTTACATCAGTGCCAGGGGAGACTTGACAGCCAGGAGGTACAGTCCCTCCCTTTTACCCATCTGATAGAGCCTGTAAGGGGGGGGGGGGAGGCAGACAGACCCTGAAGCTTGGATCTAAACCAGGGGAGGGCGTGTAGTGGTGGAAGGAGGTAAGGGAGCACTCACTGTTGATGGTTGGAGCTCCATCACTTCTAAATCTGACTTGGTGCAACATCTAAGAAGAAAGATCGAAAAGAGCAAAGAAAGACTTACAAAGGAGCTCAGAAAGGAAAGAAGACGGAGGACGGAGTTTGACTCTTGGTTTTGAGAAAAGAAGCGAGGGAACCTGACGGATAAGAACGAGGTCACGCTTTAAAATACTCACTTTCGAGTGAGTTTACGCGTTTCGGAGAGAATGGAAGACGAGGAGGACGAGGTGAATCACTCTCCTGCGTGTTTATATAGATCTGTCTCAGAGGAAATATGTTCGTGCATGTGTGTGTTGTGTCAGTACATCAGTTGGGTTGCGATTGCCTGTCAGAGTGAAACATGTACACTCCTCCTCTTGTGCTGCTCCTAACCTGTAGAGCTCTGCTTGATGGATCAGAGGCCTTCGATTGTAACGCTCACGCCAAACCTGCCTGAGGGAAAGATTTTCTCTTGACTGATACAGTACATGTTGGGTTTGAGATGCTGGGTGTTGATCTCCCAAAATATTTGTAGAAATCTGTTAAAATCTGTTTTTTTTAGAAATGCTGCTGCAAGAATTTGTTCTATCAACGTGCAAAATTGATTTAATTGATTAAAAATAACATTTTTATAATTTTATCTGACCTTAATATTGTTGAAGAAGCTACAAATAATAGTATAAGAGTAAGAGTATAAGAGTATAATTCAGTAAAGAGCTCACATTATTGCCTCAAACATCATAAAACATTAAGATCTCTGCAACTTTACATCATAGTGGAGGATCAGCAGGGGGAGCGTGTGTTTGTATTAAAGGAATATTGTACTTCAGTGCACTACATGTGCACATATTGATGCCTTATCTAATGCAGGTGCTTTATTTATTGCCCAAGCTATATGGTGTGGGGCTTCATTTCTGTAAGCGGCACTTATTTTTCCTTGAAGTCGTGTGATGACATTTTCTTTTTTTTACTTTTCTCTCTCCAGAACGGTCTGAACGCGCTACATCTGGCAGCTAAAGAGGGACACAAGGATTTAGTGGAGGAACTGTTGGAAAGAGGAGCACCTGTTGACTCTTCCACTAAGGTGCGTGCACGTTATTAATATTATTTAACTGCCAGATACGATCATATTACAGTTTGATCTTTGGCTCTACATGGGGGGTAAGATATGAGGGGAAAAATGGGAGGAGGGACGGAGGACAGTGATAGCTAGGTGATAGAAAGAGAAAGAAGGAGATGACAGGCAGGAGTGCACATGAATGTAAGTAATATATAGTGGTATCAGTTGTAACGTACTATGTAAAGCTTCTGTCTTGGAATATGATACATGATTCGCAAGGACGGTGCTGGACATGAGGGTGATCCCAGAGGGAGAATGTAAATAGAGTTCAATATTGTAACCTTATATATTCACATGTTTTATGTGTGTTTCTTATGGATGGCTTCCCTTTTTTAATTTACGTTATAATGAAACTTAAAATCACTTCCAACTTCAGTTTACTGGAAAGAAGGGAGAGGGATGAGAGTGAGTGTGGGGTAAGCTGCTTGGCAAGTTGTTTGTCATGTGACGGTGTGAATGCCTGATGTGTCAGGTTGAACAGATACCAACAAGAAGCGCCAGCGAGGAATGTCTCACCCTGCCGCTCATGAATTTGGCCTTTGATATTAATCAGTCAGTAACCTTCACGTTCTTAAAAAATAAAAACAGTGGCGTATTATCGATTCGCATAATTTGGTGGTCAAGGAGGAGATGTTAATGTCAGAGTTTTCCATTGGTGGAGTTTGAGTACGTTTACTCAAGAAAGTACAAGTACTTTACTTGAATATTTCCATTTTATGCAACTTTATACTCCGTCTCAGAGGTCTTCTGATAAACTGAAGGTTTAAACATTCCTTTATGGTTTTAGAGAATTCTACTTCTCTACTACTTGAATTAGCTGGAAAATGCATCATCACAAAGCTGAAAACAGGTCTGTTTTTGCTTAGCTCATGAAAATGATGATACACATGATATGCAATTCTCACAGGACAGCAACACATGCAACATATGATGCATTGGTTAGATTATACTACACAGCAGTATATAAAGTAGTTAAAATTAGCTCAACCTTAAACACAGACCGTTTTTTCTGCAGAATCAGTCCTTTTACCTCCAGTGTGTCGGATGTAGGAAGCTCTGTTTGCAGAATTTTATATCCGCAGATGCTGCGGGTCCTCCTCCATGTCCACCATGTTGATGTTTCTATTGTAGCTTAGAATGGACAAACTAAACACTGGCTCTAGACGGGGCGTTTTTTGCATGTTTTTCGTTTCATAGTTGCTCTAGGAAGGAGAGGGTGAAGTGAGGGGTTGCAATCAGCAAGTAAACCCTGAATCTCTCTTTGCAGAAAGGAAACACCGCCCTCCACATCGCATCACTGGCCGGACAAAAAGAAGTCGTCAGACTACTGGTGAAGAGAGGTGCAGATGTCAACTCTCAGTCACAGGTGAGACGCTTCTCAATGATCAAAATCTGAATAGATAATTCATTAAAAGGTGTGTAATACCAAGAACACGATCTTACATTATTTGTGTGTGTGTGCATGAATGTATTCGCATCGACAGAATGGCTTCACTCCACTCTACATGGCAGCACAGGAGAGTCACTTGGAGGTGGTTCGATACCTGTTGGAAAATGATGGGAACCAAAGCATTGCAACAGAGGTAAGTTTGTGTGTAAAATACCTGTATATGTGTTGAATTGTACAAATTATAAATAGATCATTTATATTATAATATCCATATTTTCCTTTCCTTTGTTTCTTCTCCTTTGCGCCTCCAGGATGGCTTCACTCCGCTGGCCATCGCTCTCCAGCAGGGCCACAACTCAGTGGTCTCCCTGCTGTTGGAGCACGACACCAAGGGCAAGGTCCGCCTCCCGGCCCTGCACATCGCGGCCCGAAAAGACGACACGAAGTCTGCAGCGCTGCTGCTCCAGAACGACCACAACGCTGACGTCCAGTCCAAGGTGAGGGAGAGCGATGTCGAGAAAAAATGATGGAGGGAGGAGGTAGAGTGAGAGATAGAGGAAGAATAGGAGGGGAGGGTGTAATTACAAAATGGGAGAGGGAAGAAGGAATTGAGTAAGTGTGTCATAATGCATCTGACTGAATGAATAATGGAGTATTTGCATGTCCATTTGAGAATATAATATTAATGGACAAAGCCTCTCTGAGAATACTTTGTTGTTTGCCTGCTTGTCTTCTTGTTTGTGTGACCTTGTAAACCCTTTCCCTAACAACCCTAAACCCTACCCCCCCCCTTTCTCTCTCAATGCGTCCTAACCAGATGATGGTCAATAGAACCACGGAGGTATACAGACTCGTCACCTCTTCATTTGATTCCTTTCTGTCACTTCTGACCATCTCTTTCAGCTCTTTTGTCCTGATCTGTCCCTTATTTGATGAAGACTTTTGTGAAGTCCTGCATGTCAGAATTATGTACCGTTAATATGAATGCATGCAGCTGACTATGCTCTACTAAACACTCCCGCATGGCTGACAGTAAAAAGACATTGTGTTGTATTAATGACAGAGAATGTTAGTTTATTGCATTTTAATTCTAGATTGTTTTCTTCATTTTTAAATTAATAAATCATTCTTTAAAATATGTTACAGACTTCTAACAGGCATCATTTTTAATAAATCTTCACTTCTTTATCTCTGCTTAAACCTGCTGCATGTGTACTTCTGAGCACGTTGTGATAGCATTGTTTTATTTATACTCTCTGAAACACGTTGTTGATCTTTAAGTTAACTCTTTTTCTTAATTAAATTGCACCGTGTCTATCAGAACGGGAAGGTAAGGAGCTAACCCACCTAACTGTGCACTGTAGATATGTATATATATGCAGTATATAGCTTATATGTAAATGCCCATTTGTTCGTCCAAGCAGATACACATAGTGCGTAGTTGCTAAATGTGTCTCAGTTTTGTTTTTCATGTCTTTTATGTTGAATTTTTTCCATAAACTGCTTTGATTTTTCTCACCTTGGCATGGCAGAATTACAGGATTTTTGCATGCATTATGTATTGCACGTGCTATTTTAGGGTTATGCTCATTTTTTATGCTTCTTCTGACACCCGACATGTCTGGTCTCTTTTTTTCAGCATGCTGCCTCATTGTAATACTGCTTCAGTAGAATCAAGCTTCTTTCCTGTATCTGCCACAGCTAAATCTCATCTTTCTTTCTTTCTTTCTTTCTTTCTTTCTTTCTTTCTTTCTTTCTTTCTTTCTTTCTTGCTGTCTGTCTTTCTTTCTTTCTTTCTTTCTTTCTTTTTCTTTCTTTCTTTCTTTCTTTCTTTCTTTCTTTCTTTCTTTCTTTCTTTCTTTCTTTCTTTCTTTCTTTCTTGCTGTCTGTTTTTCTTTCATCTCACTTCATATTACTTTGCTCTTCTTTTGCAACTGTTCTCCTCTTTTCCTCACCTGCTGTTTAAACCAATCTTCTCTTTCTTCCTTTTTTTCCAACTTATTTTCCTTCCCCCCCTTCTCTCTCTCTCTCTGTCTTAAACAGAGTGGGTTCACCCCTCTGCACATCGCGGCTCACTATGGTAACGTGAATGTCTCCACCCTGTTGCTGAACAGAGGAGCTGCTGTGGACTTCACAGCCAGGGTAGCGCCCCATTTTCACTTCTTAGCAAGTCAAGACACTTTCTGTACTGCCGTCTATTCAAACTTAACGCGTGTGTTTTCACTCCGAGGCTTGCAGAACAGTGTTTGCTATTTACCATAATAAACATTCCCTATTAACATTAGCCTTTATTAACTCCATTTTCCCGTAGCCTCTAAAAAAGGTTACATTTGTTCTTGCATGCTGTTAGCTGCATTACTTTCTGGTAGTTACAAATGGGTAGTTAGTGATGTAACTTTCTATTATTGACCTCATCTCATCAGAAACAGACAAATTAAAATCATACATACTGTTATTAAAACAGATTGGAGGACTTCAAGCTCCAGTCACAACCATGGATTATGTTTTTGCTGTGTATTTGTGGTAACTTTACTTTTGTTCCTTGCCTGCCTTGTTAGAATGGAATAACGCCTCTCCATGTGGCCTCCAAGAGAGGCAACACGAACATGGTGGCCTTGCTGTTGGATCGAGGGGCACAGATAGACGCTAAAACCAGGGTGAGACTCTGATGACGCTTAATAGAGTACATCAACCACTTTTCAATCACCTCTTTTGTAAAAACAGACAAACTGGATTAATATCTACATTTTGTTTGTGCCTTTGTCAGGATGGGCTGACCCCTCTGCACTGTGCTGCGAGGAGTGGACATGACCCAGCAGTGGAGATTCTGCTGGAGAGAGGAGCTCCCATCTTAGCCAGAACCAAGGTAGTGTATTAGCTGTGCAGAATACCCTGGGGACTTTCTTACTACTCAATAAAAGTGTTAGGTTTTTGCTCCAGGATACAATTGTTCTAAAAAAAATCAGGCTTCTACCTACTGACATTTTTCCTTTGTCCCCACACAGAACGGACTGTCCCCGCTGCACATGTCGGCCCAGGGAGACCACATAGAGTGTGTTAAACACCTGCTGCAGCACAAGGCGCCTGTTGACGATGTCACGCTGGACTACCTCACGGCGCTGCACGTCGCCGCTCACTGTGGCCACTACAGAGTCACCAAGCTTCTGCTGGACAAGAAGGCCAATCCCAACGTTAGAGCACTGGTAAGGAAATAACATTTCTGTGTGATTATGAACCAACATAATGTACAATATCTCCTCCAGACAGACATGCGTAGGTATTTATCTGATTATGTTTCCTGTCTCTCTCTCTCTCTCTCTCTCTCTACTAGAACGGTTTCACTCCTCTCCATATCGCTTGTAAGAAGAACAGGGTGAAGGTGATGGAACTGCTGGTCAAATATGGAGCCTCCATTCAGGCTATTACTGAGGTGAGACACTGCGTAGGCATGTCTCAGAACAGCATCTGTAAATGCAGTGAACTTTTCTGCTCATCCTTCTGCCTCTTTCTCATTGTCTCTCTTTCTAGTCTGGTCTCACGCCCATCCACGTATCCGCCTTCATGGGCCACCTCAACATCGTTTTACTCCTGCTACAGAATGGAGCGTCTCCTGACATCCGTAACATCGTGAGTACTGACATATAATTTGTTCAGCTCTCTGCAGTTGGTAGTCAGAACTACATATGGTGGCATAAAGTGGCATTGAACCAGTAATTTTCCTAACGCAAACAACTCGCAGGTATTCTCAGAAGTGCGTGTCCTCGCTCATTAATGTTCTGTCGTTGCATATTAGCGTGGTGAGACGGCTCTCCACATGGCAGCGCGGGCAGGTCAGATGGAAGTGGTGCGCTGTTTGCTGAGGAATGGAGCGTTGGTGGATGCCATGGCCAGGGTGAGTCAGCTGTCGCCTCGTCAGAGTTACTCACTGTTTCCTTCTGTAGCATATTATCCATCGGCTTACACAACATACTCATGGGTCATGTCGCTTGCCTCGGCTTTGGCTACTGTGTGTCTGTTTCTTTAACTCCATTGCCCCTACCTGTCTCTCTCGCTCATATTACTCGACCGCAGGAGGACCAGACTCCCCTCCACATCGCGTCCCGTTTGGGAAAGACCGATATAGTCCAGCTGCTGCTGCAGCACATGGCACATCCAGATGCTGCCACCACCAACGGCTACACTCCTCTCCACATCTCAGCCAGGGAGGGCCAGGTAGAAACTGCTGCCGTGCTGCTGGAGGCCGGAGCTTCACACTCACTGGCCACAAAGGTGAGCAGAACATGATACACACAGACAGAGACAGAGATTCTTACATAGGCAAATATCTTGTTAAACATTAAGTGTTTGGACATGCATGTTTGCCATAACCTCTTCCCTTTTCTCTCTACAGAAAGGATTCACTCCATTACATGTAGCAGCTAAGCATGGAAGCCTCGATGTAGCACAGCTTCTCCTACAACGCAAAGCTCTCCCTGATGATGCCGGCAAGGTGAAACAGAAAATCAGCATTATTTATAGGCATTACACAAACAAATATAGAGTCATGTTCTGATTTTATTCCAGTGCAAGGTTATCCATGTCAGTGAGATGCACATTTCACTGCATCTGTTAGTGCCTGAGCAGAATTCATTTGTGTGTTTAGGATGGACTCATTATTGAGTAGAACAGAAGCAGGAAGACAAAGCACAGCGAAATCACATTACAGAAATGTCAGTCATTTAATCAGATGCTTCCTCCTCTCACAGAATGGCCTGACTCCGCTACACGTGGCAGCTCATTATGACAACCAAGACGTAGCTATGCTGCTGCTGAATAAAGGGGCATCACCTCATGCTACTGCAAAGGTTCGACAAAGGATTTTAAAGATGAAACGTACTGCACGGTTGTGATCTTGTTGAATATTTTACATAATTATAGTGATGGTGAGTTTGATACTAAGAAGTCCTTTGATTATTTTAAGAGCTGCTACCAGCACTCGAGATATTCTCTGTGTCAGAAGAACATAAATGCTTGCTGTTTTCATGCACTGTTTAAAATATATACGCATATAGAGTGAAGTTGTTACAGGATCTAACTGTTCACCTTCCTCCCTTTCCAGAATGGCTACACTCCTCTCCACATTGCAGCCAAAAAGAACCAGTCCAACATTGCGTTAGCGCTGCTGCAGTATGGAGCAGAGACCAACATTTTGACCAAGCAGGGAGTCAGCCCTCTACACCTGGCAGCCCAGGAAGGACACGCTGAGATGGCCAGCCTGCTGCTGGGCAAAGGAGCTCACGTCAACGCCGCCACCAAGGTCACACACAAACAAAGACACGTTCTAATACTGCTGTCAGATACTTGTGTTGATACTAATTAGGCATCTGTTCCCAACGGTGCATGTAGCACTGTTAGTTAACATATTTTCACGATTAATGAGATACAGTCTTTAATCTTGCAATCATTCACAATATGCAACAAGGATTAAGTCATAGGTTTGTGTTTTTTCCTGCATGTATAATTTTCAAATCAAGTATTTAACCTAAGCAGTTACACACACACACACACAGACACACACACACATCACAAAGACAGTAAGACAACTCTGTGCTTCGTATGTTACAGACCGGACTGACTCCTCTGCACCTCACTGCCCAAGAAGACAGAGTCAATGCAGCAGAAGTACTGGCCAAACATGATGCCAACTTGGATCAGCAAACTAAGGTACCAACACACACACAGACACATGAACACACACACACGCACACACCTAAACACACACACACACACGCACACACACTAAAAACCATACGCAGACAGAAAATTAGTCATTAATCATATAATTTTATGGAGTAATTTAAGACAAGTAATTTATTTTAATTCTGTGTCATGGAATTATAATGTTATATTACACATGCTGGCTAATTATTGGGGATTATTGGGCTTTATTATGCAGCTTATTTTGTGTTCACTGTAGGAAATGTTTTTTAGCAGCTATTTTTAAATGATGAAGAATCTTCTAACCAGTAAATCACATAAAGTAACACAAATTCAGCATATCTGCCACCTGCTGGATGATGAGAAGCATGACAATGTCTACATTATACATCTACATCTTCACAAGAAGACTGGACTAGATTGAGTTTATGGACACGAGTCACAATGAGATACACTCTGCAGACCTGGAGCTTATGGTAAAACGTCCAATACAGCCACCTTTTTCTCTCTCCACCTCAGCTTGGATATACCCCCCTCATAGTGGCCTGTCACTATGGAAATGCCAAGATGGTGAACTTCCTGTTACAGCAAGGCGCCAGCGTCAACTCCAAAACAAAGGTAGAATTCAAACTGCAAGAATAAGACCAAGATATAATACAGTGGAAGTTATTTTAGTTTGTACAGTGATGAAATCTCCACTCTCTCTTTCTATAGAATGGATACACACCCCTTCACCAGGCAGCACAACAAGGGAACACACACATTATCAATGTGTTGCTACAACACGGTGCCAAGCCCAATGCGACTACAGTGGTAAGAAGAAAAACTCTCCTCTCAATAATAAACAATGTGGATAGATCAACACAGATGAGGTTTGTCAGATGCTGCCGTATGAACAGTAAATCTCTGTCTTTCTCTCAGAATGGAAACACAGCTCTGTCTATTGCCAGACGTCTGGGTTACATCTCTGTAGTGGACACACTGAAAGTCGTCACCGAGGAGGTCATCACGACCACAACGGTGAGTGTGAGGAAGCATTCCTGATATTGCTATGCCGGATTCACAGTAAGCATGTGATACAAAGCCCAGTTAACCTTTCTCTGTTCTGGTTGTCTTTTTCCATGACTGCGAATTTGTGGTGCGTTCACATCAGACGGTCACAGAGAAACACAAGCTCAATGTTCCTGAGACCATGACTGAGATCCTTGACGTGTCTGACGAAGAAGGTGAGTTAGCTTGTTTTCCCCTTTGTTCAGTAGTCATAAAGAGCAGTGTATTGTGGGTGATGTAGTTTTGCAGCTGTGGGTCTTAAAGCTGTGTATTTCATAGCTTTGGGGCTGGAAGACGAGCCATTATCTGAGATGCCAGTGCAGCTGGAAGGTACTGCAAAATGTCTGCCCTGCTTCTGCCAGCAGCTTGGTGTGGACTAATCAGTCATGATCATATTGATAGTGTGCAGTATCGCACTTGATGATGACAAACCCAGATTGTCTGCCTTTAAAGAGTCTACACAGTTAACATGGCTTACTTATATATGCCCGATCCTACCTAAGCAGACCTTCCTTCATCTAACACCTTATTTTATGTAAGCAGAAGTTTGTTAATTGTGTGTTCATACAGTAGTGGAAACTGCATTAAGTGTTGATATGAACATGACACTTGTGATGATTATGGATGACTGAGGAATGCAACTGTCACTCAGGAATTGCAGATAAATTTAGGAGTTCTGCTACAAGACTCACACATGCTCATGCATGTACTGTAAGTCTGGTGTTTGTCCTCATGAGTGAAACATGAAGAGAAGAAAACGATCTCATGTTTCAAATCACAGCTCGTATGCTGCAAAGACTGCAAGTTCTCATGTGGGTCAGTGAGCTGAGATAGAAAGGACAAACTAACAAAAATAAATACAGCGCTAAAAGATCCAGAACTTCCTGCCCATCCACCCGACTTTAGTATCTTATAGAAATTATCTTTTTTTATATACAATATCTCATCTGTGTTTTCCAGGTGAGGACACTATGACAGGTGATGGAGGAGAATATCTGAGAGCAGAAGATCTGAGAGAGCTGGGAGACGACTCTCTGCCAGGACACTACCTGGACGGCTTCAGCTACATGAGCCACAACCTGGACAGGTGACGAACCACACACACACACACACACACACACACACACACTCTCACAGAAAAAAATCTAATTTTATATCTATCTTCGTAAATAACACATGTGTAAAGAGGGAGATGATACATCACTCTGGAAGTTTATCCTTGCCACTGTAGCCAAGTGCTTTTGTGCTTGTTTCTTTCATGCTATGTAAATAAAATTGAATATTACCTTTATCCGCTGCTGCTGAATGACTTGCCATGATGTTAATAAAATACAAAGAAACTTGCTTTTCCAACAGGCCGCAGCACACTCCCATTCACCAAAGCTTCCATCAGGGAGAAGGAGTTCTCATCGAAGAGATGCTTACAAGCCACCAGGTGATGACAAAGTGCACAAAAAGTACCTGAGATAAGATATCTGGGATAATCTTGAGCTGAGCTGATCAGCTGATGTTTGTTGCTCTGTAGGTGTCAGCGCTGTCTAAAGAGAACGAAAAGGACTCGTTTCGTCTGAGCTGGGGTGCCGAGCACCTCGATAACGTGGTGTTGTCCTCCAGTCTGCTGCACTCTGGGTACACACACATACACGTCCATACCGTTTCCTGTTGTAAAAGTCTTTCACTTGCTTTCGTTCACGATCAGGTGTCTGAGTCACCTCTGAATCTATTTTAATTTTCCCTTACATTATTTTTCACTCCTTCACGTCTGTGTGTTCGACTCTCCTTCATCCTCTAATCTTTGCTGCTGTGTTTTTTCTGTCTCTGGTCAGGGTTTTTTGGCACTTTTACTTATTCTTTATTCTCTTTTTGTTTATTCTCTTGTTGCCTCTTCGTGCACTATGTTGTCTTTGCTGTGTTTGTGATTGTCTGTGTGTGTGTGTGTGTGTTTGTTGTTGTATTCTGCTTCTAGCCGTTCCTCTCCGTGCCTAGACCATGACAACAGCAGGTGAAACTCTTTATTTTGGCTACTTCCTCTCCTTCTTCTCTCCTCTGTGCCCTTCCTTTTTTTCCCCTCATTCATTCAATATTAAATGACCTTCTCATCTCATCTGTCTGCATGATTCCATAATGCATGACTTTACATTTCCAGGGTGTCAGTTTTGTTAACTAGAGATGTTCCAACCAAGTTAATTTATCCTTGATGCAGATGTGACTCCTTTAATCTGCTGATACACAGATATGATTAGTCATTTAGATTGTTTTACTTTATTGGATTTCAGTTTTAACAGTGTCAACAATGTTAACAGTGGGGCGTTTATGACGGTTGGATCTTAATTTAAGTTCTTAAAGAATAAAGCTGGTATTATTCTATGTTGTTTTCATAAAAGCTCTAAACTAATAATGTGGTGGTACCTCTCACACTACTCCATGACTTCCCTGCCCTGCCTTCTCGTCCATTTGTTGCTACTGAAGACAAAGTCTTGTCAAAGATCACTTAAAAAATGTCAAATGACAGCAAATGTTCTTCAAATAGAAGTAAAGTGAAAGCAGTTTGACTATGGACATCTTTAAGTTAACATGTGTTAACTTGAGTTACCTGTAAGCACTTGCTTGCCTTGAAGATATCCAATATTTAACACCTATTTGTTCCTTGACAAATAAGAAAGAATCGTGTTCAGTGACCTCTCCTTTGCTTGCCCGGCTTGCAAATTAAATTTAGAGTGGAATGAAACCGGAAAAGACTGAAAACAACAAAAGAGGCTGGAATGAAATATTATCTGCTGAGATCTGCTTGTTGTTATATCAAGATTGAATGATTTGAAATAATTCCTTCTTACTGTAATGTGAGCTGCTTTGTCTGCATGGAGGCTCAAAGTCAACGGACTTAACAACTGTGCCAATTAACAACCAATCCTTCGTTGATTCCTTGCCGCGTCCTTTCCTTCAGCTTCCTGGTCAGCTTCATGGTAGACGCCAGAGGCGGCGCCATGCGTGGCTGCCGTCACAACGGCCTGCGAATCATCGTACCGCCAAGAAAGTGTTCTGCACCCACGCGGGTGACGTGCAGGCTGGTGAAGAGACACCGTCTGGCCTCTATGCCTCCCATGGTGGAGGGCGAAGGCCTTGCTGGTCGCATCATAGAAGTGGGGCCCACTGGAGCACAGTTCCTGGGGTAAGTGTGTGTTTGAATGTGTATGTGTATTGTATCTGTGTGATCTTGTATGTGTGTATTTGCTCGTGTGAGTGCGTTTACACTGTTGTCTGTGTGTGTGAACTGTGTGTTCATATTTTCTTCTTCACTCCCCCTCTGTGCTGCGTATGGATCAGTAAGCTCCACCTTCCCACAGCTCCGCCCCCTCTAAATGAGGGTGAGAGCCTGGTCAGTCGCATCCTGCAGCTGGGTCCTCCAGGAACCAAGTTCCTCGGGTAGGACCATGGTTGGGGGGACACTCCACCATCCTGGAAGCGGTCACATACTCACCCATATTTTCCCACCGTGTCCACCTGACTTTTTTTGTTTTTATTTTATTACTTCCTTTGTTCTTGGTGCAAGCCTCAGCCTGAAACCCCCTGACCCGTTACCTTGTTAAGTTATCCCTGTGCTTTAGTTCCAATCCCCAGACTTGTTTCCAGTTGGATTCTGCTCCTGATGTGGAATGGATGTTCTCTTTACGTTTTTTTGTTTCTTTATTTGCAAGGTCATGCATAAATCAACCCAAACATCATATTTTATCTCTGATAAAGCCAGCTCTGTACTTTCTTACTGTCAGTTTGTTGTTGTTGTTATTGACTTAACTTTGTCGCCCCTTTCCAGGCCTGTGATCGTGGAGATCCCCCATTTTGCAGCTCTGCGGGGCACAGAGAGAGAGCTGGTGATCTTGAGGAGTGAGACAGGCGAGAGCTGGAGGGAACACCACTGTGACTTCACCGAAGAGGAACTGAACCAGATACTTAACGGCATGGATGAAAGTAAGGGGGCTTAACTTAGACTGTGATGCAAAAAAACAAAGAACAGCACAGAAACTTTAAGCCACAGCAGGACGGAGTTTTAGCAGGAAGTAGAGCAAGTTAACTGCTTGTATGTAGAGTATTTATCTGGATATTTCTGATCTTCACAGAACTTGATTCCCCCGAGGAGCTTGAAAAGAAAAGAATATGCCGCATCATCACGCGAGACTTCCCACAGTATTTTGCTGTGGTGTCACGGATAAAGCAGGACAGTCATTTGATTGGACCAGAGGGCGGAGTCCTCAGTAGCACTCTTGTGCCCCAGGTCCAGGCTGTATTCCCCGAAGGAGCCCTCACTAAGAAGATCAGAGTTGGGCTACAGGTACATACAGTGAATTTCTTGGTCAGACGGTGAATCAATGATATGATCATAGTTACGGCAACCAATAAAGTTATGTTGATGCATTTTGTACCTTGTCCTAGGCTCAGCCCATTGATGTAGAGGTGGTGAGGAAAGTTCTTGGTAACAAAGCGACATTCAGCTCGATCGTCACATTGGAGCCGAGAAGGAGGAAGTTCCACAAACCGATCACCATGACGATCCCCATTCCCAAGAGCTCCAACAGTGACGGGCAAAACACGGAGTTCAGTGGGGAGACACCCACCTTACGTTTGCTTTGCAGCATTACAGGTAAGTATGGGGAGCAATGATAGTAATTAATCATCATCAGCGTCAGCAAACAATAAAAATGAACACATCACAGGTTTTTTTAGAAATACAAAAGAATTTGTGAACAACCGTGACAGGTAGGGTTACAAATCATGGTTCTGTGTTTCAGGTGGAACCACTCCTGCCCAGTGGGAGGACATCACCGGCTCTACACCTTTAACCTTTGTTAATCAATGCGTTTCCTTCACCACAAATGTGTCAGCAAGGTAAATTCTAAAAAGTAATAAAGTTTTAACTCTGATCTAATACACTCCTTTCATTTATTCAGGTGATTTATCGTCATATCTTGAGGATCTAGCATACTATGCAACTATATTGTGATTTCTGTAGATTAAAGGTCTCCTTCATATTTCTAGGTTCTGGCTGATAGACTGCAGACAGATCCAGGAGTCTGTTAGTTTTGGCTCTCAGCTGTACAGAGAGATCATCTGCGTTCCATACATGGCCAAGTTTGTCATTTTTGCGAAGACACTGGACCCCATCGAGGCCCGTCTGCGCTGTTTCTGCATGACCGACGACAAGATGGACAAGACCCTAGAGCAGCAAGAGAACTTCACTGAAGTTGCTCGTAGCCGAGATGTCGAGGTGCAGTGTGATGACACGGGGGAATGAATTAGAAGAGGGAAAAGTGTGAGAAAGGGTTCATCCAAAAGAAACGAGACAGGAAATGAGAGAAGGAATACTGAATTAGTCTGTAGCTGCTTTTGAGAGGTATAAAGAAGGATAGAAGAAGAAAGTGTAAGGGGAAGTGAGAAAATAAGAGTTAAGTTGGTGAATTGAGACCCTAGAAATAGATCAACACTGCCAACTGGTTCTTACAGTTCATGTCCTTAATTGTTTGTTTGAATCATGAAAATAGCTCTGATATCCACACCCAGGTGCTGGAGGGAAAACCTATATTTGCTGACTGTTTTGGAAACCTGGTGCCTCTTACCAAGAGTGGACAGCACCATGTGTTCAGCTTCTTTGCCTTCAAAGAGAACAGACTGGCCCTCTTCATCAAAGTATGACAACACATTGGATAGTAGAAGTGTCTGAAATTCCTACTTATGAGAGTCAGATGTTTAAATGTGTGCAATTAATGGGCTGAATTGTTGTAAATGAACAGATCAGAGACACAGCACAGGAGCCGTGTGGTCGCTTGTCGTTCACCAAGGAACCACGCACGTACCGTAGTCTTACCCACAATGCTATCTGCAACCTTAACATCACTCTCCCAGCATACTCTAAGGTGAGTTTGAATAAATCTCAGGTTTGTATTTATATAATAGTAAGTTATTGCATTAACTGCATTGTTTGCTCTCTCTCTCTCTCTCTCTCTCTCTCTCTGTTGTATCTTTCTCTTCAGGAGTCTGATTCAGACCAAGATGCTGATGATGAGGTAAATAAAGTTTACTTGATACAGTACTACAACAAAGACAGAAGAATACCATAATTAGATTGTAAATAACTACGTCTTTTTCTATCTTCCTTGCAGAGTGAGAAGAGTGACAAGAAATGTAAGCTGAACTCTGTTTTTGTGCAAAATGTTAAAAGCTTTTTAGAAGTTTGTTTAATTTTTTTAGGCGAACACTAGAAAAGAGATTCACGCATTTGAGACATTTTATATTTTTCATTTGTCAGTGTTGGTACTGAGGGTAGCAGTATATCATTTTTAGATACTACTACATACAATGAATTAATATTTCTAATATTATAAATTTATAATTCATATCTATGATTCTATTTATTTTTATAGTAGGCTACCACACAGTCTAAATTGGCTTTACATCACTTGATTTACAAAAGATTGCTGGACATAAAGGTTGTACAGTATTAGTTTATAAGTATGAACATCTGTAAGAGAAGCACTGATTGATATGTTACTTTCCATTTGGATTAACCCTGCTCTCTTATGTTGCTCTACTAACACTGTGTATAGTTACATGTTTGTTACTGGCAGCTATGCTATGGCTGATGTACTCTGCATTCCCCTCACTCCAACTCACCACACTGACTTTCTCCCACCCTCATCATTTTCATTTTCATTTTCTGTAATTGCTATGACCTTTTCCTTTTTAAAGAATCATAAATGGAGGTCAAAATAATACTTTTTATCCAATTCCACTCAAAATTCCTTTGATTTTCAACGTATTCGTGTTAGAATTTCATCTTTCAACAGAATAATTATGTTCTGTGGCAATAAAAAGTATTCATTTTGACCTATTATTTTCCCAGATTACATTCTTCATAACAATTTTACCCGTGGCATGCTGTACAGAAATAACTGACAAACAACATCAAGTTGTTTGCTCTTTGTTAACATTTGTAGATTTATTGCTTTCTTTATTACTATCATTCATTTTGTGTGAATTTGGCTTCTGTACACATTTCTTTTTCACTTACAAACTTTCATAAGTTGCTTTCATTCGTTCATTTAGTTTCACTATAAATCAAATCCCTATTCACATTTTTACATAACTGTTATTTTACATCACTACATTTTTCTCTGTTTGTGAACTAATAGTCCTATAAGGTCACACAACAGAGTAAATTACTATATAACAATGTTATAATATTTAATACTCATAAATTAAGAAAAAGAATGAAGAAGAATTGACTATAATATATGATATAATTATTTAAAAAGATATGAAGTTATATGAAGGAATTAAGCACTTTACAAATATTATAAGTACTGTAAAACTTACACTGACCTGATTTCCTGACATTAATTACTTACCACACAGCCTCTCTTACTAAAATCCCTCTATTAATTTTTGTATTCAAAGTTTAGTTTTATGTTTTCTATGTTTTAAAACTTTAATTTGTAGGCAGACATGAGTCTTCATGTCAGCAACAATCTTGAGAAGTTTTGTTTGTCTGTTATCCTTCGTTTCTGTCCCTTTGTTTCATATAGATTTCTCTTTACTCTTTGGTTCTTTTTGTATATTTTGTGTTACATTTCTGAATATGTCGTCAAACCAGTTATATCAGTATTATTCTTGTCCATATTCTGCCTGTTTTGTTACTCCTCCTGGCTTTGCTTATGCTCTTGCTGCTCTACTCCCTTCCAAACTCTTCTGGATCACCTTGTCATCTTCTTTTTGGTCTTCTTTTCAAGACTCTTATCCTTATCCTCTGCCCTGTCATTCTTCTCCTTACTCTGTGAACTGAAGATGGATTTTTGATGGCATTGTCTTGATCACAGTTTTCTGATGTCTCTCTTCCCCACTTCATTTGTCCCTTATGTTCTTTACCCTTTTTGGTTATGAAACTTTTTAAATTGAAGACGATGAATCTGAATCAACTGAGACATTCTCCTTGAGAACTAACCAACCTCTTGACCCCGCAACCCTTGCAAGCCCGGACCTCCTCTCGGATATGTCAGACATTAAAATGTCTACTATTTTGATTGGAGAGCAAATGGAGCACATAATTTATGAAGAGAGAACTGGAGCTAGAGGGTTGGAGGGAAAAGAGCCTGTTGCCATTGTGGAACATTTTCAAGTCAGGCTGGAAAAGGTTGGAGAGATTCAAAGACATGGCATTAACAACAGACAGGAAGAACAACAGGATGATGCTGAAAAAGAGAAATGGGATACACTGAAATGGGGTTCAATGAAGTATACCCCTGTCGAAGAACCAGTCTTTAAGGAGATTTGCATTGAGGAGAAGACTTCAAGTAGATCTACCACAGACAAAGACATGTCTGGCATGGTCTCACACCTCAGCATGGACATGGACCAACACCTGGAACAGAGACCAGTAGGAACATATAGTTCTCAAGAAGACCTTGTCCAAGATAGATTTGAACAAGTTATTGTAAAACGGGATGGCAAACGGCGTCCCCCAGATATCAAGAAACCTATCAGGAAGAAACTTAGAGACAGAGAGCGCTCTGGATGTAGCAGCTCTGAAGGTGAGTTGGAAAGGATGAGCTCTGAGGAGTCTTTAGATGGGGATGCTATTCTGAAGGACAGTGCCCTTGTACCCAGTACAGTTATGGATCCACCAGCTTCTCCTTTAGTGGTTGAGACACCTATAGGATCTATAAAGGACAGAGTTAAAGCTTTACAGAACAAAGTGGAAGAGGAAGAGGTACAAAAAACTACTCAGAAGCTTATTCCTCAGGAAACATCTTCTATTTCCACCAACAAGACTGAGGCAGACATGCCAGAACTTCCAAGTGTTCCTAAATCCCCAAGATCTCAGACAGAAAGACTAGAGGAGACTATGACTGTTAAGGATCTGTTGAAAGCATTCCAGACTGGACAGGACCCTTCAAAGAATAAAGCTGGGCTTTTTGAGCACAAAGCAGTGGCTTCTTCTTGTATTTCAACATTGATATCTGAATCAGGAGATGCTCAAGAGATACAGAAGACTGAACAAAGTCCTATGCAGTCCGAGGACCTCACAACTTTCCCCCAACAAAGTGATGTTAAGATATCTGACAAAACAGACGTAGAGAAACAATCGGCAAGGTTAATCAGACAAGTGTCTGAGGATTCACTCTTAATTTCAGATAGTGCTTATGCTGTAAAGACAGTAACATTTGCAGATACAGTTCAAAGGGATGATGGTCCACAGGGAGAGGCACCAGTGTTGTCAGAGAAGGAGACTATGTCTGTGAAAGAGCTGATGAGAACATTCCAGACTGGGCTTGATCCCTCAAAAACCAAAGCAGGGCTTTTTGAACACAAAGCAGTTGTGTCTTCTCCTATTTCAACATTGATATCTGAATCAGGAGATTCTGATGAGAAAGAGAAGACTGAACAAAGTCCTACACAGGAGCCGAAATCACAAATCCAGTCTCAGGACCTCACAATTCTCCATGAACATAGTGATGTTAAGATTTGTGACAAAACAGAGGATCGACCAGTAAGCTTAATCAGACAAGACTCTGAGGATTCACTACTAATTTCAAGTAGTACTAACATTGAAAAGACAGTAACATTTGCAGATACAGTTCAAAGGGACGATGGCCTACAGGGAGAGGCACCACAGTCGTATGAAAAGGAGACTTTGTCTGTGAAAGAACTGATGAAAACATTCCAGACTGGGTATGATCCCTCAAAAACTGAAGCAGGGCTTTTTGAACACAAAGTTGTGGCTTCTTCTGAATCAAGACATTCTGACGACGTACAGACGACTGACCAAAGTCCTACGCAGAAGCCAAAGTTACAAACCCAAACTCAGGACGTCTCAATTTTCCCCCAACAGAGTGAAGTTAAGATATGTGAGAAAACAGACTTAGAGGATCGACCTGTAGGGTTAATCAGACAAAAGTCTGAGGATTCACTATTAATTTCAGAAACTAGCATTGAAAAGACAGTCAAATTTGCTGATACTGTTCAATTTGATGATGGAAATCTTGGCCTACAGGAAAAGGCATCAGAGTTATCAGAGAAGGAGACTATGTCTGTAAAAGAGTTGATGAAAACATTCCAGACTGGGCATGATCCCTCAAAAACTAAAGCAGATGTGGCTTCTTCTGAATCAGGACATTCTGAAGACGTACAGACGACTGACCAAAGTCCTACGCAGAAGCCAAAGTTACAAACCCAAACTCAGGACATCTCAATTTTCCCCCAACAGAGTGAAGTTAAGATATGTGACAAAACAGACTTAGAGGATCGACCTGCAGGGTTAATCAGACAAGAGTCTGAGGATTCACTATTAATTTCAGAAACTAGCATTGAAAAGACAGTCAAATTTGATGATACAGTTCAGTCTGATGATGGAAATCTTAGCCTACAGGAAAAGGCATCAGAGTTATCAGAGAAGGAGACTATGTCTGTAAAAGAGCTGATGAAATCATTCCAGACTGGAAAGGACTCTTCAAATAAAGCTGACCTTTTTGAACATAAAGCAGCAGCTTCTTCCTGCATTTCAACATTGATATCTGAATCAGCAGATTCTGAAGAGATACAGACGACTGAACAAAGTCCTACACAGGAGCCAAAATCACAAACTCAATCTCAGGACCTCACAGTTTTCCACCAACAGAGCGTTGTCGAGAAAACAGTCTTAGATGATCAAGCTGTAAGCTTAATTAAAGATAACTCTGAGGAAGCACTATTAAATTCAACAAGTGCTTATGTCAGAAAGACGGTACAACTTGAAGATATGGTGCAAAGGGATGGAGGAAGTCTTAGCCCACAGGGAGAGGCATCAGAGTCGCCAGAGAAGGAGACTATGTCTGTTAAAGAGCTGATGAAAACTTTCCAGACTGGGCATGATCCCTCAAAAACTAAATCAGGGCTTTTTGAACACAAAGTTGTGGCTTCTTCTTGTATCTCAACATTGATATCTGAATCAAGAGATTTTAACAAGATACAGACATCGGAACAAAGTCCTCCACAGGAGCTGACATCACAAATCCAAACTCAGGACCTTACAGATTTCCACCAACAGAGTGATCAACCTGTAAGGCAAGACTCTGAAAAATCACTATTCATTTCAGATAGTGATTATGTTGAAAAAACAGTAAAATTTGCTGATACAGTTCAGTGTGATGATGGAAGTGCATATGGAGAGGCGGAGAAAGAGACTATGTCAGTGAAGGAGCTGATGAAAGCATTCCAGACTGGACATGAAAGTAAAGATGGGCTGTTTGAACACAAAGCCATTGCTTCGTCTTACATTTCAACAGTGATTTCTGAGTCAGCAGGTCCTGAAGAGATACAAAGGACTGAACACAGTGCCACACCGGTGCCACAATCCCAAATCCAAATACAGAAACCTACAATTTTCCATCCACAAAGTGACGTCAGCATGCATAGAACATTGGAGTTAGACGATCAAACTGTAAGCTTAAAGAGAGATTACCCTGAGGAATCGGACATTTCATATAGTGGAGAGACCACAATTCAATATGATGATGGAATGGTTAGCCCTAAAAGAGAGGAGCCAGAGTTGCCGGGGAAGAACCTAGGCAGGATACAGTTAGAAAAACCAGTCTTAATCACTGCTAGGAGTTTATCTGAAGACATGCAGATCAGCCCTGATCGTAGGCCTTCTGAGGACTTCAGTGCTGACATAAAGGCTGAGCTGGAAGAAAGTCCTGAGTACCAGCTTTTCAAGCAGACATCAACAACATCAGATGTGAACTATCAGCTGGATGCACCCGAGGAGGAGATGGCTGATGATTCTGTTACAAATCCAATATCTATCTCCAGTCCCTCTGTGAAAAGTTATTTTGACGAAGATGTTTCTCCTATGGGGATTCAAATGAGAGATGATGATCTAAGTCCTGAGAGTCCCAAGCATGAAGGTATGGCTGAATATTCAAAGACTAGTGTTGGTATAAGGACCCATCGCTCCAGCTCAGGGGAGAGTGAGAACTGTGAAGGACCCACAGTGACTCATCAAATGACGAATGAAATGTCTACTTTCTCTACCAGCGAAGTAAAGTATGTTATATCTTCACAGGAAGAGAAACTTTATGATGCAAGCCAAGAAAATACAACAATTGATGAAAGCAAAATATTCTTCACACAAACTGACACTGAAGTAAAAGAGATCAAAATCGAGGAGCCACAACTGCAAGAAGTCCACATTGAGAGGAAAACATCTAGCCGGGAATCCACTGCAGTAAAAGATATGTCAGGGATGGTGTCCTTGATGAACAGTGACTTGGATCAGTACCTAGAAGCTAGGCCTGTGGCAAGTCGGACACCAGAAGAGGATATTGCTCAGGAGAAATTTGAACAAGTCATTATAACAAAAGACAAAGATAAAGAAATTCTCACATTTGTCACTGATGAAAATAAGGGAGCAATGGCAGGTGACACAACACAAGAAATAGATCATGCACCAACAGAACATTCAATTACATGGGGAGGAGAAGATGTGGAGAGTGAAGATAAAGAAGAAGTAAAAGAAACGTCAGTCATGCACACTGATTTGGATCAGTATTCAGAGACTGTTAAGGTGAAATTTGATGACGTTCAGGAGAAAATTGATATTTCCACATCTTTCGCTGATGAAAGTAAAGAAGAGGTTTACGCAACACAAGAAACAGATGGTGCTGAGGTGAAACATGAGGTCACAACGCGAGGTGATGAAACGGCGAGGGATTTTACAGAATCCCAAGCAACTTTGACGGAAGAACTTCCAATGAGGGAAGAGTGGGTAGAGAGAAGAACTTCTTATCAGCTGCCTACAAAAGTAAAGGAGATGTCAGGTATGCTATCATTGCTTAGCAGTGATTTGGGCAAGTACCTCGAAGACAGGCCAGTGAAAAGTAGGACTCCAGAAGAGGACATCATCCAGGAGAGATTTGAACAAGTTACTGTCACTAAAATCAGAAAATCCTCAAATGAGGAGCAAACGATTACAATATGTGAAAAAACACAAACAGTAGCTAGTGCTGATGCAGAGGATAAGATAAGTGGAGAGACACATGGACAAACTGATGTGGTTGAACTCAAAGAACGTACACCAAGTTCTGTAGTTGAAATTCCATTTCAAGAAGTTTGCATCAGTAAAAAGACATACATCCAGTCTACAACTGAGAAGGATATGTCAGGCATGTCATCACTTCTCAGTACTGACTTAGATCAGTATCTCAAGGAAAGGCCAATGGAAATACAATGCCACCCACAAGAGGATTTAGTCCATGAGAGATACGAACAAGTTATAGTGACAAGTCGTAATTTGGAGGATAAGATAGGTGTAGAGGAAAATGAACCCATGCAGACTAACGAAGTTGAAGTCACAGAATTGTCACCAATTTCTGTATTAGAGACACCCTTTCAAGAAGTCCACATCGAGAGAAAGACACAGCAACAACAGTCAAGTATAATAGAACGGGATATATCAGGCATGTTGGCACTGCTCAGTTGTGATTTAGATCAACATTTAAAGAAAGAGGCAGTGGTGATTCAGTGCCACCCAGAAGAGGAGGTAGTCCATGAGAGTTACAAAGAAGTTATTCTGACAAAAGACACTAAAAAAGAAACTCTTACATTCTCCCCTGAACAGAAGGAGGGGTCACCAGAAGATACAAATGTAGACATTGTGGACAGTTTGGAAGGTGGGTTGCAGATATGTTCCCATGAAGATGAAGGTCCCAAGAGTTTGTCCACAGAGGAGGATGAAGCTAAATTCTCACCAAGTGCAGGATCACCTTTCAGTGACTCTATTGAAGGGCCAGAGGACATTACAAAATCATTTGTGACAACAGATGACTCTAAGAATGATAGTAGGGATGCCAATGTAATTGATGCGCAATCAGTTCTCAAAACACACGACTTTCTGCAACAACCAAGTAGTTCTAATACACTACAACGACCAGATGATTTGAGGGATCTAAACGCTGTGGTTTTTGATGACCCCGATAAAGAGCCATGTCAACCAGACTCACTAGAGGCTAGTCCTATCAAGGAGGATAGATCTTCAAAGACATCCCCTGATTCAATTGAGCCAAGCCCTACCAGAGAATCCCCTTGTCCAGACTCTCTTGAGGTAAGCCCCACTCACTCAAAGGAACTTCCAGCCAAGACAGCTGTGTATGAGGATTATGCCTCCCAGCTGGAAGCATGTTTTGCTTATGACAAAAATATTTACAGAGGTGGAAGTGATCATGATGAGCAAGAAAACAACTATGAGAGCATTCAAATGGATAATGAATTCAAAGAGGACAAATATTCCTGCTCAGCAGAGGAAGTAACTGACGGCAACATGTTCTCAGACCTCAAAAAATCTGACAGTGAGAATCTCCACATACTCATCAGGCAAGACTCTCTCGACGCACTTGATAGTGACGATGATGCCACAAATAAACAATTCACCCCAGAAGAGGAGATGTTCAAGATGGCTGCAAAGATCAAAACTTTTGATGAGATGGAACATGAGGCTAAAATTAAGAGAGACAAATCTTTAGATGCCACTGCATTGTCAGAAGCTGATGATTACAAAGATGATGAGCTAGATCTAAAATGTGGCTCAGATATACACCCATCCTCACAAGATACACTGCAGAGAATTTCTGAAACATGTGCAACAGAAAGCACTCACACCCTCAGTGAGGCAATAGATATTAGTTCAAGCATTAAGGAGAATGTAGAAATTGAGTCACAACCAGAAATTGCTGAATCAGTTGATGATTCATTATGTTTAACTGAAACTCACAGAGAAGGACCTGATGTGGAGAGTGAGGCCACTGTGCCACTTTTAACAGAAAGAGAAGCTGAAATATACAAAGATAAAGATGCTGTAGAAGGATTCCCAGTTACTGATGCACATTTTTCCAGCTCTGTGACAGATAAACATCATCCAGATGATGACAAAGAAGTTGAGTCACCATTGACAGATGGTTCCAGTTCTGAACCTCAGACTATGGTGTGTACTGAAGAACTAGAACATGTATCTCTGCAGGACGAAGCCTTCGATGCACAGGTTGAGCCTGAGGAACAGATAAATCGTTTTCCTGCAGAGGACAGAAACACACCTGAAAAAACACCCATTCGAACACCAGGTGATGAGAGAAGCCCTGATCCATTTCAGTTTCAAGAGGGGAAGCTATTTGAAATGACCAGAGGGGGAGCTATTGATATGACAAGAAGAACCTTTGATGAAGAAGAGGAAGGATATGCGTTTTTTCACATAGGGGAGCATCCAGTTGATGAAGTTGTACCAGAAGAGACTGGGGAAGGTCAAGCAAAGTATTCAACTTCAGAGAATAGTGATTCTATTGCAGATACAACCCTTCAAGAGGTCCCACAGTCGTCCCTGACACAGGATGCCGATGACATTATTCCCACTCCCAAACCCAGAACTCTCATCAAAGATAAGAGTGAGATCCCACTTTCTGAAGCGAGTCTTGGAAGCTCCATAGAGGTTCAGCTTGGTTCCCCCAGTGCTTTGGAGAGACTAACCATTACTCAAAGTGAGGCTGGAGCCCTTGAAAGCCTTGGTCTGGACTATCTAGACTCCACCATAGCTGATCTTCAATCAGACACAGTTGCCCATTCAGTGTACTTGGAGCAGGGTCATGATTCTTCAGACTCCTCTCCTGATGATGATGAGGAAGAGGAGGAGGAAGAAGATGACCATTGCTCAGTCATAGAGATGCCCTCTTCAGCTGCACTGGATAGCATTCCAGAATATCATCGAGATTCACCCCCACTTCTGCCAATCAAACCAGGCAGCACAACTGAAGAGGAAATAGCCATGGAAGACTCACCGAAGTCTGAGCTTGATCAGGTTCAAACAAAAGCAGAAAAACGTGGATCTTTGGATCGTAGGACTAGATCTGAGGCTGATAGTGACACAAGTAAAACCTCAAATAAAGGCAGCAGGAGTTATTCTGATGGTAGTCAACCCACTAATGAATCCAACCTTTTCCCCTCCAAACTTCCTGTTATGACACAAGAAAAACCTCTAGCTCAGACAATCCCCTTCTCCTCTTCTGAAATGAAAGAAATCCAACTCTCTACAGAGACATCTGTTAGATCTTCTTTGGATACTGATGATATAAGCAGCTCAAGTCACAGGAGTCCAGATTCTGTTATCTTTACATATGACATCCCAGCCTCACACAGTTCTGATTCTGATGGTAAGCCGTTGCCTGGTGTGCAACCATCTTCTGGGACAGAGGATGTATTTCAATCCAAGCCTGCCCAGGATGACACAGTGGAAACTGAGATGCAGAGAATCATCGATGACCAAACTCCAGAATGTACGCCAGGTATGGCCAGACCTACATGGGCTTTTGCTTTCCTATCTCTATCTCCTCGGCAGCAAGACCCCTTTTCCTCTTCCTAAGAACACAATGTCACCATTTGTCATTTTGTGTTGTGATTTGTCTAGTCCCATCTTGCATTGTGTTTTCTTGTCTGTATTGTGTGTGTGGTGTGTGGTATGTATGTGTGTGTGTCTGTGTGTGTGTCTGTCTGTCTGTGTGTGGTATGTATGTGTTGTAAGGTTTTGCATGTTGGTAAGTTACTTTTCCATCTGTGTTTGTGTTCATGCAATCTCAAGATTGAATGGCCATGTTGGTTAAAGAAGTACTAGCTTTAACAATTTAGATGTTCTCTTCAGCTATTGCATTGGTATTGATATCTGTACTACTAATACAGCTTTACTAATATTAGCATGCAGATCGCTTAATCAGCACATTAATGTCATTGCTTACACTAATGATTAAAAAACATGATGTGCTAATTGTGACCAAATAGTCATTGTCCGTAAACAAGTCAACTCCTCTTCAGAGTGACAAATCCAACCTTTATGTTATCATTCATGCCAACATCACAGATCCACGTTTAATTTCAGAGTATTACAGCCCATAACATAGTGTAAAATAAATTGAAGAGATTACATCCAAATCTACACCTACAAAGTATTTTTTACATCACTGGTACCAGCAATGTGAAAAAAAATTACTAGTTATTAGTTAATGATATTTTACACCTTGAACTGCCATGATATTAAGATTTAATGTTTGGCTCTGACGACCTTTTTTAGTGGATTGGCAGGATGATGCTGACAGGAAAGAGGAGACATTAGCTATCATTGCAGATCTTCTTGGCTTTAGCTGGACTGGTAAGTTGTAAAATAATGCAATTATGTTCTTTTAGGCAAAAGCAATATGTTGTGCATTTTGTTTGAACTGGAACTGATGTATTGGTGAGCAGAATTTGAGGAATAGCTGATTGTTTTACATTTTTTCATCCATTGTTATGTTACGCATCACCCCAGAGCTGGCAAGAGAACTGGAATTCAGTGAGGATGATATCCAGTTGGTAAGAACAGAAAATCCTAACTCCCTACAAGAGCAGAGCCACGCGTTGCTGCAGCGCTGGGTTGAGCGGGAAGGCAAACATGCCACAGGTACATGGCATTTTGTTCTGGCAGATTTTGATTGACTTTTTACAAGTACTTTAAAATAGTACTTCAGATCTTATAAACCTTTATTTGTTTGAAGATACTGAATGCACTATTAACTTTTTACTTTCCTTCATACAGCCTCTAAAATTAATCTATTTCATCTTTGGTTTTAAATCGAATGTTTTGTGTATTTATTAGACCTATATTCATACAGTAGATTCAATGTAATCTTGCATTTGTACATTTTACATTATTTCTTTCTCCTGTTAATTTAATGTTTTTTTATCGATTGATAAAATCTTCCACAGAGGACTGTCTGATTAAGAGACTAACCAAGATCAATCGCATGGACATCGTCCATCTTATTGAGACCCAGATGAACAAGTCAGTTCAAGAACAAACATCTCGAACTTATGCAGAAATAGAGAAGACACTGGATCACAGTGAAGGTAGTAACACCACTAAACACTTAATGAACCAGTTTGAAGGCTCTATCCAACACCAGGTTTTATTTGCACTCTTATTCATCGCGTGTGTTTTTCAGTGTCAGTAGCCCTGTCTTCAGTGCAAGAGGATGCAGAGAGCCCAAGAGTTGTGAGAAGGGTGGAGTCAGACCGTAGACCACCCCCAGCTGTTTCTGAAGAGGATCTCTCAGTTGCTTCTCTACTGGATATCCCTTCCTGGGCAGAGCCTATTGGACACACCCACTCAGAGAGCATGCACGGTGACCTGTTGGACGAGCTCGAGATCCCACAGTAAATTATTCATTTGAACATTTCAACTGACACCCATGGCATACAAAATGAAACACCATACGGGCATAAAGACATAAGTAAAAACTGTTGCTTTTCTGGAGTTCGACACTGTAATAGAACAAGCATAGTTTTTGAGTGTTGCCGTTTGACATATCACATTCCTTTTGTGTTACAGCGAATTGAACCCTAACCTGTGGACCTCAGAGGATGTAATTACACAAGAGCCTACAATGTACGACAACTCAGATGAGCAAGTAAGTACGCTTCCCACTTCAAAAGAAGCAGCATTGGGGAGCCAAGCAACCCAGGTTTATAACCCCAGAAAGAAAGACCAACGTTACCAAGTCAAAGATGACTGCAGCCAAGCCTTACCCTTGAAGCAGTGTGGTTGTGAAGATGAGCAAGGGCAATCATGTGAAACTATGAAGTTACCATCATCGATATCAATCAGAGACTTTGGTCTGAGCTTGTCAGAATCAGACCAAGCTGAGACTGACTTCAGTGAGATTTGTGATGAGTTTAGCTACACATCACAGCTTGGCAACACAAACACAACTAAAACTATTGTGAGAAGAATCGGTGACCCTAACCCGTTAGTCTTCCCACCAGAGGACCATCAAGCAACTCTGGCCATAACTGAGGATGACACAGATGTAGCTCAAAAAAGCAGGTTCTCTCAGAAGTGTACTGATGAGGTCCCAGCCCACAAACAAGTACTGTATGATCATGACAAAGTTACACAGGTTTCTGGTGTGGACATGGGCTTCAAACCCTTCAATCCAAGCAAGGAAGAAAAAACAAAACCCCAACTATACAGTCGTCATTATCTGGAAAAGATGCCCTTCATTGATGATGTCCAGTCATTTGAACCAATAACTCCTACAGCTAAGCACAGCATGATGAAACCATTCAAATTGAAGGTATCAAATACCAATTTGCCTCACAGTATGGCAACTACTTGTTGTGCTCAGATGGCTTGTGATTCACATGGTAGGTACCATGATTTTTCTTCTGTTAGTCCAGACAGTGACAGTCTTGTTGTTAGGCCAAAGACATCCTGCATCTCTGAGTCAAAGACTGCCTCTTCCAGCTTTTTCCTACCTATTACTCCTCTTGCACCACAATCACCTGTGCAAGATGTGACATTACCTTCCACTTTTATAGAGTATTGCCCTTTGACCCCTGATTCTTTGGTATCTGATGATCAGTATTCATTTTTACCTGTTAATGAAAGGGATCACATCCCTACAGAGGCATGGATATTAAATGACCCCATACCTAGACTGTCATCCCCTGAATCTGTCATGTCAGTTGGTGATTATAGGGCAATGTCACCTGACTCTCCACAGGGAGAAAGAAGGGTCTTACCTGACTTTTCCAGTATATTGGATGGCAGCCGGGCACTCTCTCCAAGATCTGATGCATGTACCTCACCAGAAGTTATAATTGATTCCACTGAAAATAAATTACACCCCAATCCATCACATACATATGAATGTGAACCACAGTTTACACATTCAAAACATTTTGCCACTGCTGGGATTTCATATTTCCCTTTTGCTGAACCCTCCAAGTCTTGGAATAACCCTAGGCCACTATCACCCAACTCTCAAGTATCTAAATATAGTTCATCTGTACCTGGAGGTCCACAGATAAAAGGTGAGTTCAGAGCATTCTCACCTGTGACACCAAATATTGAGCGTGATGAGTTTTTGCATTATGTTTCACGTGATAGAAGAGTATCTTTACCTGACTCAGTTACAAATATTCATGAATATGAATCTTCAGATAAAGATTGCAGACCGTACTCACCAGAATCTCAAACTTCTCAGTGCAGTTTCTCATTTCTTGAACTCTTGCTTTCAGAACCTATCCGTGCCCAACTCATGAGTCAATATTGTGATTATTATTTACAATATTCAGGAGAAAATCCACCCTCACAGCTGTTAACATCAGCTCCATACACTATAGGCTGCAATGAGGAAGATGGTGAGCGGAACTCTTTGACACCAGAATTAGTACCTTCAGATCACAATCCTCCTCCAAGTGAGGGATCAGTCGCATCAGATGCTTTTCTTCGTCCCGATGTGTCAGTTTCACATTACAAACATAAAAAATGTGATCATTTGCAATATTCTATGAAGGCTCCTTCATCACATCTTGATGGATGGTGGGATGAAAAAAGCACAAATGCATCAGATTCATCAACATGGCAAGTTAAAGCTGAGGAAAAGGCACATCTGTTTACAACTGCTGATTCTGCAAAATATTCCACACATCCTGATGTCAAAAGTGTACATAGTGAAGACCGTTTGAGCGAAAAGTCATTTCAGTTCAGACCACTGTCATCAGAAGCTCCAAAATCAGAGGACAAAAACAGTCAATGTTTCCTTGATTACTGGTTTTCTAAGTTAGAACCACAATCTTTTAATTACACACCATCACAAGCTCAGCCAGATAGTCATTTAACAAACATAAGACAAGACACCTTGGAACACAAGCAAATGCAAGACTCCATGAATCTGTATTGTGTGAATAAATCGTCCAGAAGAAACTCATGCACAGAATTGCCAAAACCAATGGTGTACAACCTTGTTGAAAGACCAAAGTGCATTTTAAAATTTCCTAATGAAATGCCTCCAATACCTACTGAAAACACAAAAGAGGTGGACAAAGATGCAATGTTTAAAGATATCAAGAACACATTAAGTCCAGAGTCCTATATGTCAGATAATTTCAACAGAGCAGATTCAAAAGACTCGGTTACTCCACAGATCAAGCCTGAATACAAAAGCGAAGGACTGACTGCATCCCAAACGCTTTCCAAAGTGAGACCTCTTACATATGCAGACGTTGTGCGGGGCATTTCACATTTTTGGGTCACCGAATTAAGACCACAGTCTCCAGAGTCAGTGGCATCTCAAAGTAAGCTTAGGCCCCTCTCTCCTGACTCACCTGTTCCTCAGTTCAGACCTCCCCATATCTGTTACGATGTGGAATTGTCAAGCCAAAGGTCAATTACACCAGAATCAACATTTTCTGACTGGGAAGGTACTGATTTGTATCTAGGTACCCTGTTTGACGAGACCAGACCAGAGTCCCCTCAGTCAGTGTTTTCAGTCTTTGAACTTGATAAGTTATTTAGCAGCAGATCATTGTCCCCTGAATCAGTGTCTTCCGATTTTGACTTTTCATACTTGCATGACTGGTTGGCAGACTTTAGAGCATCTTCCCCAGAATCTGTTGCGTCAGTTGAGCAGCGTCCTTTGACTCCTGACATGATATTTGGCCAGATGAGCAGACAACATTGCAACTATTGCTTTCAGTACTCTGACATTAGACCAGTATCCCCTCTTTCAACACTGTCAGATGTTGAGTATTCTGAATTATGTCTGGAAGAATTGTTTGACGACAGCAGAGCAGATTCACCAGACTCCCTTACTTCTGAGACTGAAGCTAAACACACAAGCATAACAATGACTGCATCCCAACCGCTTTTCAATGCGAGACCTCTCACATATGCAGATATTGTGCGTGGCGTTTCACGTGACAAACAACCAGACACTTTTACGACTGTGAAATCATTTGAGTTGAGACCTCTTTGGCCTCAACCAGTGGTGTCAGACAAGGAGTGTGCTCATTCCTCCGTAGATGATTGGATAACTGAATTAAGACCACAGTCTCCAGAGTCAGTGGCATCTCAAAGTGAGCTCAGGCCCCTCTCTCCTGACTCACCTGTTCCTCAGTTCAGACCTCCCCATATCTGTTACGATGTGGAATTGTCAAGCCACAGGTCGATTACACCAGAATCAACATTTTCTGACTGGGAAGGTACTGATTTGTGTCTAGATACCCTGTTTGATGAGACCAGACCAGAGTCCCCTCAGTCAGTATTTTCAGACTTTGAACTTGATAAGTTATTTAGCAGCAGGGCATTGTCCCCTGAATCAGTGTCTTCCGATTTTGACTTTTCATACCTGCAGAACTGGTTGGCAGACTTTAGAGCATCTTCGCCAGAATCTCTTGCGTCAGTTGAGCAGCGTTCTTTGTCTCCTGACATGATATTTGGCCAGATGAGCAGTCAACATTGCAACTATTACTTGCAGTACTCTGACATTAGACCAGTATCCCCTCTTTCAACACTGTCAGATGTTGAGTATTCTGAATTATGTCTGGAAGAATTGTTTGACGACAGCAGAGCAGATTCACCAGACTCACTTACTTCTGAGACTGAAGCTAAACACACAAGCATAGCAATGACTGCATCCCAACCGCTTTTCAATGCGAGACCTCTCACATATGCAGATATTGTGCGTGGCGTTTCACGTGACAAACAACCAGACACTTTTACAACCGTGAAATCATTTGAGTTGAGATCTCTTTGGACTCTTCCAGTGCTGTCAGACAAAGAGTGCGCTCATTCCTCCGTAGATGATTGGGTCACCGAATTAAGACCACAGTCTCCCGAGTCAGTGACGTCTCAAAGTGAGCTTAGGCCCCTCTCTCCTGACTCACCTGTTCCTCAGTTCAGACCTCCCCATATCTGTTACGATGTGGAATTGTCAAGCCACAGGTCGATTACACCAGAATCAACATTTTCTGACTGGGAAGGTACTGATATATGTCTAGATACCCTGTTTGACGAGACCAGACCAGAGTCCCCTCATTCAGTGTTATCAGACTTTGAACTTGACATGTTGTTTAACAGCAGGGCATTGTCCCCTGAATCAGTGTCTTCCGATTTTGACTTTTCATACCTGCAGGACTGGTTGGCAGACTTTAGAGCATCTTCGCCAGAATCTGTTGCGTCAGTTGAGCAGCGTCCTTTGACTCCTGACATGATATTTGGCCAGATGAACAGTCAACATTGCAACTATTACTTGCAGTACTCTGACATTAGACCAGTATCCCCTCTTGCAACACTATCAGATCTTGAGTATTCCGAATTATGTCTCGAAGAATTGTTTGACGACAGCAGAGCAGATTCACCAGACTCCCTTACTTCAGAGACTGAAGCTAAACACACAAGCATAGCAATGACTGCATCCCAACCGCTTTCCAATATGAGACCTCCCACATATGCAGATATTGTGCGTGGCGTTTCAAGTGACAGACAACCAGACACTTTTATGACCGTGAAATCATTTGAGTTGAAACCTCTTTGGCCTCTGCCAGTGGTGTCAGAAAAGGAGTGCGCTCATTCCTCCATAGATGATTGGATAACTGAATTAAGACCACAGTCTCCAGAGTCAGTGGCATCTCAAAGTGAGCTCAAGCCCCTCTCTCCTGACTCACCTGTTCCTCAGTTTAGACCTCCCCATATCTGTTACGATGTGGAATTGTCAAGCCACAGATCGATTACACCAGAATCAACATTTTCTGACTGGGAAGGTACTGATATGTGTCTAGATACCCTGTTTGACGAGACCAGACCAGAGTCCCCACAATCAGTGTTATCAGACTATGAACTTGATAAGTTATTTAGCAGCAGGGCATTGTCCCCTGAATCAGTGTGTTCCGATTTTGACTTTTCATACTTGCATGACTGGTTGGCAGACTTTAGAGCATCTTCCCCAGAATCTGTTGCATCACTTGGGCAGCGTCTTAGGCCCCTCTCTCCTGACTCACCTGTTCCTCAGTTCAGACCTCCCCATATCTGTTACGATGTGGAATTGTCAAGCCAAGGTCAATTACACCAGAATCAACATTTTCTGACTGGGAAGGTACTGATTTGTATCTAGGTACCCTGTTTGACGAGACCAGACCAGAGTCCCCTCAGTAGTGTTTTCAGTCTTTGAACTTGATAAGTTATTTAGCAGCAGATCATTGTCCCCTGAATCAGTGTCTTCCGATTTTGACTTTTCATACTTGCATGACTGGTTGGCAGACTTTAGAGCATCTTCCCAGAATCTGTTGCGTCAGTTGAGCAGCGTCCTTTGACTCCTGACATGATATTTGGCCAGATGAGCAGACAACATTGCAACTATTGCTTTCAGTACTCTGACATTAGACCAGTATCCCCTCTTTCAACACTGTCAGATGTTGAGTATTCTGAATTATGTCTGGAAGAATTGTTTGACGACAGCAGAGCAGATTCACCAGACTCCCTTACTTCTGAGACTGAAGCTAAACACACAAGCATAACAATGACTGCATCCCAACCGCTTTTCAATGCGAGACCTCTCACATATGCAGATATTGTGCGTGGCGTTTCACGTGACAAACAACCAGACACTTTTACGACTGTGAAATCATTTGAGTTGAGACCTCTTTGGCCTCAACCAGTGGTGTCAGACAAGGAGTGTGCTCATTCCTCCGTAGATGATTGGATAACTGAATTAAGACCACAGTCTCCAGAGTCAGTGGCATCTCAAAGTGAGCTCAGGCCCCTCTCTCCTGACTCACCTGTTCCTCAGTTCAGACCTCCCCATATCTGTTACGATGTGGAATTGTCAAGCCACAGGTCGATTACACCAGAATCAACATTTTCTGACTGGGAAGGTACTGATTTGTGTCTAGATACCCTGTTTGATGAGACCAGACCAGAGTCCCCTCAGTCAGTATTTTCAGACTTTGAACTTGATAAGTTATTTAGCAGCAGGGCATTGTCCCCTGAATCAGTGTCTTCCGATTTTGACTTTTCATACCTGCAGAACTGGTTGGCAGACTTTAGAGCATCTTCGCCAGAATCTCTTGCGTCAGTTGAGCAGCGTTCTTTGTCTCCTGACATGATATTTGGCCAGATGAGCAGTCAACATTGCAACTATTACTTGCAGTACTCTGACATTAGACCAGTATCCCCTCTTTCAACACTGTCAGATGTTGAGTATTCTGAATTATGTCTGGAAGAATTGTTTGACGACAGCAGAGCAGATTCACCAGACTCACTTACTTCTGAGACTGAAGCTAAACACACAAGCATAGCAATGACTGCATCCCAACCGCTTTTCAATGCGAGACCTCTCACATATGCAGATATTGTGCGTGGCGTTTCACGTGACAAACAACCAGACACTTTTACAACCGTGAAATCATTTGAGTTGAGATCTCTTTGGACTCTTCCAGTGCTGTCAGACAAAGAGTGCGCTCATTCCTCCGTAGATGATTGGGTCACCGAATTAAGACCACAGTCTCCCGAGTCAGTGACGTCTCAAAGTGAGCTTAGGCCCCTCTCTCCTGACTCACCTGTTCCTCAGTTCAGACCTCCCCATATCTGTTATGATGTGGAATTGTCAAGCCACAGGTCGATTACGCCAGAATCAACCTTTTCTGACTGGGAAGGTACTGCTATGTGTCTAGCTACCCTGTTTCACGAGACCAGACCAGAGTCCCCGCAGTCAGTGTTATCAGACTATGAACTTGATAAGTTATTTAGCAGCAGGGTATTGTCCCCTGAATCAGTGTCTTCCGATTTTGACTTTTCATACTTGCATGACTGGTTGGCAGACTTTAGAGCATCTTCCCCAGAATCTGTTGCATCACTTGGGCAGTGTCTTAGGCCCCTCTCTCCTGACTCACCTGTTCCTCAGTTCAGACCTCCCCATATCTGTTACGATGTGGAATTGTCAAGCCACAGGTCGATTACACCAGAATCAACATTTTCTGACTGGGAAGGTACTGATATATGTCTAGATACCCTGTTTGACGAGACCAGACCAGAGTCCCCTCATTCAGTGTTATCAGACTTTGAACTTGACATGTTGTTTAACAGCAGGGCATTGTCCCCTGAATCAGTGTCTTCCGATTTTGACTTTTCATACCTGCAGGACTGGTTGGCAGACTTTAGAGCATCTTCGCCAGAATCTGTTGCGTCAGTTGAGCAGCGTCCTTTGACTCCTGACATGATATTTGGCCAGATGAACAGTCAACATTGCAACTATTACTTGCAGTACTCTGACATTAGACCAGTATCCCCTCTTGCAACACTATCAGATCTTGAGTATTCCGAATTATGTCTCGAAGAATTGTTTGACGACAGCAGAGCAGATTCACCAGACTCCCTTACTTCAGAGACTGAAGCTAAACACACAAGCATAGCAATGACTGCATCCCAACCGCTTTCCAATATGAGACCTCCCACATATGCAGATATTGTGCGTGGCGTTTCAAGTGACAGACAACCAGACACTTTTATGACCGTGAAATCATTTGAGTTGAAACCTCTTTGGCCTCTGCCAGTGGTGTCAGAAAAGGAGTGCGCTCATTCCTCCATAGATGATTGGATAACTGAATTAAGACCACAGTCTCCAGAGTCAGTGGCATCTCAAAGTGAGCTCAAGCCCCTCTCTCCTGACTCACCTGTTCCTCAGTTTAGACCTCCCCATATCTGTTACGATGTGGAATTGTCAAGCCACAGATCGATTACACCAGAATCAACATTTTCTGACTGGGAAGGTACTGATATGTGTCTAGATACCCTGTTTGACGAGACCAGACCAGAGTCCCCACAATCAGTGTTATCAGACTATGAACTTGATAAGTTATTTAGCAGCAGGGCATTGTCCCCTGAATCAGTGTG
Source organism: Argyrosomus regius (assembly GCA_946959425.1). NCBI lineage: Eukaryota > Metazoa > Chordata > Actinopteri > Sciaenidae > Argyrosomus > Argyrosomus regius. The sequence goes on from OX336883.1 coordinate 4,130,386, forward strand.
TTCCGATTTTGACTTTTCATACTTGCATGACTGGTTGGCAGACTTTAGAGCATCTTCCCCAGAATCTGTTGCATCACTTGGGCAGCGTCTTAGGCCCCTCTCTCCTGACTCACCTGTTCCTCAGTTCAGACCTCCCCATATCTGTTACGATGTGGAATTGTCAAGCCACAGATCGATTACACCAGAATCAACATTTTCTGACTGGGAAGGTACTGATTTGTATCTAGGTACCTTGTTTGACGAGACCAGACCAGAGTCCCCTCAGTCAGTGTTTTCAGACTTTGAATTTGATAAGTTATTTCACAGCAGGGCATTCTCCCCTGAATCAGTGTCTTCCGATTTTGACTTTTCATACCTGCAGGACTGGTTGGCAGACTTTAGATCATCTTCCCGAGAATCTGTTGCGTCACTTGAGCAGCGTCCTTTGACTCCTGACATGATATTTGGCCAGATGAGCAGTCAACATTGCAACTATTACTTGCAGTACCCTGACATTAGACCAGTATCCCCTCTTTCAACACTGTCAGATGTTGAGTATTCTGAATTATGTCTGGAAGAATTGTTTGACGACAGCAGAGCAGATTCACCAGACTCACTTACTTCTGAGACTGAAGCTAAACACACAAGCATAACAATGACTGCATCCCAACCGCTTTTCAATGCGAGACCTCTCACATATGCAGATATTGTGCGCGGCGTTTCACGTGACAAACAACCAGACACTTTTACGACTGTGAAATCATTTGAGTTGAGATCTCTTTGGACTCTTCCAGTGCTGTCAGACAAGGAGTGGGCTCATTCCTCCGTAGATGATTGGGTCTCCGAATTAAGACCACAGTCTCCCGAGTCAGTGACGTCTCAAAGTGAGCTTAGGCCCCTCTCTCCTGACTCACCTGTTCCTCAGTTCAGACCTCCCCATATCTGTTATGATGTGGAATTGTTAAGCCAGAGGTCGATTACGCCAGAATCAACCTTTTCTTACTGGGAAGGTACTGATTTGTATCTAGATACCCTGTTTCACGAGACCAGACCAGAGTCCCCTCAGTCAGTGTTATCAGACTATGAACTTGATAAGTTATTTAGCAGCAGGGCATTGTCCCCTGAATCAGTGTCTTCCGATTTTGACTTTTCATACTTGCATGACTGGTTGGCAGACTTTACAGCATCTTCCCCAGAATCTGTTGCTTCACTTGGGCAGTGTCTTAGGCCCCTCTCTCCTGACTCACCTGTTCCTCAGTTCAGACCTCCCCATATCTGTTACGATGTGGAATTGTCAAGCCACAGGTCGATTACACCAGAATCAACATTTTCTGACTGGGAAGGTACTGATATGTGTCTAGATACCCTGTTTGACGAGACCAGACCAGAGTCCCCTCAGTCAGTGTTATCAGACTTTGAACTTGACATGTTATTTAACAGCAGGGCATTGTCCCCTGAATCAGTGTCTTCCGATTTTGACTTTTCATACCTGCAGGACTGGTTGGCAGACTTTAGAGCATCTTCGCCAGAATCTGTTGCGTCAGTTGAGCAGCGTCCTTTGACTCCTGACATGATATTTGGCCAGATGAACAGTCAACATTGCAACTATTACTTGCAGTACTCTGACATTAGACCAGTATCACCTCTTTCAACACTGTCAGATGTTGAGTATTCCGAATTATGTCTCGAAGAATTGTTTGACGACAGCAGAGCAGATTCACCAGACTCCCTTACTTCAGAGACTGAAGCTAAACACACAAGCATAGCAATGACTGCATCCCAACCGCTTTCCAATATGAGACCTCTCACATATGCAGATATTGTGCGTGGCGTTTCACGTGACAGACAACCAGACACTTTTATGACCGTGAAATCATTTGAGTTGAAACCTCTTTGGCCTCTGCCAGTGGTGTCAGAAAAGGAGTGCGCTCATTCCTCCGTAGATGATTGGATAACTGAATTAAGACCACAGTCTCCAGAGTCAGTGGCATCTCAAAGTGAGCTCAGGCCCCTCTCTCCTGACTCACCTGTTCCTCAGTTCAGACCTCCCCATATCTGTTACGATGTGGAATTGTCAAGCCACAGGTCGATTACACCAGAATCAACATTTTCTGACTGGGAAGGTACTGATATGTGTCTAGATACCCTGTTTGACGAGGCCAGACCAGAGTCCCCTCAGTCAGTGTTATCAGACTTTAAACTTGACATGTTATTTAACAGCAGGGCATTGTCCCCTGAATCAATGTCTTCCGATTTTGACTTTTCATACCTGCAGGACTGGTTGGCAGACTTTAGAGCATCTTCCCCAGGATCTGTTGCGTCAGTTGGGCACTGTCTTAGGCCCCTCTCTCCTGACTCACCTGTTCCTCAGTTCAGACCTCCCCATATTTGTTACGATGTGGAATTGTCAAGCTACAGGTCGATTACACCAGAATCAACATTTTCTGACTGGGAAGGTACTGATATGTGTCTAGATACCCTGTTTGGGGAGACCAGACCAGAGTCCCCTCAGTCAGTGTTATCAGACTTTGAACTTGACATGTTATTTAACAGCAGGGCATTGTCCCCTGAATCAGTGTCTTCCGATTTTGACTTTTCATACCTGCAGAACTGGTTGGCAGACTTTAGAGCATCTTCGCCAGAATCTGTTGCGTCAGTTGAGCAGTGTCCTTTGACTCCTGACATGATATTTGGCCAGATGAACAGTCAACATTGCAACTATTACTTGCAGTACTCTGACATTAGACCAGTATCCCCTCTTTCAACACTGTCAGATGTTGAGTATTCTGAATTATGTCTGGAAGAATTGTTTGACGACAGCAGAGCAGATTCACCAGACTCACTTACTTCAGAGACTGAAGCTAAACACACAAGCATAGCAATGACTGCATCCCAACCGCTTTCCAATATGAGACCTCTCACATATGCAGATATTGTGCGGGGCGTTTCACGTGACAAACAACCAGACACTTTTACGACTGTGAAATCATTTGAGTTGAGATCTCTTTGGACTCTTCCAGTGCTGTCAGACAAGGAGTGGGCTCATTCCTCCGTAGATGATTGGGTCTCCGAATTAAGACCACAGTCTCCCGAGTCAGTGACGTCTCAAAGTGAGCTTAGGCCCCTCTCTCCTGACTCACCTGTTCCTCAGTTCAGACCTCCCCATATCTGTTATGATGTGGAATTGTCAAGCCAGAGGTCGATTACGCCAGAATCAACCTTTTCTGACTGGGAAGGTACTGATTTGTGTCTAGATACCCTGTTTCACGAGACCAGACCAGAGTCCCCGCAGTCAGTGTTATCAGACTATGAACTTGATAAGTTATTTAGCAGCAGGGCATTGTCCCCTGAATCAGTGTCTTCCGATTTTGACTTTTCATACTTGCATGACTGGTTGGCAGACTTTACAGCATCTTCCCCAGAATCTGTTGCTTCACTTGGGCAGTGTCTTAGGCCCCTCTCTCCTGACTCACCTGTTCCTCAGTTCAGACCTCCCCATATCTGTTACGATGTGGAATTGTCAAGCCACAGGTCGATTACACCAGAATCAACATTTTCTGACTGGGAAGGTACTGATATGTGTCTAGATACCCTGTTTGACGAGACCAGACCAGAGTCCCCTCAGTCAGTGTTATCAGACTTTGAACTTGACATGTTATTTAACAGCAGGGCATTGTCCCCTGAATCAGTGTCTTCCGATTTTGACTTTTCATACCTGCAGGACTGGTTGGCAGACTTTAGAGCATCTTCGCCAGAATCTGTTGCGTCAGTTGAGCAGCGTCCTTTGACTCCTGACATGATATTTGGCCAGATGAACAGTCAACATTGCAACTATTACTTGCAGTACTCTGACATTAGACCAGTATCACCTCTTTCAACACTGTCAGATGTTGAGTATTCCGAATTATGTCTCGAAGAATTGTTTGACGACAGCAGAGCAGATTCACCAGACTCCCTTACTTCAGAGACTGAAGCTAAACACACAAGCATAGCAATGACTGCATCCCAACCGCTTTCCAATATGAGACCTCTCACATATGCAGATATTGTGCGTGGCGTTTCACGTGACAGACAACCAGACACTTTTATGACCGTGAAATCATTTCAGTTGAAACCTCTTTGGCCTCTGCCAGTGGTGTCAGAAAAGGAGTGCGCTCATTCCTCCGTAGATGATTGGATAACTGAATTAAGACCACAGTCTCCAGAGTCAGTGGCATCTCAAAGTGAGCTCAGGCCCCTCTCTCCTGACTCACCTGTTCCTCAGTTCAGACCTCCCCATATCTGTTACGATGTGGAATTGTCAAGCCACAGGTCGATTACACCAGAATCAACATTTTCTGACTGGGAAGGTACTGATATGTGTCTAGATACCCTGTTTGACGAGGCCAGACCAGAGTCCCCTCAGTCAGTGTTATCAGACTTCAAACTTGACATGTTATTTAATAGCAGGGCATTGTCCCCTGAATCAATGTCTTCCGATTTTGACTTTTCATACCTGCAGGACTGGTTGGCAGACTTTAGAGCATCTTCCCCAGGATCTGTTGCGTCAGTTGGGCAGTGTCTTAGGCCCCTCTCTCCTGACTCACCTGTTCCTCAGTTCAGACCTCCCCATATTTGTTACGATGTGGAATTGTCAAGCTACAGGTCGATTACACCAGAATCAACATTTTCTGACTGGGAAGGTACTGATATGTGTCTAGATACCCTGTTTGGGGAGACCAGACCAGAGTCCCCTCAGTCAGTGTTATCAGACTTTGAACTTGACATGTTATTTAACAGCAGGGCATTGTCCCCTGAATCAGTGTCTTCCGATTTTGACTTTTCATACCTGCAGAACTGGTTGGCAGACTTTAGAGCATCTTCGCCAGAATCTGTTGCGTCAGTTGAGCAGTGTCCTTTGACTCCTGACATGATATTTGGCCAGATGAACAGTCAACATTGCAACTATTACTTGCAGTACTCTGACATTAGACCAGTATCCCCTCTTTCAACACTGTCAGATGTTGAGTATTCTGAATTATGTCTGGAAGAATTGTTTGACGACAGCAGAGCAGATTCACCAGACTCACTTACTTCAGAGACTGAAGCTAAACACACAAGCATAGCAATGACTGCATCCCAACCGCTTTCCAATATGAGACCTCTCACATATGCAGATATTGTGCGGGGCGTTTCACGTGACAAACAACCAGATGCTTTTACGACCGTGAAATCATTCGAGTTGAGACCTCTTTGGCCTCTGCCAGTGGTGTCAGACAAGGAGGACGCTCATTCCTCCGTAGATGATTGGGTCACCGAATTAAGACCACAGTCTCCAGAGTCAGTGGCATCTCAAAGTGAGCTTAGGCCCCTCTCTCCTGACTCACCTGTTCCTCAGTTCAGACCTCCCCATATCTGTTGCGATGTGGAATTGTCAAGCCACAGGTCAATTACACCAGAATCAACATTTTCTGACTGGGAAGGTACTGATATGTGTCTAGATACCCTGTTTGACGAGAGCAGACCAGAGTCCCCACAATCAGTGTTATCAGACTTTGAACTTGACAAGTTATTTAGCAGGAGGGCATTGTCCCCTGAATCAGTGTCTTCCGATTTTGACTTTTCATACTTGCATGACTGGTTGGCAGACTTTAGAGCATCTTCCCCAGGATCTGTTGCTTCACCTGGGCAGTGTCTTAGGCCCCTCTCTCCTGACTCACCTGTTCCTCAGTTCAGACCTCCCCATATCTGTTACGATGTGGAATTGTCAAGCCACAGGTCGATTACACCAGAATCAACATTTTCTGACTGGGAAGGTACTGATATGTGTCTAGATACCCTGTTTGACGAGACCAGACCAGAGTCCCCTCAGTCAGTGTTATCAGACTTTGAACTTGACATGTTGTTTAACAGCAGGGCATTGTCCCCTGAATCAGTGTCTTCCGATTTTGACTTTTCATACCTGCAGGACTGGTCGGCAGACTTTAGAGCATCTTCGCCAGAATCTGTTGCATCAGTTGGGCAGCGTCCTTTGACTCCTGACATGATATTTGGCCAGATGAACAGTCAACATTGCAACTATTACTTGCAGTACTCTGAATTTAGACCAGTATCCCCTCTTTCAACACTGTCAGATGTTGAGTATTCCGAATTATGTCTCAAAGAATTGTTTGACGACAGCAGAGCAGATTCACCAGACTCACTTACTTCAGAGACTGAAGCTAAACACACAAGCATAGCAATGACTGCATCCCAACCGCTTTCCAATATGAGACCTCTCACATATGCAGATATTGTGCGGGGCGTTTCACGTGACAAACAACCAGATGCTTTTACGACCGTGAAATCATTCGAGTTGAGACCTCTTTGGCCTCTGCCAGTGGTGTCAGACAAGGAGGACGCTCATTCCTCCGTAGATGATTGGGTCACCGAATTAAGACCACAGTCTCCAGAGTCAGTGGCATCTCAAAGTGAGCTTAGGCCCCTCTCTCCTGACTCACCTGTTCCTCAGTTCAGACCTCCCCATATCTGTTGCGATGTGGAATTGTCAAGCCACAGGTCAATTACACCAGAATCAACATTTTCTGACTGGGAAGGTACTGATATGTGTCTAGATACCCTGTTTGACGAGAGCAGACCAGAGTCCCCACAATCAGTGTTATCAGACTTTGAACTTGACAAGTTATTTAGCAGCAGGGCATTGTCCCCTGAATCAGTGTCTTCCGATTTTGACTTTTCATACCTGCATGACTGGTTGGCAGACTTTACAGCATCTTCCCCAGGATCTGTTGCATCACTTGGGCAGCGTCTTAGGCCCCTCTCTCCTGACTCACCTGTTCCTCAGTTCAGACCTCCCCATATCTGTTACGATGTGGAATTGTCAAGCCACAGGTCGATTACACCAGAATCAACATTTTCTGACTGGGAAGGTACTGATTTGTGTTTAGGCACCCTGTTTCACGAGACCACACCAGAGTCCCCTCAGTCAGTGTTATCAGACTTTGAACTTGACATGTTATTTAGCAGCAGGGCATTGTCCCCTGAATCAGTGTCTTCTGATTTTGACTTTTCAAACCTGCAGGGCTGGTTGGCAGACTTTAGAGCATCTTCCCCAGAATCTGTTGCATCAGTTGAGCAGCGTCCTTTGACTCCTGACATGATATTTGGCCAGATGAGCAGTCAACATTGCAACTATTACTTGCAATACTCTGACATTAGACCAGTATCCCCTCTTTCAACACTGTCAGATGTTGAGTATTCTGAATTATGTCTCGAAGAATTGTTTGACGACAGCAGAGCAGATTCACCAGACTCCCTTACTTCAGAGACTGAAGCTAAACGCACAAGCATAACAGTGACTGCATCCCAACCGCTTTTCAATGCAAGACCTCTCACATATGCAGATATTGTGCGGGGCGTTTCACGTGACAAACAACCAGATGCTTTTACGACCGTGAAATCATTCGAGTTGAGATCTCTTTGGCCTCTGCCAGTGGTGTCAGACAAGGAGGACGCTCATTCCTCCATAGATGATTGGGTCACCGAATTAAGACCACAGTCTCCCGAGTCAGTGGCATCTCAAAGTGAGCTTAGGCCCCTTTCTCCTGACTCACCTGTTCCTCAGTTCAGACCTCCCCATATCTGTTACGATGTGGAATTGTTAAGCCACAGGTCGACGACTCCAGAATCAACATTTTCTGACTGGGAAGGTACTGATTTGTGTCTAGATACCCTGTTTCACGAGACCACATCAGAGTCCCCTCAGTCAGTGTTATCAGACTATGAACTTGACATGTTATTTAGCAGCAGGGCATTGTCCCCTGAATCAGTGTCTTCTGATTTTGACTTTTCAAACCTGCAGGGCTGGTTGGCAGACTTTAGAGCATCTTCCCCAGAATCTGTTGCATCAGTTGAGCAGCATCCTTTGACTCCTGACATGATATTTGGCCAGATGAGCAGTCAACATTGCAACTATTACTTGCAGTACTCTGAATTTAGACCAGTATCACCTCTTTCAACGCTGTCAGAAGTTGAGTATTCTGAATTATATCTCGAAGAATTGTTTGACGACAGCAGAGCAGATTCACCAGACTCCCTTACTTCAGAGACTGAAGCTAAACACACAAGCATAACAGTGACCTCATCCCAACCGCTTTTCAATGCAAGACCTCTCACATATGCAGATATTGTGCGGGGTGTTTCTCATGACAAACAACCAGATGCTTTTACGACCGTGAAATCATTTGAGTTGAGGCCTCTTTGGCCTCTGCCAGTGGTGTCAGTCAAGGAGTGCGCTCATTCCTCCGTAGATGATTGGGTCACCGAATTAAGACCACAGTCTCCCGAGTCAGTGGCATCTCAAAGTGAACTTAGGCCCCTCTCTCCTGACTCACCTGTTCCTCAGTTCAGACCTCCCCATATCTGTAACGATGTGGAATTTTCAAGCCACAGGTCGATTACACCAGAATCAACATTTTCTGACTGGGAAGGTACTGATATGTGTCTATATACCCTGTTTGACGAGACCAGACCAGAGTCTCCGCAGTCAGTGTTATCAGACTATGAACCTGACAAGTTATTTAGCAGCAGGGCATTGTCCCCTGAATCAGTGTCTTCCGATTTTGACCTTTCATACCTGCAGGACTGGTTGGCAGACTTTAGAGCATCTTCCACAGAATCTGTTGCATCAGTTGAGCAGCGTCCTTTGTCTCGTGACATGACATTTGGCCAGATGAGCAGTCAACATTGCAACTATTACTTGCAGTACTCAGAATTTAGACCAGTATCACCTCTTTCAACACTGTCAGATGCTGAGTATTCTGAATTATGTCTCGAAGAATTGTTTGACGACAGCAGAGCAGATTCACCAGACTCACTTTCTTCAGAGACTGAAGCTAAACACACAAGCATAGCAATGACTGCATCCCAACCGCTTTGCAATGCGAGACCTCTCACATATGCAGATATTGTGCGGGGAATTACACCTGAAAATCAAGTAACTGCTTTGTTTGAAGAAGATACAAATTACCTAAATTTATTTCCTGACATGAAATCATTATCTTTTGAAACCTCTGCTTCAGTACACGAGTCACAGAAAAAACTGTCACAGCTCAAACTTGACCTTTCTAATTCCCTGTCATCACACTCCGGAACATGCACCAAGGAATACAGGGTAAGACACAAGCCTGTCTTTAACAGCTTGATATCACATTTGTATGATCCAATCTATAAGGGAAAATGCATTTGTTGTGAAACACCTCCAAAACATTATGGCATTATAGCCACCAGTTCCATAGAACAACATTTTTCAAGGTTTTCTTTTGGATTTTGCAGCACATCAGATGACAAAACAGCTGATTACTTTCTAAATTCGGTCTCACCAGCATGTCAAAGCGATTCTGGCATATCAAGGTCAGTTGAAACAATATCTATGGGTCTTAGCCAGCATGCAGTGGAAAGTGAATTTAATAAGATTCCTTCACCTTCAGAGAATAGACCACTTGAAGCGTTACATTCAGATGATGATAATCTTTCATTTACAAACTACTCCTTCACTGACCAGAGGCCACCTTCTCCAGAATCGTTTGTCTCCTTAGACGAGTTCACTGCCCTATCGCCTGACTCACAAATTCCTCCATTTGAGTGTCAACCTTGTTATTACATGCATTTGTCAGAAGACAGATCTGTTTCACCAGACTCCATAATGTCAGAGAGCGACTGTAGTAATTCATGCCTTGATACTTTTTTTGATGAGATCAGACCAGATTCTCCTGATTCCATTATCTCTGACAGTGAATTTCATGAGTCCTTCAGAATTAAGCCACCTGATAATGAGTATGCAGAGTCATTTCTTGACTATTGGCTGTCTGAGTTGGGGCCACAAACCTCTCAAACTCCTGAAGCAATCAGAGATTTAGATGATGTTTTAAGTCCCACAAATGAGACTGTTGCTTCAGACAACAGACTTGTACATAAGCCGGTCTCTGGAATGTTACTGGCACACATTCATGATCCAGTCTATGAAGCTGATAACCAAATTCAATTTGAATATTTAACAGTCAGCATGGGAGAAAGCATTATAACAGACTTGCAGGATTCCTTACTATCCCACTCTACAGTACCTGATCCTACAGTACTAGATTCAGATCCTGAAATGCGGATGCCACCAACTGAAACAGTTGAGACAGGACCCACAACACCCTCCTCAAACAGAAATCACCAGTCTTTTTTTGTCAGGCCTCCTCTACGGACAACAAAGCACCAAGACTAGATCAGATCAGACCACATAGTTTTAGTCAGTTGAGTCACATGCCATCTGTAAAACAAAAAATTGAATGTCATCATGCTGTCTGGCTGGAGGAGGCTTTCTTTGAACAAACCCAAGCAAACGAAACCAAACGAAGACCCCTTGTTAATGAACAAAAATGGACTGACCCTGAATCACAATTAAAGATGACACATGCCCAAGATTTGTTTTCCAAGAACATGAAAAGAAAATCCATGAGTGAGGACGAGAGCAAAAGTACATTGATGTCGGTAAGACAGCACAAGCTTTTGCTCCGCAGTGAATGCAGTGTTGCTTTTAAAAATAATAAACATGGCAATACATAAAGTGTGAATGTAGAGGAAGCTTTCACTAATTGAACCCAGCAGCTTCACTGTCTTGCTGTGGCATGTTTGCATTCAAGCAGAAGAAATGTTTCAGTGAAGCACAACTAATGGAAATTACAGAGTGATCAGTTTCAGTGACATGAGCTTCTTGTCCTGGTATGGAATGTTTTCTTAAGCTGGATAGATAAATAGCTAACAAAGGACTTGGAACCGTGACACCATGCCTGACTTGAATGCTTAAAACCTAATGAGGTTCAATGTAGTTCTAATAAGTTGAGGTAGCTATTTGGATTTTTCCCTGAACAGCCACAAAAGTCTAAACCAACCGATGTACAGCTAGTGGCATGTACTGTCTGTTCTATTTCCATTGGCACCCCTCATGTTTCCTAACATAAAGAAGTTTGGTTTTCATTTCAGTTGCAAAATTAAACGTGATGCAGTGGAACAGACAGTAGTAGAGTTTGACTTTGACGTAAACTGGTGGGTTTAGCATTTTCATGGGAAGTGCAGTGCTTCCTATGACAGGGCAACAGCAGTTAAATGAGTGTAAAATGATGCATGTCCACCTTCATGTCACACAAAATCCTGTCTTTTATTCAAGTTCATTTGTGCCCTGCTTTTATTTTTGTAAAAAATATATTGTGTTGTCAGTGATGTTCTCAACATAATATCTCCAAATCTCAAGAATATTTCATAAGCAATAATTCTGCTGAATCTTAAAAAGGCATTACACGTATGTAATGTGTTTTAAATTGTATGCGGTCTGTTAGATAAGTGTTATTAACATTAGTAGTACAATTACCTAAACACAAGTGGGCTACAAGTGAATTTCCTCATGCTCTCATGTATAAATACCAGAGCCTGTCCTTGACAAATGCATGCTTCATTTGCCTCTTCATCTCATGACCGAAAGAAATCATATTTATTTATATATTTTTCCCACTCCATTGTATCATTTCTTGCAGGTATCAACAGCATCTTCCAAGACAAATCTTTCAGAATCTTCAAAACAGAAAAGTTTCGATTTAGAAGGAAGGACTCTGGTCTTTCCAAACGAAACACCATCCTTGGCACATGATTCAAATACATTTTCCACTGAAAAACTAGAATTACCTATTCCAAGTACCTCTGATCTAAGTAAAACACAATCTGAAATCACATTGACCAGTGAAAGTAGCTCACCAGAGGAAAAAGATAAAAAGCTGTCATTCCCCAAACAAAGTGAAAGTTATGACTTGGATAAACCAAGCTCAGAGACCCCAGACTCATTCTGTCAAACAGCTCAAGACAGTCCAGAGGACAAACCAAGCTCAGAGACCCCAGACTCATTCTGTCAAACAGCTCAAGACAGTCCAGAGGATAAACCAAGCTCAGAGACCCCAGACTCATTCTGTCAAACAGCTCAAGACAGTCCAGAGGACAAACCAAGCTCAGAGACCCCAGACTCATTCTGTCAAACAGCTCAAGACAGTCCAGAGGACAAACCAAGCTCAGAGACCCCAGACTCATTCTGTCAAACAGCTCAAGACAGTCCAGAGGATAAACCAAGCTCAGAGACCCCAGACTCATTCTGTCAAACAGCTCAAGACAGTCCAGAGGATAAACCAAGCTCAGAGACCCCAGACTCATTCTGTCAAAAAGCTCAAGACAGTCCAGAAGATAAACCAAGCTCAGAGACCCCAGACTCATTCTGTCAAACAGCTCAAGACAGTCCAGAAGATAAACCAAGCTCAGAGACCCCAGACTCATTCTGTCAAACAGCTCAAGACAGTCCAGAGGAACAAATTATTATGTCCTCAGAGTCTGCTCCAACACCACCAGAGTCTGGGTCCCCTCAGCTTGACAAACTGCTGTCAGATCTGGAGGAGATGAAACTGAAGTTTATACCAGAGACACTTGACACTTCTCTGTCAGAATCCAGTGTTGAAAGCCCTGAAGAAGATCTGATTTTTGAGTATGAAGAACTTTCACCTGAAGATGAATTCCCAACAGAAGCTACTGACCCCCTAAGAGTCAGCATGCCATCTGAAATACAGCTTGGAGAAGATAATAGCCACACAAATGTAGCAGTCGCAGAGCCTGCACATTGCCAGACATCCATTCAAGATGAACCTGAAATAGTCACAATAACAAAAACCTCTGAGACAAGTATACCATCAAGCCTTGGTAGTTGTAATGATAGTCCTGTATCCCCAACTGACTCAAATCCTCCTGAATCTCCCCAAAGATTTTGTGAAGTCATGGAGCCATCATTGAGCTCAAGTTCTCCTTTGGACGAATTGCACCATAGCAAACATGATGAAAATGTTAGTGAGACATTTTCTCCAGCGTCTTTCCTCACAGTAGCTGCAAAGAGTCACGATGATGCACCAGAAGAACACCTGGCCGATCTTCCTGAGGAACATTCTACAACTGACATTCTTCAAAGTGAAGGAGAAGTTGAATCAGCTACATTATCTACTGACTCAAAGGGTGTGACCCAAGAAAATTTAACACAGGGTCCCCAAGATCAACCTCCACATTTATGGGATGAAACTTCTGTTGAAGCCACTCAGAATGAAGATTTCTCCTCTCAGTCTCTCTCCGATTTGACTCCAGAGACAGTTACATCTGCAAGACATTTTAGCTTTGAAGAACTGATGCCGTACCCCTCTGCAGGGAACTTTGAGACATCCTCAGATGAGGATAGGCCAAGGACCAGTGGACCTTCAGAAGGATCTCTGACTCCTGTAGACTTGAAGTGTTTTAGCTCTCAGCCCAAACCCAAAGCAGAGATGACTTCATCGACCTCCGATGAGGAGTACAGCATCCCACCTGGGTATGGAGAGACCTGTTCTACCACAACCATGAATACCCACATGCCTCCAGAATATGCAGAAGTTGTGCGTGGTGGTGCAGACAGCCCAGCCTTTGAATACTCTGACCCCGAGCCTTACTTTGATTGCAAACAGGCTTCATCCGATTTCTCAGAGACTGAGCCTGATGAACCTGATCCAAGAACGAGGTCAAGTAGAGATCAACCCCATGATCATGTCAGCCACCCTAGAGTACAAGAAAAGGTTAATCGAATGGTCCTGTTGTCTTCTGGAAGTGAAGATTATGAGGATGCTCCTTTTGTCCATGAGCCTCTTCATAATATAAATGAAGAGAATGAAGAATCGATAAATTATTCAGGAACATCGGATGAAGAATTCATCTTGTGTGAGGCTTCACAACTGCCTCCTGTCTGTGAAATTGGGGCATATGATGATACTGATAAATATCTCACAAGGGTAAGACGAGATTTGGTAAACCACCCCGACCTGCAAGCTTTTCCCAGAGCTGAGCTTAACCAAATACTATATTTGCTTCAGAAAGGAATGACTGCTAACCCTCTGGCCACGTGGATGGGATCTAAAACTCCTTATAACCCTTATTTTGTTTTGATTTCAGACTCAACCAGTCCTGACTCAGCATGTCACTTTGCTGCTTGTAACCAGCTGTGTCACTCACTGTAATAACATAAGCTACGTGTTCTCTCATCGGCAGTAATCACATTAATAACTAAGCAAAAGCATGGTATGTTTTGCAAACGTTTTCCAAGATGCAGACTGCCATGTTGTACTTTCTGGTGTGAGATATCAAAATTCACTATAAAATACTCAAAATCATTGGAAAGTGCACCATATCACTCTGCTCGTTGCTTGCTTTGCTGTAAACATAGCATTCATATATTGTCAATCTTAATGGGTTTCTGTTGCTTGGTCAGGAGATCGCCGCAGAGCTCGGATCAATGTCAGAAAGTTCAGATGATGAATTTTTGACCACCAGAATAGTGCGAAGGAGAGTTGTCATTCAGGTATCTGATTTAGCATGACCGACGGTGTCTAGCATGGAGGGTGTGACTTCCAGAGTGCAACATTAACCAGGCTAGATCTTCACTGTCAAGTTCAAATGTTTACTGCCTTTAACAACCTTTAGTCTCATGGGTGAATATGGGTGGAAGACTTTTGTTTGAAGATTAATTTATAGAGTTTATAAGAAACCTGCCACTTGATTTGCATAGATGGCTGAACCTTGTGGTGGTGTTTTATGCTGCTGTGAGCACTTCTTTGTTGGTTTATTTGTCAACCTACTGTAACTGTTTTTCCCTGAGAATGCAAGTTTGTTTCCTGTGTCCTGAATTCCCTATTCTCTCACTGAATTACCTTAAATGTACATTTTCTATCCTTTTCTCTCTAACGTGTTTGCATTTTATTTTTGAGGTGGAGCATTAAACACTTAAATACTAACAATATATTAACCTAGGTTAGCATTTCTAATTGTTGGTCGTCTTGTTTCCCTTATAGGGTGATGAAATGCTTGACCTCCCCGCTCAGTCGGTGACAGAAGAAAAGTACCAAGATGAAAATGGACACATTGTTGTCAAAAAGGTAACGCAAGATTCTACATAAGCTCTCATGCACACATCACATGGCAGCATTTAAATAAGACAAGAGCCAGTAAAGCTTAGTAAAGCAAATTTCTGATGTGCAGTACAGTACAGTACCAAAGGCTGGAATGCTTCACCGCCTAATGGTCTTTGCACACGTGATCTTCCTCAGGTTACCCGTAAAATTATTCGCAAGTGTGTTTCCGCGGATGGTGTGGAGCATGAACAGGTATCATTAGAAGGAGCTCCACAGGGGTCCATCAGTACGGCAGAGGGAGATGGATACTCCAAGGTGGTGAAGCGCACTGTTGTGAAGAGCGAGGGAGACCACACAGAGGTGTGTAAGCTATATATTATGTATGTTTTTGGTTGTAGTATATAATGGACAATCAATAACTGATGTTTCAATCTGACCTATAGGTAACCTTTGCTGAGGGTTTCTCAGCATCAAGACAGGAGACATCTGAAAGCTGTAAGGTCAGTCGCGTAGAAAGGACAACGGTGGTGGAGGGTAAAAGGACAATGACACACCAGGGTGATCCATCTTTGGCTTCTGACCTCCCCTCAGCCCAAGACGACTTCAAACAGGTTTGTTAATTACAAACAATTATTCCCTAACCCTGACTCAGCTGCTTATACTGTACATGCCTACCTGGTACACAGTATGTGTGTAGTTTTTTAGAAATTACAGTCCTCCATTATTTGTTTCTATAGTTAAATCATCCCAAATCATGTGAATATTGTTTTCTCCTTTTCATGGCACCAGGCATTAGGTTATATAAGTGGTTCTAGCAGAACAGAGCTCCCTCATGTGGTAGAGAGAGAGACTGTCAAGGAAGATGGAACTGTGGTCAGGAGGTGTGTGAGTGCTGGAGTGCATCTGTTTGTGTGTGTGTGTGACTTTTTGTGTGATTTCTTACAATGACAGCCGTGATGCAGGTTTATTAGTTTTACTAATATTGACTATGTTTGCTACCATTAACCACTCAAATGTTTGTATTCTTAAGTGATCTTAATCAATAGAGCTAACATGCAATGAACCTGATGAGATATGCATAACACTTTCCAAGTCTAAAGTCTAACACTATTTAATGGAACAGTTTTGTCAGTTTTCGTTTTTCCTTACGGTGTTTTATAACGTAATCTTTCGGGTTCTGCAGGCATGAAGTTACCGTGCATGTGATCTCAACTGAGTGCTTGATTTACAAAGCATCTGTGTGTGTTTCTCTCCTTTATGACTATAGCAACATCTGCTCCTCAAATTTAATTTCCACAGAGCCTGTGCTGTGTTTTTCGAGGTCACTGAACTGTTCTGCTCCCTCTCTAGGGCCCACATGCGTAAAGGTCGCACCTGCAGACGAACAGTGGTGAAGGGAGCTGGGCAGCGCAAAAAGGTCCTTCTAGAGCAAGTGGACAACCCCAGAAAAGGGTCGAAACCACGCGATCTCCAGCAGCATCTCCACCAGCTCTTTCACCGCTACTACGAGGAAGAAGAAAAGGAGGACAACGACGAGGACGAAGAGGAGGAGGAAGAGTAGAAGAATGTGTAACACTCTCCCCAACTCCCCCGGCTCTGCCCATGCTAAAGTCCCCCCCTTATCCTATGCATTAGCCACATGCAATCCCAGTGTGCACCACGGCACCTCGAAGCTACCACAGTCTTCCCATTTAAGTCCTGGAAGATGACCTTTTTCGTTCAAAATTTGGAGTTCTCTTCCCTGGCTTATAAAATGTATTCATGATTTTCTTTTCATGTTCTGATGTTGTTTTGCCTTTTTGTGACCAAAGAAAGCCTTCTCTTGTTTTCCTGATTCATTTTTATTTTCCATGTCAGAATTGTCTTTGATATTTTTGTCTTGATGCTGTGGTAGAGCAACAAAAAAAAACAAGGGAAAAAAAACACAGAGGAATACTATTCACATCAACTAACTCACAAACCTCCTGACGGTAAAGAACACTTTACCTGCAATCTACTGGTACTACTCTCTGAGTAGGTGCTCGGACTGAAAGACAATATCTCACACTGCACTGCCTCTCACACCCAGAGTTTCTCAGATATTCCTTACTTTAAAACTGTCTCACTCACTGTACTAGCCTCTCCGCTTTTTTGATTCAGGTGGTCAAGATGTCACGCAGAGAAAACCCAGACTGTATCGACACTGAATTTAACTGCTGCTGCTGCTGCTGTGTTTTGTGTAGGCTATGTGTAATCTGTCTTTGGGAAATATATATTATCTATAATCTAGACATTACTGACATCAGTAGCCTAGGAATTAATAATCACTCATGTGAAGTAGAGCAGGCATGACTAATCAACATCTGTCATTATGATCCTAGCTTTGACTGCTTTGTAGTTCTATGGATTGCCCTTCTGCCTCTCCTTCCCTTCTGTGTGTGTCTTTTTTTCTGTGTTTTTATGTTTAATTCTATTAGTTCTCTTTAAATTGTTGATTTTGACTCACACTGTATGAATGGTGAATGTGCGTGTGAGGTATGCTTGAGGGTGTCCATGCATGTGTTGAGCATTGGCAGCTCGTTTGAAGAGGTTATTCTCAGAATTATTATTATTTAAACTGTTGTTTGAAGATGTCTTATTTTAGAGTTTGTTTTTTAATTTTTAATTTAGTTTAATATTAAGTATAGAGGACTTATTTAATCTTTGTTTGAACGTCATTAAGAGGTTTCTATTTATTAGGAAGTCCCTTGTTTTGGAGACACTTGTCTGACGTGACATTTGTGGTACGGTGATCAGGTGTTTCTGCTTTATTTAATGTTTTAAACTTTATATCTTTTGAACGGGAAAGTGTTGGACCAGGCGTCGGCAGTAGTGTGTTGTGTGTTTAAGAGTGAATGAGTCTGTGAGTGTAGAAAAAGAATGTGTGTGCGTGTGTGCCAGTTTCTGTCAGTGAAGAAAAGAAAGATTTATTTTACACAAAACCCGCATTTGCACTCCTGAATGTCAGGAGGGAACACCCTCCATGCTTTTTGTGCACATGATATGAGAGGTACAATTTATCATAGCCACAAAGAGAGTCTCATTTTGGACAGGACAGATGATGAACGTCACACCGGACACATGCATCATGAGGCAGGTCGAGAGCTTCAATGTACCATTATTCACAGCTCTGAGCATCACTACTGTATGTATCTACAACATGTAATGTATTTATTTCACTATCACTGTTTACTTTGTGATTTAGAAAAAAATGTAAAATGCAAACTAGTGGAAGTTCACTGTGACAGGTATGCTTTTAATTTGAAGAATCAGCATCCCTTTTCTGTGATGATGACAGTTATATACATATACAGTGCATATATAAATATCTATAAGGGCATGTATTACTGTATCAAAATTCAAAAAGACAAAAAATGGCTGCAGTGTGTCTATGGCTGATAGAGAATAAAAAGTCTACAAATGTATTTGTAGTTGTTTTTTTCACTTGCTAAATCATACATACAGTATAATACTGTGTGTGCTTCAATACGCAGCATGCATGATGGCAAAAAGACTCACATAAAACACACAGTCCATGTTTTTAATGTTTAACTGCTGCTCTGACAGCTCTGACAAAAGAGAAGCAGGTCTTCATCTGTCAAGTCCCGAGTACTGAGCAGACCTAGTGCTGCCTCCTGCTGGGCCCTATAGGTACTGCAATGATGGAGGAATCTCAGCAGTGTTGACCTCAATCATTAACACAGTTTTACAAACATCTTATTAAAGGTCCAGTGTGTAAGATTTGAGGGGCTTTATTTACATAACATGGCATAAATTAAATTAAATAAGCCTAAATCTATTTTATCATTAGTGTATAATCATCTGAAAATAATAATCTTTATGTTTTTATTACCTTAGAATGAGACTTTAATATCTACAGATGTCGTGGGTCCTCTTCCATAGATTCCACCATGTTGAACCGTCATGTTTCTACAGTAACATGAGTAACATTCCCAGAGAGGACAAACTAAACACTGGCTCTAACGAGGGACTTTTGCCTTTTTCTCGCGTCTCCTGGCCACTGTGGTTTCTTCTACATTCTATCTGAAGGAGAGGGTGAAACGGGACGGTTGCAATCTGCAACTACACCGCCAGATGCCACTAAATCCTACACACTGGTCCTTTAACCTCAGTATGAAAAATTAATGTGGAAATCTGACAGATTTAATAATAGAATTGATGAATTATAGTCACATTATGCAGTTCCACAATTCTAATGTCATTCAAATCCAGCAGGGTCAACCATTCCTGAAGGCTGAATGTAGGACATTCAAAGAATGTCACTCGAGCAGCCACTGTGGGGGGAAGAAATAGACATGCCATTCGCTTGTGTGACATCCACCATTTTGGAGGAGTTGTAATCATAGGATTGATCTCCTCCTTTGGTTTTGTACCCTACCTACCTTATTTTGAGTGCTTCACCCTCTCCTTCCTATCATGAAGGAGAAACTCCAGTGGGCGCAAAACACAGGAAAAATCCCAAAGGTCGTATCTAGATGGTGGTAACACATGGTGGACTCTACAGGTGGACAGGCACCTGTAGATAGACTGGACCTTTAAGTGGTTTAAAGTTTTTGGACTCATACTATAGCATGCCTCTATATCCAAACAGTGTTTTAAGACAAAGAAAATATCACAAAGAAATATTTCAAATTAATGATCAGCTCCTTCTCTAGGGCAATAATGATCACAAGTTAAAACTCATTCATTATCACACCTTTTAGCTGATTTATTTATTTCTTAAACATGTTAAGCCATCCATTGCCGTGCTGGCAACAGGTACACACCATATAAGGAGTGGTGCATTGCATTGACATCATACGTTTCGTTAAAAGAAATGTTTATCATATTTTTCCCCTTAAAAAAGAAGAGACCGACCAATTGAAAAGAGCAAACAAGTAAGGATGACGAAGACACTGGCATTGTCCTGCAATGGTAAGGAGACCACTGGCTGGTAGAAGCACTGATCGTCATGGAAGACATCCCAACATTTATTGCAGTCCAACTCTCATTTTCCACCTTCATCCTCTTGTCTGACTGCAACGTTCTTCAATCCAACGCTTTTGCGACGCTTCCAGACTCACGAGCCCAACCCTCAGGTTAACGCTTAACCTGACTGAAGGTAAAGACTACAGTGCCTTTGCTCCATCTTCATCATCTCCACCTTCTCTGTGCAATTGGCAGAGTAAAACACCGGAAATGACGAGATTAAAATGACAACAGAAACCCTACATACAGTCATACAATACAAGTACAAACATTATGAAAAAATGAGTTTGTTTTCTTCTCATTTTTATACAAAATGTAAGGGGTGCTTCAGCAACCAGGAGTTTCTTTTTCCTGCTCCTAGATATGAGGTTTTTGATATTTACGTTGGATGTTAACCATAACTGTGTTATTGTTTTTTACAACAGTTCCATGATACTGGAGGACATTTGGGACAGGACTGATGCACAACATTAACAAATGCAAACAAGTCAGTGATTCACAAATCAAACAGAAGATATAGTTTCATATGATCTTACTTACAATATTCCCCCCCATGCACTACACAATAGTCTTGAATTTTCATATATTACATATATGCTACATTCTCTTATTTCTTATTTCACTGATATAAAGGCAAACATATCTCAATGCAAAGTGTAAGCTGCTCTGCTTTTCTTTACATTTAAATTAGTATTATAGGTTGAAATCGGACAATTCAAACAGTATGACTTAGCTCATAGCAAACATAAATGTAGCTCATAAACTGGATTTTACGTAAACTCTTAATTCCTCTGATAGCAAGAATAGCAATTTTCAATGTTTGTTTTTGTTTTTATCAACAATCACAATGTATATACATCACCAGAACTAAAGCAAGCTCAATTTTAACATTCTGATCTCCAAATGTTTTTTTGTATTGCACACACATAAATACACATAAAAATACAGAACTAATTTTTGGGAGAGGTTACAGTAGTAGATTTTTAAACATCTCTATTTTTATATTTAAAATGCATACCAAAACATCTTAAAAAACAAACAAAAAAAGAAAAAAAAATGTCGTCAATATGCTCGTTTCATAATGTCCAAATACTGTGTGCAGCCACCCGGCGGTGGTTTTGAATGGTGTCCATTAATAAAATGCCATAACAGTAAAATGTATTAATACTTGTGTCCTGTGCGATGTCATGTCCTTATAGAAGGGTCAAAGGTCGGAGAGCAGTCATGAGTTGGCTAGTTGACTGCCCTACTAGATTTGCAGATGGGATTTTTTATTTATTTTTTTAGCATTTTTTGTGACCACATGTTGATATTCCATTAACTGCAAAAAAGAAAGAGAGAGAACATAAATGTTAAGGTTTACTGACGCACAAAGTAGCAGATATTAGGACATGTAAGAGCAGGAAAAGTACAGGTGTGATAATTACAGTGATTAAAAACAGGTTAAACCATTGTGTAATCTGGTGACTGACCGTTCTTACTGGGAACAGTACACACCTTTGGTCCGCCCATACTGTGTTTCCAATTATTTAGCCTAATTAGACTTCCTTTCAGGATTCGTGGGGGTGTTTACAGACAGTGCCTGATAGTCTGACACACTCTCTCACTTTTGTTGCACTGTTAAGGCAGTGCAACTTAAACAACACCTTAATGAGTCACATTTGTTCAAGTTTATCTTGAATGAGTGAAAAGGTCTGTGTGGGTGGTGCAGGGCCCATAAATGGAAAAGTTACAAAGATGAAAGGTTACACCTGTGTGTTCCTGCTATGACGAGGGAAATTGTCTGTAAAAAGGCACTCGTTCTTTTA
Source organism: Argyrosomus regius (assembly GCA_946959425.1). NCBI lineage: Eukaryota > Metazoa > Chordata > Actinopteri > Sciaenidae > Argyrosomus > Argyrosomus regius. The sequence continues at coordinate 4,152,158 of OX336883.1, forward strand.
AATGCTCCATCTCTGAAACTGACCACTTCCTAAACTCCTCCACTAAGCAGCAGTCATCATAACTTTGCAACATTAGTCCGGCACAGCAGGTCTGTCAAGCTTTCAAAGTGGTGTGCTTACTTCATATCTCGTGAGTTTGGAGTAATTATATACACCCACCGGCCACTCCATCAGGTACAATCCAGAGTAATCCAATACAACAACTCTGCCATATATTCTACGTTTATGAAGTAGTATGAAGTATTTTTCTAGTATATCTTTGATTTTTCTGTTTTATTTTCATTCATGAGTATATTCCTTGCGTATTGTGAGCTGCTGTGGGATCAGTAAAGTCTATATCATTTTTCTTGTAGCCCCTCTTGAATATGCAAAACATATATGCAGCCATCAAGTGCATATTCAAGATACTTATACAGCCACATTTAAAAGAGTTTTTAGCCAACTAACAAGTTTTAAGCTTCTAAGCTTGTCAGCTAAAAAAGAGAGGCCTTCAGAAATTACTACAAAATTTTAATAGTAATCTGTTCATTTTGTAGCAGCATTGTGTAACAGTAACTAAGAAGCAGGGATTAGTGACTGGAAAATGCTGTTAGTCTACTATAAACACAGTTGAAAGAGTTGTAGGCAGTATTTCACTGTCTTTTCTGGTCTGTTACACCTTTGATCGCTCATTGATGGATGCAGTTGTGGTGTGGTCAGAAGTTCCTGTGTGTTTCTTACTGTCTCTTACTGGGAGGGGATGCTGGGTGAGCCGGAGCGGTGGAAGTGGATGTTCTGCCACTTGCCGTCGCGGCGGTGCCACACGCGGGTCTCCTCAGACTGCATGGTGCGGGGCATGCCAGCAGCATCCATGTACTGGGTCAGTCGAATGTAGGCGATACACGCTGCATTTTCCCCAATTAGGTGCACATGTGGGTTCAAGAGGATGGTGTGCACCGGCTTATTCCCTTTGGACAGGGCTAGAGGGGAAGGAAGTAATTGTCAGTTAGGGTACTATCATATATTATATGACTCACTTTCCATGCTGAGCTGGGTGAGGGTGGTTCTAATACAGCTTCATGGCTGTTAGAGACAAAACAATAAGCCTGCCTTGTAAGGAATGCTAACTGACATGAAAACAAGAGGAACTAAACGTCTCCATATGTTAAGGTTGGATAGTGGACAGGCACAGGCTTGCCAAGTGATTGAGGTTTCTAGGACATATCTGGTTTATCTGTACTATTTTTACCCAGACTGAGGACATTCTGCCATTTATAGCAGTCATTATTCATTAGTGATTTTTTTTTTTGCTCCAAGGTTAGCCTATAATCACAGCCATGACCTTGTAGTGTACCAGCATGAACTGTAAACTGACTAAATATTCATATTAAACATACATATCTTCCATATAAACCACATGCTCAATAGCCCTTTTGCTGTGTTGAGCACCGTCCTTCTTTAAAAAATATAATCAATAGAATTCTTTGCATTTTATATTGTTTCAACAGATTTCTGTGCAGAAGTTTGGGTATTTTGTCTCTCTGTGTACATCATGTGTGTGTTTCCTGGCTCTACATCACCTGTCCACCAGGTTAGCTCAGTGAGTTTCCTGCACTCCTGATTCCCATCAGCTGATTTCACTTCTACAGCTGTTATTTATTGGCTCATTTGGCTGCATGTATAAATGGCTCTTCCAAGTGTGTTAGTTGCTTGAGATTGTTGCTGTTGCGAGCTTTTCAAGTTGCATTGCATGCTGCTGCATATGGTGTCGATGGTTTGCGTGCACATTAAACTGTAGGACAAAACCTGACTTGAAAATTTAGTAATTGTCCAGTTTGGGTACCAGCTGGCTACTTACTAACTCTATATTTCAACAGCTCTGTACGAGCAAGCATTTCACACAGTGATGAATTCCCTCTTATCTGTTTTATTCATCTATTTTATAACATGTGACAGTTTGAGGTCAAATGCTGCGCTGACAATGCTAACTTTCTGTTTTGTTTTTTGTGGCCAAGTCATGATTAATGTTTTTGAACTCACCATTCTCAAAATAAAAGCGATGGAAGTCATGTCCTTCCACGAGGTTTCCCAGGGCCTCAGGCTCAAAAGAAGTTAGACCAGGATCACAAATCTTCCTGTTATGCCAAAAAAAAAGAGAAGAATCAGCAACGAAAGTAAGCAAATCTTTACAGCCAGAGATGTTACTGTACAAATGCAGAGAGGAAGAAACTTACGCATAGGCCTCAAAGTCTCCATTGTTGATAGACTCAATCAACTGCTCAGTGACTTTGATAATTTCCTGTTTGCGGGCTACAACAGAAGATCAGAGAACATCATCAACAACACAAACGGATGTAAAAAAATTACGAGCTGTTACTGTATTCCAGGCAAATGTAGGTCTGAGTGCAGATAAAGGAAATCTAACATCAAATCAGCTTCAAATGGATTCTAGTCTACGATTTAGCGGGATTTTAGAGTTATTAGAAATGGAAGGCGCTCAAAAAAAAGGAGTATTTCACAAAATTGTTGTCAGGTCATATCTGAGTAACAAACCAAGAAAGCCTCCCATGACTAATAGTGATATCAGGCAGGAAAATGCAGGATGACACGATTCCTTTCACCCAACAAAGCTCAAAATGAACAAAGACAAACCAATGCTCAGATGCAAGTATTTGCTACAGAAGCAGTTTTAACTAAGTAATGTTGACAGTTACCTTTATTGTTATTGGTGCAGGCTGGGGGATATTAAAAAAATACTTAATTCGTGCAACAAAAAGACATGTTAAATAGTAAAGAAATATATAAATCAGCTCCATCCAGCTACAACACTGTGTGCATGACTGTGCGTGAGTCAGCTTTCTAGTGCGTGAGTCAGTGTTTGGGTTAGTCAGACAAGAAGGCAGATAGAGACACAAATATACAGAAGAATAAATCTGATGGTAGGAGCAGATATTTAGGGGTCAAAAACAGAGGTTTTATTTCACTTGAGAGGGGATAGTCTCAAACCACAAACTATCAAACACCCACTAATCTAAGCCAAAGGGAATCAGGAGCACAGGGTTTGAGACACAGATCACTTTCCTCCAGTGATGACAGGGTAATGGGAAGGGGGCAAAACAGGGCAATTCATCCCCCACTGTGGAGGAACTTACTCTGAATTGAGGAGGTGGGAGTCTGCCTTGAGTCAGACATCTGTGAGGAACGGCTCTTAGAGTTAAAGATACCGCTCACTAAGCTGCCCAGACGAAGGGCTGTCAGGGATTGCATGAATGGGTGTGTGATTAGATGTCAAGTGTGTGTGTGTGTGTTGAGCAGGGGATGTAACAAACATAAGGGTTGTTTAAGGCATACATATGTATGAAGGCCAAAGGCAGGATAGGAAATAAAGCGGGCGGGGTGGATGGATATTTTCAACAAAACATAAGAAAGGGGAGAAAAAAAATAGAAATGAGACACATTTAGTAATAAGGAAACATAAAAAGATATGCATAAAAGTGAGCAGTGTTTTCTTGATCAACCTCAGACATAAGATGGAAGAAACTTGAGGATGCGAGGGAGGGTAGGACAGAAAAAGAACAGGGCGGATCGCATCTCGCAAGAGGGGCTGACAGCCGAAAGGAGGGCTGCGGTAGATAACTTGCTTTGCATTTCAACTGCGTTGCAAAACAGAGTGAAGGAAAAACATACAAAGGAGTGATAAGTCGATGAGGACGGATTCCTGTACCCTCACAGTGTAGGCGAGTAAGTAGGTTAATCAGAGAAAAACACAAATTCTCCTACCTTTTACATCCTCATCCTCTATGGTGGTGTTTGCACTCTCAATGGACTCCTGACAAAGAATGACAACCTACAGATTTTGTATATGTAATACATGTTTCTATAATGATATAGTACAGTTTGAAATATAAATGTTCTTTCAAAGCAAACAAAAATATATCGCTATACTGAGTAATTTCCTTGATAATACAGTAAAAAACAAGAGGAGGGATGACATGCAACAACGGTCTCCTGCTGGGCTTAAAGCAGGGATGTTGCGATTACAAGGTTAGAGTCTTAAACCCAGAGGGCATCAGTGTGACCCGGTGAACATAATTTATTACAGTTGATTATATAACAAGTTCACACTACAAGATAATCCTTCTACAGTTCACGGGGGAAGTTATTCATCATGATTGCAAAAGGAAAATGCTTAAAGCACAAGAGCAAACAGCTTTGATACTAAAGTCCATGTAAAGTAAGTATAAATGTGTTCTGAGTTTGTCAGACCAAAGAAGAAAGTGTTATTAACCAAACAGTCAAATTTGAATGATTAAAAATATCAACAAGTTTATGAAATTAGGTGTCAAAATCAGGTAAAAATTAATTCTTGGCTCCAGGACTGTGGGGGCGTGTCCTCTGAATGTGCTGAAGCCACGCCCACTCGTGGGAGCAGTCAAGCAGCCATTTTGAAGCGACTGAAACGTGTCAGATGAGTTCAGAAAATGACATGACTAACTTTGAAACACTCTGAGCTGAGATGAATTCATCTCTCTCTCTCTGCTCAGGGTGGCCTCAGCGTGTCATCGAGCCACCCTTTAAGGACCGCCCACAAAATCCTGGACTGAAAACTGGTGAAAAACTGTTTGAACCTCTAACTCCACATGTCAGTAATATATCGTTCAAAGTCTTTTCACGTGTTTTCAGCAACTATTTTACAACATATTTAATGTATAATCTCAGAATTGCTTTTTACACAGACTTAAATAAATAAATACAAGTAAAGATGAAGATTTAGTTCTAATACCTTATTTCCATCCACAGGGTTGTGGATCACAGTTGTCTGTGGTTCCTAAAGAGAACAAATAAACAACTTGTTGAAAGAAATAACTAGAGAAGGCTAAAATGAGGTCTGATGGCACAGAAACTGTTAAAGGAAATGTGTTTTTCAGTGTGTATTTTTAGAATTTGAAGGTGGTCTATCTTTGACCTAATTTTCTCATCTGTCTGTCTGTTTCTCTGTGAATACATAACCCTATTTATCATAATGTATCATACATCAAATAAACCCATCTTTGTTTGCCTGTGCCCACTTCTTCATGCTTTTATCTCTCTTCCTGCACGCTCAATGTCTTTTTCTGTGTCTGCTTTTCTCTCATCTGCCCTCGACAGTGTCCTGCCTCTTTAATCAGATGTCTGAGCTTTTGTGGAATCGATCCTGATGACCAGCTCAGTCCTTCTAATCACTCGCCCCGATTACAGTAGATTATAACATAAGCAGGCTGAATCTTTGTGTGTGTGGGTGTGTGTGTGTGTGTTTGTGTATGCTTGATGATGATGATGGAGAGAGAAAGGAGGATAGACAGTGTGTGTGAGAGAGAGAGAGAGAGCGAGAGAGAGGAAAGAGGAGATGCCATGTGCCTGCGTTCATGCGTAATCTTCTTGACAGCAAATGGGGGGGACAGAAAGCCTTTGACATCATGCAGAGCAGCAGTCATGTGGCCTGACGTAGACAGCCAGTCAGCAGACAGCGTGTGTGAGCCAATGAGTGATGGCCAAATCACTTGGGAATGTAGCATCATAATGAGCCCAAAGAGCTGACATCCTCACACTCCAGTCATGCACAGACAAACAACCTTGCAACTTGTCGAGCATTTTATTGTCGAATGCAAAATGGAGAGCACTAAAGTACATTTCATGACATGAGAGGAGCACATGCATGGTGTGGGTGTGTAAAGAGGAAGGAGAGAGGAGAGGAAAAGGGAGCAAGGAGAGGGGGGGTTGAGGTAAAGGTTGACCCTAACCACATATTTAAAACTACACTAGTCATGTGTGTAAAGACTTGTTGTTTCAACATTTCCAACATTAACAATATACAGATCCAGCAAATCCAAACTGGCCAAGCTCCGTGTGCCCTGTGCATGCTCTACTACTTCAGATGAATGAATACAGTCTAGGTCATGAATAGTTTAGCTTTATCAAATATGCTGGAGCTGAGACATGCTGTGCAGCCACAAAAGCTTTTACACACTGTTTCATTCAGGGATAGCCTAAAATTGAGCTAGACACCTGTTACACCCATCACCCATGATATTTTCTGTATTTTTTTAAACACCTGGTTAAGCATTTTAAATCTCATCAAACAAGAAAACGATGTGACCCCATGTGAAAAGGTGAACCTGTACCTCCTCCACAGTGAGACGTGAGGTGAGGAGGTGTAGAGGTGCAAGTGTAGGTGAGTTTGTGTGTGTGTGTGTATACCAGAGCAGGGGCAGGGCCAGTGTCTTTAGGACTGGTCACTGTGTTGGCTTTGTTGTTGACCTGCAGGGGGCAGTGTAGAGGGGATATGATACACATACACACTTTTCAGACATACACGCAAACACGCACGCACACATACTGGCTACCGTCCACTCCAAAGTGATCATACCAACTCATGTGTCCCAAAGATCTCATGTTAGTGTTAACTGTTATCGACCAATGGAATCTTGGTGTTAGGCACTTAAGCAGGAGGATAGATGTATTAAGGACACTTTAGACAGAAGCAGAAGTTAGATAAACTGGGCTGTGCTGAAGGTAGGTTATTATTAAAATAGGTTGTAGGGAAACTTCTTGTGTTTCTAAAACAAATTTCTAAATAGGTAACAACGTTTGATTGAATTCTGCTGGATTTAAGAGAACACAAAAGACATTGTCAGTAGTCTGTGAATCAGCCATGAGGCCTCTTGAGTCCTTTTACAAACAGACTCTAAAATCTCTGAACACAAAGTCATTTTCATCACTGTAGGACACCAGAGAAATACAATTTCCTGAGCTTTAAAAATCTGTGCCTGAATGTTCAGTGGTTTGACTGTTCCCCCGCTATGTGACTTTGTGTGTACTCGCTCAGATCTTCAAGAGTATCCTCTATATGAGACTGTAACATGCCATTTCACTGCACTGCATTCGGGCAATCACCCTTTTCTGTAAAAGCCTCAAATCAGTGGAACACCATGCATGACGATGTGAAGAGTTACCAGCTTTAGAAACTCTGTTCAAAGCTGCTCAACACTATACACACTGACCTTGAATTCTGTCTCTGTAAATTTTGTGTGTGTGTGTCTGTTTGATGACTTTGTATTACGTTATTGTGCTGTTTCTTCGTTTAGCTTAAAGCTATAATCCGGCACAGTGCATCAAATTGTGACATTTGTGTTTTAAACTGTGCATGGTCACTTTGACCACCCACACTTTCAGATAAGGCAGTAACAGGTTTTAAAACTTTTATTCAATAGTCGACCAAAAATAAAATAGAAAACTACGCCAACAGACCCTCCTCCAACTTCAAACGTTCCTCATCCTATCTATGAATGTAGACATGTATTGGTCCAACCTTCTAATGATTCAAAAACATTTAAGTTGGCAGAGTAAATATGGTAATGGATTTCATCTGGATTCAACAATTCAGTAGGAAAGGTTTCCAAGGCATTTTGTACAAAATGTCTAACTGCTTTTTGTTTTTAGTTTTCATGGGATGCGGTCACATGGATGAGGGATAAACTCCCTGGAATGGATCTCGTAGTGTGACATACTGTAGGCCTGAGTAAGACCCAAACACAGTGACACTGCTTCAAACATTGTATGCAGAGGTCCAATCTCAAACCAACACTCACTTAAATGTAAAAGAGGCACACAGAATTCGTCCAACACATTGTATATGCATGCACATGTGCATACACACATGCACCTCCGCATCAAGTGCTCATTTCAGACTGGATCCTAAGCACACAGAGAAACTATGATAGAGCACATGAGGGGCTCTGTGGTAAGGATTAAGTGGCTATGGTCAGAAAAACACTGGCGAGAAGAGACACTAATGACACCAATGTTTTAAAAACGTTTCATAAAACTGGAAATATCACATATAAATTAATGTGGTCTGCTGTGAGAGCAAGCGAAGAAAATAACAACCGTTGCCCACTGCTTGGAGTGACTGTCCCTGAATGATGATGTTGTTAAGTGCACAATGCATAATAATTGTCCAAAAGGCTCCTGAGACACAGAGCGTTCCAACAGACTAATGCAAGAATCAAAAGCATTTTTCTTCACAGTGCAAAAGCAGCTCACCTTAACGCCGTCTTGCTTCTTGTTGAGCAAACTCTTGGCTGCTGTAGAAGGAAAGAAAGAGACGACACTTCAGCATGAGAGTTTGCAAACGAGAGTCCCGAAGCCTGAGGCTACACTAACATGCAGCAAGCATATCAGTCAGCTGTGCTTATCTTCAAACTCCAGGTGCAAAAATCCAACTGCAAAATCCATAATGCAATGCAACAGATGCTTAGAATAGCATCATCACTTATGCAAAGGTTGTTCTCCGACTACATGTAACTCACATGTGAAGGGGCTTGAAGTGGGTGGTGTATTTAGCAGGTGATGAAAGGGATAATCAAACCCATCTCCAGCAGACTCACACAGCATTCTTAAACTGACATTTGCACACATACACATGCACTTATCCACTAGTACACACACACACACACACACACACACACACACACACACACACACACACACACACACACACACACACACACACACACACACACACACACACACACACACACACACACACACACACCATTCTCTCTTTGCATTTCGCATAAAAAGAATCCAAACCCTGGATTGCATATCAAAGTACATGCTGCATCCTTTATCTAAACTTAATTCTGATTTCATATTGGCACTTCTGCAAGCGTGAGGTTCAGCATCGTTCTCTTTCAAAATACCTCATCTTCATGCATTGTGTGATTGACTATTAGAAAAGGGTAAACATCATCAACTATTTATTGGGCCCAACCCCACATTAGTTCGCTGTCATTCCAAAAATCTTACCTCAAAATGGAAACCACAATCCAAATAAAAGAAGGAAAGAAAATTGAAAAAAGGAAGAAAAAGGATGAATAAAAAGAGACACAAATGCACTAATGCATTTTACTGTAGAATGAAGAGAGAAGGCAGGCCTAGTAAGAGCCTGAGAAAATAGAGACAGGTCAAAGGAAATGCATGCAAAAAGGTATGACAGTGCAAAACAGAGAGAGTGAAAGAGCATCAGCAAGAGAGATAAAGAGAGATGGCTGTTTACCAGTGGCACCTTTGTGCCATGATCATCCTTGTTTTATAAGAGATAAAACAGATGGAAAGCATTCTTTTCAAAGTTAAAGACTGACTGACTAGAAGATTAATTTTTCATAGAGCATCTAACCAAACTACCTCCAATATTAAAGGCTTAGAAGCATTTCCAGCCTCCTGTATAAGATGAATGTTTAGTTTTCAGATATGTTTGGGGAACCAGGTCGTGAGCAGAAGGCTGAGAGCGACATACCTGAGAAGTTTCTTGTGACCAGCAAAGTGGTCAATATGGCTCCCTGCAGTGATAGAAAAGAAGGAAAGAAGGAGGTAATGATGATGGAAGGGAGGAAGGAAGAAGGAAAGGAAGGAAGAAGTGGGAAGATTGATTATAAGGTTACAGCAAGAAAGAGGAGCACAGCAAAAGGGCAACCTGAAGGTTTTAAGAGAGCAAGTCATCATTTCTAAGTTACGCTGAGAAGAATTGAGTGAGGAAGACAGAGAAGGGGGAAAGATGGCTGGATGGATTGTTCTACCTAAATAGAAACATGAAGGATTGCCAAACGTCTCACCTTGAGTTTCCTCCTGGCGTTGAATTTCTTCAGGCACTCCACAGTCTCCTGCCTGTGCATCATGGAGGCTACAGTGGACCGTTGCTGCAGGTAGAAGATGAGAGGATTTGTGGATTAGGAATAAGAATGTAAACAATGGATGTGTGTGTGTGTTGGCAATAAGACTGTGGAGAGTTGTGTGTGTTCAATCAAGTTGTATATCTGTTTCTGTATGTGTGTGTGCCACGTACGCAGATCCAGGGGTGTTTGAGAGCCTCTGCGGCAGTGATGCGTTTACTGGGGTTGATGGTTAGCATCTTGTTGATCAAATCTTTGGCCTCAGGAGTTACAGTGTCCCACTCCGGGGATGGGAACTGTCAAAAAACAAGAGTGTTAAATGATCGTGACATGGAGGAGGCTAATAGGGACGAAATGTAGCATTATCAGATTCTTTTTGAAGCAAGGCAAAGAAGACAACACGAGTGAACGGACAGAGAATGATTAAAACAACCATCCTCTGGGGGATAAGGTATGCAGACGTCCAGTTATTATTACTATTAATTAATCTTTGATCAGTAAAGATGTCTCCAGAATGGAGGAAACAAGCTAGCCATGTTAAATGATAGTCATGACGATAAACCAGAATCCACCACACATGGCAAAATCTAAAAATATACAGCTGTTACTGCCCACTTTTAAAAATGTCACTGCCTTATTGTATAGTTATTGTGCCCCCTGACCTCAGTGGACCCAAAAATCTAGACTTAAAACCAAAAGTGACCGAGCGTTTGCAGTTGTGGCTCCCACAGTCTGGAACAGCCTTCCCCAAACTATTAGAAAACGTGGAGTCAGTCGATAGCTTTATGAAGATGCTAAACACTCACCTGTTGAGGTGGTGAGTCTTTTATTGCTTTCTGTTGAACTTTTTACTGTTTTATTGTTCTTTATTGTTTTCATTGCTTTTATATTACTTCCTGTTTTATCTTTCTAATGTTTGTACAGCACCTCGTGACTCTGGTTTTGAAAGGTTATAAATAAAGTTTACTTATTTACTTATGGTTTCCGTAACAATAAATCTTATATTGTCTGTCAGCGAAAGAACAGAGTCACGTTAATTCTACAACATATTTTAGGATCGGGCTATGTGGATTTCATTTGAATGAATTAAAACTAATTATATGATTTTTTAAAAATATTTTTAAGAGCCATATTTTGCACTGTATGCTTACATCATAGGCCCCAGCCTTGATTTGTTGGTAAAGGCGGTGCTGGTCCTCATCCCAGAAGGGAGGGTAGCCTACCAGCAGGATGTATAAAATCACACCTGGAAGGAAGTAACATGGTTAGTTAAGTGTGTTATCAGACCTCACTTAACACTGCAGAAAACACTTGAAATAACATGAAAGTGCAGTGCTGGTGCAATAAAAGCCATAGATTGAGGTGTCAAGTTGTAGTGAGAATTTGAATGTTATTTACCACAGGCCCACATGTCCACTGGTTTCCCATACGGGTCTTTCCTCAGAACTTCCGGAGACAAGTATCCCGGAGTGCCGGCAAAACCTGTAGGAGTAATATGGAGGGAGGGAGGAGATGTGGAATGGTAGGCAGGAGTGGGCAATTCAGTGACCAGGCTGTTTCTCAACTAACTGAGCGATTGATTGATCGACTGATTGGTTGGTTGCTTGATTGACCAACTGATTCAGGTTGAAAAATGGATGGATGAATACTCACCAAACCATGCCTGCTGGTCCCCCTGCACCTCGATAGCCAGCCCAAAGTCAGCCAACTTGACCGCCGCCCCCTTCAGCTTACTGGCCAATAGAAGGTTCTCAGGCTGGGGGGGGCGGAGTCAAACAGGTTAGAGGTGAGAGGTCACACGCTCTGGGAACAAGCCGCCCACAGACACAGATCTAAGATCAGATTAGCCAAACCAAATCCTAATCCAAACTATTAGGGGTCAACAATGCTAAACTGCTCTTAAATCAGTGTCTGAGGCAACTCCCTTTCTGCCACACAAATGACAGAGAAACATAAACGTGCACGGGACCAAATCTCTACGTGACCACGGACATTTTTTCCACGCTGGAGTTGTGGACTTGCTCCCCATCAGTCTCATGGATTCTGAGAGAGTGAATTGGTTACGGACCATGATGTGCTCGTCCACAGTAACACCAATTCACTGTTAAAATCCATGAGTGGGAACAAAGTGCACACTGCAGGGAGAAGGATACAGGAGGGAGGTGCGGCGTAACAGGAGACGTGGGTGTAGAAACGAGTGACTCAGCCACATATGGGTAACGACAAACACACATCGCTAACGCTAACACAGTTTAGCACAATCATAAATATATGTAAGCCCCCAGCAAACACACACACACACACACACACACGGACACAGGTGCAGAAAGGTCTTTGCTAACCTAAGGCCAGTTAGACAGTGTGCTCTACTGAATAATACATTTCCTAACATTTAGATGCTCTAAACACAGACAGCCTGTGAGCAGTCAGTTTATGGCAGACTTATGACTCAACAGGACACTAACTGACAAATGGACACATCTACATAATCATTTACATAATCATGAATAAATCCTCCTGATTATGAAGTATCTGAAAACTCAGAGCAAAGGACATCTCCCCTAACAAAGTCGACAGATTATCACATAAACCATCTCGGTTATTCTGATTATTTTCTCTCCCCTCGTTGTTTCTCACGGCACAATTACGTGTTTCACAATCCATCTGAACAAATTCAAGAGAGCTTTTTTCTTTTCCTCAACGTAAAAACACTCTCAGGAGGTTATGAAAATAAAGACTACCATTAGAATAGTCATGACCTTGGAAAATCTTTCACAATCTCAACATAATTTTTACATAATTATGCAAATGGTGATCATTCCTGAGGTTGTGCCTTGTGATTGCTCCTATTCCTGTCACCACAGCGCTACAATCAGAGTATTACACATTCCCACACACACACACACACACACACAAGCACACATAAGGATGCTAGCATACTCTCTGTATCGTCAGGGGTAGTATTAGAGGAGGATCATTAATATGACACTGACAGGAGAGGTATTAAGCCCAGAACATAGATTGAACAAGATTTTAATGTAACACTATAGGAAAGCAGAGCAAAGCTTTAAGCGTCTGCAGTTTGGTCGGTGTGAATCTTATTCCTGCACACCAGAATTGGACGCTGAGGTCAAGGTCAAATAAGCTTTATTAAATGCTCAAAGCTTTGAGAAAGTAATAAAGTGATGCTATTTTTTTCCCCTCACGTGAGAAAACGATTATCAATTTCAGTTTTATATCATCAAAAACACAAGTGTGTGGATGCAAAGACTGCGAGGGGAGTCACTGGGTCTTTCTCAATGTTGCCATCTGTTGCACAGAGTCACATCTGAACTTCGCTGCAGCCGTGGCTGCGGTCATACAAACCTTCAGATCCCTGTGGACAATCCCATTAACGTGGCAGTGATGGACACTCTCGAGGATCTGCTGTATGCAGTGGCTGAGTGGCAGGAGAGTAATGAACGAGTGCAGGGTCAGAAAAAGCAGAAGAAGAAAAGGAAAGGAAGAAAAGATGAGGGTTATTAATAAAGAGGAAACGTGTCATATCATATATCCCTCTCATTAGACTTCTTATGTGTGATGCAGCTTTCTTGAGCGATGACATTAAGTCACATGAAGGCAAGTCATTTTTCACACTATATAGACAAAGTGACAAGAAAACACAGATGCGTATACACACTATCTCCTCGTTTCTCTCTCTCTGGGGAGGTAGTACTTCAACATAAAGCTGGCAGTGTAAGGTAGGCTGTGTATGATTAATAACGCAGGCTATATGTCGTTAATCACCCTTATAAATAACTCTATGAGATGCCACGGAGACAAGGCAGCTGTATGATACCTCTGAGACGGGCGTATGTGAAACACACAAATACACACACACACCAGTAACAGATACAGATGCATAAGGGCTGCTGTGCTCAGCAGTGTGTGTGTGTGTGTGTGTGAGTGTTACCTGGCATCAGCCTCACTGTAGTACTCCCTGGCTACGATGTCCTCAAACAGCTCTCCTCCTGTCACCCTGTGGAGAGACAGAGAAAACATTATAGTGCACATGTTGTTGTCTCTCTGGATCAACGACTGAAACACATTCATTGATTTTGAACACACGCACACACCGTGTAGTTATTACATCCATAAACAATTAGCTAAAGCCATGACGATGTACACAGTAATGTTTCACGTGTGTTTGCGTGCATGTAGGATGTGAATATGGTTGTTTCTTTGCTCGAGTCTTGTGTATGCGTTTGCGTATGCTAATGAGGTTTGTATGGGCACATATCTACCCAAAGGGCTTCCTACAAACACATCCACAGACACACAAGCATGCAGGAGAGGGGATATAGGTCAGGGAGCGTGTTGCCCCAGCTCTTCATAAGTTCAAACTTAGCCTAGTTACAATTTGTTAAGTGAAGATTTATGCAGCACTAAATAAAACAGGTTGCATGACACAAACTTGTTCTTATTAAGAGATTCGTTGTCGCATTTCAGCCTAAGTAACGGTCAGGTGTAACTGCCGTGGAGCTAGAAGAGTAATGGAGGTAGCTAATATGAATTATGGTTGACACATCTGTCCTGACACTTAATAAAAATGCTGTGTAATGATGACGTAAACCTGGAAGATCAATTTTCACAAAAATAACATGATGCAGTTTAAATTAAAAAAACAGCCGATTTACACATGACTTAAAGGTCCAGTGTGTATGATTTGGTGGCGTGTAGCTACGGCCTTCTTCTCTGTTTTTCTGAATCTTGTTTCTTTCCCCAAGTGCCCGAATTCCTGCCTGCCATACCTGCAAAGTCCAGCCCAGTTTTGTCATCTCATCCCATCTTCCTGCACCTCACAGGACATTCACACCACTCCAGCCCATGCAGACATGGGGAGAAAATGCAAACTCCACACATAGCCCCAGACTCTGGCCAGTTTTGAACCCAGAACCTTCTTGCGTAACAACTGTGCCACTATGCTGCCAATTACAATTTCTATTTCTCCCAATACTCCTAACTGATACACACCGGACCTTAAGTCTTTACTAGCTAAGACATTCTGTCCAACCTGGTTTAGTTAATCATCATGTACCACAAAGAAATTTGTTACTTACAAACTTAGTCATTATGAACAGCTATCATAATTGTGTGCTTTATAATAACTACAGATGTTTTTATGCATGTTGTTAACCTTATAAAAATACACTCACGTTAAAACGTGAAATTAAAACAAGACACAACATGTGAAATTGCTAGGTTGCTTACAATTGGCAGAGGATGTGTGCCAGAGAGTGTGTTACTCACAGATCAAACACCAGGTAGTGGAAACCCTCTTCTGATATGCTGTCATGGAGTCGTACTGTGGAGAAGATTTAACAACAAAAAACACAAACACGGGACAGAGACAGAAAGCAGTCAACACCTCAGTAACACTGCCGATACTCATTATTTACATTTTCCTTTGTGCTGCTGTGTCTCAGAGTCAGGCTGTTAGCTGTCAGATGTGTCTGAAATACACAGGTAATATGCAAATCGGGTAGCAAAATCAGTTTCTGATGCATAATGTATTCTACTAATCTACTATTCTATTAATGTGGTGATTCATGGAGTTTCCCAATCAGTGATTAGCTGAAACCTTTGAGAACAACCATGAGTCCTATAATAAAATTCAAATCATGATGTACACAGTTAACTATAGAGAGCTTTGTTGCCTCGAGTATTAATTACTGTAAATAAAACATCTCGATAACCACATTAACCGACCTGCACTCACACACACAATTAGCCTTGTAACATTTAGGTCAGGCAAATGGTTAACGATTTGTACGATCATTGTTTAGTCATCTGAACTGGCATCTGTGGGCTCAACCCGGATTAGAAAACAAAGGAATATTACATCCTGTGTCCTGTGTCTTAAACTCTGACTTTGTTTTGAATTTAAAATGATATAAAATGAAATTTCTGACTTGTTTCCACGCTGGTTCTTGACCCGTGCAGCTGTGCTGACATTGCTACTGTTTTAATCTGAGGTATTAACATACATAGGACTTTGTATTGACATTAGGAAGTCAATAATGCCCTCAAAGCCCACTAAGTATTTGGCTCCTGATACTAAAGACTTGTCTGACATAATTTCTTTGTAAGACCTCTTCTAATATCGTAGTGTTTTTCTCTTTTTTTTTAAGATTTCAAAGCCCAGGAGTCCAAATGTTCAGCCACAGCTGCTCTCAAACCTTATAAGCGGAGAGTTATCTGACTGCAGTGGTAGCTGTGGTGCAGAGCTGATTTAAGAAATCTAAAATAATGAGAGCCAAGAAAAGAGAGAGCATGTGTGGATGAGTGTGAAAAGAACAAAAGAGGACAGACAGCTTCTATCAGAGGTATAATGAGGAGGAAAGAGCGTAAAGGGTCAGTGGTTTAGAGAGAGGGTGTAAGGCTCTTGTGTTTTTCTGATGACTCGGCTGGGAGAGCACACAGATACATCATCATTAGATACCTGTGTGTACACACGCACACACACACTTGGTTTCTCTCTCTCTCTCATCCTCATAACTGTGTCTAGAAGATGAATAGCCATAGCAGGATTCACCAGAGACCTGAACAAAGTATGTGTGTTTCCGTTTGTATCAGCGTGTGTGTATTTTAAGATCGAGGACTCGCAGCTCACCGATGTTGGGGTGCTTCAGTAAACGACAAATCCTCGCCTCTCTCTCCAGCTTTTGATGATCTGAAAGGAAAACAGAGGAGACACAAACACAGAGAGAAACAGGCGCAGGTTATTTTAACGCTCTTCATTATTCCTCTCTATGATTGGCTTTATGAATCATCTAACGTGAAGTTGGCTGCGAGTTAGTTTTGACTTAGTCGAGGACACGGTGCAAGTGTTTGACCATCGTTGTCAGTGTGTTGTTTGTGTGCTTGACATTCACGCTCCTGTATATGTGTGTGTGTGTGTGTGTGTGTGTGTGTGTGTTGGCTTTGTGTCAACCCGGCTCTTTTCCTTATCACAACTGAAATGCTCGACTAAAATAATGTGACCTGATATGTGCTTGGTGATGTGCCACAAACAGGCAGGGCAACTGTGCACAACAAACAGAGTGACGGCCACAGTGGATTCATGTTGACCTCCCGTGTTGCATTTTATGAGCGCCTGCAACGTGTTTGCAGGTTCCTTTTGCTGCCTTGTGGACAAAAAAATTTTTCCAAGGATACAAATTAAATTCCAGATCACGTTATGCAAGTCTAGAGCCTGGCAAACCAATATAAAAGTATTAATCCTTTTTTTATATATAGTATCACAAGTCACAAGTGTACCAGCTAGTTGCTAACTGTATCTGTCTGCAGTTTGGTGCTGCGCAGGTAGTGTACAGAGGATTTGTAGAGCTGAAAACATCTGTCTGTTGAAGCCAAATACACTATGACAGCAGTGACAGTGAAGCAAAACAGGAAAATGTGAGCAGGGAAACCAAAACAATGAACTGAAAGACCTTAACATTTACCTTAAATACTGTGCTTACAGGAAAATCAAAGGGCACTTCATGTGTTCATGTGTGTCGACGGGGAAACCCACAGCACATGAGCTGAACATGAACCACAGTCACATGGCCCTCAGGCAGAATTTCACATGTCAGCTCAATGACACCTAACTGACTTTATCTGACTCTATGAAACAAGAAGTGACTCTCAAATCCCCCCCAAAAGTCCATTCACCCTGATTCAGAGCAACTGAGTCAAAGCAGCTTCGTCATAATGTGTGATGCAGTACGGTGTTGAGGCAACCCATTTCAGCTTTGCCTTGAGTGCAAGAGAGAGAGAGAGTGAGAGAGAGAGAGAGGGAGGGAGGGAGAGAGAAAGAAGAGCAGCAGGTTCTACTTTTTTTTTTTTTTCCAAATAAAATAGGACGCCTATTTTTCACTCTCTTCCCTGTCGCCTTCCTCTGCTTCTCTTGATGCTATGGAAACTGTGGACTCAGTGCAGCTCAGAGGCAAGGCCAACAAAGAACACCAGGCAGCTTGTTCCTATTATAGAAACAGGTATCTATAGTTTGTGTTGGTGCTGTGCATCTATATACAGTAGAAAGCAACAGGCATGCACACACAGACAAACTTGAGGCTGCAGTATACTTTGAACAAAATAGAACTTGGCGTTCTCTCAAATGCTCGAATGCAAAAAAAGGTAAAAGAAATGCCAGTACATTATGTTCACTGTAACTGAAAGACACACCAGAGGGCTGAGTTTATCAGTCGCAGTGAAAGAGATGAAGCCAGAATAAAATCCCAAAAGTGACATGCAAAACAAATACAGGATGAGCTGTGGCTGCACTAGAGTGAAAGCTAAAAATACAGGAGGAAGGTTTATAACCTGGCCTAGAACAGCTAATAAGCACAAAAAACAGTTAAGGGGATGATATGTTCAGTCCCTAAACCATGGATGAAGAAACAGATGTGTTCCGGTGTCAGTTCAAGTATAAACCACAGACCTCCACTGAAGTGTAAACCACAATCCATTAAATCAAAAAAAGAAACAAACAACCACAAAATGATTAACTTGCTCGCTTCTTTTCAGCCAATTCAGGTGCAGTAGTGAATCAGGCCCAGACTTCTAATTATACATGTCAAATGATAGCTCATCTACTTAAACTGGGGAGTTGACAAGGGTTTGAATAAACAGCAGATAAACTGGAAACATGCACCTCAAGGCCAAACATAGAGCACAATTAATCACGAGAGGAACTTCTTGAAAGAAAGCGCCGGTTAAGAAGCCTAAACAGACTCCGATGCAGCTCTTTTGTGTTGTTGTAAGTCCACCATATTGCCTGTGAGAACACGGCAATTTCAGTTTTGTTTGAAGTGTACAGCCAGCTTCAGAGCCGAGCACAACAGCAGAGAGGCATCCTGACAGGCAGAGCCAGAAACAAGGGCAGCTCGGCCATTATTTCATGATTAGCAGGACCCTCTGAGCAAGGTCACTAATCTCTCCATCTCTGCCTCGGTCTTAACATGTTACTGAATGACACGTAATCTCTTTGTCTGTCTCTCAGTCAAACATACAAACTCTGGGTTAATGATGGGAATCTTTTAATTCAGCAATCTTCCAGTTTTCTTAATCTAGCACAACATTTTGCTTTTTGGTTACGGTGCTTTAATACTCAAGAAACATCGTAGCTACAGTGCCAACTGAAAAAGAGGCTGAACTCCAGACAGTCCAGTTAGAAGGGAACCATTAAAAATGTGTATATTTTCAATTAGGGATCGTGTACTCTGTTCAAATTGCTTTGGCTGACCTCAAAAGTCCTTAGTTTATGCAGCAGGAAGTCTTTTTAGTCCCCACTACCTCCTGGCCATACTTGGTTTAAATAGTTGGTTTGACCAGGTTGTTACAAAAGATGACGGTCATCAAACCACTTTATGAAATCTGTAACTTAGCGCACACATTTAATGACCGTACATTAGTAAGGCACGTCACTAAACAATTTCATCTGCGTACTTAACTAGTGAGAGATTTTCTATATTTCCCATAATTTCATTTGCGTATACTGAAAATAAGATTAGCCATAAAACGCAACCCAGAGGGACAAGACATAAAATCATTTACTAACCCTCTGAGGTCGGTTTGAAATGAGAATTATTTTATTATGCAGCACGTAAGATGAGCTACATGCAAATTAAAAAGACATGATAACATGATATATGAATTCAGTCACTGCTTGTATTAGTTTCAGGTTGGCGTCCTCCACCGCCTCTTGGCACTAACTGCAATGGGTGTAGTTGCTAGTCCAGAGTTCGATAATCGGGTACGACTCCCTCCGTGCACTTCCTGAGAATTGCTGTGAGGACAATGTGTCTGAAGTACTGTGTTTGTTCGTCTCCAGTTTTCCTCGGTTGATGTTTTCCAGATTGTTGGAACATCACTTGTGTCCCTGAGCAGCTGGAAAAGCAGATGATTAGTCTCTAAGTATCTTCCCTCCCAGTCCATCCAGCCCTTTGAGCATGAACCTTCTCTTGTACTTAATTTTCCCCTTCTTATTTTGCTCTATAATTCCTTGTTTTCTTGTTCATAGAAATTATTTTTTTCTGATTTCCCTGTAAGAACGCGTCCCTGGATTGTTGTTTGGACACACCCTTACAGCTTTTGTTGGCATAAAATATTCTGTGCAAAACTGCAAATATGAGGTGAGCAAGTCAGTATGGAAGTTGATATTCTCATTGCAGCTTTCACAAAAACAGTCTAACTTCTATACTAGGGAGTTTTTTGCATGTGAAAAAAAAAAAGTCTAGTGTGCCTGTAGACTACATCATTTTGTATTAGTGCCGTCACTTGACTTATCTTATTAAGCAATGATCAGCATTAGAAAGCGTCCAGGAGTCTACCTCTTCTCCTTAATCTGTTTCATTTCCCTCCTTTTGTTCCTCTTCCCCTTCCTTTGTCAGATGGTATGTTGGGTCCATGCCTATGTTCCCACAGCCCTATGTTCCCACAGCCTTATGTTCCCACAGCCTTATGTTCCCACAGCCTTATGTTCCCACAGTCCTATATTCCCACATTTGGGATTTATCACACGGTGCATGTTCTGCTGCGATGACACTTCCGTGTAAATACGTGTGGAAAGATGGCTATGGGTGTGATGTTATGTGTACAAAATGGTGACCCTAACCCTAACCCTAACCCAATATGATGTGGGAACATAGGGCTGTGGGAACACAGGGCCTAATTTTCAGTGAAAAAGTACATGTTAGAAATGTGGGAACATAGGGCTGTGGGAACATAGGGCCTAATTTTCAGTGGAAAAGAAATGTTAGAAATGTGGGAACATAGGGCTGTGGGAACATAGGAATGACCCCGGTATGTTGACGTATAGTTTATATTCTCTCTCACCAAGAACCGAGGTCCACTGGTTGCTCCGGGTATTTCCAGAGTCTTCTAATGTTGTGGCTCGATGTTACTACTGCCAGTCGTAGATCCAGATAAAGCCACACAACCCAGAGAAGGATGAGCTGTTTTATTGTCATGTTGCTTGACTTGCGTGACTTGTGAGAGAAACATCTGGGGTCAGAACAATCACCCATAATTGCAAAAGCAATTGTGGCCCCAAAGTCATTGTCCGAATGATCGTTGTTCATATAAGACATGTCATTAACCTTATCAATCATTTTCTATTGCTAAAACGCAATTTCTTTTGGCGTCTCTCACATCAAAACCAAAACAAAAGACATAGTTTGATGATGTCGTGACAGTTGCGGTCTTCATTGTTCGGCAACCACTATAGTTGGGGAAAATCTATCTGACTGACTTGGCAAAAAATTGTTCATGGACGAGGTAATGTATTACGTAAGTGTTAATCACATGTTCACATGTTCACATGTTTAGTCACATTCGCCAACTTCCTTCCTCATTCTCTGACGTATACAAAGTATCCCGTGTTTACCTTGAAGTTACAGCAACTAGAGGCGAGCAATGAACCGCAACCTGAACAAAATTATGAATTTCAACAATGGTGGAAACACTTTGGGTAATCTTTAATGAAATAAAGTGCACAACCCAACAAAATATATAACATACTGTAGATCTAGCCTTTATAGACATATAGACACGGGGAAATGTTACATATTATATCTTTAATACCATCTATTACTCACTAATAAATTTGACATGTTGCTGCATCGATGTGTTGCTTTTTGAATATATTTTTGCTGTTTTTGGCCAAAATAATGTAAACACTTCATGAGAAAATAGTTTCTCCTTGAAGCAATTAAAACGCTGCTTTAAAGGTGCATACAGGGGTGTTCATATAAGGTTGGCTGTATTTTTTGTGTGTACTGTATCTCACTGTGCACGGTAAATGTCTGTCATATGACAGCCTCACTCCCTCTCTCCATAATTTTCCACCTCCACTTTTCTCTCTCTCTCTCTCTCTCTCTCTCTCTCTCTCTCTCTCTCTCTCTCTCTCTCTCTCTCTCTCTCTCTCTCTCCCTCCTCCACAGGTAGTCCACCTCCCAGCCGGCTGGACATCTGTTGTCTAGCAACTCCTGCACCAATCAGAGCGTCGGGCCTCTCCTCTCCTCTGCAGTGGAACCAGCCTTGCATGCAAATGGCCGACATCGAGAGTTCACACACAACTATCAAACTCTCCAGAACTACAGACAGGAGAGCACAATTAACTAATTCAGTGACAGGATCGACACTTTAAACTGAAAGTGTACACACTGCGGATGTATATTAGGATAGAAAGTAGAACTGGAACTTCACAGATCCTGTTAGTGAGATACTTAGAAAGTAGAAAAGGGAACGTCATAGATCCTGTAAGTGAAATGCAATACAATAAATACAAAACCCCATACTAAATGTTTGTCTGCATTAGATGCTTTGGTTTGCTCAGCTGCTTGAGTAACACATTAAAACTTTTCATCGTAGCTCTCTACAGGTGTAAGATGTATTTGATGTGTTTGGGTTGAAGCAAGGGTGATACAGTTGTCGAAGCAGTTCATTTGTGGTCTGCTACTTTATAACAGGAAGGGTGCTGCATGGGTTAGTCCTCATCCTCGGTAGGTGTGAAGTGAGAGTGAGAGTGAGAGTTCCTTTATTCAAATTCAAAGATGTACAAGTTAACTGGATTGGAGCACAAAAGTGCCCTTAGGTGTAAGTAGAAGTTTTGATTATCTGTATGTTAGCCTGACAGAGCATTGTCGTGACTTAGCATTTTTTTTTATATTTTCAGTGGACTAGAAAATCACATTTTACACCTTCCACTGAACCAACCAGTCGACTTTGAAATCCGCCTGACTCCCAGAAAGTCTCAGGCTGACAACAATGAGTTGTGACCGGCTGACAAAAACGCTTTACAGTACTTAAATGTGTCTGTGTGTGTGTGTGTGAGTGTGCGAGCTACTGCCACAGCCACCGGTGAGAAGCTTTTTGCTCACGTCGTTAAAACTGACAGCAGCATTTCTACATAATGTGAGGCAAATGTAATTGTGCAGACAAATGTGAAGCTACCTCACTCAGCTGTTATCATTCAGGACTGTCAGTCAGGAACTTTCTGGCCTGATCTAAGCTGCGTGTCTAAATGTCGGTATGCATATAGCAGGGAATGACTGTTCATATATAAAGTTAGACTATGACTTAATTTACAATATACTGAGTTGCTTCTTGGGGAGAAGATATGTTTTTTTTTTCTTTCTTTCATTGTTAATCTGCTAAGAAAAATGTTGAAATAAAGTATTATTTTAGTGTTTTATTGTCTCAAAACTGTCCATGCTCATGATATACTGCTATAATGTCGATGCAGCTCATTTAAAAGAACAGATTCTGAATATTTTCTCTCTTCTTAGTGAGTACTGAACAGCTGAACTGTCAGCTGCTCCGCAGCCAGCAGGATGCTGACCTCTTGCATTTTTTAACATCATAAACCATCTTGTCTAAAACAATCTATTTCTTGGCATGAGCATTGCAAGCATGTAGCCTCTGTCCTCTGCAGGTTAAGATTTTGCACTTCGTACCACATTTAGGAAAGTCCAGTTGTCATTTATGTCTGTGTCACGTAATTGGAGCTTTGCATAAGTTCCTATTGTCTCTATTACTCGGAATAGGATGCAATAAGTGAATTTCAAGACAAGCAACTTTTCATGGTAAAGTGCCATGCTTCATAGAAAAATCTTTTGCAACTGCGCTTCTTCGATAAGTTATTAACGAATCACATTCATTTGTGTTGGGTCTCTTTATTGCAAAAGTAATGTTTCTCATAAAGTCATCATATGGTGTAATATGCGGTTATTTTCTCCTCTCGGAAAAACCCAGAAGGCAGTTCTTCCGTGAAGAGAGAAGACGGTGTTATAAAAATATAGAATTGGAAATGAATACAGGGGAAGTGGTCATTATTGCAAAATAAGCCCACAAAAGTTATTCGGAGGCATCAGTGGATATACGTATATGACATATGTGCATATACCTGGTGATTCATATGAATATTTCCTCACATTTTATATATTTTATTGCTCAATTCATTTCAGTTCAATACATCTTTATTGTCCCTGGAGTGTAATTCTGGTGCAGTATAAAAACTCATAGGAGAATTGTTTTTTATTTGCTTTGACTTGAATTATCCTTCCATATTTTCCTTTCTTTGGACCTGCATGTGTAAAACCTAAATAAAAGATTTACTGATTACTGATCTGTAACTTGTTTTTGTATCTTCATTCCTTTTTTATGCATTTTTCAGGTCGGAGGGCAACTTCCCTCTAACTCTGAGAGCAAAAATAATCCACATTAAGCGACCTGTTTGCTTACAGAGTTCGCTCACGCAGACAAACTTCAAAATTTCCCCCCCTCTGTCTCCCTCCACTGCTTCTTCCAGTCAGTTTTCTGATGTGTCGCGTCTGCAACCGCACTGCAGCAGAGCAGAGTGCACTGCTGCGAGTGTATGTGTGTGTTGTTTCCTTTGCCTTTTGTAGTTTGACGTCCTGTAAGTCTAACACTGCTCTAGCTTTAGGGATAGACAAGAGAAGACATAGACAGACATCGAAGAGCCAGAGGAAAAACAAGCAAGCGACAGGGACAGAAATAGAGGCAGAGCCAACAGCAGACAGATAAAGATAGTCAAATAAGCACAGAAAAGAGAAAGAGGCCAGCATGTGTATCATCACAGAGCAGCACACTTTAAACATCCTGTCCCCAGTTTGTATCTTCACTCTTATTAGGTTATGGTGGTCATCTGTTTTCTGGCCTCTTGTATCAGTCAGACCCACATAACACTAGCACACACTCATTTCAGTGAAACCTAAAGTTTACACACACACTAGAAAAAAATCAATATTGTTTTTTTTGGTCTACTGAATATGGCTCCTGAATGTATATAAAATATATATGTGTGTCATTGGGATTACAAGCACGACATGCAGACCTGCAGTAAATGTCGTTACCATTGAGGTAACAGGTTAATTAACTGGCTAGTGATGGCAGTGTGACCTGTACACTACAGAGCGACTTTACACAGTGGAACACTTAGCTCCATTTAATGTGAAGAAGGTGACATTTGTTACTTCAGGAAAAAACTATAGAAAAGGTTAGACTTGTTTTATTTTTGCTGTATTAATGTAACAAGCAGGGGTCACCGAGGAACTCTTTAAGTAGCATTAAGTGCAATAATATAATGAGTATATGCATAAATTAACATTAGCTGCACTGACATGGTGTTTTGTCACAAAGGTTCGTTCCAATGAGGTAGCTATAGCTGAAATGGCTGGCACCCACGTTGCATACGTCCATGCTTACACTTGCTATTTTGAATACGTAAGTGTGTTCACACAGTTAATTATGGCAAAATGCAGTGTACTGTGAGTACCCAGATGCCCATAAAAGTACCATCGGGATTGTGAAATTGCATCCAAGGAAGCTGCTGTAGCTGAAGCGGTTACGGTAAATACTGCAATAGTAGTATAAGTTGTACATATGTTTTATATTTATATTTATACATGTATTTTGGCAGTCAAATGTTGGTGCTAACACTGAATTTAATATTACATAAAACAGATAAAAGTACTTAATCTGTCGCATTTTGTGGAGGAGGAAATGTGACGTGACCTATTGTTACAACAGATGTCAGGGTTCACTTGCCAAATCCCACTTAATTCCATTAATAATTAATGTCATTTAGTTGTGTTGGTTACTGCTTCTCATATGTTTTATGTCATTGTAAAATTCAATGCCTTTGGATGTTTTGACAAAAGTAGCAGTTTGAGCTTGTATGGGCATCAATCGATTAATCAATTGAAACAATCAATGATTTAATTGTTAATGAAAATAAACCTTCGTTGAGGTCTTAACCCTAATGCACACACAAATCGGCCCACCGCACACACCACAACACGGCGCTGGAATTGCTGCTCCGATTTAATTAAGAGTTTTAATTAAAAAAAGATGTAGTGGGGTGAATGTAACATCCTGGGGCCAGCAGCTAAGTAGTCCTCCTCCATACGGTTCCATTTAACCACCCGCAGAACCCGGGGGGTCTAATGAAACCGTGAAACCATCCAGGGTGCTGAGACACCGTCACCCTCTGCTGGTTCCCAATAGAGGAAGAATTATGAGACTGATAACTCCCTTGCTTTTTCTTCTGAGGAGAAACAAAAGGTGGCTGGTGTCAGAGATAAAGCTGCCCCCAGAGTATTTCTGGGAGGCTCATAACGTACGGTAATGTCTGCTTTTATCTTATACAGCGTAATGCTGCCGCATGCACATTAGACTACGTAAAAGTGGTTTAATCTGAGTGTGGTGGACTGGAGACATCCTGACAAAGAAAAACAGCAATGAAGCTCGACTGTACAGTGAATTCTCGTATTATAAATATGGATGGAAGTCAAGTCAAGTGCTACAGAGCACTGGCAGCACCAGGGTATGGAAATATTATACCCATAATCATAGCACAAGCAATTCTTCATGGAAATAATCATTTGTTATTTAAAGAACAGTTATAAAAGCATGGATGTCTAAAAATGTCCCTTTTGTAGCTCCCTGGTTACCACAAGAGCTGGCATAGCAACCAGCACCGGTTGATCAGTAAGGAAGGCAAATACATTGCTTAACATAATCTAACTACGTGTACATGGACTGTTTCAAAGTGTGCAAACTTAAGGACACACCAGGTGTTAAAACTTAAAGGAAAAATTCCACATTTACTACATCTACTTGCTGCATTTACTCAAAATACCGTCCACCAAACCCCAAGAGAGAGCAAGCCTGAACTTTCCATCCAGCTTTTTCTTTTACATAAAGGTGGGGAGAGCATTCGCGTTAATGCACAGAGATAAGAGCACTATGTTTTGCAGCTGCACTGCATTCTACACCTTCTGCTACTACATACTGCTTCTGCTTTTCATGTTGGAACAACAGTGCAAAATGGGATTTTTTTGGAAAGGAGAACTTGCGAAGTACAACACGATCTGATATTTACAGTGAATTTTTAAAAAATTAAAAGATGTTTGTTTGTTGCAACTTTCCGGCAGCGGTGATGTATCCTATCTATCCACCACCATCAAGAAATTCAAGGCACATTGTTATTAAGTCAATAAAAGTGATAAACTTTACTTTAATGCTTCCATAAACGTTCATTCTCCAGTATTGATATGGTTCTGCTGGAAAAACAATGAAAGACACATCCAGATCTTTCTCTTATTTTCCTTTTTTTTTTTTACGTAATTACTTGTCAGCCGTTATCTATCAATGAGTTTCACAACTGTCCACGAGTTGGATAAAGACTGTAACACCGTGAATTGTGAGCACTTGGGGAGGATGTGTGAGGGAGGGAGAAGAGGAGGGAGGACAGAGAGGAGACAGTTGTTAGGGAGAAAGGGTAAATCAAGAGAAGACAGAAGGAGACGCAGCACTCTGTAATTAAGAACGCCTTCGCTCTCTACAGAGTCCATTACCCGTTAGTCATACTGTAGGTTCGTTTTATATCAGAAAACCTGACATTTTAAAAATGCAAGAGCTGCAGTTTTGATTATAGCTTACATTATTAACAAAGTTTTAAGAGGTGAAAGTTTTATCTGGTGACTACTGAGTTTGGAAGCCGAAACTGTCACCAGAAATGAATACGGCTGTGACTAATTAGCTACAAATAAAACTGTACCCAGCTGCTGTTTGGTTGGTGTGCTCTTTGAATTTCAGTACTAATTATTACTATCTACTGTATTTATCTGAAAGAAGCACCACTCTGCATCATTTTGATGTTTGAAAATATAATAAGTACTCTTGTCTTCGTGGCTTTAAAGTGAAGCCGATGTGGAAGTACCAAAAACTGCAGTTCTTCGAGCGGCCACTCTAGGCTGGCTACAAGACGAGTCAGTCTGCATAATCATCCACATTAAAATGCTTAACTTCACAGCAGAAATAAACATTATTATATTGCAATGAATCATGTTTATACTAAAGTGACACAGTAGTGATCAAGCATACCTCTCAGACTACCTCTCAAGCACAAAGAAAAATAAACCAAAGACATGGGTGATGACAAATCTATGATTCATTTCTGGTTTTCCCAGCTCGTGTTTTCATGCTGGTGAACAGTATTTGATATCAGTGTGTGTTTTCTTTGTGTGCACATGCTTGTTTGTTAAAACCATGTTCCATCTTAATGCACTTTGCAATGTTTTGCTAAGTTATAATCAATGCTGAAGAAGGCAATATGTGCCAAAACATATAATCAACAAGCACAATGCCAGCGGTAGTGCCAGCCTTTTTTTTTTTTTCAAATCTATTTTTCTGGTTCTACACCAAGTGGCAACCTCTGTGGCTAAGTCAAACCTTTAAGCATGTAATGTTGTTTTAGGGGTGTGAAGTAGTGTGTCCTGTCTCTGATGCTAAGAAGAGTAGAGCCGTTAATTTCAGGTATGTCAGGTGTCATTATAACTGTGGGAGGCACGCAAGATTACACAAGAATCCATTGTGCCAGGCTTCAAGCTATGCTTTCGTGTCCGAACACATTGGTTAAGGACTACAAGGAACTACTGGCAGCATCATACATGATATATGATATATCATATCTTATCAGAACTGGAGAGTATTTATTTACTGAAAGAAGAGCAAAGAACAACACTGGTTCACTGACTAGATTTCTTCTTGTGCTTTCAGGCATATCTAATGGCCTTTATCAGTTTTGCTCAGTTGTCATGGAGATGGCTCAGTTGTCATGATGTGTCCTCAGCACACACACAATTGAGCAAACTCTGCTAATGAATGCCACAAGATGTGGCTAAAAGATCCAGAAGAAATCCAGTAAAGCAGACCTTGATTCAGGAATTCTGTTTGCCATCTCATCTTTAACGACGTCAGACGAAAATGAACATCTTGCTAAACGTGCGTTAATTTGATCCGTTGGAGAAATTTAAGGAAATGAAAAGGAGTCAATTAGCAGCCGCATCATTTCATCTGATTCTCTGTCATAAAGAAACAGGAGACGTCTGTAATTCGACTCGCAATTAGAGTCCCCACATTGTCCAACATACAGATAGACAGACGCACACAAACACTGTCTACAGTTTCAGGCTCAATCTCAAACAGGTAAGCATCGACTGAAACCAAAAACCTGGCTCCTTTCACAAGATGGGATTTTTTTTCAATACTGTGTGTGTGTGTGTGTGTGAGAGAGAGAGAGAGATAGAGACACCCAGAGTGAGAGAATGACCAGCGTTTATTTTTAGCCTTCAAGCACCCTGTGAGTCATGTGATCCCCCCCTTCTTCCCGCTGATCCCTCCCTCCTTTCCTTCCCTCCTATCTCTCTCTCTCTCTCTCTCTCTCTCTCTCCCTCTCCTCCCTTCCTTCCACTTCAAAGTGAGGTGAAACAGTCACACCAGAAGAATGCGAGAATAAAGACGATAAGGAAAGGGGAGGTAAAGCAAGAGAGAAGACAAATCTTTATCTTGCCTAACGAGGGGAAACTATACGAGGGGGCAAAAAGAATACACGCACACATAAAAACATGCATAAAAATACCACTGAGGAAATCTGGCTTACACCTCAGCAGCAGCTATCTTTGTTACCATGACACCTCGATATGACAGAAATAACAACGGCGCATCCCTATTACCAAAGAGTCTGTCCACTATCAGGGAGGGTCAGCTATGAATTGGTGGATTGGATAATAATAACCACAATATCTGCAGATCTGATGGGAATTTTCAAACATGGTGCAATACGTGAGAAGGAGGATAAAAACCATCAACGTTGCATCAAACAATGCTGCAACACATTTTAACAAATCTTTGTTTTGACTCCTTATTCCTTGTAAATGCAGCCCTATTTCTTTACCCTATCTCCGTTTCACTCCCACATTGCAATGCAATATTTACACAGCGAGAAAAGGAGGCCTTTTTAAAAAATTCAAAACATCTTTATTGCAACAGTGCAAACTTACTCAACTGTTAAGACAAGCTGAAAGGGTCACATAGTCCGGGGAATGAGGTTAGTGCACAGATACACAGACACAAGGACGATCATGTGCGTGAACACACACACACACACACACACACACACACACACACACAAACAGATGTGGGATTGCGGACACTCGCACAAGCGTGTGCACACACACACACACACACACACACACACACACACACAAACAGCACATCACAAGCAAATACAAAGTGACAAAAGAGAGCAGACAGAGTCATAGTGACAGGACACTGACGCATGCACATGAAGGGGAGAGGACAAATATTCAACTGCTGTAAGGGGTAAAGCATGCACACATACACACACACACACACACACACACACACATTTAAATGTCTTTCTTTCTCTGATTATCTGCTTCCTATCCTTTTCTTCTTCTCTCACTGCTTCCTCTCGTTCACTGACTCATCTGCTGCTCTTAATGAAATGCTGCATAATCAGGATTGCAGATTGCAGGACTGTGACTGGTCCTATAGGCCCAACACACATGTGTGCATGCAACCAGACACACATATACACACATACACACACACACACACACACACACACACACAGTGCCTTGATCTCCCTGCTATCCAGCTACCAATCCTACCCTAAACCCTTTTAAATTATATATACTCACACACATGCATGCACTTGCCAAGGCAAACACACACAAACATGGTGGTGGAGTGAGGCTGATCCTGCCAGAGAGAAGGGAATCAAAGTTGGAATTCTAGGGCTTATCGTGGAAAGAGGGTAAGACCATATCTGACATGCAAGCATGCCCGGTATGTAACACACACACACACACACACACACACACACACAGGAAAAACAGGGAGAGAGTGAGAGAGATAGACTGTGTGTGGTATGTTTATGCACCACCACAGATCAACATGCATATGTGGTGAGATAACCCTTTGCAGTATTTTTGGAAAATCTGTCCCAGCATGCAAGTGGTGCGACACTGATCCGTCTGCCGAGGTGTCTATTACCAAGACCGCACTCAGCGAGCAGCAGGGTCAACACGGGCGGAAGAGAGGCAGAAAGAGGGAAAGGATTGGTGAGGGAAGCGGAAACAAAACAGAGATCCAGCATGAAGGGAAAGGAAGGGAAGGCAAAAGAAAAAAGGAAGAGATAAAAGGCAAAGCAGAGATACATGGTGAGGTATTAGTAAAGGAAGGAGGGGGCGAATAGAAGCACCTGGTGAAAAAAATATGACAGTGTCTTCGCAAAAAGAGAGAGAACAGAAATAAGATAGTGAGAATAAAGAAAATGCAAAATAGGGAAGACGAGTATATGCAAAAGAGCAGAGAAGATGGAGAAGGAGGATGCTGAGGAGGAGGAGGGAGCTGCTGGAAAGGACCGAAAGGTAAAATACTGCAAAGAGGGGGAGGGAGCTGCTTGTTAATACACACATACTACAACACCATAAAGATACATGCATTTGAATCATCACAATGAGACTACAGGCGGTGGTATAACAAGCGCAACAGCAACAAGAGCCGAGGCAAGTTACAGTAATTTATTACAAATTAAATTTTAGTTAAACGTCTCAGCTCACATCTACAGAAGCTTTACTCTTTGTGTGGCATGACGGCAGTCATTGGTTATCACAGGCCAGCAAGCTGTGACAAAACATGCCATTGGCTGAAGAGAAGGAGGAACAGCAAAGACGCAACACACCATTGGTTAATAATCACAAATATGCTGTAGGCAGTTGGGTCATGTGTGTGCTTGCGTGTGCATATATATATATGTGTGTGTGTGTGTGTGTGTATGAGCTACTGTGTGTGATTGTGTGTGTGTCCCAAGCCCAAGGCAACCAGGCCAGCGGCTACAATTACAGTGACGGATGTGAAAGAACTGGGTCGGCTTCGCAAGAGATCTGCCCCTGGGACGACAAGACCAGCCAGAGCCCTGAATCAATACGGAACACATGCACATGCACGCAAAAGCACGCACACACACAGTGTGTGTGTGACAAACATTTACATAGAAACCAAAGGACAGATATGAATAACACAAAAAGGAGAGCATGTACAGTATCACACAGCACAAAAAGTACTTTACGAGTACAGCGTTTAGTCGACATATTTAAACTTGATATAACAAAATCCAGATGAGTCTCTGACTTTCACTCTTTCACACACACACACACACACACACACACACACACATGCACACACCTACACGCACACTCGTTCTCCCCAAAGCCTGTTTCAGGGGCAGCGATGTTCACAGCTCATCCATACGTAACTCAGTGATACTTGGGGGCATGTTGTTCTTCTGCTCACGTGTGGTGTGTGTGTTTCCGTGCATGTCTGTGTGTGTGTGTTTCCTTGCACATCTGTGTGTTTCCTACCTCTGGCAGAAAGCTTCTTGGTGTTGATGATTTTGGCGGCATATTCCTGTCCGGAGGAAATCTTCACGCACCTCCTGACCACAGAGAATGCGCCCCTGAAATGAACACAGAGGAATACTTCTTGTGTTATCCAAAAAAAAGCTCACAGGGACAACATGAGGCGTGATCCGTGCAAGCTGATGTACAGTCAGAAGAGGGTTTCAAAACAGAGAGCAGGGCTTAGTGTGACTCAAGAATCTGGCTTCAGTCAGCCTAAGGAAGTAAAACAGGTACTGGAGATTTGTTGATTTGGAGGAAAGACCTAAGTCTTTAAAGTTAAGACTCAAAACAAGCTTGACTAGAATCAAGCTATTCTGGAGGGCTATGTTTCCATGGTAACTAAGATCAAATTCATTGCAACCTGCTTCATGACAAAGGGTTTCCTGAAAACATCTTACAGCAAGATCTACTGAAAGATTTAGCATTTTATGAATCAGCCCTCGGATGTCATATCACATGTGAGTAATAACAGACATGACTGAACACATTTCAATATTAAACTGCACAAAAGCATGTATATGTGCAGCTACTCACGTAAACACACTCACATCCCCGTACCTACAGTACACACCACTACCCGTAATGCCAAGGAACATGCCTGCCAGCCCCTCTATTGTTTAAGCCATGTGTTGTTCTGGTGTTCCAGGCACATGTATGAAGATCAAAAAACTAGGTCAGCTATATTTGAGGGGAGGAGAAGAGCAGAGAGTGCTGCATCTCTCATCTCTAAATGCAGCCATGGAGCCTCAGCTCTGCAGCCATGTGGGCCCGCTTTGCTATTCAACCTCCATCTCTGTCTGTGCACGCCTTTTTTTTCTCTTTCGTTCAAATAAAATCTGTTCCCATACCGTCTCGCTGCAGACAGCATCAGAGATGTTCAGACAACATCAGAGATATCATAAACAGAAGAATTTGGGTGCAGACAGGCCGCAGAGACAAAAATGAAAATACACTCATTGCCTCAAATGAACCTTGTTCTTTCACTTGCTGTACTTCTTAAATGTGGTGTAAAGTTGTATTATTTGATGAATGCAACATGAGAATAAAGTGTGGCTTTGTGCCTATGTAATCACTGCTGAGTATATAGTGATGTGTGCCATAAACATGTTATCTAACATCCTCTGGAGTGAGCAGCTTGCCACTAAAGCTTACCTCTAATTTATAAGGGATTTGGTGAAGGAAATGATCATAGCATAACATGTTACATAAGAATTTTACTTGACTATCCCGTATAGCTGGGTAATGTCTAGTAGCCACACAGTGAAATTACCTGTGCTTTTTTTTATTTGTAAGTAAAGAAAACGCTGGAACAAGGTTAAAGGTTAAAGCAGCCAAACCATGTACGATGAGGAAGCTCTCATGTGTTGGTTCAAGTCTCCGCCAAATATGGTTCCAAAATTAGATGGAGCACGTTTCACGTGACTCGCTTGGACCATCTGATTACATAAAAAAAAAAAAGAAGAAGCTCCACAAGGACAAAAACATCTTGGCATATGGATGCAGAGAAGGAGTTTAACCAAAGGTCACACAAGCTCAAAAACTGATATGAGAATATGAATTTCCAGACATGGTTTAGTGTAATCACCCAAATCACAGCTCACCATCTTCCAAACTATGCTGCTATGTTTTAATTTCACCGAAAATCTGGTTCATTTCCATCTGTTCTACTCTTGAAATTTGCCCTAGTTACTTAATACTACATGTTTTTGTCACTTGCAATAATGTTATTGGAGCCATCAAACCTGTATAACACTCAGCTATAATGTAACACTGAGTGAGAGCACTGACAATTCAGACTTGATCTTAAATAAAGTTTAAAGGGTCTCCTGTTTGATTTTCATCCGTGTGACTGACCGGTGTATTTAAGGGGTAAAAACATGCTAACACACACTCGTTTGGTCCAGCTGAATCCTCTGGTGACAATTTTCTGAATGTATCTGTGCATATTCACTGTAATCGCTCACACATTGTCCATCTTTGTGTACGTTTCTCCTGAAATAATCATTTTAGGATATTTGAAACATTAAAAATCATGATGGTATTTTCATTTTATCAGCACCAGCCGGTCTACTGTACGCCAGCGTGGACGGGAAAGTAGTGCAGCAACACAGTAAAGAGATCAGGTGAGTTAAAAGGTACTATAAAAGCAATATGGCTGCATTATTAATGACAGATGGTGTAAGATGAACAACGCAGAGGGGGGGCTGGGGCTGTGGAGGAGCTCTCTCCTCTTCCTCACTAAAAAACACGGGCTTCCATCAGGAGGGTGATAGTGGCTAACTTGGGAGTAGGTTTACTGTTCATCTCACTGCTTAGGCTGAAAGTCAACCCAGGATGCAGACATCTGGGACTGTGTACACTGACCACGGGGTGTGCACTAGGCAGACTGCAGGTCAGGCAGCGCATGACCACACATCCATGAGCGCGCGCACACACACACACACACGCGCGTAGGTACGCGGATCTCTCTCTCTCTCTCTCAGGGGTGAGGAATTCCCTGCCTGTGTCTGATAATTGACCGCAGCTCGGTGCTTGGTTGGGGAATGTGTCATCGCCAACTACATGGTCTGCTGTCGCATTACCGAGTGTGTATTTCTGTCACGCGGGTGGAGGAGGAGGATTTGAGGATGGGGTGAGAGAGGTAGAGAGGTAGAGGAGGAGGAGGGGTTGGGGGTAGGTTACCAAATCTCACCATTTCACACACGCCGATGCATTTCACCTCGGTTCAGTTTACAACATGTTGGGTGGAGGAGGGGGGGGGGGGGTCGAAATGCAACATCAGTGGCTGCACAGGATGGCGAACGGCGATAGGCTCGTTTCCACACATCTTCTTTCGTAAGCGCACAACATAAGCAGGGCTTCAGATGTGGGATTAAAACAAATAGGATGCAATTGCACAGGCCTGCACGGTGCACAGCGTCTTTAGCCCCCCTCCTGCATCCAAAGGTTTCATAGCTACACAATCGGCAGCGCGCACACACAGACAAAAACGCACAGACACCACAGAGCCCGAAATCCGCGTCCCTAAGCCAAGGCGGCCTATTACATAACAGGCTGACATTTACATACAGAGATGATGCCAGATGATTAAAAATCATAATAACAATAAATATGCTTCCTTACTTTCCCAGCTCCTCGAACAGCTGATATTCATCAGTAAATCTCGTGCAGATCGTTAACGCCATCCTGAAGGAGATGCCAAAGGGGTGTGCGGAGACGCCGATAAGGTGCACTCAACAAACAGGATCCACCACACACGCACACACGCGCACACACACACACACACAGTCGTCAACGCCGCCCGGTTTTTGTCCTCGACCTGCAAGCCAAACGGAGAGGATTCATGCACCGCTGAAGCGCATCGGTGGGAGCTCTCGTTGGATGATTTTTCTGCGGCAAAATACACAGCCTGCGCAAGTAGTCAGTCTGGATGAGAGCGCTTCCGGCGTTGTGTTTTTTTTTTTGCGTTGTCTCTCTCTCTATACGCTTCACATGTGGCGGCTTTTCACAGCTCGTAGACGCAGCATTTTGTGTGCATTCCGGTGTCTCTGGTGCGTGTCCGTCCGAGCGCTTAGGGTCGTCTCCGTGCGCGCATCAGACGCCGCACTACCGCACCTACCCCCAGCTGTGCGCTCAGTCCCGCCCCTTTGCCTGCATCCTCACACAGCCCAACTACAAATAATAATAATGATAATAATAATTAGCAACAATAATAGTAGATACATATGCTACTTGACATGTATACCAGCCTGGACAGACAACAAGCAGACAGTTTATTTAAAATGAGATTCACCAGGAGCACAGAGAGTCACACCTGAGGAAGGAGTCAGTTTTTTTATAATTCAAGGCTGAAGCAGAAGCAATA
Organism: Argyrosomus regius; assembly: GCA_946959425.1. Taxonomy (NCBI): domain Eukaryota; kingdom Metazoa; phylum Chordata; class Actinopteri; family Sciaenidae; genus Argyrosomus; species Argyrosomus regius. The sequence goes on from OX336883.1 coordinate 4,188,031, forward strand.
AACTGCATTAATTAGTATCCTGTTATTAATCAGTTTATTACGTGTTTTCTTCAAATAGTAGTTGTTGATGCTCATGAATGATCAAAGTTCACATTTCCTAATACTTCAATCCTTCCCGGGCAGTCGTAAACATCATTATTACTTCCCACTCCACCCGCCTAATGTCTTCTGTGGCCTTGGACCTTTGACCTTTGCCAAGCCTGAAAAAAAAAATAACCCTGGGTTATTCTGGCATGAAGACTACAAGTATGAAACAGGAGGCTGCGTTACAAACTGGGGCTGTGGAGTCAAGCCAAAGACGAACATGTAGACATGTACATAGAAATAACTTATTGGTACAGAGGAACAGACAAAACCCCACACAGCTTCAGTTTACTGCACACAGTGTCATATCTACATACCACATGAACATAAAGCAACCATAACCATATTTATTTTAGATGCATTTCTGCAAAAGTCAGAAATCTGCTGCTTCAGTTGAGATCAGTCTCTGTTGTGAGTCCTCAAAGTGCAACATTAAATTGTTGGGGTACTCTTCAGTTCTTTTTTAAAATATCTTTTTATTCTCAAGCATCAACCGGCAGGGGTTGGAAGTTTGATCCAAATGCAATAACAAGTGCACATGACTTCAATGCTGACTGCAGAGCTATATAGGGCGTAGCTCTATAATGTAATGGTTAACGAAAACTTCCACAAGGAAGTTGAATTTAAGAATTTACAGTAAGACTTCATATCAGTTTTCAAGTTAAGACTTACAGTACACATTTCCTGTTTCCGATAACAAACACGCTTTTCTAAAAGAACTCGTGAAGAGGAAGACAATATAATGTGTGCAGATACTAGAAAGTGACATTCTTGATTGATGTTGGAAATCTTATACTTCTCGCAACAGACATGCAGCATGAATAAAACATTAATATGTAAGAATGAAAAAGCAAAGAAGTTCAATTTTTATCATATTTTATTTCATTTATATCAGCAAAGAACTAAATCAGAATACAATTAAATTTCATAAATATAACAATAAATATATTAAAGACATAAGTTAACAGTAACTCACACATGTGGCATACAAACAAGGACAACAAAAATCCATAAATAACATGTTTGATACAAACATGACATTTGAAGTTCTTTGTTATTTTCAACTGATATCATCAGATAAATACTTTTTGGCTTTCATCTTTCTCTCTCTCTCAGGCTCATGAAGCACGTCTCTCCCCGTCTGTTCAGCGTCTTTTGTTGCTAAGAAAAGAAACAGAAAAAAAAAAGAATTAATTTGTGCATCAGACGTTTTTGTTACATTATCCAATTAAATCATGAAGGTTAACTATTGTATTTGAGTAGCCTCGTACTTTATGATTAACTTTTACTTACTTTGAGACAATCCTCTCAATCACTCTCTTCACCCAGGGAGCCTCGGGGTCCAGGCAAACCTCCTGGTCTGTCTTTTTCAGAGTGGCACTGCAACACCAAACAAGAAACAGACATGCAGTCAGTACAAGTTGATGAAGCCAACAAGTGACAATGACAAAATCTCAATGTGTCAACACCATCGCTATCTAGATGGGACGAAAGCTTCGAAATGAGGTCTTACATGATCTCAGTCTCTTCACAGTGGGAGCTGGGAGGGATGATCTCCACCTTGGCAATGTGGCGGCCGATGGGTTTGCTCTCTGTCTGGATGCAGCGGCAGTGCTGCTCGACTCCCAGACTTCTCAGGCTCATCCCTGTTAGGAGACAAAAGTCACACATGGTCACAAAGTGCACAGTATGAAACTCTTGATGCATTAAGGAAAACACAGAAAACTCAATATTGTTACATTTAACTATTGAATAATAAAAATCTTACCTTCACTGATGGCCAGGAAGGCCAGGAGCACAATGGAGGCGACGAAGACTCTGCTGCTCATCATTTTGCCTTTAACTCTGTAACAATTACCCCTAAAGGAGAATAAGAATGTTTTTCAGAAAGTCTTTCTGTCTGTTGAAGCTTGAAGCTCTGTGTGAAGCACTCAGCTGTTTGAATCTAGCGCTGGAGTGGACTCCTTTTATAAGCCGTCTTCAGGAAATGAGTAATTTCACTGTTGCGCAAGCCTGGACTGTTGAGCTCACGGAGGGAATTTTTTACTGCAGTCACCTTGCCGATGAAGCAGAGAAATACTCTTCAGGTGGCTCATCAAAAAATTAATCTTTTCACCTGTAGCAAGTGAAAATTATTTCATCAAGTGGTCATTCATGAATTTTTTGACAACCTGGTGGAATAAATGCTGGAAGCACAATACAATGAGAAGTATTGTGCCTCAATTGTGATCTTCAGTCTGTGTAAATACAAAGTTTATTGTTTAGTTTAGTTTTTTGGCCTTTATTTTACAGAGACAGCTTGAAGAGTGACAGGAATGTAGGGAGAGAGAGATGGGGAATGACATGCGGGAAAGGGCCACAGGTCGGATTCGACCCTGGGCCGCCAAGGCAAGGACTCAGCCTTAATACATGGGGCGGTTGTTCTAAGTGAGCTAAACAACACCCCAAGTTTATGAGACTTTTTACATGGGTGGATGCAATAAGACAAGTGCTGCTTTTTATAGGCAATGTCCTCAATAAGTAAGCCAATGTCAATATAATGTAAAATATTGAATAAATGAAAAGAAAAACTAGTAACAGCTCATTAAATAAATTTGAGTTTCTGTTTTTTTATATCAGCTGAATATTTTTAAGTTTAATTTAATCCCTTTTTCTATTTGTATCTCCTTGTATTAAATGGGTAACTATAAAGAGTCTCATTTCATTTATATTAACTCAATATAAATAGTTATAATTAATGAATAATATTGTTTGTAATCTGCTGCCTTAACTTTTTTGAGTAGATATGATATGATATTTTTTCTTACACTCGAACAGCTACTTGTCATTTTGTTTTATTAGTTAAAAGTTAGCTGTCATGTTCATTGCTGTTGAAGTTCAAAGATGACAAGTCAGTTACCTAACTGATGAAGTTCATAAAGGTGAATACTGTACATTCCTGCATCCTAGATAAAAATCATATTATTGCAAGGTAATTATGACACCCATGGCACTCATCAAATAAAGTTATGTATTTGCTGGCTCATGCATCAGACATTCTTAAAGCAATGGCTGGTAACGTATCAAAACGTCTTATGGGACTAAAGGCTGATGCAACCACAACAACAAGTTCAGGCACGTCTGTCTGCAGCGACAACGTCACGTCAGGCAATTTCACACAGCCCCAGGAAGTCAGTATGGGGTAACTTCTCAATGAGGGGGGTCAGCTGTCCCCAATTCAACTTACTGCTGACTGAAAACTTTTGAACAGGAGACAGTTCAGATTTTGAAGTGGAACTAAGACATATCTCAGAAAGGAAAGTTTTTGTTACTTCCGGCTGAACAGGAACCAACTTTAACCATACGTGCAGTACGTTTCCTTTCGTGGTCACCTCTAATTGCAACCATAACAAGATGTGAAATCAAGCTTGGTTAAATAGAGCATGTGATGAGTGGAAAGTTTCTGACTGGGGTTAACACTATGAGTGTGGCAAGACAAGTGAAAATGGCATGACAGGGCAGCATGTGACTAATATGATTTAGGAAATATATGACAATTTCTATGTATTGGTCATCCCCTTACTCTGGGGCGCCAAAGGAAGCATGCTCCAGATCACAAGAGGAAGTATGAAATCTTTCATACCATGATACATAGATGTTTGGATATTCCAAACTTTCTGCTTGACCTCATTTCAACTTTTGTGGATAAACTACTTAAATGTGGTAAATAGTCAAACTGAAGTGGCCCTGCAGCGTGATCATGTTCATTTACGGTAATAGCATTTATTCACCCACTGGTGCACACATGGGTGTAGAGCCAGAAAAATATCAGTGCAAGTCAAAAGACTAGCACTAGATGAAAATTGCTTTGTGCTTTTGACTGGCATTATGCTTGTTGATTATATGTTTTGGCACATATTGCCTTCTTCAGTATTCATATAACTTTGCATTGCATAATGCATTAAGGTACTGTATTTCATTGCACACCATAACATGGCATATGACTATAGTACGGTAGAATATATCAAATCAAATCAAATCAAATCAGCATTCTATCTGATAACATTAGATTAGATTAGATTAGATTAGATTAGATTAGATTAGATTAGATTCAACTTTATTGTCTTTGCACAAAGTACTAAGACAATGAAACGCAGTTTAGCATCTAACCAGAAGTGCATAAAGCAGTAAAGTGCATGTACATATGAGTTGTATACATATGAACAGGGATATATAAATAACAATGTAGATATAAATGTGAATATGTTATAAGGTATGTACAGTATTAACAGTATGGGCAGAGTTTTACCATTTTGAACAGGAATGAGGAATTTCAAACTGAATTCACCTTTCTATACCCAAATTTGAGCCAAAATGCTCACTGGGCTTCTCTGAGAAGTCAGAAATAAATTAATTGTGCATGACATTCAACCACTAAAACTAATTCTTCTGTTCAGGAATGTAGTAAATATAATTTGACATCTTAATCAAGAAATAATAACGTCCTTTGCTATTTTTTCAGGGTTTTTTTCTAAAACAGTAAATTTGGAAATTCATGGATAACAATTCTACATATATTTTTAACATTAAAAATATCATTTTGGTTAAAGAGCTTCTACATACTGGTGTATTAACCATTATAGAAACATAAAACAATGATATTGGTAATTCCCAATGCTGTTAATTTAAGGGAGCTGTGGCATAAACTTTACATTGGGTGGTGGTATATTACAGGCAATTGCAGATATAAATGTAATTACAGGTGTAATTGTACAGTGTGTGTTAATTTGGCTAAGACATTAACAGTATGAACAGTACTGACAGTAATTATATAGTATGGGTGTAAAAACAAGTTATTAAATTGGTCAGCGTTAAATACAGAATAAACAGCTGGATGGATGAGCAGTTCATGTTTTCCATAATGTCAAAGACAAATCATCATCACAAATCATCATCAACACTTTCTTTCCTACATGATTTGCTTTTTGTAGAGCAGGGTCAATTGTACACACACACACACACACACACACCCTTCCACATATAAACACACGATAGAGGAAGCTCTGTAGCTGCACAGAAGTATGGTGAAATCTTTGACATGATGCATTGATGTTTGGATAGTCCAAACTTTCAACCTGACCTCATCTAAAACTTTCATGACTGCAGAGTGAATAAACCAGAAACTCAGACTAAACTGAAGTAGCCCTGCATCATACACGTCTTATCATTTACCGTAATAGCATGTTTCTGCAAAAGTAAGACAGAAAACAACAACAACAAGCGGAAAACTAGTGGGAAAAAAGACAGCATAGGCACATGCACACAAAACACTACACACTGATACCAAATACTGAGTTTAAGATGGTGAAAATATAACATAAGTTAGAACAATATATGACATTTATCTCTTCCTACAACTTTATTTTGGCATTCGATGATTTCTAGAACTGAAAATATAATGGATCAGGATGTGTGCATTGTGGCAGTTCATGTTTTTGATAATAATATCAAAGATAAAACATGAACTCTTTTTTTCCTGACTTGCAAGATTTGATTTTGCAGAGCAAGCAAAGAGGAAGTAGGCTCTGTTCATGGAATCACAGGAAATGAAATGACAGCATGATACATGGATATTTTGATATTTCAAAATTTCCGCCTGACCTCACATAAAACTTTTGTAGTTGCAAAGTGGGTGAACAACTTAAATGTGGTAAATAATATAAATTTAGACTAAACTGAACATAGCCAGGATAAAACACTGACGTCGTATCCATGATGTCAATCATAGGTTTCTGAAGAGCCATTGTGAAACTTAGAACATTAATCCAAAAATAGGTAAAGACCAAGCAGCAACCTCTGTTGCTATGAAGTGAAGCCAATGCAAAAGTGCCAAAAACTGCAGACTCCTCAAATGTCCACTTGAGGCTGGCTACAGGACGAATCAGTCTCCATAATCCCCCATATTAAAATGTCAAACTAACAGTTTACAGCCTGGTACAAAAAACAGTTTTGGTCTCTGTAGCTAATTTCCCCGTTCATGACAACTGTACTGAGGGTGAATTTTTATAGAACTCACCTGATCAAATTATATTAAGGCTTAAAGTTATGCAGAATTAACAACGTGTCCGCTTTGATTGGCAAGTGGGTGCCATTACAGATGGCTTATTTGAGCAACCAGGCTTCATTCAGCCTGCCTCAAGTCCACTGATAATCCAGGTTTTGCTGATTTTTATATAGCATCCATATATATGCAGGATTCTTCATACTGTAAATGGTAAAGACGTGAAGCGTAGGTGGAGCTGAAGCAGGCTGAATGATGGTACCCACATTAACAGCCATGCTCCTCAAGTGGACGTTTGAGGAACTGCAGTTTTTAGCACTTCCACATTGGTTTTGCTTTACAGCCACGGAGGTTACCACTTGATGTAGAACCAGAAGAACAGATTGGAAAAAAACAGGCTAGCACCATGAAAAATGCTTTGTGATTACCACTGACTTTGTGGTTGTTGATATATTTTGGCACATATTGCCTTCAGCATTGGTATAACTTAGCAAAACATTCCATAATGCATTATGGCACAGTATTTCATAGCACTCCATAACATGGTATATGAGTATAATATGGTAGAATATAATAATTAGAGAGAGGTTGCTCTGTCTTACATGGCATTCTGCCTGATAGCATTCACTATCACTGCCTTGAAGACCCAAGCACGTGCTCACAAAAAACCCACAAAACAGAAGACAGAAAACAGAAGCTGGGAAAATCAGGAATGAATCACAGACTCGTCATCGCCCAGTCTTTTGTTTACTTACTTTTCTTTGTGTTTGAAAGGTAAGCTGATAGGTATGCTAAAGCTGCTTTAGTATAAACATCCTTTATTGTAATACAATAACAATAAGTTTCAGCTGGGTAAAACTGTTATTATTGGAGAACTGTGAAGTGATTGCAACAGAAAGGTCTGACTCTGGGGGATTACGGGAATGCCCGGAGTTTTCTTTTGATCTGAGGAAACGGTTGAAGATTGACTACATTGAGTTGGGGTATCTATCTGAGGTTGGGAGACTTTGCAGGAATTTACATTCCACATGTGTCTAACACCTTCCCTCTGACGTCAAACGTCATGTCAGAACAAGCTGGCTGGCGTGTCATAACTTACTGACTAGAGTTGCAAACTGAAATATTTCAGTTTTTGCAAATGTGCCAGGGAGGTTACTTTTCATCTGTCGTCCCCGGACAAAAAAAAAAACAGAATATACAAATTAAATTTCAAGGTTATTGAGATCATGTATCAGCATGCAGAACAATGATAAAAAGACAATAAAATATTAATATGAATCCGTTACACCATCATACTACATTCTCAGATACTAATTAAAACATTTAGCGACTTAGAGACTTATAATGCTAATGCACATACAAAACTATAAAATGAGCGGTATTAAACATGCAAAGTGGATGCACATGCATACTGTATAAAGCATGCACAGTGTAATTAATACATAAATCAAGTGTGACACATGGAAAACCAAACCACAATAACTGACATGCATGACGGCACCTGAGGGTAGACTGGTGACGTCAGAAGGAAGCAAAGAAAGTTCAACACAAACAGACTGAGGACAATAACATGCAATTGAAAAGTTTCAGTCTGTTGACAGAGCTGAGTACTAATTAACTATTTCTTGAAATGAGCTCTAGGTATGTGTCCACTCCTATAATAGTGGGTGGGCTGGAGTTTCCCATCTAGCGCCGCTTTAACAGAGAATGCAGACCAACTGAAAGCACTTCTTCTAAGTGGTGTAACGCAATCCTCTTGCTGCACCTCTTGTGAACCGATACACAGTTGTTCTTGTGGTGACAAAGCTGAGCAGAGGACAAGTTAATATACGCTGCACATATTTACACTGAAATTAATAATAAATCGTATTCTTTTATTAAGATATATGATTGATGATTGGCAAAGATTAGATGATTATAGCCATTCCCAGAAAAAAACTTTTCTATTTGTGCACACCTTTGAGTACATAATAGTATTAGTATTAGTACTAAAAACAACAGGATGGACACACAGAGATTTGTTTGGCATAGATATCCAAATTCCTTGACTGCAGCAGCTGTTGACATTTATTTATTTCATTTCATTTAATTCGACATTTATATTCTCAGGAAAGCTATCTAGCTATCCTTACAAGGATAATGAAATACCCATAAAAGAATGAGAAAACAGTAATGAACCCCTCCTTTTGTTATCGACAGGGAAAAAAACTCAGTTCCTTGGAGTAAGTGAAGGAGGGAGAAATGAAAAACGTGATGAGAAGGCTTTGCAAAAAAAGACTTGCATCACAGTTCACAACTGCAGAGGGGAGAGCTGAGCTTAATACGAATGTCTGCACTCTGCTGACTGACACTAATCTCAAAAATTACTGTTGATTGTACCGGCGACTTCAGCTTTAGAGCATGTCTATCATAACTATCGTGGCACTCCTGGTTTTCCTGGCAATCCCTGAAGGTGAGTATAATCTGTTAAAAGATAAGAAGAGTTGTTTTTACTGTTTTTGCCAGCGTGCACGCACTCTTTGATTTGTGTCGAGTGCCTGTCAGTGGTCTGCATTTTGCAATCAGCAGCATGCTTTACTTTGTTTCTGTTCAGACACTGACATTCTTTTCTGACCTCTCACTACCTCAGGTAGCAGTCTGGGAGATCAAGCAGTGCTTCTGCGATGTCAGTGCATCACCAAGGAGAAAAAACCCATCGGACGTTACATAGGACAAGTGGAGGTGATTCCTGCCAGCTCCCACTGCAACGAGATTGAGATTATGTAAGCACTTGGGTCAAAGTTCAACAGTTGCTCTATTAATTTATACACTTCCTGAGGTGAATACCTGTGTTTTTAATTGGTCTGGTGTAATATTACGACGTCTTACGGGAAACATTGCTGTATCTGATGTCTCGGACCTGTCTTTGATCCTGCAGTGCCACTCTTAAAAAGGATGGGCAAAAGATTTGTCTGGACCCTAACGCCCGTTGGGTCAGAAAAGTGCTTGAGAAGAAAATGGTTGAGTAAGTCCATCTTCAGTGCATTTTTGTGAATAAATGTAGCATGAGAACAGATCCTATTTTGGTTTTTACATTAGTTTTTATTCTTATTTCATTTTGGTGTTTTTTTGTTTTCAGTTTAGTTTGCAGTTGTTTCCAGAGTGAGTTTGCTCAGTTCACTTCAGATTTTATTGTTTAAAATTTTTAGTTGTTACATTCACAAACATTTTGTGCAGGCAATTGGCTCACTGTCATGCCACAAACATCCCAGTCTCTTATGCACCAGTATCTCCTCATTCATACTATGTTGACAAACTTGGCCAGACATTGACATTTCCTGTACATTTTTTTGTGCATTTTAGTTTTCAGTGAACTAAACAAACTTCACTTTCAGTTTAGTTTTTAGACAACTTTAGTTTACTTAACTATAAAAATGTGTGCGGAGAGGCAATGACTGTTTTATGGCAGATATATAAACAGTTGCTCATCGTGTTTACAGGAAAATAGGAGGATAGGCTTGCCAGAATAAAAAGACAAGGCGACAGATACCTTCCAGGCACTAATGTAGCAAAAGCCCCTGTCTAATTCATAAACATTTACTCTACTGGAAAAACAACAAATCTGCGATCACGTTAAATTTCAGGCCACAATATCCTAAATATTTGAATTAATTCCACTGTGATCACGTGGTGAGCAAATAGTCATTTACCGCCAATGTGTGTAAGTGGAGTGCGTTTTCCTACCCCATAACACATGTAATCTTTTTTTCTCTGTAGGCAGGCACCGTGAGAAACAAACCTTCCCAGATTTGGCACAGATGGAAAGAAGTTTAGAGACCCACATTCATCACTACTGATTCAAAGTTCAAGGTGGAAGAATGGCTAAATGGATAATGAAATTATCAAGGTTATGCACATTTTCATCTAAAGATAAGACATTGATTTTGAATTAATTGTGCGATTGCTTACAAGAAATATCTGTGTCACTCTCGGTCATTCTCTTTTGAGATTTCTCATCAGTCAGTAGTGTAGTGGAAGAGTAAAGCGACATAATTCATGGTTTAAATCCATGATTTTGTCACATTTTTTTTATCTTTGTGAATGTAATATGCTACAAATCCAGCTAGGCTCTTTTGTGTAAACCAAGTCACATCAAACATAATGCTAAAAATTCTGGATGTAAAGTTTAATTTGATCTTACCTATAACTATCCAACATGACATTTGCAGAATGGAGCTCATTTTCTCTGACTTGGTCTCTTAAAAGGGCACAAAATCAATTAAAATAAATGAAATTGTCTTACTAAACTCTGCTCTGTCCCTTCACATTTTATATGTCCTGCTTCATTGAGGCATAAACAATATGTGATTGTCTCTTCTGCTAAACATTCTCAGTTATTTGTGGGAGATCTTTTTGCTTTTTGATGGAGAAAACACAATAAAATGTACTTGACATACGACTTGTAAAACAACGTTTCAGACAGTGTATATCGGGCTGTATCATGTAAAACAGCACGCCTACAGCATCAGATTAAATTCCAAGTGGAAGGACATCGCCACCTCTTGGACAAAGGTGCACACCATTGGGACTATGATCATCCCTCAATCCCTCATGGCTGTGAAAGTGAACTCATTGGCATTCATTTAATTTTTTAAAGATGTTTTCTCAGCTCTGTTTAGATGTTTAGATGGAAAGAGCCTGAGCTGAAATTCAACCTGTGTGGTTGCAATAAGAGCTGAGCCTTGGTACCAAGCTGACATTACTTCATGATTTTGCAACATGACTCCAAAGTTCAACAGACTTTCATTGTATGATTTTCAAGAAAAACATCTGGCTGCCGTACAGTGAACTTAATCACCTGAAGCGAGTAAGAGCCTGTTTAACATGACGATCATGTTGTGGTTGGCTCTGTCCTGGTTTGGCTGTTGGCAATGCAATTACATATCAGTGACGTGACTTCTGATAAAGATTATTCGGTTCATGTAAAGGTTATCTGTTTTTGCTACGATGTTGTTTATTCTAAAGACACTCAAGTGAATTTGACTATTGATATTATTTATTTGCATTTGATATCAATGACAGAAATAGATGTCAAACCACTGATGCTATGTTATCAGTTTGAAAGTGCTCATTTATTTTCAGTAAATCTTAATATTACTCGTTTGTTACTCAAGAAGTGACCTGACCTGACGTGTCCATCTTTATATTTGCCACCTTTTCCTGCATTCATGGGATATTACCTCCAGCAAGTATTATGGGTATTGGGTTTATATTTTATTTTGAACACGTATAAGAAAAAAAAAAGGAAACCTAAACACAAACTCAATGATTAGGTACTCTTAAACAATACATACATACATCTCTTAAACATACACATAAACATACAAGATACAAGGAGTAGGAGCAGTACACACTTCTCCTCTACTTATCAATTCATAGACTATATCTTCTGTACATATGTTTATATATACTGTACATATACACAAACGCATATACATATATACGTTCATGCATGTGTACACATGTTGTTTGTAAACCATTATCCGAATTCTCTGTACAACATACCATTGTGTCAATAAACTAAAAATTAACCATCATCTTGGTCCTTTCTTGTTCTTATACCTCATACGCCGCACACTGAAACACCATACCTTCATAAGAATATAATCTCTGTATTTCCTTCTCTTACAAATTGTGGTTGAATGAAATTCTAACTCCTTCTGAGCTAAGAAAATAAATAAAAGTGTCGAAAGCCAGGAGATAAACCACATGATGAAATACATGTCACAACATAAATCAGCTCTTAATCCCAAGTCTGCCTCTTTTCCTTTGCTTGGCACTAACTCAGCAGCCACTCCCATCTGTCCTGGTGTTCCCACCGTTCACCAACTAATTCTCATGTTTACCTGCACACCAATTGCCTCTTATTAGCTTATAAATATTAATACCAGTATATCCCTTGTGTTCTTACAATAACTATGAGAAACTATTGCTCCACAAACTGCCCACTGCTGTCACACTTTATAATGACTCCCCTCTGTGCAGGGAGAGGAGACTCACTCTGTAACAGCTGATTTGAATGATGGACATTAATACATAACTTGCTCTGACTCTTTCTCTGAATACGATTGCACAATGCACTTTTTTTTTTGCACAAAGTTACTGCACGGAGAGTTCATGTGTATATTTTGTACATGGTTAGAGCTATACACTATATACTTCCTTACCTTAGACGTTATTCTACTGTATGTATCTCATCATCTCTTTTTGTATATATTGTGTTCCTGTTAAAAATGCTGTTTTTACAGTAGAAAACTGTCAGCTGTAGTTGCCAGAATTTTACAAAACATGGTATAACCTTTTATAATATTACGGTAAAACCATATTAGTACTGTAGCCTACTGTTGATTTCATGTTTAAGGTTGGCATTTTATTCCATATTTTAAAATGTCTGTAGATTTTACAGTGAAAAACTGCCAAACCATGACAGTAAAAGACCGTAAAATATGGAATTAAATATTATGGTGTTTTACTGTAAAATTAACAGTCTCTAATATAAAATACTGTGCAAATGTCCTTAAAGTTTTACTGTATACAATAAAACATTTTTACAGTATTTTACTGTCATGTCTACATACATTTTTTACAGTATAACTGCGGCTGCAACACTACAATTCCCCCTCGGGGATTAATGCAAAAATAATCTATCTATCTTAAATTTAATCTTTAAGATGTTGCAATGTTGTTATAGTGCAAGAATGGAAGAATGGGGGAGGTTTAGCCTCACTATGTTGGAGCATTGTGAAAGTCACTGGAGGAGTAAATACTTTAAATACAGGGCAGGCTTGGCTGCTGGAGGCAAGAGATGTGAAAGTAAAGATGGTGCAAGAAGCACCACCCACTGTCTGTGTAGCATCATATACATTAACACATACAAAGGATTTTTTTTTAACATTACTAGCAGTACTTCCACAAGGTTTCCGCCCACTCCTGGGAAGCGGAAGACGGTGCAGCTCTCTCCGTTTGCTCCCTCTCTTTCCGTAAACTGGAGCTCCATGTTTTTTTTTTTTGTTTTGTTTTTTGCAGATGGCACATCTGCAGCCATCATGGACTGTTGTTATGAAGTCTGGAAGCGGTGAGGGGAAAGTGGCCATCGCAGACATGTAAAGCTAAGATAGAGTCGAACAGGCATGTGTTGATCCATACAAGTATGGCAAACCGGTGAAAGGTAAGGCTTTTATTATTCTGATGCTCTCCTGTGCTCGGTGATGTTGTAGCTAACGTTAGTTACGCAAGGTTTTACGTAGCTGGCTAACCCGGCTTACATCCTAGCAAACTTTTAACACCGTAAATCACCTCCGTGTTGGTTTATTAGTTAATTATTTGAGTTAGTTAACACAGTAACGGAGTGCAGCATTCATGGCGTCATCTTTGTTATTGTTGTGTAACGGTTGGCGCTAACGGTTTCCTGTTGCCCTAACTGCGCGTGTGACTGTTTCCAGGTGCCCCTCCCGTCACAGTGCTCCCCAGCCGGTGTCTCCTCCTCCTCCTCTGCTGCTGCTGCTGCCATGGAGGTGGGCAGCCTCCCCGTGGAGCTGTGGAGGGTTATCTTAGCCTACCTTCCTCTCCCTGACCTGGGCCGCTGCTGCCAGGTGTGCCGCGCCTGGCGGGAGTTGATCCTCTCCCTGGATAACACCCGCTGGAGACAACTCTGCTTAGGCTGCCCCGAGTGCAGACACCCCAACTGGCCCAGTCAGCCTCATCTGGAGCCCCTGTCCTGGAGAGAGGCCCTGAAGCAGCACGCCTTAGCCACCCGTACCTGGACTCAGAATGGGCCAGAGCTCCAGTCGTCTGCATGTCTGCTCTTTTTCCGGCGTAGGAAGGACCGCAGGGTTTGGCATGTGGGGCCCGGGTGCGAGTTTGAGACCCTTCGTGGGGCCCTCGGGGTGGTGGGACCGTATGATCGTGTGGTTCTCCATCCAGGGGTGTATGAGGAGCAGGCTGAAGTGGCGCTGAAGGTGCCAGTGGAGCTGGTTGGGCTGGGGCGACTGGGCGAGGTGGCCCTCCTGGTGTGTATAGAGCAGCAGTGCCCCACCGCCAGGCTGTGTAATCTGGTTTTCATGCCGCCCTGGTTCTCCACTGTGGTCTACAAGGTAAAGAACATTTTTCATGATGGGTTCATGCCACAGTGTCTTCGTCTGTTTATCTCTCTTGCTCACAATTCTCTCCTTGATTTCCTCTAGACGTCGTGGGGTCACGTCCAGCTAGATAACTGCAACTTCGAGGGGGCTCAGTTGCAAGTCCGCGGCCCGGGAACCTGCCAGGCTCGCTTCTGCTCCTTCTCACAGGGCAGCTCTGCCCACTTGCTGGGTGTCGTCCTCAGTTTGTTGGACAGCTGTGACTTCTCTGGAAGCGACACGGCCTCTGTGACTATTGAAGGTCCTCCAGTTTCAGAAAGGAACTGGGCTTGTAAACACTTGGCCGCCCTGGCCAGGACGTTTCCATCGTGCACCGCGTCTGGGAATAACAACAGCCCTCCCGGCAGCCATCTGGCCGGCTCCACTGGTGGGCATCAACCTCCTGGTGCTAATGTTAAAAAGGAGCATGTGAACATGGAAGACTGGCAGAGGAGGACAGGGGTGGATGCGGTGTGTCAGGGCACAGTGATTGAAGATTGCTGGAGTGACGGTGACTGCAGCGAGGGAGAGGAGGAGAACCAAGATGGTGGAACGAACACCAAAAGCCTGTTTACAATGGATTACAAAATCCCATGCGACCAACATGGCCTGTCCCATTTGCTCAAGCCTCGGCAAGACGGCTCTCTGCCACCGGCCTCCTCCCCAGATCCCCCATCTGTGACCCCTGAACCTTTAACCCTTCAGCAGGAGCTGGACAGGGACCCAGAGGCTCAGATGTTGGCCGCATCCACCCTTGGCTGTATTCTTAGACGCTGCCTCTTCAGGGAAGGGAAGGGTGGTGTGCATTTGTCTAATTACGGACAAGCTCGGCTGGAGGGCAACATTTTCCGTGGGCTGAACTACGCTGTCCGCTGCATCCAGAACTCCACAGTAAATAACATCATAATCGCATTTTTAATCAAATAAAGTGCCACCTAAACATATTTTAACACATTTGAATCGCACATGTTCAATAATTTATAGCCAGTATCACTCTTGTGTCTTGTATCACGGTGAAGAAGCGGCTCACATCATGAGTAATTAAGCAGCCGTTTCCTGTCCAGAGTGTCACTCGAGCTCCCTCTTCTCCTCCTCTCTCGCCTCCTTCAGATAGTGATGCTGAGAAACGAGGTGTGTGAGTGCCGCGCATCAGGTGTGTTCCTGCGCCTGTCGGCTCAGGGCCTCATCGCAGAGAACAACATCCACTCGAACGGGGAGGCGGGGCTGGACATCCGTAAAGGGGCTAACCCTACCATTGTGGTAATTGCTGCTTCACTGCCTGTCTAATTTTTACCCACGTACCCACAAGGTCCACTTACTAGCTTTTCCCAGAGCTTTCAACATCATCTCAGTCGTCATGGAAAACTATCACGATATCAAACAATATTGGGATTATTTTGAGGCCTTGATGCCACATTGTCCTTTCCGTCTTATCAGTAACTTAATGTATGCACATTTCCAAATGTAGCTGCTCTTAGTCTGACTGTCTTGTCTGCTCTGTTTTTACTCGCCCACAGTGCAATAAAATCCACAGCGGTTTTCGTTCAGGGGTTGTTGTCCTTGGCAATGGAAAGGGGTCAATTCGGAGCAACCAGATCTTTAACAACAAGGAGGCGGGCGTGTATATTCTCTTCAGTGGGAATCCTGTGGTCAGGTAAGTGAGAGTGTACAAATATGTTATTTGGCCAGGAATGTGTAGTCCATGTTTTCTTCTCATTGCTTGGGATTAGTTCATTGTGTTTATACAGCATGTTCATTAGAGCGCTCTGTTCCCCCGTGGTTCGATTGTTCTCTTCTTTATCAGCCATGTCTAATTTGTTGTTATGCCAATCAGACTGAGATTCTATAAAAGTATGTTTTTGCAGCATTTATGCAGATTTCCATCCAACCCTTGAAAGCCTCCACATTTAAATGTGTTTTGTACAATTTCACAATATCACCTCAACAACCTCACGATCGCCACGACTGCTGCAGTGCACACATAACCAACATTTTACAGTAAAAGCGTGGTGTAAGCAGCGTTGCATAATGTTGTAAGATGTGATGCAGTTTGTAACATGAATAAGCAAGGCTAGCCCAACGTTCCTGCAAAGACGACTATATGTTGTCTGAACTTGTTCGATATTTCCACTCATTCTCTCTCTTCACTTTCTCTCTTAGTGGGAATCACATCTTCCAGGGCCAGGCGGCGGGGATAGCTATAAATGAGAATGGCAGAGGGATGATAACAGGTGTGTAACTCGATCTGACCGATCTCATTTTCCATTTTCTTCATTTCCCCCCCACAGATGTGCCACTTACAGATTTAAGAGCACCGTTTGTGTTTATGAAACCTGATTTTTGCTTACATATAAATATATTTTAATTCCAGAGAATGTGATCAAAGAGAACCAGTGGGGGGGGGTGGACATTCGTCGAGGAGGCGACCCCATCTTGAGGAACAACTACATCTGTTATGGTTACTCAGACGGCGTCGTGGTGGGAGAGAGAGGCCGCGGACTTATCGAGGGAAATCATGTATACTGTGTGTAATTTCACTCTGATGAATCATACATTTATCTTCACGTATAATAGCTCATATCTTTGCCAGCCATAGCACGGATGTTTCATTTCTCCCTCCTGTCTCTTCAGGTAACAAAGGCTGCGGTGTGTGGGTTATGTCGTCCAGCCTCCCGCAGCTCCTGGGAAACTACATCACCCATAACTGTATGTACGGGCTGGCGGTGTTCTGCAGGAAGGACCCAGAGAACATCGACGCCAGGGAAGGGAACTGGCCGGGGCAGGAAGGGCTTGGCGGAGACGGCGGCGGCGGGGAAAGGAGGGGGGTAGAAGGAGAAGGGAGAGAAGGGCAGGAGAACTTGAACGAAGAGGGGGAACTGTTTGCGTGGGAGAGTGATCTGGACAGCGAGGATGAGCGTCACTCTGCCCGTCGTTCCATCAGTGTAGCGCTGGTGGAGAGCAACTGCATGAACTACAACGGAGGTAATCAATAGATATTTTATCTCTGGGCACTTTTCATGCACTACTTCCTGTCTTTCTCTTTGCAGCGGTCGGTCTGTACGTGAAGAGCAGCGAGCCCCTGAATGTTTTCGCCAACCTCGTGAACAGTAACCGTGGCACCGGCATCGCCGTGCTGCAGAGCAGTCAGCTGACCCGACTGGTTACAAACTGCATTCTGGACAACGGTCGCGGCGGTGTCACGGTGGAGAAGGACTGCCGAGTGGAGCTTCGTGGCAACGGCATCTATAAAAACAGTGGCCACGGTGTCAGTTTCAGTGGTACCGGGCAGATTGTGGAGAATGATGTTGTTGGAAACCGTGGATACGGGATCCAAGTCTCTGGCAGCGCTGACATCAAGGTGAGATTGACAGTTAGTCTACTTATACAACACTGTACATACAGTAGCTCCTTAATGAATTCATGATTTTATCATTTTTATCTTCAGGTTCTGCGCAACCGTGTCCAACCAGCACAGGGCTGTGGCATCGCTGTGCTAGGGCCGGTGAAAGGTGTCGTCCACGACAATCTCTTGTTCCAGGGCCACCCTGGAAACAAAAGAACACTGCTACACACAGATCCTGGCAATGAGAGCTGCGTGTTACGCAACAACAGTGTTCTAAGGCATAATAACAGGTAACCAAGCAACCAACAGAAAGTGCCAGAGATTCAGAGACCACCAGTGACTTTACTGTCTGCGCTCTGCCTTTGCTTCTGCTCTCTGCACACTCAAAGCAGTTTATATCTGTATATTTATGACAATATGAAGCCAGTGTGAAAGGGTTTGCTTAACGTGGTGAACCTACAAAGAATTATCACCTGAATCTGCATCTCCCTTTGGCTTTCACGCTCATTGCTTAGCTGTCAGGCTTCCAACTTTACTGTTTTAGCTCACACTTGTTGCGTTTTTGTCCACAGAAGCAGCTTTTTTCAGTGAAAAGGTACAAAAAATTCAAATAACAGCACCAAATGACACACAGATACAATTAGAAACCAGCTGGTGAGCATTTTGGCATCTAAAGAGCCAGATATTTCCCTCATGAGTAGGTAGAGATGACAAACAGAGCTGAAAGAGAGTGAATATTGGATTTAACATTCACCAGGCGGCTGAAGCAGGAATCCAAATGAACAGATGGATGTCTAAACTTGTCAACTTAGAAGTTGTGTTCACAACTTATTGGCCAAATCAATAATTGCAGGTTTAACATCGGCACTGCTCCTGATTTTATGATTATAAGATTCTTATTTGCTGTTATATTTTTCTTCTCTTTGCGTTTTGTAGCTGTACATCTGCTCCTCCGTGGATTTTGGAAAACCCTCCACCTCGTCCACTGGCCAGCTCCCCTTCCGGTCTCTCCTCGTCCCAATATCCCTCCAGACTTGGAATTTCCATGACAACCAGGATCAGCGCCACTGTAGAGAGCGGTTGCCACAGCGGCAGTATGTTCTGCTCCATCCTGTGAATACTGGCGAGCACTTAGAAAAACCAATATGAATGACTTCTCTCCAAAGGTCAGCACTTTTGAACTGGTGTGTGTCGTACAGAGGAACACTCGGACCTCGCAGAATGATGCGATGATAACTGTCCGAGAAGTACGCGGCTGCTCCGAGTATAACCACTAAAGGGGTCCATCCACGTTCCAGTGTGGGTTAGTTAGGGTGGAACAACATTTTGTAAATCTGAAATCAGACTTTTGTAAATTTTCTGTTAAAATTCCAGTGCACTCGTCAAAACGTGAACTAATGAAGTGAAGCTTGATTACATCACATCCGAGTCAAACAACCATTTCCATACTAAAGCTTTAACTTAACCGTGTTCTTTTACGTGCAGACTTCATATTCACAGTACAGAACTGCTGTAGACTTGTCGGTTTCGTCCGTTTTGCTTCTGAGACTCACTGGTTAGGACGTGCACATTTATAAATCCTAGCTAGGAGCCAGAGGTGTCCAAGATGCCAGCTTCAACCACGTTACAAAGTAAAGCTGTGCCTTGCGTAACTTTTTAAAAATCAAATCGATGATTGTAGCTAGAGGAGGAGTCGTCATAGTGTGAGGTGTATATGCAAAAAGCAAAAAACAAAAAAAACAAAGCCAAACTTAAGCTTCTGGCTCTTGCACAGAGCTGCTGTGTTTCCCGGTGAGTCTGTGTTTTTTTTTTTTGTATCATGTCCTCCATGTTTTTAAAATATGATGCACTTCTTTGACTTTGTGAAATTCAGTGAGGGAGGACGACTTATCATTCCAGATACGATCAACGGGCTGCACGGTGACGCTGCCGCACAGACTCACCTGGGAATTAGCCAGTCATAGAAAGAAGAATAATGTTCAGTGTGCAATATGTGCTGTCTACAAATGTGCCTATACGTTTTGACTTTGTCTGAGCTAGATGTTCCCTCTCATCTAGAGTCTGTTTACAGCTCATTACTCTGCTTTTTTTTTTTTTTTGTATCTTGTACTTGCACAGTAAGCATCAAGTAACAACATCATGTACAACTCAAAGTTCAACACTTTATTTGTCTACAAAATGCTTCAATAAACAGTTCTTGTTTGTGGCATTTCCAATTCTTGGAGTCCACGACTCTTCAGATTCTTCAATGCATTTTCTTGCGTTTCCGTCTCTCCATGAACTGATCGTACTTGACCAGAGGCAGAACAAGAGAGGCCTCCCTGTGATCGTCACGCAGTCCAGCATCTTCACCTTTCACTCGGGGCTGTTTGTTTAGAGTCAGTCCCATTGATTTTGCTACTTCAATCATCCTAAAAGGAAGACACACCCCAAGTTAGACATATACTGAGTTCTTCTGTTGTACCTCATATTGACAGTGTTTTATGTGGAGGGATAAGCGCTTGTATACAACAAGAATCAGACTTTTCACAGCTCAAAATGTGACGATTAACCATGTAACATGAGTCGACACCATTAACCTTAATGGTCTTTTCTCTGTTACTTACAAAGTTCAATTCTTGATATTTTCTCAAGGGTTAAATGCATTAGTGAAACATACTGAAACACAATGTGCTACACATTATCTCTATACAAACGCAGCCCTTTTCTCCTCTCACCTGGCCTCTGTGATTCCCAGGTCGCGGTGCAGTAATGTGAGGTCAGCAGTCATGTGATCCATATGCAGCATCAGGGCCAGGCAGTACGCTGCTATTTTGGCACGCATTGATGAAGACACCATATTCTGGACTCTGAAAGGGAAGGACAAGGTGAAAAAGTGACACTCAATGAGTGTTTGTACGCAAGATAACAGTGCAAAGGTTCCATCACATCATACCTGCCACTGTTGAAAGTCTCCACAGTGAACGTTCTCATCAGTTTGTTCTGAATGATGCGAGGACAGCCTTCTTCCTGCCCAACTGCACATGTAAACATAAATGAGGATCGGTCTGTGCTCCAGAGAGAGTGTGTACAAACAGTTTTAACACATGTATGATGAAAGGCAGACAAGATTACTCACACTTGCGGCTGATGCTTTTCTGCCGTCCCAGTTTGAGGAGCATAGAAATGTAAAAGGCGCAGCGTGACTTTTTGTCTCGGGCTTCGCCTTCAGTGGGCATGTGCTCCAAGAGCTTCGTGACACACAAGCACCTTCAATAATAAAGTACAAACAGAAATTAGAATGCAAAGAAACAAAATGAGGTTAAATGTAATATCTCTGACTGTTTCGTAACCCTACCCTCCGCCATCTCTCATCTTCAGCAGCTCCTCAGAGGTGAGTGCTGCCATCTTGGAACCAGCCTCCTCCAAAGCCTCAAACTCTACTGGACTCAGGACTGTGGGTAACGATTAAGGATGTAGACCCGAACAAATTCATCTACAGCTTTCACATACATCTAGTGTTCTTGCATTAGCTCACACACAGAGAATGAAGGATACGGTTGTCAAATGAGTAGACGTCCTCAGGTTTGTCAGCGTCTGCATTGCAGGGAGGCAGGTGGAGAGCTATGTCTCCCTGGGAGGAGGCCTCAGCCACTTCCTGCTGTAGAGCTGAGGAGAGAAACTCATTAGAAAATCACAATGAACAAATTGGCACGAGAACATGACTTAGTACAACGTGAGCATGAAGCTTACCATCCAAGCCCTTCTGGTCGATCACAGTGTTGGCAGCTTTAGCCACTGCTTCATGCAGGGTATCACTGCCCACCTGGTTCAGCCTGCGGGAGCTCAGAGCTCTCTTCTGTTTGTTGGTGCCAAACGCCTCAATCAAAGAGTCCACCTAAAGAGGAGATTAACACCAAGTTTATTCTTATTTGAGCTCAGTCTTCACATATTCTAAGAAAAGAAGAAACAGGACAAAATATATTACCTTGTCTCTGTAGGTCTGAGTCGTGTCCTGAGGATTTGCAGTCTCGGTTGTCTCTCCTGATGGAAAAACAAAGCTCGAGCTAAAGCAGTTCATGTGTAGACTCTTCATAAACAGCTTTAACGTTGTATATTAATCAGTTTATTAATCAATACATGTGATTATTTGTCTTTTACCTGGTATAACGGGTTGCATGTTGAAGAGCTGAGCACTGTGCACCTCCATCTGCATGGTCTGCTTGTTCAACACTCCCACATAATATCTAAACAGACACCAAACATCACGCTCATTAATGCTCTTCACAGAGGTAGTCATATCAGAAAACATGCTACATAAACTTACTTGCAAAGGTTGTTGCATTTCAAAGACGTCGCTCCAAAGTTATTTCCAACGTAGGACAGTCTGTCTGATTCGGCAACCTGGACAGAGGAAACGCACTTCAGTCATACAATCATTCACAGTGCAGACAGATACTGAGGATGATGGAAGCTCTTCAGCGCTCTCACCAACATCCGCCGGCTCTTCTTCCTCGGGTTATTCTCATCTGTGCTTTTGTACATGCTGAAGTCGAGTCTGTCTGCATTTTTGACGTGGCCGTTTGAAAATTGGACTGTGAGAAGGAGAAACATGATGAAGAACATGTCAACACACAGTGATGGAAACATTTAGTGAAATCCTGTACTGTGCATTTATATCACACTTTTATCCAAAGTTTATTTGTAGTAGAATTTGCTACTTTATACTTATACTCCATTACATTTCAATGGCAAATAAAGTACTTATAACTCCACTACATTCATTTGATAACTTTAGCTGCTAGTTACTTTGCTGATTTAGATTAATAATGCAAATTATAATTAACAAATAAGTGACAAATAATTGATCCCTTGATGAAATTCACCAGTTATCCAGCAGTATACATACAGAATAATATATGTATATATATATACTGTATATATATGTATGTATGTATGTATGTATGTATATGTATATATATATATTTATATTCTTAACTGACCCAATCTGCATAGTCAATACTTTTAAGTTTAAGTTTATTTTGTTGCTAATAAATTTGACTTTTCTTCCTGTAATTAAGTAGAATTTTGAATGCAGTACTTTTACTTCTAACAGAGTATTTCTACACTCTGGTTTTAATAATCTGAGTACTTCTTCCATCACTGTCAATATTTGTTTCATTTTATTGTTATTAACACATTAAGGATGACATACACATGAACATTAAGTTTATGCAAGCAGCTACTAACAATATAAAACACATTTATGAATAACACTGTAAAATGTAGCTTTACACACATGATAATAACAACATATAACAGAACGTTAGCCCAGCTGCTAGCAGCCACGTGTGTAACAGAGAAGATAATTTAGTTTAAAATAAAGAAGATAAAAACATTTACAACTTTTACAGGAAAGACTTCAGTTATTATTTTCTTCTAACGAGTTTGTACAAACAACAGAAGAGGGAAAGTCACCGATAACAGCTTTATCCGAGTCTCTCTCCTCCCCACAACACACCACCGAGCAGGACGCAGCCATGTTTGTTGTCATGAGTTTCCAGGTGAGGCAAGAGGAGTCACTGCTTTGTACTTCCGGGTTCGTCAAGAGTCTCCAAAATTCACACATTTGACCAGAAAACCCGTTAAAATCATCACATGTGTTCTTCATTATTGAATAAAGTATTGAAACTCATGTTCAGTAGGTCAATAGACTACCGGTCGTGTCAGATTTAATAAATTTGGACCAGTTGTTTTGAAAATAACTTTAATTATGGTGAAATCCAAGTACAGCAGTGTACTCAAATGAGATGTGCTTGTACAGTAATTTACACATTGGTGGTATAATGTTACTTAGCGAACTATCCTGTCAGCTAATCAATAGTTGCACACTTTTATAGACAAATGTGTAGTTTTATTTCTTATTTCTAATTTTTTTTTTACATTTCATATAGTTTTCTATTTGTACAAATCTTAACACATGTTTAATCTCCCTGCACATGTCTCTATCTCTATGTATCTATCTATCGTTTATATTGCAATTGTAGTTTTATTTGTATTATTAAGGCTAGTGTTTAGAGGAGAAATCCGTTTATAATTTAAATGTATTAACAAACACACGGCAGAGCAGCTACAACTTTGAAAAATGTATTTTAAAAAAACTAGGGATAAACTCATAACACATTCATGTACATACTTAATATCTCCTTTATTTTTACTCTTTAATAATCTTCATATTGTACATATATTATATCAAAGCCATTTTTATTAGTGTAATACTAAAATAATAATATAAAACAGCAGCAGAATGAGTGCATCATCTTGACGCTCCCTATAATCTTTGGCTGTATACGGGCTGCAGCAGCAGCGACATCTTGTGGCGAAGCCGCAGAACTGCAGCCATTCACCTCATCGAGGTCACGGATACATGGAAGTGAAGCACAGCGCCACCCTGTGAGTCTGGTCGGGAAAAAACCGTCTGAGGTGGGGGGGGTTGATAAATTACTAGAAATCATAACACATCCATGTCAGACCCGGATACATATTGACAGCCACCATCTGACATATTAACGGTTATTAAATGTGACTGTGCCTGGAGGTTGGAGGGGGGTGTTGTTATGTTATGTTATGTTATGTTGTGTTATGACACGGACAGATGAGTCCAGCTGTTCAGAGACAAACAGTCACCGTGAGCGCACCACATCATCACTGGCAGAGTACACTCACTGTGAGGGGGCTAATGAGTGGACGTGGGGGGGCTTCCACGGCAGAAACGTTGGCCGGCTACATCTGATGGAAAACGGGCTGCTTCGATAGAGACGAGCGGGTGTAGCTACAGCTACATCCGTGCTAACTAACCTGCAGTTTGCTGGTCGGTAGCCAGCTAACTTTAGCCTTGTCAGTTGGTGGTCAGGGCCTTGTTTCTGCCTCTTGTTACGGACGCTTTGGGGAAAATTCAAGGTAATGTTACTTATTACTGCTCCCTAATGTTTGCACCATGACAATATGATGCTATGTTTCTGCTAATTTAGCCAGTCAGCTAACGGTTCCTGTTGTTAGCTTATCTAAATAGCTATTTAACGGGCTATGCTCTGTAGCTACTGTGCTATCAGTGTGGTTTGAGTGCATACCTTAAGCATCAGTTAACAGGTGGAAAAAGCCATATATTGTTTAATGGAGACAGTACACTTAGTGCACTTTCATTCATAGTATACAATTAAATTAGGCTGCACTGTATGACACTGAATGGAAGTCACAGCTTTTAGCAGAGGAGTGCAAACTGAGTCCAAAGTGACAATGATAAAATGTTCAGGAGTCAGAGCAGCAGAGAATGAGACAGTCAGTTCATGTATTGTTCTTTGTGTCCTCCCTGTGATGACTGAGCTGTTGTGCAGTCTGTTGGTCACGGGGGACGAAAGAGTTCTCGAGTCTGTTAGTGGAGCAGGATTGGGACCACAGAATAAAACCTCCACAGCAAGTAACACCGTCAGCACCTTCACCTGTGTTAAACCTCACTATAACTCCAGCTTTACATCCATCTGCTCTGTCCCTCTGGCCGTGATCGACGTTACACTCTCTAAGGATGCGACTAAAGAGTCAAGTTTAAGACAATCGAAGGAGCAACAAATGATTACATTTGATTATTAAAACTGTTTCTGTTCAACCTTTTTAACCTTTGCCTTTTTTTCTGTCTTCAGGGTCATGGATTTCCCAGGCCACTTCGAGCAGATCTTCCAGCAGCTCAACTATCAGCGCGTCCACGGTCAGCTGTGCGACTGCGTCATCGTGGTGGGCAGCAGACACTTCAAGGCCCACCGCTCGGTGCTGGCGGCCTGCAGCACCCACTTCAGAGCCCTGTTTACTGTCGCAGAGGGAGACGCCAGCATGAACATGATCCAGCTGGACAGCGAGGTTAGGAGCTCGACAGTGTGACACTAATTCATTGAAAGCTGCTGAAATGTCTCTTTGTTTCCACCTTCGATCAGTCACCTTCTCTTGTTCTTGCAGGTGGTGACAGCTGAAGCTTTTGCAGCTCTGGTGGATATGATGTACACGTCCACGCTGATGCTCGGGGAGAGCAACGTCATGGATATCCTCCTCGCAGCCTCACATCTGCACCTCAACAATGTAGTAAAAGCCTGCAAACACTACCTGACCACGCGCACCCTTCCCATGTCCCCCTCGTCCGACAGACCCGCCCATCACCACCCTCAGCAGGAGCAGCAGAGGCACAGGCAGCAGCAGCAGCAGCAGCAGCAGCAGCAGCAGCAACAGGTGGCAGATTTAGTGGTGAACCCTTCCTTAGCAGCTAACGCTAACCTCGCAGCAAACGCTGCCACATCGAAGCTGCAGCGCTCCTTCCTCCTGCAGCAGCTGGGGCTCAGCTTGGTGAGCTCTGCGTTGGGTGGGATGGAAGAGGACGGAGTTGGAAATGGGGTTGGCAGAGGGGTGGTTGAACAGAGAGCTTCCTTTCCAATAAGGCGCTTCCACAAACGCAAGCCGTCTATGGCCTTGGGTCTGTCAGAGGAGAGACCCAGGCAGAGGCAGCGCCTCTCTGCCCCTAACCTGGGGCTGTTGGGTGAAGGAGGGGTGAACGCAGAGCGAGAGGAAGGAGCGCTGCTCTCCCCGGACTCCCACAAGATGGGGGATGAGTCGAAACTGGATGCAATCACAGGTTTAGTCGGCGTGTCGCAAGATGATCCTCAGATGCCCAGCCAGTCGGACAGCGGGCACTGTGAGGGGGAGGACTTGGGGAGAATGCAGGGAGGGGTGAGCAAGGAGGAGGACATGGAAGACCAGGACCACCAGGACAGCATGGCAGGGGTGAAGATTAAATCAGGGACAGAGGAGGAGGAGGCCGAAGAACAGAAGGTAAGGATGTGGCTGGATTTGTTGTTTGTGACAAAGAAGCAGCAAAAGTTTCATATTCATATCCTTAATTTCTTTTTTGACCGCACAAACATGTTGAAAAATTCACTATTTCAACCTGATAAATGCGTCTACCATCAGTCACCATCAGGATAGTGTACGCTCTTAAATTTCTGTATATTCGGCTTCATGTTACCTGAGAATAAAAGGATGTTGAAAACCCAGAATAAATTTAACAGTGTCAGTAGTCGTGTACCCAAAACAGAGTTGGCAGCTGTATTATAATATTAATACAGCTGCCAGTTTTGTGTCCTCAGAGCCGTACGGTGACAGAAACAGTTGCTGATGCTAAAATACATTATGCCACAGCAAAGCAGCTCAAGACTTAAGTGGGAAGCAGTCAATCATGGAGACTGACAAAAGAATATTACAGTGTAAGTAATGGTACGCTGTCAGGTGCAACAGAGGATGATCCTCCAGACAGAGACATGCATAAAGACCCTGAGGCTCCTGTCACTGGGTGAGAATTTTACTAACAAGTTGGGAAAATGTAAGACCAGATAAGATAAGATAGACTTTAATGATCCCACACCGGGGAAGTTCACTTGTCACAAATCATGAATCTATAGAAGAAAGTCATGAAGTCATGCTGGTGTCAAAGAGTCTGACAGCTGTTGGAATGAAGCACCTGTGTTAAAGCTCCTTCTTACATGGTGGGAGTAGCAGCCTGTTGCTGAAGGAGCTGTTGAAGGTCTCCACAGTCTCGTGCAGGAGGTGAGAGGAGTTGTTCATAGATGGATGTCAGTTTTGCTGACATCCACCACAGTGTCTCGATATCCGATCCCTGGATGTTCACTTCCTCTGGAAGTTTTTTGGGTAAATATTAGAGAGAATAAAGATGAAACACATCGAATCATAGTCCATAGTCTCTCCCGGAGAGAGCGAGCATTGGTCTAGAGACATAGACAGTGAATGAGAGTAGCGAGCAGCGGCCTCGATAAAGCCAGATACCCTAACTGTAAGTCGGTTTAAGTAGATCTTGAATGCAGCTCGCTGACATTCACAAAAGTATTTAACACACATGCACATCAAGCAGCTCTAGTTTAGCTGGCATGCTCCTTGAGCTCCTCCTTTGCTTTTCCGTAGGTGGTGGTTAAACGAGAGCCGCTGAGTTCGCCCGAGCCGACCGATGAAATCAGCGACGTGACATCGCAGGCCGAAGGCAGCGACCGGGCTGAGCCCGGAGGCCAGGAGGAGGAGGAGAAGGCGGAGCTGAGCCCGGAGAGCAGCGACCGCAGCTTCACGTCTGAACCCCAACCCAGCTCCGACTCTCTGCTGCAGCCCAGAGAGCAGCTCCTCCTCAAGAGCAGCATGGGAGGAGGCGCCGGGGTCGGAGGAGGTTTCGGGTGTAGTAACGGACTGGGCGGCAAACCTGGTTTTAGTATTTCTAGCTTCCTCAGTCCAAAGGATTATGGAAGCAGCGGAGCCGGGTTGGTTACTGGAGAGGATGATCTTCCCAACACAACAACTGGTGATGCAGTAGCACATCACTTCCTGCTCAGACAGGAAGCTCCTGGGCCGTCCGGCTCTGCCTCTTCCTCTCTTCTACAGTCAGGTCCGCTCGGCGGTGACAGTCGCAATGGTTTTGGAGACAACCTACAAGCTGATTCTTTATTCCTCCGCCCCCTGCATGATGGTTTAGGGAACCCGAGAGGAAGTGCAGGAAGTGGAAGTGGAGGGCGTGGAGGAGTAGATCCCTTTGGTTTGGACTTCCAGCGCTCCAGTCTGGGGCTTCACTCCCTGGGGCGACCCTCACGAGGGGCAGGAGGAGTGACAGCTGCCGCTCTAGGTTACCCAGGTTACAGACGTATCGCTCCAAAGATGGCCAACGGCATGGGAGGAGAGGAAGGGGTGAGCGGCGTACTCCAGGACGCCGCCTCTTCCTCCTCGAGCATGGCGAGTCCTCTGCTTCTAAACAAGAGCGGCGGGTATGAGATGAACAGTGGCAGGCCCACCTCCCTCCCGCCTCAGCTGACACGAGCTTCGGCCGACGTCCTGTCCAAGTGCAAGAAGGCTCTGTCGGAGCACAACGTCTTGGTGGTCGAGGGAGCTCGGAAATACGCCTGTAAAATCTGCTGCAAAACCTTCCTCACCCTGACGGACTGCAAGAAACACATCCGAGTCCACACGGGGGAGAAACCCTACGCATGCCTCAAGTGTGGGAAGCGTTTCAGTCAGTCGTCCCACCTATACAAGCATTCCAAGACCACCTGCCTGCGCTGGCAGAACAGTAACATGTCCAACGCTCTGCTGTAAGCCCGACGTTACTGCATCAAAGCAGAGCGGGGGCCGACAGGATTAGGAATCAGTGATGGGAATTTCAAATCCCCAAAATGTTTCGATTTTTTTAAAGCTGTTACAGATGTTCTGTCCAAACTAACCAGTCCTGATCACAGACCAAAGACAGGGACGATAATGTAATCATACATTTTATTTTCCAGGAGGAACCCACACTGTCATGTCGGTAAAAGTTACCTGAAAGACCTCAGAGTGTCAGATAAACACTGTTCAAAGCGTCAGCACAGGTCCCGGGTCAGTCTTTGCGTTTCTAAAAGGAATCCTGTGGGCGTTCTCGTTAAGTGAAGTTTAAATCTGTTGAGGCGATCTCTTGACGATGAACATCTGTAATTTGTGGTAGTGTCGTTATGTGTAGATCTTTCATTGCACATTTGTAAAAACATGTAGCAGCATCCCGAACTTCGAGTAACCGTGCGTATTGTCTGCGCCTCGTTCTGCGCGAGGGCAGTCGTAAAGATTGTGGATTCAGAATCAGTTTGGGTGCCAGAAATAAATAACAGCTGTTGATCCATAATTCTTCAACTTCTCAACCAGAAGACAACATGACAGTACTTTGATTCAACTGATGTGAGACGTTTGAACTCCATAGTTGCCTTCTGGTCCACAGACCTTTTAAATTACGATCATCAGAAGTGTTGCTGAGCTCAGTTAAAGTTGAGAATATGTCTGGTACCCGGCAAGATAATTCAGTTTGCACTGACGGGGCCTTCACCTCACGAGACTACACGAATGCATGTCTCGCTTTGAAACATTTCTACCTGTAGTTTGTCAAATACAAGTTTCAGAGAAATGGGAACCTTTTTAAATCAACTTGTTGCCTCAATTTGCGATTGCCAGGCAGGAATATTAACCTTAGAATTAAGCTCTGTTGTCTAGGGCAGCAATGATGAAGAGACGAGTGTCAACCTGCATCAACTTTGTGTTAAAAGCAGAAAAGAAATCTGCATTCCAAAATATTGATTGAATATTGCGTTAAAATGCCATTTTAATACCTAAATATCAACTTCCCAAGAAGAAATGCACCTTATTCTGAGTCATGATGTGCAAAACCTGCAGTTTGTTGTGATTTGTATAAGATACAACACCGAGTGACTTTCCCTTCTTACTGGTTATTCACTGGGAATGACCACAAAAAGTTCCGTTTACCGACCGTCCACACATCAGCTACGTTTCCCTGCCCGCTGGTGTTCTCGTGTGTTAATTAAAAGGGCAATGAAGTTGTAAAATATTGCACATTTGTGGTTGACTTCATCATTTTTTTCTCTCAGAGAAGAGACGAAACAACTCATGAAGAACAAAACATTTGTATAAGTTTGTTACTGTACTTGATGTCAGTGCTTTGTACATCTAATGTTGCATCCGTTACGAAAGCACTTCGACAAATCATCGGGTTTTTTTTATGTAACTGATATGTTTACTCGAATGTTGAACGTTGTGAAAACGTTGCCGTGTCGCGATTATCAAACTCTACCAGCTCTCCTTCTGTTACATCGCCGTCAGGACGAGTTTGCAAGCTGAGGGTTGTAGCAGGTGATCTATAATCGTGGGGAATTAAAATTTTATAGGGTCTCCTGTCATTTTTTATGTTAATTTCAGGAGTTTTAGCTGTTTTTTGTTTTTTTTAATATACTGTATGTAACTGTATTTTAACGTCTACCTGTAACTTGTTGAATCTGTCATATACTGTAAGTTTTACAGCTACTGTATGTTTCGAGTGACGTAAGATTCAAGAAGAGGATGAATCTAATTTTGAAGCTCATAGAAAATAACTTTTACATCATCCCAGACTTCCTGCTGTTTGTACATAAGAGCAGCTTCATTGGTAGACAGTTGGTTAATTGAAATCAGTGTCCATGCAGTGTCGTAGAGTTCTGTTTTAGTGAACCAGAATGAAAAAAAATAACACTTGTCTGCCTTTTTGTATACTTTGTTGCTTGCTGTATCGTGTCGCCTACACTGTCGCTGAGAAACAACATCACGGTCATCGCTTCTATTTCTAGTTGGCACCTTATCGTACTGTAGAGTCATCACACTGCTAGGCTGTACATGTTTATTTGAAACACACGTTAATGGATAATCTTGATTTGTGTTACTACAGAAGAATACTTGCCTTGTTGGACGTTCCCCCTGTAAACATAAGCTAACCGACCGTTCGCCCTGTAATTCTTGACACTTTCGGATCGTCGGTGAAGTCGTTTAAGCTCGGCCACAGACTTAAAAATGATGTTTGAATCTCAAATCGTTGCATACTCTGTAAAGAGGTAGCTGGGATATCCTCTTGCTGTAGAGGCGACGAGTCCAAAGTGGCTTCCACGTCTCACAGAGTGGCTTGTAAAGGATTATCATGGTGCTGTCGCATAAAAATGTGAATCTCTGAAAAAAATGCACTGATTGAATGACCCCTGTATGAATATGCCAAAATGTCAAACTATATACAAAAAGGCCTAAATTGATTATGAAAGTCACTGCCTTATGCCCTCTAGCTTGAAAAGCTGGGCTTTTGTTGAAATGCCAAATCTGAAGTATTTCTGTCTCTTTTTTTCTTTCTGTATAACTAACATAGTGTAATCACGAGAGGACTAAATGTTTGTCTCTTTACTGTTGAAGGATATGAAGATTGTATAGTACGTTCAGTTGGTGTATAGACTGAATTAAAAAAACGATGAAATTCAGTTTTGTTGTTGGTGATATTTTTATGAAATATGACCTCAAACGGCACAGAGATCACACAAGAACGAGCCAAAAAGTTTAATGTTATTGTACAAACTTAAAATCCTGGTTTAATTTGAGTCCTCTAAAGTTAAACTGATGGTCCAGTTGTCAGACTGGAACCAGTCCCCTCTCACAGTTTGAGTTCTTTGATCATCGGCTCACCCCTCAGGCCGAGGAGGAGGTTGTTCGCTGCCAGGGCGGACATGGCATTACGGGTAGTGTAGGAGGCGCTAGCAATATGTGGGAGAATCACTGCAGGAGGAGAGAATTAAAAAAGACAGACAGTGAAACTGAGCTTAGTGGTAATATGTTTGCCTTAATAGCTTTCTATTATAAGTCTGACGCACTCACCGCAGTTTTTGAGGGTGAAGAGTGGGTGGTTTGTGGGCAGGGGCTCGGGAACAGTGACGTCTAACCCAGCTCCTGCAATCTGCCCAGTGGACAGAGCCTCGTACAAGTCTTCCTGGTTCACCACGCCACCTCTGACACAACACAAAGACCAGACACAAAGTTCAGATGTTGTACTCATGACCAGATTAGTGCTGGCCTGCACTGTCATCTCACTTAGTTGAGGATTTCATCACACGACGTGTGTTAAAGTGATTCAAAGTGTGTGTTTGTGTTTAAGTTAAAAGGTACCGGCTCGTGTTGATAAAGATAGAGGTGTTTTTCATCTTGGAGAAGAGGTTTTTGTTGCAGATCTCCTTTGTTTCCGGCGTTAAAGCGCAGCACACAGACAGGAAATCGGACTGCTTTGCCAGTTCATCGAAAGAGACTAGACCGAGAGACAGTGCCATGGATGTTTTCACATAAAATGCTGCATTAATTATAACAATCTAAAATGCTGTCATGAGACGTCTCAGTGACCATCTCAGTGAGTCCTTACCATACTCTGCATTGATGATGCTGGCCAGCTCGGGCCTGGGGGCCACATCTGTGTAGATGAACTTCTTTACTTTGAAAGGTGCCAGACGCTCAGCGATAGCAACACCTTAGAGCACAAAGACAGCCTGTAAGATTTACAGAAATGGCAGCCTGGATGATAAACTGATGTGCACGTTGTGTTCCAGCATTTATTCTCCCGCAGAAGACAGAAAAACCTTTTTTCTCTGCACCTCCGCACCTTCAACACTCCAAAACGGCGCTGTGCATGGATGATTGGAGGAGCTACGGAAACCCGGTAGGCCCAGAAAAGTGCATTTTTAACTCTGTTACATAGTGTTTCAGATACTGTAAGCTCACCAATCCTTCCCAGGCCCAGAATACCCACAGTGCTGTTGGCCAGCTCATATCCACACAGCCACAGAGTTCGCCATGTGCCCCAACCACCACTGACACGAGAGAGAGAGAGAGATGTATTTAACCTTTGATCCAAAGAAAAAGAAGAAAAGTATGCATGTATGTGTGTGTAACATTACGTCTTGGCTTCATGCGTGGCCTCTATGAGCCTCCTGGAGGTTGTGAGCAGCAGAGCCACGGTCAGCTCAGCCACAGAATCTGTCAGAACATCGGGGGTGTAACCCACACGGATCCCTCTGAGGGAAAGGATTACAGTCAGTGTTACAACGTGTTACTGCACACACAAAGCAACACTTTAATGAAAGAAAAAGAAAGATAGGAATCACCTTTTCTTCAGCTCCTCCAACGAGAGATGGTCAAAACCCACCGACATAGTACTGAGGACCTTCAGGTTTGGACCTGCAGGAGTACAAATACGCACATATAAAAGGGGCTTTCATTGCATTTGTCATTCAGCTGACTCAAAGACTGTCCTCAGACCTGCAGCATCCAACAACTCTGCATCAATCCTCTCTGTCAGTACGCAGACCAGACCATCAACACCTTTGACCTTCTGAAGCAGCTCCTTCCTGGGCACGGGGACGTCATCCGAGTCCCACAGCTCAAACTGCACCCTGGGAAAGCCGAAACCGGGACAGAAGGGAGTTCATTGGCTGTTAGAGGTTCAGTTAAAGCTCCCACTAAGATATACAGCTATCTCAAGCTATGTCACATGTGCTGCAGGCCTTCATAGAAGCACTTTAAAGGTGCAGTCAGACATTTTTTCAAGCATGTTATGGGGGAATACCCTTTAGGCTACCAGTCTTATCTGACTAACCTAAGGGCAAACATTAGCAGCCCTGTTTACTCAAAGTAAATGATGAACTTTACAAAGCAGACATCTCAAATTCAGAATAGTATCCCAGTCAATTCAGCTACAAGATGCAATTAATTCATCATATAAGATGTCCTATATAAATTTTTAGGACACTATGACTCACTGTCCAGATTCACGCAGGATCTTCAGGCCTTCAGGTGGGATCTGTCTGGTGACATACACCCGCGGCAAGGTCGACATCTCCCTCTGCACGTTACTCGTTAGACCCCCAGTGATATTCAAAGGTGCAACAGCGATCCGCTGGAGCCTACGCAGCGCCATACGACTGCACCACATTGCCAGGAGAGAGTGAATCTGTGGGAAGGTGTCTGAGAGGTGAGAGTGGTACTTTGGAGTCTGTTGTGTGCATGTGCATGGCTTTGGCTCTCGTTCAGGGGGAGGTTCCTGTGTGTGTCTTTGGCCAATATGATTAGAGGGAGGGTGTCTGGGATTCAAATCTTTGTCTGGCTTCAGGATTGAAGTGAAATTTTTTGGTGATTTCAGGCCAAAATGGAATTTAAAATATAGATACACAAGCTCTTTTTTTCTTTTTCTCTCTCACACACACTAACACAATCACAAAAACTAATTGCACATATGTATTAAAGACAGCAGTGGACTTGTTTTCCCTAATTTGTCGTCCAGAATGGGAGTCAGTGGGATGTAAATGTTTCACTCGTCTGTTGACCTTTGTTTCTTTAAACACCGCAGGACCCAAACCCTGTTTTGTATTTTCTGTCTGTCTCTGGTTCGAACCGGTTCGGCAGTCCTGCTTCACTTTCCCAAAAGAGGCTGAGTTTCATACTCAAATATTCCAAAATAATGCTGGCCACAGGTCAGTCAAACAGTTGAGCCCTGAAAACAAAAACAAGCTAAAATTAACAAAAACTAAAGAAGAACATTTTGCAAGGGACTTACACACAAAATTGATCATCCATTCATCCATTTTCTATAACTTTAACCTTATCAGGCTCACAGGGGCTGGAGCTGGTCCCAGCTGGTCCCAGTGGTTCATCACAGGGAGAAACTGCATATATTTTTTAAAAGGCTGAAATAGTTTTTTAGTATCTTGATTCTGACACTTCATTACACACTACATCAATAGTGTTCTTAAAAACAATACATAATGGTTTGTTATGTCATTTATGAATACTATATGTACTGTTCTAATAGATCTGCCTGTTAAAAGGAAGTTTTTCCTTCCTGCCACTGTCGCCAAGTGCTTGTTCATGGTGGGTCTCTGTGAATAATATTATATGGAATATATATGGAAAGTGTTATGAGATACCTTCTGTTATGAATCGGCGCTGTATAAATAAAATTTAATTGAAGTGAATTGAATTATCCTAAAAATAAAAGAGACACTTGCTCGGTGGCTGATTCTCCTCAGACTGAGGACTTTAATCCAAATTTATAATATTATAATTATTATTATTTATTTTTTAATGTCTGGCAACCTTTTCTGTCGTGTATTTCAAAAACTGTACAAATATCAGTTAATATTATTCATCTTGTAACACGTCACCTCTGTTTTTGTTTTCATTTGTCTTTTTGTTTTTGTTTGTTTTTAGGTGTATAACTTATACTAAAGTCCCTAAAGAGAAGTTATGTATGGAACCGATGAGTGAATTTGCTAATTTATATTCTAAAATAATAAAACAACAATAATATTTGATATTTAATATCTAAATAATTGTTTTAAACTACATTTTTTATCACAAATGTAGTCCTTGAAAAAATACTGCCTCATCTTATTGGATGACCTTTGGTCATGTGACCGCGGTAGCCCGGAAGCACTCCAAGTTTTTAACCAGTCACAGCCATTCATTCGCCACAGCTCGTCGTCGCGCAGACTGACAGGTTAGCTACGTCTGATTATTTCTCTAAGATTTAACAACATTCACAGCGAATTACTCACATTTATCAACAGGATTATAAAGAACTAAAACCTGCTGTCCTCTCCGCGGGGTTATTTGTAGCCTAACGTGCGTGTCATCACTTTTTTAACGAGTTTATGACAGAGTGCCCTCGCCACCGGCTCCCTCTCAGTGCTAAGGCTAGCTGTAGCTGCTAACGCTGTAGCTCTCCATACATGAAGCAGCCTTTATTACACAAGCTGTAATCTTTGGCTCACTTTATTGGCTCATGAGAGTCACTTTAGGTTAGCCAAGTCACTGCTGATAACTACAGTCAGCTGGCTTTAACAGTAAGTTAGCCTTTGAGCTAACTCAGGGCAGGGCGTTGTTTTTTGTTTTTTTTTAGATCAATAACCGCCAACAAACAAAACGTTTCTGATCCCTGTCTGTGTTTTTACGTGTTTACAGGTGTAGTCTTTATCTCAGACAGTTGATTTCCTCCCCCTCTTTCCCCTCCCGGCATGGCTGCAGACTCGATGGAGATTGACGACTCTCTTTACAGGTAAGTTTCACCCTTTTCATCACCTGGCTGCTGCACACCTGAAGCTACACATAACATGGCAAATAACAGAGCTGTGAGCTTTATACTACAGTCAGTACAGTTGCTGCACACATTTCCTCTCACACTTCCTTCCTTTCTTTCTTTCCTTCTCTGTCCAGCCGCCAGCGATATGTGCTGGGAGACAGTGCTATGCACCAGATGGCCCAGTCCTCAGTCTTTCTCAGTGGAATGGGAGGACTGGGAATTGAGATAGGTAAGCTGAATATTACCTCATTGCAGGAGCTGTGCCTTAGCGTTTTAGATGATCTTAGCTCAGGCTGTAGGGATTTGGCTTGGGTGGCCAGTTCAGGTCCAGCATGGACCAAAGTACGGAGGGTGGACTGGTAGCTGGAGAGGTGCCAGTTCACCTCCTGGGCACTGCCGAGGTGGCCTTGAGCAAAGTAACGGACCCCTAAATTGCTCCCAGGGTGCCGCTATGTGTGGCTGCCGTTCACTGCACCATCTTTCGAGTGTGTGTGTGTATTTTGGGTAAAATGCACGTTAAAACTTGAGTTATATTATAATATAATCTCTCTCGTCTTGTTTCACAGCAAAGAATATTGTCCTGGCTGGTGTGAAGGTACAGACTCTCACTATATATCATGATTGACCACACC
Source organism: Argyrosomus regius (assembly GCA_946959425.1). Classification (NCBI taxonomy): domain Eukaryota; kingdom Metazoa; phylum Chordata; class Actinopteri; family Sciaenidae; genus Argyrosomus; species Argyrosomus regius. The sequence goes on from OX336883.1 coordinate 4,224,800, forward strand.
GTGCTTGTATATAATGTTTAAATGCAGTGTGTGTGTTGAGAGTTTGTCTTCTTATAGCTGTATGTATGTCCGTGCATGTGTGTGTACAGGCGGTCACCCTTCATGATACAAAGCAGTGTGAGACCTGGGATCTGGGCTCCAACTTCTTTATCCGCAAAGAGGATGTGTTGAGCCAGAGGAGGAGGTAAAACATCAGACTTTACTCACTCTTATCCTGCGATCCACATGTGTAAACTCTTGTTGTAGTTTCTTACCCATTCTTATCCACCCTCTTTTTACTTTTGCGCCACAGGGTGGAGGCGGTGTGCCCCCGGGTCGCAGAGTTGAACCCGTACGTCCATGTTGATATGTCTTCCTCTGCTCTGGATGACAGCACTGATCTCAGCTTTCTCAGAAAGTATCAGGTAAGGTTTGTGACCAACCTGTAGGTCGTGGGAAAGTTTGAATAGATTGCTCGCAGTGTCTCCGTTAAAACAGTTGTCCTACAGTCCCTGTGATGATTAGAAGTTAGTGTTGTGTCTTGCATTAAAGCATGAAAACACCCAACTCTTGTAGTTTTGTAAGGCGGCTGCAAAGTTTTTCGTTTACTCTTTTATGAAGAACAGAGGGTGTGACGAGCTTGGGTTTCCTCTAGTGACAAGGTGTCATGGTGGAAAAGGTTTCTAACCACTCACTCAGCATGATCCCTTTCAGAGCTGTAGATCTAAATGCTTACGTGTTCCAAACAGTCCTATTTTTTTTACCAAAATAAGAGTAAACACTGCTTCTCTCTCAGGCGGTGGGAATGCCACAGGTCAAAACTTTAAAGGCTGTGACAGCCAAAATATCTGTTAGGATTTGACCGATCTTTCAGGGATGGTGCACATGTGTTAAAAATACTTTATTTTCTACTCTGGAGTCTGCAGACTGCAGGTGACATTCACTGTCTCTTCTCTCTCCTTCAGTGTGTGATTTTGACTGAAGCCAGATTGAGCCTACAGAAGAGAGTCAATGAGTTCTGTCACTCGCAACTACCCCCCATCAGAGTAAGTCCACAGTCCCCATAGTGGTTATACATTACAGAGCATTAGCTAAACCGTGTCTTCTATACACTACAGTCAAATATTAACCAAAGTGTTTACCTTCTGTCTTTGCCAGTTCATTGGCTGTGATGCGTACGGCATCTGTCTGCGAGTGTTTTGTGATTTTGGAGAAGAGTTTGAGGTGTCAGATCCCACCGGAGAGGAGCCCAAGGAGATTTTCATCCAGACTATCACTCAGGTAGGCTGAACATTTCAGACATCGGATGAACATTTCCAACTGGAGAGAATTTATTTCATCCTATCAGACTTTAATTGTTGAATGTAATAATGAGCTACATTTCTGTGTGTAAGCTGGATTTCTCACATTCATCTTTTGGAAATATGAGCCCACAAAGACAGCGTCTGTTTCCTTTTGACTGTGCAGGACAATCCTGGGGTGGTAACCTGCATGGACAACCAACCACATGGCCTACAGACAGGCCAGAGCGTTGTCTTCAGAGAGGTCAACGGCATGGTGGAACTCAACGGCACCGCGCAACAGGTTTCAGGTATTATTTCTACACTGTCTATTTGATGTTTTTAATTCATGTTTAATGCAAGTTTATTATTACTTGCATCACAGCAGCACATATGTCTTATGAACCATAGATTTATACATGAAAAACTCTGTTTATATACTGTGATATACAGTGATTTTTGTGTGTGTGTGTGTGTGTGTGGTATTAGTCCTCTCCCCTCACAGTTTTGCAATAGGAGACACGTCCCAACTACAACCATATGCACATGGAGGTTTCTTTGTTCTGGTGAAAACCCCCAAGACGTACAATTTTGTAAGTTAACTAGTCAGAAATATTTAATTTGAATAAACAAATGGTAACTGCATTTCTAAATAAGCATTTTTTTGTGTGTGTGTGTTTTTGTGTGTGTGTGTGTGTCACACTGAAGATTTCCATCTCTGTGTTTCAGGAGACGATGGAGAGACAGTTGTGTGATCCTCAGGTCTTGACTCCAGACTTGAGTAAACCAGAGGTGAGAGTCTGAAGCATTTTCTGGAGGCTGTATCACAAAGCAAAGCGAAGCTAACTTAACCCAGTTCTGCAGCAAAGCTGACTCACTTTACTACAGCACATCAACAGAAAGCAATAACTGGTGAAGCAGGTGAAGACTGGATTGGATAAAAACAACTAATTAATCAGGTTTCATACCTCCAGGAGCCCTACGTGTACAGAGCAGTGGAATCACATAGCTTCTTCCGTGCTTATTCCTTTTTTCCTGGTTCATGATAACCAGCTTTCTGACACACCTTATCCATGATTGCTAACCCAGATATCATACAGGTAGTTGTCAGTCATCCTTGCTGTGTGATACAGACTTCAGTTCAGAAACACCTGGTTGTTTTTGTTTGAGTTTAACCAAACAGATTCCTCACATTAAAATCTACCCATCAGGCCCCGCTACAGATCCATGCCGCCATGCTGGCTCTGGACACCTTCCAGGAGCAGCACAGTAGACTTCCTAACATCGGGTAAACAAAATATTTTAGAACTTTTCTACTTTCTGTAACTCCCATCAGTACCTGAGGATGTCATTTTGTGGTGTGACACATTCAGTTTTGAGCAGTTTCACTTTGATGCCATCAGGTGTTTACAGGATGCTGAGGTTTTACTGAAGCTAACCGAAGAAGTGAATGCAACTCTCAGGAACAAAGTGAGCTTTTTTTTTTTCATCCCTCATGTTTTCATTCTCTTGAACCTGCAAAGATACACGTATACCCTCTTTGACAGATGATTGCACGCTCACAGACGCCCTAACATCTCTTTTTCTTTTGCCTCACTCTCTCCATCCTTCCAGGCTTCTGTGAATACTGAGTTGGTGCGCTGTCTGTCAAGAACGGCGAGGGGAACTCTTCCCCCGTTAGCAGCAGCTGTAGGAGGTCTAGCCAGCCAGGAAGTTCTTAAGGCCATCACAGGGAAGTTTGCACCGCTGCAGCAATGGGTATGTCACTGAATTTGTACTAGCTTTAACTTTAATACGTTATCTTTTTTTGCCAGTTAATTTCATCTCCCTCTCTGTTTCTCCCGTGTTCAGTTTTATCTTGATGCCATCGAGGTCGTCAGGCCACTTCAGTCTGTTTCTGCTGAGGAGTTTTTCCCAAGGGGCGATCGCTACGATGGACTACGAGCTTGTATTGGTGAATCAATGTGTCTAGAACTGCACAAGCTCAGGGTCTTCATGGTAAGGACTGTGCAGTACAGAGGCCTCTTTCTTTCTTCCTTGCTTTCTTTAATTATTTTAATGTCCATTTTAAACCTACGATGTCTCTTCAGGTGGGCTGCGGTGCCATAGGCTGTGAGATGCTGAAAAACTTTGCCCTGCTTGGAGTGGGACTGGCCAATAGTTCAGGAGAGGTGGGCGATCTTTCTGTGTTTCCTCTCCTGTTTCTTCTTGCACTGCAAGATATTTCATTGTATTCAGTGACACCTTGCATCTGTCCATTTTTTCAGGTATGCATCACAGACCCAGACCTTATAGAAAAGTCCAACCTCAATCGTCAGTTTCTCTTCAGACCGCATCATATACAGGTGAACAGATGTCCACTTCCCTAATCCCCCTTCTTCCTCCACCCTTCTCACCTCCCATTTGTGGTTCTTTTCTGTAACCTTGGCTTATGTAGACGACCTCAACGTAACACTGTTATGTTGGCCTCTCTTAAATGCAATATTTATTCACTGTGCAGCTGTATTATGTAAGAAAATAGAAAAACATGGAGTCAGAGTGACACTCTAAAGCACTCGGTGTACAGTCAGAGTTAAAAATAGACTTGACCACATAGATATTCACACCCTTTCCTCGTCTGGTCTGGTCTTTGTCTCAGAAACCGAAGAGTACAACAGCAGCAGAAGCTACTCGTGATATCAACCCCGACCTGCAGGTGGACGCTCACCTCAACAAGGTGTGTCCAGCTACTGAGAGCATCTACAATGACTCCTTCTACTCCCGACTGAACCTAGTGGTCACCGCGCTGGACAACGTGGAGGCTCGGAGATATGTAGACAGGTCAGTGCAAATAATCCCACCCTTCATCATAAACGTAGAGCGAGCATGTTTATGACGTGAATGTAGAATCTGGGAAAGTGTTTCATGAAACATTTACTTGTGTTTCTGCATGCATTTATATTTCAGCCGCTGTTTATCCAATCAGAGACCCCTCCTGGACTCTGGCACCATGGGAACTAAAGGACACACAGAAATCATTGTGCCAAATTTGACAGAGTCTTACAATAGCCATGTGAGTATGTGTGAGAGTTCCTCAGTTCCCTGCATTATTTCAGTCTCAGACCTCCTTCATAGACACGTGCTTTAGTCTTTTCAGCGCTCCTAAATATCTCCTTTCCTTTGCTAACCAGAGGGACCCCCCAGAAGAGGAGATCCCATTCTGCACTCTCAAGTCTTTCCCTTCTGTTATAGAGCACACCATTCAATGGGCCAGAGACAAAGTGAGTCTGCTTGATGATTGTTATCATTTTTGACTCTATGTGTCAGTGCACTGTCCTTATTTATTTATTTTTCTTTGTGTAGTTTGAGAATGCATTTGTCCACAAGCCCTCCATGTACAACTCGTTCTGGCAGACCCACCCCTCGGCTGAAGTGGTGCTGCAGGTAAGAAATGTGTTGCTCTGATTTATAGGTAGCGTTTATGTTGATATATGTCAGTAATGAAATACTTAATAAAAAAGTGTGTGTGTGTTTGTGTGTGTGTAGAGGATGCAGGCAGGGGAAAGTCTGGAGGGGTCATTCCAGGTCATTAAGCTGCTGAGCAGACGGCCTAGCCACTGGGAACAGTGCATCGCTGTCGCCCGTCTGAAATTTGAAAAGTATTTCAAGAGAAAGGTAACGAGTCTCCTCCTGAAAATAAATGATCATTAAATAAATTGTGTGTTGATGCAAGCTCCTCTTGATGTTTTCATGCAGGCACTACAACTCTTGCACTCTTTCCCGCTGGACACGAGGTTAAAAGATGGAAGTAAGCTTTTCCTCAAACACACGTATGCCTATAAAGTTATCAAATTATTAAACAATTAATCAAATAATTTCATGAATTCTTCTTCTCTTCCTTAGGTTTGTTTTGGCAGTCCCCAAAAAGACCTCCAACACCTTTAGATTTCGACTTGAAAGACTCTTTGTGAGTACACTCTTATATTACAGTTCAAGCCTTCCTTGTATTGTATGTTTCATATCTAAGCTTGCCAAACTCTCTCTCCATCAGGCACTTCACTTTCATTGTCAGCACTGCCCGGCTCTTCGCAGGGATTTATAATATCCCTTATTCAGAAAAAGTAGGTCATGTACACTCATGCATACACTCCCTAAAACACACACACACACTGACTAACTGGACTTTTCCTTCTTTCTCAGGATCTCTCTGAAGAGGTGGTGACCAGGATTCTCTCAGATGTCAAGATTCCCGAGTACAGGCCCTCGCAGAAAGTGAGCTTGTCCATCTCCGTCTTTGATTTCCATCAGAGTGTAAAAAGAGTCCTAATCTTGTTGATTGTTGTGGATCTGTCTCTCCTCAGTGTATAGAGACGGACGAGACGGCAAGGAAGCCAGATCAGATAAAGATGCCTCTGAGCAGCGAGGAGGAGAGGGAGGCCATCACACAGCTGGAGCAGGCCATTGCTACTGACAGCGTCACAGCAGGTTGGCAACTGAAGAAGAACTCTTTGTAAATGATGACTGCTAGATTTTAAATCTGAAACCCGGAGTGGTGTTGAGTTACATCCATTAAAAGTGTGAATAGTTAGCCTGCGACAAACACTGTAAAACTGCTTTTAATAATTAGCGGTGTTGTCTGTGCTTTCGCGTGTAGACAGGTTACAGCTGAGTCCACTGCAGTTTGAAAAGGACGACGACAGCAACGGCCACATGGACTTCGTGGCGTCGGCGTCCGCTCTGAGAGCCATGATGTACTCCATCGAGCCAGCTGACAGACTCAAGACCAAACGTATCGCCGGCAAGATCATCCCCGCTATTGCCACGGCAACAGCTGCTGTGGCTGGACTGGTGAGAACAGTTTGAAATGTTTCTAAACACTGATGTTTTTTAAACGCCGGCATTACTGCTTGTCAGTATTTATCCATTTGTTTGGACTTGACAATGCACACGACTCCAATTTCTGTCCCTGTAAATGGAGAGCTCACTGGTAGTGACCCCACGGGTCAGGATCTGAACCTGAGTGTGTTTTGTTATTGAACTGTGTTCAGACAGGCGTATGTGAATGAACCTCCAGGAGGAGCAACATTCAGTCTTGGTCATGGAATAGTAGATTAGCTCTTTACTCCTGCAGGGTCATGTGTTTTGTGAACTTGGTGAGAGCTGTGTCTGGATTTTTGGCAACATGTTTTTAGTGGGTATTAGGGTCCACCAGCATTTCTATCAAGGGAATCCACTTGATTTTCAAGGGTCTTAAGATGCAGGGTGGAGGGGAGTGTCTGATTTGGGGGCCTCAGAATTTCTGCTCTTTGCAGATGATGAGGTTCTGTTGCCTTCATCAGACCTTGACCTTCTGCACAAACTATGGCAGCTGAATGTGAAGTGATCGTGATCAGAGCCCTCCAGGACTGAGGTTATGGTTTTGTGAGTGAGTTACAGCCCCAAGTAAAGGAGTACCAGTGTCTTGGAGTCTCGCTCATGAGTGGAGCGTGAGATGGACAGATGGATCGGTTTGGTGTCAGCAGTAACGTGGGTGTTCTATCAGATTGTGGTGAGAGAGGGAGCTGAGCGGGAATGCAAAGCTTTCGTTTTTCTCAGCTTATTTATGTTCCAACCCTCATTTATGGTGATGAGCTTTGGGTAGTGACTGCAAGAAGTATATCATGGATGCAGGCAGCTGAAACAGAGTAGGGTAGAGTAGCTGGGCTAAGACTTAGAGAGCGATTAAGGCGCTCAGACATCTAGATGTAGAGCTGCTGCTCCTTGGCGGTTCGGGGATCTAATCTGGACGCCTTCCTTTGGAGGTTTTCCAGGCACCCTGAAGTAGATCAGAACACACTGGAGAGATTATGAATTCCAGGATCATTCAGGAGTAGTTGGTAAACATTGTTGGGGAGTGGGACGACGTTACTTACCTTGCCACCACGACCTGGCCTCGGATAAATGGACTGATGTTTAGACTTGTAGTGTTAAGATGTTATAAGATATAACATATATATGACATGAATCAATAATGTTGAGTTATTGTTTTGATGCATTCAGGTGGCCCTCGAGTTGATCAAGGTGGTCGGAGCCTACGAGTTTGAATCTTTCAAAAACTGCTTCTTTAACTTGGCCATCCCTGTAGTGGTGCTCACTGAGCCTGCCGCAGTTAAAAGGACGCTCATCAGGTAAGGGCACGCATACACTGTCTCAATCTCACTCTACTGTAAGGAGATAAAATACCTTATCTGAGGTTTTTGACTGAAAAATGTGACCGTTCTATGACGTCTTTCCCAGGGACAACATCTTCTTCTCCATCTGGGACTGTTGGACTATCTTTGGCCATGAAGACTTCACTCTGTCCGACTTCATGAATGCAGTGAGGGTGAGAAACTTTTTACTCGTGTTGTACTTTATTAGCAAAAAGCCTGTTTTCTATCTTTAACATTTCTTTCTTGTCTTTTCAGGAAAAATATGGAATTGAACCCACGATGGTCGTCCATGGTGTGAAGATGCTCTATGTGCCTGTGATGCCCGGACATTCAAAGAGACTGAAATTAACGTAAGTGTTTCCTGATCATGATTCTTTTGTCTCCTGAAGAATCTGCTTACCCTTTCCCCAAACAGGAACCAGAGTTTCAAAGCAAAGATTGTAGGAAGTCACTACACTTCAGCAGGGTGAATTATTATTATTTATTTTTTGGTCATATAGTGTGTCAAAAAATGCTGCTTCTCATCACTACACCACCCTTGCTTGAGGTTTTTTGTTGGAGCCTTCCTGGATAAAGCTTCAAATCTGTTCTCTCCGAACCAATTTGAAATTATTCTCCTTGACAGCCGATGATTCATCTTTTGTCTAATCTGAACACTTAATTTTGTCTCTGACTCTCTGCAGGATGCAGAAACTGATCAAGCCATCGGTGGACCGCCGCTACGTTGACCTCACCGTGTCATTTGCTCCGGAGGCAGACGGAGACGACGACCTACCCGGTCCTCCGGTCAGGTACTACTTCAGCCGCAACGGAGAGACGCCCTGACACGCTCCTAGATGTCGTCCTCAAACCTCATGTGTCCTTACTTCACTTCTTTCATGTAAATTGTTGTACCCCGATAATCCGGGCCAGGGCCAAGAGCTTTCCCTCGGGGATGTTATCCGATAAGGGCAAAAAGCTCCTGGCCCCAGCCCGAGCCCCCTGTACTTCAGAGCAGATCTAACCAGTGGAACATGAGGCTGCTTGAGTAGCACTTAACTGTACCTGTGTACATATATTTTCTTTGTTCTGTTTTCTACTCCGGTGAAATGCACAGCTCTGCCTGTGTCGATGCCTTAATTGATTAATAATCTTTTTTTTTCTGTTTGTGGCAGTGAGTCTGACTAAAACTATGTTTACAGAAACCTGCATTCACCCAACACTCGGCCCCGTTAGTCTCATTTCTGTTTTAAGTCTGCTAGGCCCTAAAAGAGTGGGGGGGGGGGGTGGTAGTAGGACAGTTGGGGGCGTTGATGTCGTTTTGGAGTTGGCATCACATCTTCTTCCTCAGAGTCGTCTCATTGGCTTTGAAACTATTGCCAACCACAGATTTTGCCAGTTGTTGTTGTTATCTCCCCTTGTAGAAACCGGTCACGCCAATATTTGTTGTATAATTTCCAGAGGTGCAAGAAGGTCAGTGGACAACTGCGTAAAACCACCAAAGATTCTGATTATCATTGTGTCCGCAGATGATTGTTCTCTTCTCATGATCACTTTGACTGCCTCATAAAAACACACTTATATCACGTTACCCAAACGTTACAGAGCGACACACGTGTTCGTCAACGCTTTGGGGGATATATCACTGACATACTGCGGCAATTTTATCACATTGCTCCAGAGTCGGTTGACGCAGCATGCACGTGTTGCACTCATCACTGTGGCTAAAACCACCTACTCATTGTAGCTGCTAGTCGTACCTAGCTCCGTAAATACTAAAGGTAATGACGGCATTGACACCAGTTAGCACTTTGGGTAAACAATATGTTCCTCATTATGTAATGGCATGAGTTCAGCGGCTGTTTGACACACAGAAAAAGCCTTTTTTTGACATCTGTACCAACATCTGGGATCACACTCCTATTTTAAAACATCTGTTTTCTTTTTTTAAGTCTTTGCTGTTCATGATCTATTTGTTGTATTTGTTTATGGATGTGTGTCTGTGACATGTATTTATTTACTTGTTACTCGTTATTTTTTGTCATTTTTTTTGTGTCAAACTGAGCCTGTGTTGATGAGCTCTTTTGAGTCATGGTGCACTGGTTAATCATTAATCAATAATGAACACAAGTCATCCTAAAAAGGTTTATCCAGGGGTGTAAATTGGCCGTATTTAGTTCCAGTTGAACGTTGTGAAAAGGGTCTGTAAGATACTCTGCATTGGCTTAAATTGGCAATAAAGTCGACGTGAATCACTTAAAAATCTCAACTTTGTATCGAGGTTATTGAGATCCACCCGCAGTGCACGAACAGGTCATCTGTGTCCTCAGAACAACTGAGACTAAAGTCACACAAAATGCTTCCTGGACCACATTTATTTTCTCTCTCTCCCCCGTAACCAGTTGAGGTTTGCACAGAAAAAAACGTCGATCATACTGACAACACTTCTCGTGCAGTGAATGTCATAAGTGTAAAACAAAAACAGTGTTAACGAATGATGAAGATGATGATGATGATGTATGTTCTTGTGACAGACAACCAATCAACCAATGGTCCAATAAAAATGTGAGATTTCAGGATGTCCTCTAGACTAAAGCTGCTCTGTGTCTTTTGTTTTTAATGCATCACAGTCTGAAATGATTCAACGACTGACAGAAAAATAATCGATTCAGACTTTTCATATTAGACGACTTCACAGATTTCACTGTAAACTCAACACCTCTTGGTTTTGGACTTCTAGTGGAATGAAACAAACATTAGCTCTGGGGCGTTTCAGTTTTTTTAACATTTCACAGAGTAAACAATCAGCACGTTGATTGATAATGAAAATAATAATTTGTTGCAGCCACAAAAAAATAAGTTATTTCATATTATAGGATATCATCTTTCATAAAATCTCATGACAAATGTATAACTTGTGACACTGTACACCAGAAAATAGAATTACACATTCTATAGTTCATTTAGAGCTCTGGGTTATCTTACATGTCATTATTAATGTAGTGATTTTAAAAAAATATTGATTTTAGTACAAATGATAGTAGTACAATGTATTTCATTTCATCCAAAAATTCATATTATATGTCGAGGTCCTGCAAGTTGCCCCAGCTGGGTCCCACCTTGACTTTGGCCTTAAGTTTTACATACAGTTTTACGGCTGACTCCATCTCCCTCTTGACTATCTGAGCAACCTGAGAGAAAACAGAGGAATCAGATAGATGGGATGAAGATCTCACGTATCCTCCTTTTACTACTACTACAGACTAACAGATGATCCAAACATAATTGCCATACCTGTATGAGGTCTTCTTCTGTGGTTTCATAGATGAGCTCATCGTGCAGCTGCAGGACAAAGTATGCTCCTCTCCGTTGAGACGTCCCGGCTCTGCTGTGATTGCTGGCTGTATTAGCGGACACCGTTTGACATCATCAGACATGATTACAGACTCAGAAATGATACAGTGGCGATGTCTTTCTGCGTGTTTACACAGATGTGGTGGAAAAAGAAGATTTAAGTCACCTGTGTGCTGGTGAGAGAGCGGAGCTGCGGGATATGTTTTACGCAGACGTTTCTGGATGTTCACGGTGGCAAGTTTAACAATGTCTGCTGCTGAACCCTGCACGGTGGTGTTCACAGCCTGACGCTCTGCCTGAATGAAGAAGAAAGACATATTTTATAGTGCACAGCTTACATTCTGATATTTTCTGATGTAAAAAGATGCTTACGTGTGCTTTGGTGTGTGTATTGCTGTTCGTGATCCCGGGTAAGTATCTCCTGCGGCCCATCAGAGTCTGAACGTAGCCGTTCTTCATGCAGTTCTTCACAGTTTCTCTAAGAAAAGCGTTGATCCCTGAAACACAGGACAGGACATGGATGTAAAGCATCTTTACCAAGCAGCAACCTCCACAGCTGTGAAGTGAAGCCAACGTGGAAGTGCCAAAAACTGTTCCTCTTGTCAGAAGTGAGTCAGTCTCCATAAGTCCCCATGTTAAAATGTCCAACTTCACAGCAGAAATAAACATGTTCACAGCCTGGTACAAAAAACAGTTTTGGTCTCTATAGCTAATTTCCCCGTTCATGACAACTGTACTGAGGGTGAATTTTTATACAACTCACCTGTTCAAGTTATATTAAGGCTTAAAATTATGCAGAATTAAGAGTGTGGATGCTTTGACTGACAGGTAGGTGGCGTCGCAGGTGGTTTGTTTGAGCAACCAGGCTTCATTCAGCCCGCATCAGCTCCTTTTTGCCCATTTTTGGATTAGCCGTGAGGCGGCGGAGGCGGGACTGCCAAGATGGTGGCGACCATTTTCTTTTTGTCTTTTTAATTCCCCTTTTTTATAGATTTTATAGATTTTTAAAAAAAGATTCACAACTTTAATAAAGATATAAACAACACCAAAATAAGTAAATAAAATTAAACTATATTGTGAACAGCTACTTGTGTATGTAGGGTGAAAATAGTACCACAAACTTGTGCACACAGACAACAGTTTAGGTGAGAGTGTGTGTATACCTTTGTATCTGGCCTTGAAACTCTCTATGTAGCAGGCTGCGTCATTCTCTTCCACTCCCATTTGCTCCCCTAAAGACTTGGCTCCCATCCCGTAGATAATGCCGTAGCAAATCTGCAAAATCCAACACATGCACACAGAGGTGAGATTAGCATCGCAGTGTGTCTATCATCTTCTCCTTCCTGCCTGGTCGTACCTGTTTTGCCTGTTGTCTGAGGTTGTCATTCACAGACTCTTGGTCAACACTTTTCCACTCAGCAGCGATGCAGCGAAACACGTCCGCTCCTCCATTCAGCACCTGGAGACGCACAGTTTCTTAACCTTTTTCATTTCTTAACCTTTTTATTAACATTTGTGACGTGTTTTCTGTGCGTCTGAGCCACTGACCTGCAGAAGACGTTGATCCTTGGAGAGGTGAGCCAGCACTCTCAGCTCCAGCTGGGAATAATCAGCTGCCAAGATCATCCCACCTACAGCACAGTGCAGAAAGACAAACGCGCTGATAAAACAGTGAGATGGGATCACCCGCACAAATCAGTTACATCGTGATAGTAACCTGAAAAAGGTATGAAGGCATGTCTCATGCTGACGGAGAAGGCCGGGCCTCGTTCTGCACCGCCAGCTGCAACTGAAGGAACCGCAGAACGTCTCTTCTTTCTGTAAGAGAGCAAACAGTCTCATTATATCAGTAATTTCATTCTTTCTTTCTAGTGACATTCAATCCTGTCTTATTTTACTCAGAACACACTTGAAGCCGCTCAGGTACTCCCTCAGTGGCCGCTCATAGATCAGGGGACGTGAACTTTGACCTGAAGAGATGTCGACCTACCCGGATTTGGTGGTCATGTGGCAGCTGTCTTGTGAAGGTGGGCTCTCACCCACCACCGTGGGCATGTGAATCTCAAAGTCTTTGGGCACATTCTGTATGTTGGGCTCAGTGAAGCTCACTCGACCTGACGACAGAATGAATGAAGTGTTGCACAATAATTTACCATCGAGGTGCGTCTACATGAAAACACACAGCAAAGACAGGTGCATGTAATGTTTGTGTGTGTTTTACCTGTGGCTGTGTGTGTCTGGGCGATGGGATATATCCTGTCCATGCTCAGCGTGGGGTGGTATTGCTTCTCCCTCTGCAGGGGGAACACCACTTTGGTCAAGGCGTTAGTGATCCGCCTCCACTCCAGAATCACACCCGGCAGCGGGTGCAGAGGGCGAAGCTTCTCCAGAACGTCCTGCCAACACGATTTCAACTCAGTTTAAACACAGCGAGTCAAAGCAGGAGCAAGAATTTCACGTAACGCAAAAAGCAGTTTCACCTTGGTGGTGCTGAACTGCTTTCCAAGTCGCACTCTGCCACCTCCTCTCCTGGCGTAGCCGAGAGTCTTCTTAGTTTTCGATCCGGCCACGTCACCGTTTGGAGGCAGATGGAGCTCTAAAAACAACACCTACAGCAGCACAAATACATTTGGAAATTTCATGTTTTACTATGTAAAGTAATTTGAAATTTAGGAAAACATGGCTGTGACAGACCTGTGCTATGTCGTCGATGCTGGTGAGGGAGAAGCTGTGTCCAGCCAGGTTGTAAGCCTGAGATTCCAGCGCTGCCAGTTTGGCTTGCATCACGTGCTTTTGTCTTTCGCACTCTTCAACACTGAAGCCAACGCCGTTCAATTCCAACAGAGCCAAAGACACCTGGGAGGGCATCTCGATGCTCCTGAATAAGTCTGACACACACACGTACAAAAACATGACATCACTAATATTTACAACTGTTCACACCACTGTGGAAATATTGTACGAATGTGTGTCAAAGTGTTTGTTCTTTGTACCGAGCATGCCGTCTTTCTCTAGCAGGCCAGTGAGGTGATTCATGACGGCGTGTACGAGCACACTCTTGCTCGCTGCCCTAACACGAGGACAGTGTGCGTGCGGGTTCCCGAGTCCGACGAGCAGAGGTAATTCTTCAGGACAGTAGACGGTCACCATGTTGGGTAGAGTCCTCTCCTCACTGCCAGGGTCCAACAGCCAGCACGCGACCTATGGTAGACATCGAAGAGGGAGTTACTTTTCTGCATTATTAAGTTTGTTTCTGACATTTTCTGAAAGGTTCTTATCAAAACAATAAAGATTTTGTCCATTTTTATGACATGTAAGTGTTGAAATGTGTGTGAATTGTTGTTGCGTCACCTTCGGATCTTCACAGTTTCCTTCCAAGCTGATACCACAGCTCTGCACTAGCCTCTTGTACACCTGGATGATGTCGTATGTGACAACCACACCTCCTCCATGAACATCCGACGGTCTGTTCAGACAGGTCTTCACCTGCGCCAGCCTCTCACTCACTGGCAAATCATCATCCAGTGGAGGAGGAGCCAAACTGGCGCTCAAACCTGATGGGGGTAACGAGACAGACTGAAGTGAAGACACACTTTTGGGGCGAGAGCTTGTGTATACGTGCAGGTGTGTGTGTGTGTGTGTTACCTTTGCTCTGCTCTTGCTGCAGAGACATGTAGTACGCATCTCTTGCTCCCCAGCAGACGGACAGTCCTATCAACACGAGTCCATCACTGTCTCTGACTGGAAAACCGTCAACGCTGTGGAGCTTCTGATGAGCTGCTGACGCTGCACAGAAAACATGTGCAGGGATAAGGAGACTGCACACAACACAGACTACGCTTATAAAGTAAGTATGTAAGTATTATCAGCAAGATTTACTTGAAGAATCAAAAGTAAAAGTACTCATTCTGCAGGCAAATGGTCTCTGTCAGTATTTTAATATTATATCTCGTGTTTTTGCATGAATATTACTGCTTTATTAATGTGTATGTTGCATGTTACAACTGTAGATGTTTAAGATTGGGCTAATTTTAACTACTTTACATACTGTTGGTTAGTTTAATCTACACCAATGCATCATAATCATTCAGATCATCATTTGTTTGTAGACTCGTCCTGTGAGAACCGTCTATCTCTAATAAAGTCAACTTTTTATGAGCTCAGGAAAACAGCTCTGTGACGATGCATTTCATAACCCACAGGATAAATAGTTTATTTAGCTTAAAAAGCAGGAGAATCTTCCCAACCCATGAAGGAACACTTCATCCTTCAGTCTATTAGAAAAATTCAAAATCAAAATCACTAAATTTGGAGATTTATAAACCGATATCTGAACCTTAACTGGTAACAGAAGCTGTCAGACAAATGTAGCGGAGTAAGAAGTATAATATTTACCTGCCGTAGGAGTATAAAGTTGCATAAAATGGAAATATTCCAGTAAAGTACCTTGAATTTGTACTTGAGTAAATGTATTTAATTATATTCTACCACAAATGCACCAAAGGAGACTTCTCTGCAGGAAATATTTGATGTCAATGTTTGGGTTAGTGCTTGTACTGCCAGTTAATGTCATTTCAGTACATTACATTACCTCTCCTATGTTTCCCTCCTATTTCCGCCTCAGGCTGCTCTCTGTGCTCCCTCTTCTCACAGGCCAGAGCCAGAGAGTACCGCTCCTTTGTTTTCCATTCATTAATGAAAGTGTCGAAGAGGCGCCTGTCACTCGCCACGTCTATGATGGAGAAGGTCCCAGAGTTGCTGGAACTCAGTGATGCATCCTGGGACAGCTGAAGGGTGAAGCCTTCATCAGTCACAGGTGATTCTCCGTCAGATGGAAGCCTCGGCCGGGAGGTGGACGGAGGTGCAGAGACTCGAGGAGGGCTGAGAGTCTGGGGTTTTGTTTTTGAACTTGAGCGTGGAACAGGAAGTTGTTTCTGAACCGGCTGGTGTTTGTGGCTGCGATCGGACGTGGAATCAGGCTGCTGAGCGTCAGCGACAGCTTCTGACAGATGATCACTGCGTCCTGGGAGAGATTTAGAAGATTTCATGTTTGCTGGTTTCCGTCGCGTGAGTGTCGAGGGAGTCGACTGGTTGAGCGGCTGAGCGGTGAGAGGCGACTGGACAGACGAGGTGGTCAGTTTCACTCTGGGTGTGACGGGTGGCGTTTCTTGAGTTGGGGGAATAAGATCTCCAGCAGAGGCCGGTCTCTCTGTTGCATCCTCACTGTCACGTCTTGATGGTTGTTCCTGTCGAGAATCACTCTCAGCAGCAGCAGCAGCAGCAGTAACTTGAACATTTGGCTTCGCCCTTTTTCTATCTGCCTGTATCGAGGGCTGAGGTAGATCTGGAACTTCTGCTGTATTTGCAGCATTTGTGAGTGTATGAGTGGCTGTGTGGCCTGTTGTGTTTTGCCAGGTCTGGTCAGACATACTAGGCCACCGGTCAAAGATCTCCTGTAAACCAGGGCTGCAGTAAAGAGTGTTTTCAGGCGTGCTTTGGACATGTGGGTGTTTAAAAACAGCATTATCTGACAATAAAGCAGCGTTGTCTTGCCCTTTTTTCATTTTCTTTTCTCCTTTCATCATTTCCTGCCTCCCACCTGGTCTACTGTCACTTTGTGCCTCATTGTTGTGTTTAATTTTGTGTGCATTGCCTTGATTACTACTGGTTTTATTCTCGCCATACTCATTTTCAGTACTAGTAGTTGGTTGTGGCTGCATCTGATTGGGCTTAGGTCGTGATTCTGACAGCTCATCAGGACGAACATGGTCTGCGTTGGGTTGCTGAGCCGTGTGACGACTGCCCTCTTGCTCTTTTTGAGTTCTCTCTGTGTGTTTGAGTAAGCTCTGCCTCTCCAGAAAGTGTTCCCCCACCAACAGCGAGTCTCCCCACTCTGACAGGTTAAAAGAGGACTCGCCCCATTGGATTGCCTCCTGCCGTTCTGCCTCCTGATTGGCGAGGAGCTCGCTGTGTCTTCGCTCCTGGGTGGAAGGAAGAGGGAGCTTGTCTCCCATCTCCTGGACGACACATTCCTCTTCGTCGGATTGGTCGAGGAGCTGGTGTGAGCTCAGACCGGCGAGCAGAGAGCTGTCGTACAGGCTGTCGAACAGGAAGCTGCTGCTTCTGTTGACACTCTCAGAGGCGGCGTCCTCATCGCCACCTTCGACTTTATCTTCAGCTACATTATCAGCAGCTGGACCAGGAGAAATCTGTAAAAAACATCAGAAATTTTGATTTTTAAGAGGCAAACTATGTGAATGTGATTGTAATCAGTACATAATGGATGATTCAGATCACTCACCTGGTGGCTGGTGTTAAGGATGAGCTCCATCTGACTATCTGTGATAGAAATATTGAATCTGGGACATGCATTATCAGGGGATTCAAGCCTGTTACTTCCTTCATTTGCATCCTTATCCTGCTCTGCAGCTGCTTCTAACATTTCCTCCTCTCTTATCTGTTCTGCTTCTCCCGCCTGATTCATACCTCTATCACTCCCATCTGCTTGTTGGCGTGCCTGCTGAACAATGATTCTTTCTGTCTGAGTGTCCAGCTCAAAGCTGTCACCAAAAGTCTCTTCTCCCTTTCTAACAGCTCCTTCGTCTCTCTCATCTCCCGCGTACAGCTCGGGAGATGAAAACTTATCTACCTCTTTGCTGTCTATCCTTCGTCGCTTGGCCTCGGGAGAGAATAAGGGAACAGAGGCAGGAGAGACGGACAGGGGGGAGTCTTGCATGTCTGCATTTGTAGGTGCAGAAACACCAGGAGGGGTTTGAACAGTTGAAGACACCTGACCTGCAGGTGCTGAAGAAACCTCTGCGGGTTCTGAGTGTGACGCCTGTGCAGTCTCTACATTATCTTGTAGGCTTTTGTCAGTCTGTATAGAGTGGAGGACTTTGCTCAAGGCTCTCGAGTGCTTCAGTCTACCTGGCTGCACAGGTGAGGCGACAAGCGCTGTGGTACCATCTCCCTTTGATGTATAAACACCACGTTGTTCCTCTATTCGGGATACTGGAGCTCTAAACCGAGGGGGAGGCTTTGGGGAAGGAGACGGCTGAGGATGTAGCATCAATTGAGGCAGAGGACTGGATACAATCTCAGCCAACTCTTGTGTCAGGCTCCTTTCAGGAACAGGACGATTCGCTTGATGAGTCTCTGGTCTGTTCGAGACAATCCCTTCACTTGTCTCCTCTTTTTGTGGCTCTGTTTTTTTCTGCTCTCCCCCTCCTTGATTTGATCTTGTGGGCTTTTGTTTTTCTCTTTTTTCATCTGGATCTTCTGTGTTATTAGTCGTTGTCTTATCTTTGTTTGTTTCTTTGCTTCTTTCAACTTGCACTTCGTTGGCTGTTTGTCCAATTTCTGGCTCTGTCCTGTCTTCCCTTCTGCACTCCAACAACTTTCTGTCCACTATCTTGTCTTCAGGCTTTGACTTCTTTTGCTCTCTCTTGACTTCTCCTCCTGCTCTCTCCATTTTCATCCTTTTCTCATGCCTATGTTCTTCCTTATTCTCTTTTCCACGTCTGCTCACACCTCTCTTGACTCTGTCTCCTTCTTGGTGATCTTTAAAATTGTCCACCTGTGCTTCACGGGAGCTGAGATGTAAGGCAGATGAGGTGTCTGAGTCACTGCTGTGTAGATCATCTGTGACGTTTACAGCAGGAGCCTCAGGAGGAAGTGATGCCGGGTCCCACTGAACCCCTAGCTGGGCCAGGTCTTCCTGAAGGAGGAGTCTCGCCTCAGACACGATCTCGACAGCAGCTTCCTGTTCTGTGAGCGCCCGGCCACCGGTGACCCAGACGCAGCGGAGGCTCCGTCTCTCAGCTGCCTCCATCTCACTCTCATCCACTGCACGCTTAGAGCTGAGAAAGACAGACAGTACGACATCGGCTTCACATCTGGGGTCATGTGTCAGGGAGATTATAGCTTGGTGTCCTGATGCTACAGCTGCACATACAGTACTATATGCAGACGTTTACAGGAACATAAATGCTTGTCCATTTAAATGTATCTGTGGTTTGGATTTAATGTGCAGGTATTACTCTTTTCATTAATGCTAATTTCCAAACTCCATGCTCATATACTGTGTCTAATGTGCATATAAGTATTCTCCTTCAATGATAGCGGTGTAAACATCAGTGCATCAGGATGCATCATTTTGAGACTTGATTGACATCTGCATCTACTTCAGAAACTGAGATCAATTAAAGGTGATTAATTTTGCATTATGGCACTATATATACACACACTATCTTTCTTTTAGCATCCTTGCCTGCATCCTGTTGTTCTCTACTAAGTTTTGCCTTGAAAATACAGGCCATCCCCTGCCTCAGTGTGAGGTTCATACAAGTTAGTGTTGCCTGATTTAGTTTACTTTGTATGAAGCACTTTAATTAATCAAATTTAATTAAATCAGTTATGGACAGAAAGAGGCTAACACACTGAATATTTGTCAAAATAATTAAAATTAAGTGAATTTACTGTTGACTCTTTAAACCACTTATTTATGGTGTATGGGTTGTATTTGTAAATGAATGTCAGCATCTGCACCATTTACTTCATCATCTTAATCTATACTTATATAATTTGAAAGAAACTCATATCTTTGTTCATCTAATATGCATTTATATCTTACTGGAACACACACGCACAAACACACACCTACCTCTTAAATGGGACAGCATTCCTCAAGGCCTTCTCCACGTCAGCTACAGTCGCCCTTGCTAATTCAGCAACAGTACAGAGGCCTTGTGCGTAGAGTGTTCTGGCTCGCGTTGCGTTCAGGAGGGAGACCCTGACGAGGTCGACCAGCTCCCTCTGGACCCCAAAGCTCAGCCTGGTCTGGTACTGGGACAAAAGCAGCTCCATGTTGTGCCAGCCCAGACGCTTGCAGAACACCGTGACCATACCTGAAGGGATGGCAGAGTGTTTCTGTCAGATGCACAGCTGAGAATATGATCTCATGACATTTAATTACTAATGTTTTGTGCTTTTCATGTGGGATTCTTTTGGGGTTTCTTTCTGTGTTTGCACCATAATTAGGGATGATATATACTCACACCCAGACAAAAATGCTTTTTGAGCCACGCTTAAAAACACACCCACTGAGTCTGGATTACACAAGCTCCTCATAAACCCTCTCACAGTAACTTGATGCAAGAAGCATGAGCACTAGAATGATACATGGCTCCGGAGGAAGCATGTAAGTGCTGAAACATCAGCTAATGGAATGAAGTCTGTGCTGTATATCCGTCATTCTAAAGTGCTCCTGCTTCTTGCATCGAGTTACTATACTTGTTACTGCCCTCCTCTTTTAACGTTAAGTCTCGTGTAGGAGTCAAAGTCGGTATATTCCGCGATGTACCGGAATACGTGGACGCAGACTGCTGGAGAGACTGTAACTGCCCACGGTTGCAGTTGTATTTGGATGCCACTGTTCCCAAAGGCACCTCATTCACCAGATCCTGTAGCACAAGGGTGGTGAAAAACCTGTGAAGAGACACGACAAAGAGAGGATGTTGAGGACAAAAAGTCCTACGCAATGAAAACAGCTTTATTTGTTGTGTAACACTCAGGGGATGGATCCGGTTTGCTAAGGGTCTCACTTCTGGGTCACCTTTTATACAAGGGCCCTAGTCTTGGGAATCATTGCGAATAAAGGAAGAGGATACAACAGCACAAGCACCTGAATACAATAATATAATCGTGAACAATTACCATCCATAAAGCAGAATTAATTAATTAGTTTGTGGAGTTTATATAAATATCTGCATTACCGTTTATGAATAGCCATCTGTCTACGCTGCTTCTCCGTCTTGGCGACAAGCTTGCCGCTGACTGATCGTGCGAGAAAACCTTCCTGGACGCCCACCAGCTCTGCTACTCTCTTCATCGACGACGAGAGCTGCTCCCACAGACAGAAGAACTGATACCAATCTATGGTGGTCCACTCTGCGTACAACGGGGTGATCTGAGGGGAATTTGTATGTTGTTTGAATTTGTACATCTGTAAATAGTGTGCATTGGAGGACTGGTCTAGATTTGTGTATTAAGCACAGTATTAATAGAAGAAATGTGTGTACCAGATACAGAATGTGCAAGTCATTTTCCAGTACAAAGCCTTTCATGGCTCGTTGGAGATCTGCGAATACTCCCAGAGCCTCGGGAGGGGAGAGGGAGGAGGAAAGGGTGGCAGCACCGAGTTGAGTCGGACAGTATCGCTCCTCTGAATATGCAAAGACAGACATGAAGTAGTTATTGTAATGTTTCAAAAGTTGTTCCCATCTGAATAACGTACAATTTTGTACCAGTGCTTCAAGTGGCAGTACCTTCTCCATCCTTCTGGATACTGATAAATTCATTGTCTATCAGCCATTCAACACAGGCCTCAATAGCTCCTTTGTTGGTCTCTTCATTCGACTCTTTTTTGCCGTCACATTTCATGCTGGCAGCCAACAGCGAGCATGAAGCATATAACCTCACATCCAGTGGAGTGCTGGCTACACCTCCGACAATGATCTGATTCAAATAAGCAACATAAAACAATTAAAGGTAAACTAATCTGACCATGCATCAATGTCCTGCATAGAACTATTCTTTAAGTGAGTGAATTCATCATCATTTATCACCTCTAGGATGGCGCGCAGCATGCTGGTGGTGACGCCTTCTCCCTCCCTTCTCACCAAGCAGCTGCTGATTGGCTGAAGAGCCCCCCTGAGGAGACTAATACCTTTCTGGCGCTCAGCCTCTTTACAAACCAGCACACTCTCCCCTGAAAGAGGACAAACAAAACGACAAAAAAGTGAGGCCAAAAGAGAGATGTCGAATCTTTTGCCCCCCCGTCTTCCCTCCATACCTGTAGTATCTACCCCCTTTCTCCCGGCTCGTCCAGCCATCTGTTTATACGTGAGTGGGTCCAGCAGGTGTCCATTGAAGGTGGGGGTTCGGATGATGACCCTGCGAGCTGGCAGATTAACCCCTGAAGAGAGGGTAGAGGTGGCAGCCAGGACTCTGACCATGCCCTGACGAAAAGCTCCCTCCAACACGTCACGTTCGTCAAACGTCAGACCTACACAGACAAAATGTATCTATCTGAACCATCCTGCCTGCAGCTTGTTGTGACGAAGAAGTTGTGTGAGTGTTTACCAGCGTGGTGGTAGGCCACCCCCCACGGTACAGTCCGCTGGAGGATGGGGTCTAAACCGGCTGGAGTTCGTCTCAACTGGGCTATAACATCCACCAGTCCCTCCTGATCCAGACTCACAGGCTGTGGCTCTGCTTCACCCTGACGATCTAAAAGGATGAGCTACAGTTAAACAACTAAATATAGTGTATGCAAAAAGTTGCTGATTTTGAGATGACATTTAAATTCCATGTACCAGCACGTCTGAGGTTGTAGAACTCTCTGGCGATGCTGTCCGCCAGTTTCTCACACCAGTTCTTCGAGGGGCAGAACAGCAGCACAGAGCGGCCCTCCTTCACAGTCTCATAGCACAAACTCACTATGTGGTCATCATCACCCTTTATGAAAGTGCAAATCACACACATGATTACATTACTCCTCTTGAGAGAGTGGACATCCATCACACATATTGGATAATATCATTCAGTTACCTTAATGTGCAGCGCGGGAGTGAACTGACGGACCACGGAGAGGCTCTTGTCGTAGATGTTGCAGCCCACCTTGAGATGCTCCTGCAGGGGTACCGGTCTGTAGTCAGTCTGGTAAAGCTCTGCGCCTAACCAGCCAGCCAGGAGGGAGAGGTTAGGCAAGGTGGCACTCATACCTACGATCTGTACACCCTCAGAGAGAGACCTAAGAGATACAGAGTTGAATAGATTAATAGATTAACACATGTAGCGACAGAACAGGGTTTTTAAACACTCTAGACAAATGTAGATAGACACACTAACGGATACAAACCCAGTGGTGTTCTGCTTCTGTGCAATGTAGCGGATTTTGGTTAAGAGCAGTTCCAGTAGGTATCCTCTTCCAGAATCTCCAACCATATGTAACTCATCCACCACCACCATACCTAGCAGTACAAAAATAACAACCTTTCACTCTCATACTCTGCTTTATACTCAAGAAAACACCCAACTATCAGTGGTATATTACCTAGTAGACCCATACTGTCCTCTTCAATGAGTCTGTTAATGAGGGAATTGGCTTTCTCTATGGTGCAAACAGCCATATCCAGCGATGAGAACCCTCCAGCAGCCGAGGTGCTGCCCATATATCCCTCCACACGAATTCCTGCCTCTTCAAATACACTCTACAAGGCCAGAGAAAGATTGAGATATATACAAACACACACGTACAACACAATGTAACATAACAACATGCATGTTTTTGCCTCACCTGAAGGTAGTGCATCTTCTCTTTGGCCACAGACACAAACGGCAGAATGAAGAGAGCTTTTCTTTTCGTCTCCAACACACGCTTTAACATCAGCAGCTCTGACACCAGAGTTTTTCCAGCACTGGTCGGGGCTAAAAAAGGAAGAAATATAAAGCTGAAAAAGTTCCCACAGATGCTGACTCCTTGATTCTCTCTGCAGAGATTTGTTCAGTTTTCTAACCAGAGTACACCAGGTTGCCTCCCTGCAGCACCTGTCCGACAGTGAGGCACTGCGCCTGCCATTCGAACATGCGAGTCACTCCGTGTTTCTGGTAGCGCTCCAAGATGGGTTTTGGTAAGCCCCAGCTGGATAACAGCAGCTTTTCAGCCTGCCCCGCAGGAGCACGCAAGGCAATGCCTGCAGCAGAGCACAAATAAAGCACTTTACACACTGTGACTGAGGTATTTTGAGAACAGCAGACTGCTACTTTACTTCACTTTATTTCAAGGTAACACAATCTAATCTTAGATATAAATGTAATTCAGTTCACTGTTTTGTGCCACTGTCTTTTATTGATATCAAATTTGAGGCTTTCCATCCATACCATGCACTCAATTTTCTGTTTATTATGTTATAGTTTATCTTATTTAAGCACTCTGAATTGCCTTGTTGTAGCTTTTCCTTCAGCTAATTCAATTTAAATTCTGTTTGGAAACACCACTAAGGCACAGTATGAATTGACACGATAAGAGCCTCAAAGTAGGTCGTTCGTTATAAAAACAGAAACAAAACAGTATTTCTACACCCAAGTATCAATATTCCAGTGTGCAAAAACTGTATGTTAAACGGGGCCACCCTAGCAGGTTGATCCACCCATCACCAATAACAGACAAATAAATTACAAATGACTTCACCTGGCTGAGGTAAAGTGTCACTGAGAGTACTGAGGTCTAATCCACTGGGGACCGTGAGCACAGAGGCAGACTGGTTCTGTAACGACTGCTGGAGTTTGGCCTTCTTCATGGCTGCTGCGAGGCGGGTGGGGCTGAACAAGATGTAGTCCCTGGATACATCGAGGGGTGGGTCAGCCCCATTCATGTTTGGCCCACTTTTGTCTTTGCTACGAGGAGAGCTCTTTCTTCTGGATGTAACTTT
The DNA here is from genome assembly GCA_946959425.1 of Argyrosomus regius. Lineage (NCBI taxonomy): Eukaryota > Metazoa > Chordata > Actinopteri > Sciaenidae > Argyrosomus > Argyrosomus regius. Next base: position 4,249,055 of record OX336883.1, read on the forward strand.
CTGCCTGCTGAGACACACAACGTGAAATTTGTTTACGGTAAAGTACAGAAGGAGATACTCAAAACAAAAAAGTGGGCAATGACGTGGACTTGCTGAGTATTGATGCAGGCAGAGGCTGACTGGATGTTCTCTGCACCCCTTTGAGCATGCTCCACTTCCTCCGAGTCCTCACTGAAGAGGAGCCTCTGAGCAAGATCTTTGCAGTCAGCTCTCCATCCTGGTCTCTTACAATCACCGCTACGCCCACAGACTCTCCCCTGGTTGCTGGGTTGAGGTGCTCCATCACTCTCCCTCTTATTGTCTACAACTGGTGCAAGAGGCCGTGAGACAGCCGATGATGTGCCGGCGGTCGGACGGGCGGCGTTGGCTGCAGGCTGCACGGGGTCGACAGCATCCAACACCTGCAGCATCTCCTCATCCAGAGCTAATGTGGATTCTCCAGGTGGAAACGCTGCTCCGTCACCCTGAGACGGAGTCAAATACATGTTGTGTGTCATCTATGTAGATGTTAAAAACAAATAAAATAAAAACTCTCTTTTACTCACCGTGTTCTCTGATGTTTTCTGCAGCAGCCTGTCTCTGTCTGGGGGCTCATCAGGAGCTTGGAAGCTGTGCTCAGAGTAAATGTGTGTTCACCACATGTGAGGCTCATGTGAGTTCATGTCTCCAGGCAACAGGAGGAACCTGGTCATAATTCTTATGAATGAAATGAAACTTACCCTTGTTTCTTCTTGACCTGGTGCTGCCCCATGTAGCTCTTCTTCTTCAGGGGAGGACCCGAGCTGCTCATACTGTCTGACCGTGTGTGACAAACGCGTCAGTGGGTGGATGTAAATGAACATGACATCGGTTTGACTCTCGACACGAGTTTATAAACTAGATTTAACAATGTGTGTCAAACGAAAAGAAGCGAAAACAAACAAACAAACAAACAAACAAACTGACTGTAAACACAGACGGACAAATCTGAAATCAAAAAGGCCGCCAGAGAGCCGCCCGGTGCTCCACAAAAAACAGTTCGACGGAACAAAAGCTCGAGTACGAAGGTTCCCGCTTTACTACTACTGCACTCAAAAAAGACTTATACATTTCAATTACATAGGTTTAATATAAATCAACTAATAAACTTAATGTGAAGCAAATAATAAGATTTATGTGATAGTACTAATAAACTCAATGTGCTTCCACTACACAGTAGTGTAGTAGTAACCAGGTTTATGCATTCATTATTAATAAAGACAATTTGTTTGCCCAAACCCAACAACGATCATGAATGCAGCCATTTTGAGTTTATTAGTACTATTACATAAATATTATTACTTGCTTCACATTAAGTTTATTAGTTATTAGGAGATTTTCTATGTAATTGAAATGCATAAGTGGCTATAAAGACACATTTTGAGTGTACTACAAATATTAATAATACTGTTTGTAAATGTTGTGTGTGTGCTTAATTTCAGTAATAATGGTTATATTTCATTGTAAACTGTAAAAATAAGATAGATTTTTATTTTATTTTTTCTATAGATAGATAGAATTTAGGTATATGTACAGAGGAATTAAAAATGTGCAGAGGAATTAAACATTTGCATAGAAAATAAATATATAACTGTGTTAAGAAGTTAACCCGTGCTAAACATCAATACAAATAGAAAACTATATAAAAAAATAGAAAGTGACTGTAGAAATAAAAATGTTTTATAAAAAAGCATCAAATAAGATGATAAATTGAGTTTATTACAGTCAATAGTAAAAAAAAAAATCTATTGAATACACACATGTGAACTGTGAATATGCAGACAAATACAGTTTATGAATTGTCAGTAGTAAAGTACGTTGATAAATACAGTTTTTAAACGGTCTACTATTATTATGCTACCAATTAGCATACATTTATCACAGATTTTGAGCTGTCTGTGGTAAAGTGTAGCGATAAATTGAGTTTATTACTGTCAGTATTAAATATATTAACGAGTTTACACACATATGAGCTGTAAATAGTAACATATACAGATAAATACAGTTTAAATGGATAAATCCAGTGTTTGAACCGTCTCGTGCCTGTGTGGGCGGGGCCTCGCGCTCTGTCTCGGGGTGTAGGGCGTGAGCGAGCGGCTCGGTGGGCGCGCCCGCTGCGACGTTGCGGAGGCTTCAAGATGGCGGAAGCCCTGACAACTCAGGAGCAGCTGGTAAGGTTCTCTTTACGGGTTTATTCCTCATCCCCTCGCTGTGTTCAGCGGGTACAAATGTCACCTTCGGTTTCCTCTTTCACCGGCGGTTTTTTTCATATCTTTTGTCCCGGTGATTGTTTCCGGGAACGACGCGGTCTGGCCCGCTCGCACCCTCCGGAGTCCTACCGAGTCCGGTGTGACTGACAGCAGTTAGCATGTGTGTTAGCATGATGGCGTTCGCTAGTAGTAGTAGTAGTAGGGCTCACTTAACCGGCTGTGTGCTCTGAATACTCGCTCCCTTCATCATAGGGACCACACAGATACGTTCACATCGCCTGTGATAACCGGCGACACCTCCTTACGTACGGTTTGCCTCATACATGTGGACTCCCGGTGTGTTTAACGGCACCGTTAGCCATCCAGCTGCCACATGTAAACCTAGCCGCTCGCTAATGCTAATAGCTATTGTTGACTTGCGAGGAATTTCCTCAACAGATACGTTGTTAGACGTTAAAAAGCAGACAGTGAAGGTTGAAAATGATCAAACACCGGTGGCTTTGGGTGATGTTGGTCATTATGTACCATGACACGGTTCAGACACGCCGGGATCGTGTCTCTCTTCATCGCTACGAGCTAAGCCGTGTGTGTCCTGCCTATCAGATTTACGGTCGAGAATTCACAGAAGTGATCCTCCGGTTCCTAGCATTGTTGTTGCCATCACTTTCTAGTAAAAAGGGGGTGGGCCTGACATTCATAGCAAACATCAAATGTCACGCAGCTATATTCCGATGACAGCTTCATTTTTTTAAAAGGCTATAACTTGTTTTATTTTCATCGAGCATTCACGAAGTTAACTGATTATTAAGCTGAATTACATGACTGCTCCTGCTCCCCCCCCTCCTCCTCCTCGATATGTTTCTCTCCACTTCCCCCCAGATCCAGTAACGCTAATCGGTTCACTTACTTCGCTTTGAGGACATTTGCTGCACGCATTTATAGTTTTAACTCGCTGCTGAAATCAGCGACTTGTTGCCTTGTTTTTGGATTATACGGCTGTGGCTCAGGAGGTAGAGCTAATCAGGTGGTCGTCGTTCGATCCCCAGCTCCTCCAGTCTTCATGTCGATACTGAACCCCAAATTGCTCCCTGTAAGTCGCTTTGGATAAAAGACTAAATGACTTAATGTAATGCTGCTGGTGCTAACATGCAGTGTGTCCCAAATGGTGCACCCAGATCCAGAAAATGTCACCCCAGTTTTGATTTAGGGACACATCTGCAAGGAAGTGTACTTAAATCACACATAGTATAAAAATATACTATCAGTGACTGAACGCTGGAGGCATTAAATTGTATGGTTTGATGCTATTATCTATGTCTGATTTGATCTCTTGCTTGTCCCGTCTTGATTGAAATGCCAGGACCAGGTGTTGGTTAGGGTTCACAAACGTGTGTGTGTGTGTGTGTGTGTGTGTGTGTGTGTGCGCACTCTGAGTACATTCTTGGCACGGTGTTCAGACCATGTCACAAATCTTTCGAGTCTTGTTCAAGTGAACTTGTGACTGGATAAGTGACTGAATACAGATTTTCTGTGCAGGCTCAGTGTTTGTGCATACATGTACTGCATATAAGGGGTTTCCTGTGGTGTTATAACACATTAACTTCAATAAAAAAAAACACATGAATATACTTTGCACATAGTATCTACCTTAAAAAGGACCTGGGTTGCTCTTTCTTGAGTGTGTACACTTTAGCCCGTCATCTATTAACAAAATTGATCATGAGACGAGCTCCATCAGGGTCTGTGTGGTTTACCACATCTGCCAAACAATTCATAGGGACACCGCGTACTTGGATTTTCACTTGACATGTGCATTCTTCTTCTTCGTTGCATGAGAGAGGAGATTCGAGTTTTGTATATAGCTGATAAGTTCATCCGTTGTACCCGCTCATAGACTCTCCTTGTGCTGGTTACATATTTGGAGGACAGATGCAGCTCACTTGGGTGAAAACAAGCTGACTGTTGTCTCCTGGCGTATGAGTTGCTCTCATCCACTGCATCTTCCAGGGGCACAGCCCGCTGCTCCCATCTGTATCACACATTATCGTGACTTTGGCAGGGAAAGAACAACAACGGAGCTGAAGGCTGACAGACTCATGCCTGCTCCTTGTCATGTCAGTTGTCACCCTTATCTTCTCTCTGTCTTTCGTTCCTGTCGCTCTACTTCCTAAATCCTGAATCTTTTGATGCGTGTTTCTCCTCACTTCTGCACAGATATGTTTGTTTTTATTCTGCTTTAATCTCACATGACACATCATGATCTCTCCTCTCTCATGTTGGTCCAGGCTGTGGAGGAGTTCCTGGGTGAGGTGCGTAGCAGGGAGCAGCCTCACAGTGCTGGGCTCGTGTCCCAACCTACAGCTGTAAAGTTTCTTATGGCCCGCAAGTTTGACGTCTCCAGAGCCATCGAACTCTTCCAAGCATATAAGGTACAGCGGCGCTTTGATCGGTGATCAAACTGAGATTTACTGACATCAACACGACATCACACGGCTTAATTAGGGCTGAAGGATCTGAGGATCAATTGCAAATTTTCTGAATATTGGAATTTTTATTAAATTGTGAAACATTCCTTCAGGATTATTATTATTATTTTCTTAATTTAACCTTTATTTAACCAGGAAAGGGCCCATTGAGATTAAAAACCTCTTTTTCAAGGGAGTCCTGGACAAGACAGGCGGCAGTGCAAACTAAGAACAAGTCAATTAAAACAGATACAGACAATATTACAACACATAGCAATCTACAAAAATAATAAAATGCAGTACAAGCCATGAATTCTTATTTGGTGGTGTATACAGAACAGTATACAGGAATGGGATAATCTGATGCAGTTGCTTGTTCAAGGGTTCTTCAACAGGTCCGTTGGACTAAGGTCATAATCTGTTATTAAGTTCTGAATAACGACAGTGAGAAAGTCAGTCCACTGAGGTTTCTGTGCAGACACATACAGGAGGTGGACACCCGTAAGATCTAATGAAAACCAATGCAACATTTCTCTGTTTATATGATGTGTCGACATGAACCAGAAAGGCACAATGCAAACACACAGAGGTGTCGTCTGCCGCTGACGTTCAAATCACAAATGACATGTCAGGCCTTTTGGTATGAAGACTAAACACTAGACAACAACTAATTTGAAGTGAACGTTATATGATGTTGTTTGTTTACATGCTGTTTGAGCTGCAAGCTCACGGCTCCCCGTTTCTCTCCCGTCTTTGCAGAACACAAGAATCAAAGAGGGCATCATCAATATCAACCCTGACGAGGAGCCACTACGCTCTGAGCTGCTGAGTGGCAAATTTACAGTCCTGGTGAGTGCTGAAGCAATTATACTTCACAAAGTAAATGCAGGTTATCATTTCATAATAACACCCCACGATAGACAGAAAATCGTGCACATGATGGTCATTAAAGAACAGTGTGTGTTTATGTATGTGCAGGGCAGTCTGCACTTGTATGCTTGCATTTGTGTGTCTTATATATTGTATATATCTATACTTGGCTAATACGTATGAACACGTGTATGTTCACACACAGACCATACAGCTGCCCTTTCTCACAAATCGCATAATCTGCTCATGTTCCTACCAGCCTGGTCGTGATGCAAAGGGCGCCGCTCTAGCACTCTTCACCGCTCGTCTCCATCGGCCAGACGTCACCACCCACAAAGCTGTGCTGCAGGCCATCATCTATCAGCTGGACAAAGCCATAGAGAGGTGACGCCCCCAGGCTTTATACATCCAACTTTTCTTTTGGCGAATGTGGCTAAATTCGCACTTTGAGACTTTTATGTACCTAGATAATAAAATGTATTTCTTATGGCTTCTTTTGACGCTGCTCCTCTGCTGCTTTTAATTTGAAAATCTTCATTTCTCCTCAGTATACAAACTCAAAGAGACGGACTCATATTTATCTATGACATGACCAACTCCAGCTATGGCAACTTTGACTACGAGCTCTGTGTCAAGATCCTCAATTTGCTTAAGGTGAATATAAAGAACATCCACGGTCGCTCTCTGATCTGCCGGCCTTCAATTTTTTTGTGTGTCTCTGAAATCTAAAACCCTTTTCATCATTTTGTCTGCCTGATGTTTGTTTTTCCTAGGGAGCCTTTCCAGCTCGTCTAAAATGCGTCTTCATTGTGTCATCGCCTCTTTGGTTTCGAGCACCTTTCGCGGTTCTCCGTCTGTTTGTGCGCGAGAAGCTGAGAGAAAGGGTGCGTATCACTGTTTTCACTGTGGAGTTCCATCATAGTGAGTAGGATGTTTTGTTGTCATTCGTCATCTCAAACGTGTTTTTCTTTCCTCTCCATCCACCAGGTGTGCACGGTGAAAGCCCACGAGCTGGCCAGTCACATCCCAGTCTCCTCCCTCCCCGAACACCTGGGTGGGACGTCCCAGTATAGCCACGTGGCTTGGATCCAGTCCTGTGTTAACGTACACACAAACACTGTTCAGGGTGACACACAAGAACATGACTCACACGACTGTGTGGGAAGCCTGCTGCGCTCGTACAGCTTAGAGTGCAGCAACACAAGCGCAGGCGCTACACTGTCCCACACCCACATAAACACACAGTTAGGTTCCGAGCTAGCCGTGGCTAACTCTAACTGCTACGATGATAGCAATGCTAACCCACACAACCACTGCGGGGTGGTGGATGGAAGGACTCGAGGCCCAGGACAGTACCAGCAGAGCCCGCAGTCTGCTGCGAACAGGCCACAGGGGAACCACCAGCACTGGAACGGCTCAGCGGTGAGCGGGGACAACATGGCTGTTAGTGGCTCGAGCCCCAACGCTAACATGAACGGTCGCGGCCGGCAAGCCCCTCCCCAGTCAGACACACCCCCCGACACACCGCTTTCCCAGAAAGGTGACGGGGACGCGGTGGACGGCAGGGCGACGGACTCCGGCCACAGGTCTCAGAACGACAGCGTGAAGGAGGAGGACGAGGAGGACGGCGAGGAGGAGGAGGACGAGGAGGAAGAAGAAGGGGTGCCTCCGTTGCCCCAGAAATCTTTGCCTCGTCCCCCCCACCAGCCTTCCTCCCAGTCCCCGCCCCTGTCTTCATCATGGGGTCCTGACGACGAGGACCGCTGCATGGAGGCGTCTGTTCACATGCCGGAGCAAGGAGGGATGATGGTGCACGAGCTGGTGGAGCACGTGAAGAAGAAGAAGAAGAAGGGGATCTATCAGGAGTACGAGGAGATTCGCAAGGAGCCACCAGCAGGCACCTTTGACTACTCCAAGTAAGAGATAAAAAACATATATATGCTATCCGTTGGCACTTTTTCTGTGTACTTCTGTCTCTCTGCTGGTCACTTCCCTTATTTTAAGCCTCTCTGTATCAGACAGAAATCTAATCAGGCCTTTGTTAAAACCTGTCACGTTGTTTTCATCCCGCCTTCACAGAAAACTGTCCAATCAGATCAAGAACAGGTACAGCGATGTTCTCTGCCTGGATCAGTCACGAGTGCGACTCTGCCAGCTCTGTGACGACGAGGACGAGGTAATAATTAATTCATCAAACTTCCAGTTCAGCATCAGCAACATATTCATATTGTTCCACCTGTATCAGTTACTTCCTACTTCTTTAAACCACATAAACCGACTGTGTGATAGATAGATACTTTATTGTCCTTTACAGGAAATTTGTTTCTGCAGCCTGTACATGACTTTGATACCGTCAAACATTCCACTATCCAATAACACGTGTCAGATTCAGTCGATAAAGACAGACGAAGACATCACAAAGATTTTTTCTTGTAGTGGTATTCACAAATGAGCACGATGTTATCGTGACCGTAGATCCTAACACCTGACTCTCACCTGTCTTCTTCTTCTGTGTGTTTTGCAGACGTCAGATTACATTAACGCCAGTTTCATGGATGGGTACAAGAGGGGGAACGCCTACATCGCAACTCAGGGTGAGCAGCTGCTGTCACAAACTGTGCTCCCACTCATTACCTTTATATAGTGCTGCATGCACGGTACAGTGTGGTGTTACCGTGGCCTGACGTTCTTTCGTGTAACTCAGGTCCTTTGCCAAAAACGTTTGGTGACTTCTGGCGCATGGTGTGGGAACAGATGGTACTTATCATCGTCATGACCACCAGGTGAGACTCCTTTACCTCTTACGTTTGTGAATTGTGTGTTAGAGATGTACAGTGGTAGTCCAAGTAATAAGATATAACACTCGACGGGCTGTGTTTCTCAGGGTGGTGGAACGTGGCCGTGTCAAGTGTGGTCAGTATTGGCCTCTTGAGGAGGGCAGGACTGAGCAGCACGGATACTTCTTGATCAGGAACACACACATTCAGGTGTTTCAGGACTTCAAACTCTCCCATCTTGAACTTTACAACACACAGGTAAGTCACACGGAGTGCACGTCTTATAACCTGATGTGATATTAGATATTGATCACTGGGATCTCTTCAGTTATTAAGACATCTCTCTTTCATACTTCTTCTATGAACCTTTCTGATCTTTCCTACAGTCCGGAGAGAGACGGGAGGTGTGCCACTACCTCTATGTCAGCTGGCCAGACTTTGGAGTGCCCAAAAGTGCATCGGCCATGTTGGACTTCCGTGAGCATGTACTTCAGAGGAGGGAGGCTGCGGTCCAGAGCCTGGGCTCCAGTTGGACGGGGCCTCCGGGGGGCCCTCCTGTGGTTGTGCACTGCAGTGCTGGGATTGGCCGCACAGGTAAACGCATACATCATTATGAGATTCACTTAAACAATACATTTAATGGCCACTTTATTAGATATATCTCTGTGTTTATGCTTGTTCCTTTTGTTCCTCAACTCATAGGGCTGGGTATCATTTGAAAATGTTCAGCACCAGCTGGTCCAATACCTGAATGTCCATATAGATGCAAAACATTGAAATCCTACGCTGCAGTTTTAGTCTTTCTTGTGACTAAGTATGTGTGTGTTATTGCGTATGTTTTTCTAACATCTCCATCTTTGTTTTCCTCCTCGCTTCCCAACCAGGCACATTCTGTACACTGGACATCTGCCTGTCCCGGCTGGAGGACATCGGCACAGTAGATGTCCGTCAGACGGTGCGGCGGATGCGTACGCAGAGAGCTTTCAGCATCCAGACCTGGGACCAGTACTACTTCTGCTACACGGCAGTCATCGAGTATGCCCAGCGCAACGGGAAACTGAGCCCGGTGCAGTGGTCCGACTCAGACCTTGAGACGGACAGCGAGTGAGAGACACGCGGAGGAATAGAAATTAAAAACAACGAATGGGATAGCCGACCTAAGCCGAAGTCATAGGAACGAAAAAGAGTGAGGAGTGACTCTCTCTGCCATAAGAGAGAAGAGACGGAGGATGGAGATCTTGTTTTGGCTCTTGATGTGATGATGCAGACTCCCACAGTTGCTCTTCCCCTCACGTGAATGGACAGACAGAAGGAGGCGAAGAGCTGGAGATATTAAAAAAAAATAAAAATAAAAAATACAGGGAGTGGAGACTGTGCGTCGCGTCACCGATCGAGCAAGCTGTCCTGCCAATTTCCGAGCCCCCTTTTTATTTAGCAAACTACAGGGGGGACTTGGCCTGCCCTGAACCTGTCTTGTTGACAAGAGAGTTGTACGAGTTGTAGCATTTTTATATTGACTTGCACATGAGGAATGACAAACTTGAACTTTACCCCTCGAAGCCCTCCAAACCCCCCAGTCTTTCTTTTTCTTCTTTTTTTTTTTTTGTATTTCTCGTTCCGTTTCAACCCCGAACAAGTCTGTGAACGCAGATGAAGCTGTGAAGGGTACGAAAAAGTGAAACTTGAAAACTTTTTTTGTTTTGTTTTTGTTTTTTTTGTTTTTTTGAGGAAATGGTTCTGCGTGAGAAAATGGTCGTATGTGACAGTAGATCAGTGTGTGAGCCATTTAATCCATTTCCGTTTTTTTTTTTTTCTTTATTTTCCATGTCCTTTTTTTTCTATGGTGCATTTTCTACGTGTGTTTCATATTTGTGCATATGTAGACTAACTTTTCAAAGCCAAAGTCCTCACCCTGAATGCTTGGATGTACTCCTTACTGAGATATTATAGACTGAAGCCCGTGTATATTCTTGTAACATACATTTATACATTATTGTGCATAATAACAACCTCTGAAAGAAGAGCAAAAACAAAAAAAACAAAAAAAAAAAAAAAAGAAGCAGCCTTGTTTAATATAATTGACTTAACCTTGAGAAGAAATATCTATGTAGCGAGCCAGGCTATGACAAAATATAGAAAAGGGGTTGTGGTATTAAAACTGATATCGTATTGCAAATCCACGTGATTTGTCAGGTCTAACATCATCTTTACTGTCGGAGCGTTCTGATCGGACGATCTTGAAGTAATTTGGCCTTAACTTGATTCACTGCCTCGTTGTTCTCAGACCTAAACCATACCTGAAACTGTAAAACTTTTGAGTTCCCCTTACGTTCTCTCGCCCTCGATACCATAACTGTTTGTGTTTGATTCTCGAGGCACGCTCCGCCTCGGATAATTGTGCCTTCAAGTTTTTTCCTTAGCTTAACGTCTCGCTAGTGTAGTAATAACACCCAAACTAGTGCACTTGAATAGTACACATTGACTATGTGCCACGCAGGACACCCACATTTTGCCTATAGTCCTGTACATAGTACACTACTTATGAATAACATGAGAGTAGTGAGTTATCTGGGACTAAGCTCTGGTTTGAGACATGGCTATTCTTTTATCATTTGACCTCAGGGGGTAATTCTAGTGTTTTTTGCCTAGTGTCAAAGATCCGTTTCTGGGTTTGCCTCTGGTAAATTATCATTTAAGAAAAAAAAAATATATCAACTTTATTTTGTATTTTTTACTGTATTGTATCCTTACTATATTTATGTCTTTGTAAAACTTCTACAATATTGAAATCAGTGAATGTTGGTACGATGCTACAAAGAAAAAAAAACAAAACCAGTTATTGCATTTGATAAGCTGAACAAATCAGATGGGGAGTGAAATATATTTTTTGTTGTTCACAATGAAATTTTTTGGTGGAAAAAAAAAAATGTCACTTGCCATTGTATTTTCAGAACTGACTTGTATAAATGGTGATTGTTCGACTCTAGGACAATAGGGGAGGGTCGGGGGAAGCTAACGATTATGTTTTTAGAGAGCTTATTGTTAAAACTCTTCAGTAACTATTACATTAACGTCTTACTGTCCGGTACCCGATGCCAAGGATAAAGCAAAAAAAATAAAAAAAGAGCTATCAAGACAGAAAAAAAAAGAAGAAGCCAAGACACGTGGCTGCCATTTCTGTTCACAAAACCCCAGCTTGGTGTCTGAGTAAAAAATATATATATATATTTAGAATGGGTTAAGATTGATCAGCATGGAAAGCGAGCCTTGAATGTTTTTGGGGTAATGGTGTCCGAGCAATTTAGTCGAGACAGTCGTGGATATTGTTGGTGAATGTGGACCCTGCATCCCTCAATACCAAAGGCCCAGGCTCACCCCTAAAGATTTTTTTTCTTTCCTTCCCTATCACACATCCTCAACAGCCTCCTTAGCATGGACCCTTCCAAGTCCTTCAAGTCTTGCATCCACGGACACGGAAAGACTCGGGAGCACCTCGGGAACATTACTAAAGATTATGTATAGCTACAAAATGGGAGAGAGAGTGTGTGTGTGTGTGTGTGTGTGTGCGTGTGTGTGTGTATACAAGAGTCTTGGTCCCCATGCTACTTTTAATTTGTTTTATGAGAAACAGAGAATGCAATGTGCATTTGTCATTGGTGTTCATTTAATGTTTCTTTCTGTGCTTTAAGTTCTCGTGATTGAATTATGGCCTTTTACATGCTGTCAGCCCGGCTGTCCCATTAAAGCAATGGTATTACTATCTTGAATGAGTACAAAGCTAACGTGATTTCTTCTTGACTGGACCGAGTGGTGTACCATGAAACCACGCAACCACAAAGCTCCCATAGAGCTCATTTCTTAGTAGGTGGTGACATTTTGAGCACAAGGCTCTTCCTCAGACGCCTGATAAACAACAGACTCACCATCTTTATTGATCCCTCGAGGGAAAATTATTTTTTTCACTTTTTTCACAGTTTTTACATGCCTTTTACCTGAAATACAACTCCACACACACACAAAGGGCTCATAGACATGCACCTGTGGAGAGATGGAGCGATGGGCAGCCACTGGGAGTAGTTAGGGGGTTCCTTGCTCAGCACCTCAGCAGTGCCCAGGAGGTGAACCGGCACCTCTCTAGCTGCCGGTCCACCCTCTGTACTTTGGTCCATGTTGGACTTGAACCGGCTCCCAAGCCAAATCACTACACACGGAGCTCCAAAGCACTTCATATTCAGCATTTCATACAGAGCACTGCATATCATTTTGGGTATACGCAGAGGTATGTATGGTACATATTGAAGGAAATCACATGTACACCCAATAGATTTTATTTCCTAAAGGGTTCGGGCTGAGGAAGCCATCATCTATATACTGCCTATGTCGAGGGCACCTCTATCTAAATAAACATACTATTATGTCAGGGACCAAATATCACACCATGAGATGAACCCAAATGTAAAGACAAATACTCAAGCATGCCAAATACTGAGCTGAGTTAGTGTAAGAGACATGACAGGAAATGTTCATTCACAAAAAATGTCTTGGAGCTGCTGTGCTGCCTCTGGAAAACCGTCTCAACCTCTTTGCATGTCAGCTGTCAGCGTGCAAAGTTACAACATAGTTTAGGTATTGGATTGTAATGAAACAGACAGCATGCTGTTTATCCTCTGACCACCAGAGGGCACCATCATCATCCTCATTAATGAAGAGAAATTCTCCTTTTAGCTGCACTTTATCTCAGTTTGACATAAATAAACAAACATGTGTGCAGGACTGGGCCGGATTACTTTGAATACAAATTACATGACATTTTTTGTAATTAGTAATGTTATAATAGTCCAAAAAAAATATGAAGACTTTTGGTTACCTCCAAACCTCGATTTTTTTCTCTTTAAAGGAACAATATGTAACTCTGCACGTGACAGTGACATCTAGTGGTTAAAATTAGTTCTGCAGCCCAAATTCAAATACCGGAGAGTCGTCTCCCTCCACCCCACACAGGGGAGCTGACGGATGAAGGATGATTTGAGTTGATGTGCAGATGAAAGTGTGTGTGAGCTGATGTGGACGTCAGTTTGACAGCATTTCTCATCCAGGTGAGAAAAAGAAGAGGGGTGTCCCTCCCTCTAAAAGTAAGAAATAAGAGCCGGACCAAAGCTCAGAGGTGTGTCAGAGCTAAGCACTTAAATTTATATATATATATATATTGTAAATATTTATATCAGGGAGAGTTTTGCTGAATATAATAATATCTAAACTTCAAAAAATGTGTCAGGATCCATCAGAGACTCTGCTGAACCTGAATCTGAACCCAGTTGTGTGTCCTTCAAGAGTGACTTGTCAAAGGACAGCCCTCTCTGAAAAATAAGGTGTTAATAACATTAAAATATTACCAATTCATGTTTATTTCCAGCATTGTTCTTCTACACATGAATACCATTTTCTCCACACACACATTCAGATTTTTTTTTCTGATGAGTATATAACAGTGATTTTATTGAGGCTAACAGATACTATCTGCTATAAAAAGGAGTTCCTCCATCAGATCAACATGTTCTAGTTTTCAGTCCTGGGACTGGAACAGGAATAAAAACATGTCAGTGACAACAGACTGTGATCAGCTGCTCTAAAACACAGAATGAAGCATGAAAAAGAGTCTGTGGAAACATACAGTTGGTTTCTTATTAATACTGCTGATGGAAGTACTAGTGAAGTTTATTGCAACTCACTACCAATTTCCACTGGGTAGCATCCAATTAGCTTGTCTGAGCTCTGTGCTGTGGTCCACAGTATTATAGGGAGAAGAGGTGAAGGGACTTTCACAGCTGAACTGAACTGAACAGACTGGACCAGAGGAAAATATGATGCAGAAATCATCTGATTCAGTGTTGTAATCAACACTGTAACTCAAAGGACCTTTGATTCTTCATGATTCATTCCCAGCAGCACATGTTACAACATTAAATAGTTACACATTGATGTGTCTGTTACAGGCATCTGGAATAATACAAACTACAGCTGAGTACCAGAAGTTATACACCCTTTATTCAGAATAAATATACAAGTAATAGTGAGGATCAAAACTGTGAGGAGGATCAAAACTCTACACCTTTACATAGTGAAAACAGAATAAAAGGAAGCAGCTGATTCAGTTAATCTGCTGCAGATAGATTATGTTCACAGTGCTGTTTTTTTTTTTACTATTATTATTGTTCAGACTGAACTGTTGTGACCTGAAGTGATGTGTGAAGCAGCATCACCTGCGGATGTGGTTCTTTTGAAGTGAGTTGGGGTATGTTTTGTGGGCACGGGAGCAAGAGGCGCAGCAGACACTTCTGTAGTAAGGGTAGATGCAGAGTCGGGCTTGAACCACCACCATACAGTTATGATACTGGTCGCTGCATGACGGATCTGTGGAGGAAAAGAAAAAAGTAAAATTGGAGAAGCAAAGCAAATTTAACTCGTCCAGTCTTATTCACTACATCCAACACTGCAGACTTACTTATCTCAGCTAAACATGGTTGTTTGTTGCATTCTTCTCGGCTCTCTGGGGTCAAGCTCGGGTCGCAACGGTCACTGGGGGCAATGTTGTCAGCAAGACATCGCACCTCACGAACACGGTAGCCACCGTTGCAGGAACGTGAACACTGAGGTGACAGAAAGAGGGTGCAGACTTACACTTACAGTTTATATAATGTAGACTGAGGACTGAACGTGGACACCACACTTAGATGCCGCACTTCCTCTAAAATACTTCTACCAAAACCAGGAAGTCATCGTTAAATGATCAATTAAAACAAATTATTAAAAAAACATGTTCTGTAGTGCTATCCATGCAAATAGTTTCAGTTTTATGTGCTGGAAATTGAAGATATCTACCTCTAATTAACACAATTGAGGAAAATGGAATTGAATTTCTGGTGTTCACAGCACTAAAAGCAATAAAACAGCAAGTTGTCTTTCCAGAAATTATGTCCTGGTTACTTTTGATAACTGACAGATATTGCTGAGCACATGTTTCACTAAAACTACTTTCCAACAAAGAAATAGTCCCTGTGAAACAGTTAAGACCATGACAGACATGTAAATTCTCCAGATGATTTGATATATTATGATCAGACAAACTTAACAAAAGCTCTGGATCAAGAGGTAACCTCCGTGGTTGTAAAGTGAGGCAAACGTGGAACTGCAGTTCCTCAAACGTCCACATGAGGCTGGCTACAGAACAAGTCAATCTCCATAAGTCCCCATGTTAAAATGTCCAACTTCACAGCAGAAATAAACATGTTTACAGCCTGGTACTGGTCTCTATAGCTAATTTCCCCGTTCATGACAACTGTAATGAGGGTCACCTGTTCAAATTCTGTTACAGTTATGCAGAATTAAGAGCGTGGCTTCTTTGATTGACAGGTGGATTATTTTAGTAACCAGCCTTCATTCAGCCCGCCTCAGCTCCACCGACGCTCAGCATTTTTGGATTGGCTGGACTCAGTACTGCCAAGATGGCAGTGGCCAGAGCCAACACACACTGATGGATGACATGCTGGCATAATAGCTCTTAGTAGTACATGCATGTTAACATCTTGCATGTGTAAGCAGACCTCCTCATGGGATTGTTTCCAAATGACCTTCATGAGGACAGATTCTGTTATGAGGGGTTAATATTTGCATGGTAGAAGGTCAAACTTTGGGACACTTACCGCGCTCCAATCTGTGACGTACCACTGGATGCCACATGGCTTCAGTCTGCAGGGCTGAGCTGTGATTGGCTGAGGGAGACTGGAACATTTAAACTGGTCCACAACCTCCATGAGACCGTTGTTGTTGAAAATACAAACCAAACTCCGGGTCTGCGTGCCATTCCCGCACTCTGCAGAACACTTCACGCACATAGAAGGTGGAAAAACTTCAATGAGGTGATGTTTTCATAGTGTGTGTGTGTGTGTGTGTGTGTGTGTGTGTGTGTGTGTGTGTGTGTGTGTGCAGGTAAAATACCTGACCCCAGGGTCCGGTGTACCACTCCAGGCGGTCCTGGCAGGGGCCTGAATCACAAGATGTCACTTCCGGTGGGCGTTCCCCTTCACAGCTGTCCAATGGTAGATCAGTCGCATGATTTATCAGACACACTGTCGTCCGGGTTCGATTGCCTTGACCACACTCTGCAGAGCACTGATGAATACCACACACACACACACACACACACACACACACTCTCTTAATCAGTCCCACTGCAAGATTTTGACATGCTTCCTTTATTTTATCCTTCCACACACACACACACACACACACACACACACACGCACACACACACACTTCTGTGTTACCCGTTGGCTCCAGAGGGAGGAGAACCAGCTGCGTGCACAGGCTCCCATGTCACAGTTCTGTAATGTTTCTGGCTTTAGGTTCATGTTACACTCCCCATCGTCCTCCACGTCACCCTGGTTGCTCAGACACACCACCTCCCTGCTGCGCTGCCCCACCCCACACGGCACTGAACACTTGAGGGAGACAGGAAGGTGGGAGAGAAGGGTGGGAAGACGGAAAGGTATGTGTTGTTTTTGGGCTAAAACACTGCACTTCAGTACAATTTGGAAATACAAAACTTGTACTCCCTTTACTTTAGTCAAAGATCTGCAGGCTTCCTCCACCACTGTGACAAGAACATGTTTATTAGGTGTGTGTTCTCACCGGGCTCCACTCAGACCGGATCTCCCACTGGCTGCAAATCTTCAGCTGACATGTAGACTTGGTCACCGGCCTATCAGACAGCCCACACAGCTCCGGTGCCACGGTGACCGAAGTCTCCGTCCCATTGACGGCGTGAGCGTGAGTGACCTGGCGGCAGATGACCTGGCGGTGTTGATTGCCGGGTCCGCACCTCCTGCTGCACTCTGACCACTCCCCCACGTCCCAGCTGCCGGGCCAATCACAAAAGGACAAAGAACGGGTTGGAGGGAATAAAGAGCAGCTCAGAGTACATCACAAAAGATGTGGTTACATATTTAGCAATGACCTTCCTCAGGCAGAGTTTGTCCCAGCTCCATGTTTTTATTTTGACCACAGTTATTGTATGCGGTCAGTTGACCCCGGTCTAAGAGGGGCATTATAAAGCCTGTGCTCTCTTTCCAAAAGGAGATCACAAAGGAGAAAAGCAAAATAAGGCAATTTGTGCTGCACAAGTTCAGATGTTTCTCCTCGTTGTGTTACAACTGAAATTTCATTTTGGCCATCTTCTGCGGCTGCCGCGATCCCCAATAGAAACATATATATTTCAGACTGACAGCTGTCATGGATCACTGACACTGTGGGTGAAATTTCTCACAGAGCCACAACCACACTTTGAGTCAATGCACTCACGCCCCGCTACATCTTGGCGAGGGTAAGATCTCGTGGTATTTACCGCAAGACATGAAAACCAAAAGCCACACCAAAGTGAGTCACCGTGATTGACTGTAACTGACTTGTGGCTGGAATGTGTGAGTGATGAAGGTTTCACCATGAGAGTCACAGCACCCTGTGGAACATGTACAGTATGCGTGTGTCTCATCCTGTGTATGTGTCATGACTAATCTATGTGACGTCAGGTGTGTGTGTGTGTGTGTGTGTGAATGTGTTGCTCACTATGCCGGACATGACTGGATGTTGCATTCCTCTTCCCGGTTAGTTGGTTCAAGGTCAGGGTCGCAGAGGTCAGCAGCAACAGTCGCCTGGGAGTCATTCTCAACACACTCCCAGAGTACCTGACGACTACCTGGCAAGTGCACACACACACAGAAAAAAGACAGTGAGTCGACTGTTATTTTCATCCAGTGTAATGATGTACGAGCCGCATGTATTTTGCCAGTGATCTGAGCCATTTGGGAGTGTGACAGCTACTGTTAGTAGTTAACAGCGATCACTTACATATGTGTGTGTCATCACTGATTTTGTAACATCTTATTATTATTTATATGTGTTTCATAGCTGCAGTGACGCAGACTTGTGTTTTATCGTCAACATTTAAAGGTCCAGTCTTTCCACGTCTTTGCCAATATTTAGATTAGCCGAGAGGTGGAAGAAAAACAGGACTGCCATGATGGTCGGCTCATATTTTCAGCTGCAAAACGGTGCTTCGGAAACCTACAGGTGACGCCACTCATGCTCTGTCCATTCTTTACACTGTCACTGAGTAGAGTAGAACCTATGGTGGCTGCGAAACTCACACAAAACACACAGGCCTTATCTAGAGCTGGTGTTTAGTTTGTCTGTACTTCATCATCGCAGTGCAACATGGCGGACTCGGTGGGAGGCAACCCTTCTGTAGATATTAAGGGCTCGTTCTAATGTCTTATTTTCAGGTGATTGTTCGCTAATGATAACTTACTTTTAGTCTATTTCGGCCATACTCTACTGTAATTAAAGCCCCTAAATCGTACGCACTGGACCTTTAAAATTAGGGTGCCTGTATAGTAAATTAATGCTCAAGATCTTTATTTGCCAAAAATAAAGAAGTACTACATGAATAAATGTGGTAAAATAAAGATTTTGAAAGCATTAATTCAATGTACGGTCCACGTTTCTTTGAATCATGTGTTTCCTCACCAGTGCCACAGGTCGTGCTGCACTCTGTGTGCCCGCTCTTCGTCCAGGTGTAGGTGGGCTGCGGGTTCGAGTTCACGCTGGGGTCGGAGGGAACCTGGTTAGGGTGCGGTTTCTCTTTGATGATGTCATTGTTGGTGGCAACACCTTGGTTGACCTCCTCACCTGGGTCGGTCGGGCGGACTGTCTGAACTACAAGAAAGTGGGAGGTTGTAGGGTGGAGCCCAGATTGGACAGACAGGTAGAAGAAGAAAGAAATATGATAATGTTACTGTGCATCCATGGTAAACACACACATGTGATATCACACATTCTGGCTTTTGGCTTTTGATTGACACCTCCTTTGCTTGCTTTTTTTTAAAAACTTATTTGGGTGGGACAAATTAAAGTTTTATCATTCTTAGTATGTGAGCTGTCTCCAAAACTATTCCCTTGTTCATTCATTTCCATCTCCCTATAATAGACACGCAATATAAACAGTAAAATTTGATTTTGGACACATACTGATGGCATTTGATGACAAATTACTCAAAATTTGGAGCCTCAAATAAAATGACAGGCAGAAAATGTCGTGCACTATACAATAAATACTGTAGGGAGTGATTTCAGACGTGAAGTTTGGTGACCATATTCAACCTGAGTCGAGGTCTGATCAGCTACAGTAATTATTAACACCTGTGTGGATGGGCAGGGCCTGTAAGAATACTTGTTGTTTTTAGATATTTCACAACATCTCTGGTAGTTAAATCACTTTATCAGCATCAACAGACGCAAATCAATTTTTAAAATCTCTTTAATGAAGGTCAGATATTCGGCAATGAAATGAAATCCGGCCCAAGTGACCGATTATCCTCTCAGCGTGCGGTAAAAAAGCTCTTTGCCAGCACAAAGTCTTGCTGTATCATCATGATATCGAAATCCTAATAAAAGGACAGTTTGACTGAAAACGATACATATTGGCGTCACCATGACGCTGCAGTGAAATCTAAACTGAACACACACATGCAAACACAAACAGAGGCATCTGTTATGTGTTATGCTCCCTGAGGGCAAATCTGAATATTAAGTACGAGAAAATGGCACTGTAGGCATTTAGGACACACTCAAATATGATCTTAAGTGTGTGTGTGTGTGTGTGTGTTTATGCCTTTTTAGTGTGTGCACTCACCCAGCGGCAGGATATCAGAAGGTGTGTGTGGCTCAGAGGTGGGGTGTGTGTTTTGTAAAGGCATACTGTATTCATAGTATACACTGGGGCCTGGTTGTTGGTAGATCAGCTGTGGAAAACAAAGAGAGAGAAAAATGAGGCGTATATAGTATTTAGTGACATGTAATATGTACAGTGTGTGTGTGTATTAAGGAGGTTGTGTGTGTGTGCTAGTTTGAATCTCACATAAACATGCAGGTCCTCAGTCAGCGGCCCGGGCGCAGTGATGGACTCTCCATTGCGTGAGCGGATTTCATTGGGTCGCTGGTACGTCAGCTGTGTTCCCACAGCAGTGATGATGCCCGGCCTGTCAATCACCCAGTTGCCATTGATGATGGAGATGCCACTTTGGGTCTGCAGAGCTGGAGGAAAACCTCATGTTGATCCACCACTTTAGTGTTTGTCACTCTGAAAATATTTCTACTGTTATATATATGTATATGTGTGTGTGTGTTTGTGTGTGTACCCAGGTAGTTTCGGCTCTTCACTGTCTCCTGTATGCTGATGTTACGTGCTCCTGCAGGAATCTCTGCAATCTTATGGTAGCCAACACGGAGGAAAATCCGAGAGAAATTCCCCTTCACCACCTGAAATCCCTGCCAACACACACACACACCACTTTTTAGGCACGCAAAACAGGTCACAGGTACAAACGCATGTTACATCTGCATACACACTCTCTCTGCTGCGTGTGTGCTCCTCTTATGCCATGGTTTCACCATCGCAAGCGTGTGTTTCAACAGTATAATCATAAATTCCGCTGGATCACGTTGCTGCTCTTTTTCTCTCATTTTCACTCGTCCATCCTGCTCTCCAACTCTCCAACTCTCTCTTTCTCGCTGGAAATCCCACAGCTCACTCAGTTCACTCCAACAGTTGGTTTGAGTTGGGGAACCTTTCTGGTCTTCCTCTCCTCTCCTCCTTCTGCACAGATCTCTTTATTTTGCAAGTTTGGAGTTTACCTCTTCTGTTCCTTTCATATTTGTGTCTATTTTAACGAGCCCCTCTGGTTCTCTCCCCCTTTTTTGATGCTTTATAGCTTGATCTGTTAGTCATTAGTTAGCTTGATAAAACAAGCCAGTGGTCTGTCATGCAGTCAATCCCCACTGCGTGATTTTGGCATTCAGTCGTAGTGAGCATAAGAACAACAAATTCCAATAAGCTAAATATATTAGTAACAGTGATGATTTCTTTCATAAATTACAAGATAGGGGTTAATTCATCAGTACACTTATGCAAATAAATCACTAAAACAACTTAAAAAGTGTGCATAAATGATTAAATCACACCTTAAAACATGCATGTAGCTCTATATGAATGACATTCATGCCTTTTTTCACGACCATGTGGATGTCTTACCTCCGGAGAAGGGGGTGGGTTCGCTTTCTTATCCCAGGGAAGAGCACCTGAGGGTAGGTAGAGAAGACAAATGAAGTGGAGGAGAGCCAGAGCTCGACCCTGCCGCAGGGAGCTGAGCTGCTGCCACAATCCAGCCATGGAGAGACTGAGGGAGGAGGACACACTCACACACACACACATACACAAACACACACACATGTTTAATGGGGGGAGTGTTGTGTTTGTGAGGTGGGGTTGGCTTGAGGGGTGGGAGGGAAAAAAAAAAAAAAAAGACAAAGTTCTGGAGAGATGTGAGGAGAAATGCTGGGGGAAAGTGTAAAGGCACATTTTGAAAAGTTGTTTCAAGCTGAGATCACACCCATTTTGCACCTCAGTATGAATGTTGTGACAGCTCACGATGTGCGCTTGTGGCATGAGGACAGACTCCTGTTGTGTATCCTAAAGTGTATCCAAAACCAATATCTCTCCCCGTGAATTGTCATGCAAGCTTGTGAGGCTTTGGACACACATCACTCTTGATCTAGCTCTGGCTTCTTCTCCACCCACTTCTTGTTTTCACTTTATTTTTCTTTCTTGTTCTGAGTTATTCCCTTTTTCTTTTTTCTTTTTCATTTCACTGATGATGGAAAGAATGAAAGATGAAACATCTAAATTAAAAATACCACAGTAAGAATGAGGATTGGGGGATAATAGAAAAAATATGTTAAATCTTTTCGCAGCTTATCACTTTCTCTCTCTCTCTCTCTCTCTTTTGTCTCTCTCTGTGCCGAACACAGCACATGTAAAACAGAGTTGTGCTCTATCGGGCTTCAGTATCCCTTCATCATTAGTGATTCACACCTAAAAGGATGCCAATTTTATTGTGACTCAGTTTACCACCGTGTACCATGTTGGAAAACGTTCAGATCAATTCAGAAATGACTGTAAATCCACTTGCCAGGAATCAAAAGCCCCCACAGTGACACACTCCAAAAGTCTTCATGTGGAGAGATTATAGTATAGTGGAGAAGTTCAAACACATATGGGTGCAATATATTCCCCTGGCTCAATGTTGGAGCTCTGGGCAGAGGACTGTTTTAGCCCTTTTAAACACACAATGTAATGTAGCTTCCCCTGGCTCTTTAACTTTCCACTGTTTTATTCAGGGGGGCGAGGAGAGATGAGAACTGTAAATATCAGAAACTGTTTTAAATGTCAACTGTAACTTCTCTAGAAATCTAGAGAGATGCAGCAAAGAGACAATGTGCTTTTCCCTGCATGTTTTGTGCGTGTATGGGGCGGCAGGCAGACACAACACAACATCTCAGATCTCTAAAAGAATTACTCCCTTAGATTGCCAGCTGATCGACACCGCAGCTGTTCACAACATGGGTGTGAAATTGCCAGGGCTGGGAGTTTCACAACTTCTCTAAGAGCCTCCGATTTTTCATGATTAGATGTGTGTGCTTGTGTAGGTGCATGTGTTTATGTGTGGACCCCACAAAGATATATGAGTCACATATGTGTGGATAAACTATTGCTATGATGCAATGTCCGTAATACACGGTGAATCAAGGGAGACAAAGCAGACTGTGATCCCTGCAAAGCTATGTGAAGCCTCTGGAAGCAGTAAGGAGAGAGATGACGCCAAGTGTATCATTGATTCTGTCTTAATGCCTTTATGCTTCTGTCTGCCTGTCTGTTTGGCACCGTGCCCTTTGACCCCAACACACACAAAGGCCCTAATGCACTGCAACACAAACCATTATTACAGCATAACCCTACACCTAAACACACCAAACATACATGCTTTTATTTATTTTTTTTTCCTTTCTCTGGCACACAGCCAGATCTAAGACGCCGGTCCCCTGCAGTGAATACCCGGTAGTCACTGAGCTATGACACAGACATTCAGGGAGCCTCCAAAAGTCTGTCAGGGAATACTGGGAATTCTGTCCAAGACAGGCGCTGTTAGGGCTACAACGTCTGTTTTCCACTGTGACAGCTTAATAGCTGCCATGTCTGATTACGCACACACACTGTGAGTGCATGAGAGCGGCTGGAAGCGGCACAGCAGCTCCTTAACACACAGATATGCTCAAAGAGTGACATGTAGAAGCAATGCACAGCTCTACAGTACACAGGCAAACATGTGCCTCATGAGCGCATACAAACAGGTTAATACTATACAATATATTTTGAGATGTCATCATCTTTTGCAGCTTCTTGTGTGATTACACTGGGATTTAACTAATGATGTCGAGTGTGCTCCACTGCTATGATTCACTACAGAAGCTTGTATATGTGAAACTTAACTGGCAAACCCTCACGCAAACTCAGGCTGGCCATGGAAGGCCTGCGCTGTCTGTTAAAACCATTGACTGTAACAGAACTTGCCCTCAAACGCATTTCAACTATTTATATATTTTTATTCATGAAAGAAAGAAAAAAAGTTGCAAGAGTTGCATCTTATAAAAAGGACTATAGGGGGGGGGACACCCACTGGCTTACAGTATGTTACAGTACATTAAAAATATGTTTTAATGTGCAGTTAAATTGTGAGCTCATGCAGATTTTTGGAATGAAAGAGCCCCTTATTGATAGATTTTTTTTCCTGGGAATCAACCATATGAGACTATTTAAAATATGTTTTAGTCAGTGTTTCTCTGTTGTCAGTAATTCGATGTGTGTGAGAGCCCTAACTGGCCACATTGACCACAAAAAACTAGAAGAAAAGAAGACAAGATGGTTAAAGACATTGAGAATGAACAATACAGTCAACAGAAATCTAGCTCAACGCTGAAATTAAAGATGTCTCTCGTTTACCTCCCCTGATTTTCTACATTTTCCCCCTCTTTCCTTGTCCGTTTTTTCTCCTCTCCTCATGTCTTCCCCTCTCTCTCTTTTTTCTTCCAGCTGTGGGTTGTTTGATGTCGCTCTGTCCCGTCCTGGCCAGCTGCCCCAGAAACCAAATGAGGGGTTCTGTCATCCCACTGACACCTGGACGTCCCCTAACCACCGGTTACTTCCCTAACGACCAACTCCTTCCCTAACGACCATGAGAAACACCGGGCAACCACCGATCAATCACTGAAATTCCTCAACAGCTGTCTGTCAGTGATGGCCGAGTGTCAGGATGTAATATTTTCACTCTATAAACATGTCTTTTTTTACATTTTACAGGCAAATGCATGACTTGGATGGCCTGTTACAAGACCTAAGAAGTATGATGTGTTGCTACTACTGTTTGTAATTGACAGGAACAGGTGCAGTAAGTTGTCCTTTAGAATGCGTTTGGGGACAAAGACCAAGACAGAAGTGTTTACTGTGGCGTTTACAGCCCAACAAGAAAACTGTGACAGTGAGAGTGGTTGTATACAGTCATTACAGGTGACTGACAAGAAGACAGGGGTCTGTTAAAAATACATCCAGTGGTCTCCGAGCTCACCTCTCACCTTTTCCTAATTACAGGCTTGAGAAGCTGTGCAGGTGAAGGCGCACACACACCTTCTGACACCATAAATACACCTCTCTGGTCAGCTACTGCAACCACATACCTCCGGGGGTCAAACAGAAGAGTTCACACATTGCGACGTATGTGCTTTTCATCCTGCAGGTTGTATATACCTGCCCACGAATGCACGTGAATGTAAGTTTGCAGGTAAATTTCAGAGCTAACCACAACCTTTCAGATGTGCCATATATCAGGCTGTGGGCTTGTTTGTTTTGATTGCCATTCCTTTCTTAAGTGTCTCGGTCAAGCGATGCTGCACTGAGGGGGTACACAAAGGGTAGTTTTATTTGTACAGTGTGTGTTTCATGATGATGAGGCGAAGAGATGAGATGAAAATTCAATAAAATGTCCTCATAATGCGTTTGGCCACCATGAACCCCTCAGAAGAGCGTCAATGATAATTGGCATAGACTTTCCAAGTCTCTGTAACTCTGTTGGAGGGATGAACGCCATTCTTCCAAAAGATATTCCAAGATATTATCACACTGATGATGGCGTTTCATCACAGGATAAAGGTGGTCACTCGGAATATCAGTGTATTGACGTCACTTCCCTCTGTGGGATTAAGTGGATCCATACCATGCAAGGAAAGTGCCTCCCATAACGTAACAGAGCTACTAGGAGCCCTCATTGTGGGGGCATTCAGGTCTATATACTGTAGGTTTCGTGTTGTACACCACCCATGCACTTGCCAACTTGTCAAGAACATGCAGAAGGAGAAGCCAAAAGAGAAGCTATGGAGCCAAATGGTTATACCGCATGGCACATAACTGTATCCAGTGTTCAGTTCTGCATGCTGTACCCCGCTGTCTCTCTCCCTTGGCTTTCTGTCTGCCCTTACCACTGACTGTCCAACAAAATAATCTGATGAAGCATGACTCTTTTGACCATATCACTTCCCCCACAGCTGTCAACCGAATCTCTTTGCACCACTGAACTCTCAAATGTCCAATCTATGCCCCAGAAATGAAACCTTGTTCACTCTGACCTTTTCCTTTCATGGCCTACAGCCTTACATGCATACAGTACACAGGCAACCCTATGCCTCATGAGCATATATAAATACTATACAATATTTTACAGAGATGTTACAGTTATCTTGCTTGTATATGTGAAACTTAACTGGCAAACCCTCACATGTTGTAGTTGTGGTAAATAACTGACTACATCACAGATGAAGATTTTAACATCAACAATTAGCATGTAGAATATACAGTACAGTACAGTTACCTGTACAGTTACCCAACAGTATGTTAAAAGTTCAAACTCGCTCGTTGACCAGCTTCAACATTAAAATGCTGCTTACAGATTGACCACACTGATATGGACGGTTTATAGCATATTGAAGCAAGATGAGGGATGAGGGGAGAAATCGGGATCGTAGATGAATTGAGGAATTCAGAGACGGACCAGTGGCGGTGGGAAGACGGGGAAGGAACCAGGAGGGAGTTGAGACTCTGAGTCTCTTCTTTGCTCTACGGAGATTAGAGTCTCAGTGGTTCCTATATTTGAATCAAAGAGAGAGAGTGGAAAAAGGGAAAGACGAGGGAGGTTTGAGGGGGAGTCAAAAAGGAAGTGAGTGGATAAGGTGTGCTTAAGTACTTTATGTGCGGAAATGGGATGAGTTTGTGGCGTGGTCTTTGTTCCAAAACCTAGTTATAAAACTTCATATAATACAATGCACAATAATATAACACTGACAAGTCATTCTCACACAATGTGTACTTCTAATACTTCTTGTAATTCTTCTGATAATACTTCTATTCTACTACAGTAAATGTAGGACTTCTAATTGAGTATAGAGTACTGTGTTGTGGTATTGCTCAATTTCTTATATAAACAATCTGAATTCTTTTTCCACCACGGTCCTCAGTCCAAAAATCATGATGAAGTCGGGATGCTGCCCAGCGTTTTCGTACAAGTCACAGAGCAGGAAGGATGTTAACTGCTTAAATTTATCATGCAGCGCACATATGGAAGCATCTACATTTGCTATGTTTCCCTTAATTTCTCCAAGCGTTCCTCATAATTTGTTATTGTCTCTATGAATGTTTGTATACACTCAATTGCCAGTTTATTACATCTGGCTAAAGGTAATGCAGTCCACCTTCATAAAGTTTATAATATTCTTTCTATTTGTTTTAGAGAGGTGTTGATTCAGCTTTTACAATGAGAGGGCGTCTGGATACTCTCCACCCTCAGACTGGAATGTATTACAGAAGGTTATAAAACTCCATGATCTGATTTCTTTGAATACTTTTAAATCCATTTTTTGTTGTGGATGTTCTGTGTTGTAATACTATTTTGTTTTGTATCTATTTTAATTTACCTGATATTAGTTTGTGCTGCTGTCTGTCTTGGCCAGAAGTTCCTTGAAAAAAGAGATTTTTATTCACCTTTCCTGGTTAAAAAAAAAAGAGAGGTGTTTCAACATTTTGTCCAGCCTATCTTTATCAGAATCAGACTCAGGTTTATTGTATTTTTTTGCCAAGGAATTTGTCTTGGTGTTTTTGGTGCATAACAAACATAAAGTAAAAAAAATTATAAGGAAGATAGAAAACCAAGTACTAAAGTATATAAATATATGCACAATATGTACATAAATTAAAAAGAGCTGTACAGCTTGTGCAGGAATGTTCAAAGTATTATGCGAAGGTTCACAGTATGCAGAATACTTCGAATGTGCAAGATATTTAACAAAATGTAGTAGTCCAAAAGATGTTGTGCGTTTATGTAATGCATATATACGGAAGCCCTAAGCAGTAATACATTCATACATTTTATTTCCTCCATTGTCTTCTGATAACAAGTTAATTTATCCAGATCTTGAGTGATTTATTATTTTAGTTTATCTTAAATCTCACTTAAATCATACACTAAATTATGTTTTCTACAATGATTTAATATAGTCGACTATCTTTTTGTTTTCTAGAAATCTCAAATTCATTATGTGATTATTTTGAGCTCTCGAGAAAATAATCCTGTTATCTCGAGATAAGACATAAATAAATATCAACATAACTAACTTGAGATCTTGAGAGAACAAATAAAAAATGAACTCTCTTATCAAAGAGTCAGTAGACCCTACGTTAACGTAACATGTAGGTTCTGGGTTGGTGGATGGTGAGCATCTGAGAGGGTCCTGGGCCTTGTTGATGTTGATCTATATTGAGGGTAGAATGCAAAAAAGCACAAAAAACAGTCAGGAGGGAATTTGGGTGGAAAAATCAGACCCGTTTCTTCATCACACCTAAGATAAAAAGTAGACAAAGTGCTACAGAACAACCATGTTGGCGGCGGGCATGTAGGAGCAAAGAAGCTAACCATGCACATATTTTCTGGATGTGCCCCAGGTTGCGCTCCTTCTGGGATGATGTCGGTGCCACAATTAAAGATATATTGGGGTATGAAGTACCAAACGAAAGCAAAACTATGTACCTTGGAAATGTAACTGAAAATGATAAATATATAGTCAAGATACTACTGACTGCGACTAAGAAGACAATAACAAGGAACTGGTACAAGACTGCATCTCCTACCATAGAACAAAGGCTAGAAATGTACTGTATGGAAAAAATGACTTACCAACTTCGGCTGAAGGAAGATGTATGACATAACGAGAGACATGTGGACTGTATGCTGTATAAACCTGATTTGTACTCTGCTATATAGAATATGGATACCTGCAGCTGTGACTGTTTTATTTATGTTTATTGCTCTTTCTTTGTTGTCTCTTGTGTATATGGACAAAAATTTAAAGTCAGTATAATGCAATACAATTCAACAGCACCATAAACCCCGAAAGTGACATTGGAATCAACACCTCTGTAAAACTTTATTTTTTAAAATGGCCGCAGTACTGTCGCTGACCACAAGAGGGCGGAAGAAGCACAAACCGGATGCCGGAAATGAAGTCACTGTCAACGTGCGAAATTCAAACTTGAGTAACAAAACATCTGAGCAGACTTTCCTATGAGGCGTATTTAACTGATCTGACCTTCTTCAGCTCACAAATCCACATAAAATCAGGTAAAATCTTCATGTCGAGAAGCGCCGCTTTCAGTTAGCTCGTAACGTTCGTGACGTTGGTTTTTCTAACGTTAGTTTTTCGTCGTTTTAACGTTTTTTTGTTGTTTTTTAACGTCGACTAGCGTTAATTGACGTTAGCACAGCTCGGCTAACTTACCAACGTTTCTTTTTAACACTAAAACGAGTTGTGTGATTTTAAGCTGTGTGCTAACACCCTCCTCCTCCTCCTCCTCCTCCTCCTCCCCGCAGGGAGGTTTACCACCGTCCGGCTCGAAGCAGGGAGGATGCCCGTGGAAAGGATGGAGCACCGCGGAGCCGACGAGCTCTACAAATACTACGAGGTTTATGAGACCATCGGCTCAGGTAAACATCATCATAACCTGTTTAAAATGAGCTGCTTTCAGTGCCACGTCCTCTCTCACGTGTTATGAATCCTGTGTGTGTTTTTTAGGAGGCTTTGCTAAAGTGAAGCTGGGTCGACACATCCTGACAGGAGAGAAGGTTGCCATTAAAATCATGAACAAGAAGGACCTAGGGGTGAGTCAGAGAGACATAATGCCCAGTCAGGGGTGTGGTGAACCAGTTGTGCATGTTTGCATTAAACTGGACAACTTATTACTCAGTATAGTCTCTAAAATATCTGCATAATCTGTAAAAGCGTGCAGTCTTTAGTCTGTAAAATGTAAAATAACTGCCCAAGTTGAGGCTTAAAGGTCCAGTGTGTCAGATTTATGGGTCTCTATTTACTTTTATTTTATTTTTGTTATTTTTATATCTACAGACACATTGGGTGCTCGCCGTGTTGCACCGCCGTATTTTTTTTACAGCTGTAGTTTCTCCTTCACGCCTGGAACGGGAGGGTGAGATGAGGGGGTCGCAACCTGCAACTAGATGCCACTAAATCCAACAAACTGCTCCTTTTTAAAGCTCTGGTTCCTAAAGTGGGGGTTGGGACCCCCCCAGGGGGTCACAAGGCAGCAAAAGAGGGGTCGCAAGATGATTTTGAGAAATCACTTTTTTTTTTAAAAACTTTTAGAAATAGCATATTTTAGCCATAATTGTAACAAAAACATAAAAAAGTAGTAGTAATTTTCTTTGCCCCTTCTGACCCCTGATGACAGATTAACAACATTAGCAGCAACAACAGCATTAATATGTAACAAGGACAAATCATCTGACATCTGGGGATAGTAGGGGTCGCAAATCACTGGTACCGTTGTTTTGGGGGTCACTGTTTGGGATCCCCTGCTTTAAAGCGCTTACTTTTTTCTGACTAACTAAGGTTCTCAAAGATAGGAAACAAATTTGAGAAGATACAGCTGATATTGATAAATCGCCATATGGTTAATGCATGCAAAATCATGTTTAAAGGACAAAGTTATGATCGATTCAATGAACTGTTGTTATTTTGCAATACATCAGGCAAAATTTCACAATATGAACTTAAAATACACAAACATTTTCTTAATCTTGGACTGATTTGGACATCAGATTTTTGTAAAATGGCGACAGAATATGTTCATATCGTCTGATATTATTCCACTATAAGTTATAAGTAAAATGTGTCCTTTATTCTTCTCGTTCTTATATGTTGGTTGATGATCTTCATGATTTCTGCATACAATCATTATTTAAAAAAATGTCTGACATCAGTTACAAACTGTTTGTCGCCCCAGGACGACCTGCCCCGTGTGAAGGTGGAGATTGAAGCCATGAAGAGTCTGAGCCATCAGCACGTCTGTCGTCTCTACCACGTCATAGAGACCTCCACCCAGATCTTCATGGTGCTGGAGGTAAGCACACATACACAAAGAAAGTGTGTGTGAGTGTGAATATGATATTATTATGTTCATCTTCACACTCTGCCTGTCTTTCCTCCTCCTCCCAGTACTGTATAGGTGGAGAGCTGTTTGACTACATCATAGCAAAGGACCGTCTGTCAGAGGAGGAGACCAGAGTGTTCTTCAGACAGATTGTGTCGGCGATGGCCTACGTCCACAGCCAGGGATACGCACACAGGGACCTCAAACCGGTAAAAACAACCACAGATTTCACGAGAGAAACAAAATGTGTCTGTGATATTGTACACGTTTATTTTAATGTCTGCTGTGATGCTTGTCTCTTTGAACCGCAGGAAAACTTGTTGATCGACGAAGACCACAACTTGAAGCTCATAGACTTCGGATTGTGCGCCAAACCAAAGGTACATCACCACACTCCCTGTCTGAAGTCCCGCGTGTAAACATGATGTGTAAATATGTGTACATGTATATCATGAGGTTATCTCTCTCCCAGGGAGGTTTGGGTTATGAGCTGATGACATGCTGTGGGAGCCCTGCGTACGCCGCCCCTGAACTCATCCAAGGAAAAGCATACATCGGTTCAGAGGTGAGAGACGCGTGCTGTGAGCTGTTTACAACTTTTAGTACAGTCTGGGTTACAATTTAAAGATTCATCCTTATTTAAACCCACAAAAACCTGCATTTGTTTTCCACTGAAAGACACGATTACCCGCCTGTTCCACAATTCAGCGTTTTCATGGTGTCCTGATCATATTCGCTGGTGCATGACTCAGTGCAACTGAGCTGTGAAATCCCGACTGTTACACTTGAGGCTGAAATAGTGATGTGTGTGTGTGTGTGTGTGTGTGTAACCTGCAGGCTGACGTGTGGAGTATGGGAGTGCTGCTGTTCGCTCTTCTCTGTGGATACCTGCCCTTTGACGACGACAACTGCATGGTCCTCTACAGGAAGATTGCGGTAAGACATTTCCCCAGCACATCCTGTGATTATTGTGTGTTCTTATGGTCAGATTATTCCAATCTAAGACAAAACTAGAGAGCTCTTCTCATTTGTTTCTGTTTTTAGTATATTCATGTTTAATAATGAGTTTTTGTTTGTCTTTTATATCTTCAGAGAGGTAAATACGATAACCCCAGATGGCTCTCTCCGGGTAGCGTCCTCCTCCTCAACCAGATGATGCAGGTACACAATCTGTTTCCTCTTTTTATTTACTGTGTACTTCCACTTTTAGCTATTTTACTCCCCAGAATTACCAGTTAAAGGTCCAGTGTGTAACATTTAGGAGGTTCTATTGGCAGAGATGGAATATAATCTTATTGAATTATGTTTTCATTGGTGTATAATCAACTGAAAATATGAATAATTGTGTTTTTGTTACCTTAGAATGACTCCTTTATATCTACAGAGAGATGCAGGTCCTCTTACACGGTGTCCGCCATATTGCACTGACATATTCCTACAGTAGCCCAGAGCGGACAAATCAAACACAAGCTCTAGAGTGGGCTGCTTGGAAGGGGAGCGGTTGCAATCTGCGGCCTCACCGCTATTACATCCTACACACTGGACCTTTAATTACACACTGGTCTTCATTGCACAACAGTAGAACTCGGTTAGCTTTTGCATATCTTACAAATCAACTTTATGGTTTATGATAAAGTAATAATAATACTTAGAATATAGTTTTATTTATCTGTACAAAGATGTACAATATTGTAGACATGCTGTAGAGGACTGGGTGTGAAGTTGTAGTTTCCGTGTGTGTCCTGTAGGTGGACCCCAAGCGACGTCTTACCGTTCGTCAGTTGCTGGATCATCCCTGGGTGATGAAGGACTACAACAGCCCTGTGGAGTGGCTCAGCAGGCAGCCGGTACACATGCACACTCACACACACTCACACACATTCATACTTGAAAATTACAGATACAAATATAAAGATGTAAACAGAACTACAAACATCATCGTATCTTTTAACTGTTTATGGGCAAAATTTGATTTAAAACTGAAAAACAGATTTTTGTCACCACATATTCAGTAATTCTATGATCTTTAATATGATTATTGTTAAATTTTGTGCTCATGTATAAAAGAAGCATCTGTCCTGGTGCTTTTCTTGCAGCTTGGCCACATAGACGTGGACTGTATCACCGAGATGGCCGTCCACATGAAGCGATCGAGGGAGAGCACCATAGCGCTGGTCAAGGAGGTGTGTGTCTGTCCGTCCTCACGTTTGAGTGTTTAGCATTGATGTTTATTATGCAGATCAGTTCATTATCAGTTGTTTTTTTTGTCCCACAGTGGCGCTATGACCAGACCACAGCCACCTACCTGCTGCTGCTGTCAAAGAAGCAGAGGGGCAAACCTGTCCGCCTGCGCCCCGAACCAGCAGTGTGTGAGGACTCCTGCTCGCCACTGCACCAGGGAATACAGGTCAGACTCGGGGACCACAACTCCCAAAAGGCTTTGTTCTTTTTTCTGGGTGACTGACCGTCTTTACAGCTGCGTGTTCCGTACACACTCACTGTTTCTCAGTCAGGTGTTGTTGTGGATCTTTGTTGTTCATTCTTTATTTTCTCGCTCGCTTTCAGACAAGGGAAGTCCTTCACTACAGCGAGGATGAAGACGCCGTCATTGTGGGCTCTCTGGACTTTTGCTCAGAGTACATTGACGACTGCCCGTGGGTTTCAGACACACACTATACACCCCAGAGGGTCAGAGGACAGCCAGATGGATGCGCAAACAACAAAGACACGGTATTTTTGCAGTCTTTCATGTCCTTACAGACTAAGTTTGGATTAAAACCTTGTCTTAAGGCTTGTTAGCGATGGCAAAGGTCAGTACTCATACCACATTTATCTCTTCTTTGTGTTCCCAAAGAGGCTGACATCTCCATCAGCGGAGAAAAGATATGCTTACAGCCCGACCCCAGAGAGGGGGCGACCGGCGGCTCAGCACCAGCGCCAGGAGAGGAGGGACCGAGACCACGAACGAGCCAGTGAGAACAAGGAGAACAAGGAGAACATCGCCGCGCAGGACAAAGACGTTGACGTCTTTGCGTTGCCTCCTCCTCGAACCCCCGTGTCCAGTAAGAAGAACGCACGGCCCAACAAGAACGTGCTGACCACGCCCAATCAGAACGCAAACGTCAACGGCACTAAAACCAACGCAGTCACACCTAAAGGTAAGAAGAGCCTCAACCAATGGGCACAACGAAGTGCGGACGATGCAGGGATTCACCTCATTATACAGTTTATTTGTATACTGTAATTGTTTTTTGTGCCAAACAAGAGCTCTGAAGTACAATCTCTATTAGATTATTTGCATTAGCCAACTGGCCCTTCTCCACGTTGCTCTCTTTCATTTATCTGTCCCTCATGCAGCTCTCATAATCACAAGTGCCACATCCACATGCCACACATTTGCAAGTAAATTGTCTTCTGGTAATAAACTCATTTATTGGGCCTATTTTTTTTTTTATTCCAAAGCCACTCATATTTCTATGATTTAGCTGTCATTGCGCCACAGAAAAATGGACACACACACAGACTCCCTCGCATACACACTTATCACTGTCAACTCAAAGGTGGGGTTTATTATCAGGGAGCTAATTCTGTTCACTTATCTATAAATGAAGGACGCTAATATGAATGGAGAATCATTAAAGTCTTAATTATTCGTCAAAGTGAATCCTCTGCTCAGACGTCCGGCCTCATTAGCTCCCTCCATAAACTCGTCCACGGCTGACCCGGTTGGTGTTAAACCTTTTGAAATCTGGCTCGGTGCTGCTCTTTTTTTTTTTTTTACAGCCTCTTGTTCTCTAAGCTACAGTGCAGACATGCTGCCTCACACACACACACACACACACGACGTGTGGTCTGTGTGTGTCTGTCCCTAGGCGTGTGCTGTGACAGGTGTAGCTGTCTCTTTCCTCTGCTCACCGTCCCACGTGGGCTGTAGTGACATGTGTTCTCTTGCCACTAAAGCCTAGCTCTCTCTATATGTATGTATGTGTGTGTGTGTGTGTGTGTGTGTCAGGCTTTCTCTCTGTTTATACCAAAGCTTTTGTGTTCACAACTTCAATGTCAAAGCCAGCGAGTTGCATGCATAAGAGGCAAAGGGCTCTGCTGGTCACTTCCTCATTTAACCACCATCCAGTTTTTCTCTTTTATTTCCACTTAAGAAGCTTTGAGCGTTGAAAAAATCATTTTATTCCATATTGTCTGTTTTTGTGTCAGCCCTTATTGAAGCTGTAAGATGCTGAGTGACACAAACGTCAATAACCCAAACTCAAAAATGATAATTTGTCTGTTTTGTGCACCATTTTGTACACACCAAATCAAAATGTTGACATTTGTAGGCTGATTATTTTCATTACTGATTGTTTGATCTATAAAACATGGCTTGTTTTGTCCAAAACCCAATAACAGTTAGTCTGAAGCGGCGTGTATGAGGTTATATTCACTTTTTCTGAACCTAAGTGTGTATTGTGTGTTGCAGGTGGAGGCAGTGCCTCTAAAGAGCACAATAAGAAGAGGGCAGCAGAGAACAAGGAGTTTCCAAACGTTGAAATCCTCACCTTCAGTCCTGAGAGGAGGTGAGTTGGCCTGCAGGACGGATCGAAGGTCTGAGGTGAAAGAGTCAAAAATAGGAGAAATGATTGTGTTAGCACCAGACTGGGGTAAATACTGACAATAATGGGGCAGGAGGGAGGATTAAGATAAGATTACAGGCTGGCTTATGAGTAAACAACTCATTCTAAGTCAGGCTGAATGAGATAAACCCCTAAATTATTAAATAATTAGACAGAAGAGGTACACTTCTAAGTAAGTTTGATCAAATGTGATTAAATGTGAGACCCTGTTTTGCTCCAGGTCTCGCTCTCTGGACATGGCTGTCACAGGAGACAGCGGGAAGAAGAGAGGCGGAAAGATGTTCGGTTCCCTGGAGAGAGGCCTGGATAAAGTGATCACCATGCTCACTCCCAGCAAGAGACGAGCCCTGCGTGACGGCCCGCGTAAGATCAAGGTACAAAAGAAGTCACACACACCTCGTCACCTGTTCTGTGTCGCATGCAAAGTGTTGTGTCACATCACAGCATTCCTGTTTGTCTTTTTCCCACCAGGCGCAATACAACGTGACTCTGACCAGTCAGACCAACCCAGACCAGGTCCTTAACCAGATCCTCTCCATCCTGCCAGAGAAAAACGTCGACTTCACACAGAAAGGGTAAAAAAAAAAAAAAAAAAAAAAGACTCAGTCTCATCCTCCGTCCTCATCAGCAGCTGAGGTCTGATCCTAATCCTAATTGTCTTCCTCGCCCCTTCCTTTAGGTACACCCTGAAGTGTCAGACCTGGGGAGACTTTGGGAAGGTAACCATGGCGTTCGAGCTGGAGGTGTGCCTGCTGCAGAGGCCGGAGGTCGTCGGGGTCCGCCGCCAGAGGCTGAAGGGAGACGCATGGGTCTACAAGCACCTGGTGGAAGACATCCTCTCCACGTCCAGTATTTAAATAATGCACTTTCCTGTTGCGAGTCTGTGGACACTGGCCTGTTTGTGTCAGAGACATGAAGGATGACCGGTCGGTGATTGATGCACAGAATCAGACGGGATGTTGTCTCAGCACATTAATGATCAGTCCTTCATTATTCATAATAAATATTTAAAACGATCCATAGGCCAGCCTGCAATCCCCCAGACTATGTGTTACATTAAATTTATGAGCATTGCATGTCAGGATCAGTGTACAGCTCGACTTGTTTTATGTAGAATATTGTTGTTTTACTTTCCTTCTTCATAAGCTGAACAGGATCTATGTCAATCCTCATGAGATGAGTGTGTGTGAATGTGTGTGTATGTGTGAGAATGTTATTTACAGCATACCTTCTGGCTACTTCTTAGCATATTTATGTCTTAATGTTATTCTTCCCTGTAGCTGAAAAACTTAATTGAATAACATAAAGAACATTATTAATTAGCTGTCATTGTTTTTTGATGTACATGTTTACATTCCCTCCATCATGTTTTTACATGTTTGTCTCGTATGAAGTGTCTGCTTTTACTTCTTGTCGGTGCTTTTTGTAGTTTTAAACCGTCTGTAAGATTTCTACAGACGTGTAAAAGGACAAAATAAATAGTTTTAAATGTAACACGCCTGTGTTTATGCAGACCGATGATTGAGATGAATTCATCTACTTCCCTGACATCATATGCTCTTTTCTTTTTTTAATGTATTCATTCAGCAGTTTGATGGAGCAGTGGCGTGTTTTACACTCTGTCATCGTCCTTCTGTTCGTCTTCTCGGCTTCACTCCTCTTTGGTACACAGATTGATGGCGATAGTTTAGCTCAGTGACAGCAACATTTACCACCAGTATATAAGTGGTGAAAGGTGTCGGATGTCTTCAGTGTTTCATCACTTCACATACTTTTGGATGCAAGCTGTACTCACGTGTTGAATGGACTAATTGTTTTGAAAACGGAAACGTCAATGTGTGTTCAGCATTTTTAGTAGTAATACACGCACCTGGAGCTTACGTAAGATATATTTTATCCATGAAATTTAAACTTTAGATCATCTAAATACAGTTTTTATTCTGTGTTTTCAAGTAATTTTATAATTAAGATGAAGAATGATTTAGCTTTGACACTCAAAATGGTGGACGATAATTGTTATGGCAGAAACGGCTGTAGGAGCGTGATTGTTATGACTGACTAAAATGACTAAATGATGATCATCATTGCCTGCAACGTCTGAAAGGGGTAAAATATCAGAGTCCTCCCCTCCTCCTCCTCCTCCTCCTCCTCCTCCTCCTCCTCCCTTTTCCAAGACTAGATGCCACTGTCTTAACAGCGCTGCGGCTGATTGGCATTTATTCGTGGCAGGTTCTCCTTGGTGTCTCAGCAGGGAGGAGAAGGGTAATGGCGGGTTGAGAGGATGATAAGGGGGGTTTAACCTTAATAGAGTGTGAGAGAGGGTGGGTGGTGGGATGATAATTTAAGACAGAGGTGAAGGTTGGAGTTGGAGAGATTAATAATAAAAAATTTAAAAAAAAACATCCTGCTCAGGCTCATATCCTCCATATTATATATGGTGATAATGAATCCTGCTCGGCTGGAAGATCAGAGTTGTGTTTGTGTGTGTGTGGTGTAGACAACAGCTGGACTAAAAGCCAGCTGTCACCTTCCTCACATATAAGACAGACCCCCGTTCACAATAGATCCACTACATGAACTCGATTGTTCTTGCTCGCTTTCCTATTAAACATTTTGGTTCTATATCATAAATTTGGCGCCTTATGTTGTCTCATTTACTTCAACCTCTCAGTGTTTGCAGAATCCACAGGACAGGTCTTAAACAGCCTTAAAGCAACATGTAGAAATTGGTATTTTTCCCCAGTTTGATACCAAGCAAGGTCAACAACACAAGACATAGCGGCCAGCTAGTATTACTCACTAGTCCAACAGCAAGAAGCCCAGCTCGGCATAATTCACAAAGCTCTCACCAATAACTACGCAATGTCCATAAAAGCTTACATTACATTGCCCACTTGCCCAGCTCCTGTTCTGGCACGACACCGGCTCTGCTCCCAGTCAGCATTCCTCCACACCCCAGACCTGAAAACTAGACGTACGAGTGACAAGAGACACCATTCACCTGATTACAAGTCAGTGTAGCATCAACATGATTTAAAATCTGTTAGTTTATGAGAGAAAAGTTACACAATGTTGCTTTAATCCTGTCATGATCTGGTGCTCAGGATTCTTGTCATTGTCCCTCCACTCAAACAGGTGGCGCTGAAAAATCCCTAAACTCAAGCTGTGCTGTTGAGTCCACTCTGGATTGAAATCAAGAATAAAGGAGCACGCCTTGCACAATGTCCTGAGGAGGATTAATGAGTTCTGAGAAACAACAAACATACGCAGCAGTGTGAAACCTACAGCGGGCCTTTTTACTGTAACACAAGCGGGAGTGAGTTGACACACTTTTGGGAGCAGTGTTGGGTAAGTAGAGATGTGAATTTATGATGAACTGCTGTCATGAAGTTGTTGTGAAATGTTCAGTTGTTGTGATTGATTCTTGTGTGAATGCTCGAGCAGATTAGAGCAGCTTTGGTGTTTAACTGTTTTGTTTGTTGTTTTCAGGGAGAAATGAGGCCTCTGCTGGCGTTCGCTCTCATTCTACTTTTCCTATGTGAGTTTATGTTTCTTGAGAAATGCCATTATACCGATATGGTCCAACAATTTTTTGTGAGGCAGCTGCATGACACATCCATTTCTTTTTGTTCTTCTGACTACATATCTGTATGTTTCTCATTTTTCAGGGCTTCACAAGGCTCAGATGACTAATGACAACTTGTATGGAAGTCCTTCTAATGTAGGTTGATGCAAATACATGAAATTACTTCACTTGTGCTGCAATACAGAGGTCTAAATATGGATAAGAAATAGAAATAACGTAGTTAGGCTGTTAGATTAGGCTGTAATCAACATTTTTATTAACAATGGATCACAAGAGTGTTTGTATGTGAACATGTCGCACTCACAGGGATTAACCTGATTCATTATAACCAGACTTTGCAGTTCACCTCGGCTCTTTGGAGCATTTCAGGGTCTTTCATCTCATTGTTTTGATTTTCTGGCCCACGACTTTGCTGTTTTTGGTTCAGTCTTTTCGCTCTGATGAAGTCATTTTCAGCTCCAGCAGGCAGCAGAAAAGCACCAAAAACTGACTCTACACTACCTGCTGAACAAAGTTAGGAACTAGCTGCTTAACATAGTGGAGCATTTAGCCGCCAAAGAGCTGGATATTCCCCTCAGGAGTTGGTGGAGACCAAAAACAGAGTTAAAACAACAGAAATACGATTCTACTACCTCGTCTGCAAAGCATATGTTTGGGAACCACATCACTTCCTTTTCATCAGCTTTATAGCTCACATTTCCACATTGCACTTTTATTTTTTAGGTAGTAGCCAAGAGCAAGGCAGCGGTGTCCCTCCTCTTGTCTCCTCTGTCTCTGTACTCCTGGCTCGCCTCCCTCCGTCCCTCCATCCTGCTGCTCTTCGCCTGGCCTTGGTGCTTAGCCAACGTCGGCGTCACCCTGCTTCTGACCTGCCTCCACGTGGCCCTGTACCTCCTTCACATGTCCATGGTGGTCGGGGTTGTGGCCATTTTGACTCTCACGAAGCACAAAATGGACCCCGGCGGCGACGCCACCAATAGGAAAGTGTTGAAGAAATTGGAGTGGTGTTGGTGTTGCGGCCATTTTGACCCCCACAGGGCACAAAATGGCTGACGATTGAGAACGCGTTGGAGAAATTGGAGCAGTGTCACATCGAAACCAATCTGAGGATGTTTGTCTGCTCTGAGTTGTGCTGTGAAATGTTTTCTTTGAGTAAAGATCCACCTAAATTTGTTTGGACCTGCTTTTACCTTCATTTATTTAATGAACATACAACCGTGGTTGATTTTTTTACACAGATTCTGTGCTTAAATTGGCTTTGAGACACTTTGTAGGAAGCAAGAGAGGAAAAAAAAAACATACACTGATTAGTGTGCGTCCTCGTGACTTAAATGAGGGTGAAAATATATCTGCTGGTTTGTACTTTAACACACAGCCTGCAGTTGTCCACTTATCTATCTCTCTCATTTTCTCTCTCCTTGTCTTTAAATGTGGACTCCCAATTATCTGCGGATTGTTTGTGCTGTTTTCTTCCCATCTGCGGATGTTATCATTAGACATGTCTGTCAAATGGAGATGAGCGGATAAGAGAAAAAGAGATAGGAATAAGAGAATATTTTCTGCATTCATTGTGCCTTTTAAATGTGTGTTTATACAGTGCTGAAAAACACTAATAAAGGGAGTTAACAGGGAGAGAAACTACATGTGGTATAGGCGTTGAGCCAAGACAGCGAATGCTTGGCCAACCAGTAAACAGCGTGTGCTTGACACGCTGTGGCTCTCGGATCTCGAGGAAAAAGCATTGAAAATGTGCATGAAAAAAACAATTTTATCAAAAAACTATTAACACTCCAGCCTAAGGGTGTGGCCATAAAAAGAAATGGGTGAACTTTCCATGCTGTGTGAGTGTATGTGAAAGAGACAGACAGAGAGACAGAAGGGAAATGAGGCTGGATCATAGAGATTTATTACATGGCCGTGGCATCCTAATTAGCATAAAGACTGGACCGGCCCACTCAAGCAGAGAATTAAAAACCTTAATTGTGCTGTCAGCCTTCCTCTCTCTTTCTCACTGTTGACTCTACTTCATTCCACTCGCATTCGTCTCCTCACCGCTCTCCCTCTCTGCTTATGAAGTAGCCTCCGTCCATGCTGTTTAATTGTTAGTGATAAATGGGAAGCGGGATGTTTGTAATTGTCTCAGAGATGGGGGGAGAGGACGACGGTGATCGTCTGGAAGGAAGGAGAGGAAGAGAGAGAGGAGGCCATTTATCAAATGTTTGTTTGAAGGAGGAAAATTAGCTTGGCAGACACAGTCGAGGAAGGAGTTAGAGGGATTTGATCCCAGGCCAGACTGGACCTAACACAAGGAGCCAAAGTTTTCCAGTATAAAGCAATGTTCACATGGGATGGGATGGATGGTAGAGGTGGAAATGTTCCAATATCAGACTATTATATCCAATAAATTACCATAAACAATGGATTTAAGATGACATGAGGTTTTCATATCATTTGTTTGGTTTTCAGCCACTTGAAGCACAAAGTTTGAAGTACTGGCGCTTTCAGAGAAGCCAAACTTTCATAGCCAAAACATCTGAAACTGATAATTACAGTAACTCCAACATGACATCAACACTTATTGGCTTATTGCTAGCTAACTGGATGATGACAGACTGATTACTCATGACCTGCTGTAGTCCAATATCAGCGTCCTGACCACCGCAGAGTTCACGGTAACTACCACACAATTAAACGT
The DNA here is from genome assembly GCA_946959425.1 of Argyrosomus regius. NCBI lineage: Eukaryota > Metazoa > Chordata > Actinopteri > Sciaenidae > Argyrosomus > Argyrosomus regius. Next base: position 4,290,793 of record OX336883.1, read on the forward strand.
ATTTAACCAAATCGTATAGTTTCCTCTGAGCCTGGTAGCAAACGTTGCAGGTATTGGAAACCACTGCAGTAGATCCTCCATTCTGACTCTTTGTTACTAATGCTGTGTCTGAATTCAGATATTTCTACGTGGTACACTGTGTCCTGGCATAGTGTGCCAACTTCAGCAGGGTAGTGTTGTCTCAATTCAAGTTCGGCCATTCTTGCACCAGAAGTGATGATCGTAACATTTTACTACTTCTTCTTCGCCGAATCGCAACTGTGCGGAGCATTGGCGCCAACATCTGACTCTCATAATATTAATATAAAACATATGTATAACTTCTATTTGTAAAGTGTAGTGTTCACCACAACTGCTTCAGCTCCAGCGGCTTCCTCGGCTGCCATTTTCACAATGCTGGTGGTCCCTCCACCTTCTGCCACGTAGCCAAAATGGCGACCACTGAGAAGTTACAGAAGAGAACAACTTTCTGACTGATCTGAGCGCACCATCCACCTACCCACAGTGCACTGCATGTTGCCACAGTGTGAACAGTTTGTACTCAAAATAGCAAGTGGGGAAGTACGCAAACTGAGACACAGCATAAGTTTAAGGGCAGAGCTGATTGTTTTTCCTTTATTTTCTGTCAATAAAGATTATATTGAATTTTCTTCTTTGGGTTGGCCATCAGTGCTAATGTTAACTGCACAGCTCTTCTTGCTGACAAACCTTTTGCTGCCAGAGACACAAAAACCAGGACGCCAGAGACAAGCTAGAAACAGATGCTGATGATGTGTTTTGAATCACTCCTTCCTCCAGTTAATGCCTGAATAATAAACACAGGACTATATTTACTCCGTAATGGACATTAAAAAGAGATTTTAGGATGTTTGAATCATCGTTATATTTGAGAATTCAGGAAATAAAATGTCAGAGAGTAAATGTAGTTTACAGCTGCAAATTGAGGAGAATGAAGATGATGGATCAAAAGTCAAAGATTGGAATAAAAAAAACAAACACTTTAATAACAGAAAATCTAAGAACTAACTGATCTACCCTCTTTGATTTAGGTGATTTCAGGGAAAGTCACCAATGTGTCTCGACTCAGGGGGAAAGAATAGTTAATGTACGAAGGACTAACAGAATAATCAGCAGGAAGAAGGGAGGGAAGAGGAAGACGTAGAACAAGCATCGCAGCAGTGAAAGGTTTCTCTGGAGGAGGAGGAGGAGGAGGAGGAAGTGTTTTGTGAGGGTCAGTCCTGTTTGTGTGTCTCTGCTGTCAAAGCCTCTCCTACAGCAGCAGATGAGGTTAAGACTTAAGAGGCCAGCCCCGTTCACACTGCCTCTCCCTCAGCACTGACAGCTCGCCCACACACACACACACACACACACACACACACACACACACACACACACACACACACACACACACACACGAAGACAACAGCGCTCCCAACATGCATTGCCTTAAACTTTCCTCTTCACCTCGGTCCTCCTTCCTCCTTTTTAACCTATCTGCCCTTCCTCTGGATTTCTTCTTTCCCCTCTCTGTCTCTTGCTCTCCCTTTGCTTCAGTTTCTCTCATTGTTTTTCTGTTTCATCTTTCTTCTTCCTCTTCCTCTTCTTCTTCTTCTTCTTCTTCTTCTTCTTCTTCTTCTCTCTAATTGGTCTCTGCTAGGTTAGCTTAGACAGGCCTATTCATCATAGCACTATCCTCAGAGACAAACCCTCAGGGAGCGAGGTGGAGATAGACGGAGTCAGACGGGAGGGCGAGAGGGTCTGCCGCTTGTCAACGTACTCCTCTTCCCCCCCTTTTTTCCCCCCCTCCTCCTTCCTCTCCTCCCTCCCTCCCTCCTTTCCTCTCCTCTCAGTTCATAGATGTCAGTTTTGCAGAGGGAAGAGGGGGTGAGGAAGGGAGGGAGGGAGGGAGGGAATGTAGACACATTAGTTAGGCTATTAGTTCAACAAGCTGCTTCCATGCCTGTCAATGGTCCGACATCCACACGCTGACACACACGTACACACACACACACACACACACACACACTGTGCTCACGTCTGACATTTGTTACATGTAGTATCTGTGTGAGGGAGTGATTGTGAGTGACGGGCCGAGGGGGAGGAAAAAAAACTTTACATGGAACTACGTGTCTCGTCATTTCTGGTGTCCGTAGAAGGGGTGGTGGTGGGGGGTGGGGGGGTTTTAATGACTGAAACACAGCACATAAGCACTCAGTACAAGCCTCGCTCATCTTTACCACTGTCACTGTGTAATCATCATCTCTGTGACTTCAGTGTGGGAACATGGACGCTGCTGTAAAGGGCAACGAGCTGCATGTAAAAGCTCATTCTGTGAGGTCCAAATGTCTTCTGTGATAAGGTCAAACCACTTTTCTTTTTTTTTCCCCCACTGTGAGTCTGTCAGAGAGTTTCTGTTCGTTTGATGAGCCAACAGTCCGACCAGAGGAGGACCGGCTTTCTTCTCTTCCACTCTGAATTTTTTAAGAATCGCTTGACAGCAGTTAAACCAGATAATTATCAAAGGCGATGATAGAAACAGGTCTCATGCAAATACACGTGAAAGTGAGATTGAATCATTGTTCATCAGTTTGTAAATGTCACTGGGTGATGGCTAGTTCAACCAAGAGGTCAAATTATCTCATAATAAAAGGATTGATTAGACAAAAGGAAGAAAAATGAACGTCATTTTAAGCCTCAGGTTGATTTAAAACACAATATTTCACCTCAAAACAGGTTGTCTTCATACTTCTGAAGATGAATTCTTCATGATTTACTTCCAGTCCGAGCATTCAGTGTCTCAGTGTGGAGATCGGGGTAGTTAATGGGCATCTACCGTGTTTGTCTTAACACCCCAGGCATAGAACAAACAACAGTATAGCTACACAAGAAAAAACTGCCTTCTGGAAAACAGCCTGAGCAGTGAGATCCAGTTAAGTCCCGCTGTTCATCTGCAGTGATTATGTGATGAAATTTCGAGCAACATTACTGTGGTATTAGGTAGTGTTTTTGGCAACTTATTAAAGAAAAGATCTTTGAATTTATGTGGAAAAACGTCACCATGACCCGGTCAGTCCTCCCTGCTGACTCTTCAGCGAACTGTCCCCAGAAAACAGCCTCCTTTTGGGCAGTTAGAGCCGGTTAAGTCCCTCTGATGGTGATGATGTGATGTGATGTGAGCGAAACACTCAAACATGAATGTCTTTGTCTCTTTCCACTATGCACAGTTGGTCAGGATCTCCCTCACAACACAATCTTACAGCTCCCAGGAGGTTGTAAACTCAGGGACACTTTGTTGGCTGAGACATTTTTAGATTTACAGTGGAAACCAGGTCGAAACTTGTGAAAAGAAATCATAGATATCAACTTAATGATGTATATTTCAGGTTCTGGTTACAGATGACAACTTAAACTATCTACAGTACAAAGCTCAGGACATCATGGGTGCTATAGTGAAATATAGAACGGGATCTCTGGGGTCTAGAAGGTTTAGCAGACGACTGGAGTTTGTCGGACAGAAGTGCAATTAACATTCGCCTTTTTATTAATCATAACTTCAATCTGTCCCTTAACAAGTGTTTTAGTTGCCCAATCCAAACCATAACCTTAGCAGCCTTAGTTGTGATGTGCAGATATCATAAAAAGCAAGTATTTGATAATCTGTTGCTGAACGTTGCCGTATTCCCAGATCGCAGCAACAAACTTATTCGGTAAAATCTTCACATCATAGCTAACAGGTTGTAATAAACCAGAGGAATCCTTTAAACAAGCGAATACAAAATAAGAAATAATGCACCGTATGCCTGGTGCACATTATTCAGTCGTGTTTCTACATCCTGACACACAACATGAATACAGGGCAAATGCACACGTGGAGATAAACAGTATCGAGTAGAAAGGCAGAGTGGGGATGCACACACAGCCGTCATGAATATGCAACACATGTATTAGCACTCTCCTCACTCCATCCTCTTCTGTATGTTTTGTCAGTTTCATCTTCCTTCTCCTCCTGTTTGAATCAAAGGCCCTGCTCTCTCACTTCTAATATCTCTTCAGCATCTCTTGTTCTTCATCCACCCCCCTCTCTCTCTCTGTCTCTCTCTCTCTCCTGCATGAGCCCCTCTTCACTAATCAGCTGAGGCCCAATTATACTCAGTTGGCCCCACACCTCCTCCCTACAGGGGCTCTGGAGGGCCAAAAAATACTGATGCTGACTGACGTTAATTTGCATGACTTCTTGGCCTCCATAAGTACCACTGTTGTCTGTCTCCTGCTTGCGTATAGGAAGCCAGAGGAGGAGGAAGAGGAGGGGAGGTAGAACATGTCAGTACCTAGTCATGTTATGTAATCCGGAGCAATAGGAGGAGGGTAAAGAGGGCAGAGGGCGTGGCACTGCTTTCTAACTAACTCAACAGTGTCAAATCTTCATTTTTCAGGCCGACACGATGAGACAGATCCTGCATCAGCTCTGTAGCTCTCAGACAAACATTGTAGCAGTGAAAGTATGGCCAAATTTAAGTCGTCTTCTAGCAAAGCATAGATTTTTAAACTATAGCAGTGCAAAATGAAACCATCCATACCTTAATCTGATTGTTTTTTGTCACATGCATCATAAGTACAGAGGGAGAATGTTTAAATTAAGGCCCTGAAGGCTCCAGATAATCTATGTGCACCAAAGCCTTGAGGTGGCGTCTGATTTTTAACGAAATCTTGACACGTCACGACAAAGGTTGGTTGTGGGACTCGGTTTCACAGTCTGGTTTTAAAATGCTTTAATGTTTCAGTTCATATTGTAAGAGACAGATTAAAACAGAAAAGGTCCAAACCAAACGGCAAGTTCCAAAAACTGCAGTTCCTCAAACGTCCACTTGAGGCTGGCTCCAGAAGTGAGTCAGTCTCCATAAGTCCCCATGTTAAAATGTCCAACTTCACAGCAGAAATAAACATGTTTACAGCCTGGTACAAAAAACAGTTTTGGTCTCTATAGCTAATTTCCCCGTTCATGACAACTGTACCGAGGGTGAATTTTTATACAACTCACCTGTTCAAATTATATTAAGGCTTAAAGTTATGCAGGATTAAGAGCATGGACGCTTTGAGTGACAGGTGAGTGCCATTACAGGTAGCTTGTTTGAGGACCCAGGCTTCATTCAGCCCACCTCAGCTCCACCGATGATCCATGTCTTTGCTCATTTTTGAATTAGCCCAGAGCCAGCGGAGGCAGGACTGACAAGATAGCGGCCAGAGCCACCACACTGTGCTTCAGAAACCTGTGGGTGACGTCACAGAGACTACATCCATGTGTTATACTGTCTATGGTAAAAACAGAAGCAGCAGGTATCCTGACTTTTAGTCTCTAGTCAAGCTCTAAAAAACACTGCATCCTACATTTCCCATGAGGCAACTCAACAGCATCTTGGTGAACACCTTTTTTTAAAGTTCCTTTCCCCCTCCTAGTGTTGTGTCTTCCTCCTAGCTTCACCAGAGCTACCGAAGACATTGTATAGCTGATGTCACAGGCTGCGTCTCAGCTCCCCTGACCACTAAATTGACTTTGACATGTAAAATTGATGCAATATCCCTTTAAATCAAATAGTTTTTAATCACACTGTTACAAACTAACTGACAGTAAAACCTGGGCAGTGTAGGAATGCTGGTTAGTCTGTGGAGCTCAGTGGGGAAAAAACCTCAGCGCGTTAATCCAGCCCTGATTGCTGGAATAAAACAGTGATTGTTCACTTTCACTTGAGTGTTAACCATATGATTCACAGCCTGCCTTGAGTTGGCCAGGAACCAAAACAAGCTCAGACACACACACATGCACACACACATTAAGCGTGTTGTGCCGTCCTGGTGTCCTGGGCAGGCACCCAAGCCGCGGACAGCCCGGCCTATGTCTCAAGCTGGGTTTGTGCTGTTTTCTGTGTGTGTGGCGTGTTGTCGCCATGTCGTGGCTTGTGTCCTATTATCACCCCCCTTCCTCCTCCTCCTCCTCCTCCTCCTCCTTTCCTCTCACACACACACACACACACACACACACACACACACATACACTCACACATACACACACCTCTGCCCCCTCCTGGACTCGGCCAGCAGCCAAGACTGCAGCAGTGGGACACTCCATTCACTCAGAGTGGTGGTGGTGGTGGTGAGGAGGAGGGGAGGTTTAGCTGTGCCCCCCCCCCACCCCTTCTCCTCCGCCCTCCCCTCGCCTCCAGACAGACACCTTGAGATGAAATCTGTGTCCCCAGGATGAAAGCTGCGCTGCGGGGTCACACCGAGACACAAACCACCTCCTGCTGGAGGATGCTGGATGGTGAGGAATGTAGTATTGAGCTCAGCGGTAAACACGTGTGTGTGTGTTTATATGCATGTTGACTGCATGTTGACCGACACAGGACCTTTAACTTCCAAAAAATTATTTTTATTCTGAAGGACCAATAAAATTATGGCAAATATTTACAAATAATTACTTCTTAGCTTCACATTACAGGTACATAAATGGAATAATTCACCAACAACAGTCACTCAGGTGGACGGATGGACAGGTACACAGACTGAGTATGAAGAGATGCATCAAGCAAACTGCAATTTTATATTTCACAGTAAACTCAAACCCAGGAAATAAAATAATAACAATAATATTAACAATAGAAATATGAAAAAAATAAGCATAATATTCAAATTCACCATTTATTTCCAGTTTTCTGAACAAAATTGGTCACAATTCAGGAACAAAAAAAAACAAAAAGAAAATAAAAGAAGAGAAATCAAGTGATATGATATCTTTGGCAAATTCGCACTGCAGTAAAATACATTCAAATATTAAGACAACACACGACACACAAAGAGAAAAACACCAAGTTTTTGTTTGCAACTACTAGAAAATCGAATAAAAAACATACACATTTTTCTTAAAGAAGCATTTCTTTTTACTTTTTTTTAAATTCCTCCCCTCCAGAATATTTGAAGGCATTTCTTATCTTCATTTTGTGTTTGTTCATCTGTAAGTCTTTTCTGCTATTTTATATGTTTATTTTTTGTACAAGAATCTATCATTTTAAAACAGGCATCACAGGCTTTGGTGAATGTTACAGATATGTTTTTTTTTCTTCTTTTCGTCACGTTTTGTTTGAATTTTTTTTGAAGAATAGAGCAAGCTGAATCGTTAAAAACCTAATTATCGTGTTTGCGTTCGGACGTGTTTCTTTCTGTCTTTTGTTTGTTCTTTTCTTTTTTTTTTCCTTTTTTACCAAAACATTACAGATATAAAGATCTCTTTAACACCCCAGATAGGAAGCCATGGACACAAAAAAACTCCAGATTGTTACACGAAAGGCCACAGTAAGGTGAAAAATCATGTTATCTCTTTTTTTTTTCTTTCTTTCTTTTTGATTGAAACATCTGCTTAAAAAGCACAGTTGATTTTCGTAGGCTGAGAGTCCTGTGTGTTTCTCCTCTTCCACAGTTGAATAATATTAAGATGTACAGAACATTGTAACACTTCAGTATGAGATCTGTCCAGAGCCTAGTTATATCAGCAAGCATGAAACAGATTGTGCCACTAATTGCTGTCAAGATGTGATGCTGAAATCCCCTCAGGTTTTCTTACGAAGGCAGTAGCCATCTTCATGGATTCATATTGAGATACAGTCAGGCGGTGCACACTTGGTGAGAAATCATAATAAAGAAAAAAACTCATTTGCATTTAATTCAGTTTTCTGTTTGATTTGGAGCTGGGAGAGAGAGAAAAAAGGGGAAAGAGAATCAGGATGCGATTGTATTTTCATGGACAGTAAACTGTAGCAAAGCTGGAAATGAAATGTTTGATCTGCTTCTTTGTGTTTTAAAATGCTCTATAGATACACGAAGAGAAAACATGAACATGGTGATAGGATCTAGCAGAATATCCGTGGGCCAAATAAAAGATACCGGCAGCAATATTGCCATTGAAATGACCTCGCTTTGGCACAAAACACCACCGCTTCATTCCTATGCAGAATTTTCTGACAGGACAGTGAGCATCACGTCTGAATAGTCAGAGAGAAAAGTAAGAAAGGAGAGCGGGGGGAAAAAAAGGATTAATAAAAAGGGCTGTCTGAAGAAAGAGGGAGGACTTTTTGAGGAAGGTCACAGGCCTGAAATCAACAGAATAGTTTTAATATTCCTAATCCGGGGTGGTGTGGCAGTGCTACAGGACGGGTTGAAGAGGAGAAGGGTGGTGGTGGTGGTGGTGGAGGGGGTGAGTGCATGAGATATGATGAGATTAGGGCTGAGGGAGGGGGGGGGAAGAAAGACGGGATGAGCTTCTGATGGCACAGCAGGTTTGGCCTCCCCTGGGGAACACAGGGGCATGAGAGGAGGGGCGATCACCACTCGGCAAAGGACAAAGGGAGGGAGAGAGTGTGTGTCTGTACTTATATTTATATATATATGTGTGTGTATGTGTATGTGTGTGGCCTCTGCCCGCCGTGCTTCCTACAGTACCACCCACAATGACAGTCCCCCCTCTCGTCGCCACAGTCAATGTCACGGCTGCCAATCGGAAAACGACTGCGAGCCAATGAGAACCCGTTCTCTCCCCACATGTGAACCAATTAGGTCAAAGCAATGGCAAGGCAAGCTGTGTCACTATGAGATGCATAGTTAACAAAATAATCTTGTTAATGTATCACTGGATTCGTGGCTACGCCGGAGCGTACGTGGGGTGCTGAATTTGGCCGGTTTGGTGGAGGCACGGCTGGATTCACCTCCTCAAGGAGAACGACTCTCAATCGATATTTCTGCACGTTTACAGTAGTGTGTGTGCGTGAGTGTGTGTGTGGAAAGATGGTGTAATTCATTTAGAAGACGCTCTGGTTGAATAAGAAAAGCAATATTAATAAGCAGACTTGTAATACGTCTGTTGCTTACTTGGCTTTTTGGGATATTTTGTGCCTTTTTTCAGTGTTCACTCACAGTCAGGCCATGTTTAGCCCTGATCCAGGGTCGCATATCACGCATCACGGTCCTGCATGGATATCTCCCAGATATATTCTCATAAAATATGAGCGCATATTGTTGTATAGATACAGAAGATTAGATTAATGTTGGAAATAGTTTAGCATAAATCAAAGTATCAAAACAAATTAGAATTTTGACCGGACGACGATGCGAGATTAAAAGTCAGAGGATCATCAGAGTTGTAGCTGTTTATCCTGAGGGGGGCGTGAATGTGTGTAGCTAAAGGTCATAGCAATCCATCCAACAGTCGACCACATGCCAAATTCATGGCAGCACCAGGGGAAACGTCAGGCGGTCATCAAAGATATTTTCTGGGGAATCAAAAGGGCTGTATCAAATTTGGTGGCGACACGGGGACCAAAGTCATTGGGATTCATCCTCTGGGGAGCATGAACGTCTACACCAAATTTCGCTAAATCACATGGCTGAAAACATTTATCCCATCAGAGAAAGGACTCTTTATTACTCTATTAAAATCAGCTGTAGCGATGCTCCACAGCAGAACATTCAGTCCTGTCACTGGCGGCTCGCAGCAATACTAACGATTAAAATGAATGATTAATTCACATGACTTATATTGACTTTAATACATTTTGTTTTGTTACTTTCCAGCCGCCTGACACCGTTTGTACAACAACATTCAACATTATCATCAGACTGACTCTGTGACGTTTCAGGTTATATTGATGCAGAACCATGACGCGTGAGTATAGGGTGCTGGATCAGGGCTCGCTCCTGTTATCAGAGGTGCAATATATGAAAGTTATTATCTGATGTTGGTATTGAAATTAGCACTAGTACTTATTTGTGGAAGGCGTTATATAATCTACAACCTTGTGTTCGGTGGGCAGATAGGCAGACTTTTGTTTAAGGAGTTGCAGGGAGGGACGCTGAATCTTTGTTTTAGTGATGCGTGGTCAGTCAAAGGGGAGGGGGGTAAGTGTCGACATATAAAACTAAAGGCACTGTCCTTGTTTTCAGCTGGTGTGGTTCAGGTTCAATAATGCCTCAGAAAGATCAAGAGAGAAAAGACAGAAATAAGGAAAGGCTCCTGCTGCGATGCACGCTGTGGCAGCACAGTGGGTGAGCCGTCATAAGAAGAATCTTCTTTAGAGTTGCGTGCACACAACTTTTTAAGGTCTACATATGTAAAAGGATCCACTCTATCACTATTTCAAAAACCCAGAAACAACAAAGATTGAGAAACTAACAGCTTTGTTCAGTGTTTATAGGTATATGTTTATATAGCTATATTTTATGTCTCACGCTTGCAGATTTGGTGCCTCCAATCTGTCAGCTAGTAAAACTACACAGTAGCAATTGAAGCGCTACGGTCAGCCACACATACCCAAAACAAACGAACCAACAGAGGAGAAGTAAACACTCGCAGACGATGGCTAAAAACAACACCACACACACACCTCTTAAGTCTTTTTATCGTAAAAGAAAGCTTCATCACTAAAATCTAAATTCAAAATGTGAATAATTGAAATTGCTATTGACATTGTGACTTCTCTTCTCGTTCACTGATTACTGTACAAATCTTGTATGGACAGAAGTGAGACAGGAAGCTACGTACAGGTTCAGGAAAGATGTTGCACCATTGGGCCACTTGAGAGGGATAACACACTGATTTCAGATCAGCGCCGGAGGGCAAATCTGTCCTACTCTGTCCTGTACATGATGGGTAAGGCCTCGACCCTGGTGTCATACATTGTCACAGCGCAGAACTGATGTAGGAGACAAATAAACCCCCAAAAAACAAAAAAATAAAACAGTTTCACTTGTTTTTTTTTCACGAAAGCAATGCTTTTATATAAACAATTTCAGGATGTCAAACAGCACAAGGACAAGCACTCCAAAAGGGGGAGAAGAAGAAGAAGAAGAAGAAGAAGAAGAAGAAGAAGAAGTAATGGTTCTGAAAGGAAGTCAAAAAAGTAAAAATGGCGCCTTTTAAATGATGATTGAGTCTCTTTGTGCTTTTGTAGTTAGTCAGCCGATCCACTAGGGGGGGCCCATCTTTGGGGAGTTTAAAGAGAGAGAGAGAAAGAGAGAGAGTGAGAGACAGAGAGAAAGAAAGGGTGCCGCTACATCCCCGGCTCGGTTCAGGAAGCTGGGATAAAAAATGGCGTCTTATTCGTCGGCACCCGTGTCAACTGTTACCAGGCAACAAACTATAAACAGGAAAAACAAACAAAAAAAAAATCGCAATCGGATCATATTTATAAACAAAGACTTCTTGTCATATTGAAAGTTTTTAAGATTTCATATTTCACTGCATCGTCGTCATCATCATCATCATCACTATTCTAGCACAACAGCGTGACACATATTATAAATCATTACAGGCATTCACTCTCATCACGGAGTGCAGCGCAGAAAAAAGCTTCTTAATATATTACTCTGTGTCTCCTCCATTATAAATAGCTCTTGATCAGGACTAAATCTTGGCTGGGGAGGTAGGATAGCACCTTCCTTGTACAACAACAACACTCCCTTGGTGGATTTTTGGATTTTGGTCTGATGTGAACATGTACGCTAGAGGGCTCAGATTGTAGCCTGTGCTTCACTGAAAGGCCTGTCCGTCAGTCAGAGGCGTGGATGTTTGTGGATACAGTTCGGAACACGTTCATCTTGCTACGACCACTCAAATTGACCGTTTGCTAAAGCCCACTCCCGAACAGCGATTATTCAATCATATCTTAGCAACTGTACTGTAACCAGGTGCGGCAGGCCTGTCAAGCTTTGGATCTCTGCACAGCTGAAGCCGAGTGCGCGGGGCTGTGGAGAGACAGAATGATACTCTGCATTTTAAGAGTCTGGATGAACATCCATGTCAACACCTGCTGCGCCTGTCTGTCTCCCTTTGTGTAACTTGTGTACATTTTGTGCATCTTTGATTAGTCTAACACTTCATCTTCATTTATTGCCTCCTAAGGTAATAATACTTAGATATATTCTACAGATTAGAGTAATATCTTGAGTATTATTAACAGTTTTTCTCAGGTGGAGCTGGCCAAAATAATCATTTTCGGCGTTCAGCATTTCTTTTCTGAGCTTCAGAATGAGCTGATGATATAGTGAGCTCATACTTTAGTGAATCTGGACCGCTGACAGTATAAAGAATGGATGTCGTAAGCGTGACATCACCCACAGGTTTCCGAAGAGTCGTTTTGAAGCTTAAAATTTGTAGTTGTACAAAGTAGTGTATAGTTGTACATGTTCATTTCTGCTGTGAAGTTGGACATTTTAACATGGGGACTTATGGTAGACTGACTCACTTCTGGAGCCGGCCTCAAGTGGACGTTTAAGGAACTGGTACAAACTACAAGTTACAAACCTACAGTTGTCACCATAGTAACCCCAACCAACGTTCACCAAGATCATATTAAATTTGCCAAACACGTCGGTTAGTCCTGATCTCTGTTTACTGTTATCACTGTAAACTGCACATGTGCTGTGCGAGAGCAGAAAGCTTGACAGGCATAGCAACGGTAACTAGGGCTTAGCGAACGGTCAACTGTGAAACAGACTCCCATTAAAAAGTATCTTATCGAGTAAGCATTGTGATCCCAGGGGCAATGTGTTGAATCTGCAGCAAAGAGACTGGAGTGATAATGATAAGGGAGGTTTTGGTCATTTAAAGTTATGAGAGTTGGATTGTCTTTACTTCACCGTAGCATGGCATAGAAAATTGATTGATTGATGTCGGGGCATAAAAAGTTTGTTGTTTGTTTGAAAAAAGTGAATTTTGTTCTAATCAACTCAAATAGTTTCATCAAAAATATTCCCAACCTGAAAACACAACATTTTACCCAGAAGATCACAATACAGCTTCAGTCACTGCTCCACTGACGTCTCAGGATTTGTAGATGATTGGTTAAAAACGAGCCTTGATATTAGAGGAGGGTCCAAATCGAACAAAAACACGTGAATGTATCAGTTTTTGACACTGCCATGCCAGTGTCAAAAACTAATGTGAAACTCATACAGTTTGTCTGTGATGCAGCCCAGCAGTGTCAGTCAAAGAAAATTCAAACTTCACTGACGTCAAAAATTTGAAATCTTTGTCCTCATTGTCGTCCGTGCGCAGGCAGGTTTGTATTGAGCGGTGCTGGTGCTATCCGTCCCTCCCTCCTCTCGTCTCCTTCTCGTCGTCCTCCTCTTCTTTCAGTAGGAGGAGGGGGTCAGTGGCGGTCGTAGGCGGAGGCTGTTGCAGTGGCAGCAGGGCCCGCCCCCCGTGATGTCGCACTGTAGTAGTACGGTGACCCTGGGAAGAAACACAGAAAGAAATCCCTCATTCAGTTCTCTTAAATTTGTCTAAAAAGTGGAATTTTGTTGAAAGATGAGTCCATTTTACAACAACTGGTCTTGTTTTTGTAGTTTTGACTTATTTTTTACATCTTTGTGCTAACCAGTTTTTGTAATCTGGGAACATGGCGACACCAGATTATTTAAGACCTGCATTAATTCAATTTATGACCACTTGTGGGCAGCGCAACAAGCTTTAAACACACGTTGACATATTATCACTTTATGACGTTGATATGGCGAAAATGTTAGCAAACAGTTGCTTATTGCCAAAAGTAGATATGGCGCAACATTAGCATTTATTTGGAGTTGAGCTCTGCTTTGGTTTGCACCAACTCCTTCAGAAATATCTGGTTCTTTAGCTGCTAAATGCTCCCGCTATCTTCACCAGAAACTTTGCTTCTCTGCTGTTTGGTGCTGAGCAGGTAACATATTGTGGTTTTATTGGAGATTTTTGCTGAAAACAACTGCCTGGAAACAAGGTGAGAGTGGATCAAAACAGTAAAGCTGAGGGCTGGAAAAGCAAAATAAATAGGCCTAATATGCTCCACAGATCCGAGGACAACTGCAGAGTTGCTATGACTATGTCACTTGAAAATATTCAACAATATTGATTGTCGCAGCTTTAAATGACTATTTGAATATTAAACCGGCAACATTAATCCTTTACTGGATCGCTTGATGAAGACGTACAGTCTTCAGTACACGGTAAATTAATAAATCATCTTTTTTGGAGAATCTATTCAGATTGTTTTTGGCCTTATGCCTTCACAGTACACCTGATTTTTTGGGATGTGCTACACTACCTTGAGGAAATCTGTTTAAAACTTGCGTGAGTGTCTCGTGCTTCTGCTTAGATTTCTTCCTCCACTGGACTTCTGTAGAAATGTCGTCATGTTCACGGATCTGAGCAATTAACTTTTTTTTATTACAGATAGGAATGATGTAAAAAAAATACAACCCGAGTTGTAATAAATCTGAATTATCCTTTGACTACTCGGAGTGTAAATGTGGAAATGAGCAGCTTCAATTTTCTGTTGAGATTATATTTTACTCTGAATGTGAGCAGTGAAAGGCAGGGGATGAGATGACATGAGCTGATGAAGCTAATGACAGAAAAAATTAGTCTCTGTGTCGTGTACAACCAATAAATGAACTCAGTCTACTTTCTGACACTCTGCTCTTCATCTCCCACCTTCACTCGCTCTCTATCTCCTACACACACACACACACACACACACACACACACAATCTAAGTGACAGTCTAAGCTGACACACTGAGTACAGCTCTACTACCGCTGATCCCTTGAGTCTATTCTCTCCTCAGGGAAGAGGTCAATTCAATACTGTAACCCCAAAGACACACAGAAACACACACACCTTAATACACACAGAGTAACAACCCACCTCCACACACACACACACACACACACACACACACACACACACCTGTCTCTGTCACTTCCATCAATCAGCCCAGCTGTGTGTTGACAGGTTATGTCTGTCCACAGTCCAGGTAATCTCAGGAGGCTCTTTGGGGAAGTGAGGCATTAAGCCGGCCTGACAAACTATTTAGTCTCAGTCAAGACTTCAGACGCACTCTCTCCCCCTTTGCCTCTTCTTTTTAAACTCCCCTTTCTTTCATTTGTCACCTCTACTCTCATCCTTCCTTCCTTCCCCGCCTTACCTCTGCTTCACCGTCTCTCCGTTCCCCTGCCATCAATCTTAAACCTTTCAGTGTCTCCTAATGTGCATCTTGTCCTCATATTATGTGGCCGCTCATCCGTTATCATCCTAAAATTCCCTAACAGTCTCTTCCTCTTCGTCCCCTCGTCTCTAACGTCATTTTTCTTCATCGTCAGTTCACTCCTTTCTTTCCTTCTCCACCTACCTTGCATCTGTCCTGCCTGGCTGGTGAAGAGACTGGAGGAGCAGCCGATTTCCGTCCCCAGGAGAGACCCATAATCCTGCTGAAACACTGGGGACAGAGAGGTGGGAAGGAAGGAGGGAGGGAGGGAAGGAAGGAAGGAAGGAAGGAAGGAGGGAGACGAGAGGTGAGGAGAGGAAAGGGTGGGGGCACACTACAGGTCAGCACGGCAATGACCTTTCTCACCTATTGACCTTCACACCGTCACCCCCCCATGACTGTTTCACCTTTAAGCGTGGCCCTAAAATGGCTCCCTGCAGAATGACTTTGACACTGACTCAGGGTTAATGTGTCCTCGTAAAGACTGACGCAAAGATGTGAAGACAGTCTTTCAGCGTCACGTCATGATGGTTTTTGGAAGGTGAAGTTGTCTCGTCGTAAAGATTGATGGATTATGTATTTAGCTAATGATTATGATGCTCTAGCCTTGAGCTGGGAAACCTTTATCATGGGACATGTCGTTTTATAACAGGACATTGATGCAGCATTTGATCAAATACATTTTTATTCTGCACACCTCTCTTCAGGTTGTCTGAGAACAAGTTTTTAAGACTCATGTTGCCTTTCAAAGTTAATTAATTCATATAAGCTAATATTGCAGTCTCGCAGATCACTGCTGTTGGCAGTTCAGCTCAGTCTTAGTCCTTACTGTGAGGATGACTGCATGAAAAATGAAAAATAGGTGGTTGAAATGAACTTCCTCCACAAAAACTGTACAAAATGAAATCCTGCGAATCCCAAAATGCAACACTGATGATTTATGCAGATAAATGCCTGTTAATCAGTTCCTTCTCCTCCTCCTCTCTCCGTCTGTCTTCTCCTTTTCTTCAAATCCATTCACACCCTAAATTGCCGGTCTTTAAAAAAATCCTTCCACAGAGCCATTAGTATGTCTATGATGTATTGTACTCTATGGTACAATACAGAAAGAAATGTAATGTAATGAAAAGATGAACAGCCGAGCATGAAAGATACAGCATATTACAAGAGTCTTAGAGAGGCCGGGGCTGGGATGTGAGGTAGAATGAAATGAAATTCATTGATACAATTATTGATCCAGTTCTGGTCAGCAGAACTGCGCGCCGGGATACACCTACCTAATAAGCTGGGGTTAGGAAATCTCCACGATTCATTGTATGTGGAATACTGGGGATGAGAATATGGACTTCCGGAAAAATCTCCACCTGAAAGAAAACACAGAACAGGAAACAGAGCTTGTTTAGAAACAGCAGAGGATGGAGGGGACGATCTTTTATTTTGTCCTTGAGAAATAGGATGTTTTACTGAGTCCTACACACAGCAGTATGTCTGTCATTTCTGTACCGACTGTGTTAACCCACGAGGAGGAACCCAGTTTGGCTTCTGACTGCCTAAACATTCCTCTGAAATATCTAGCTTCTCCCTCTGATCGCCAGCAGTGGATGACGAGATCGACCAGAGAGAGAGAGAGAGAGAGAGAGAGGCCAGACCTTCATTTAGAGTTCAGTGTGATCATCATTATTTTTTGTTTTACTGACTAACTGATGCATAAATTAAGTTCATGATTGCAAACAGTGATCAGACACCTGGAAGAGCGTGACCTTTTTTTTATTGCTAAAACACTCGGGGCAGCTAAACGAGGACAGAAGCTTTCACTAGAGTTAAAGCTTTTAGGAAGGTGCAGCAATGATTGGACAAACAGGATATTTTGAGCTGAAATATTAGCTGCTGCATCTCATTAAAAACTATATATAATAACTACAGATACATGCTCCAGAACATAACTGAAACAATCATATCTTGGATATGAGTGTGCATGTAAAAGCACTGTTCTCATCAGGGGAATGACATCATTAGTTGCTTGTTTAAATGCCTAAAATTACCTGTTTTTATGTATTTAAAGACCTCTTGTATGAAACTAAGTTATCTGTCAGAAGCAAAGGTGTAAATGTGACATTACAGGCCAACAAAGCATGTGACGTTGTTTCCGGTTACCTACTTAAACTAATTTATATATATTTTAAATAACTGTGATCTTTCCCCACCTTTACTAAGTCATTTTAGTGTCCACACCCAACCAAACCGTAACCACAGCGGTGGTAGATGTCTTGTTTTTAAAGACGATGACGAATGTCGTCATTTAGTTTGATTTCCTTCTCTCACAGTGAAGCTTTAACCTTCCCTTCGTCTTCAGTAGAACGCTTTGCAGACTAGTAGAGAGCGACTGAACTGGAGATTTCAGTCCTCCTATACAGTGGATGATAGCGTAGCTTTTCTCCCTCATTTACTACTCACTGTCTGGGGTCTACTCTTCCTCTTGTCTTCCCCCTCCCACTCTTCCCTTCACCCCTTTCTCTTTTTATTTTTCTCTCTCGTCCTCTGGCCCGCCTGACTACAGCCCGCCCGTCACCCTTCACATCAAAACAACATTCTTCCCTATTTCTTCTCCTCTTTTTTTATCCTCCATCTCTCCGCTGACTTGCTTTCTCTTTTTTTTTTCCCCTCCCCGACTCTTTTGCTCTTTCTTTCTTTTCTCCTGAACCTTCACTCCTCCCGGGGGATCCCTCTCCCATAGCTGACAGTCACAGACCCTGATGCCCCCCCCCACCTACCCACCACCACCACCACCAATCCCCACCTCCCCCCCCCTCCATCCCTCCTCTCTCCCTCTCGTTCTGTCGGTTCTGCCTCACTGCTCTTCTACACCCCCTCTGAGTGTCAGCCCCCCTGCTGCAGAGAGAGAGAGAGACAGAGAGAGAGAAGAAGAACAGCAGAAGAGAGTTGCTTGCTTAATGAAGGTATGATATTAGACAGAGCAGACAAAAAGGAGGATAATTTGCCTGAGAAGTGCTGAGATAAAACACGGTGAAGCTGGAGAAGCAAAGTTGGGAGATTATCTCCTCTAGTCCGTCCAGTCAGCTCGGGGATTCAGGCGGCTTCGAATATTCACTGAGAAGAATTTAGATGTCGACACTGTGCTTGGTGTGTGTGTGTGTGTTCGGATGTAGAAGTTGTCTTTCTCGCTCTACCCTTTGTGTGCGTGCGCTTATGTGTGTGTATGTTTAGCTGCGTCTGTCAGGTGGGGTCGGGATGCGGTCTCCATGGCATCCCTGGGTGCGAACATCCTCCCCTTGTCATCACCGTGGTGACGGCAACGTGTCAGGTTGTTTAGGAGACGAGGGGAAGGGAGGAAGGAGGGGAGAGGAGGCTCAGGGGTCTCCCTTGTGTGGCTCAGTGTCAAGGTCGCACACACACATACACACACTGTCAAAAACAAACGCACACATGCACACAAACAACGGCATGCCAGCACACACATAAACATACACAGACCCAAAGACACACACACAAATATGCTGTCAAACCTGAGGAGAGGACGGGGTGAGCGCAGGGGGACAGGGCGACAGGGTTACCCATCTTTAGACGTGCTGTTCTTACATGTCCATTGAGAGTGTGTGTTATGTGTGTGTATCAGCCCACAAATTGTGTGTGTGTGTGTGTGTGTGTGTGTGTCACAGACTGAATGATTGGAAATACACAGAGACAAGAACTTGTAAACAACATTGTTTTGACTTTGTTTCACTGCCGTTGTTGCTTTTGTGTTTCTCTCTTTTCATTCCTCTGCAGTATACATCGCACTGACCACAGCCACCACTGCAAGGCTGAGAGAGACAGCGAGAGAGAGAGAGAGAGAGAGAGAAGAAGAAGAAGAAGAGGAAGAAGAAGAATGGCGGTCCAGGATTGAAACACAAAAGCGGCGTAGAAGGCGGAGTGGAAGGGAATGAATGAATTAGTCGTGGGTCACTGGTGATTCTCATTAAAAACAAATTACTAATGTTGAGGAGGGACAGCTGTGCTACTGTGGCTGGTTTCTAATGATACACAGAGAGGCACACACACACACACACACAACACGGGCACAAACACACATATAGATACTTATAAGTGCACACAAACACACACACACACACACACGGCAACCCCCTGGGAGCACTGTCAGCCCTAGTGTAGACAGACAAGAAGGAGGAAGTGGCAAAGCTAAGTTACCACCCCCTGAAGACACACACACACGCACACACACGCACACACACACACACACACACATGGGAATTCAAACAGATATGAAGGTACAGATATGCTCAGATGACGGGTGGCGAGAGGTGGATTAATTTATTACTGTAAAGGAAAGCCTGAGAAAAGTTGAAACTGTTTGAGTCAGTGTGTGTGTGTGTGTGTGTGTGTGTGTGTGTGTGTGTGTGTGTGGTAGTGTGTGTGTGTACTCACCAGGTACCATGCCAGTGAGGGAGGGGGTGGAGTAGCTGCCCTGTCCAGTGGGAGGAACATGAGGAGGGTAGCCTGGCAGAGTGGTGCTGGCTAGATCTCGACCTGTAATCACACACACGCACGCACACACACAAAGTTAACAATACTTTATCGATTCCATCATCAGGGGTCAGTTTTAAGTTTTACACACACTAGATTAAGGTTTAAACCTCAGCTGGGGCTTTTCTGTGTGGAGTTTGCATGTCCTCCCTGTGCCTGCGTGAGATTAAGGTTAACTGGTGACTCTAAATTAACCGTAGGTGTTAATGTGAGTGTGAATGGTTGTTTGTGTCTGGGATGAACTGGCAACTTGTCCAGGGTGTAACCCGCCTCCCGCCCTAAATCTGCTGGCATAGACTGCAGCCGCCCACGACCGTAATGAGGATAAGCGGTTACAGAAAATGGATGGATGGATGGGACTAAGGTGATGTGTGTTTTCTTCCCTGTGCTGTTTCAAATTTTACATCTGAGCTTCACTATTAGGTGTTACTTTGACCAAATTGTAACTTTTGTGCAGCAAAGGAACTATGAAACATGTTTTTAACATTAGTGTATCACTGTCAGATTAATTGCCATAAATATGGAGATTATGGTAACCGTGGAAACGATTAAAAACTCTCTAAGTGATGCTCTGAAACTAGTCAACGTCTCTACAGTAACAAATTAAGTTTTATTTCTTGTATTCTTTGCACCCGTGACAGTAATTATAATGAACACTCAAGATGAACAGAGCAGCATTCTCATACACTCTCATGCACACACTCTCATACGTTCATATTTAGTGAGAAAATCCTGCAGGAACACATTCAGGACGTCCCTCTTTCTTTTGTTTCTTTCCTCCTTGTTTTCCGTCTGCTGACATCTATTAATTTACCAACCCATCCCTCGTTACCACCATCACCCCCCTCCTTCCTCTGTCTGTCACTTGGTGGATTGGATATATAACTGCATTAGACTACATGACAGTGTGTCGGCCTAAATCATTTCTCTATGTTTGCACGCAGTAGACATTGGGAGTGCATGGAGAGGGAGCCCTCCATTCATCATCATCATCACACACACACACACACACACACACACACATGCACACATGCGTACACACAAGCGCCGACACCCTCCTCCTCCGCCCTGCACACACACATTTATCATCATCATAAACAGCTCAGATGTTAACACCATCAATCCCATTCACTTCCCCTCCACTTAACCACCACTAACTAACTGAGAGGAGGAGCGGGAGGAGGAGGAGGAGGAGGAGGAGGAGGAGGAGGAGGAGATGGGAAATGGGAAATGGAGAAGAGAACATAAAACACAAGGAGGAGAGAACAAAACAGAGAGAATAAGGAAGACAAAGGTGAAGAGTAGAGGAATGAGCAGTGGTGGAAGAAGTATTTCTTTACTTTAAAAGTAATACTACAATGTAAATATACTCCTTTAAGTAAAGGTACATACTGTAAGTATTATCAGCTTCATTCAGTCAAAATAAAGCAGAGGCTGATGTGAGGGTCATTAGTTTCACTGAAAACTAGAAAGGTCAACCTGCTGGTGGCGCTAGAGGAAAAGCCATTTGATCATTAAAGTCATGAGGATACATCCTCTGAGGACCATGAATGTATGAGATATTGCAGCCTGGACTGACTAACATTGCTGTACATGTTAATGATGTGGCTTCAATTCTAATTTAATTCAAAAAGTTGTTTGTGTTGTGTGTTAACTGATTACTATTTATTGTTCTTAAATATCACTGTCAATCTTAGAAATCTGGTATCAATAAATCTTTACTGGGAAAAAAACACCAAGGGGAACAGAAATGGGGGAAGAAATTGAGTTGTCATGAGGTAAAGCAAAGAAAAAACGTGTGTGGTTAAACATCTCAGGCTCATCCTCTCATATTTCTGTCCTCTTCACTTAATATTTGCCTCTTCACCTCCCTCCCTTCTTCTTGTGTTTCTCTCTCACAGATCCCCTCTTTTACTCCAGCCTCCTCTGTCCCTCTCCGCCTCCTCTCTCCTGTCTCAGTGTAGTAAAGTTTTTCTCTGTGTTTGACGCGACAGCGAGGCATTAGTGCAGACGGGCTACTCATCCGCTCAGGGTCAGTGCACAGGGCAAGGAGGAGAGGGAGGAGAGGGTGGAAGAGAGGAGAGATGGACTCTCTACAGCCCAACTTAGAGGGGGCAGACAGGGCCAGATCCTCTGAGGTGTGTGTGTGTGTGTTTGTGTGTGCACGCAGTGTATTTGTGCATATGTATGCCAGTTGTGTTGATGTATCTGTTCTCCACAGCTTTGCCGTAGAGGTCAACGAACAAGTACAAGTCTCCTCCGTGCTCACTTGCAGCTACAGATGAACACGCATCCTCTCTTTTACTGTCTCCCTATCCAACTCCTCCACATCAAACAGCCATCAGAGCAACATATGTCAAACCTGGAGGGAGTTGGAGGGGAGGGGACAGTGTATCCCTCTGGACTCGAGTGGACTAGGTCAGGGTCAGGGTGGGGAGAAAAATGGAAAATGCCCTACAGATTTGGAAAGATTGAATGTGTAAACGTTGCTCTACTGCGTGTGTCCGGAGTTATAAACACTTCAAGGATGCAATAACATTGCGTCAAACACACGGACGTCTGATCCCCTAGAGGGAGCTCTATTCTGAGAGAAAAGACAGGCAAAGAAATGCATGCATAATATTCAGCATGTGTGTGTGTGTGTGAATATGAATGTGTGTGTGTTTGCATGCATAAGCAGAAATGGAAATTTTTATCTCTCTCTCTTTTTCTCTGTCTCTCTCTCTCTCCTGACTTGAGCAGGTAATATTCCTCAGTGGTTTGAAAGGGCAAAAAAAGAGCCCTTTCCCAGATATCCCAAATTCCCAGCTCTATGATTCCCCTCATTACAGATGGGAACGTCGAAGCCTTGTCCAAGTGCTCCCTGGTCTACTCTTAATTAACCGCTGCCTCTCCCCGGCGCCCCTAAATGGAGACGGAGGAAGAGACGAGGCGCTCACTTTTCCTCAATCCTTCCACCTTTCTTTTCCTTCATTCCTCTGGGCTTCTCGCCTCTCCTGAGATCTCCAAAGCACTGACTCACTTAGAATCCATGTAGCTTCCTTTTACTGCTGATGTGGACTTAAAAGGCGTTTTGCTCACTGTGATTGGAATACCAATTACTGGGTTTTTATTCTATGTAATACTAATGTCAGACCTGTGTGCACTAGGCTTGATTTCTTCCATATAGTCATGAGACTCACACTGTAAGAGCAACAAGATCAGCTTAATTTGCTCTAAATTAGTATCTTAGCATTAGTTTGTGCCATGATCATTTAGTAATTTTATATTCTCACCTAATATCTTTTATGAATGGCTGTTGTTAATATGCTAAAAGAAGGTCATTGTACTGTTGGATTCATTGAAGATTTTTATGGGAATTTACTAAAAAGGTATTTGACTTTTTCGGGCCTCTAACATTGATCAAATGTAACTACATCGGGCATGAAAGGGACGCTCAAAAGGGCTCAAAATGCACACTAGAACTGTTTCATTTGTGATGTTGAAACATTTTAAATATTCTTTTTGGACAGCTAATTAGTGAGCGTGTCTTTTTTTCTTCATATAATTACATTTAAATTTTAACCTTCAGACCAGGACTGCAGTCATTTTTTAAGATATAAGATATTTTTTGGACTTTTCAGGCTTTGTTTGACAGAGATAACTGAAGAGGTTGAGAGAGAGAGATGACACACAGCAAAGGGCCACAGATTTAACCTAACTGCGCCTTCGCACATGGGGCTCCCACTCAACTGAGCTAACTGGCGCCCCAGGACTGGAGTTATTGCAGTTGGACGTCTTTCTTACCTGGAACGAGTGAATAGGACTGTGGACCGGACACGCTGGCTCCTAACTCCGCCCCTGTACCCGGATTGGCCAAACTGTTCTTCATCTCGTCCAGTCCGCCAGTTAGCGAGGCCATGGCCGAGTAATCTGACGTCTGGGCAGAGGCAGGAAGTGAAGAGAGAACAAAACATGAGATTTTCTGTTAGGTACAACATGAATATAGTGCTGGATGTTGCTTACAGCTGTGATCAATCTGTTTGTTATATCCTGCTACATTTCCAACATGCTGCCCCTCCCTCAAAGCAAAGAGCAAGGAAGCTTTAGTATGAACACACCACGCGCTCACACACACACACACACCCACGCACGGACATACAGAAACACACCTACAGCTGAGAGTTTATTGATCTGTTTACAAAGACAGGGATTTACTGTACAACCAGGTCCAACAGTCTATAACCACAGGATCAGCTTGCTCTTTCTCTTCAGCTCTCCTCTCTCACCCTTACACACACACGCACATACATCATACACATTGTACACACACACACACACACATAGTGGCATCGCATAGACCATGGCTAACACAAAGCCTCTTGTCTCCCCAGGTACCGACAACAATAAGAACTGTGATCATCTCAACACACGTACACGGTCTCCCAGTGCTCTTAACACACACACAAACACACACACACACACACACAAACACACACACACACACACACACACACTCTCAAACACACTCTACACAAGTTAAAACATATAGAGAAGAGAAGACTGAAGTGACAAAGCAGTATCTGATTGTTGTCTAGTTGTATGATTTTTATTCTTTGTGCAAACTCTCTTGAGAATTTTATAAACGTAAGACTTTGGAGCTCTGGTGCAAATACAGGTCACAATAATACAGTAACTTACATGTCAATGGATATTATATACCATATTATAATGATATATTTTAACATTTGAAGGCTATAAACCTAAAAGAAGTTCATTTTAATAGAATACACTGTCAAATATTTATAATTACAAGTTAAATAAAGTAAATAATATCTAATAATATATTTTATTTCCATACTCCTAGGACCAAATTATTATCTTTTTTTATTTTTTCTGTGCCATAAACTACTAGTGTGCCACATATTAGAAAAAAAATCACACTAGAAAAGGCAAAATAAATGTTAAAAATAAAAATAAGACGAGAAAAATGTAGTCTTTTGGATCAACTGAGATCATGTGGACCAAACTGTGAAGCAGCCTCTAAATGCAGACAGATAGATGGATAATAGAAACTGTCCCCTCACCTCTGACTGACCCTAACACCGAGCCATGACCGATCTATCCTCATCTCTCTGCCGCTGTGTGTGTGTGGTGATTTAGAGTGATGGCATTGATACTGATGACCAACTATATATAGATTAACCACTGATTCTCAGGGCTGTGACACTCATGATGGGTAAATGACCTGCCTGCTGACTATATGTGTGTGTGTGTGTGTGTGTGGGACCTTTCCTGGTTAAATAAAGGTTATAGATTATAAATAAAGATGAAAATAATTCAAAGTAATGTAGTTTAAACACATATTTTCCTCCTGAATCCAAGTGTCTCTCTTTGGATTGGCTTAATTGCCTTGTTAACTTGTAGTAAAACACACTTCATCCAAACTCACCACACACTTTTCACTGTTCCAACAATCACCAGCTCTGGTTAATGTCGATATAAAACCTCATTTTACCGAGTGAGATGTGAAAATATTGTGCTAAAATTGCCGTTTTGTGGCGGCCTTGAAGAGAGCAGCGTACATCAACGGCTTCTAGTGGTGTGTCGTTCGTGAACGTATCGTTCAATTTGAACTAATGGGGAGTAATGAGTAGTCTCAGTGAGTGATTCGTTCGTTTTCATGCAGTACGTTCCCTCGCCACATGGCAGCTGCATAAGCTCAGTCAGGACAGGAAACAGAAATGATTAGTTCACGACTCAACGACGTGTACTCAAATTTTGTCACATTTGTCACAGCTCAGCCACAAGCCTGTGAGACGAGCACAGCGGTTCGTTCATACAGATCGGTCTTTCGTTCATTTGTCACGTTTACATCGCCCACAAGAGGGCTATAGCGCTGCACTAGTGAATGAACGAAATGACTCAAAAAAAGATTAGTTCAATTTACCGTCCGAGAGTAAGTGATCCGATTCAGCAAAAAGACTCGAACTTCCCAACACTAACGGCTTCAGTTAACGGGTCGTAAACGGTCGTCTAACTTGAGTTTCAGATGTTCTTTTTGATTGGTTACTGTAGCTGTCAATCAAGATCACCTGTGGTGATTGGCTGGTAATTGGCTGAAGGGCGTGGACAAAGAAAAAAAAAACAAGGAAGAGACACGACGAAGAGAGGGAAACGGAGCGGGAAAAATGCTAACTTTGGAGCAGCTAGCCCGCTAAATATTTGCGTAAACAGAAGAAAACGGTTCCGGACAGTAACTAACCGGACCGTCTTTGCTTAACCACAGTTAATTATGGTGTAATTTCTGGGCTTACTAAGATAAAGCTAAAAGTCAGTGAGTCGCTGGACCAGAGGACGCCATTGCTGCCCGGAAAGGCCTGTTTGTGTTTCCTGTGAGGACTTCTTTACATCAGCTGCTGTTTGGTTTCATCTTTCATCTCCTCATGAGCTGTTTCTGCAGGACTGACACTAAACCGTGAGTTGGACTTTAATGTGTAACTTGTTATTTTCTCTGCTATGCCCTTTACTTGAAAAGTTTATTTTGTAAACAGTGTCACAGCTCTTGTCAGTCAGATTTATGAGGGACCTACAGGCCACTGTACAGGTGTGTTGGACTCTAATTCAACAGCCCATTTGATCTGAAGAAAATTTGAATTAATTAGGATATTTTGAAAGGCACTTCATTGATTTGATAATTTTGGTTAAGGGAAATTTGTTTCTTGTTGTTATATATTTTCAAAATTAAAATTATTTGTACTACATTTATAAAAAACAAAAAACAAAACAGTCAGTAGACTGCTGTTCCTTTTCATTGAATACTCTTGTCCGGGGTCAGTTATTTCAAATTCAGGATATTCAATGTGAATAGATGCTGATGTTTGTTTATTAGCAGAGTATTAGGCCATAAGTTTCACCAAAAACGCAGCGCTGGCTGTGCCATTGTTTTCATACCACCCTGAGTGCCGCTCAGATTGTTTCAACTTTGACCTCTGACCTAACCAACCAATGAGATCGACACATGCAAGCAGTACAAGTACACCACGATCAGGAAAAATAAGCCATGGTGAAATGTGTACACAGCTTTGTGAATGGGCACATCGTTACTTACTAAATCTACTGCTAAAGTTATCTTATTAACTTTATCTTAGCAACAGTAAATGCTGCTTGCCGGGGCTGCATCCTGTCTAGTGGCGGGTGGTTGTTAACTGGCGTTGTACTTTAATAAAATATTATAATTAGTGTAATTGTCTGGTATTTCTGGTGTCGACTAGTGAGGGCAGCAATGTTTAATCGGCTAGTTGACTAGTCACGTACATCCTTAGTCAGTCACTGTGCGGTTTGTGTTGTTTAAATGCAAAAGTACGTTCAGACTGTTCATACATGTAGTGAACACTTCTAGCTTGCACATATTCATCTAGAGGCAGCCAACTAATGGTTACATACATGCTGTAGCTTGGTTGGTATTTAATTGCTCCTTCCATGGTGTAGTATGTAAATGTTATCCACTTCCACATTGGCTACGACTTACTTTGTGTACAAACTAAGCTGAGAAAATGTCTCACTTCCACTCCTCTTTTTCTGTGTTACTGCTGACCTGTGTATGTGTGTGTGTGTGTGTGTGTGTGTGAGAGAGAGAGAGAGAGAGAGAGTGTGTGTGTGTGTACACTAATGACAGCAATCAGAATTTCCTTTAGGTGATGAGGTGAGAGTTTTGCACTGACCCTTTTAATACCTCTGCATCTGTGTGTGTGGAGTTGTAAGTGTAGGCGTGTGTTTGTGCTCACTGACCTCTTAAACACCCCTGTGCTCGTCAACACACAACACAACCACTGGACTGTGACCTGCCAAATAAGAGCTTACCCAGTACGCTACACACACATCTCTCTCTCTCTCTCTCTCTCTCTCTCTCTCTCTCTCTCTCTCTCTCTTTACACTTCAGACACATTTTTAAGCCCTTTTTTCTCACTTAACGCCCTCTCCCCCCTCTCTCTTCCTCCTCACACACCACACCTGTAGTTTTTTTTTTTTTTCACCCAATCATACACACTATCCCTGCACCCCCTCCTCCCTCTCTTGGCCCCTCTCTGTCTTATTATAATGGTGTCTAATGTGTCCATGTATCCATGTAGATGGGGGCCGGGCAGCAGCAGCGGCAGTGAGGAAGGGGTCTGCCGTGGTAATTGGCCATGATGAAGTTTGGCCAGTGGGGTGACAGGCCCGCTAAGGAAGATGGATCATTCTCATTCGGCCCCGTAAATGTTGTCAATTCCACCGCTCATACAAGCGCCATCAGCCCTCATCAAAGAGGAGGGACGCAGCTGCCGTGCCGTGGAGAGGTTGGGGTTCGGAGGGGGTTTGGTGGTGGTGAGGGAGTTGTACAGGGCAGGATGGAGGGTTAAAAGAAAAGGTGGCAGGGAGAGCTGTACCAGGGGCAGGAAGAAGGATGAGAGGTGATAGGCAGGAGGAGAGAGACAGGATAGAGATGGTATAAGACATGTGGAAACATGGGAGCTATGTGGAAAAGATTACAACAAAGAAGCATGGTTGTTTTGGGAAAAGGATAAGGCCATGTTCAGACCAATATTAACAACTGTGTGTTGGTACAGTACGCACAAAGCTCTAGCATAAAAGTTGAACCTGGGTCAACTTCTTCTCCCAAACTGTGCAACATCATCTTGCAAAGCTGCGTTGGCTAATCAGCTGCAAGTAAGCACACAAATCCTGTTGGATTTCTTTGCAACTTCCGCAGCATAATTGAACTCTTTATCTCATGAACATTGGAGTGATCGCCAGTGTGATAACCTTCGAGAGATGTAAACTCGCTCCCCATAGTGTTATGAATGGCAATGCAGTCTTTTGGCATTTGATAAGCCGTCACACGCCCCATCGTGCTGTTTCAGTTCTGCAGTGTCTGTCTGATTTGTGTCATTTTGTAAGTTACTGATGAGCATTTCAGACTCTTTAGCCTGAAATCCATGGCCAGAAAATGTAAAACAGTAAGTCTGTGTTGATTGCTTCCTTATACTTCCCTTTCAAGTCTCTCTGCTCCCATTTTCAAAGTCTCAGAGCATCTTTATGAACAACAAACTGCTAAATTAACAAGTTATGTCCTAATGATGGAAAATAAATGACCTTATATCTGAATAGTCCTTTATTATGACCGTATGTGGCTGCTACTATTGTTTCCTCTCTCTCACTCACCCCTCACTTACACACAGCAGGTCGGTCTACTGACTCAGATCTGTGAAGGTAATGGTTTGGTCCAAATTTCACATCAATAACAGATGAGCCCTAATCGGCCCTCTGACACACACACACACACACACACACACACACACACACACACAGAGGGAGAGACTGGTCTTGTTGGCTTGTGCGATTTGCATAATAGTATTTCCCGTTTTTCTCCATTCCCCAAATAGCTCCAGATTTCTCCATTTCTCTCTCCCTCCCTCTCTCTTCACATTGTCTTGTGTACTCCTGATGGAAAAAAGGCTTGACTCTAAACAAATACAATTCCCTCAGAGGCCCACAAACTGAGACAGGGATTGTAGGGAAGGAATTCATCTGCGCTCAAACTGAGCATGGCGGCAGCGCGGAGGGTATTCATTTCCCGACGAGCCAGATGGACCTCAGCTCTGGGGAGAGGCTGTAAAAGTTCATACATTTTCAATGGAAAATTGGAGTAACATTTCTATTTTATGAATGATTTATCGATTTAAATTTTGAAATTAAATATTAGTGTATTGGTGGTCAGTGCCACAGTGCAGAGTAGTGATCTCATCAGAGTAGTGAAAGGATATGGCTGTTTTTGTTTTCTTACTGTCAACAAATCTCATGATAAAACCAAAACCAACGTACTTGCTAAGTATTTTCTGTGAGGCTAAAGGCTGACTGTGTGTTCAGACTGAAGGCAAGGTGAATTTTAGAGGTGGCGTGATTGCATGCAAAGTTGAAAGATAATGAATGGGCACAAGTAGACGCAAATCCTGTGGATTATTGCAAACTGAGGTGAAGACGTGTCTGTGTGAGCTCAAAGTCTTAGTTTGAGCTGAAAACATATCTGTAATGTAAAATCCACATCCACATCCAGTCCAACTTCACAGCAGAAATAAACATGTTTACAGCCTGGTACAAAAAACAGTTTTGATCTCTACAGCTAAGTTCCCCGTTCATGACAACTGTACTGAGGGTGAATCTTTTTTTTTTTTTTTTAACTTGTTTCAGCCCACCTCAGGTCCACAGACGATACTCGTCTTTGTTGGTTTTTAGATTAGCTGGGAGGTGGAAGAAGCCAGTGCTGCATATTATAGGCTTCAAAACGGCGCCTGAGAAACAAAATCTGCATTCATCCGCGGATAAAAATAGTCCCCAACAAATTCACTAATTACTCCAGTTTGAGTAACATTTGCTTAAAAACTACAGTGCCTATTTGTTTTAGGAAGTTACGTTAAAAGAGATTTTATTGATTTATTATTTGACCTGTTTTCTGTCTGTAGGGACGAATAGGTTTGGGGTTGAGAGCTATAGACAGGCTTTGTAGGTCAGAAAGTATAGAGAGACTGACATTTGGTTTGGTCTTGAGTCTTATCCTCGAATAATGTTTTTGTCATCCAGTTGATGAGTGTAACAATCTGTTTATAGGGCAGTTACATGCTGTATTATGAGTCTGTCAGCTTCTTTTGACCAGTCTAACCATCTCCATCTTTTAAAAGAGTTCACCTATGACCTCTCTACTTCCTTTTAAGCTCTTTGTATATCTCAGTGTAGCCAGACCGGTTGGTTGGTGCTGGGGTGGGCATTTGGACCCGGGGCAGCATGAATGGGTGGGGGGCTCCATCAGCCGTGCTGATTTATCACCTGGGTAATAGGAAGTGATTGAAGGGAAATTCAAATGAACTCCCTCTGACAGGCACACATGCAGACACACACACACACACACACACACACGAGCACGCACACACAAATTAATAGTGGGACTTAATAGACTACAGGGAGAAGGGGAACAAGAGCAGGAGAGGGAGATGAGATAAAAGGATGGCTTGTTAGAGAGGAGAGATAAAGAAAAGGTCTGAAACAAACAGGATAGGAGAGTAACTGCTGGTGACAGATAAAATAAGATTTGCTCGCGAGGAACGTGAGCAATTTCACTTTTTTATCTATTCCAGCAGGATGATGGGAGAAGAAATAATGAATAAGGCTCGTGTTTCAGCGCTAGAAAGCTAAAAGATAATGAGGAGCTTGAAATAACAGCTGAAATTACAGTATATTAGTATACCATTATAATATACTGTTGGTACCTGATATCGAGCCAGACGCACCTCGGTTTCTCACTAACACTCGTCAAACACACCCCCACCTGCTGCAACAGCACCATCAACAGCAGGGCCAAGTATATATCAGGCATCTTTAGGAATGTCAGTCACAACACAGCGTGACCCTCCTTGACCACAAACCTCACCAGCACCGCCTCACACACACGCACACGCACCTCAGCCCACATACCAGAGAGGCTGAGCTGTAGCTGTCAGTGTGTCAGTGTTAGGGGGTATGACTGTCAATCATTCCCTCTGGGAAATGCAGGTTGGGATAAGGGGAGGTGGGGGGGTCGACTAGACAGGATGAGAGAAGGGAGCGGAGGTAGAGGGGCAGATAGTGATGTAGATTTGTGTGTGTGAGAGAGAGAGAGAGAGAGAAAGTGTGTGTGTGTGTGTGTGTGTGTGTGTGTGTGCAGCTCTTTGTAATCACAATGCAGCTCCAGTTTGACCCCAGTGCGACCTCCAGTTTAAAGCCTCCCTATCCACGACCCCAGTGGCTTGACCGGGCTCAGAGAGGACACTGACCTATGAATCATGGGTATTATAGTCTTGAGTCGTAGTCTATAGAGCTACCAGAGCCAATCCCTGTCGACCTCTCGCCCTGTGGCACTCCACTCCCCATGTCGGTCAGAGCGATGTGAATGAAACTGTGCCCTATAGGTCTAAGGCTGTAGCCTGTACGTGACTCCATATACTGCTACTCCTTTAGTGTGTGTTTGTCCTTTTGCCCTTGACATTGGCTGAATAAATAAACCTGAAGTTGGGACATCTTTAAAAGGTTTGTGGAAACGAACGTGTCATTTTGAGATATTTCCTTAATTTCGAGCGGAGGGCTGCAGATTAGAGGACATCTGAGAAAAGAGAGAGAGAATACAAATGCTAGCTTGTCGTCGTTTTGTTATTCAGCATACTACTTACACCTGTCCATTCCACTCAGATTTACATTAACCGACTGCAGGGAAAGGGCGGCAGGTCAATTTGGATGCAACGTTAAGACGCACAGACACACCCTTTCTCGCTTCTTTTTCCTCTCACATGCAGACAACACACACATATGCAGCTCATTCCAAAGATGCATCAGCAATGCGGACAGCTCCATCGCCGTTCCCACCCCGAGCAGCAGGAAGTGAGGTCATAATGAGAGCCGGGTCAATAGGCTCATTAACTCCTGCAGTGTGTCTAGATTATAGGAACATCAATATGCCAGGCCCGCCCACAGAAACTCACAGCAGTTTGTCAGGCTGACAGAGAAACACAGTTTGATGTCGACGTTTTTAGACCGCTCAGTGAAAAAAACAACAACATAAAAGAAGCAGCATAAAATCAAGCAATGACTCAGTATTGGTTTGTTTAAGATTGACATGGCATGGCAAGGCATAGCAGGCAGGACAGGCTTTTAGCTAGAAGCAGAGACAAGCGTTTCATCTAGCACCAAAGACACAAGAGAGTTGGTAAGTTGTCTTAGGTTCGAAGGTTCTCAGGTCATCTTTCTTCAAGGAGGGTTAAACTGGGGCAACATTTTGACTGTAGATCTGTGAAGACATCCGACCTTAAGAAGCCTCTTGGATAAGAGGTGAAACGTCTTCACGGATCTACAACCACAATGTTGCCCCAGTTTAGCCCCTCTCGAAGAAAACTTTTTCCCATAACTCACTGATCTACCTGCCCTCTTTGATAACTAATTTTTGAAAATGTCAAAATATCCATGAATGGGGTGCACGCTCTCCTGGGTGAGGTATTGGGGCACCTCGTTCATGAACATTTTGACATTTTCTAGGATGTGCTAAGGCTGAGTCTATCTCTGGTTGTTTATATCCAAAATAAAGGCATAAAAATGTCCATGAATATAATCTCACTACATGCTCTTTTTCCCTTTTTGTACTTTAGTTTTCAGTTGATGTATTCGGCACCTCTGACCAGTGGCAGAGCCCAACAGTTTTCAAAGGGATGGCCAGGCTGTTACTTACTTTGGGCTGGCACAGAAATGTGTCCTGATGGCATTGTGCCATGGGCTGAGATTAATTCAAACTTAATAGGAACAAGCACTAGATGTCATCAAAATGGAAATAACACCCCTCTCGAACAAATAACAAAAACAAGGAATAACAACTATGAAAAGTAGCAGAGCAATGCAAGCGTGTGAAATCTGCTTATCAAACCTAAAACAGAGGGCTGTGGTGGGGAAGCAAAATGGATGGATGCACAGCTAAAAGGCATCCCCAAGGACCTGCAAGATTTTGGCTATAGTCTATGTTGGCCTTGGCTGCCACTGGCCACTCATTGTCTCTGCTAGTCTTGCTTATCAGTTTATAATGGAAAGTTTTGTCCCGCATTAGTTGTAAGTTTGATCAGAGCACCCTACAGTCTCGTTGACCTTGACCCAACTCAGCCTGAGCCCAGAGCCTGCACGGTGCCACGCCCTTACCTTGCCAGAGTCAGGGCTCACATAGAGGTCAGAGCTGGATTGGATTGGACAGGGTGGCTGCCTGTCAAACAGGCGGTCCAATACCTCGATCTGCTGCGGCGAGAACAGCTCCCCTCTCATCTGCTTCCTGAGGAAGTCCCGCCCACTGTGGCCGTGCCCGTTGGCCAGCGGTGACTCCTGCAGACCTACGCGGACAAGACAGGAGAAAGGAGGTTGTAAATTGAGGATATTTAATGGAGGAATACGAGGAAAGAGAAGAGGTTTAAAGAGGCATATAAAGGAGACCAGACACAATGATGATGGAGGACCAAAGAGAGATAAAAAAAAAAAAATCACTGAGGCTGATGTGGAGAGAGAAGTTTGAGCAAACTCTGGATTCAAATGAAAGGCAGTAAGCTGATTTAGGACTGAGTGACTTCATAGATTGTGGAGACTCAGAGAAAATGCTATACAAATGCAATCCATTACCAAGCATACGCTGTCTCTCCTTCTTGATCTCTCAAAAGTACACCCTCGCCTCTCATATATATATACACACTTCTTGTCGTATCACCCACACACACACACACACACAGACACACAAATATATATTGCTGTGGTATCAGTATTAGACTGTGAGCTCTCGTATCCTGCAGTTATTGCAAGGCTGAGGGACTGAACGAGACAATTATAAGAACTCTGAAGAGTCGCGGCCCACAAATGATTAGAAAGAGAGAACGAGAGAAAAAGATAAAGAGAAAAAGGGGATGAGGGTGAAAATCCCCCGCTATAGAGCCAATTCATCGCTCCAAACCGCTCCTGAGAGCCTATTTTAGTCCTGGGGGTCACTGTGTGTTTGGTGTGTGTGAAGTGTGAGTGTGTGTGTCCGGCGGCAAGGGGGGGGTGATATGACAGGCAGGTGGAGATGGGGAAGGGTCTTCAAATATATATATTTTTTTCCATTTGGACAGAAAATACAGATCCATTTGTGCCAGACTGTGATCCTGAAGAGAAAACAAGGAGTGCTGTAGCAAGAAGAAAGAAAGTTAACAAGCTAGAGCTACGGAGCTAATTAACAGTTTAAATAGTTAAATAAAAGGATTTGAATTGCAGCAAAGTAGATATCACACAGATTCTTCTTCCTTGTCAAAGGCTGACACCTACATTACCAACAATCTAACTTGACTACAGCCCCAACCAAGTGACAGCCTGTGGCTGTGAAGTGAAGCCCATGCAGAAGTGCCAAAAACTGCAACTGCAGTTCCTCAAACGTCCACTTGAGGTTGGCTACAGAACAAGTCAGTCTCCATAAGTCCCCATGTTAAAATGTCCAACTTCACAGCAGAAATAAACATGTTTACAGCCTGGTACAAAAAACAGTTTTGGTCTCTATAGCTAATTTCCCCGTTCATGACAACTGTACTGAGGGTGAATTTTTATACAACTCACCTGTTCAAGTTATATTAAGGCTTAAAGTTATGCAGAATTAAGAGCGTGGGTGCTTTGATTGACAGGTAGAGCAACCAGGTGGCATTCAGCGCAAGTCTTTGCCGATTTTTAGATTAGCCTGGAGGTCGAAGAGGCAGGACTGCCAATATGACGGCGTTCAGAGCCGCATATTCAGAAAACCTATGGGGGACATCACGGATACGACGTCCACTCTTTATACTGTCATTGACCCCAACTGACTTTGACTCAAGTGACATCATTTGAGGACATTTATCAGACTTCATGCAGTGAAGCTGCAGGTCTTTAACTCTCCAAGACCTTTAAACTAAGTTTCCCCTTTAGCTAAGTGTTTCAGCTGCCTAATTCTAATCCACAATCTTTCCCAAACTAAACATACTGGAGCTTTAAAACGTAATCCCGGGATTAGACATGATGTAAACAAGCTAACAGTTTAGCCAGATTATCTAAACCATTTATTTGGAGGTGAAACCCTCCATTGCTGTATGTTACTGCACAACTACGGCAAGTATGGGTCAAGGTTGAAAGACGAAGAGGCCAAATCGTTTAAATGGTAGATTAGCATATTTACCCAAACACTAATCTGCAATTCCACATTGGTATAATGCTACTAAACCTGGTTGCGAACTGTATTTTCCCAGTGTGAGTAGTAACCTCTTGTATCTGATGTTTCCGTGTTGAAAACTTAATAAAAAGATAAATCTAGACCTGGTACAAGGAGTGCTTTTCAGTTCATTTCAAAGACTTCTAGTAAACCTCAAATCACGAGACAGAATCTAGCCCTCGCACTCGCACAGCGCTGCATAACTCACAAAACCTGGCTACACCTTTTCAGTACACAAAACCTCTTTCACCCACTCTCTCTCACAAACACACTGCTTGATCATAATCTCTCTTTCTCTACTAGAATCACACACACACACACTCATATACAGATGCTGGGAGCGGTGTGAGTGTATGGTCTGGGGTCTCTGGTGACAGACCAATCAGGTGGGAGATAAAGCCAGTATGATGCTTTAGCCTGGTAACCTACGGCGACCCATTTAATCCCACCGGCCAGTCCCCATGATGGAATTCAATTGATCAATCATGTAGCTCTGATGGCACCATTTCAGCCAGCTTATTGCTTTCTGCTTTCTCTCTGTCGTTCACACACACACACACACACACACACACACACACACAAACACACACTCGCAAATACACACTCAAAGACTGACCCACGACAGAGCGCCCACAAAGAACCAGAGAAAGACGGAGAAGGAAGGAGATGACCGAACCTACTGTAATCAAGCAGTAAGAACAATATTTATGATAATCAGTGTATGAACGTGTGTGTGTATGTATGTGTGTGGGTGTGTGTCTCAGGGTGGATGTGGATGTGGGTGTGGGTGGGTAGCTTGATATCCGGCTGGTCTCATTGTATCCATGGATGGGTAAAGAAACTCATTGCCGTGACGGGTTAAATCCTATTCACTGTCGGATACACAGACACACACCCACACACACACGCACACACACACACACACACACACACACACACACACATACACACAGCTGCCTCTATCTCTGTGAGTCAGTCTCAGAAGGGAAGCGCTTCTCTTCCCTCTTTTTCAGAGCAGAACAAAACAAACAATGAGCCCTTATTGTTCTCTCCTTTCTGCCTTTTTCCTCTCTCTTCCGCCTTCTCTCTCTCTCTCTCTCTCTCTCTCTCTCTCTCTCTCTCTCTCTCTCTCTCTCTCTCTCTCCATCACCAGCTCCATCTGACTCTGCCGTTGCCATTTATTGGACAACCTGGGAACAGTTGAATTATTAAATCCAAATACCTTTGAGAGTTGTCACCTGTTTGTGTGTGTCGCCGCCGCATGTTTTGTGTGTGTGCATATGTCTGTCTGTTTGTCTGTCTGTCTGCGGGGGGTAGGACACCACCGGCGTGCATCTTTTTGCACTTGACATAGATTATCATACTGATAGGACAAGGGTCGTGAGTCTGACCTCACAGCCCCAGCTTCTTGTGCCTCATCTAAACTCCAGAGATCAAAGTTTTTTTCGTGGGGGGAGGCACTCAGAGAGACTCGGGGAGAAGGGCGGAGCTCGCCTCCCTCCCTCTCCTCCATCCTCCATCTTTTGCTTGCTCCCGGCGTCTTTTATCTGGTAAGCTGCTGCATGTCACAGTGGATGCACAAGGGGGTGAGAGGTCATCTTGGCATTCTGGGTAAACACCGGCGACGTTATTTCTTCTTCGTGCAAAACAGAGACTTTTTAACAGCCACTAAATATGATTTTTCTTCAAGTGTACTGAGAATAATTTGCACGCAAGAAAAAAAAACTGAACAGGTCCACCTGTTCATGTTGGATACACATGCATGTGCACACACACACACACACACACACACCCTCTGTGTATAAGAGAATAGGTTAAGATACAATAGTCCCCTTTTGGCCCCACAAGTCAAGTTCTTCCATTCACTCCTATTCATCTACTTTTTGCCCCCGGTCACCCCCCACTTCCCCTTGCTTTGGCTGGGGGCACAGGTCACCACAGGGCTTTACCCCCCCACACACACGCAATCCTTCTGCCGACACACACACATGCACACACACACACACACGCCTCCCGCCTTCCTGTGTTCCCATCACTTGCACAGCTGCCATTTCTGTTCTTAAATGAAAGGTTTCCTGGACACATGTTCACATCTACATATATGATATGATATAATCATTTTGATCAATTTCACACAACAAAAACACTTCTAAGGCTTGCTCAAGGGCGCTACAGCGGGGTCAGTCACTTAAACCTGGGCCCCCTTTTGACCCATAAATCTGAAGCTTCGTCTAAAAAGATACAATATTATAAACCTGAATGGATTAGCGAGTGTTTAATCCACTTTCAGCCCATAAGAGGAAACAGTGGCACTGACATTTTGACTCACTGTATCATAGCAAGAAACACAGGGATGGCAGTAAAAACACTAACAATAGCTCAGTTTTATTGATGCACTATATGATGGTCACTAAACAGGAGAAACAAAATGGTATTCAGCCATCTTTAACATTATAATTGTGACAGATATCACAGAAGAATGACCTCATGACCTGACAAAAGGCTTTCATGCTGAAACGTACGGAAGATTTGCGGGTATTATACGAGTATAATTTATATTATTAAAATGTGAAACTGTTATATCACTCATTTGCATGACTTGATCAGGTTCTGTTTCACGTTGGGGTTGAGACATGGTGAGATTCTGTTGTCACTGAGCACAGTGGATGATCTTGTGATCAGTATGCGTACAATAAGAAGGATTTTAAGATGCACGGGGCTGTACAGGAGGAAAGAATCAGTCCGACCCGCTGAAGGTAGAGTTATTTCTCATTGATCAGCTGGAGGGACACTCCGCCCGAGACCAACATTTCATGTTATAGCGTTTTAATGTGATACGTTACATGATACGGATAAATTTGTATTTGGGGTGGCAGCAATATGCTTCCGTAGAAACACAGCAGTCTGTTAGTTCAAATTAAAATTGGGCATGAGGTGATTCCTTTTTTCCTGAATTTGTTTTGGGGAGAAAAAACATTTTATCAGGCTGATAAATGCTCTTCTTCATATTCAGATAGTCGAGGTTTGAACCTTGCCTGATTCACGTAGGTTCACTGTAACCTTCTCATTACTACATGTGTAAAATATTCACCTATACTGAGAGATAGATACGACAAAGTCAGCGAAACAAGGCAGTGTGATTGTGGCCTTGTGTGTGTGGTTGACTTGTGTATGTTTATGTCTTTTTTTTTTCCCTTCTGTGTACAAATGTTCGCACCGACAAGCATATGGGTGTGTGTGTGTGTGTGTGTGTGTGTGTGTGTGTGTGTGAAGCTTGCATTATTGTGTATCTGTGTATGTGTTTGTCTGTCCATGTCAGTGCATGCTGTTCCAACTGTCGCCCCTCGCTGTGTGTGTGTGTCATTATCCAGCGGGGGCTGCTCTAATGGAAGCTGTGATTAGCAATGCTGTTAATT
The DNA here is from genome assembly GCA_946959425.1 of Argyrosomus regius. Lineage (NCBI taxonomy): Eukaryota > Metazoa > Chordata > Actinopteri > Sciaenidae > Argyrosomus > Argyrosomus regius. The sequence continues at coordinate 4,329,587 of OX336883.1, forward strand.
AGACCACAGAGCCAACCGCGCAGACCTCTGCCACGGAAACGCTGCAGATAAACTGTAACGCAGAGCGACAACAACGCTCGAATGACGCTGTCTGGATGTGATGCAATATTTCTAATATAAATTATGAAACACGACGTCCAGTCATAGTGAAACAAGAGACAGACCACACATGTAGCACACCGTGTAGCACATTCAGAACAAAGTGAAACAATAACGCTGCTAATTACATTACAGAGCCTCGACTTCAACTACACATTCAACCACAGAGTCTTTGCCACAGACATCAGAGCACACATATTCGTGTAATTATACGTGAGTCATGTTATTCTTGTCAATGAAATACGGCTTTATTAGAAAAGTAGACCCCTGATACATTTTGAGTTGTTATAACTGCAAAAGCACAGGTGTAACTAATAACATTAACAATGGCACACACCAGAACCCTGGAACAAGAACACCTGAATGGAATGGAGCCATCGTTAAAGTTATTAGTTACACCTGTGATTTATTTTAATCCTATAAAAAGTCACAATATCTGCTGTGAAAAGGACATTTGAAGGTCAGTGTAGACTTTTTTTCACAGCCGCCATTTTGACTAGGGTCAACGCAGGTGTTTCCAATGATACTAATTAAGGTTCCATTCCATTTATTGCAGAAGAGAGTTCCAGTGAGCCGACGTGCAGCACAGCAGCACCCTGACTCTGTTTGGCCTGACTGGAATGGAACCTTAATTAGTATCATTGGTAACACCTGTGTTCATCTACTGCTTCAAGTCAAAATGGCTGCTGTCAAAAAGGCCTTACTGGAGGTCATTTTGTCAGGGCTCTGGTGGTCTAATGTAAGAGTGCCAGCTATAATAAACTTTCCATCCGTATTGGCCGAACGTTAACTGAATTTCTGGAAAATCTGCAAAAGTTCTGTTACGCGACTCAAGATGAACAGGTGGTGGCGCTAGTTCTGGAGTCCGGTGCAGAAGAGATGGTGGAAAACAAAGTTGAAAACGTGACGGAAATGTGACATTTATGTTTGTTTCATGTAGCTGACTTACTGTTCCACGCGTGTATAATGAGAGGCCGCTATAGTAAACTTTACATCCAAATTGCGTGCAGATTTGAATCAAATTCACTTCTGTTACACGAGTATAAGAAGATTAGAACAGCTGGTTCTCGAGTCAGGTGCCGTTGCCGAAGAAGAGAGTGCAACGAGATGATGTAAGTCCAAGAGAAATGTTGAAAACGTGATGGAAATGTGACATTTATGTTTGTTTCATGTAGTCGCCTTGCGCAATATTTTGTGTCTTCGGTGAAACAAAAGCTTCAGCGACAAATGAGTCACATGCTTCATGCACGTCATGATTTATCAGCTGCGGCAAAGTCTGTTTCCGTTGCACTTTGTTTTTTATCGATAAACTTTTTCTCCTCAGCCAAGCTCAAAAAACTTTTCTGCAATATTTAGACTTTTTATCAAATTTGCTGCGTTTTCACTTTTTTATTCAAATTGCAAACTCAAACAATTAACGAGGGACAGATGCTGTTAAGTTCACAAACGGGTAAACTTGGATACAAACAAACTATCAGCCTCACTTGCGTGGAGAAAGCAGAGGTCTCTAGACCAAATGTCATCGTTATTCACCTGTACTGTGTGTGCGTGTGTGTGTGCGTGTGTGTGTGTGTGTCAGGTCTAAAGTCTTTGTGCTCTGGTGATGGGTAAGTGGGCCGTATCCGAGCATATCAGGATGCTCAAGGTGCACCTGGGATTCATCCTGGAACCTGCTGGAATGTTTTGGAAATTCATCAGCAGTGGGAAAGGGACTCCATACTGTATCTGTGTGTGTGTGTGTGTGTGTGTGTGTTAAAGAGAGAGAGGGAGAGAGCGAGAAATAGCCCCCAGTGGCGTTCTGTCACCCCCCCTCGCTCCGACATCTGGTCCTGTCTCATTTACCGCAGGAGACTGTCTGTGTGATGGCTTTTTAATGCTGCTGACACCGCCACACACACACACACACACTCACAAACATGCACACACCTATACACACCCGCATACACAAATATATACATACAGCACATGTGAGAACCCCCTTATGTGCACACACACACACACACAAGTTCACACCTCTATTAACATGCATGCAGCATTGATCCAGTATGACGGCGCCTATGATCAATAGTGCATGAATAAACTGACTTCTCAGGTAGCTCTCCAGTGAAGCTCTGTTAGTAAACAAAATGTGGTTTCTCAATGAAGATGTTTGGTTAAGAACTCCCATATTGCACACACACACACACACACACACACACACACACACACACACATCTGTCATTGATCCTCCTGTGCTGAGTTCTTTCCATCTGGGCTTTCCATGCTGGAAGGCTAAGGAGGGGGTCCTGAAGCTGTCCATCATCATATAATGTGTTTATGTGTGCACTTGAAAAAAAAATGCCATTACCACCAAGAAATACAGTGACGCAGGTAAACACACACACATATTCTTTTACTCACCTTCATCCCTCTTCCTCTTGCCAACGTCAGCAGCTGAGCTGATACCCAGAATGCCACTGATGGAGTACGAGGAGCCGGCCGAGTCGCTGGTCACTGCTGACACTTGTGTGGCAGCCACGGACGTCGCTGCAGACAGACCAAGGAGACGAGAGTCAAACATATTTTTTTTCCCTGTGAGTAGTGTGCATGCTTGAGTGTTTTCAGTGTCCCATAGAAGTCATTTTCCATAACCGCTTATCCACTTACAGCTTGGAGCCAACATTAGGCGAGAGGTGGGGTACAACCCGGAGAGGTCACCAGCTCATCACAGGGCACATTCACATTCACACCTATGAACAATTTCGAGTCACCAGTCGACCTCCATGTCTTTGGACTGTGGGAGGAAGCCGGAGCACCCGGACACGTGGAGAACCTGAACCCAGAACCTTCTAGTTGAGAGGCAGCACTGCTAACCACTGCATCACTGTGCTGCCCCACATATAAACACTAAAGGTGACACTGAAATGACTGAAATCTGAAATTTGAATGAAACCTTTGCTGCCACATTGCAATTATTTTGAACACTACCCTCCTCACTTAATCAGTAAGAGAATAAGTGTAATCCTCCAAATAAACCAGACCGTAACAAACAGTATCACAGCTCTGAGCTTTTCAGGTGGATAATGTTTGATTTTTGCAGGGAAGGAGGAGAAATTCTTGTTTGGTGCTCACACAGTACAGGTATATAATAGAAAAGGTCACCTTTCCAGGAGCCCGATATTACTGTGTTCTTCACATGTACTATTTAAAAGCATCTTAAAGAATGGCTCCATCCTACGATGAAACAGACAAATGAAGTCGTACTGCATGACCAGAACCTTGTAGCGTATTTCCACATAAACGACGCACATGCTACGACCGAAAACGGCAGCAAGAACTCGAGTGAAAGCACACGGTGGAAATCGTTCAACCAGAAATATATTTACCCACACAAAATAAGTCGTGTTGAATGTTTTTGCACGTGTAATGTTGAGTCATACCTACATACGACGAAGGCTCAAGATTTTCAGTGTTTATCTCTCTTTTTACGTAGAGAAACATTCTTGATGCAGCCATTTATGACAATCGAAAGATATAAAACAAAAAACAATGAGTGAAATCTTGTTTTTTCTCTCCTTAAATTCAGCACAGATTCACTTTTATCTTCTGATTTTTAACTTTACTCAGCCACACACACCAAATTGAACCTTTTTTTGTGTTAAAGGACAGGAGTCTGTCTGTGTTTTGCTCCTCGTGTCTTTCCCTCTAATCTTCCCCCTGGAGGAGACAAGTTCCTCGCCGGGCGACACAGCGACATACTTGTCACCGCTTCACTGACACACACACACACACACACACACACACACTGCAACCTCCTGACACACACAAACACGCACACACCAAAACATACAGTCACTGATTCCTTGGTCCCTTATCTGTGCCCCTGTAAGCGGTCGTGCGGGTTGAGTGACAGTATGGTATCCCATGAGGGACAGAAAGGTGTGGAGACAGACATCCTAATCCTCTCTCCCAGCAGACCCCACAAACACAGAAAGACAAGAAAAGGGTAAAAAAAAATAAAAGATAAAGCAGACGATCAAGGTCCCTTCCAGCCGCTCCTCGTTCGCTAACGACATGGAGAGTATAATGAATGCATATCCCTCCTTTTCCCATCACTTGATTTAGCACTTCAATTATCTGATTTTCCTTTCTCTTTCTCTTTCTTTCCTCTCTCTCTTTTTTTTTTTTTTTATCAGAACGTAACGCTTTTATTCTGCAAATCCAAATGTTCAATTTTCCGCCTGGGAGTGGGACCCATTTATCTGTGTAATCTGTAAGCGTGCAATGTGTGAGTGTGTGTGTGTGTCGGGCTGCATCTAGGTGTGTGTGTGTGTGTGTGTGTGTGTGTGTGCTAAATGTGTGTAAGGGGAGTCGGGAGCAGTGTGTGTGATAATTTAGATAATAGACAATGTGCATTATGAGATATGTGTGACACTGTGTCTTCTGCAGGGCAGAGAGAGAGAGAGAGAGAGAGAGAGAGAGAGAGAGAGAGAGAGAGAGAGAGAGAGAGAGAGAGAGAGAGAGAGAGAGAGAGAGAGAGAGAGAGAGAGAGAGAGAGAGAGAGAAAAAAATGTGTGAAAAAGGCAGAGAGACAGGGAGCAGAGAGTGTGAGATTGATTTAGAGTAAGAGACAGAGAGCGATTATGAGAGATATGAGAGACAGCGAGACACAGATCCACTGCAGGGCAGAGAGAGAGAGAGAGAGAGAGAGAGAGAGAGAGAGAGAGAGATGAGGCTCTCATATTTATTTGTACTGCGAGATATTCATCGGATAAAAGGAAATAATGTTTCAGTCATAGCTGTAATAGATATATTGCTTCAGTCTGTAACGTGATTAAAAAACCACAGCCGAAGCCTTGTTCATGTGAAGAGAGAGAGGGAGAGTTCAGGGTCTTTATTTTGTTTGTTTATTAAGTTTAAATGTAACTTTTAATAGACAGAATCACGAGGACCTCTTATTAGGAACCTACAGATTTTAAAGGCTGTTCAGAATTAGTGTATTGTGTCTCTTTATGATTATAAATCACTCGTATTTCTTTGTTTATTCACTCAGACGTCGTTCTATCCACTTGTTGTTGGCAAGATAAAACATGTCAAAGCTGTGGCCCCGTGTTTGTGATCGTTTGGTTTAGGAATAGACACTGTGTAAATGTTGGCACAGAGCCCTCATTAGAAGACAGGTACAGTAAGATCTGTAATAATTCAAGACCTGCTTTGAGGCCTTTTAATATTTCACTTGATTATATGATTCACTACTAGAATTTGTGAGCATAAATACTCACAAATGTTCCAATAGCAGATATTTCAATGCTTATTAAAACTGTTTTATTGGCACTAAATCATCCGTGTTTTTTTGAGGGATTATTGTGACGCTGTAACATCTTCTGGAATGAAAGTTTGTGTTATGAGCATTATGTTTAGGGTGATGTGCAACATTCATGTCACATCACTGCACGTCTGTGGTCAGTTGCAGTAATGTTGCCAGTGTGCCAGCTGAGGTGTGTGTGTGTCTGAAACATTCATAAATCATCTCGCGTGTCGTCCTGCTAAAGATTTTTGAATTTGAGTGTCCCGGTGGGCTTTGGGTTAAAGACGTTGACTGAGTAATTGCATCGTTTTTTTTTTTACACTCGACAATAAGGGCACACAAAGGTACTGTAACTGTCCTAGAGACAGATTTCATTGGCTTATTTATTTTGTTTCATAGCCCTTAAAATTATGTAAGGTTAACATTTTAGAACTAAGAACTAAGGTTTTATTTGTTTTTAATGCAGACTAACCGGTCACATGACCAGAATTTAGTTTAGTTAGTGTGTTCCTTTGACATTATAAGTAAGAGAACCAACATGGATGCAGAGAAACTGACCCAAAATAACCTTAATATGATCCAACGTGGTAGTTGTCTTTAATTTGTTTTATGTTGTGCATAATGTCTGTTGATGTGTTTTAGTGATTCAGTAATTTTATTTGATTTAAGTTTGCTGCTATGCTGACATTTTTGGAGCATGTTTATTGCTCCAAACTTCCCTTTCAAGTACCTGTTACAGTGAAGTAACAGGTACTTGATTAACCAAGCAGCCATCACTTAAACTCTCACTAATCTGAATGTTCTCATGAAGCAGAATGGATGAAAAAGGGAACCTCACTCTGATCTCTTCATTTTGTGACATCTTCATTAAAGCATTCGACCAAAGACACACACACACACACACAACATTTCACACCGTGTTTTCTCTGTACGTTAAGGTCCAGAATTTCAATTCGTTCCGTTGTTCCACATGCGGCACACGGGGCTCCAGCCTCCTGAGAGACTCGCACCAAAATGTCTCCGCTGTAAAATTTGCTTTGACAGTTGGAAACAGGATTTTTCAGAGCAGCGACCTACCTAAGTTGTGAGCCGACACTGAGCCCGTTTGGCCGGGCGGCTGCTGAACCTTTGTCCGAATGATCCTGCAGCAGGAGAGAGGAGATATTAGTGTGTGTGAAGTGGTCGTTTGTGTGTGTGTGTGTGTGTGTGTGTGTGAGAGGGGATGAGTGACAGAGGGAACATGACCATCGTGGGAGCAAAACTGTGTGTGTGTGTGTGTGTGTGTGTGTGTGTGTGTGAAGTGGCTGAGGCAGGCTGACATGGCAGAGGGGCCTCACACTTCCTGCTTGGCTGCTCATGCAAGCCCTTTTCTTCCTCTTTCTTTTCCTTTCCTCTCCTTTTTTCCTCTCCTACTCCTGTCCTCCTCATTTCCTTTCCTTCCCTTTCCCCCCTTTCTTTCCTTTCCTTTTGTGTCTGTTTTTCTTTCCGTACCCTCGCACACCTTCCTTTCCTTTTGTCTGCCTCCTTTGCTCACTCCTTCTCTCTCTTATTTCACTATCCCTCCCTTTCTCTGCCTCTATGCTCAGGGGAAAGGGTTGTCATTGTACCATCGTGTTGAACCACTGAGCTGCAGCCACTTCATACATATGGAGACCGGGGGCCTCTTTGCCATTCTCTTTTCCACTCCCAGACACACACAAACACACACACATAAAACACACGATATTATATTGCTCTGCTCTCTACCTTCACTCGGTACCTGTTGCTATAAGTTGATACTCAAACACACACACACATACACACACACATATTACACAGACTGTCGTACCTGTTGATGGAGCTGACGCTGGGGACGCTGTCGTTGTCGCACACTCTCTCGGCCAGGAGCCTGTCCCGGATCTCCCAGGCAAACATGGTGGGGTTTTGGCGTTTGTAATCGGCGATCTTGTCGACCACTTTGGGAGTAGCAACCTTTGGTTTGGATCCCCCGATTACCCCGGGGCGGATACTGCCCGTTTCATAATACCTGCCAATCAAAGCACAGAGGATAGCTGGTGTTGGTCATGAGGGGAGACGTATGAAGGTCGTACTGCAGTATATTTTTAAGGGGAAGTGTTGGAGAGTTTAATCTTAAAATTCGACACCTGAGACACCTTTTATTTGTTTGCTTATGCCTCCATCTTTACCGCTAAAAGCTGGAAAATGTCAGCTGAAATCACATCATGATGGATGGGACCATGAAATTTAATTATTCTGCTTCATTGCTGAACTCATTTATACACTGGACTCCAAAGAACAGACCCACGAGTAAAGAAACACCTTTCTGTTGTCGTGCCGGCCCTTTGGTTCACCCCTCGTTGTGGTTATTTAGACATCGTTCCACTCAGTCACTGCTCTTTCCCCTGCTGGCTCTCCAGTAGAGAAATGACCTTCCCACTACGCTCTGGCTCTCTCAAAAAAACACTTCACGTCCCTCTGGCCTGTCCCTCACACTCCAACCTCCTTTTGCACCTGATTTTGATAAAAGATGATCCTCCTGTCTTCTGTCTCGTTTCTTAAAGGACAGTAGGAAGTCCTAAAATAATACTCACTTACCTGTTAAGATAAAAAGAGGATGCAAATTCACAGTCCTCATCTTTCTTGAATTCATCTGACACCAATATAAGTCTGATTTAGTCAAATCAGTCTGTGGTTTATCAAGTTATTATTTTGTGAGGAAACATTTCACACTAAAAAGACTCAAACTAACTTCTAACTACATTCTTCTTCTAACTATCCACTTAATCTGTCTTTAAATTTGTCATTTTGGTTTTTGCAGTGTTTTGCACAGCTTCCATTCTAATTAATTGAGAATTAATAACACTAATGACCATTAACTCTTTCGATGTACAAATAGTCTCTAATGCTTTAAAAGAGGTGAAGATAGAAACTTTAATGTTTTCTGCTTTGATTGTTTGAATCGATTGAGGAAACTGATAATTTTGGCAAAATCTTAGGCGATTATAAATTCTGTGATTTTGATGTTTGTCTCTGTTTATTAGCTCTATTTGGTCTTATTAGTGTTGTTGTCTGTTGTTTGATTTTGTCAAAAGTTATATTTAAAGTCTTTGTTCAGCCGAACATCTTGTGTTGAACCTCACAGGGTCTTCATCAGCTGTCGGACTTTTTATACATATTTCTTATTTCTGAGTAATTTCTTATCCACCTTGCTGCTGTGATCATTAAAGTTTATCTTATCTTAAAGCTTAAAAATGGATCGTTCACGCCCGGTATTACACAGAACATACACCAGAAATAAACATTATTGCGTCACATAATGAAATCATGAGAAAACAGCCGTCGTAGTGATGTCAAAATATTAACATCATGACAATAACGATATCTCTCAGCAGGTTAAAGGCTTATAACACGTGAGGCTGACCTCTTGGTTCTTCTCAGCGGGAGTTGTCTGATTAAATTCAGGTAAAATAAATTGTTGTTTGTCGTGTCGCAGCTGTCACAGCGTCAGCTAAATGATACAACACGACACCCCCAAAAAATATTTGCGATGTCTGATTCGTGCTGGCTTTTGTTTTGTCTTCACATTGTGACACAGAGGTAAGAAGACGGTGGCACTGACACACACACACACACACACACAAATGCAAACACACAGTCACAGATTCAGGCGTTTCGTGTCCACCATGGCTATTTCATGAATGTATTTGCATGCAGAAGGGGCATGTGTGTGTGTGTGTGTGTGTGTGTGTGTGTGTGTGTGTGTGTGTGTGTGTGTGTGTGTGTGTGTGTGTGTGTGTGTGTGTGTGTGTGTGTGTGTGTGTGTGTGTGTGTGTGTGTGTTGTGTGTGTGGTGGCAGGGGGTGGGAGGACAGCAAATGTGCTACACAGCTTGCAGAAAAAAAAAAAAAAAGGGGGGGATGCTGTGTGTGGATGCAAGCTGTCAGTCAGTCTTAAACATGCTGCTCTCTCTCTCTCTCTCTCTCTCTCTCTCTCTCTCTCTCTCTCTCTCTCTCTCTCTCTCTCTCTCTCTCTCTCTCTCTCTCTCTCCACCGCTGTACGGTAGAGTAATCCTTTCCGTGAAGATGTGTGTTCTGTAAATGTGCGTTTCCTTGTCTTTCGTTGTGTGTGTGCGTGCAGGAAAATGTGGGTGTGTTGCACATTTTGACTATTCACAGCTGGAGTATAAACACAGCTAAAAGGAAAAAAACAATCTATTTCCAAATGGAAAACTATTTAAATTATTCACAGCTAAATCATTGGTGAATAAACGAGCATGGTTATTGATATCCGCACAACGATGAGCCAACACACACACACACACACACACTCAAACACAGAGTGGTGGAGTTGGTGTTTTTGTTCTGCTGGCACCAGAGAGACAGAGAGGAGAGGATAAAACAACCCTCCCTCCCTCCCTCCCTCCCTCCTTCCATCCCTCGATCCCCTCTCCTCCTCCTCCTCCCCCCCTCACGGTAACGCTTCAGTGAGTTGAACGGCCAGGACAAGGGGGAGAGAGAGAGAGAGGGGGAGAGTGAGAGAGATAGAAAGAGAGAGAAAGAGAGGCAAGGGAGAACAATGAGCAACACATTTTTTTGATATAGCTGAGGGTCGCTGTAGCTAATCCTTCCCCTCCGTCCCCTCAAATGGTCTCTCTGTCTCTCATTCGTTTCTTTTTTTTCTCCCCCTGCACTCTTCTTCTTTAACACGCCTTTTCCCCTTTTTGATTGTATTCCTTGTTCTTGTCTTTCACCCATTCTCCATCGCCCTCTGTCTTCTTCCTTTTTTTTTTTTGTGGGTGCAGAAATATGGTGCCACTTTCATTTTGATGCTAATTCCAAAAAAGTGATGAATCTTTTCCCTTTTGTCCCCTTTTCTTCTCTGGGGGACGGAACGAGCAGGGATTTACTCTTGAATTTAGCTTTGAAAAGGCAGAGAGAGAGAGAGAAAAGGGGGGGGGGCGAGGAGAGACACGCACAAATATTGAGAGGGGTTTGGACGAGAAATATAGGATACAGAGAAGGGGAGAAGGAAGGTGAAAAGAGAGGAGAGAAATAAGAGGCGAGCAGTCGGTGCTGGAAAAATGCAGCTTGTGCATGCTGCAGGAACAGAAGAGGCGGCAGAATGGACACTAAATGAGTCAGCGTGACCTCACAGGGCACTTCAGTTTAGCCAACACTGAACGTCTCCTGATAACAAAAAATATGTTCAGCTGTCCTGTTTCCATAAAAGACGGAGTCAAAGCGGCCTTAGCCGACTGTGACAGGGAGCACAACCTCACAGGCTGTTGGCACGCTCCTGTGTTAAATATTTCCACGACTTGTTACCATACAGTCGTGGGTGCTGAGGTGTCTTTTTACCTGCCCAGTATCTTGCTGACACATCCATGGCTGACTCGTAGCTGACGTGAGATGTCGCAGGGCCGAACCCCTTGGTGGGCGAGTTCTACTATCCGCTGTCGCACTACGTCTGGGAGGGGCCTGCCGTTTACGAACACACCTCCGAGCTGGTTGACTCCGCCATGTCCTACAAGAGAGAAAGAGAGAGAGAGAGAGAGAGAGAGAGAGAGAGTGAGGAATGAATCAAAAAGGAGGTCAAGGATGAGTGAGAAAGAGAGGAATGAGCCACTGAAGAAATTTAATTAGGTTATAGGCAATGAAATGAAAGATAAACTTATTCAAATGTGAGTGAGCAAATGAGGCAATAATGAGACAAGAATCTTAGAGGACTAGATGATTTAGCTGCATGTGCAAGAAAAAAGTATGCAGTTGTCAAGAAATAAATGATAAAAACTTCTTAATCATTCGTGTCCAAAGCTAAGGTAATTAGATTTTTGGACAGGAGGTGATGGTCAACTTCAGATAATCTCATTTTACATTAATTAAAAGTATATTTTTAAAAGGCAGATTGAAGGAGAAGTTTTCAGGAGGGAGTCACCATTGCTGCCTGCTGGACTGGAGTTGAAATACTTGAACAAGCTGCTCAGACAGACATGTATCAGTAATGTTTAAACATCATCAGGAGCTACCTGTTGACACAATCATGGATTTCTCTTGTATGTGAGAGACAAAAGTCAACGGACAGCTGCTCACGAAGGCTTCAGCAGTGTTGTGCTCGTGTCGTGGGTCACTTGGCAAAGCTAAGCCTGTCAGAACACTGCAAATATTCACCGTATATACAAGAAATCTGGAGTTGTGTGTATGATTATTATTTATGAAGTTTGGTTCAGAGGTATAGACTCCAGCACACGCTCTAAAGTTAGATCACACAGCTGTTCCCACAGCAATTTACTATCTCATACATACATCTTGTTTCTCTGGCTGGCTCAGCATATTACTACCAGTTGGACTATTCCAAAGTGCAAACTTTGCCTATTTTCACCCGGTGGCAGAGAAAGCTAAGATCTTAAGTAAATGAAGGGATTTCAATTAATTATTGACCAAGGCCTGGCCCTGGCCTTTAACTGGAAGATAGCACTAATATTCCCCCTGAGGGATGAAAGTATAAGAGGAAATGTATGAAAGAGAACAAGACTGGTATACACGGAAAATAGACAGAGGCTGAACTTCATTATAATCCTTCGCTCTTCCACGACTGCAACCATGAGACAGAAGACTAAATCATAGCTGTTGATTCAAACGTCCACTTTTGATAGATTTAAACGGCAGCAGCAAAGGAGCACGACGATAATAGAAGTGTGAATTGGAGCAGAGTATAACCAAGCACGTGGATTTGCGAGGATATGTTTGCATCTAGTCAGAAAATATCACAAAATGTTGCGAGGCGACGTCTTTAAATCGCTTGTTTTGTCCGACCCACAGCCCAAAAACACAAAGATATTCAGTTCGCTATCATGGAAGACAAACAATCTCATTAGAGGAGCTGAAACTAGTTTGCTTATTGCCAATTAACTTTCTCAGCTGACTAATGGATTAAGCAACTAACTGTCTCAGCTCTAAAACCAGTACCGGAGCCCAGACCACAGAACTCCTGCTGTATTATAAAGCTCCAACCAGCCAAGCCGGGTCAGAAGGCACGTCTTAACAATGTTACACCACTGTATCAGCTCAGTAGTGGGATACAGTATGCAGGAGTGAGGAAGTAAGAAGGAGAACACACTCTCTCTCTCTCTCTCCAACAGTGTGTGTATATACTGTATATGTATGTATCTAACCAAAGGCAGAGTATAAATCAACCAGATTTTTTTTCTACCACATAATCCACTGGCTTTTGTATTACCATAGTGATTACGTCTTTAGGGGAAACACACACACACACACATGCACACACACTCAGACACACACACTAATCCTAGCTGTGGGGGTAATAGATTTTAAACACATTACCCCAGCAGGGATACCCCCTTAAACACAAAGCTGTCCCCTGAACCTGTCCCCCTGTCCTGCTCTTTCCTCCATCAGCATAAAATAAACACACACACACACACACACACACACACACACATCTCCTCCAGCTCCAAATATAAATAGATCCACACATAGAGGATGAAAAACAGAAATGTGAAAGTCTAGAGAGTCTCCAAACAAAAGCTATTTCCAAACGGCTGATGTGGATGGTCACTCTCTTCCTTACTACTTTATTCTTTGAGATAGAAGACGCCTCATTATGCAGATGTCTGCTGCAGACAGCGCAATTTGAAAAGCAATCGCTCCCTTTACAAAAGACAGCCACATATATAGACAGAGAGTCATATTTATTTATGCAACGTCCATGAAAGCGGGGCTCAGCCGAGGCTCAAATGTCTAAAAGGCATGAAATGTAACAACCAGCATGAACTTTAAGAGACAATTTAATCACGTCGGCTGTATCAAAAGCATTTATCATCAAACCTGTTCAATTAAAGGAGCATTTATCACTGCGTGGCTGCGGTGGGACTCCTTTTTACCCGATTTTACACATCAAAATGAGTTTATTCATCGTGGAGGTCACTGCTCAGCCCGTGAAAACAGTTGTGTGATGTCTTTTGAAGCTCTGGAGGAGTTTTATCAAGTCCTGAGAAGATGATCTCAGCTTTGATTTGAACTCTACAAACTCTACTTTACAAACTTTGACCATAGAGTTTGAGAGAGTGTTAGTTTTGCATGATGGGAAGTGCAGGATCTAGTGTTTTTGGAGCTTGAGTCAGACAGTCAGGAGTCCTCTGCTGCTTTTTTAACTATCTCTCCCTGTTAATGAAGCAATCTGCCTGGCAGAGAAAACATTCTAGCCTGAGGAAATTCATGATTTTTAAGTAATATGTGTTAATATTTCTTTATGCCTGATGGGCAGCGATGCAGTAAGATCACGTGTGATTCATTGGCAATTGAGAAAATCTGATAGCTGCAACTTGCTGATCTGGCTTTGGGGTGTACATCCAGGAAGATGCTTTGTCCTTTGTGCTGTTAAATATGAAATATAGATCTGTAAGAATAAACTCCAATGTGATGATTTATTGGCTTTTCTGTCGGCTGGCTTTGATGGAAGCAGGTACTACTCTGTGCTCTCTGCAGAGTCAAGTCAAATTTGCCTCAAAGGACTTTAAGATCTGTACAGCATGCTACAATCCTCGATTCACTGGTGATACTGGGAACCACTGCTGAACCCCACGAGGGATGAAAACAAGGGGATTGAAATGCAATGCTATGAAATCAGGGATGTTGCGGCTCATGGTCAGTGCCTTAATCCCAAATCTCACCTGCGTGCCCTTGAACCCGACACTTCTCGTCTCTTACTTTAATATAAAAAAAGGATTAATCTGCTGATTTAACGTGACTGATTTAACTGGAAATCATCACACAGGGTGCAGAGAAAACTCACCAAACACACATTTTTCCAGATATTCCTCAAAGCGACAGCAACCCTGCTGACCTACATGGACATTTTCAAGTCCTCCACACACACACACACACACACACACACACTCGCTCTCTGTGAATGTTTTGTATAGTTGTGTGGAGGCATTATTCCTTCCTCCTTGCCTTTTTATTATTATGTCCTGAAACCTTTGGGCTGAATAAAAGCACAGTTTTCGCAGGGTCGTTTTTATGGAAGCCTACTGTGCTACGTCCTCCTCACCACAGGTATCTGCAGAGAAGACTCACCCACCCTCCCCTCTCTCCCTCTCTCCCTCTCTCTCTCCCTCTTTCTCAGATAAGAGTAAATGAAATGGTTCCTTTCACCCTTCCTATCTGGGCCAGGGCTTGAAATACGCCTTTGCTTTGTAAAGAGATGGAGAGGAATGACTTGTGACCTACAAAAACCTCCAGATAACTATTTATTCACTTATCTGTGTATTTACTGTTGGCATTAGGCGTTCAGACTCTCGCCATTCTTGGGGTAGGTTATGGGGATTATGTGTTTAAAATTTATTTTCCAAGCCTATAAATACTGATAGGGACAAACGAAATAACTTACACATTCTATAAAGGCATTTGTTTATCGCCGTCTGTGGCATAATTCTCTGAATAAGTGATACAAGTTGTATTTTAAAGACTTCACGCCACGTTTTTACACAGGCTTAGTATTCGGCGTCAGGTAGAGCAATAAATTGCATACGCTACATCTGATCTTGCAGTTAAATACTCATAAAACTGTCGTGCATTTTGGGTGGAACCTCGTCCCTTTTCTTGTGGACGGGCGCCCAAAAGAAATGTTGGTTCCCTCACAGCTGTGTGTGTGAGTTTAGTGACAGAGGTCCAGTAATTCATCACACTGACCAAACAAATTAACCACTTGCTCCCAGAAATTCAATCAACATTGGGCCCCGCTCGGGGAGGTTTTGTTGCAAATTAGATACAAAGATTTTTTCCCCAAATTATGGCTCTTGGCTCCTCTAAATAAAAAAATAAAAAAAGCTGAACCTACAGTCTCCAGAGGGGAGGAGGAAACTGTTCATTTTCATCCTGGAGACACAAAATCAGAGAGGGACAGAGAGGGGGGACCAGAGGGTCATTATGCATCCCTGTTGTATTTTATTTATTTACCCTTTATAGGAGCTGTCTTTAAAAGCCCAGCACCTCCTTAAATGTTTGATTGATTCACTGTTTCCGGGAGGAGGAGAAAAAAAAATACAGAGATAAAGCAGAATATATTCGAGCTCCCCCATCCAGAAAATAAGGTCCATTAGGCTCTCTGTTTCTCTCTCTTCCCGTTACATTCCCCTCTCCCTCTCTCTCTCTCTCTCTGTCTCTCTCTAGGTCTCTCTCTCTCATCTCTCATCTGCCTCGTCACGGCCTGACGCCTCAAAAATAAAGCAAAAAGAGAAATCGCAACAACAACAAAAAAGAGAGACGCCACCGGTTCTTTCTCTTCTCTTGGAAAAAAAAATAGAGATGGAGGGAAACTAGAAATTACTTTTGGCTGAAACCCCCGTTTGGAAAGTTGCCCGTGAGAATACAGATGAAGCACATTTCCTTGAGCAAACAGAGAATAGATCTGTGAGATGTGCCAGGCAGGCGTTTTGGACGTGTACTGTTATTTTCTCATGAAAGGTGGAATAATTAATATTTTGTCGGCTCAAGGGGGCCTCGTTAATAAACTGTTAGATTTATAAATAGTTACGTTAGATCAGGAGAAGTCAGAAAAAAGCTTAAAATTGACTAAATTAAATCTATTTCTTTACTTTCGTTTTTAAAATAAGATTATTTGTGTTTTTTCAAGTCGAAATCATCTTTTTAGTCGCTGTTTTTTCTACTTTTTATGTATTTTTCTTCCTTTTTTTTAGGCATGAGTCGATCACCAAAGGTAGGCCACAGCCTACTTAATATTCAGCATGCCACCATTACCATTACAATACGTGATTATGAAATTCAGCTCATTATCATCACAATTACCTGCTATGGATTTTTTTTTTTTTAAATATATGTTGTTGCTCATGGTGCTCCAAAGTTAAGAAAGTTCTAATCACGTTGCTCGTGTTGTTTCAGCTTCATATGAAACATAAAATATTACATTTTTCTGTGATTATCAGCAGACTGTTAAGACACAAAACGGACAACTCAGTGAAGAAATGCTTCACCAGAGAAAATAAAAGAAAACAGACTTCTTTGTGTGTGCGTAAACACGCACAGAGTGCACGCTGTGAAACGTGTAAAAACCCTTTGTTTGATCAAAAATATAATGTTAATATTAAACTTTAAAATCAGGATCATAACTCCAAAAACACACACGTGCAACAAAGAATGCTAACATCATGAACTTGAGGCTGTTTTACTGATTTTAAGTGTTACATACACACAGCGCACATCCACATTTCCACGCGTCACAGCCGATTCATCCCCCCCCCATCCTCCCTCTCTCTCTCTCTCTCTCTCTCTCTCTCTCTCTCTCTCTCTCTCTCTCTCTCCCCCCCTTTGACATTTTTTAGGTGTAATCGTTTTAAAGCGTCTCCGGGCTTTGACATATATAACTTTAGCTCCGCTGTTACCGTCAGCACCGCGGATCATTGGCTTTGGTGAAACGGCAGGGAAGAGGAAACATGATTCGTTCTAGTTTTTTATATGTGTGTGTGTGTGTGTGTGTGTGTGTGTGTGTAGCTGTGCAGTAGCTTTCTTTTTTTAATCCTGCAGCAGGATAACGCACCGTGGGAACCTCTGTCACTCACATAACACGGCTCCTCTCCGGCTCTAAAGTGCAATAAAATATATAATGCATAATCTATTACACGCTGAAATGCCTGTAGGACGCTTTACTCAGCCTGGAAGTGCAGACGCAAAATATTACACATAGCCACGGAATATGAGACTCTATTAAAATCATTAAGAAATGCCTTAATGGAACACATAATTTAATTATTTTCTCTTATTTGGGCCTCCGTTACAGCCAATTTCTGATCTGAAAATAACAATTTCATATATAAAATGTGCAGATTTAGTTGGCCCAGCCATTGCTTTGTGATTTTCCTTGAAAGCCCAGTTTGTTTTTGCCGTTAAAGACTTTAAAAAAAATCATGAAAAAAATGAAGTTTTATCGATAATAACGCTGCGAAATCGCACCTGAAGGGTGTTTTTAGGGAAGAGAAAGTAGACTTAAAGAAAAAAAACAAAGCAGTGCCCGCCATGTCACGACTGAGTGAACAAGTTGTGTCCCCCTCCCCATTCATGTAGCGTGTCCCCCAAGCACCTTGCACTGCTGAAGTGTCCTTGGGCAACACACACACACACACACACACTGCACTGCTGCCTGCTGGTTCTGAGGATGAACCTGTGTGACCTGAAAGGAGAATTTCCCCTGCAGAGTCTCAACCTTGTTATTATTCCTGCAGACCCTGAGCAGCCTCTCTTGCTTGTACCTGTGTGTGTCTGTCTAACCTGGTTATGTGCAGGAACACTGGTACTGTTTGTGGATCAAGTCCAGCTTTTAGTCATGCTTTGTTACCCAGCTCTCTCTCTCTCTCTCTTCCTCTCTGTGTGTCTCTTTGACCCCTGCACCTCCTCTTCCCCTCACAGCAAACTCACACAAGACACCAGGCGAATACAACAAAATGAACGCCTGCATTGCCTAAATTATAATGCATTTCTTCATTTTTTTAAAATGAAATAACTTCAGCTGCACGCCTCACATCAAATCTATCCAATATGCACAGTTTATATATAAAACACTGCAAGAGGCAAGACATAAAAAACAAGTGGAAAGATAAATTCACAAACGAGGGGAGATAACACTGTAAAATATTATAATTTACACCTAAACTTTTGCATGTATCCACATTTAAAACACTGCAAAAAATATCCACCTCGAATTAAGTCATTAAGTGGAGAAAGCCTTTAAATAGAAATAGAAAAATATCTGCATAAAGAGGAAGAGAAAATTCATTTGCACAACAAGTTTCGACACGTTTTTAAATGTTAAATCAAGTCAAATTAATGAAACATCTAAACATTATTTGCAAAAAAGCCAGTTTCCATGAACAAAGTGCGACTTCTTTATTATTTCAGCTGCATTTGGAGACTTTTTTATGTCGTTTAATTAAGACTAAAATCAAATTAATAACAATAATAACTTTAAGACACTATAAGCAGTGATGTTTTTTTGCAGTGTACGGTGCTGCTGCTGCTGCTCCGCTCTTATTATTGCATTATGCACACAGAGTTAGTGATGTTGTGTTTAGGGTGGAGGTGGTGAGGTTCGTTTCAGTTCAGTTCAGGGAAGATGGGATCATGCAGATGGAGGAAATTATTTAAAAAAAACAAACTTACTGTGCATCGCAGCAAACGGGTCGTGCTTACAGTGAATCTCCATCGGCACGGTGGGGCAGGGCTGGAGGGCCCAGATACGATATGAGGTTTAAAAAAAGAAAGAGATGCCACCGGACTCCCCCTCTTCAGTTCGGCCACTTTAGTGACTGACCTCCGATTAATGAAAAGGGTAGCAGTTCCCTTCAAGAGAGGATTATTTTTTAATTAGCCTAATTAAAAATGATTTTTTTAGTTGTGTGAAACAAGTTGTAGTTTGACTCCAGCTGATAGTTTTCAGGTCAAAAAAAAGAAATCTGAATCAGAGACGGGCTCCCTCCTCATGGGGACGGACACACCACACCGGGTCTGTTCTGGCGTCTCCAAAAACCAGAGGAGGGAAACGGCAGCAGTAGTGCTCATTCCATCAGCTGCTCGCCTGCATCGAGTCTCCACAGTCAGTCCAGAGATTCAAACTTTTGCACAAAAAATAAAAATAAAAAATAAAAAAAAATATGGAGAGCAAACAAAGTCTCTCCTTTTCTCTCCTTCTCGGTCCGCTGGTCGTGACCCCTGAACTGCGACTTAACCGATGTGTGTTGTGATGGTGGTGGTGTGTGTGGAGGGGGGTTGAACTTTCTCCTTTCAGTCTGTTGAAATATTTAAAAAAAAATATATAAAAAATAATTAAGAAAAATAAAATAAAACCCAGTTCGAGAAAAAAAAAATCTTTACAGATCCACGGTTATTATTTTTTCTTTCTTTCTTCCAGGTTACTTGCTGCACATTTCTTCTGCTCGTCCTCTCTCACATTAACACTTGATAATCTCCCATCAATAAAGCGACTGAGAGCGGATGAGTGCTCACATCTTGAAGTCTCATATCCAGCGTGCCAACATGGGGGGAAAAGACAAAATTACGCAGCAGGAAAATAAATTTAAAAAACTCTTGTTTGAGTGGAAGCTGCACAGGCTGATGTGAGAGTTGTTATCCCGTTTGTATGAACCAAAGGCAGCTCTTGGTCACTCTATCTCCCTCCCTCTCTCTCTGTGTTGACCGGGACTCACTGCACAAACCTCCCGGTTTGACTTTGGAGACGCGTTTTTTCGCTCTTGCTCTGGGAAGAAAAAGCAAAAAACAGTCCTGTCCAAAATGAAAAGGTAGTTTTCTCCGCGCTCACGCCATAAAAACGCCACAGATTCGGGTGTAAATATACATAAGCAGTCTTCTTTAACTACACAGAGAGAGGAAAAAGCTGCCTGCGCCCTGCGTCCACGGTGGCGCACGCCGCGTTTCAGGACCTGCTCTCGTGCGGACAGCGCCCGCGCTCCCAACCCCCTGGAACCCTAACCTACACGCGCCGGCCAGCTGCCCGTCACTCACGTCGGATCCGGCCAATCACAACGCGAGCGCTGCCTCCACGTCACCTTCAAGTCTTGATAGAATCGGGCGGGGGGGAGCGCACGGATTGGCTGGAGCGAATCCCGTGGGCCAATGACGCCCCGCATGTATTGTGGGTCCACCAATGGGGGAGGCTCGGCGGAGGCGAACGCGGGGCTCGGGGAGTAGATGATCATATGTTTAATTTCAATTAACGAAGTAAAAAACTTAATGCCTTTATACCCATTTGCGCTCAATTTATTCATGTCAATATTAAATGGCTAATTAATTGAGTATTACTAAAATGAGGCTTAGTTGCAGCGAGGCTTTATAAATGAGGGGAATGCTCAGGAAGTCAAACAGGAATTGTCCATTTTTCAGGGGATGAAAAAGAAAACACAAGAGCACAAAAAAACAGATTTTATGAGCTCATAACATTTCATAGAAACATTAAAAATCTTGTGTAGGAGGAGTGAAAGCTGTTAAGTGTTATGAAAACAATTGCCCCTGCATAATATTCCCCCCCTCCACCTCCACCTCCACCTCCTTCCTTCAACACAATGTCATAAATGTTTAGCTTGAGGAGAATCGAGAGGAAACATATGAAACATGCATTCACACTCATTACCTAATTGATTGCGAATCCAAACTGAATTTTTCTTGTTTTAATGAAATGCAGTTGGCGAGCTGCGCGTTTACACTCCAAACTAGGAAAAAAAAGAGGATTCATTACATGTTCGTCCCACCTGATTTGAGAGGGCATATCTAAGCCTCGCCCCTGTAATATTAACCACACAAATAGCCTAAAGCATGAGCCAAATTAAAAAGTGTTATTTCCCCCTTCTTCCTGTTTCTAGACATTTAATCATTTTCAGCCTCCACGCTGTTTATGCTGCGCGCGTAAAGCTCACTTTTAGACACATTTAGAGCTGCACAATCACGCCATTCTCACCTATATAAGAGGATCATTAAAGAGTCTACACCTGTGGTATCATTTAAGGAGCTGCTAATCACTTCAACAACAACAATCTGTATCTTATTCTTCTTAGTTTACAGGTTCATCCTCTAAAGACTCAGCTTGATGTACCTCAAGGCGATGCATCTGATCCTGAAAAGGTCAATGTATGATATTGACTTTATTTAATTTCTGATTTTTTTTTAAATTTCATTTGTAGGTTTCATGCTTTCACTCATTGGTCTGCAGCCTCATGTCTTCTCCATCACACTCAGCTCATTAAAACAAACATATTTCATGTTTAAATGTGGAAAAAGTGGAAGCTTGTGCGTCCTTTTGGTGGGGCTGTTTACAGGGTGAACCACGAGGGGGCGTTCAACCTTGGGCAAAATGCCCGTACGCATACGCGCGTGCACACAGATCACACACACACACGCGCGCGCGCAAATACGACACATACAGGAACTTTAGCATCAACACAGTTGAACTTAAAGAGTCTCCAAGCTGTTTAAATGTTGACCCAACATGGATCCAACATGGAGGCACGCAGGATCAGACGTGTGTCTGTGTTAAAATAAAGCTGCTCCGTGTTCAACACTAAATATGATTTCATGAATCTTCATTGATTCTCTGCTCTGTAATCCACCTGACAGTGAAGTGAAGTACACCCTGAAACATTCACACTAATCCTCATTCATATTTCACATCTCTTTACTGAGTATTCATGAATTAAGGGGGGCCTCAAACAAATCTGACAGACAACAAATCACATTGATTTTTTTTTTTAATCCAAAAATAAAATAAAATAAAAAAAGACAAAAAAAACAAATGAAGCAGGATGCAGTTAAGATATTAAAAGTTTGATATGTAGACTTGGATCATGCACCAATAAAGAGCTGGGCCTGCACTTCAGGCCACAAGCAGGCGAGTATAGACGATGACACTGCTGCGAGGAAACACGCATATAAGTTCAATTATATGCATGTGAGAAAAAATACAGATTCACCCATTTAAATTTCATATTTTGGGGTATTTCTGCTCATAAATCCATAAATAAATAAATATGTTTGCACTGACTGAGTCCAGTATTTGGCTCTTGGTGTCTCCAAAACTCCAATGCGTAAAATAAACGCAGCCATATTTAGCGTATATTTTTCATTTTCATTGTTCTCCCTCTGCAGCCACAAGTCTGTTTTTTTTATTTATTGATATATAAACACGAGGCGCTTCTCTCCCCCTCACAGAAACTAAATTGCAGCCGTCGTTGTCGTCTTTGTATCTCTCTCTCTCTCTTTCTCTCTCTTTCTCTCTCTCTCTCTCTCTCCCCCGATTTGCAAATTAAATACATAAGCAATTAAAAAATCCAAACACAATCAATCATGTATACAAATTGTTGTTGCTTTAGGGTTGAAAATTTGGAGAAAACTTCCATCAGGGTAGGACGACTTTAATCCGGGGGTCCAAATCCATTACCATATTTCATTACCTTGGAAATGGGAGGATGGGAGAGAGGAGGGAGGGAGGGGGTGAGGAAGAGGGTGTGTATACTTTTTTAAACATTAGTAAGAATGTGGTTGAGTTGTGATAATCATTTGGAGGCAAATTGGAGGCGACGCTGTTGTCTAAGTGTTCCTTCTCTCTTTCCCCTTTCCCTCCATCCACCATGAAAGCTTCGGCTGTTTTGCTTTTTTTTTTTTGCGCCCGAGCCTCGAAACGAAAAAGCAATGAAAAATTAATAGCGCATGTTAACTCCACCAGCTCGTTTATTACACGCCCGCTGACTGTAAACATAATGAGAAAGCTCCCGTATCTTCTTCTTAAGTTTTCATTTGCCTATAAAATATAAAAGTCGTAACTAATAAATAAAATATATGGACTGGAGAGTGAACCGTCTTGGACTTCCCGAGGTGGAACTCTGTGGAAGTCTGTGTGCTCCTCCCGCTCACGGGCCTCATCAAATGGACCTATTTGTAATCATTTGGCTCGATGATAATGCAAGTAAAGAGCGGCCTGTCATCTGTCAGATGGAGCACACAAGGCCCTGCCGGCCGTAATATCAGACCTGTGCGTTATGACGGGGCACTTGAGGTCAAAACGAAAGCAGGCTATGCCATGTGAGGTCATCTCTCTCTTTCTTTCTCCCCTCCCTTCCCCTCTATACTCTCATTTCTCACTCCATCTCAATTTACGCACAGACTGTGATGTCTGTTTGTTGTTGGCAACGACGAATATTCTCTATGAAACAAAGTACAGGATGTATGAATGTACTCTGGAGGTCTGCTGGCAGGGTTTCGTAGCGTTTAAGCTCGCAGGAACCGCAAAAACACGCAAAACGGGGTCGGTTGAAGGTGACACAGTATATGTGGACTGAAGCTGGAACCTAAATTGTGTCTCTCATTGAGAATCTGATCATATTGGAACGTTTGGAGATCAAAAAATGTTTGTTTTTTTATTGTTAAAATGAAGAAGATGGCACGCTTTTTAGAAAGCATATATTAAAATCACAGAGGGCTCAAGGGTGAAATATTACTATTAGACCAAGAGAGACACAAGTGATCTAAATTTTCTCATCAGTAAAATAATAATTTAACCTCAGTCAGTGACTGAAATGGCGGCCTAGCTTTATTGGAGAAAAAAAAAACCGACCTACGCACTTTTACGCACGGCCAACCTACAAGGCGGGAAGAGAGAGAGAGAGAGAGAGGGAGAGAGAGAGTCTCATTAGATCCACGTTCATTCGCATAGACTCTCCTCTTTGTACCCAAAGCACGTATTTTAAAGTGAGAGGAAATGGAGAGGCTGTAGGTAAAGGCCCTGGGCCCTTAAGACTTTACACGCCAACAAGGGAGGGCCTCCTTTAAACTCTGATTTCCTCAGTGGTTAAAAAGGTTATTATCCAATTGCTACAAATCCCATTGCTTTTCATCGTTTATCAGGAGTAAGGCCCACTCCACAAAAGACTGCAAAAAAAGGGCTTTATTTGTCTTACAGACCATAGGCTGTGTTTGCTGACACATTTCCATAGAAGGTCGGCCACAAGCTACAACCAAAACACACCTCCTTGTTCCACCATTGTGGAAATTAAAATGAAAACGTTGCTTGATGGCTGTCTGAAACATCCCCTGTGCATGCATTACCATATTGTTTCTAACAGACATCCAGAGGCGTCACTGGAGCAGATTTATTTTAAGAAAAGCATTTCCACGAAGCTCAGTGTTCTCTCAGAGAGGATCACCTGCCCACCGGTTCTTAATGACAAACGACGTTTTATCAATGCAGACACAGCAGGCAGCAATATGAAATGATGTGATATCCATTGGGTGCCATAACAAGGTCGATGGCCTGATCCATTGCTGTACCAGACCCCGCTGTTTTTTTATGAATAGGCCTATAGGAGATGAACCTGTTGAATAAACTGATGGAGACACGCAGGAAAAGAGCCGAGCTCAGACTTCTTAACAGAGTTAGACTTTCAACTTCTGGTCCACAAAACACTAAAGAAGAAACGAGCTTTCAGTGCTCAAAGGTCACATGTTAACACATGTTTCTTCAACAAACAAAAAAAGAGTTGATTGAGCTGCATTTAAAACAAATTAGTGCATGCGCAATATCCCTTCATGCCTGTGCCACACAAACACACACACTCCTCCACAATCAAACAAATCCACAGTGCTGTTTATTATAAGAACCAATCAATGTCAGGTGTCTAGACCAACACGTGGAGCTAACCTGACGCAGAAACCAACACCAAAACCAACAACCAACTTTTGTTTCTCTATACGAGTGTGAGAAAAGTGCAAATTTAAAAAAAAAAGAAAGAAAAATGATGCAACAAAGAAAATACTGACATCAAAATCAGATTTTAAACCAACAACAAGATAAATCCTAAACACCAAAAAGTAAAGTACTTGTACCAGACTTCAAAAGTTTCCTCACTGGTCCACAAAAGTCTCAAACTTCACGACACTTCTATAACTTACAAACTATATAACTTTATGATAAACTGTACAAAAGTTTAAAAAAAGAAACATTTCTAACGCACAAACAACTTATTTGTAAAAGTTTTCTACTTGGAAAAAAAAATAATATTTAAACCAAAAAAAGCAGCAAAGTCTGCCTCCACTTGTAAAAACTCAAAATGTAATGAAGCTTGAGCCGGTGCGATCCTACCTGCTCTCCCCAGGCGCAGTGCAGGACTCTTGGGCCCCTGGTCCATGTTAACCCGGTTAGAACAGGGGGAGGCGATGAAGGGAGAAAAAAAGGAAAAGAACAAAAACTTTTTCCAGTGTCCCCCTCTCCCTCTCTTCCCCTCTCTCTCTCTCCTCCCTCACTCTCTGGCACTCCTCTCTCTCTCTCTCTCTCTCTCTTTTTTTCTCCCCTTCGTCCTACAGTACTTTTGGGGCGAGTTGTAGGTTGAAATAATTCGACCCTTCCGCTCCCTATTGCACTCCCTGCAAGTGCTCAGTCAGCTGCAACTAAACGCTTTAGGTGGAAAAAAGGCTTCGGGGGGAAGCGTGAAATGATCACGCCGAGTAAAAGAGCCGCTCTCTCAATGTGCGCTCATGTCCTGTCCCCCTTTTTTTTCTCCCCTGCACGAGCTTACACACACACACACACACAAATGCATAACGCATGCGCGTGCATTAACACGTACGCGCGCGCGCGCACACATATACAACATGCAACCTCCACCCTTTCCCTGCAGGGCCGCGCCCCCCTCACTCGCATCTGTTACCAAGTTCCACTTTACTAAACTTTCCCGCCCCCGTTCTCCTCTCTCTTTTCTCTCTCTCCTCTCTCTTTTCTCTCTCCCCTCTTTCATGTTAGATTCATTTCCTCTGGGGTGCAAGAGCGCCATGTCGGCAGGTAACGTTGACTCATGTGCGTAATGGCGGTGCAGGCTTTGCTCTGTTTTGATAATCTGACACACAAGTTGGTTGTTGAGTGCGTTTTATGGTCCAGTGTTCCTTCCAAACGAGCGTCTACAAGAGTTTCTACAAACTTCTTCTCCTCTCCTCCTCCGCCCAGTACAGATACACCTGTTACGCACGGTGCTCTTTACGCATTACGCACGGACTGGAACACTGTGGAGCAGGCGCAACGCACAGAGGCTACAACTTCAACTTCGCCGCACTGCATTAAGAGAGTGCAGCCTTCTTCTTCTGCTCCTTCTGCTGCTGCATGTGCGTGCAAAGTGTTTGTCACAAAAAAAAAAACCCGGATAGTTCCGGTCCTCGGCTCTGATTGTTCGCAGACGCACACCTGTGAACGCACAACGTTTCATTTAAATATTAATTTGCCAACTGAAAATTTCCACTCATACTGATACTCACGCCGTTTTGTTTGGTTCTCATCGAGAACTTTATTCTCTGGCGGAACAATGACATTCAAGATTTCTTGAATGTGTGTGCTCTCTTTGGCTCCTCCGTTTTATTAAAGCAAACATCCACTGAAGACAGTGTTTTACTCCACTCAGTTAGAGCCTACCTGCTCTGTTTAACCCGGGACATCTTTTGGCACAGCATTAACCGAGCCAAAACAAAAAGAAAGACAGGAAAGCCCTTCAAAAAAGCCAAAATAACAACAAAAACCTACAATTTTCCAATATTTCTCTTCCCTGTTCACACCTTTATTCACCAAATTATATATTTATGGTTGCATCCAATAAAATAAAATAAAATACATACTGTCAAAAACTTTGGTGTTTTATCATGTGAATATTTGCAAGTATGTGAACAGCGGAAGTGTCTCTCTGCGGGAGAAATTATAATCGTTAGGCATGAGTGCGCCCAGCCACATTTCAACTAACAGATAGGCTAGAGCCGGAAGTAAGGGGTCTCTTTGCCATAATGAACCCAAATATATCTCTAGTTTCCGCTTGTGAGACAACAGATTCATCGTGACAAAACACACCAGGTGGAAATATGAAGAGGACAAAGATAAATGAGTTTACTGCAGAGGCAAAACGGGAGGAGCTGGGCGTTAAAACGAAGGCCACTTCTTCTGAAAATTAAAAAATATGAAAAATGTCTGAATACAAACATTTAAGGAGAGAAATGAAGCTTTAAATGAGACTTTCTGTCTCTGTATCCGCACTCAAACTTGTCTCCTTCCCCTCTCTGTCCTCCAGACAGCTGCGGGTCTCAGGGTTCACGCGCAGCCTCGAGACAATTGAGTGCGGAACAAAAGCGCGAGACAGCGACCCATTTTGCTCTTGCTTGTCGCCTCGCGCTGCAACACTACGACCCTGACCTTCGGCTCGCGCCCAACAACATGAAAACATAAATAGTAAATGTTTCCATGTGATGTGATGTAAGGTGATGGCGGGAAACAAAAAAAAAAAAAAAAAAAGAAAGTCCAAGTCTGAGAGTGACCTTCAGGAGGAGACACACACACACCGATAAATCGATTATAGACTTTTATCAGAGAATTTATGTGTGAACTTAAAGCAGGTGATGATGTTCTGTCGAACAGATTAACGTTAGCATGGAGTGGATAAAATATAAAGTAGTGCACACACATAAAAATACACTTTATTCAAAATATAACCCACCTATCAGACTCCTAACCCTCTGCTGCCTTCATGGGGGAGAAACATCTTCAGTCCTCGGCAGACTTTCTTCTTCATCCTTATCTTTTTTTTTTCTTTTTTTTTTGTTAAGAGGCCCCAAAAAAAGTTCAATCTGTATGCATGACCATGGCGGCGGATTATTCAGTGCATTTCCTAAACGTGTGAGCTCACAGAAAAGACTGTACAATTATCTGCCATGGAGCTCTCTGAACAAACCCAGCTATTATGCACACACATATTTATGTATATATATTATTTTGTCCATCAGGAAGAGCAAGAACACATTAAAAATAAAATATCTGGTGTATAAAATGGAGATAAAATGAAGGAAGTAAGATTAATAACCAAGTGAGCTTCACTTAATAATTAATTTTCACTGTGGTGTGAGTGTGAATCTACATGAACAACATGAAATGTATAAATATAACACAGCTGTAAAGCTTTTAATAAAAATACATTATCACTGAAGAACACTGTATTATTATTATTATTATTATTATTATTATTCAGAAGATATTTAAAAAATAAATTAGTCACATTAAATACAAACAAATCAGATTTATTCATCAGTTGTCCATTTTTAGAGATAATATATAAAATATAATTATATTTAGACTGTATCAGATACTTCACCTCTTTAATAATGTTTTAATATAATTCTAATATCTGTGTTTTCATTCTTATTTTGTGTCTTTAATAGTTTGTCTAATATCTTTTCATTTGTCTCAGTGAGGTGTCTCAGCCTGCAGGACCTCCTCAAAGAATTCGCCATAGTTTGGATATTAATCATCATCTTGTTTGTTTTTCTTCCCTCGTGCTAATTAATGTAATTAATATGAGAGAGGGAGGGGAGGGGGGGAGTAGTTGGATCGGTGACCCGAGCTCTGACCGAGCGGAACCGGAAAGAATCGCATTAAAAGCGCGAGAAAGAAGAACTAAAGGGACGATTAGAAACAATAAGTAAACACGTAAACACAGGAGGAGATGCTCAGTGTGTCTCTGGGACTTTTTTGGCTCCTAGCAGAGCGTTTAAATGTGCTGTAAAGTAGCAGGGAAGGACACATGAAAGGCCTGACATCTGAGAGAGGGTTCAGATCAATGCATGTGTTGGAGGAAGACAATGATGTGTTCATGTGTTAATGAAGAATTAGGCTGCATGTGCATGACCGCTCTGTCTGTTTCTGCAGCTCATAAACAAAAAATCAGAGCCTTTATTTAAGAAATATTGCTAAGTGACAATCCTGCCTTCAAAATGTTACTTTAAGAGCGTCAGCATCATCAGAAAAATCAACTTTAATGATCAAAAATAAAAGCACTCATGCAGAATGACACCTTTAATCATGTTATTTGTTAAATTATCACATGTCCTATATTAATGTAGACATTGTATAATCAGTATGTGAGCAGCATTTGATGTTGTAGCTGCTTCATAGTGGTTTAATCTTTTATTTTTTAATTTATCCTTTTATTAAATAGTCATAGGTTTTGTATGTAAAGCCATTTTTCTGCACAGGTCTGATAAATGTGGTGGAGGAAAAAGTTCAATATTTGCCTCTGAATTGGAGCAGAAAGGAATTTAAATACTCAAGTCAAGTAAAAGTACCTCAAAAAGTACACTACCTGAGTAATCTTTACTTATGTACTTTCCACTGCTGCTCATAAACGTGTTTAAACAACCGATAAAGTCTCTTCTCCTTTCTTGGTAAATGTTTATTTTAAGATTTGACTTCTTTGGTGGCACTTTTACGAAGACACTTGGTATTAAGAACATTTTATTTTAGTTTATTAAATGTATTTTATATAATTTACAGCCGCCTTGTTGTCCTTTGCCCTTAAACCTTTTGTGTAGTTTATCTCTCACCATTTAAAAAATCAAGACTCTTCAGTATTCTCAGGCTTTTCTCAACTGATGTTTTGCTCTTTTGTTGCTGTTATTTCTGTTTTGTGGTCTGCTGCTGTCACATTCTGTCCTATAAATGTTTTTATTGTGAGCCGCTGTGTCAAGTTTGTTTTAAAAGCACACTATATGAATAAATTCTTACTTTCTAACTCACCAAAAAAAAAAAAAAAAGTCTGAAAGCTCCTAGCTCTCATACTTGAGGCAACTCATGCATGGCTTGAACAATACTCCTTTGGGTATGTCATAATACCGCTTCTGATCCAACTAGATCTCACATTTCTGTACACTAAGACACAGAAAGCTACACAAAAAACTGTGATAACAACTTGCCTCTGGTGCTCATGTGTTTGCCATTCCCCAAAAACTGAGAGTGCTGCACCGCGGTGCTGATTGAGCTTACCTCGATATCCCTGGGATTTAATTCAGAGTGGCACTTCACTGTGGTGACACAAGGTTCCCCTTTTTTTGTTGCAGCCATGGTGCCTGGGTGTTGCTGTGACTATAGAGGCTAGAAGGGGGCTTAAGGGCTGCAGGGCGGATTGAGAAATGGGACACATTATTTGTCCATGAAACATTATGTGACACAACATGACACCAGGCTATTTGTATGTAAAGGTAAACATTTCAGCGTGACGATTCGACAAGAGCGGACAAGGCTCCTGTCAATGTGGTTTTTATACTCGCAGCTGAGAAAGAGGTGTTGTGGCATCGTGTGGCAATGGAGTGTGTATGTGGGACTTTGTGAGTGTGTGTGTGTGTGAGTGTATAGGGCTTCTGTTCACAAATTTAATCCCCATAGACACAAGTCACTTGGTCCGGTCTGAAAAGGTGTTGTCAGGCTTGTTCTCTTGTTCTAGTCTTTTCCTGCTGAAAGCACTGACACACTGTTGACCACAGAAAGTGTGTGTGTGTGTGTGTGTGTGTGTGTGTGTGTGTGTGTGGGGAGGATTTCACCTGTACTGATAATTCATTTAATTTGAGCAAGTGTGATCATCAGACACTCCCAGCCGGGGCCAACAACAGAGATTTCAAGCACCAGTCTAAAATGTAGTGACCGCAACAAAGATGGAGTACAAACTACATCAACACCGGGGTTGCAAAAATAATGGTTCCCCAACCTTTTTTGGCACGTGGCCTCTTAAAATAAGGCACCTCGTCTTATTAATGAGGCCTTAATGTGAGCACGAGCTGAGAGTAGTTCAGGTAAATAAGTTTAGGTGAGATTTAGGGATCAATGAGTGGGACTATTTAATGGAAATATTGGATTTCTATATGATTTTTACATCTTATTTGATTTGTTAGGTGGTGTTATTAGACAGACTAATCAGACATGTCTGATTATTTTACCCATAAACAGTTTCTTAATTGATTTTATCAAAAAAAGCTCCATATCATATGTATTTTATCCATATCTCAGACCTGTATGTGAAGTTTTAGAGCTTATAATTATTCAGTATTTAACAAGAAAGAAAATCTAAATTAAAAAAAACATGATTTTGTAGTTTCAGTGACCCCATGGATTTTTTTTTTGGGACCCCTCAAGACTCCCAGTTTGGGAACCATCGGTCTAAGACAATGACGATGTAATTGCAATGTGATTTCCTGTCAGCTCTGTACTGTGTATTGTCTAATAAAGGCAAAGATGCCAAAGAATCAGAAACACCTTTATTGGCCAGGTATGTGTGCACATACAAGGAATCTGACTCCAGTTTCACTTCAGTCTCAATGTACGTACATACACAGATACAGCTAAAACAACAACAACAAATATACAGATATTTAAAAAATCACAGATAAATATGTATATGCAATGACATTTATAGACAGAATAAGACGATAGTGTATTCAGCAGGAAAAAAGCAAGCATGTGAATCAGCTTTTCCAGCACTGCATGATCAAAGCTAAAGGTGGTGTCAACCATAGGGACCTATGTCATGTTTGAGGGCCCACTAAAATTTCAGTAAGACTGAGAAACTAAAGAAATATTCAGTTGCATGTCTCTAAATTTGAGGCTTTGCCCCTGTGACGAGTCATCATTCCCCTCCGGCTGTGTTTTATCATTTTGTTTCTTCCTGCTCGTGAGCTTTGCCGCTGATTGCTACATGCTCTACTTGGCA
The DNA here is from genome assembly GCA_946959425.1 of Argyrosomus regius. Taxonomy (NCBI): domain Eukaryota; kingdom Metazoa; phylum Chordata; class Actinopteri; family Sciaenidae; genus Argyrosomus; species Argyrosomus regius. Next base: position 4,361,064 of record OX336883.1, read on the forward strand.
TATTAACTGCAGAACCTCTCTAATACACCGTCAGTTTCTTATCCTGCAGAAGCTGTTTGATGCTGCGATATCTCTAACTTAATAAAAATATAACACCTGTGTTAATATGATTGCACAGATCAAACTTTCAATGAAGTGATGCCACATTAGTGTGATGCAGTGAAACACTGGTGGGGACTTTAGCTTCACCAAATGTACATCCGGTGTTTGCGAGCACACAGGGCCCCATGTGGGTGATGCATGGGAGCCATTTTTGTTCAGAAGCGCTGATCCAGGGCGAGTCTTTTTTTTTTTTAGAGGGAATTCCTCTTGCCTGGCTGCTTTGATACAGGCTGGCTGGTTGTATTTACATACATACAGTAACAAGGAAGCCTGCACCAACAGCCGAAAAGGAAGCACATTTGTTTTCAACAGAAGTCTCGCTACAGAAGTGAAACAAGCTGATGCAACCAGTTACGGTTGGAATTTGAACAGGTGCTAGACACGTCTTTCAGCCACCTTACGAATTATTTTAAAGGGCTGCAACCAACTATTATCTACTATTTTCCCAGTTAATCAGTACACCAGTAAAGTGTTAGAGCTACAGGGTGTCAGGAAATAGCAAAAAACAGCACATCACGTGTTCACAGAGCTCATGGCGACATCTTAAAGTGTCTAGTTTTGTGTGGCTAACAGTCCAAACAAACGAAAATATTTAGTTTACTATCATAAAAGACAAAGAAAAGCAGAAAATATTCACATTTGAGAAGATGAAACCAGTTAATTTTTGTGCATTTTAGTTATTAAAATAATTTTCTGTTGCTTAACTAATTGATTAATTCTCTAATTCACTGGTTCTCAAACTATGGTAGGAGTACCAGTGGTGGTACGCGACTTCCTTGTGTTGATTTCTTGGACGAATCTCTGAAATAATTTTTGAAAAAGAGATAAATTAATTAAAAAACATAATAACACATATATTCACATATACACTTAAAATAAGTTTTTCAGTTCCTGTAATGTTTTGTTTCAATAGCAGCCTGATACGTCACTAAAATGTGATGTTAACTTAATAAGTGGAGGTAAAATGATAAAGGGATCTGATGTGCGATAGTTGGCAGGGGTGAAATTAAACTCTGCAATCGTGACTCCAGACCGGAAATATCAGGAAGAGAAGGGTGGATCAGCAGAACCCCTTTAACAGTTCCAACAATCCCCTAGTTTAATTCAAAATGTTGTAGATGGTTTTATATGTCCTAAAATATTTTATTTAATTTTAAAAAACATTTCAGAGATTCCTTCAAGTACCGCTACAGGAAGGGTCACGTACCACCATTGGTACTTGTACCACAGTTTGAGAACCAGTGTCCTAAATAACTGTATTTGTAAATAATTTAAATAAAGATACACCTCGCTCAAAATCTACAAAGTTTTAATCTGAGTACACGTTCTGTAAAATCCTCTCATGAGTGTTTCATCACACTGACTAAATCCAAACAATAGCAGCGCTGAGAACACAGTCAGACGAGTATTTTTGCACACAAATGACCATCAGCTGCAGAATATTGCCAATACAACCGAAAAACCCTGTTTTGATCCACCACTCCATCCGAAGCGTCGGCTGTAGCATCTGGCGCCAAATGACAGTATAGGAGCCACCATGGCACATACAAACACCATCAAATGAGAGCAATGACATGCTTCTTTTAACTCCTTCTCCTCAATAAAGATCATTCATCAGGCAGAACCATCCCAACGGAATGTGTGATTGGAAATCGGGGAGGACTTTAAATCCCTGTCCAGGACTCTCCATCCATTCATCTTCAACACGCCAGTGGTCTGGACACTGCGAGATGAACCGCTGAACCAGATGCCTCCGTTCAGCCGGTCTCCTCTACCTTTTTAAAAAAAATAATAATAGTAAATACCGTCAAATGCATGGAACCCAAAATCAGGCGGCCACATCACAATTTCACTGAGGCAGTGAGGCATCCCGAAACCTGCATCCAATTTAGAGAGATATGGGGAGCAGAGGAGGCTGAGAGGGCCCCTTTCCCAAAAACAAAACAGATGCAGGATATTAAGTGTGTGTATGTATGTGTGTGTGTGTGTGTGTCGGATGTATACATGGGGGTAAAAGAGGTGATAGTGTTGAGACATGAGTCAGGTGCAGCCTAACCTTTGAAAAGGAAACAATCCAACTCTGTGATGGCCTTTCCTGTATTGACACGCATGGAGAAACCTCTGAAATCAGATGGCATTCACCCTCTGATTCCCTATCATAACGCCATTCGCTCACTATCATTATGAAGGCGACGCCTATAGTTGGATATAGAGTTCAAAATTATTCTCATGATATGGAAGGAGGGTGGGAAAAAAAAGATGGATGTTAATGTTACACAGTCTGCACGAGAGCCAGGTTGGCATAATTTTGCTGTACGTGTTATAAATATGACTGATGGCGATAGTCAGTCTGTTGAATTACATTTACATATAGATTTACATTCCCATCAACATGTAATAATAGCGCAGGCCTCAAGGTCCATACTAGTCACTCAGACATGCGTGCACACATGCACATATTCTGACATTTCATAGCTAATATTTGTGCCTTATTGAGGAAGGTGAAAACGCCCTGCATCCATCAGACTGACAATAGTCTGTGTGCTGGAAAACAGAGCAGAGCCCTGCCGGATCTTTTGTCTGCAGGAAGAGATGCGACGCCTTAGAAGCACGCCGGTTTACAATTTTACATCAAGTTTAATAATGACATTCTATAATCAGTACACATTTCACGATAATGTAGTCTCCGAGCGTGTATTCAAACATAAGCTGATGATATTTTGCATAACAGTAGAGTTCAACTAGCACTGTTATTCAGATACTTTCATTTTTGTGAGTGTTATTTGAGTAGAGAAGTGGAGGTTTGACAGGCAACAAAGAACTCTGATCGGACTTGAACCAGAGATGCCATGACCACATGGCCTCTGGCCACCACAACACATTAATGTTGATAGTTTGATATAATGAAACCATACCACAGACATTATTAAGACTATCTAACAAGCAAACAAACAAATCACTAAGAGAAACAGCAGCGACAAAAATGGAGATTATATTAAATTTGGATTATATAAAATAGATTTTTATTCCCATGAGCCATTCAAATTACCTGATGATGTCATGAAGGATTATGACCTCCACATCCTCTCGTTTAAACAAATTAATTGTTTAACTTAGATTTTGTTCATTTTATGGCATCATGGTGGGGAAATACCCTTACAATGAAGCCTGACGATCTCGATGGGGGAAATCCATTTTTTCACTCAAGTGTTTACATATATAGGGCATAGACATGCAAATGTTGGTTAGGGGAGATGGTGGCGTGATGGGCAGCCACACATAGCAGCGCCCTGGGAGCAGTTAGGGGTTCGGTGCCTTGCTCAAGGCCACCTCGGCAGTGCCCAGGAGTTGAACTGGCAACTCTCTAGCTACCAGTCCACCCTCTATACTTTGGTGTGTGCTGGACTTGAACCTTCCGGTGCCCAAGCCAACTCCCTAAGGACCGAGCTACTGCCACCAGATGTACAAGAAGTGCATAGAAACTGTACGTAGGAGGAATATAATACAACATGAAAAGGCTAGCTTTGCATACCACTTTCAAAGACAGGCACAAACACACATCTATACTAAAATATGAAAAAGGAGGGAGAAAAATAACAATTTCACCATTTTTAGGCCAAGAAAACTAATAAAAACTGGAAAATCTTATATTATTTTACAATATGCAAACTGTTTGTGGTATGTACATTTAAAAGTCAAAAAAAAAAGAAAAAAAGTTACAAGTGTGTAGAATTTGTTGGCATTTAGTTGTGAAGTTGCAGATTGCAATTGTGAATACCCCTCACCTCATCTTCTCATTTCAAGCATAAAGGGGAAACTACAGTGCTCATAAAACTCGTGAAAAACTCTAAAGGTCCTATGTAGAGCTAATATTTGGTTTGTCCCTCCTGGGCTGCCGTAGAAACATGGTGGGTCAACATGGCGGACTCCATCGAAGAGGACCCGCTCCCTCTGTAGATTAAAGCTTCAATCTGAGGCGACATGAACATTATGATTGTTATTTGCAGGTGATTATACACTAATGAAAACAAAGTTATGAATATAATATTCCATTTCTGCCAATAGATTGTCTTAAATGGTACACACTGGACCTTTAAAGAGACACTTGGACTCAAAAAACCCTTAAAAATCACTCCAGCCCAGCAATTAAGACTCTAATCTAACAATATTCAATCTTTACACGTTAAAGATTACATTACTAACGCTGTGTGTTGTGCCATAATACTCTCCAGCACACACACAAATTACGATTCATAAAACCTTTCCTGAGCAGCACGCAGTGAAACGTCACGGTCGGCCAACCTTTTTTCCCTCGGACAAACCCGGAAGTTGTTTGTCTGTCTCCCTGTGGCTGGGATCAGGTGAGCAGCTCGCGCTCCTGTAACCCCTCCAGTTTGTCGGATAAAGGTGAGCTCACGCGCACTGACGTTAAATATGAAACATGTACAGTGTTGGCTCTGTGTGGGGTGACTTTATTCCCCACGTGTGTCTTCTTTCCCGCGTGTTTTGTGGCTGAAGAGCTTCATTGTTTACATCCAACCGGCTGCTCGTAAACACGTGGACAGACAGCAGGGACGCATGCTAACAGTCGACATGTGGAGTAAATAGAGAGAGTCACAGCGTGGAGGCAGTTTTCTCGAGTGGATCCGAGTTTCAGGAGCCGGTTAGCCTTTTTCTTATTTAGCATATTTAGCATTAGCTTCCTGCAGCTAACTTATGCTACAGTCCACCTGCTAGCTCGTTAGCATTTAGCTTAGCCGGTGCTATCAGCAGGCTAACTCCAGTGTGATGCATGTTCAGATGTCAAACTGAGTTTTCAGCTGTTTTAATGCCATTGTAGTTTAATGTGTCGTAGGCTGTGCACCTAGGGCCACCTGTCAATCTACTGTACTGTGTGTGTGTGTGTGTGTGTGTGTGTGTGTGTTGTGTTGTCATGAATAACCAAACACCATGGCAACGCAACACCTTAATATCAGTGAATTTACACATTTGTTTTCCACATTAACCCTCCAAAAAAATGCAAATTCACGGACTACACACAAGATGTAAGTCATAAACAGCATACTGTACACATGGCAGACCTGTCTGAATAACGAGCAATACTACATGATAAAAACATATGTACATTAAATGTTAAATCCATTCAAAATACTAAGTAATGACACCAATATGTACTTTCATTATGCATTATGCAGCATGACAACTTTTTATATTATTGTTATATATATATATATATATATATATATATATATATATATATATATATATATACACACAGTACAATATAAATATATATATTGTTTCAGTGTTTTTGATGCGTTAACATGCAACTAGCACTTTAATATTTAAGCTGTTCAAAGCTTAAACAAACTTGTTCACTTGTTTACTTATATGTTGTATAATCTATAACAAAGCATCATTTTCTTTGAACAACAAAAATGCAACTTGGCATCAAACCAGAAGTCTAAAAAGCACTGAAGTGTAGAGTAATGTAGAAATGTATAGAGATATACAAATACCAGTGCTTATATATATGAATATGTTGGCAAGATATATATATATACAGTATGAACTGAGTGAATACACTAAGATATATACAGCTTGTGCAGCAGCAGCAACAGTCACACTTGCAGGTATGAGTGTAATTAAACAGTGCGGCTTAATTAAGCTAAGATATTTACAGTATAAACAATAATTATATAGTGTGGGTGTAAATAGAAGTAATTAAACTGGCAGATTAGAAGTAAAAAGGAGCATAAAATGAAAATACTCAGAGTTGGTGGAGTAGATGTTTTTAGTTCTTCTGGTTGATTAGACTTCTGCTTAGGTTGATGACACTAAACTCCTCAGGACCGTAAAACATGATGTATCTAATAATGACAATGTTGTCTAGTGTCTGTCATTTATTTTTAGAATTATTTTGTCATCTTCTCTTTTTTTCTTTGGACGTCAGCGTTGGTGGATTTAAACTGGAGTATAAAAAAAACTGTGGTTTGACTTTGAATTAAAATCCTGACGTATCCACTTTGATTTCTGTTGTTCACTGCAGACATTTCAACTCGTCCTACAGTCCAGTCATGTTACATTTTATCCTACAGATATTCATCTCCATCTTTGCATCAACTTTTATTGTAGCCTGAACTAATTCAGTCGTGTTTCCTGTTTCAGTGCGATCAAAGTGTCACTGTAGTTCTTTGATCGTAGCTTTGATCGTGTGGATTTGCTCTGTTGGCCAGTAGATTGGTGCTCGATGTTTGTTTGTGATCAGAAACGTAACATTGCATCTTTTTTCTGAGCTGTTTCATTCAATTCAGGCTGGTGTGACTGTACCTGTGGTAGGAAAAACACAGGGGTACTTAATAACAGTATAAGTGTCCCTGTAAGCCGAGACAGTGAGACAGTGAGCCCTCAAAACCAGGACCCTGAAACTGAAGCAGCTAAATGGAATCCAGCCATAATTCTTGTAATAACTTAAACAATGTTTCGTGAGTTCGCTAACAGCAGAGGCAGCTCGGTCCGTATCTAACCACACAGTCCTGAGCAGAGCTTTAATTGGGTAGATGAAGTGAACACACCTGTGCCGGTGGACCATGACTGTGTCGGGGCTTTAAGCACTTTACATTCCACCACTGTAAAACACAGTCAGTCATTTGTTGGCTCCAAAAGTCTCTGTGCACTGCTAAACTTCAGAACTGTCGCGGTCCCTCGCCAACTGGGAAGGCTCTTCTTCTCTGTCCCTTTTAATCCCCGGCGGCCGGCTTGTGACCGTGTAGCGTGGCGTTTCTGCGGTTTGTGCGGTCTGGGAGCCAATCATCTCCAGCCATCATGGCACAGACACGCAGGACTGGACAGAGCAATGGGCCAGTGCCCCTTTCTCTGTCCTCTGTGTGTGTGTGTTTGTGTGTGTGTGTGTGTGTGAGCGAGTTGGAGAGACAGAAATAGGGAAAATTAGCCACACATTGCGTGTTTTACAGTGTAGTTTGAAGATAATTTTACAGTTTTTAACATTTTTTAAGTGTTTGGCACCTAACGGGTGATAAGTCTGGATATGAGCTGTTTTATTAACAGCAAAGCTCTGATAAATCAGTCTATAGGTAAAAATATATATCTTGTTGCATGCTATGCTCTCATGCTCCGAGCTTTGTTAACAAGCCCTCATGGATTTCAGAGCAGAAAGCCAAACTCTGTGTCCTTTCTGTAATTGATGCTGGCCTGTGTTCGTGTATTCTGTAGTGCTGTAGATCAGTGTTACTGAAAATACTCGGCTCTCCAAGTACCACCATTTTGACAGAGGTAAAATTCAGTCAACCCAGGCTGTTCACACAGAACCGGTTCAAGAATCAGAGCTACCTGGGTGGAAAAGGGGGTTACTACTATACGATGGCACTGAGACCATCTGGTGCATGCTGGAGAGAGGAGAAAACAAACAATCCTGGTAATATTGAACCAATTGTATACTCTGAACTTGTCCATGGCGTACCCCGCCTCTTGCACTAAGTCAGCTGGGATAGGCTGCAGCTCCCCGCGACCCTGACGAGGATAAGCGGTTACAGAAGGTGGATGATTGGATGGTTATTCTGAAGTGGTTGATTGGCCAGATGTGACAGATTTATGTGTGTACAAATTTGACATGCACAGATTTTAAATAAGGAAAACTAAAAAATGCTGCTGTTGCATCGGTGCTTGTTGTAACGATGTACGAAGATGTAGTGATCCTGATGGATGATGGAAGGACACAGAAGCTTCCAACCAACATTTGAACGCACCACGTATAAGACATCTAAAGAGTCGGTGCTTTAAACTGCATAAACATTTCATTAAAACTCTGATAAAAACGTGTTTGCTGCTATTGATTGATCGATTACCTCTCTGATGCTCCTTAATGTTACAGTTTAGGATAACCAGTGACAGAATCAGAATCAGGTTTATTGCCAAGGAGGTTTTCACATCCCAGGAATATGACTTGGTGCATACCAAACATTATGTAAAAGTATAAGAAAGATAACAAAAAACAAGTATTAAAAAATGTAAACAATATATATGATATGATATGAGAAGAGCTGAGCAGTTTTATGCAGAAATATACAAATTATACACGAGGTACTGTGCAAATGCAAAATGTGACGGCGTGGAAAAAATCAATTTAAAAAATGTTTAAAATATTTTTTTTTAAAAGTCAACTGTTCTGGTTATTATTTGTTATTTTTTAAGCATTAATTCTGAACATTGTCCAGATCTCAGTTGTGAGGATTTGCTGCTTTTCTTGTCTGATAATAAGCTGAATATGTTTTTGAATTTTGGACTGTTGGTGGGACAAAATAAAACATCTTCAGACGTCACCTTGGGTGTTAGCAAGACGTGATGGTCATCGTTCATTACGTTGACCTTTAAGTGATGAAAATAATCATTAGTTGTAGCCTCAGATGTGTTTTGCTTTGGGAAATTGTTGGCTTGACAGTAATGAGAATTGTCTCTGTGATTAAAAATAAACTCAGTATTTAATAGTCGATCCTCTAAGTGCAGTTTTAATACATTATTTTTACATTATCACACATTAAACATACATTATTATTTTTATTTGTTGCTTTGGATTGCAATAATAATAATTTAGTCATTGTGATGATTATAGTATCTCATCTTTGCTTTCTGTGTTTTTATCCCAACAGTCGACTTCAGCCACCGTCTCCCCACGTGTGTGTGTGTCATAAGGTGTGTGTGCATGTGTGTGTGTGTGCCGAGTGTGCTTTGGGGTGATGTACTCTACGTACCAGGACCGGCAGGAGTTGGAGGATGATCTCTATCAAGAGGATGAAGGCGACTCGGACGCCTCGGAGGCCAACAGCGAGCTGGAGTTCCACCTCTATAGCCAGCTCCACTACTCCTCCAATGCCGGAGAGGTGGAGGAGCAGGAGGACAGAGGGGAGGAGGTGCAGGGCCAGGACAGCCAGCAGCTTGAGGTGACTGAGAGGACTACAGATGTTGACGGAGAACAGGAACACACTGGAGAAAGTAGGCCTACGTCACCTGATATAAGCAAGTTACTGCAAGACCTGAGGGCGAAGAAGAAGGGAGAGAAACGTGACAAACAGAAGAAGGAGAAAAGTAATCCCAAAGGTCAGAGGTCATCCTTTTTTGAGGAGGTCATCGTGATCGACTCCGGCCCGGATGTCATCTCCATCTCCGAGGGCGACACTGCCGATGACGATGAAGGTGTCTGTGCCTTAAAGGGTCGAGACTTACCGCGGGTGCAGACTTCCACCCCGGCACATCAGGTAAAGGGCAACACATGCTGTGTGCTGAAAAAAATGATTATTTGCCAAGTCCCGCCTCCTTTAGTTACTGTTGTTACACCTAATTGACAGGTGGGTGCCGTCACAGGCGGCTTGTTTGAGCAACCAGGCTTCATTCAGCCCACCTCAGCTCCACCCATGCGCCACATCTTTGCATTTTCTTTTGGATTAGCTGGGAGTCAAAATGGCGACAGCCAGAGCCACCACACTCTGAGCTTCACAATGGCTCTTCAGAAACCTGTGGGTGACGTCACGGAGACTACGTCCATGTTTTTATACAGTCTGTGCTGCTGACCTTTTGACAATCCTGTAAAAGGGGTCAAAATTCAGCAGAACGTTTAGTATAAAGAACTGTGAGACCAGTGTGGGAAGATGTGTTGTTGCCATTGGTTATCATAAATCTGTGCAGATCACCATGACATGTGGCGTCCCCCAGGGCTCGATTATTGGTCTGCTGTTATTCAACCTGTACATGCTCCCTCCGGGTCAAATCATACGTGACAGTAATGTTGCTTATCACAGCTACACAGACGACACTCACAGATTTAATTACATTTCCTTCAATTAAATAAAGACGAGACAGAAATGACTGTATTTGGCAACAAGGAGGAAAGAATGAAAGTTATTAGTGAGCTTGATTTCAGAGTATAAGGATGAAAACCCAAGTCAAAGTGCTCCTGCTAGTTTCTAAATGACGATGATGAGTAATCTCAGGCTAAAATGCATCTCCGACCTCCTTGAAGAACCAGTAAGGCCTTTAGATCTTAAGGAAGTGATCAAACTTGCAGTGCCTTGAGTCAGAGGCAAACACGGTGAAGCTGCTTTTAGCTGCTGTGCTGCACACAAACTTCCTGACGATCTCAAACACAACCAAACCCTGAGCCACTTTCAAATCTTAAATTCAAAAAGCTCTGCTGTTCTCCTGTGCCGTTTATTGATCGGTTCCTCTTCTGCAGTCTTATTTCCTTTGTTGCGTTCGGGGTAACTCACAACGTTGTGCTGCACTTAAATTGTATTTCAGGCCTCAAATTTAATTTTATGCAGTCTTAATTAATAAAGCTGTGTTTTGTAGACGATAGATGGCTTTACTCTGAATTCACAGAGCTGGTTGCTGTTTGTCAAACTGCTGTCCAGTGGCCAGTTTCAGCTAGCCGTTGTTGAGCTGGAGCATCGCCTGAAAGTTTAACTCTAGCTAAGCTACAAGAAGTGACGTGATAATGTTTAACAAGAGCCTGATCCTTCACGTTTAAATCATAGCTAGTTAGTGGTTTGATTAGCTCAGTAAAGGTTGTAACTGAAAGCGTTGTACTGACTTCTACAATGTGTTTTGTTTGTTTGGTCATTTAGGGATCCCAGAAAAGGAAGAGGGGTCTCAGCGGGCCAGTGATGGTGGACTCCAGCAGCTCCAAATCAGATTCAGAAGAGTCAGAATCAAAGTCTGATTCTTCAGGTTCGTCTGATGCGTCTGATTCGTCCGACTCATCCGACTCGTCCGACTCAGAGTGTCTGGAGAACTGGATGATCCTGGGCCGAGGGAATCAGGACGGAGACCGGTCCATCTCACTGAACCTGGAGGGAGGGTCTGACAGTGATGCAGGTGTGCCTTTTGTTTCTGTGCAGCGTGTGTGTGTTGCGTGTTGTGTGTTGTTATGCATTGTTCAGACCTTTTGTGATATGCTTTGAATGTGTGTGACCAGGAGAATGGAAGCGGTGGAGTAATTTCGTATGGTCCAGCTCATTCCGAACACTTAACCTACCTGCAGCGCATTGATAAGGAGCGGGCACGGCGATGGCGCGCGTGCGCGCGTGCACGTTTGTTTATGTACATACGCGGCATCTGTGTCTGCATGTTTTACAAATTTGTAAGCTCTTAGCATTCCTGGCACCGTCTGCCCGGGCTGCTCGCTCCTCTGATGCATCTTTAAATATGTTTGTGTGCATTATGTATTGATATGTGCGTGAGGACTTGTGCGAGAGTGCGTGAATATTTGTGTTTATAAAAATATTCCGTCTCTAATCAGCATGCATGTGTACATACGCACGCATACCAACAGTCGTAACACTAATGCCAAAAACAAACAAACGGGAGAGGCAACAAAACGCAGGAGGAGACGGAGGAGGGGAGGTCGGAGGGAGAGATGGGAGTAATCAAAAAATGAATAAAAATGTTCCCCCGCAAATCTCTTCAGATCTACACATTATCTTAACCTGCAGCCTCAGCAACCTCTCCAGCCTCCTCTCCTCTCCTCTCCCGCCTCCCCCCTCTCCTCTCCCTCCTACCTAACGCTCTCCCATCTCATTCTTTTATCCTATTTTCTCACTATTGTGCTCCCTCTCTCACCCACCCTGTGTCTCTCTCTCACCGTTTCTTCCTCATTTGAATTTCCCTGGGCTGATGTTTCTGCAAGAGTGCTCACTGCCTCCTCTACACACAACTGGGCTAAAGGAGGGGGTCTGAGGCTGGTGGGAAGGTTTGAGGTTTTTGGCCTGGTTTTGGGAGGAAAGGAGGATTTTAGGTCTCTGTCTCTCTCTCTCTCCCTCTCTCTCTCTCTCCCTCGTCTGGCTTCTCTCTGTGATCTTTGGAGCTTGACCTCATGTCTGCACATTGGGGGGTCATGGGTGTGGTGTGGAAGGGGTCTTAAAGTGGGAGGAATGGGGGGGAGGGTTTAGTCAGGGGAGAGAAAAAAAAGGGAATTGAAGGCGAGGAAATTTGAGGGACGACTCTCCGTAATCTTGAGCTGGGAGCTAATTCGACACTAGATGGTAATTCAGAGTATGTCGAGTGTGTTCACGCTGGAAAAGTGGCTAAACATATTTTAGATAAAAAGGCCAAACACACACGAACAAGTATCGCCTTTAAAGGCTCGACATCGAGCTCTGTTATCGTAAAAACGCGTAAATGAGCCACACTGGGTGACATGTTCATTCTCTACGACGAACACGATCAGTGTAGTTTATTTTCAGTCCGCCCTGCACCAAATGTGTATTCATCCGCAGCTGAAAATAGTCCCCAGCAAACGTTTGAGTAACAGTGTCCAGCTCTTTAATAAATTATTGAGTCTGTTTGAAAATAAAACTGTCTTTGTGATTTTTCTTTAAGGCTGAGAGACACAGACAGGTCAGGACAGTCACTTAGCATCGAGAGGCAAACTAACACACATCTTTGGAATGACATTTCTTGACTATAAGAAAAATGTAGTGGGCCACCTCATCTGAAACAAAGACCACCTCTGCTAAAATGTATATAATAAATGTGTCTGTCGAGGTCGTCATCTGCTAACTCAGTAATAAGGAGCATGAAAGGTCTGGGTGGTTACCACCTCTGCTAAACCATCTCGTATCAACCTTGTTCTTCGTATCAACTCAGAATTGTATGCACGCTAAATAAAGCTTGATTTTTGAGTGTGCTGTTGATGCATACTTTTTTCCCACAATGCTTTGCACGCGCAAGGGAAATGACGGAGCTGGTCGCAACTGCCAAACATCAAAACATTAAAACAAAGTACAGATGGTGGTGAGGCACCTTGAGGAAACATTTTTCTCTCAGTTTATGAGTTTAATGTTGATCATCAATCAACAAAAAATGAACCCGCGGCCGTTTTGATAGTTGAAAAATATTTAGATTTACTTTCCAAGCAGAGCTGCAGAGCATTTTCTGGTTCTGTATCTTTGTAAACTAAATACCTCTTTTGATTGAACAAAAACAAGATGTTTGAAGACGTCAACACGAGCTCACAAACATTTTTCACAATCTTCAAGCTTCTTATAAACATGCACAGCGTATCACTCGTTCTCTTGTTCTTCTAATTGTGTCATTGCCTCTGTTTGGTATGTGTGTAGTGTCTTGTAAGTGTTTGTGGGCTGGGCACATTTGGTGCATGACACTTGGAAAAAATAAATTTACTTAGTCACTACAAACAAAACGAATAAACCTTTTAATCAATCGATGATAAAAATAATAATTCGTGGCGGAAACGGCTGTTTGATCGGTGTCAGTGAGCTTATTATTGCAGTATTATATAGTATGTAGTATCATTTTCCTTTTTGATTTCATGCACAGTTACTTTAAATGGAAGGTATGTTACACAGGAGACAGTTTTGATCCTTCCTCCTCTCGTCTTCTTCGCTGGCGTTGGTTTGATCGCGCTTTAAGCCGAGATGGTATACCGACTTATTTTCTTCTTCTGGGAATTTGTTTCACACCTTTTTTATTATTATTATTATTTTCTGAAGAAATGAAAAGAGAAGGCCAATTTTCAGGTCACTGAGAGATGGCTGGTTGAATTTTTATGACTACAATAACCGTTACATCCATAACCGAGGGCTGTTGGATGGATATAAAGATTGATTTCTGTTTTGTTTTTTTTATACGCCATGTTGTGTGTTGACTCCTGTAGCCTCACAGCCTGGCTTGTTTTTTCACATTTATGTGTGTGTGTGTGTGTGTGTGTGTGTGTGTGTGTGTAACAGGTTTGCACAGCAGTGACTAATAGTATTTGTACGCCTAAACCCCATCTCAGCATCAGCATCAAATCACATTCACTACACTTAGTCTCCCTCTTTCACCCTACAGAAATTGAATCCTTTCATCCTCTTTCTCCCTTCCTCGTTCTTGTCTCTCTCTCTCTCTCCTACACTTGTTCACATACTTTTACAATCTAATCTTTTCTCACTCCCTCACATATGTTTCTTTTTTTTTTATATATCAAACACATGGACACACATGCACACACACACAAGCCTCACCGAGTATCTATCTGTCACCTGGCTGTACAAGGAGGGGGGGGGCAGCTGCCGGTGGGTGGATCTGTAGGGACATCGGATAAGAAAAAGAGAAAAGATAGTAGAGAAAAGGGGGGATGAGCGAGGGCCGTCTGCCTGTCCGGCAGCCATGCAGCAGCAACCAGATGGAACAAGAGAGAAAAAGCACGGGCTTCCCGAAAAATCCAGCTCAGTGCCTCTCTCCCACCCGGAGAGGTGTGCGCGTACACGCCCGTGAATGAATCCGGGGGTGTAGGCGTGGTGTGCTGAAGCTAAACTTGAATCGTAAGTGGTTAAACTTCACTCAGTGGTCACACTTTTTTTTTTTTTTCTTTCTCCTTTCTCTGTTGCTCCCCCCAGTTCTCTCCTTCCCTTTTTTTTTTTGTCCCCTCGGTCTTGGTCAGTGCACACCAAACTTTGTTTGAGGCTTAGAGAGAGTCAGCTCTGGCTCGCTATCGGGGTGGCCGATCACATCAGAGTGTGTCTGAGAGAGAGAGGGAGTGTGTGTGTGTGTGTGTGCTTCACTTGAAGTCTTGGTGAATTAGTTGTAGAAGAGGAGTGTGTTTGTGTGTTTGTTCCCAAAGGTTAGCTCTCTGTATCTCACAGAGGAGGAAGGTAAGCTCTACTCCTTCAACATCTCCTTCTTCTTCTCTCTGCTGTATCGTTCTTCACAGATTTGTCATGCTCTTCAAATTAGTTGTTATACTCTCAAATGTGTGTGTTAAAAGCAGTAGTACGTGTAGTAGTATGTGTGTGTGTGTGTGACTGAGTGATGCTTTGGGCCTGAGTTGAGACCTCAGTTGGCCCTTTTTGTGTATCGTGAAGTGTGTATCGCCCCCAACTCACGTGCCAGCGTACTGTACGAACACGGCGAAATATGGATTTAGCTGGCTTCTCTGTGTGTTTGTGGCCGTGGGCATTGGGATTGTAAAATGAGATTACAATGGCATGTTGGGTACCACACTAGGTGTGTGTATTTGTGTGTGTGTGTATGTTGTGGGTGTGTGGGGTTGTGGGTGTGTGGGTGTGTGGGTGGGCGGGCGGGTGCTGCAGAAGGGAGGCATGGATAGGATCAGCTCTTATCTTGGCTGCCCAGTGCCACACGAGGTGTAACGCCACACCCACGCTACCACACAGTGTGTTTGAACAGGCACACACACACACACACGCACCATGAAATCGCTGTGCCATAGTTTGACTTGTATTATCCAGTTTTTACAGAGGATATGCAAATGAGATGAGACTACTGTGTAGGCCTAATATTAGCGCATGCAAAATAAATTGTAGAAATGCAGTTGAAAGCTGCGACGCATTCATTTTTTTTTTTTTTTTTAAAGAAAAACACGCGTCTGATTGAACAATCGTTCGATGGCAGCGCACACTGAAATGTAATGAAGACTGTAATCTGGTAAATGAAACGGAGGTTTCTTTTGTAATATGAAAAATCCCTTCAGTGAGCGGCCGCGTCCATTATCGCGTCCTCTGAGTGTCGACGACTTCTACTTGTCAAAATAAATTCAACATTCGGCTTCTGGTTATAATTTGTTTATTGAAAAAGAAGCGTGTTTGTTGCTTAAGAGTCATTTTCTCAGACATGTGGACTCGCCTAAAGAACTACTTTACTCAAAGTCGCACAGATGCCAAGAAGGTTTCAATAAATTGCCTTTTTCGTGTCACCTTTCATTGTTCCTGTCATTGCTGAATAGATCCACTGTCACTTCAATTCTGTCAATTGTTTAATCCTCCCTTTACCTCACACTCAGGCCCTTTAGTTCTCCCAGCGTCAAAAGGATAATTAGTAAATTTGATTGACACAAGCAGGAGTAGAAAGTCAGATCTGAGTGTGAAGCAGCACTTGAGTTTACATCCAAAGAACTCCGGGTGGGTGGACGGACGGACGGACAGCAAGGCTCAGCAGACGGTAAAGGAGAGAGAGATGAGAGTGGGTAAGCTAAAGTGGATGAGACAGGCCTTGAAAAGGATCGGCCACGGTGTTGCTGTCGGTCAGAGCCGGTTTGTCTCCAGGCTCCAGATCTCAGAACGGCTCTAACTCTTGTCTGTCTGCACACACACACACACACACACACACACACACACACACACACACACACACACACACGTCGACATCCAGCGGCGTTTGTCAGCCTGGCGTGTGTCGTCCTTACACCTGACGTGGCTCCACACAAAAAAACACAACTCTTGTTTCGACGTTGTGAACCGACGTTCATCTTGTGAGCCGTTTCAGATTTCACGTCGGCCACATTTGAAGCTTTAAGTCGATGCAGTTTGAATTTTATGATGGCAAAAATTGCATATTTTATTAATTTAAATAATCTGCAATGGTTGACTCATTTTAGTTCTCCTTGCATTCACACTCAGATTAATAAATCAACTCTTAGTTACTGAAGACATTCTCTAATTTCAGCTGCGTCCTTCTGCGGCCGAGCGTCTTTTCTTCTGTGCTGATACGAGTTTATTTATACCACGTTTATCAGCATCTGCGAGGGACAAGCCATCCTGTCTGAAAGTCATCTTTGTCAAAATAATCTATGAAAATTTCTCTATTTTTTTCTTGGAAACTTTGACTAAAAAACACCCACAGACATCTGCGGTTGCGGCTGCAGGTGCTCATTTGTATTAATGCGGCTGTTTGTTCTTCACACAGTGAGTAAAGGGGGCATCATTTAAATATAATCTAGTAGAAAACATTTCAACTTAACACACACACACACACACACACACACACACACACACACACACACACAGCCAGCCGGGCAGAGTCTTCTGTTGGACGGATGGCATTCAGATGTTTAAGTCGACCCTTTTTTTTTAAAAGATGTTTATTAGGAGTCGTTTAATATTTTTGCGTCGTGGAAATGAGAGATTTTTTTTGAGTGAAAGTGAAGGTGTGATGCGAGCTTGGATGTTGTGTGTGTGTTGGAGTGTGAAGGTGTGTGAAGACAAAAGTGTGTGTGTGTGTGTGTGCCAGCCGGTGTCGGCCTCACCACGCCTGAGGTGAGCCCAATAACCGTGCCCTGGCCCACTGGAACGAAGTTTCACCGTCTTTAGTTCCGAATAGAGAAAGAATGTGACGTTAAATGAAATAGTTTTTCAACACGGTGCCAGCGTTTTGTTTTTTTTGTGTGTGTGTGTGTGTGAGACGCTGTTGAACTGTGGTTTTTGATTTTTTTTTTTTTTTTTTTTTTAAATGTCAGGCTCACTGCAGAAGGTGTCAAAATGAATGTGAGGGTTTTTTTTCTTGATAGCAAAAACATAAAACCTCCCGTTTTCAGTAACTGTAGCCTGGAGGAAGGTGTAATAAACCGGAGACCAGAGGGTCCCTACTGTAGTTTAATATGTGTGTGTGTGTGCGCGTGTGTGTGTGTGTGTGTGCGTGTGTGTGTGTGTGTGTGTGTGCGTGTGGAGGACGGGGCGGGGGGGTTTGAATAGGGAATCCCTGTCTTCTTCTTTAACCTTTATTTAACCAGGATATCCCATTGAGAGCAAGAATCTCTTTTCTAAGGAGACCTGCAGCAGACATTGTGCCCTGAAGCTACAGGATGAGACATCTAGACGAACACACACACACACACACACACACACACTCATGTATGATTAAATAAAACTTCAAAGCCTCAACACCTTAATCCCACATTGTGTGTTCTGTTCAAGGCGGGCCAGCGTGAGACTATAAGGAGTGTTTTTTTTAAATGTCACGTTGTTAAAGTGCCATTCAGTTTTTAAGTCTGATTTACTCCACCCTTTTTCTCTCTCCCTCGTGTCACCGCCCGTCTTGTCTTCTTTTTTAAAAAAGAAGACCTGAAGAGAAGGTCAGGAGGGAAAGGGACGGAGATGAGAGCAGCGGAAGGTGGAGGAGGAAAAAAAAATGTCAATTACAATTACCAATAATAATCATTATAATTAAGCAATCACTTAATAGGAAATCAAATTATTGTGGGGGGTGACAGTGGGACAGAGGGGGCTCCCGTGGGACTGTATTAATTTCTGTTCTTTTATTTGGCCGGAGAACTTTCCTCTTATTGTCTTTCCTTTTTTTTTTTTTAGGGATGGGAGGGGGTCGTCGAGAGGGCTTTATTAACTGGTAGCCTAGGGTGGTGATATTTTTTTTGGAAGAGGGGTGGAGGGAGGGATGTGTATTAATATTAATACGATTTTTGGATGAGGAACAGGAGGAAGAGCGGGTAGGGTGAGGTGTAAAAAAAAAAGGGGGGGGGGGCGGCTAGCAAAGGCAGTCATGGATCCACAAAATCACCCCCTCGTCCGTCCATCCGTCCGTCCGTTAGCTCTTCTTCTGTGGGCATCGACGCCGGCAGAGCTGTTTTGGACTCAGAAGTTCAGTTTAACAGTCAACAGGATAAGAGGGGAGACACTCAAACACACACATTTAGGGTTAGTACACTTTGCTCCGGTATGCAAAGGGTTGCCTAATAATAGCTGGGCAATGTTTTTCACAAGGTCCCAGAGGATGACCGTGCGTGTGTGTGTGTGTGTGTGTGTGTGTGTGTGTGTGTGTTTGTGGGGGTGTGTGTGAGAATCTTGGCAGTGTACCACACAGACACACACACACACACACACACACAAGTGTGCCTGTTTAGCAGTTTCCTCTCCAGAGGCTCCTGGCAGTGTGTATGTGGCCATTCCAAGGCTTCTCCCCACGTCTCTTAATTAAGGCACTCGTCAGACAGAGACCAGCTGGGCCTGGTCTGGCCCGGCCTGGCACTCAACATATTTCAGTCAATCCTAACCCCTTCCCTTCCCTTCGTCCTCCTTCTCTTTCTCTTTCTGTCTCTCTCGCTCACTTTCCCTTCCCTCTTTGTGTCTCTTCTTCTTTTACACGCCGTCGTTTTACGCGCTATATGTTTACGACACGTTTAAGCTTAACCGCTTGACCTTTCCATCACACCTGTCTTCAATAAAGCGCTAATTAGGAGTCCCATTAGTATCTGAGAGCTTGCCAGTTAATAGGCCCCTTAAATACCAGAGTTTAGGCACACGCTAAAGACTTAAAGCAGTCATCACGGGAGGCAAATGCCAACTTAACAGAACGCAGGTATTTCCTCCCTGATGGACGATAGGGCTGTAAAATATCTGAAAAGGGTAATTCATCTTAAAATAAATCACGTAGATGGCGCTCGTATCTGATCAGACTTATCAGTATTGAGGCACTTTTTTTCATTTTTAACTTTTTACTCACTTTTTCTAATTTAAGGATATTTTCAGCCGGTGCGTTGCTTGAAACCGAACTGAAAAAGTTAAAATGGAGGCTGTTCAGGAGGTTTTTGCTGTCGTGCTCGCTGGATGTCGCTTCCTCGTCCACGTTCCGTTTAAAAACAGGCACTAAATGAGATTATAACACACTCACTCACACATATTTGCTGTAGAAACAGTTGAATATTTGCGAAAAGAAGACAGCCGTGTAACACAGTCTCTTGAATATTTCTAAATCGAGCCCAGGCTAAAGCTTTCCGAGGGTGTCTCGGAAATTCAACATCATCCCGTTACCATACCCGCACTCCACCTTTCTTCCTCTAACCCTCCAGCTCCACCCCTCCCTCCATCCATCCATCCCATCTCTTTATTCCTCCACTCCCATCCCCAACCATCCTTCCATACAACAAGACCAAGCCCTGGTTACGTGGCTGTTGCTATGCCGGGCTCGCAGGCAGGGTCTGGACTCTATGCTATAGGCTTTCCTGTGCTAATCCAGCTTGTATCAGGAATCTGTTACACAGCTGACAGTGAACACGGCGTCCACGTTCTGCATATTCAGACTTCCAGCTCAGTGATGAGTCGATGTGTCTAAATGGTGATTATCAGTGGCGTGTGTTTCCTTTGTTGGAAAAATGGCCCCAGCATTCGTACGACTGGTCGTCCTCGCACATCTGCGTACCCGGTTTCTAACGTTATGTGTCTGTGAGTGAAGTTTAAGTCTTTCCCCGTGCACGTGCTCCTGCGTGCACGCATGCCTGTGCATTAGCACACCTAGGCCGCCCCTTTATCCGGGGGATTATGGTTAAATGGAATGCTGAGATTCTGGCGGGCGAGCGACCGATAAAGCCGAAGTCGGCGTTGGGAGAGAAAATTAATTATTGAGGATAAAATCAGAGCGGAGGAGATAGTTACCAACTCGTTGGGGAGTTTAGTCATTGATATTTCAGCACAGGCTTCCACACAGCATGCAGAGTTCATCACACCTTTAATGTGAGGCTTGTTTTGTGTGTGTGTGTGTGTGTGTGTGTGTGCGAGCAGGGCTTTGCAAACTTTTTAAAGGTTTGAGTTTGACGCTGTCTTTACATACTGATTTAGCTTTTTTAACCCCCTTTGTGGATCAGCTGGAACGGCCACACGGTCTCCTACAGCTCCTCTTATACAGTGTCATATGATATCCTGCAGTAACCTCCATGTCTCATCCAACAGAATTCAACTATTTAAAATTGTGTTTGTTTATCACGCGTGGCATTAGTTTGAAGAAGAGATAAGATTATAAACAGTCTTAGAGCGAGAAGCTCATTTATAGTTTCATTTGTTCCGTCCAACTGGTTGAAATAATCCTGCAGAGAGTGCAGGTTTGATTTTTAAAAAATCAGGTTTTTGAATTTCTGTGAGCGTTGAATTAAAACATATTAACTATCAGCAACAGCAAATAAAGAATATTATTAATAGAGCCTAGATTTTAGTAAGTACTATTTTTAGCCTTGGAGGATTCAGACTAAAACATGAGTTCTTTGATTTGATCCCAGACTTTCTGTATGAGTAAAGAAAATATCACAAATATGGTGGAAATCTGAAAAGGATTTATTTTTGGTACATAAGAAAAAATAAATGCACTGACGCCTCCACTTCAGAGGAGTTAAAAAAATTTAACTATACTCACAATGTGAACGATTTAAATAGCAAACCTGCATCTGGTTTCAGTTCATTGTCATAATACTGTTATGATTTAATATTCCCAGAGCATGCAGACATTATTTTTGTCTAGTGGCATCCAGTTTACCTTCAGATGTGTCTTCTTCTTCATCTTTTTTGTTTAAATCATTTGTGTCACTCAGGAGCAACAAGATCTACTTTGACCAAACCTCGATGGATGTCAGTGTCAGATTTATCCACACTCTTTCAGTTTATAGCACGAATAATGAAAATTAAACTACTGCAGCTGTCGCTGCTCGCTGTTTTCTGAAATTTATCCTGGAGAAGCATTGACATGATTTTTTTTGTCAGTGTTACAAATCAGCTGCGAACAAATAACCGCCCCTGACCTTAGAGGACTTTGTGTGTGTGTGTGTGTGTGTGTGTGTGCGCGTGCAGGTGAGCGCATTTCTCTCCTCTGAGTGCAGACTGATCAATAGTAATTGGGTTGAGTGTCTCAGGCCTGTTTCTCTCCTTTGTACTGTGGGCCTTTTGTAGGCTGACACAGGGCCAGAAGAGAGAAAAAGGGGGACAGGGGGGGAGAAAGAAAAGGAAGAAAGAAAGAAAGAGGTGGGGGGGGGACGGAGAGAAGATGGAGGATGTTTGCAAGTCGACGAGCATGACTGACTCCCTCAACCAAATCTCCGGATATTTATTCAGCATTACTCACTAATCTAAAAAAATCTTCCTCCCTTTCTGTCTCTCCTCTTTTCTTTTCATTCACACTCCACACTGGAGGGATGAGATGTGTGTCAGTGTGTGTGTGTCTGTGTTTGAGTGTGTGTGTGTGCAGGTTTCTACTGTAGGATGATCTTAAAGAGGTGTGATAAAACGGATAACTTGTTAAGATGTATTAACGGGCTCCTCATCTCTTTCCTTACAAACACGAGCACCCTCCCGGAGTATCTCTCCTTCATCCTCCCTCCCTCGCCGTTCCGTCTCTTTTATGACTTCCATAAAGGCGATGTGTGTCGAGCGAGGGCGGCGAGCTCCAGCGGTATTAGCAGGGAGGCATTAGGCATAAACTCTAAGGTATATTAAAGCAACGGCCCTGTTGTTCATATAAACACGCCAATTCAATTTAGCCTGCCCCACGGGGAATGGGATTTCAGCAGCTACCGAGAGCAGGAGGAGGGAGGGGATGGAAGGAGGGAGGGAGTGTGAGTGGCGGATGAGGTAAGACAAGGAAGACGGAGGTGGGATGAAGGGATCTTGGGCAGTAGAGGAGAGGTGAAGAGGGGGGAAGGTTCAGGCCAGAGATGTGGAGATTGGCACATGGGAGTGGCATGGTGGCTGGCTGCAGGAATTCATTATTGCCGTTGCATTAACTACCATGACGTAAGAACCTGTGTGTTTGTCACACACACTCACACTCACACACACAAAAAAACACACACACCCTGGCAGGCAGAGAGAGGGGCTGCCAGTGTCTGTGCACCGTTGCACGCTTGGACAGAGCGCTATGTGGGAAACCCTACAGTTATATTATTCAATCCAAATTCAAATGGGCTTGTCAGGAAGGCTCCCGCTTTTTATTACCTGTCAGAAAAACCAAGGGATGGACGGAGCAGAGGGGAGCAAATTAAACGACAGTAAATAAGACCCCCTATCTCTCTCTCTTTCTTTCTCTCTCTGCCTGCCATTCCTCTCTACGCTGTATTTTGGACACACACACACACACACACACACACACATTTACAGACTTTGACAGCATGTTGTTGTTCGGCTCTATCTGTAGTTTACCTTCACCAGGTTTTATCTGTCAATCAGATGCAGGAAAGGACCTAATTATTTTGTTCATCACTGAATACAATCTGCAGCCAGCGTGCAGCCAAGAACTGGGTTTGATATTAAAGGAAAACGTTTATTTTGATTCATTTAAAGCACCATTTGACGTCTTTAAACGAGGAATCATGAGAAATCAAAGAAGAAGAAAAAAAGGGGGAACCTGGAAGGGTGATGGGGGTGGCGGGTTCCTTAAGGATGAGCTCTGAATGTGGAGAAGTGGGGGTAAAGGGTGGTGTTTCCTCCAATTACACACACACACACACACACACCCTGAACACCCAGAACAGCCTCCTCCCGTCTTGCCCCCTTCAGCCAGGCATAACCTCTGCCATCTGTCCACCCCCCTCTCTTCCTCCTCCTTCCTTTTCACCCTCCTCCTCCTCCTCCTCCTCCTCCTCCTCCTCCTCCTCTGCTCTTCCTCTTCTTCCTCCAGCACCTCCACCTCCACCTCCTCTCTTCATTTAAGGCCCTATTTCGCCACCTTCTCACTCTCTGATGGCATCTGGAGAATTAGAGTGAGAGGTATATCTCTGTCTGTGGCTGCTGTTTTCTCTCCACTCACATATTTTTATTATTATTCATTTTAGTTATGTGTGTGAAGGCGGGGTGACTCAGTATGACTGCATAGTTTCAGCCCCATCACATGACTTCATGGTTTTTACTCACTGCAGCTGATAGTATCTGTTATTGCCATTGTGTTTTTGGCTTTCAGACGTCTGACTAACCTTATTTTTTAACATATTTCAGCTTTGTCTCATCAGCATTTGAGGTCATAGTTTCTCTTCACACACACACACACACACACACACACACACCACGTATTTCCTGGAATCTGTTTCCTGCTGCCGTCTTATTATTTCACGACTTTTTTCAGACAGTATTGATCACATCGTCAGGCCTCCATTTCTGCTCTTTCTTCCCCCTCTTAATTATGATAATGTTGAATTGATTAATCAATATGTCAAATGACAGAACCTCAAGATAACCTCTTAATTATCAAGCAGAAACATTTGGTTGTTTCAGCTTTTGTTAAATACTTTGGTTGGTGATTTTACAAAATAAGCTCCATTTCTTGCATCTTTGGTCATTTCCGATTGAAGATTTGTAACTTTGAAGTATTTTTTTGCCTTTTTTAGAGAGTCGACGACATGAAATGAGGGGAGAGAGATCGAGAACGCCCCCTGCCGAACTCAAACTGGTTCATTGTCGTAACCAGCTAATAACAAAAAGAATATTTAGTCGCGTCCCTCGGTAATAACATTAGGTAATATTGTTTTATTCCCATTCCGTCCCAAATCTGCCGCCACCTTCCAACTTCGCCAGGTGAAGAGGGACAGCTGGATGCGTTTATAAACTGCATTTGAACAAAGCGATAAAAGAGCCATATTAGGAGCTCCACTTCTAATCCTCTATTGTTCTTTGTCTGTCCCCCGTCCCACAGAGGGGCCGCTCTAATTAAAGACTAATAATTGTATTGTTTTATAAAGCCTATAGAGACACAGATTCTGCTCTTCAATCATTCACTCTCTCCTCCAATGTACCCTGCCCATCGAGGGCTATCTCGCCGGATGAAGTCTATAACCTACTCTGACTGACTGACTGTGTGTGTGTGTGTGTGTGTGTGTGTGCGCGCGCGCAGTAGGAGGAGGAAGGAAAAAGGCAAATCTAAATTAAAACTTTAAAGCACCATTATTTAATTACCCCAAAGGCTGTGGATTTGAAGGATTGAAGGGTGTGTATGTGTGCGTGTGTGTGTGTGTGTGTTTGCTCATGCAAACGTTTGCTGCTGTCCAGGATTATTTCATTTTTTCAATTTGCCCTTTTCTCCTCAGTATATGTGTGTGTGTGTGTGTGTGTGTGTGTATGGGCATTCATGTGTGTGTTTGTATGTGCTTGTGACCACAGTCTAACCCCTTATTGGTTGCCCTCTCCTCCTGTTGCCCCTCCTTCACCTCTACCCTCCGCTCACACACACACACACACACACACATGCACACATGCATGCATGCAGGCATGCTGAAGCGCCGGCAGATAAAAAGGCATTATGGTAAATTCCACTTAATGACAAATTTTTAATTTGGGGAACAGGGCCTGGTGAATGGAGCTTAATTACCGGGGCCAAAGATCCCTCAGAAAAATAACCCCCTCGACGTGCCCAACCTGCCCGATAATGGAGCGCTCTGCAAAACGCCTCAGATTAACTAACGCCGTTTATCTCCCCCCCTCTCTCTCTCTCTCTCTCCCCCCTCTTCGTCTTTCTCTCGCTGTATAATAACAAAAATAACAATCATGAAAATTCTATCTGCCTCCCAGCCCCCCATCAGCCCACTTCCCTCTCTCCTCCCGCCTTTTCCGCCCACTGCCTGGCTGGCTGGCTCACTCCCGCAGGAGGAAATTCATCAAAATGAAATTGAGGTTGCAACTCACTGGTTTTATTAAAATATATTTGCCCCCTTACAGAAGCCGCCGCGTGTTGATGTGTTTGGTGTGTGTTTGGTGTGTTTCGCCTGCAGAAGACAAAAGGGGAGCTCCCTGAATAATTTGGTCAGTTTTTATCAGCGATATTTTTATGTGCCCGCGCACACGAGTGTGACTTTAGCCATAAAATACAAACACTTGTTGACTCTTGTCATCGCACTGCGCTCAGTTAAAACTCCAGAGTGAAACATAAGCTGCCATTGATTCAACACTATATAACCTTTTTGTCTCATGTGGGCGACTGTACCGTGTAAAAAGTCTTAATTAACAGGTAGAAGGGTTAAACTTTAAATTAGAGATGCAACCAACAATTATTTTCTTTGTTTTTTGGCCTATAAAATGTGAAAAATGACGATCTTAATCTCCTAAAGCTCAGGCTTACGTTATCAAATTACTTGTTTTGTTCAACCAACGCTCCAAATCCAGAGATATTTAATTTACGCTCACAACAGACAAAGAAAACCAGCAAGTCTTCACAATTTTAGAAGCTTAGAAACAAGATAATGTTTGACGGGTTTCACTGACGGCCAAAAATTTGCCGATAATTGATTTATCAGCTAATATCTGCTTTAAATGATATTTTAAATTACTCTTCTATCTAAATCATCCTGGATTATATAAAAAATATGTTTTTTGACAATGTTTCAGTGGATCTAGATAATACAGATTACAAGAAGGGGGTTCATATTCAAGTAATTCTGTAATTAAAATAAATATATTTCATTGAGCACAGTGCGGGTGTCACTTGTAGTATCTCTACAAAAGACAGATGTTTAAACTAATTGGTCTTGGCAGTTTCATCTCCTGATTGAAAGCCTCTCTCATTCCTTTTAAACATCAATGCTGCGTTATGTAAATCACCCAAAAAAAAATGCCGTGTTTTAACAGCCCCCAGATCAGTTTCTATAAACTCCAGATTAATTCCAGATTTAAAGCTATTAAAGTCGAACTCTGAGTCACTGATGTAATCTGTTACTGAGTCATCGTTTGATCAGTATGAAACTGTGAAACTGTCATTTTTATTATTAGGGTAAAATCCCAACATCTTGTAGTCAAAGTTTACACTTTAAGTGGAGAGAACACACTAAAAACTGTAATTAAAAGTGAGGTCTTGTACCGTTTTTGTGTTACCCTGTGATTATGTCGCAGGCACAAACCGTCCAAGCATAAATAAGTCAAATTTCATCTTCTTTTTTGAAACATAGACGCATGATTGGTGAGACCAGACGAACTGGTCATGAGTCAGGACTGTGTGTTTTAATAAGAAGCGCTGATTATCAACAGATAGATGGAGATAAATTCTGCGTTTGAATTGAAAATCTCTGCTAAATGGACAGCGGACGGATATTAAAAAGACACAATGACTACCTGTCAAGCCCACATACATGCACGGGCTCGGTTCTGGATAACTTGAACATGTGTCCGCCGTCCTCACACATGCACACACACACACACACACACACAAACAGACTCGCTCGCTCACTTTTCTTGGCCTTCTCTGGTCCCTGTTGTTGTGTACCCTGATTGGACCATGTGGTTGCCATGCGGTTGCCAGGCCGCGCCCCTGCTGTGTGGTAATTGGTGTCTGTGGTATTGCCGCGTGGCGACGGTGCTTTGACTGACAGGTTTGGCCACCTGCCCTGCCCTGGCTGCCAACATGGTGTGGAAGGGGGCGAGGAGGAAGGGAGGAGGTGGCACGGGGCTGGCAGGGGGTGAAGCCTCGGCTTGTCATGCACGAGGTGGGGGGGGGGGGGAGGGAGGGATGGATAATCAGAGACGGGCTGCGATGAAATATGTGATGGCCGAACACAAGGCAGATTCAACAGGGACCAGGGTGATGGCATCTGCTCGTATTTCGCCTTTTCACCGAGATGCAGTGGCAGAAACACTGATCATGACACGTCTTTTCAGATCTCCTTTTAAAGATATACAGTATACACCAGTCTGTTGTGTTCAGGGAAGATTGTTGGACTGAGATCAAGGTCGATTTCTAGAGAGCTTGGCCAGAAGGAGCTCTGCTGCCCAACCAGATGTAGTCATGCTCGGCCTTGAGTAAAGCTTTGACTATGTTAGACTTATTGCGAAATCTGTCTCTTTGACTTGTGCTCGCTGAGGTTCAGTACCAGGATGGGTACCTTTACTTCCTTTACTTGACATCTTTTATGTGATTCAAAGGTTTAAGGTGTTCGATTTAGTGGCATCTAGCACTGTAGTTGCAGATCTACTCACCCTCCTGTTGAAGGCATGAAGGAGAAACTGCGGTGGCCGCGTAACTCCCTATCTGAAGCTGGTGTTTTGTTTGTTTGTTTTGTTTTTGTTCTGGGCTACTTTAGAAGCATGGCGGTTCAACATCATGAAAGATGACCCATGGTGTCTGTAGATATAAAAGGCTCATTCAAAGGTAACAAAAACATTCATATTTTGAGATGATTAGCCCTAAATGTGGCAAACTGGACTTCTTAAAGGTCCAGTGTGTCAGATTTAGGAGTATCTCTTTGCAGGAACGGAATACAATATTCGTTGTTAAGTTTTCATTAGTGTATAATCACCTGAAAATAAGACGTTGTGTTTTCGTTGTCTTAAAACGAGCCCTTTATATCTACAGCGAGAGCGGGTCCTCTTCCATGGAGTCCGCCATGTTGAACCACCATTTTTCTACAGTAGCCCAGAACAGACAAACCAAACACTGATCTAGATATGGACTTTTGCTTTTAATGTGAATTTTACAGCCAGAGTTTTTCCTACATGCTTGGACGAAGAGGCTGAGGCGTGGGAGAGTATTCATTTGGTTGCAGTCTGAACCGAGAGGTGCCACTAAATCCTGCACACTGGACCTTTTATGTCAAATAAAATAAACTACAAACTTTTGTGCATCCTTGCATTGCAACAACATACCTGATCCTGGTCCAGCGGGTCAGTGTGTTGCATTAGCCTGGTGAGCTCACATCAGTAATGGATAAAATGGACTCAAATCTGTCGGCACCAGTTGGGTACAGGCCCAGTTCTGGTCTCAGTTTCAGAATTATTACATGATGACATGATTGGTGTGCTCCGATGGCCCTGAAAACTTACACTACACTTAATACAGATTTGATTGACAGTCGCCTAGCAACATTAGCAAACAATGCCATCAGATTCTCATTCTGATGTTGCCAAAATCAAGCCAATGAGGTGACGGCACAAACCTGAAATCTCTGTTGAAATGAAACAAAACTTTTGTAAGTTGTGCAGTAAATGTTTGACGCCTTTAAATAGTTCACGTCTGTATCGTCAAGCCTTTAAAAAAGAGACGTAGTGGACGTTAAACTAAAGTAAACTCAGTTTATCTACCTCTTTAAAATGAGGCTGAGAGTACCGACAGTTTACCCACCTCAGTATCTACACTACACCTTGTTTAAATGTATATATCCATCTCATGAATGAAGCAAATCTTTGCCACACAGAGTGAGTGTTGGCTGGTATTTTAGTTCATGGCGTGCATTCTGAGCTCTCTGTCTGTCTAACAGAGAGATCAGTGGCAAAGAAAGGGCATGAAATGAAGCCAAAATGAAATCTGCAGCTTTAATCTATAATCGGCCCGTACAGCTATTGATCTATTCCCTGCATGGCAAATATCTACACACGCAAATCACACACACACACACACACACACACACACACACACACACACGTGTGTGTCTCCTCTTTCTTCTGCATATCTCCATCTTCACTCAGTCCTCCTCTACCTGGACGCTCCTCACTGTCCTGTGGGCTCGATATTGAGCCAGCTCCTCTTTTGTTGTGTTGTAATGTGCTCCATGGTCCATACCCATGCATTTCCACCCTCCACCTCCTCCACCTCCTCCTCCTCCTCTCACTGTTCTTGTTGATCTCACTTGTTCTCCTGCTCTCTTTGCTTATTGTGTCTTACACCCTCGGCCAGACTTTTCTGTCACACAAAAGAGCCTCGAAAAGCTACAGGGTTCGTGTGTGTGTGTGTGTGTGTGTGTGTGTGTGTGTGTGTGTGTGTGTGTGCGTGTGTGTGCGTGTGTGTGTGTGTGTGTGTGTGTGTGTGTGTGTGTGTGCGTGCGTGTGTGTGCGTGTGTGTGTGTCTGACTTAGCCAACCTTTTTGGTGTGTTTAACCTCACAGAGGGCAAGGCTGTAGGGCAAGGGTGATGTCACAAAGGAAGCACTTTCTCGTACACACACACACACACACACACACACACACACACACACACACACACACAGGCTGCACACTCCCGCCCACCCTCACCATTGTCATGTATAGTGTTGCTAATCCGGCCCTGTCGCTTCAGTATCAAACATAACCTCCATTTGGGGGGCAAGGCCTCTCTTTCACTCCCATTTTCTGTGTGTGTGTGTGTGTGTGTCTGTTTGCGTGTGTGTGTGTGTGTGTGTGCGCGTGTGTTTGTGTGTGTGTGTGTGTGTTAATGGGCCCAGGCAACAGTGTGGTACAATGGGGCGGGCTGGCTTGGGATGCCTGTTTAAGTGTCGGGACAGGGGCAAAGCAGGCCAGTCCAAGGCTTTGATGTCGCCGGGACAGAGGAGGGAACAGCTTGTAGATGACACACACACACACACATTGTAGGAAACTCGTTAATGGTCACACAGTTGAGGGTGACTGTCAGGAGAGAAAGACGTGGGTGTGTGTGTTGACGTTTTCAGTCTCGTCCTCGGGTTATCAGACTTAAACCACCCTGCCTGGACCGTCGTCCCGTGAGGAGGACGCCGCTCGTGGTCGTCTCATATTCCCTTTTGTGTGTGTGTGTGTGTTTGAGGTGTGTGTTAGTGTGTGTGTGTGTCACCCCAGGAGAGCCGGGTGTTCATGGTTCATTAGCCACACGTACACTTCTGCTCTGTTCTCACTGGTAGAAAGGACAGATTTGGAGCATTCACACACACCTCAAACACACACACACACACACACACGATTTCTGTGTTTTGTTCTGTTCTGCCGGCTCTGATGAACTGGCACGCAGCCTCCTCCCCTCTCCTCCTCATCTTCTAGTAATCAGGGTACCTATGAGACAGACAGGTAGCATCTGTCGCCTTCTCTCCCCTGATCCTTCCCTCCCTCTGTTTCTCCGTCTCTCCCCCCCTCTTCCACGCCATTGTGTCGAATCTCCCCCGACGACGGAGTGATGTGATAATGTACGAGTCGTCCTGGAGAATAAAAAAAAAACCCAGCAGAACTCTCTCAAATTTCTCTCTCTGTGTTGAAATGTGTGGAGACCCTCACAGACCTCGCTCGCCTGATCTCGTACCGAGGCGTCTCTTTTTAGGATCATCGGACTCTCGGAGACGCTTCACCGTTAGATCGGTTGAAATTGAACAGTTGCAGTCAACATGGCGGAGGCCTCTCTCTCTCTCTCTCTCTCTCTCTCTCTCGAGTCTGTTCAGCTGCTCGGTGAAGCCGCTGCCATCTGCTTATTCAGCTCCAGACTCCTTCAGATCAGTTGGGCCACGATGAAGCCAGCGAGCGAGCGAGCGGCTCTGATGGTTTGGTTTTGAACAGGGCCTCAAGGTTGATTAGCATATTTTCACCCAGTGTACAGACAACAGCTCCCCCCCACACACACACACCTCCTCCTCCATCCTCTCTTCCACCACCACCACCATTGCCACCCCCCCACCCATGTGTTTGATTCCTCGGCCGTGACAAAGAGCTTCACCCTTTATCCGTGTGTGTGTTGGTGAGATGGGGGGCCCTTAGATTAAGGGAAAGCTTCCTGCTCTTTATTTGGGGAGTCCCCCCGGGAGACGCTTTGGGAATGACTTTCGTTGAGTCACTAACGCCTACTCACACACACACTCACACTCAGACGCACTTCTGCGCACACACACACACACCTTTCACCCCTGCCCTTTTTTTTTTTTTCAAAGCTGCCCATTGACCGGCCACTATCTGTTGTGTAACACCAACTACACACACGTCACACAGAGGGCCCCCCAGTCTGTTCACACAGTAGGTGAGCGCTGCAGAGGTTCATCTCGATACACAAAGTCTAACTACACCAAACGCTGTGCAAACACACAGCGTGTTTCTAGCCAGGCGCTGTTGTCGGATCAAATGTTTATTAAATTATATATTTACCGTGTGAACCCTCGGGAAGATTTGCAACGTCTGATGGAAGCTAATCAGGATAAACTAAACTCACCAAGCCCCTTTAACACTTTAACACATCCACTGTCTTGGGAGTAGTTAGTTTGTGATTCATGCCTCCTTTAAATGGTCTTGGATGAGAGATGTAAGATTTGTTGATGAATTTATTAGTTAATTGATAGAAAATGGAAACTTATTAAGCACAACTGTAGTTCATCATGATCTATTTGAGCAAAGATGTTGAGAAATAGGAAAGATGAAATGAATGGAAATAAAATTTTCTGCTCTGTTAAAACAGTTGTATCCATTTAAACTCAAATTTTGTATGGAAAAGTATGAATTTTCCAAAATGTATGTGCTCATGTTACCAGTTTTCCATTTCTTATTGATTAGTCAGTGGACGCATGTTACTTTTATTACTAAAATCCAAATAAAACATTACTATGACACGGCTGACAGGGTCAACCCGTCTTTAGAAAAGACCTCCATGGTTGCTGCTACCTCCAGTTCATTTTGATAATCGATTGACTCGAACATTTACATTTGTCTGTTCCATCTTCTCCACTGTGAGGATTTACCGCTTCTCTCTGTTTCAGATCATTGTAAATTGTAAATCTTCTGGTTTTTGTCAGCTGATCAGACAAAACAAGACACCCATTGACAGATCAGTTGATAAGGAACATAATCTTTAGTTTCAGTCCTTAACAGAAGCTTTTAATGTTTGAGGATGCTCTCTTGTTGCCCCTCCTTTAAGATGTGTGAGCGTCTCTTTTGAAACAGCTTTTATCTTGTAGATGTTTCGGTTAGTTACTTTGCACTTGATTTTACTGGATTACTAGTAGAGCTAGAGGTAAATGTGACTGCTTCAACCTGATACAAGAAAAAGAAAACAAAAAAACCACAGAGTCACATACATCCTAATTCAATTTTAATAGGTCAACTTTGAGATCAGTGCCACGCATTGTGTCTTTGTGGACTGATTGTGTGTAGATACTGATGTTACAGCCTAGTTTTCCATTCAGAAATGACAAAAACAGGCTTGTACATGCTGTATGATCACTGGTGTGTGTATCTCTAAAATATATATGTTTCATGAGCGCCTCTGATCCAAACTAGACCACCATCTAAAGAATATTTAAAGTAATCAATCCAGAGTGGACGCTCAAATGATGTTGAAATCCTGTAAATTTGAATCACGAGCTTTTGCTTTGATGACGACACAGATGAGTTGCCTCTGTGTGTGTGTGTGTGTGTGTGTGTGTGTTTTTGGAGGTGAAGGTCGTGGCAGAAAGAAGCCCCATCCAAACAGCAGCCATTTTAATTTGTTTGACAGGGAGGAGAGGTGATAACCTCCCTCTGCAGCCGCACACCCGGAGAGGAGAGAGGGGGGAGAGAGAGAGAGAGAGAGAGAGCGAAAGCAAAGGAAGGAGGGCTGAGCAGAATTGCGATAAGGGTCCAGATAGAGAGAGTCTGAGAAAGAAAGAAAGAAAGAGAGAGAGAGAGAGGAGAGGGGGAAAGGAGACTGTAATATTTGATTATGGCTCAAGGCTGTATGTTTGTCCAAAGGCTAAAGACTGTCAACCAGCTAATCGTGGGGGTCGATGCGTGGGTGTGTCTGTATGTGTTTGTGAAAGCATGTGAGCCTCTGTGGGTCGTTGCTATCAGCACATAATTTATGCTGAGTACACGTGTCGGTGTGTGTTCCTCTGTGTGTGTGTTCCTCTGTGTGTGTGTGTGTGTGTGTGTGTGTGTGTGTGTGTGTGTGTGTACGTTAAGATTTCTGGATGTCAGTTACACTTCTATGGGCCTGAGGAGAATACAGCGGTCTCCCTCAGGGCTCTGTTAGTGCCACTCTCATACAGATGTGCTGGGCTGCCACTGTGTCAGTTTCAGTGTATGTGTGTGTGTGTGTGTGTCCTTCTCTTACAGGAAGCTAAACTTACTCCTCTGGGATTATAGCTCTTAATAGGGTTGGATATTGTCTAGAATTCGTCAGTTCTGGTTCTTATTGAATCCTGTCATCTTGTTTGAGTAAAAAAAAAAAAAAGAGCAGCTGAAAGTAAAAAAACACGTTTATTTTCTGAAGATTTAATCTGCCGTGAACGGACATTTGTCATGGTTAGCCACATATCTGAGTTTAGCTTTAGTTTCCATGAATTGACGTATGTGTAACCGATATTATAGATGCACAGCAGCATATATATATATATATATATATATATATATATATATATATATATATATATATATATATATATATATATATATATATATATATATATATATATATATATATATATATATATATATATGCATATTTCGAAGCAACATCCTCAGTTCTCGTGAACTCAGAAAGAGTTCTCAATACCTAATTTGTTTGTGGTCGATGGGATTCAGTGTAAACATTTCCTGTTGCGTCTCACCAAACATAAAAACAACAGAAAACTAACATAATATCTGCCTGTAAGACTGCGATCATTAAAACATTTTCAGTATTTTAAAAATGCTTTTTTTGTCTTACCAGATGTTGAAGAAGAAGGAAGGACCAGCTGGGTGGTTTCTGATAAGGACAAGGAGGTAGGTGGCAAAATATATATATTATAATTATGCACAGTGCAGATATTTGCTTTATTAGGACTGCTCCTATATACAGATTTAAGCCAAAGCACTGTGCTAGAAGTGTTTGATATCTATAAAGAATATTTTGCTGTCGTTAGATGGTGCTGCACACGCCTATCTCACATTTTTGTCAGCCACAATGAGTTGCAAATAGTGTTGTCCCGCCACCATCATGATGTTAACGATGCATTAACTGTGTGTTTGTGTGTGTCGTGTGTGTGTGTGTGTGTGTGTGTGTGTGTGTTTCAGGCTCAGATCTACAACAAAGACAAGGGTGCCAGGATAACAGTGCAGCGGATGTCAAACAGATACTACACCGACAAGAGCGTCCAGTGTAGAAACTGCAACAGGCACGGACATCTCTCCAAGAACTGCCCAGAGCCCAAAGTCAGTTCCACTCAGTGCACAGCAACATGTCCAGCTTATACACACTGATGAGTACAAGTACGTAAAAAACGACTAACTGTGTGATGCGTGTGTCTGCAGAAGTTGTCGCCCTGCTTCCTTTGCGGCACCCCGGGCCACATGGTCAGTCAGTGTCCCTATAAGCACTGCAACAACTGCGGCCTGCCCGGGCACCTCTACGAGTCCTGCAGTGAGCGAGCGTACTGGCACAAACAGTGTCACCGCTGCAGCATGACGGGACACTTCTTTGACGTGAGTACACCATCCGGATTTATTAGTTTGGAGTCAAAATAACATTTGAGTCCAATGACGGCACGTAGAAATAAAGCCTGACTTAATTTCAACAGGGCAACCACACAAAATGGCCAAAAGTATGTGGACACCCAACCATCAGAACCATATTCTTTGTATTCTTTGTCTGGGAAGACTTTCAGTGAGATTTTGGAACCTGGCGGCAAGAATTTAATGAGGATCAGTGAGGTCGGGCTCTGATGTTTGGTGTTAAGCTTGGGGTCAGTCATAAGTGAGTAAGGTAGTTGGTTGTTGAGTCCCATTCTCAGCACGAACGCAACCTCTTGTGTGGCTCGCTCTGAGCGACATTGTTTCCCATTTATCTGACCTCCTGTGAATGTGACTCAACAATCATCGAGTCCAGTATGACTGACCCAGTTCATCCCAAAGGTGTTGGGCAGGTTACGGTCAGGGCCACAGGGCCAAAGACTTTATGAAACATGGATGTAGTCTCCGTGTCGTCACCCACAGGTTTCTGAAGAAGCTCAGTGTGGTAGCTGTAGCTGGCGCCATCTTGGCAGTCCAGCCTCTCAGTCCCCATCCCCGCTAATTCAAAAATGGGCAAAGATGTGGATCGTGGACGGAGCTGAGGTGGGCTGAATGACACCTGGGTGCTCAACAAGCTACCTGTAACAGCGTCCACGCTCTTAATTCTGCATAACTTTAAGCCTTAATATAATTTGAACAGGTGAGTTGTATAAAAATTCACCCTCAGTACAGTTGTCATGAACGGGGAAATTAGCTATAGAGACCAAAACTGTTGTTTGTACCAGGCTGTAAACATGTTTATTTCTGCTGTGAAGTTTTAACATGGGGACTTATGGAGACTGACTCACTTCTGGAGCCAGCCTCAAGTGGACGTTTGAGGAACTGCAGTTTTTGGCACTTTCACATTGGCTTCACTTCACAGCCATGGTGTCGAGTTCCTCAACACCAAACTCCAAAGTTTGAAGTAAGAGGCCAAGATCAAACCACGTAGAACAACCAGAGACCAAAAGTAAACAATGTCCACTTACCTTTGGCCATATGGTCTGTTTGACACAGTGCAACCAAAGACATTATAACGATGCCAAATATCAAACAAATATACTGCATGTAGTAAAATGAGGTAATGAAGTGTTGCAGGAATGAGAATGAATTCAGTTTCATGGCACTGTATGAGCGAACACACAGATAGTGTGTGTGTGTGTGTGTGTGTGTGTGTGTGTAGGGCTTCGATGCTTATTGTAAACATGATGAAGCACCATCCACCTTTACGACAGACGTATACTGTATCCACCCTACTTTTTATTTCCTCTCCATTGCCCCCTCTTTCCCTCCCCCCACTCAGTAATAATGAGTGACCAGGGGTCACCACACGCTGCTGTTCACATTAATTGATACACTTCAGCAATTACAGCTTAGTTATGTCTCTGCCATGCTGCATATTCCAGCTGTGGGCTCATGTGTGTGTGTGTGTGTGTGTGTGTGTTGATGTGTGTGTGTGTGTACGTTGGCACTGAAGGGTGAATCTAATGACCATCAATGACAATTATCCCACCGCAACGTTCATTACCTTGCCCATTTACACTAATGCCATAGAATGGAAAACCCTGTGTGCATGTAAGAGCCTGCCTCACTCTCTCACTCCCCCCTTCTCTCTCTCTCTCTCTCTCTCTCTCTCTCTCTCTCTCTCTCTCTCTCTCTCTCTCTCTCTCTCCCCGCCAGTCAGTCATGTACTGTGCTCTGTGTAATGGATGAGTAACCAGGTGAACACCAGAGGGAGAGGGGAGACCAGGACACACACCGCCCATCTTTTCCTCTCTTTCTCACCCTCTCTCTCTCTCGTTCATTCTTTCTTCCTCCGGATCTTCATCTTCTCCGTCGTCGTCGTCTCTCCTTTGCATATCGTTTCTCTAACAGCAAACAAAGGTTGCGAAGTTGCGTGCTATTCTAATTACCCCTTCTTTTTCTTGGAACGCTTAACTTTCTTCTTTTTTCCTCGCCCTTACACTCACAAATTATACTGTACGTGTTAGTGTGAGTGTTTGAGAGAGAAAGAGAGTCAGGTCTCTGTCCCCTGGGCCTTTCTGTGTCTCTCATTAAAGACAGACGGTTGACGGAGCGCGAGTGTGTCGCTCGCCTCGCCTGTCGCCCTCGACAACAACACTACCCCGGCGGTCTGGAGGGAGAGAGAGCAAAAACGGGAGGGAGTGTGGGTGTGGTGGTGGTGGTGGTTGGTTGGCTGGTTGGTGGGTTGGTGGGTGGGTGGGGGGGGGGTTGTTGAAGAAAAGAAAGCTGGATGAGAGGTGGAGGAGGATACAGCTATCGAAATTCACATTTGCCCACCTCCGTATTCAAATCTAAACAGCTCAGATTAAGCCAGAAAAAGTGCCGAGCGTTCTTCAGAGAGCTGCTTTAAAGGTCAGGATTTTAAACGAGCACTGTGGGCCAGACACTCTTTTTTTTTTTAAATGTGACAAAGAATTTGCATATCATGCAAATTTGTATAAGAACTTGTTTAGCGTATGCAAGAGAAAACTCAAACCTCCTTCGGAGAGCACGCTCAGATCTCCCTCTCCTCCTCTCTCTCTCTCTGCCTCCCTCACTCAGTAGGTGTGTAAGTAGATAAATCTTGTTGCCTGCGGCGACTGCGGCATTTTCAATTTCCCAGTGGGAAGTAGCGGCGGTTGGGAAAGGATGTCGGAACGCTTAAGGAACAGCGTGGCGAAGCCCCGGAGATAATGCTTTAGCCACACCGGGACAAAACGACTGACTGCCTTACTTACTGACTGTTTGAGTGACTGACTGACTGCGGAGAGACACATGGAAGGGGAAACTGGGTGATAAAGGTTCAGAGAGAGGACGAGCAGGAAGAGACTTAAAGAGAGGCAGGCAAACAGATGACACCGTGGTCTGTTTTTCAGTTTCCTTTTGGCCCTCTCAGTCCTCTTAAGTCACCATCAGCGAATGTTTCATCCCATTGTGTCTTTAATAACCCACTCACAATTAAACACACACTCTAATCAGCTTTTTTATGTTATTATGTGCTCTATAAACGTTCACGTCTGTATATTTGATGAGCTTTTTATTCTCTCCTCAGGACTGTCCAGAGATCTGGAGACAGTATCACATCACGGTGAGTGTCTTACCACAAAACCAGCACTTTAACATGAGCACTGATACACTTCTTTATGTTTTCATCAGTGTAAACACGTGTGAATTCTAGACAGGGATGTAGTATATAAAAAAGACCTTGTCCTGTATAAACTAAGAGGTTGATAAAAGGTCCTTGTATTTTGGTTTTAACATCATAATCTGAGCTTTGTAAAAGTGCCAAACAAACAAAATACCCTTCTCGTGCTTAACAAAGACACATTTCTGCTCACTCTCAGTTTCTCCGGGGGTTCCTTCTTCCGTCTTACCAGAAAAAAAACCCATTGTTCAGTCAAAATAACCTTCAGAGGTTCTTTAATGCTTTCTTTAAGTCTCTCGTCAATGCTTTTGATTTCAGTTTCATAACTAGAGGTAACTTCCAACAACTGATCCTCAGTAGAAATGTCCTGAAGCTCCTCACAAAGTTCTACATGTGCCAACCTCACGGTATACAGTAAGCTTAAAGGCCTCTTGATTCAAGAACAAACGAACAAACGAACCAAAAAATATAATATTCTCTCTACGTAAAAACTTCAAACTGAAAAGAAATTTGAAACAGTCTTCTGCACAGCACCATCAGCCAATCAAGGCCAACATTACTGTACAGCAGCCACCCAACAGGGAGCAGTGTCTCCACCCGGGATTATCTCAAAAACAATGAAGTAGTGAGCTGATGAAGAACTGAGAAGTCAGTTCAGCTAGATCACTCGGCGTCTAACTTGCCTACTAACAAGGGCTCACTTCTAAACCCAGAGACAGGCTCCGTACAGATAAAGCAGAAAGATACCAAAACCCAGTGGAGTCACCAAAAATATGTAATTCTGGAGTCGATGAACTCTAATATGTTCCAACCTCAGCCAGGGGGCTGCCTGAAACAAAGAATGAAATCCTAACGCACAGAACATTAACACAGGTCATAACACTAAAGTTCATCTCCATGATGAAGCATGTTTAGCACAGCAAAGGAGCTACAATCATGGAAAAACCATGAAGTTTATCCAAACACTGTCCCAAAAATAGTTCTTGTTTTAAGTATGTCGAGCGTTCTTACAGTTTAACCTGTGTCAAATTTAGGGAAATCCCAGCGGGCGAAGTAGTTCTGTTCAGAGTCCCAATTAAAAGCAGAGAAATGTAAAAGAACATGGAGGTGGTGTTGGAGGTGGTGGAGGTAGAGGGGGCGACTAAGCCAGCAGCACACTCACCCTGCCCCACTTACAGCCAGTGGCACTTCTTAAATCTTTTTCATGCAGAACCTCAGCGCAGAAAAAAGCAATATTTTAAACCTTACTTCACCTTAACCGATAGAACATCCAACAATATTAATTTATTAACTGGATGTGACTTTATTATTCACTTTACAGAGTGTGGTCCACTTACATGGGAGATGGGTGGAGTTCAGTGAGTTTAGGCTGCATTTATCAAACCAGACTGGAACCATTGAGTCACCTCACTCTCTCCTTATGCTTCATGTAGTTTACTTCAAATATAAAAGTCCATAGCACATTAGATAAAAAGAGACATAATGCACAATAAATAAAAACAGTAAATACATAGCAGCACAAATGCAGCTG
This sequence comes from Argyrosomus regius, assembly GCA_946959425.1. Lineage (NCBI taxonomy): Eukaryota > Metazoa > Chordata > Actinopteri > Sciaenidae > Argyrosomus > Argyrosomus regius. The sequence goes on from OX336883.1 coordinate 4,400,538, forward strand.
AAAAGAGCAGCTTGGCGCACTTATACTACGCACTACACCATCGAGGAAGTTTAAGGAGCATTCTCATATCATCGTTATCCACCACATTGAGCCTTTGCATGTTATTTTTACTGCAGAAATGCCACAGGTGGGCGGTGTGTGACTAAACAGAGAACCAAACCTACGTGCAAGCATATTTGCTTGTGCTGTCTGTGAAACATCTGATAGATCATCTACTATATGCTGTCCGAGATATTTATTAAGAGCAACACCAGAGAAGAAGAATTCAGGAAATACTTTTAACCAGCATAATATTGTTCTTCTTTGCATTTAGTATCTAGTTATAGTAGCTATGTATGTGGGCAATGTGACGAGGCCGTCACAAGAACCAGATCATTCGTAGATCTTCCAGAAACATGTATTTTCCACGGGCGTCGTGAAGGCAAAGGTGTCACACGATCACTCCAAATCAATAAGTCAGTTGTGATTGGTATTGACCACGCCCTGTAGCAGATGAGTGAACCATAGCGGAGGTTAAAAAAAAAAAAAAAAAAAAACATCTCAGAAGATTAAGAAAGTGCCAAGAGTGATGGGAACCTTTATTTTTCAACCTAAGTGCACATGTGACATCTGTGTGTGTGTGTGTGGGTGTGTGTGTGCGCAGAAACAATGTGTCAAAGAGTAGAAAACTGTGTGACAGTCACATGGGCCATATGTCAGCAGGGATGCATTTGCTTATTTGTGTGTGTGTGTGTGTGTGTGTGTGTGTGTGTGTGTGTGTGTGTTTATCCGAAATCTGAAAAGATAACTAGTTTTCTTGGCTCCTCGTGTGTGTGTGTGTGTGTGTGTGTGTGTGCATCTGAGCGAGGGGGTGATATAGACCTCAGCCTAAGAGAAAAGAGCAGCTTGTTTGTCAATTAAAAGACGTGATAAAGCATGAAATGGGCTGCCAACGCCACTCGGGACGAGGGAGTGAGAGAGACAGAGAGAGAGAGAGAGACGGAAGAAGAAGAGTGTGTGTTTGCATATATCTCGGCGTGCACTTTGTGTGTGTGTGTGTTGGGGGAAGTCTGTCACTCTACCTCTATGGAGATTAATTAGCAGGGGCTGTCTAATGAAAAGGCAGCATCGTTAGCGCTAGGGTAGCACGGCGGGAGAGGCGGAGGGAGGAGGAAGGAGGAGGGCGACAGAAGTTCCAGGGGAGACGCTGACGGAGAGGAGGAGAGTTTAAGTTTAATTGTTGCTCACATGGTGGAGGTGGAGGCGGTGGAGGCGGCGGCGGCTGTGGTGGATGCTATACGTTTCACCGGAGAGTTTCACTTTGAGCCACAGAGGAGGACGAGAAGATGCTGATGAAACAGAGATTCCTCGTTCGCCTCGCAACACGATGAAACCACCCTCTTTTTTTTTTAGTGTGTGTTTCCGTGTGTGTGTGATGGCGTGCTTTAACGGGTGGTGGATTGTGACCCAGGTCTAATTGAAGTATTTAAGCCATTTAAGCACTGGGAACAGAAGGTCGTTACAGATCCAAACTGGCATGGGGGTTAGGGGCCCGCACACACACACACACACACACACACACACACACACACACACACACACACCAGCACACATGCATACACAGGGCTCCTTCTGTTTAAGACAGCCTCATTTTATTCATGATGCTGCTTATGACCCTGAACTCCCCAATGTGAGAAGGTGTGTGTGCGTGTGTGTTTGTGCATACATGTGTGTGTGTGCGAGCGCGTGTGTTTGCTTTGGGAGATGTGACTCTGTCACCTTCCGCTGGGCTCAGCCAGGTGTGAAAAGGCATTCTGTCAGACCTCCCTGCTACTGGGTCCATTTATCCTTCGCCTGTGTGTGTGTGTAGGTAGATGTGTGTGTGTGTGTGTGTGTGTGTGCTGGGTCCGTTTATCTTCCGTGAGTGTATGTGTTGTCTGCCTGCACCTGGCCCTCGACTAACAAACTCCTCCAAACCACACAGTATAGACCACAAAGCCCAGGGGTATTTACTGTGAAAGTAAGATACTGACACACATGGAAACAAACACACACACACACACACACACACCAGCGCACACACACTTCTACAAATATATATAGAGCAGTAAATAGAGTAAAAAGCTATCCGCAACATTTTCATCTGGCCTCTGTCATCTGACTCTGAAGACATTTTTACACCGGCGTGATATTAACGCAGAAAAGATTTGCCTGCTTCACGTCAACAACTCTTTGTCTGTCTTTCTCTTTCACTCACCCACGCACACGCACACACACGCACACACACACGCCCATCGACACCCTTTTTTTACTTGTTTCTTTTGCATACAGCTCCACAGCTCGGGGTTGCTCCTTTTCCTGCAGAGACCCCCTCGTCTGCCCGCCTCCTTCCAGCTCTGTGTTTTCCGTACACACAAAATATCATTGAGGGAAATTCCCCCAAAATACTCATAGCGTGTCATCTGTATGATGTTTTTGGGGGTGAACTACTACATCTACTTGTGTTTCTGTAAGGGTTTTACTAGCCCCGAAAGAACAGGTGTGAACGTACTACTTTCAGTCTGAGATGGGTGTATGTATGGTTGACTCACTTTTGTTGTCGGAGCGATGGCCACGATCTGGCCAACGCCTCTTACACCAATCACATTACTGCTTTTGGATTTCTGCTCATTGTTGATTGGGTGACTCTGCTGAGTGAGTGATGCCAAAAATATTAATATTTTAATTGTTGGTGTTTCAGCTGAAAATGCTTCTGTTCTTAAACACCACTGGAGCAGCATGTTAAGCTGACAAATCGACAAAGAAATGTAGCAAAGGGCTACAGCTAACGATTATTTTCATTATCAATGTGTCAATAATTTTTGAGATTAATCAGGTAATTATTTTGCCTATAAAATGTCAGAAATTAGAGAAACTGTGCAGTGACGTCTATAAAAAAGGCCCAAAGCTCGATGGCATTCAAGCTACAATGAAAGAAAATTGTGAGGCAGAAACCATCAAATGATTGTCATAAAAGCCATAAAAAGGCTTTAAAACAATTCATCAAATCACCTTAATTTATGATAAATGTCTTTGTCGAGTCATTTCCAGCATGCCTCGCGCTGTGTATGAACTCAAACAGCGGTGGTGTTTTCAGGAGAGATTTGTGACAAAGGTTGGAAAGACAAAAAAAAAAAAAGAACCACTTTCATCATTAGCAGCACAACAACACAGCAAAGAGAAAGAAGACGAGGTTTTGGGTCCAAAGGTTGAGGACAGGGAGGGAAATGGATGACAGGAAAAGCAAAGGAGGAGTGCGATGAAGAGAGGGATGGATGATGGATGATGGATGATGGATGATGGATGGAGAAAGATCAGGAAGGACCGACCTGCTGTTCTTACACAGGCTGCTTTAATGCATGTGAAGATCATGCATAAATACGTGCATTTAAGCACACTGTGACTTTTCCCTCTTGTTAGTGCTGTCAGGACCCCGTCTGTGCTGAGTTAAGACCAGAGCGCCACCCCATGGCTGCTGCAGGAAGTGTAGCAAGGGTGATTTTTTTTTTTGTAATCTTTAAAACTCCAAACAAATCCTCATCAATAATTAACCTCCATGTGTTCGTTTGGTGTGTTTTCGCCGGGCTGTATGTGGAGTATCGGAGCGAGAAGAGGCCATGTGACATCAGACTCTGTGTGGAGGCAGAGAGGTGATGGATAGCTGGAGAGAGGAGAGAGAAGGAGAGAGAGGTTTGTTGTTATAAGAGATTCAGAGAGCGAGAGAGAGAGACGAGGAGGGGTGAGTGTATTAAAAAGGGTGAAGGAGATGAGGGCGAGCGAGCAGAGAGAGCTGATTGGTACAGGTATATTGGTGTGTGAGCATTGATTGGCCTCTCTTTAGATAGTAGCGGTGACACCTGTATGTGTGTGTGTTTATTGATCGGTTACCTCGGCCCACGGTGGTATCAGTGTGTGTGTATCGATCTTTCCCTCAGGGACAGGGTGGGTGTGTGTGTGTGTTTCAGTGTCTCTCGGGGAACACACAAATTAAGCCGTTTTCTTAAACTCCATTTGGTGCCCGTCTTTCTCACCTCACTGCCCTTTTCCTCTCTTTTCATTTAGTAAGTTGTACCTTCTTTTTTTTTTTTGTCTTCCTCCACGAGGTTCTTTGCTGTAAGCTCGATTCACACACGCCTTTGTCAGGCCAAGGTTAGGACTTCATGTCCTTTAAAATCCTCTTTTCAGAAAAGAAAATACATTTACATGTCTTTAGAAAAATAAAATAAGACAGACGTTTTAACAAAAGTTTGAGTTTGTCCATGTTAAATTAAAGCTCATAGTTCATTATGTGCTTTAAAATATTTTAAAAATTAGTCCGTTTAATTCAAACGACTCATTTCTTCCACTTTTGTCAGTTAAATTAAATAATTCTTCATGAATATGACACATGACAAAAACTTAAATGAAATAACTGACTGTCTAAATCCTTTGCAATGTCATCTACAAAATAAAACATACTCGTCCTGCAGTGTGAAAGTCACTTGAAAACAAGCTTAAACACCATTTGTCTGATTTTACATTTTAATTTATTAACTTTTCATTTAATTTTAATTGAATACATGTTCACCTGCAGGACAAATTTCACTTTTATATTAATTTTATTTCATATTATATGTGGCGGATTTATTCTTTAATGTCCTGTAGAAGTGAAATTTCATATTTAATTATTTCCTGAAATACATACTCATTGTGAGAATGCTCACAATGATATGTCACATTATTTTTAGGGTTTTAGGTTTTATTAGGTGTCACAAGCGTGTCAGTCTGGTGATTGTAACGCGCTGTCAGATTTTTAATTCACAGAGAAAATTACGGAGACAAACAAATACATAGTTTGAATATACTGAAGTCGTGTTTTACAACAAATTAGGGTTAAAAATTGTTTGTTCAATGACATGGAAGTATAGAAATTGGATTTATTTTTGCTCCTATACAAATATTTCTTATATTATGGGATAATCTAATCATATAAGACACAGATTTGTGTGTTGTGACATGATATTAGTCATGTATGACATTTTAATTGTTAAATCTTCAGCTCTTCGTAGAGACGATCTCTGTGTGTGTCTCTGGTACATTGTGTTCCAGGTTCATTGTTTGCTGGTGATTTGCAGGACGAGAGCAGCTACAGAAAAGTATCTTTAACTCAATATATAACCGGCTGTGTTTTTGTGGAAATCCACCATTAGTGCATCAAGCTGAAAAATGTTTGTCTTCTGCGGTGACACAGTCAGATCACGAAGGCACAAATCAAAGTCCTGAAAATGTTTTTGTCTCTACAGATTTTAAATCTTAAAGAATTTGTGTTTTACTGTGTAAAAGAAATTTTCTGGCCAGTCTCACTTCAGCAGTTCAAATCGGCCACAGGTACTTTTCAGCGTACTGTGTTAGAGCGCCCTTCAGTGGCCAAACAGTCAACTACACTGTGATCACACAGTGAAGTTCTTCAACACTACTTATGGAATTTGTTTATGTAGATACTGATAGATTTCTGTTGATTTAAAGAAGTTTCATCCTTCTGTTGCTCTTCAGAATGACACCAGTCTTATAATTTATGTCAAGTGACAGCAGCGCCAGATTTAAAGTGATGCGCCGTTTATATAAATCAATAATCAGGGCTTACTTATTCTTGCAGGTAATAGGAAACATTTTGATAAATATATACATATATATTGTCCCTTTTATTCAACCTGAACATGTCAACATTTCAACCATCTGTGGTCTTCCTTAGGTAAAAACCTTTTGCTTGTAGAATAAAAGAAGATTTGAGAATGAGACAGCAGTGCATGGGTATTTTATTATTTATTTGAATAGTATGTGACATTATTACACAATTATGTACATTAGTAGTACATATACAACAAACAAAAGCTAATAGAAAAGCCTCAAAAGAGGAGGTGAATTGACAAAATGACATAATGCATGTAGCTGTGACAGGAAACAAGAGGTGTCACAAATATATTTACACAGACTCACCAGTGAAGGAGTGACTGATAAATGTGTGTTGACTCCCACTTGAATGAGTAAACGCTCATAATTCACCTCTCCGCCCAAACATTGCATAATATTTAAACCTCACAAACAGTAACGAACGTCTTAATTCTTCTGTTCTTCCTGCTGAACTTAGAAGTTTCAACCTTCAGTCCACTTCTTCTTCCTCCTCCTCTGTCCTTCCCTCTCTGTCTGGCTGACCTCTTTTTTTTCTCTCCTCTTACAAGAATGTGCTCAATTCAAACAGCGCTCTGTAAAAATCCTTTAAATCCAAATCTATTCAGCGAGCTGTTTTTGCTGTCTCATCATTGTACAGTACAGACTCTCCAGTCTTCTCACCTCCGCCACGTCAAAAGGCTCTCGACTCTTTATTCCCCCCCTAACACTGAGACACTGATGGCGCAGGACGGAGCGGAGGGTACATTTGTAAAAAAAAAGGGAAAATTTCTTTTGTGTGTTTTCAGTCTGCTTATATGAACAATTAGCGGCCATAAGGGCAAAGAAAGTGAAAGTCCAAGTCTTCTGGAGAGCACGACTCATGAAGGAGAGGTGCAGTATGACCGTTTATGACAGTTAATGTCGATATCTTCCTACTGAGATTATCACATGCAGTTCAAAAACATTCATTTCAGCTCGTTCCTCGATGTTCCACATGAATTTGGCTTGCAGCATTCCAAAAATAGACACAAAGAAACAAAATAAAACGATTAAACTAGAAGTCAAACAGTTTTAACACTTTGAAGAATCGTGTGACTCACTTTTCATACAAAAATTGCAAAACATTTGCTAGCACCAGCTTTAGAAATGTAATTATTTTTAGTTTTTCTTTGTTTTATATGATTGTAAATGAATATGTCTTATTTTTCAAGCCTTGATTGGACAAAACGAGCAATTCTTTTATGCTACCCTGGACATTTTTCACTATTTTTCTTGACATTTAATAGACCAAATGATTAAACTGCAGATGATTTCCTTGATTAATTAGTCAATGATGACAATAATTATTAGTTTAAGCCCTAAAGCAAATCATCACTCTGTAAAAAAAGTATTAAACAGCCCTCAGATGACACAAAAACAGCTAATTACAGAGAACTTTGTCATGATTCGCTGTATTTGCTCAGGAAGACGCGGCCACTTCACTGTGAGTTTATTCTTTTGGTACAGGTGTCTTCACATCCACTCCTGAACGTACATGCAAAAAAACCATGGGAATGTACACACACGTGTGCACACACACACACATGCTAACACACTCGCTCACTCACACATACAGGTGCGGTGTTATCAGAGGTCTTGCAGGCTTCGCAGGTCTTTGTGCCTTTCCGCTTAGCTGGATGGTGTCGATTTTGGCGTGTGTGGGTGTGCGTCTCGGAGAGTGTGTTTGCTGGCTGAGATGTAAAATTAGGGTTTAACATCCTGACCAGCGCGTAAGAGGCCGAGTCCATCTGGTATATACTGTATCTAAATCCCTGTCTCTCGTGTACATGACGTGTTGTCTCTGTCTAATTGCTGGGACTAAAGTGGATGATATATTTCCATAAAAACGACCTCACACTGGCAACAAAAGAGGAAAAAGCCTCTGAACTCGGGAGCGAGTGCTGAGAATAGAAATCGAATAACTTAGACCTTGATTTGAATAGATTAGCTTGTATCCTCTGTTCCGCCTTCCACGGTGTGACCAGATTACCTCCTGTCGCTGCCTCAAAAAAAGGGGTGGTGAGGGGTGGGTGGGGGTCCTCCAGAGGTGGCAACCCACTCCCGTTCACCCCTGCATCGCATTATCATTACATTCCAGGAGCATTTTCTCCCTCTAAAGAGAAAATCAGGACTCCTACTGATTGTGCTCAGACTGATTGACTGACTGACGGGAGGAGATAGGAAGAGCCTCTGGGAATTACACTGTGTGTGTGAGTTGCGAGTCCTCGCAGGGCGCTGGGGTTACGGCTTCGGTCTGAGTCTTTGTGAACTGGCAGACACAAAGGGGGGCAGGAATCACATCTGGTTATTTGGATGACCCTCCTCCTCCTTCTCCTCCGCGTTCTCCTGCTCGTCTATCTCCTCCATAGCCTTCCTAACTGCACACCTCCACCTCAAACACTCTCCTAAGAACGATTGATTTTCCGCCCTCGTTCATGAGTGAGAGTAAACAAATAATTAAATTCAGTTTGGGAAAATTCCCACATGAGACTTCGAGGATTAATGGTCCTTTTTTGTGTTCTCCTTGAAAAGATGTTCACCTTATAGCCATTTCACGACTGTCTAATTAACCTAATATGTACATACCGGCATGTTGCACACACACACACACACACCTCAAGGGTCTGTTTGTTTTGGTATGAGCCCAGTAGTCTTGTGTTGTTCTGTGAGGCTGTTTTCTATGATAAAGCATGCAGAGTCGGTCCCCTGTGGGTCCAGTAACATATGCAAACCTCTCCCCATCGCTGCAATAACATATGCAAAACAGCGCCGCTGGCCCCCGGCCCCCACGCTCCCACTACCCGTTACCGTTCAGATCCCACCCCCTCAAACACACACACGCACACACACACACACACACACACACACACACACACACACAAGCCTGTTTGCTTCTCGGATTGTGTTTGATAACTGTGTGTGTGTGTGTGTGTGTGTGTGTGTGTGTGTGTGTGTGTGTGTGTTCCTTCAGATTGTAGTCTGTAACAGTCTGAGCTTTGTGTTGGCCAAAGGATTATCACGGCTTTGCCACCAGCAGCTAAGGCAAGGAGCAGAGGAGAGCGGGGCTTAGAGAGACACAGTGTATGTGTTGGGACAACTGTGGGAAAACACGGTTGTGTGTGTGTGTGTGTGTGTGTGTGTGTGTGTGTGTGTGTGTGTGTGTGTGTGTGTGTGTGTGTGTGTGTGTGTGTGTGCATGCATGAGAGGCCACGGATGGCTGGCTGTCTGTGTCCACGCAGCGAAACACCCTCCTACACACACACACACACACACACACATCCTAAAGCTTCAGTCCTCTTTTTTGTCCGACTGGCAGAGTGTCTCTGACCAGCTCCAGAAGCTCTTCATGTCGTATCAGCAGGAAGTGGATCAGACTCGGATCTCTCCCGACGTCTCCCCACCCAAGAGGACCGTTAGTTAAACGCAGACAGATGTTTTTAATGCAGCTGTGAAGCAGCTTTATGAATGGAGAGCTTCGGGCCTTTTGGGAACGCAGGAAAAGTGCAGATGTAATTAATCGTGTTTATATCATATTTGATTTGATCTTTGATGTCACCTTTTTGCAGATATGTAATATGCTGTGAATCCTCTGTAGACAAACCGTGTGATACTCGTGTGATACACTAATCGTAACATTCACAAGAAAAAACAGAAAACAAAAACCACAAATTGGATCCAACATGGACAAAAAATTAAAAATGTAATAAAATAAAATGAATTATGACAAAACATGTAACCCTAAAGGCAACATGGCTCCATATACAGTGGTGTGAAAGAGGTAACAAATTTGATCCAACTTAGTTGTCTGCTGTAGGAGAGGTAAAGAAAATGATTTATATATTACCTGTTCTACATGTAAATATGCCTCTTATTTACGTACATTTCACCTCTTGGTTTATTAACTTTGACTCATATAGTCATGTGAAATTGTTGTAGTATTTATTTGTTTTTTTGTAAGACTATCTGTAGCACTGATAACGGCTAATAAGGGGTGCAAATAAATGAACAGAAACATTAGAGACGACAAATAAAACAACAGAAGCATTACTAATATGCAAAACTGCTGCGAGTCTTCAGTCGGGAAAACAACCGGGGATTCGAAGCAATCGGCCCCTCAGGTGATGATATGACATGTTATAATTACGGTCACATGACACTTTGGTCCCACGAATATTCCCTCCGCTCAAACAATGGACATATTCAGGGCACGCTTTGTTTAAACTTGGTGAAGTGCTCAACTGGCCGAGCAGGTTTGCACCGGTGGCCAATCCAAACTGATGTTTTTATTTTCATAATGTTACTCAGTACTACTCTCTGATTCCTCTGATTAGCATGTATTCATCACCCACATCTGAAACTCTTTTTGGCTCGGCGAACAGAAATGTGACGCACCTTAAAGGATCTGTTACTCGAAATAATCTGACGTTCACACGCACTTCAGGCGGCAGGGTGGAGGTGAGGAAGTAAGCAGGGTTTGAACTCGCCTCTCAAGCTCTCTTTTTCATCATTCACACCAACTTCTGGGTCACAGCTCGCCACTTTTGTGACTTCAAGTGTGGCTGTTTTTTGCCTTCAGACGTGGTTGGACAACACGTTGTAGTTTGTTTCAAGCATAACCCAACATGAAAGGTCCAGTGTGTAACATTTAGGGGGCTCCAATCACAAAATATGTCAGAAACTAGGAATATAATATGAATAACTATGTTTTCGTCAGTGTATAATCACCTGAACATAAGAATTGTGGCTTTGTTACCTCAGAATGAGCCTTTTATATCTACATACACTGTACTCCTCTTATGTGAGTCCACCATGTTTAGTTTGTCCGTTGAGTAGCCCAGAACAGACAAAGTCAGAGTCAGACCAAACACTGACTCTAGATAGGACCTTTTCTGTTTTTTGTGAGTTTCACAACCACTGTAGTTTTTCTCCTTCATGCTTGAAATGGGAGGGTGAGGCGAGCGGTATTCAGTGGGTTGCAATCTGCAACTTCACCACTAGATGCCACTAAATCCTAAACACTGCACCTTTAAGTTTAATCATCAACTGATATTAGTGGATATTTAAGAGAAAGTTTCCAAAGTGAACCAGAATTAAATTAGATTAGTTTCCATTGTGATTACAAGATGTTCCCACTGGTTTTTACAAAAAAAAAGACATAATTAATATTAGCTGTTTGCAGATTTGTGGCTAAACCTCAATGCCCAAGATGAAGCGTATTTTCAAAACTAATCTAAAAATATGCCGGTGTCATATTGACTTTCACTGCACAGCCAGACTCTCCAGGACTCCGCTCCGAACCCCTGAGAAAGAAAGAGAAAGACACCAAACTGATACGATCCCTCAGGCCCTCACCCCGTTAGCAATTTAGATGCCCCTGATAGGAAGCACCGGATGAAAACAGAGAGCGGGAATGAGAGAGGGATGAAGGTTCATCCAGTTAATTAATATTGTATGAGGCAGACAACTCCTCGCACGCACACGCAAGGGTTTTTTTAGACAACTATCACAGGTTGATGGGAGAATAGGATTTCATTTCTCCTCTCTCTCGTGCTTTCATTCATTCTGTCTCTGCGCTGGATCAGAGTATGTGGAGATAACACAAGCCCAAGGTCAGGGAGGGAGAAGACAGAGGGAGACCTACAGCCAATTTACATGAAAGATGAATGGGAAGAGGGGCAGGGAAGGGTGGAGGAGGTCGGGGTTGTTGGAGGGGTGGGAGATGGGGGGAGACGGGACTGTGATCTCCTTAGGGTGCACATGTGTGAGTGTGTGTGTGCTTGCAAGAGGTCTGTGATCTCCTGGCCTTTGTGATGGAGATGGAGCCCGGGCCGGCCTGACCCGATAATGACGCGACGCTCTAATAGCATTCATCCTTTCTGCCGCAAAACTACTCAAGCGGAAAAGAGAGAGAGGAAGAGAGAGAGAGAGAGAGAGAGAGAGAGAGAGAGAGGGGGGAGAAAAACAAGTGTGAGGGGTGGATGTGGGGATGGAGGAGAGAGGGGAAGGAGGGGAGGTGAGCTAAGCTATGTTTAAGAAATGACGTGGGGCACAAATCATTTGTAATCTTGGAATCAGGGTTGAGAGAGGAAGGAGGGGGCACCTTAGATGAGTGTGAAGGTGTGTGTGTGAGAGTGTGTGAGTGTATGTGTGTGTGTGTAGTAACATTAGCAGTAAATGCACTGTGCCTGTGTCTCCTCTCTCTCTCTTTATCAGTGTATATTTGCTGTGGGCGCTGGAGCATGGAAGGCTTTCAGAACACTTGGCCCATAGGGGACGGGACCCTGTGTCCAACACACACACACACACACACACACACACACACACACACACACACGGTTACTTATCATACAGGGTCATTACAGGCCTCTAACTATAGCCCCGGCAATCACCGGTCTATATCAGCACCCATATTCACCGTACAATACACAGCAGCTCGTATCAATAGAGAGCATGGGAATGAAGGCAGAATGGGAGACAAACGAAGGGTTAAACCACCACAAAATAGATTTTCTGGTAACAAGCTTCATTTTCTCTGTCTGCACTTAGACTAAGGCAGGTATTCCAGTAATGCAGGAGGGAGAAGACCATGGACGAAGCCCTGCCTACTGCTACAACTGCTCCAGGAAAGGACACTTTGGTCATGTGAGTAGCTCAGTCCGTCTGGTTTGTATTTAACCTCATTAAATATTACATTTGTTGGTACTTTGTTTGCTGTTTTCCGGTCTCTAAGTCAAATAAAGTCCAGAATCATCAGCATAAAACTTTTGCAGGAACTATTTAAATAGGCTAAAAGGTCTCTTGCACGACAAACCAGAAGTAGTTCAAGTCTTAAAACACTTGATTTATCAAAAGTTGTCTTTTATTTTTGGATGCGATAAGAGAGATTTCTGGACATGTTTCGTCTCCAGTTTCTTCAGATTTGCTCATCAGGCTCATCTTCTAGAGATTCGGCATGCAGTGAGATTTTAACTTCGGCAATAATGTGAAAGAAAATGTTGAAATCCTCCAAACAGTCAGTGCTGAGTAGATCAGAGACGCAACATTCCTGTGACAGACCTTTGTCAGGCGTATACATGAGTTAAGCACTTCTAAACAACTCCTACAATAGTATAATTGCTTAAACTGTTTCCTAAATCATCCATGAGGTTAAACACACTGGTCATGTAATTTCTTGCCCCGTCTTTCTTCTCCCATCATGTCAATATGCAACTTAGCCAGTAACAGCCATGGGACATTATTCAACAGTCAGTAACTGATATAAACAAACAAAACTCATTGTGATTTAGAAAATGGTCGACAGGCCTCAAGTTGGTCATGACCGCTTTAATTAGTTTTGTCTGTAGTTTGAGTCTCTGCCCGTAATATCTTTTCGCACGTCACTGATCTTTTGTTGTGTTCTTTGTTTGTGATTTGTGTGTTTTCCCGTCAGGCGTGTACACAGCGGAGGATGTTCAATGGGACGTATCCCAGCACCCCGTTCATCAACCACTACGACACCGTGGACGACATCAACCGCAGACAGCACAGGATAAGAATGAAGGTTAAAGGTAAGTCACACAGACATCTGTTCTCCTTTTTTATGACAACAATCATCACTTCTCTGTTCACTGTGGCCTTTTAGAAACAAAGCTGATGTGTTTGCTGTGGGAGAAATATTCAAATCCTTTACTGCTGTGTACACACATATTTACAGAGATATAACATGAGAAACAGCTCTTATGATCCTGACTTTCCTCTCGATGTTCACTGTTCTGTGGTATCCCTGCATGACAGAAAAAGAGATGAAATAAGTCATAAAGCCTTTTTGTTTCTGTTTTTCCCAGATCTGAAGAAAAATGGATTTTTCCTTGCCGGTCCTGAGACACCTCTCACTCCAGGACCGCCAAAGAAGAAACAGAAAGTCAGCAATCACAAGAACAACAACCACACGCCTCACCAGAGCACTAATAACCACAAACCCAGCCGAAGCAACCACATCTTTTTTAATGACAATCATGACTTTAATGCACCGACACCCAAAAAAAATAAGTACAATAAATACAAACAGGAAAGCACCGGCAGTGTGAAACCGTGGAAACCCAAGAGACCGGTGCCCAACTCGAGAGACCCGCCAGCTAGACTAATTCTTGATGAAGCAGACGACTTCCCAAGAGGTGGAAGCAAAGGAGCGAGTATAGATATGAAGAAGAAGAGGAAGAGGACGAAGAAAATGAAGCCGGTTTCTTCAGAGACGCCAGACAGACGCAGACACGGCAGACCGGACCGTCTCTTTGGGAACGGACAGACGCCGGGCTCGGACTCAAAACCAGAGAAAGCAAAGAGGAAGAGGAGAAACCGAGCCCAGAGGGTCGCTGACAAAAAACTTGGCGGGCAAATGTACCCGACGGATGAGAACCTGTTTATCATCAAACAGAGGAAACGCAACAGCAGATAGCATCAGTTTGAGTGAGGGGTGGCTGTCAGTGCTACGACCTCTGTGACCTCTGTGACCTGTATTACAGTATCTGTTCACGACATTTAGAGGCGTGTCAGACGTCTTGACTCGGGTCAAAACAGTCACCATTCATATTCTTTACACAGAAGACACAGTATGAAGAGGTGTGAATAATAAAATGAATAACGTCTGAATCGATCTGCTTCACTTTCAGGGTCCGGTCATGCCGGCTCACTGCCACACTCTCGTGGTTTACTGGGACACTTGAGGAGAACAGACTCATAGTTAAAGGACAGGGCCACAATTTTTCAAGCCTTTCTCAAAACATTAGTCAGGTGTCCACATGGACATTAGAACAGGTTTTTCATCATGTTTGTACTGCAACAAGAGCTGTGCAAAATATGTTCAGAAGTTTATCTGAAAGTAATTTCACAGTCTAAAGTTAGACAAATTAAGCGGACATCTTAAAAATATTTTGTCTTTTTAGTGCAGAATCACCTGTTTTCTTCACAATCCTTCAGAGCTCAGCAGAGTAACGGAAGGAAAAACATTTTAAAGATTATTTTGAAGACATCCACTTCACTCCTGGAGCCTCACATGAACTTCTGAAAAACTGTTTACACAAACGACAACTGCAGAGTTTGTCCTCCACGCTGGACGCGCTTTAGCAAGTGATCTCTTAATTTTCAGTATCAACAGGACGAATGATTACAGCCAACAAGAAGACCCTTTGTGTTGTTCATAAACTCACCTGATTATTGTTTTAAGATGGACCTGAAAACTAGTGACCCCATCGTTTTATTGGCTCCGCTGTGCTTTTACTCTGATGACAAGTCAAAGTCTTTACTGTGGAGAAAGTCTTGTGTTTGATGCTGGTCAGTTTGAGAATTACATCCCAGACTCAAACAGTGGCATCACTTCATGACGTTTTCACATCTAAATGACCTAACTGGAAATGGAAAATATAAATAATTTAGTTCTATCAACCTATAAGGGTTTCAAAAGATTGTTTAATTAATGATTAAAATAGCATTGTTGATATTTTCTCATCTCTTTATTAACATTAAGTTTTTGCGCTGCTGCTGTTTTGAAGGACAGTGAGATGATTTCATTGAGCCTCTGCTCTGAACATTTCAGTTAAACGTGTTGCTGCTTTCTGCAGTTGGAACCAAAGGATGGTGACTTTTTGAAAATACTTGAAGGGATGCCTTTTTTCTATGAAGCTCATTTGTAAATGATCTAAATATATGAACATACTGTAAATACATCTTTTACACGTGTTTGATGCAGATCTGCAGATGGTCACCTCACCAAGAACGCATCACGAACACGCAGCCCTGACAGTATTAAGTTTAAACCATCCACTATTTAAGTTCAGTTCTACATGGTCTTATCTTATAACACGATGAAATCTTAATATCATAACATGAATACGGGTTACGTGAATCTTCATCCAACGTCTGTTCACATTGGTTCATTCAGTAACTTTCAACTGTTCCACAATCATTCATGTGATTTATGAAGATGATTCATTAAAATCATTTGGTTCCACTTCATGAGTGTCTTTATTTCCACCAGATGAGACGCCTGCATGGTCTTTTAAGTTCATCATCAAGAGTTCAATCGCTGCTTTAATTCCTAACTCAAACTAAGAAACACGATGAGGTGATGCTCACGCAAGAGTGTCACCATGGTGATATAAATAACCTCATAAATATGTAAACTAACAAAAATTAAGTAAGAACATTTGAGGGATTCTGTGTTGACAGAAGTTACCTGCAAAGAAATGTTAACTGCAGTCTGAATGCTGGCATCAAAGGTGAGACACTCGTCACTGCTCATAACATAAACGTACAACACTAGGCTGTGAATAATTCATAAGAATGCTAAACATGCGTTAAAAGGTAAAATACAACTAACCTGTTCTGTGTTACACACTCTCCACTGCCTTAAGTCCTTGTTATTTAAGCAGTCGTGTAAGAGTACCCAGATAGTACAATACTATTGTCAACAAAATGTACAACAAAATACAAAACTCATTCGATATTATAGCCCATTTTCCACAGTAATATTATGACATATCATAATAATGGATCATTATCACTGGTGCATTGCAGTAAGCATATTTTTATGGGTAGTGGTGTAGCTATCAAGTATACTGCTAGGTTGTTAAAGCTGTTAAAAATGATATTTCAAAAGATGAAATCTGTAAAATAGCAACTAGAAACTACAGGAATGTTTTACTCTGTGGTCAGATAGAAGTATTAAGTATTGAAATTCACAAAGTACAGTGAGATGATCATTAGGGTTAGCACCTTTAAAAAGAGTTTACAAAGTACTTTAGAAAGATTTTAGAAGATGGTCAGGAGAGTGACAGTGAGAGCAATATTTATTTAAGAAACATGACAACAAAGAATTCAAGACAATAAAGGCCATTAAAACTATTAAATAAATGTAAATAAATGAATATGACTGATGGCAAAAGCAAAACTGTGTACAAGATCATCTGTGCAATACCTGCTCATTATAATTTATTTATTTATCCACTGTTTACATGTAGTGTGTTGTACATAGATATGTATATACTGTCATATCCACCTACCTCATGTACAGATGCACATATATATATCTTTTAAATATGTATATAGTTATTTTTTATGTTTTTAATGTTTTTATGTTCATGCCTGTCCCTTGTCTTTCAAACTGTACTTATGTCTATACCTGTATGTACAATTGAGAGCAAAGAGAACCGGAGTCAAATTCCTCATGTGTGTGTACACACCTGGCCAATAAAGTGATAACTGATAAGGGGTCCCCGTCTCTGCTATGTGGCCTGGATCCAGACCCAGACGTGCTTTAAAAGTGATCAGTAAAATGTTTTAAAAATTAACTGGAAGCTAGTAGAGATAAAGCCAGGAGTCTTGGTGTGATGTCGCCTGTTAAAATCAGTAAGTTAAAGTAGTTTAAATACAGTTCTTAAAGGTCCAGTGTGTAGAATTTAGTAATCGCTGCATTGCAATCTCCTCACATCACCCTCACCTAGTGTAAAGAAGAAACAACACTTAGAGTGACTTTTAGTTTGTCTGTTCTGGGTCGAGAAGGTTTTTTAGGCTTGAAGAGGACCCGCTCCCACCACTATAGATATAAAGGGATAATTTTTAAGTAACAAAATTAAAAGGGTCTTATTTTCGGTGATTATACATGCATGAAAACATAGTTATGAATATTATATTCCATGTTTATTATTATTCCGAAAATAAAGGCGCCAAATCTTACACACTGCACCTTTAAGTAAATGTTCCCAGTTGGTTGTACGTGCAAATTCCCACATTTGCGGCGACCCGTGAAAGCACCAGATGAGAAACTCGTGACGCGTTACGCCGCCCTGCCCCTCGCCGTGGACGACGTGCAGCTGTCTGAAGCACGCACAGCAGTCAAATCTTCCGTCTTGTGTTGGAAAAAGTCTTCACGGTGAGACTCTCCGCCTCGTATGAGCGTTATTACCGAGCCTGACAGCGTCTTCACTCGGGTACTGAAGGGACATGGCGAACGGTTCGTCCACAGCTGGTGACACCGAGCTGGACCGGGCTGTCCGGCTGTGGCTGCAGTATGACAAGGTGAGCTGACAGCTAACGAGCTAGCTGTGGACAAGTGCATTAAATGTTATATAAGAGAGTCACTGTGAATATTATAACATGTGGATTAAACTGTATAATAATGTAGTATGTTTAGGACAACTAGGAAGGATGTGTATGTATGTAATGTGGTGTTAATGTTAATAATTAATTTTAGTTAAAATAGAAAGTCTGTAAAATGTGTCTACAAGCAAGCAAATCATTTAAAATATGCTGAGATTAAACTGAGCAATTTTTCATTGAATTGATCCTTTATAATATCTTCCAAATCGCATAATTCATTCCAGGAAACTTATTATGTAGGAAAATATTTGAACATGCAAAATGTGTCTACAAGGCAAGTAAATAATTCAGAATATGCAGAGAATAAAGTCCCCAGTGATACACGATAATGAATGAAGGTTTACTCGGGTTAGAGCTGAGAAGTTCTTCGAGGAAAGTTACCTTTTTTTTCCCCCTATAATAACTTCCAAATCACTTAGTTTTCACTTGGAAACTTTGTAGGAAAATATTTGAACGTGTAAAATGTGTCTACGAGCAAGTAACTAATTCAAAATATGTCGAGCATAAAGTCTCCAGTGATACATGAATGATAGAATTGAGCATGTCTTCAATGACCGTTACCTTTTCTTTCTCCCTATAACTTCCAAGTCATGTAGTTTATCCTCGAAAACTTCAAAAGGAAAATATTAGAACATCCAAAATGTGAAATTTGCCTAAAAGCAACCAAGTACCTACTCGTATGCAGAGAATAAAGTCTGAAATATTCAAGGAAAGTTACCTTTTTACATCTATAATAAATTCCAAGTCACATAATTCATCTCAGGAAACTTCCCAGGAAAGTAATTCATCTTCTCTGAGTGTTGGTTTATGTAGTTACCATTGTATTTAATTCTAGTATTTTGTGCTGTAAATAGATTAATAATAAATATAAAAGCTTCGTGTCACGTTTCTCTCCCTCCCCGCTGTCCTCATCAAAAGGACTTCCTCCATACAGACTTGAAATACTGATGATTAGTCATTTCACAGAGAAGAGGCTCGGGTCTCTCTGACACACACACACACACACACACACACACACACACACACAGTCACAGATGTGTAATTGCACTAACAGGCATATCAGACATCTGACCAACACAAACAGAGTCATTCATGGCCTTAAATCAGGTCACATTGGAGAAGGGACCCTGCTTCATTAGTCCTGAGATAATTACGTTAATCAAGCATCATATGGAGCCACTTTCTGTATTTACTCTGGTTGTTACTTGTCACCAAACTAATTCTTTAGCAAAGCTAAAGCTGCAGCTCTAAACTCTACATTACTGATTTTAAATATAATATTACAACAAAATGTGGGCGTGTTTTCTTCCCCAGAACCCGAAGACGGTGTCAATGGTGCAGGACATGGTGAAAGAAGGAGCGACGGAGGCTCTGAAGAAATGTTTCTCCTCCAGGATGGAGTTCGGCACAGCAGGTCTGAGAGCAGCCATGGGCCCCGGCATATCCTGCATGAATGACCTCACTATCATCCAGACCACACAGGTCGGTTAATAGATAAACTTCGGCCACACATTAGGCATCAAGTCACATGCACAGCCTGACATGCTCATTTATTGATTCTGCTGTTTGAAGACTCGTGCATAGCTCACATGCCACCATCTTGTTGCGCGTCGCTTTAGCATCTCAGTGCAGCTACTTTCCTCACAACTTCCTGCTGCTGTTGTGAAATATCTTCCACTGCATGTTCTCTAAATTTCCTCTTATTTCACCAACTCTTTTGCCCCCGTTAAGGGTTTCTGTCGCTACCTGGAGGAGAAGTTTGGGAACCTTAAGGAGCGAGGGGTGGTGATTGGTTATGACGCCCGGGCTCACCCTCCCAGCGGCGGCGGCAGCAAGCGATTCGCCAGCCTGGCTGCAGCCGTATTCATCAGCCGAGGCGTACCCGTCCACCTCTTCTCTGACATCACCCCGACGCCCTTTGTGGTAATCACTTGAACTTCTGTAATTTCCTCATTTAGGATTTTTTTGACCTTGCAGCCACAGATGATGTAACTCCTTAAAAGAGAAGTATCATTTTGATGCGTTTACATTTTAAACATTTAGTACCACATCTGTAAATCAGACCAGTTTGTCTGGTGTCAGGTTTGTTAGTGGGACAGAAGCTACAGGGCAAATTCCACTCAAAAAGCACACTTCGCCTTCGTATACTACAGGTTGCATAATGTACATATGGTCTGCTGGGTTATACCGTGTTTAAAACCTGTGAAATGTTAACAGTCACATGACTTTGTGTTTATATAACATATACATACTGAGCATCAAAGCATAGAAAATATTGTTATTGCAGCTCAGACGAAGATTTGATCTTGGCACCAGGTACAATTATTAAAACATGACAGTCATAACACAACTTTTTTAAGTATAACTGCCTGCAGCCACTTATTTTTTGGAAATTTTGATGAAGCCAGTGAGGATTTCTGTTGTCCTCTTTACTCATTTTGTTTGTGTAGTTTTGGAAACCGAGTAGGGCGATTCATTTTGGTGTTTTTTCACTGACAGTTAGACGATAGACGATCAGTTTTCTACGTGTTTCTCATCTGGATTTTGTCTCCATGCATGTCCTGCTGCAAGAAGACAATTCACTGAAGTTTATAGTACAGATGTTTGTTTTACAGTGAGGACACAGTACTGTTATGCTTTCTCTAACAGAAGGTGAAAAGAGTTGAGTCCCTCAAAGTAATTAATGTTTGCTTATAGACTGATCTACAAACGTGAACAAGATATTTTTCATGAATGTTCATTACTAGAAATCACCTCCATTTCAAGAGCAAAAACAGACATCACTGTCCGGCTCTTTATGTCGTTCTTCAAGGACTAATTATTTATATTTGTCAACATTTCTTCTGATTTTATTTTTCACGTTGTTTGCTTGCCACACACAGTATATTTGATCTAGTATGATTTTTAAGTTTGTTTGTGACATATTTCTCTCCTGCTCATTGCAGCCGTTCACTGTCTCCCACTTGGGTCTGTGTGCTGGTATCATGGTGACTGCCTCTCACAACCCCAAACAAGATAACGGCTACAAGGTAACGCCTTTCACTTCCTTTATTTATTCATTTGTTTGTTTCTATGTTATTTTTAAAGTATAAAAAAGAACGTTAGCGTTACTGCACCCCGACTCATAGTGACTTGTTTGTGCGAAGCAATAAAATTACTCAGACTAAAACAATTTACCTCTTCAGTGAACACGATGCTTTCTTCTTTCTTATTTCCAAAGTGGTGTTGATCATTTCTCCATGACGCTAGGCCCTGAGGAAAACAGAACAGCAGCACAAACAATCATACCACTTGGAAAAGCTAGAGGAGGGGAAAGTTGAAAACTTGTTTTCACTTTAACTAGTTGCCAGTTGTTGGCTCTGGCACAGCCTGACTTGACTGACTATTTGCTTCATGTACTTTATAAACTTGCGTAGTTTAGCTTGTTTGATTTGTTAGACCGTGTTCAGTGTAGAGTTGAAACAATTTCTTGATTGAGCTAGTCAACAGAAAGTTAATATCCAATTGTGTGAGCTTCTCAAATGTGAGGGTTTTCTGTGTCTCATATTTGACATTATATAGACACAACTTTTAATCAATATATTGATTTGATATTGGAAATCTTCTGTCATATCTGTGTGTCTCAGGTCTATTGGGATAACGGCGCTCAGATTGTGGCTCCTCATGACAAAGGTATCGCCAAGGCCATCGAGGAGAATCTGGAGCCCTGGCCTGAGTCCTGGAACACGGAGGAGGCCCTCAAGAGCTCCCTGCTCAAAAATCCCTACGAGGACATCAACACACAATATTTCAAGGCCATCCAGAAGCACTGTCATCACAGGTGCGGCATAGATAACGACCTACTGAGCAGCATATAACATTTGAAACACCTGGCGTCATGACGTAGAACAAGAAAAAACACAGATAATTGTAATAATTATGCGCTGCTGCTTCACCTTGGAAATGCACACATGAGATGCCACTGCAGGCCAAACTAGGACACACAACACAACAGAGATGACATGAGACAAAAACTCAAACAAAACTCAAACAAAGAACACGTTCTGACTCTCACTCCTTTCTTCACAGGGACATAAACAAAAGTTCAGAGGTGAAAATCGTGCATACATCTGTGCACGGCGTGGGCCATGCTTTTGTCCAGTCAGCTTTCAAGGCCTTTGACCTTCACCCTCCCTACGCTGTCGAGGAACAGAAAGATCCAGACCCTGAATTCCCCACCGTCAAATATCCCAATCCTGAGGAGGGAGAGGGAGTCCTGGTATGTTCTGAACATTCACATCACATGCGTTCATATAAAGCAGGTGTGTTTTAGTTGAAGTTGTGATGTGTAACGTGTGTGTGTGTGTGTGTGTGTGTGTGTGTGTGTGTGTGTGTGTGTGTTTTGCAGACATTGTCGTTTGCACTGGCAGAGAGAGAGGGCGCCACTGTTGTGCTGGCAAATGACCCTGATGCTGATCGACTGGCCATTGCTGAGAAGCAGGAGAGGTCTGTTGTTGTGTGTCTATATGATAGTTTGTATTAATAATACACTGCTAACTCCAACCTTTAACATGTGAACAGTGCTGAACTGAAAGATAGCCGGTGGTTATGTGCCCTGTCATGTTCTCTCGCTGTCCTCATTTCACCCCACAGTGCAAGAATTTTACACTCCTTTGCGAAAGAGTTTTTTTTTTTTTTTTAACAGATATTTTTTGGCCTTTTTCAAGCTTTTTTAAAAAATTTTTGATAGAGACAGCTGAAGAGTGACAGGAATGTGGGGAGAGAGAGAGAGATGGGGAACAACATGCAGCAAAGGGCTGCAGGTCGGATTCGAACCCCGGGCCGCTGCTGAGCCTTCGTAAATGGGGCGGATGCTCTACCAACTGAGCTAATCGACACCCAACGAAAGAGTTTTAAATTTGGGGAATGTTGTTGATCTCTGACTGAGCTCATGATGGTTATAGAAAGCGGGTTCACCAAAAGAATGAATCAGAACCAGCGGCATAGCCAGGAATTTAAAAATGCTGAGGTCAAACCACCTCTTGTGAAACCAGTTCCAACTAGTTCTGTGAACTTTATCTCCCTGTATCATTGTCTAAATGCTGCTTTAAAGCATTTTGTGCCACGAACAAACATTAATTTAATTTAATAAAATATTGAGGTCCCTTTTTATTGAAATAGTTTTTTTGTTTGTTTGTTTTTTGTTGTTTTTTTGAGTCTTGAGTTATTGTAGGTTGTGAACTCCTTCTCACTTCTTTACGGATTTACAGACACCAATCTGTCCACTGCAGCCCTGATAAGAATACATCATTATTATTATTTTGAAAGCGGAAATTCATTGAACATCAGAGACTAGGTGATGTATAAGCCTTCACTTCCATAACCCTGCTTCTCTCTCTGTGTCAGTGGTCAGTGGCGAGTGTTCAGCGGTAATGAGTTGGGAGCGTTGCTCGGCTGGTGGATGTTCTACTGCTGGAAACAGCAAAACTCTGACACTGCCGCCACTGCTGTGAAAAGCCTCTACATGCTGTCGAGCACCGTCTCATCCAAGATACTGCGGGCCATCGCTCTCAAGGAAGGTTTCCACTTTGAGGTAACACAGTCAAGTTCGAGGCTGGAGTGAATCTAAACTGAAGTGTTTGTTTGATCCTTGATTTCATGCCCTCGTGCATCCAGTTTCCAGTAAAGGCTTTTCAGTAATATTTCAAACCTCACTTCACGGTTACTGTTACCATTGTTTAAACAGGAAACACTAACAGGATTTAAGTGGATGGGGAACAGAGCCAGAGACCTTTTGGATCAGAACAAGACTGTTCTGTTTGCCTTTGAGGAGGCCATAGGTATGCATACACACACACACACACACATATATGTATATGTATATTAATATTGTGCACTGGCATCACCATACGAATTTGATCCTGATTAATTTGTTGTGGCATCAAATTACAAGAGTTTGTTCACATAATGATCATCACGATGTCACAAGCTGAGTTAATTTGGTCTGCCTAAAAGTATTCATCCGATGTAAATTTATCTGGGATCAGCTGAAGGCCAAGGACAACTTACTGCTGGAGTGTTAACAAGATCCTTTTGCCAGCTCACAAGATCTAAACTGGGGGCGAGGGCTGCTGAGAAACCTTGCTTGATAGAAACACGCTAAGACGAGAGTGCATGAAGGTCAGCACGGACCTACTAGAATTACCCAGCTTCATAAGAGCTGCATTATTTCTGTTTCTATTCTGTATTTTTATTTCCTTTCTCTTCTGTAATCAGCAGTAATGGATCGTTTTTGTGTAACCTGTCTAACCCAACAATTAATGCCGCTTGGGCCACAGTTAGTTTTCTTTTTCTCAGAGCCAAAAGCTCTCTTCGTCTTCTTCAGAGACTTCCTTTGTGGCTTCCTTCAGCAGCCTGACAATGCATGTAGTGTATTTATATTGGTGCTTTAACCTTGTTGTAGAGTGTTGGTTACTTATTAAATCAAGAAATCAATCATTAAAGTTAGAGAAAGAATGAAAATGTCAGACGGGTCACATGAGGTTCTCTGTCTTTGGTATTTTAATATACACAACCTCACATAGTTTAGAGCATTCCTACATAACATGATTATGACGCTATAATTTGAATCACATGTCTTTTCATGTACTGTTAGCGACCACAGCAGCTGGAATTTATACATACCACGGATTGACTGTGTGTGTGCTGGTTTGTTTGTGTGTTTGTGTATGTTGCAGGGTATATGTGTAGTCCCTTTGTACTGGACAAGGATGGAGTGAGTGCTGCAGCCATAGCAGGAGAGATGATTTCTTATCTGGCTACGAAAAAGACGAGTCTTTCTCAACAACTCACTACCATCTATCAGGAGTAAGACACACATATAGGATACATTACACTCATCTCACTTTTTTAAAAAACTGCAGAACTAACTCTGTCCCTCTTTCTGTTCCTCACTGGCAGGTATGGCTACCACATCAGTAAGAACTCTTACTTCATCTGCCACGACCAGGATGTGATCCGCAGTTTGTTCGAGCGCCTGCGCAACTACAGCGGCAAGAAGGACTCCTATCCGACTGAATGTGGTCGCTTCTCCATCTCTGCTGTACGAGACTTGACCACCGGCCACGACAGCAACCAGCCCGATAACAAGGCTGTAAGTGCTCACGTGATTTTCGCTCAGTAGATAGAAGTGTTTCAAATCATACCTATGAAAACAACATAGAGACTTTGCAAGCACTGCTTACACACAGATGACAAATTGTGGCACTATCATGCTTTGTAAATGATCATAGCTTCCAAATTATAGTCAAATTAGTGACACCTAGAGGCTCTTGCATGCATAATTTGGTTAAACAGGCCCTCAGGTTTTAACTGAGAGCTCCTTGTTATCATGATTTCATCTGCCCCACATTTGTGTTCTATTTTAAAGAGGCTTTAATTAATATTTTTATAATAACAGTGTATCAAATGACATTGTGACAATGTCTGAACGGTTACGCTTTAATCATGAACCCACAGAGAATTATTGCATGAATTTGCAGCTCAGACAGACAAATTTAGAGACTATCCGGTGATCATTTAGCCAGAAACCAGAACTGAAGGTGTCAGTGTTGTATTAACGGGTCTGTTTTTTAAGTTGCTGCAGAAGTTTTTTCTACTGCTGTAGTTGCAAAAAATATACACTGAAAAAGAATGTGTGAGCTACGTACTTGTATGCAAATGTGTGTAAATTGAGAACTTTAGCTGTACATCCAAGTCTTGTTTTCCCACCAGTCCATCCATCACTTCTTCCTTTTGTCTCAGATCCTTCCCACGTCCAGCTCCAGTCAGATGATCACTTTCACCTTCTCCAACGGTGGTGTGGCCACCATGAGGACCAGCGGCACTGAGCCAAAAATCAAATACTACACTGAACTCTGTGCTGCTCCTGGTAACAGGTGGGTAATTAATTACCTATGAATTATTCCTATGAATTAACTAATTGTTTTAGCTTTAAATGTCTGTAAATGGCAGCCCCCACCTTCATTATGTCATGTTTTTGTGTCTCTCAACAGTGATGTGGCGCAGCTGAAGAAGGAGCTGGATGACTTGGTTGATGCCATCGTTGAAAACTTCTTCGAGCCAGAGAAGAATAAGTTGCAGCCCAAACCTGTGTAGCACTGACTTCACATGCAGGACCGGTTGTGACTAATACCTCGGACCAACATTTCACACAATGTCTTAATTACTCCAGAAGGGATTCTCGGTTTAATACAAGCTTCACATTGATTTCATACCAATTTAAAGCCAATGTTATTTTTTGTCACTTGGACCAGAGATACTGTTACCGACCAATAAATCTGTCTTTATTTTAATAATGGCAAAATCTAACCTCCAGTTTACCTTTGTTTAGCCACTCATCTGTTAAAAACCAGTTTTATACCCAGCATTCAGAGTTATTCTTGTCCTCTGACTGGTGTTTACTTTGCTGTATTCACATGTAACACTTTCCACACTGCTGCAAGGCTGCTAATAAAGAAGAGTTACTGGAGAGTGTAAATGAGACCTGCTGAAACTGATGCTGTAAACTTTAAACTAACTTCAATGGATGTTGTAACCTGCTTTTGAACATATTAATGTTAAGGTATAACATTGAAAGTGACTGC
Source organism: Argyrosomus regius (assembly GCA_946959425.1). Lineage (NCBI taxonomy): Eukaryota > Metazoa > Chordata > Actinopteri > Sciaenidae > Argyrosomus > Argyrosomus regius. The sequence goes on from OX336883.1 coordinate 4,427,000, forward strand.
TTAATATATTTAAAATTTCTAAATGAATGCCAGATGTGAAAATCCTGTCATTGCAGAGTTTGTAAAATGACCAAGCCTAAAAGCGTATGGCGCCACCAAGTGGAGATATTGTGAATTAATTTCAAATGCACCCACTTCTCATTACTTTACATGAGCAGACCATTTTACTTCCAGGTATTTAAGTGATCTTGACTCACTCCAGAAATGTTTAATCAGCAGCTCACCTTTCCGCATGTGCCTCATATTCCAGGATACTGTGCTGAAAATACAATTTTACTCAATAAAAACAGTTTCTAACAAATGTAGAAGAATAAGACACACATGTTTGTGTATGTTTATGTGTACGCAGTTAACCCAGACCCTTACCCTCATCTTAATCATAACCAGTTCATGCCTAACACTCCAATTCACACTTTAACCCCTGACCATAACCAAGACGTCAGTAATGACGTTTTGCTGCATTAGGACAGGTCTTTGGTCCCCCACGAGGAGTGCTGGTCCCGACAAGGTAAGTGTATTTACAAGGAAAGGTCCCCAATAGGTAACGAAAACAATCACACGCACACATATAGCCCTCCATCCTCCAGCAGCGCATGCATGCAGCATGCACTTGTCATGCCCCATCTGAGTATAGAGAGGAGGGAGGTCTTCTATATTTAACCCAAAGTAGAGACAGCTCAGGCTGTGTGAACCTCGCTCTGTCTTTCTATGTCCGCGTGTATGTGTGTGTGTTCACACACATATTCAGCTCATACACTGTAACCTCCCTCGGTTACACTTGAACGGCGCACACATCGGACAAGACTACAGTGGCAAGGTAAGGAGGCTGCACCAGCTTGAGGAGATTTTTTAAATGATTAATATATCTACTGTGCACTTTGGGAACAGCATACATTAAACGTGCGCGCTTTGGCGTCTGCGCAACCTTGTGCGTAAAAATAACTTGTTCCGTGCGTAAAATGTCAAAGACCGGTGAAATAAGGCATGTGGGGCTGCGCTACTCGGAAATAAAACCTCATTCTAACTTCCGTCGCTGTTCTGGTGCAGCACACCGACCTATATTGTATGCTGCACTGTCCCGGCCGGTTTAAGTTGAGGATTTATTTATATTGCAAGGTCAAATATGAGGTACGTGAACAGCCGCTTTTGTTTCATTTCTCTGTATGTTTTGACTCCATAGCTGGTATGATGCTTGTTTTTATGAACACTTTAATCATATCTCGATTCTGATGTGTCGACATTGATGTTTGGACCTTTTCTCACTCATTTCACACACATTGCACCTCTGAGTCAGTGATCATAGTGATATAATGCCGTTTACGTTCGTTGATCATGTAGGGCTGCTGGATCTCTGTCTCTCCTCTCTCTCTCTATGACACACACGACCGGCCAAATATGATCCTCATAGTTTGGCTGTCATGTGTTTGTGTGTCCTTGAGACTGTAAAAGTCTAGGTCAGTAGTCAAGCCATGTGTTTCTGGTTGGGTAAACAACACCAGGTGGTCATTTTGTAGTATCCTCCAAATGACCCTGTGACTAGACACAAAGTGGAGCACACATCCAGAAACAGCTTACATCATTCCTGTGACAATCTTTTCTCCTATTCGTGTAAGAAATTGTCCTCTAAATGATGTTTTGCAGGTAAAAGCAGAGGCACACAGCTGCCTCCGTCCCAACAACCATGGAGGGACTTTACTTTGAAGTGAAGCCCAGAAGAGATGATCCTCCCAGGCCAGGAAGCTCTGACAAACCCCGTCCTCTCGCAACTTCAAAACACCGCTCATGTCCGTCACTTGTACATCTCAACTCTTCCTCACCGTGTCCTGAGAAACTCACCTCTGCTAAGAAGAGGGTTGCAACATGGAGGGAAAAGTTAGAGGAAGAAGGAGAGGAGGAAGAGGAGATACGGTACAAACTGACATTAATCAGCTCTCTGCCTGTTCACCACCTGACCACCATGGCCATGCTGCCCTGGGTGGTGGCAGAGATCAGCAAGTCACAGCCTGCAGAGAAGGAGCAGGGTGCTGGGTTGCAGTCTGGAAGCCATTCTACCCGTAATCAGCCAGTTTTTCTGTGTGTGTCGGCATCATGGGTGCGGTGCGTGTCCATTCTGGGAGATGGAGTTGTCTGGGACCCTCTGACGCACACAGTGCTGTTTGAATGTCGTCCTCACCAGGTGACTAAGTTAATTCACAACAGCCAGGAGCCCAGCAGCTTCGGCTGCCTGCTCAGAGACACACCAAACTGTGCCTGCTACGTCTTCCAGTGCCAGGACAGCACCAAGGTAGGTGTATGTTTAAAAGTGCTTAAGGCTTCTTAAAAGAAGCCTTAAGCACTTTGTTGAACAAGCTTTTCTTCATGACCTTTCTCATATTAACTGGGATCGTATTTTACTTATTGATGATTTAAATCTTGCATGGGAATATTTTTATGACAGTTTTAGTTATTTTATGGATAAACATGCTCCTCTTGTCGGTTCAGGGTGAAGGGACGAGAGAGCCCCTGGTTCACTGCTGAACTGACGGATCTCTTGCACAAGAGAAATCAGCTCTGGGCCAATGCTAGGAAGTCTGGGCTTGAGGCCGACTGGTTACTTTTTCGGCAAGCACGTAACAGCTGCACTAGTGCTATTAGGGAAGCCAAACGAGAATACTATTTATCACAGACCACAGACAACTTAAACGACCCTAGGAAATTTTGGCATACAATAAAATCTCTTTCAGCCAATACCTGCTCCTCAGAGTTGCCTCCCAATATTGTTGTTAACTCCACCCCTATTTCAGACAAATCTGAGATGCTAAACTGTTTTAACAAACATTTTATAGCCTCCAGCTCCTTGTTTGATTCATCTTGTGATGGTAACTCACCCACTCTGTCCCCCGTCAGCTCAACCTCGGGCAACAAGGATTCTCTTTCTCTTTACCCCTTCTCAGTTAAAGAGGTTCTTACGGCCTTAAAAGACCTAGATCCTCGAAAATCAGCAGGTCCTGATAACCTCCCCCCCTACTTCTTACGTCTGGCCGCACAGATTATAGCTCTGCCGGTATCTCACATCTTTAATCTTTCTATTCAGTGCAATGTTATTCCTGATGTGTGGAAAACCGCCTATGTGATCCCTCTCTTGAAAGGGGGTGACCGCACTTTATTGAATAATTACAGACCCATCTCTAAGCTTTCTATTTTAGCAAAAGTTCTTGAAAGGCTGGTGAATGACCAGGTTAAGGATTATCTGAGCCTAAACAACATTTTATCTCCTTTTCAATCTGGTTTTAGGAAGCAGCATAGTACTGCAACTGCTGCCACTAAGGTGATAAATGATATGTTGGAAGCTATGGATGCCAAGAAATATTGCGCTGCTCTTTTTATCGATCTCTCTAAGGCATTTGACACAGTCGATCACAGTATCTTATGTCAGCGGCTGTCCACCATTGGAATGTCTGATCATGCAGTTGGCTGGTTTTTAACTATCTTTCAAACCGTAAGCAGTGTGTGCGTCCGCGGCCTTTGCTCCGGGTTCCTTAACACTGTAAATGGTGTGCCGCAGGGTCGGTTTTAGGACCCACTCTCTTTACTATCTATATGAATGAGGTGGGTCATAATATTAATGCATCTGTACATCTTTATGCTGATGACACCATTGTTTATTGTTGGCATCTTCTGTTGCCCAGGTGCTCACAGATCTGCAGTCTGCATTTGACACTATTCAGGCGCAATTGTCTCAACTCAGGCTAGTTTTAAATGCAGGTAAAACTAAGGTTATGTTCTTTTCAAACAAAAGAAGGTGCCTGCTGTTCTACCCTGTTTAATGTCTGCTCGGGTACCCCCATTGAGTCTGTGACCACTTACAAATATCTAGGCATCACTGTGGATGATAACCTCTCTTTTAAATGTCATGTTGACCAGTTACTGAAGAAACTGAAGTTAAAACTGGGGTTTTTCTTCAGAAATAGAGCCTGTTTTTCTTTTAAAACCAGAAACGTATTGTTGCGGCCACTTTCTTGCCACTCCTGGATTATGGTGATGTTGTATATATGAATGCCTCTGCTCCTCCCTGCAACTGCTGGATGCCGTGTATCATGGGGCCTTGAGATTCATAACTGGTTGTAAACCCCTTACTCATCACTGTACATTGTATTCTCTTACAAACTGGTCTTCACTTTCCATCGCAGAACCACTCACTGGTATCTATTTATCTATAAATCCATCATCGGACTGCTCCCCTCCTATTTGTCCACATATTTGATACGGAGACAGTCCGATCGCGCCTCCGGTCCCTGGACTTCATCTCGTTTTCCATCCCGTCAGTCCGTACGGAACTTGGCAAGAAGGCGTTCTCCTATCCGCGCCTGCCACCTGGAACATGCTGCAGCAGAGGCTGAAGCTGTCCAGCTTTATTCCCTTAGGGGATTTCAAATTGCTTATAGGAAGGCTGATGAGACAGTCTGTGGGGGTCTGCACATGTACTTAACCAGTCATATCTTCTTGCACTTTGTAGTTAGCACTACACTATTTTAATGTTTGCGTTCTGTGTTATGTCTCCTGTACGTTCAGTTAGTCTGTAACTTTGTGTTTTGCTGCTGCCTCCCAGAACAGGTCTCTCTTGTAAATGAGACCCTGGGTCTCAATGAGATTTACCTGTATAAATAAAGGCTAATAAAAAAAAAAAAAAAACAAATGATATGAGATTAGACATTCAGGCTGTAGGTTTAATATACAGGTATGTAAAGTCACAAACAATAATGGAAAACACTCAGAACACAGCTACAAAGGCGTCTTTGTGCTCACACTGATGTCTAAACACCGACAGGATCTGTAGAGATGAGGATGTTTTAATGAGGTGCACATCATAATAAAGCTCTACTCCACATCTCATCATGTAACCAATTAGCAAGATTTGTCAGTGATAAAAAAAAAAAAAAAAGCTGAGGGAACTACAAGACAACAGACATTTAAAAGAGCTCCAAAAGGACCAAAACATCCAATGTTAGATACACTGTTGAAATAAATTCAAAGGTTCACAGAGATTTGGCATATCAGATTAGACAGAAGCCAACAATCGCCTCATATCTAATGACAAAAAAGCTGCATCATTATTTATTATGACATCCCACCGTGAGGAACTTCCACCAGGGAGTACACACTCTCTTCAACAACATAAACACCAACAACCATAAACCCCCCCCAACACACGTTCATTCGTGCACACTCACTCTCTCGACTGACCTCTAATCCTTTCAACTCTCCTCCACATGGCGTCCTCGGCCATCAGCCTCTGTGTACTGTAAAGCTGCAGCTGTTGTCCGAGTCAACCCGGAGATATTTGATGACATCTTCATTGCATGCCATGCTCGACATACCAGAGACTTCAAAGAGCTTGGCCAAATTAGAGAGATGGAGACAAAGCAGGGCTGTAAATGGTAATTAATTCAATTGGAAGTCAAAATACAAAATGTCTGACCTTGACCTAGGTCTGTTTTTCTTGCTCTTCACAAGGAACGTGCTCACATAACAAATACCTGCATACCTTCAAATATATGAACAGCCAGCATGTACTGTATGATGTGTTGTAAATATAATATGTGTACGTATACTGGCTGCTCATGTGCTGTTATGACTGTGCAGTTATTTGTTCTGTGTGTGCTTAAGTGAAAGTAAAAATGAGCTCGCTTTACATTAACCAAGCAGGATGTAGAGACATGTTACTATAGCAACCACTTCCCGTGGCCTAGCGCCTGTTGAGATGTGTTTGTTGTGGAGTTTGTGTGTGTGTGTGTGTGTGTGTGTATGTGGGTGCTTGTTGTTCACTCTCTTCAGCCCTTTCGAGAATGTGATGATGATGTTAGGCTTGACCACCTGTTGCTCCTGCTCTGTCACACTGGGCTTAGACACACACACACACACACACACACTGACTGAATATGTGTGGGCAGCACTTGCTTTATTCTTATTAGATGTTGTGCACTTAGTTTTTATTTAAAACAATGAAGGTGCATGAACTGAAAGGAACTACAGGTGTCGGAAACAACCCTGGCCCTTCAGAATCAAAACCACACAGGAAACAGTGAACCCACACACACTCGCAAAATCACACTCCACTTTCAAGTGGGGGAGGTGACGTTACAGTTATCAGCAGTTTGTTTACATCACGATTTCATGTGCAGCAGACATTCAAGTGTGTATGTATAAGATCACATTCAAAATTAGAGCTGCAGGTGATGTAAATATTAATATTTACACTTTATCACAACATGTTCAAGGTTCAAGGTTCAAGGAATCTTTATTATCCCCGAGAGGCAATTCGTTGTGCAACAGCAGGATGTAACATAAAAAACACATACGAAACAACCACAACAAAACAACCACCATCAGCAGGCGACAAAATACATGCACATTATGAGCCTGAAAAGTAGTTTAAGGAAGTTAAATATAAAAATCTGTGCCAGCACAGCCTGAACTTAAAGATACAGAAGCATTTGTCCAGCTTGCAGTATACATTTCTTTGGGCTGTATCATATTTTGAAAGCTGTGCTCAAATTCAGACACATTACTGGTGTTTTGCTGATGCCTGTCATCTGAAAAAAAAAAAAACTACCATGAAGAGATTATACTGACTTATTTTTCCATCTACAGTATATCTATTGGTTATGATTCTGTCCATCCCAGTTCTAACATTTAATGTCAAATCAGAGTTTCATCTTCAAAAGCAGTACTTTAAATCAGTGAGGTGGTGCACGAGAAAAAACAGACAACCACCACTGCATAGGCGTGGATTAATCTCCAGCCAGCATTGTTGGAGGATTTGTACTTGTTGCTGCAATAGTGACTCCGGTAACGCTCTACTTAAACCCCTTTACCATTTATATTAAATAGTTTACAACACAAGCAAATGTAAGGGCACCTATACATGTAGGCTGGTGTTTAAACAGATAATGAATGTCAGTATAGTAGTATAATAAAATATGTCCTCATAGGAAAAATAAAATAAAACAAATACTGTACGTAAAATAAACACAAAAATGTCCTTGATTTTTTTCTTTACACCTGCATTATATTCAGTTTTAAACCATTTATTTGTATGTAGTGGTTATAAATGCTAAATATGAGAGGTGGGAGTCAGTGTTGCTGTGATTCCTGGTTGTTCAGCGGACCTCAAAAGGCTGTAGGGTGAGGGTGACATGTAGTTATGATAGTTAATGTTAAAGGCTAGGGTTATGTTAATAAGAAGTACAGCGAGAGGGAGAGAGAGCAAAGCCTTACAGCTGAGCATTAGTCGCAGTACAAGACATATAAAACATGATTTCCATATAGAGACATAGAAAGTCTGTAACAAACAGTATTTGTTTGTGGGAAAGTCATGACAGGAAAACGTATCATCTGTGCATAATTTAAGCTGTGCAGAGACAAAGATAAACTTCCTGTGTCGTGTCAGGGGACAGAAACTGTCTCAGAGGGTCTGTTTGGTTTCACAGCTGCTTGTGGAGTAACAACAAAGTAACCACTGGGTGTCACCACCGAAGTGGACAAAGTTCACAATGTGTCAGCGTGAACTTTTTACACAGGAATTTGTCTTTGTTGTGCTATCATAGTTGGTAATGACTAAAGATGAGATATCTCAGTAATATCACTTGTACATATTTGACTGTCTGCTCAGTCTTTACTTACCGTGTGTGTTTTATGGTTCACCACTTTACAATAAAAAGGCACTGTTTTACTTTCATCACTAGTCAGTGTAACTAGTTGACCTCAGATTAATTGGATGCTAGTTTTGATTTGACTGTGGTGAGTAAATGACTCACACTGTAACTATTCTCATTTAGATAATATGAGATTAAGTTGTTAAAATGTTTAATTACACACTAATCACCAGGATGTTCCATTTTTTTCATGCATGTGAAACAGTTTGCTTGCACGTTTAGATGAATCAGACAATAAAGTTTAATCTAAACTAATCTAGTTTCATTGTAATCCCACTGCTCCATCTTCATTAAATTATCTGTTATTACATAGTAGTTTTTCAATAACGGCTACAACTGTATGATCAACATGTGAGTTTGACTAGCCCTGAATTTAAAAAAGTAAATTAATTTAATCAGCAACTGGTGGTGCCTATTAAAATATGGCAAACTTGCTGATTAGATGTGGCCTAATTACAGCATTTTTCTTATTATTTTATTTAAAGACATGTAAATGAGACATTTAATGACAGCTGCTGGATGTTACACTGTAATCTCCAATACAAACTACCCAGTTCTGCACTGAGGCTGTGGCTCTAAAGTCAAAACTGTGTCAAAGAAAGACGGTTGGTAAATTTCTGGGCCATGAGGTTCACTATTCATTCCCAGCTACAGTGCATCATCCCTGGGGTATTCATTCCTTGCTTGACTGGGTCTGCCCTGCTGCTTTCAGAGCGGAAATACTATTCACATTATCGCCCACAAAGATAATACATCAAAATCTGAATCACGTTACGGTTAAGCGGAAAAAAGTCTGCCGCCTAAAAGTTTGACTGACCCGGGACAGGAACTGTGTCCAGCCCGTTCTCTTAACGTATTGGTGGATGTAGCCGCTCCAAGCTAGCCACAGTTAGCTGGGACGAAGCCGGAAGTTGTTCAGCTCGCCTTCAAAACAAAAGCATAAAACTGCAGCGCGTTAAAGATTCCCATAAAGAAGTGACCAGAGCTATCTTACTTTGAAATTCCAGCGTGTAGTTTAATGTGAACGCGTTAACGGCCAGGATCCTCGGCTTCACAGGGAGCAACATGAACTTTCCAATGAAATGATATTGAAGTCAGGAACGAGGCTCGGAGAAGTAAGACCCACCACCACCACCACCACCACCACCACCAACTCAGGTCTTGTGTTTGTTAAAGTTTATGGCGGATGGGATGAAAGCACGATTCCAGCGACTCAACCTGTTCAACATTAAACAAGAACAGAAAGATGTAAGTGAAGTTTGTGTGTGTCGGTGCGGCGGGCTGTTTTTTGTTCAGCAAGTTAGCTGTCGTTAACGTTAGCTACACGGCTCCATGTCTAATAATGTGTTCTCTACCCATTATTGACGCACTGTTATTATATTAACATTAATTATGACACTATCTCTTGTTTATTAAGCTGGCACAGAGGCTCGCCTTTATGTTAAATGTGTACACAATGAGTGGACTTCAACATGCTCCTCTCCTTCCTGTGATCAAGTAACCATAATGTTACCATAACTGGTCAAGAAATTATGGGTGGAAAATGTCAACACTGAGTGGTTGCTGGTAGTAAATATTGAGGCTCTCCTCCACAGCTCATAACATCATTTGATTTGAATCCTTGTCTGCTGCAGGCAGCCAAACAAAAAGTGTATTTATATAAGATAATGGTGGAAGTGTCAGTGAGATTTCATTTGAACTATGGTACTTCAGTTTATGGTTGTGTATTCGACAGGTACAGGTACTTTGATGGGGATTTTAGTACTACACATACTGTATATAAGGTGTATTATTGTTGGTTTATTTGCTGCAAACCATACTGTGTGTGTGTGGTTGGGGTCAGAACAATATTCTTACATCTTCACTGCTGTTTCTTATATATTTTGAAGCAAAGCCCTGATAGATATAAAAGAGTTATTTGATTAAGTGATTAGTCAGTCGACAAAAAAATCAATCTGTAATTATAAACATGGCAGAAAAGTTCCCCAAATGTGAATATTTAAAGTCCTAGTCTTCTCTAATATAGTTTTGGACTGTTGGTTGAGCAAATCCATCAGCTTCAGCTCTTGGAATAACCTTTCAGAATTTTCTTATAGTCAGTTTTTCAAGATTTCATTTCAACTTTGATGCTTTAGATGAGGATTTGAGTACTATATGTATTATAAATAAGGTTTATTATTGTTTGTTTATTTGCTGCAAACCATTCTTTGTGTGTGTGGTTGGGATCAGAACAAAAATTGTCACATCTTCACTGATATTTCTTATATATTTTGCAGCTATTTGGTTAAATAATTAGTCTGGTTTCCCAGATATTAATATTTTCTGGTCATAGTCTTCCATAATAAGTTAGTTGACTCTACAAGCTGTTGGTTGAGCAAATCCATCACTTTTGACACTTTTCACTATTTTCTTCTAGTGTCTGACCGAGTGATTAATTGTGAAAATAATCTGCTGATTAGTCGAAAAAGTTCAAGCACAGTATCCTTTGTGTCAGAGAGACGTGGGGAGGATCTCTCGTCCTCCTCCCGTCTCGCTGTGCTGGCCAACATGGTTCATCAATCAGTCAGTCTAGTTATTATATATGATTTTCTTTCCTTGTCTGGATGGTGTTAAAGCTGCTGATTATGTTAAACAGTGTCTTACTCAGACCTTTTACAACTCTTAAGTACATGAAAATCCAGTCTGCTGAGCTGCTGTAAACACAAGCTACGTAGGTTTATGCGAGTTAGCGAGCGTGTGAGTGAGTCATGTCGGTATCACCTCCAGAGTCATTGTGCTTATGCCAGGACTTCAATCCTGGAACAGGAGGCAAGTCATTTTGTATGGTGTATTAGTCACATAGTCTGACTCGAGATATCGGCTCAGCAGCCATGGCTGGTGACACGCACGTGCCACCTTAAGGCCTGGACCTTGAACATCTCCGGGATACTTCTTAGAGTTGCTTTTTTGGTCCTGTCAACATACCATCTCTCAATTTGTAGCGTTATGTTGGAGGTGTGTGGAGGTTACTGTGTTTGGTTGACATACTAACTTCCTCAGAATAAACAACTGCAGCCTGTCTCAGCTCGGAAAGTACCCTCTGCGGCATTTCCATACAGACCAAAAAAAACATTTTCAAAAGTGATTAAGGTTAATTATCACCATAAATGTCCAAGAGAGACTGTAGTGTTTAGATTTTGAATCTCGTTTTTCCCTTTTCTGACGTACCCATTACCTTGTAATCCTTTGGTCTCACATGCTTTTCCCCTCCCTCTTCATGTGACACACTGTGTGCGCTGTAGTAAAAACAAGCCTGTAAACTGGAGGCACCTTCCTGTCTCTATGTACCTGATGGCGTGTCCCTGTCAGTCTGCTTTTTGTCTATTTGTCTAGCATTCTGTCTTTCACTGTTCACCCGGCTGCTTCATCCGTCATCCTGTCACCCTCAGAGATACACCTAACATTTAAGCTACAGGCTGTTTCAGTCCTCAGAGGTGAGAACAGCGGGGTTATCCGTGAACCTTAGCCGAGAGTTCAGTCTGACTCAGCACATTGTCAACAAGCCCCCACATTGTGTCGCCGTTATCACATTTGAATGAGTTTATCATCTCTGCTCTCGCTCGTCTTTGTGCTGTAAAGTGGCTCCTTAATCCCAACAGAGTGATGTCACTGCGTTGGACTCCCTTGTGGCTCGCCATTTCAGTCACTCAGTGACATTTCCTGCTCTACGACCGTCCCCCCCGCCCTTCAAAAAAAATATTCCATTTTCTCTCTTTTTGTGCTTCACTTTCCGTTAGTGATGCCTCTCATCTGTTGTGTGGCTCCTGGACCTTGAACTTCTACAACAACTGGCTATGCTCCATAAAGCACAAGACCCAGGCACATGACCAAAAGGGAGTGCAAGAAGTGGGACTTTTTGCTGGCTCGTCATCGTTGCTGATTTTTTTTCTGGGTTTTCAGGGAGATTCCTCTGTAACTTTTTGACCTTATGGCACCTCTAGTCAGTGAAAAATCCATCCAGACTAGTTTGCCGACTAGTTTCTACAAAGTATTTTGATTGAAGTGTGCAGTATGAGAGTCTCTGGGTGTTGCCTACTGCTGTTTAATAAATGTGGGACACCCTGGCTGCTCTGGAAACTGGTTTAGGAAACAGTGAAGTGTAGCGTTGAGAGAGCCGAGAAACTTTGAGGGATGTCGACAAAACTATAGAATACATTTGTGTGTTTGTTTTTACTGCAGTCTGAAGGAATTTCACCAATAATTTTGTCCCTAACTGCTCTGGGAACTGACTTTGCCCTTCATCTGCTATCCTCACCTTTGACCTGCTCTCTTTGACAAACATCGAAAAGTTTATTTTGTTTATTGCACTGAATTGCAGCTTCTCTTTTACCAGTGCTACTTGTGTAACTTCCTCCTTTTTTGAGGTCAGCACTACACTAGTTCTATTTAATTCTGGCTCGCTTGAGAGAGAGCCACCATGTTTTTTCAATGTTGTTTCTCTGTGAGAGGCAAAGTCGGCGGGTCACAGCCTGAAGCTGTGTCCATGGGCCTTCCTGTCTCAGATCAGCCACATGTAAATGTTTCGCTGAACACCATACTGTGTGTTGTGTGTGTCTAATAGCTAAGGCTGCACTCTGGTTGAGTGAACCCTCTCTGTGCTCCCCTTCAGTCCTGATCCACAACTCTAAATCAAACGTTTCAGCCTCGTACAGAGCAGTCTAAAAAAGGAAGGAAGTTTATAGGACGGGTTCTAAAATAGCAGAAGTATTGGATTAAGACGTCCAAGAATGGATGAGTTATGATGATGACGTACAAGAAATGTGTAACTTTGCATTCATCATGGCCGGAGGGGATTCACAGCATCATATGAGTGATAACATAATCGTTTCTGAAGAAGACCGTTGTTTTTCTCTCCCGTATGAGCACAGAAACTGTTAGGAACAGTATATAATCCATTTATTATTGGTTAAGATGCAGATTTCTATTGTGATTTATTCATTGCCTTCAAATTGCCTGTTTTATCTGACAAATTCAAAGCAGAACATTTTTATATTTAAGAAGCTGGCTCTCATTTTTTCTCAACATAATCGCCAATATTCTGTCGAATTTACTCATAAATTAACTGATTTCTTGTTTCAGCTCTGCTGTCCTTTTTAGGTTAACCTTTGTCTAATGAGGAACCATGACGATTTTGGTGGATTGACATGTTTGTGATGGGTAGTTATGTTTTTTTGTTCTCATATTGATATTTGTGTCAAACAAATTTGTCATAACATTTTCAGATTATGCCACCTTAAAGCGCTGTCATAAAGTGAGACTAAACATCTCAGGGATACTTCTTGCTGTCGCTTTCTGGTCCTCTGATTACAGGAAGTCTGTTTAACATACCATCTTTCAATTTGTAGTGTCACAATGAAAACTATATTTCGAGGTGTGGATGCTGAAGGGTGACATTTACTGTGGTTGAATGAAAGATGCTGCTCGGCAGAAATTCTCCAGAACCAAGCTGACATGTAACTTCCTCAGAATAAACAACTGCAGTCTGTCTCAGCTCGGAAAGTACCATGTACCATGACAGTTTCAATGGATTGGCATGTTTGTGATAGGTTGTTTTTATAGGTATTTGTGTCCAACATTTTCCTCCAACCCATGTCTCCATAATTAAATAAATAATGCAAAAAATATTAAGAATAATAAGACCACAAAATAAATCTGCTTGTTTTAAACAGTAAAAAACTAATAAGCAAATAATAATAATATAAAAAGGACAGATATATACACATGTATACATAGATTGACTGGGTTTTATCAGCTGACAGCTGCTGTATGTGATGTGAACTCAGTTCTTGGACATTGTTTGTTGTTGATGCGGTCCAGAAATGATCTCCATGTTTTCAGGAATAAGTCTCAGCATCCTGAGAGTCAGATGTGACTCATTTATAGCCAGTTACGTGGACTTTATACAGACGTGTTTCTGAAAATACATTTACGGAAGGGGTTGACTTCTCGATAAAACGAGACACTACAACACGTGCTGAGCAGTTAAGGAGCCGTTATCAGCCAGACAAAGCAGAGGGAGTGATCCTGGAAAAGGTGGTCTGAAGTGAGATGAAGCTAGAGCGGTAAAAAATTAAGAAAACAAACCCTCCTCTATCGTCCATTAAAAAAAGAGAGAGGAGTGAGAGGAGAGGCTGAATGCATCTGTTAGTTCAAGTGTTTCAGGGAATCATGCAGTGAAAGCAGAAGGAAGAGGAAGGGGTAGGTGGAGGAGGGGAGTGTAAGTAAAACAGAGAGAGGTCTGTTGTTGGTGGACAGATAGCAGACTCCACTTTCATGCCAGGATGATGTACAACAAGCAGACAGTAGAAGCTAGAGGGTGAGAAACGGTGTCTGGATGCTGATGGGGTTGGAAGACGGGTATAAAAGCAGTGAGTAGATGACACACACTTTTTTTTGTGTTGTTGCAGAGTACGAAGTAGGAAAGTTGGAAATAGAGTAGAAGAAGTGTGACTCATCTGTCAAACCTCGACAGGTAACCAGGGAGTGAGAACAGGAACTCTCTATCAGTCTGCCTATTGTCCTCAGTGTGCCTTAAATCACCAAAACATTGACCTTTGATAGTTCAGCTTCACGAACCAAAACAAGTCAGAACATGCCAAAATAATAACCTCCAAAAATATTTGAACACAATCTGTAATATAGCCTGTGGCTTATGCTCTTATTTTGTTAGATTTTATATTATTTGGGGGTTAATTCAGTCTCAATTTATAAAAGATATAATCATGACATTTATGGTCTTCCCATTGTACATGTTCTTACTTAAAGTAGTCAGTACAACAGTAAATTAGGCTGTGTGTTTATGTCTGCATAATGTCTTCCTGTGAGCGAGGCTATTATCTTCAACACATGAAGTTAAAGCAGGGTCGAGTCAATTTTAGAAGCTTCAAGCTGTTACCCTGAGTTATTTAACTGTGCTTCATGAATGTAAACATACAGATTAGAAAAGATTTAATGACATAACCTAGGCAGAGGCACACTTCACACACATGCAGTTGGTACATGTTATCACAGCACATATCTGTACATATCAGTAGGGAACACACTCGCTGGTTGTTTGTGTCAGTAAACTGCTAAAACGCCTCGAGGTAAAAATGCCACGAAGATTCATGTTGGAACTGAGCGCACGGACTACATCAAGCTCTCTCTCTCTTCCTTTTTTTGTTTTGTTCATATTTATCCATTTGTGAGAGGTTGAATTCATCTTTCATAACCCAACCGTAGCTTATAAATACATGCAGACAGCAAAATAACGTGTTGGTCACATGCCAGCCGACCAACCAGGCTGCATAGCTCATAGCTATCTGGATGAGAAGGAATGCTTGGTTTGTCGTTGTTTTTCTGTCCCTTAGGTCACGGTCAAGTTTCTTGCTTTGAATCCACAACACGGAATAACACGCTACTGATGTCTGCAGTCACATGTTACAAAGTAGTCTTTAAATAAAATCCTAAAAACTGTTCAGAGAGTGTGTTTTACACACGTGTAAGGCTGCCCAATCCTTTTAAATGTATTTTAATCATCAGAAAAGTAGATTATATTGCAGCTGTTGTGCTACACAGTTATGAGATATGTGTGCCGGATTTCTCTTGATACACCACCAAGAACAAAAGCCTCACCTGCTGGGTGGAGGTTATACATAGCAAACAGAATTCATAAAGTTAATGCTGTTTGGTATGTCAGCCAGGAATGTACTACTGAGTAACCCTCTAACAGGAGTAGTAGTCACATCTTTTTATATAATAGTATCAATACCACATAATAAAAATACTCCCTTACTAGAAAAAAACCTGCATCCAGAATAGTAAAAAAAAATGTTACCCCTCAATATTAACATAATTAAACCTCTCCCCTTCTCTGCCACTCTGAACCCAAATGTTTAAGGCTTGAGGTGGACATAATCTTTATTATTTAATATACTGCTGGGTAGTTTAATCTTTTAGAATGTCTGGAACACACACACACACACACACCCACTCAACTTGCACCAATATAGGATAAAGTACAAATAAAATGAAATATTTCCGTCCATTATTTACAATTTCCTTTCAAGTAAAGCCTCTATTTCCATCTTTAATTATATTTATGTTTGCTTCCCAGAGCTGGACAAACTCTTTCCACTTGCCGTGAGCACTTTAACTCAGTCTCTCCAGACCAGAACAGTCTGAAAGCTTCCTGATCCACATCCTCAGTGATGGTGCGTCCACACTCCTCCAGCATAGGCTTGAAGAAGTCCAAAGTCCAGAAGTTTAGTCTGTATTGATGTCCGTAAGTCTTTCAGGCACACAGAGTTTGGCATTTAAGTGGACTTTAAACATGTCTGACAAACATTTTATCACATCCTTCCAGAAGTTTTGGATCTTTAGACATTCCCTGATTATATATTTTTTATGTAAATCTGCAAAGTAACAGTGAGAGCAGATGTTTGATATCCCCCTCTGAATTGTAGCTAACAACGACTTCAGAATTGTATTCAAATTCAGTAGTTAAGTAAATGTACTCAATCACCTTCCACCTGTTTTGATATTTTCTGAAGAGAAACAATCACAAAGGTCAAACCCGTTCATTACACCCGGGTCATTTAGCTGACGCACTCATCCAGAGCAGCTTACAGTTAAGACAGAACAGAGCACCCAGTGTGCCGCTGAGAGGCAGGTATTGTTTTGATAAAAGAGCAGCGGCGAGTGAACACACCTCATGCCAAAGCAAGACACAGCAGGATCAGGCTGGAAGCACGTCTGAGATACTCCAGATTTAGTCGCTGCTCAGGCATCCAACATTAATGACATCACCGACGTGACTCAACCACTGCTTCTGCTTTGCTCGTCTACTTCCTCCTTTTTGTTCCTCAGTCTGGTGCGCTGCCAGTGTGGTGTAGCAAACCATGGCCACATTAGAAGAAGCATGTGTACAGTATGTTTGGCAGCCGCAGGTTAAAGTCTGACTTGTATATTTATGTAACATAACATCATTTTTAAAGGAAGTGAGGCTCATAATCCTAACATAGGAGCTTCTTTCCAGATGACATAAGCAAAACTGGCTCACCAGTTTATCAAAATATCACATTATTGAGCATAGATGTGCCAGTGGTGCACACAATGACAAGACAATAAAAAGGCAAACTTCCTATTTAGACTCACCCTAGGTTCTTTTTGTTATTGTATTAACATAGAGGAAGTTGTTGTGGGTAGTGGCCTGGGAAATATTGATGCTTTTGTGAAGACCTTAGTCATGTTTGTCAAAGTACAAAATACATAATACACTTTAAAAAACATACATGATGGCTGTGAGAAAATGTCAGGCTTGCTTCTGGCCGTTATGCATGAATAAGCACTGGTCCCGGCTTAACCTCGCTGTGTTTAATCAGTTATTTTACGAGGATCAGAGGGGAATTTTCTCCGTATGTTGGCCTTTTAGTTACAGTGGTAATGTTGCACTGTTGCCACTTATCGTCAACAACACAGTGTCCCCGCCGTACAGAAGAAAGATCACCAAGTGAAACACAGTATACTGTAGGTCATGAGTGTGCCAATAGACCACACTGACATGCGTAATTGAGTATTTACAAACCAAAAGGAACTTGTGGTGCAATGAGGTTCCAACACTGCAGATTTTTGACTGTGTCGCTAAATGCTTTTATTTTGGATGATAGATGATACATGTCTATAATATCACTTTTACTCCCGCACTGTGTCATTATTTATGTTTAACCACACGTGTCCGCCGCATTGAGCTGTTCAGTTTTGTGCTTATCGTGCCCTGTTCAGGCCAACGACAGATTAAAGCTGCACAGTAAACCATGATTGCGGTCCACAGTGCCTGTTATCAAACCAAATTTAATGACTACTTTTGATGACATACAAGTGTCCTCACCACAGGCTCGTGCGCAAATTACAAATAGTTGGAATAGTTGCTTGGAACCACTGACAATATAAAGAATGGACAGCGTACACATGACGTCACAAGTTTCCGAAAAGCTGTTTTGAAGCTCAAAATCTGTAGTCTCATAGTCCTGCCTGCCCGGGTAATCTAAAAATTGCCAAAGACGTGGATCATCGGTGGACCTGAGGCAGGCTAAATGAAGCCTGGGAGCCATCTGTAACAGCACCTACCTGTCGATCAAAGCGTCCACACTCTTAATCCTGCATAACTTTAGGCCTTAATATAATTAGAACAGGTGAGTTCTGTATAAATTCAGCCTCAGTACAGTTGTCATGAACGGGGAAATTAGCTATAGAGACCAAAACTGTTTTTTGTACCAGGCTGTAAACATGTTTATTTCTGCTGTGAAGTTGGACATTTTAACATGGGGACTTATGGAGACTGACTCACTTCTGGAGCCGGCCTCAAGTGGATGTTTGAGGAACTGCAGTTTTTGGCACTTCCCCGTTGGCCACTTGGTATTTACAAACCAAAAGGAACTTGTGGTGTAACATTGTAGATTTTTTACTGCGTTGCTTTTATTTCAGATGATAGATGATACGTGTTGGATAATATCACTTTTACTCTGGCTCTGTGTCATTATTTATGTTATTCATGTCAGTTTTGTGCTTATCGTGTCCTTTTCAGACCAACTCGGAACCACAATCGCGGTCCGTCCGAGCGGTTGGTGCCTGTTATCAAACCAAGTTTAATAACTACTTTCGGTGACATACAAGTGTCCTCACCACAGGCTTGTGAGCAAATTACAAACCATACATTTGGCTGTGTAACAGAGAGTTGGTTTATGCTTCAGGAGTGAAATGACAAGTTTGTATGCAGGTTTTGATTTAATTGACTTCAAGCCTACAGGGAGTGAGTTTTAAATACTGAATGGTTATATTATGCTCGGGGCTGTTCTGTTTACAGAGCCTCTCTCTCCGTATCCACCCAGCCATTTTTTTATGTTTTACTTCTGTCTGTACATTGCTTTTCTGTCCTGAAAACTGGCACAAGCAATGTGTCAGACTGTTTTAACGGTCATGGCAATCCTCTGCGTTGTTAGTCATGGAAAGAGTGGTTACAGAAAAAGGGGCCTTGAGTTACGGTCCATTTGCTCGTGGCTGTCCTCAGTCAACCCTCAGTGTCCGCTTATCTGCAGACCAGCTCGGGTTAGAAAGAATAGCAACACATCTGCATCACAAAAAGAAGAAATAAACATTTTGGAAGATACTCAGATTATTTTTTAAGTTATTTAGCAGTCAGGAAATCTTCTTTATCTCACCGACCAATTATATTCTGTATACTTGCAGCGTGGGAATAATGAACAGACAGTTTTAATGAAAATATCCAGGATACCAGACAAGAGCAACAAAGCCTTTTCTGCCGTTCTGCTCCTTTTTATAACATTAATGTTTACATAGATTATATAAACTACATTCACAGCCAAGTCCTACAGAAATATAACACATAATCTCTTTATTTATTGCAGTTTCCTGAGTAAGGTTTATGAATGGTGTGTGTGGAGTGTGTGAAGCTGAAGCTGTGTGAAGGCGAACTCGTCGTGTTAAATTTTTTATTAACGAAAAGCCACATTCTGGCTGCTCGATCCACTTCGGATGTCATCCAGAGACGCAGTGTTTAAAAGGACAGCGAGGCAGAGCTGCGGCATTGTCCTCTATGCTATTATGTAACTGCAATTGTTGATATCAAAAGGGAGTTGCTATTAAAAGACATTTACTGCTGCTTAGCAAACATAACAGAAAACTCCTGCTGCTTATTCCTTCCATGCAAGTGTTATCTCATTTTCCTTAGATTACAACATCCTTCTTTAATTAATTAATGCACTTTTAATATTGACAATATGTAAAATAACTATCTATAATACGAAAGGACTACATCGTACTGACAAATCCACAGATCAAGTTACTCCCTAGTTCCCCTCAGCAAAGTTTTAGCATCTATCAGCTCATTCTTATGGCTGCCGCAAGCAGCTGTTTTAAGCATAAAACCCATTGTGCACGCTCCCTGTCCAGCACCAAACAGCAGACAGGCAAAGTTAGCTGGCTAGCTGGTGAATATATGGAAGTATTTAGCTGCCTAAGAGCCAAATATTCCCCACAAGAGATGATGTAGACCAAACAAAGCTAGATGGAGAGTGAAGATTGCAAAGTCGCCAGGAACAAGACTCAGATTAATGCTAATGCGGCGCCATGTCTGCAGTTTACAGTTTAAAGTTTAAGCACGGCAATTTAATAAGCTGATAATATTTTATGTTTATGGCATCAAGAAATCAGTTATTGCTGCTTTAAGATTGAAGTAAAGAACGTTGCCAGTTCAGCAGGGGCAGACTGCCTCCTCCTAAGGACACCTCCACAGCAACTTTGTGCCTTTTAACTTTTAATTGAAACTTTAATTGAATTTAATGTTGCCAGTTTCAGCCACCATGTGTTTATGATCTCTCTGTGAGAGCACCTGACATGTCAGCTGGTTTGTATAATGTGTTTTGGAGCATTGGAGTTATCTCTCTGTCAGAGTTTTGAGACTTTGTTTCGATGTTTATGTGGGGGTGTGTGAGGACGTACTCCTGTTCGAGTCTCCGAGTGTGCATTAAAATATTTTTGTGTCAGTGATAAGTAGGTGTAGATGATGAACATGGTCAAGTTTTTGGAAATGTCTGTTAACAGTGGTGTGCTGAGAGCATTTAGCTTGCATGCAAAAAGTCAAAAAGTAGACGTTACGGAGAGAAGTAACCAAAGATTACAGGGAGTGTAGAGGAAAAAGGCAAAGAAGAGGTCAAGAGGAAAGAAAAGGAGGGAATCAAATAAAGGCAAAGTGAGCACAAAGCCTGCTTTGAGACGAAAAGGTCCCGATTCGGCTTCTTTTCAACACAGGAAGATATCACAAGGGCTGCTCTATTCCTGGGAAGCCTAACACACATTACACCACGTGGCAGATTAGCTCATAGTGAGGTGTGGCATCAGCATTGATAAATAGAACATTTGTGGTTTGTACAGTGGTTCAGAAGTGCCACCTGCTTCAGGGTACGTGCCATCAGTGCTGGGACAATAAGAGCACCCAGTTAAATGCCGCATTTAGAAATGAAGAAGGCAGATACTGTTTATTAAATCAATGCAACAGATTTGATGGGAGTGCAGGTGGAATACTTTCAGTCAACTTACAGTGTTCTAGTAGATTTTCCAAAGAGTATCATACTGAACTGTTCATAGGCAGGTGTTTTATTTTCAAGTGTTCCAGTGCAATTTCAAATATGTCTGACATTTAGTTGGCCTGCATGCCAGATAGAAACCTGAACTCAGGACTGTGTTTTGTCCTTTCTTATGCTCAAACAGATGTGATCATAACTGTATGTTGGACACTCAGAGTTAATGCTTGATTCTAGTAGTTACAAGTTCTTATCTCCTGCTCCACCTCCAGGTTCCTGAGATCATCAGTACGTTGAGGCAGGCCGGCAAGAGCTCGGCACGCAGCGATGACATCACCATCGTGTCCACCAAAACTTCCAGTGGAGGCGGCGACCGCTCTGAGACGTCTCTCTCCGTGTCAACAACCACCATGGCACCCTCTCTTGTCGTGTCCCCGACAGTGTTTGCCAAAAAGTTTGAGGTGCTGTTCTGTGGACGCGTGAGTGTCGCTCACAAGAAAGCCCCTCCTGCTCTGATCGACGAGTGCATCGAGAAGTTCAGCCAGTTGCACGGCTCGGGGACGGGTGATAAAGGAGGCAATCGGGGATTGGGGGGTGGGCTGAGGAGGGTATTAACCATGCCACCCAATGGACTAGGGAGTGGTGCTGTTGGTAATGGTGCTGCAGGAAGCCCAACCACGGGGAAGCGTCCGGTCCTGTTTAAAAGAGACCCCAGCTTCCCCTGTCTGCAGGCCCTGGATGAGAACGGACTCTCACCAGAGATCTCTCACACCAACACTACTGACGCACACGCCCACTCAGCTGGTGTGCAGCCCACCAGCCTGCAGGAGAACAGGACCATGCTGTTTACGGTAATTTACATGACTGAACATGCACGCACAGACAACAGCAAGCATGCTCGAAGTACTCTGCTTCCATTTTGTGTACTCTTTATTTGATTGTTACAGTCCATTACTTAATTATCTCAGAAGAAATCAAACAGAATTTTTTTTTTTCTAGAAGGAAATTGTTGTGCAAGAGTGCAAATTTGCAACATCACAATGACAAGAGTATAAACAGGTTCATTACTATAAACCTTTCCCCATTTATCTTCATCTGTGGGCTGCACAGAGGGGTGAAGAGTAATCGACATGCTACTTTAATGTTACCATGGCCACTTGAGTAGGGTCTAGACACAACAGACACGTGAGGGACCAACTTGTCTTTTCTTCTCCTTCATGAGAGCATGCATGCATTATCATGGTCTCCAACAAATGGCATGGATTCATAATAAAATAGTTTCCCATACACAAACACACACACACTGGTGGCGTGGCGTGGCGATCAAAAACTAGTTCGCTTCTTCCTTTGCCACCCAAATTGACATAAAACCACCCTGGTGCCACCTGCTGGCCAAACATTTGTGCACATGTAGAAATGGCTTCTATAAATGGGCCAATAATTGGATTAACAAATGATTAACAAACCATGACAGTTCAAAACAGAAATGGATTAAGGAGCCGTTACCAACCTAACAGAATTGATTCAGGTACCAAAATTTCAGCTGCAGAGGGTTCATGTACACCAACAATGAAATTGACCAGTTAACCTGCAAGCAAGAGACAGATCTTGGTTACAGGACATTCAGTGGGATTCAAAAGCTGCCAAAAGATCACCTGTTGACAAACTTTGACCTCCAGGCTCGTCCTTGACTCGTTGCTTCCTTTGTGGCTCAACATTGTGTGTAGGACAGCCATATACAGGTCCTCCTCCTCCACAGTGGGTCACACACACAGTAATCTGTGGCTCATTCAGTGGCACAGGACCTTTGCTTTCAGTTACAGAAGGAAAATCAGTAGACGTTTACACCTGGTAAAGAGCTGTGTAGGAAAGGTTAAAGAAAATGTTAAAATTCCTGCACACTGTCAGCAGAGTTTGACAGAAATGCTGCGTTTCAGTCATCGACCATTCTCATATTTCCTGACCTCAGACAATAGCCCATGATCCAAACTTTGCATTTCTCTGCAAAGTTCTCTCTGCAAGTTACAGACATTAAAATTGGTCAGTGTAGCAGTATTGTGCGGACAGTCAAGGTTAGACTTTGTTCAATGGTAAAATGACAAAATATTTTCTTTACATATTTATGTTAAGATGCATCGAGCAATGTCTTACTCTGTATGAACTGTCTTTTAAATTTAAATTACATTTCCTGCCTGCTACATTATTGCACATTCATTTTCTCTAGTTTTTCAACTGAAAAAGCATGCTGCTTTTTAGACAAACACTTTTTATTGTGAGCTCTTCCAGCTCACGCACAGTGGTTTCCTTAGAAGACTTTGTAGTGCAGTTAAGTGCAATTTTGGATCTAAATAACAAGTCCTCCTCACACACACACACACAGGCGCTCATAAAGTTCATAGAGAGAGAGAGAGAGAAAGAACAAACGAGACAAAAATATGAATCCTTTAATGACTCAGCAAGAGAAAACGCTGACTGCTGCTCAAAATGGGCTCAGTTACGCTCCCCTTGTTCATCTTTAGTTGACCCCGGTGATCTCCTGCCAACAGGACATTTCCTGTTTGTCCTGCTGACAGGAAACGATGACCATCGGTGCAGGAACCACCAGGGCCTGCTGCTGCCCCTCTCAGCAAATACAGACAGATTATTGACACTGATGATACATCCTGCTGATAGCTGATAGCTGACACAGTGACCTCATCCTAGTTGCATCATCACCTCGGTTTTGAAGACGCAGATTAAAGCCACATTTTTCCTGTAGAAAGAGTCTGATTGTGTGATTTATACGTGAAGTACAATGACGGACAGCCTCACAGAAAGAAGAGCTGTGTTCACAGAGCAAGACTGAAGACTTGAGATTTAACAGGCATGAGATCACTTGCTTATTATGAACCACTAAGTCCCTGTTTGAGGTTTAGGAGTGACAGTGACTCACGTCCTGATGGTGGCATGAATGAGGATATCCTCTAAAGCGGAACTGTCCGAAAATTAATTGGCACTTTTTTTAAAAAGAAGAAATGATAAATCAGATTATTAAAAGAACTAAAAAGATATTTTCTCTGCTTGTGGTTTAAACCTATATGTGACACATGTCTGTGGGCATCATTCACAAATGTACGTCACAACCACACAAACCTCACCGCACACACTACACACTGTAAGCCTGGTTAAACATACACAGAGTCCTAACTAGTTTGTCTTTGTATTTTTCCTTGTCTTAGGTGGGCCGGTCTCAGATCTTCTTGGTCAGTCCAGACACTAAGAAAGTTGCCATAGAGAAGAGTTTCAAAGAAATCTCCTTCTGCTCACAGGTATGAAACACCGCCGTTCTTCCTCATTAATTGTCTGTCGAGGCCTGTATGTGACTTTAAAACATCTCCTAAACCATCTGATCTTTTCTCTCCAGGGTATTCGTCACGTGGATCACTTTGGCTTCATCTGCAGGGAGACAGTTGAAGGAGGGAGCTGTCACTTTGTTTGCTATGTCTTCCAGTGCACCGATGAATCACTGGTGAGAGACGGATAAAGAAGGGAGAACATTGTGCAAGATGGCAGGAAAAGGATTGAGCATGCTTTATTATGCTTTATATGCTTTATTTTGTTCATTTTCTGCCTCAATCCAGAGATAGGCACATTTCTGACACCTAGAAACGTATTTTGTATAGCTGTTCATGTGAAGTTTATTTCCTGTAACTAATTTCACATGTCCATGTATATCCATATCAACGTTTCCCACTCAGTGTTCATATTTAATCAGCTCACTGAGCTTAATTTAACACCCCACAAGTTTGTTTTGGATTTAAATTGGAGTGCCTCAGTGCATGAAGCTGATATGTTGCACCGGTGTTGTTTTCAATCAGTCAAGATTAAATTCTGCTCTGATTCTTTAGACCTGTGACTCAGGGCATCTGTTCTCCACTGAGTCATGGTGTGCCAAATGGGCTATCCGTTTGATATCAGCTAAGCTGCAGGCTGATTGGCTTCTACCAGATAGATACTTCCTGTAATTCCTGAAATAATGAGTCACCGGGCCTGCTAAACCTCATTAACTGTAAAGCTTTCACTGCTGCCAGAGTAAACTGGACAACCTGTGGGAAAGAAACTGTGTATCCATTTCACTTCATCTCTATGTTTAGCTGTTTGCACTGCAGAAGATATGACATCTTCTAATAATTGTTCTATAACGTGGTGTACAATTTAGGAAATAACACTGGTTGACTGATAAATGCACTCACTGATTATTGAAAGTCTGTATGATGATGGATGGACGTAAAGCTGTGTTTTATTCTTGCAGGTTGATGAGATCATGCTGACTTTGAAGCAGGCGTTCTCTGTGGCAGCCCTGCAGCAGAATGCAAAGACCCAGAGCCAGCAGTGTGACAGCTGCCCCATGCAGCAGCTCCACAGACTGTGTGAGAGGATAGAAGGTAGTGTGTCTTTTAAAGCTTTTTCAAATTGTGATTGGTTGGAGGCATGCTGATAGGTTGATACCTGTTTAAATAAGATTAATGAACCATGTGTTCTGCAAGGTGATAAGGACTGATGTACTCAGAGCCTCTGTGTGAAGGAGTACTTGATTTGTCAGCTAGACGTCCACACAACAAAGTCATCTGACTTTTGTGTCAGCACAAAAAAAAAGAAAACAATCTTGGTAACTGTTGGACTGGACACTTTTGGTTGTGTGCATTCAAGTTTAGATTTGCTGGTTTTCATGTTGCAGCCCTCAGATGAAAGAGAACGAGTGTAAAATATTGATGAATCAGTCAGCATCGCCCTGCTGCTCTGAATTTACTGAGCACTTACACAGTCTTTTGAGTCCAGCTGTACTCAACAACTGTAAATGTTTACCTATTAATCCTGCAGTGTCCTGGTTGTAGTGGTAGTCATACATTTTGGTTTCTAACACCAACACTTGTATATTATTTATTGGGCGTACTCTGCACTTACATTTTAGAGGTCGTAGTCAGAGTTTGGTGAATGTCATGATGTATGAGTGTCTGTGGTAGGTGAGGTTTTACTCTCTACATCTCTGAACCCTTCCATCTGTTCACAAGTTGTCAAAGATGAGTAATATCCGGGCTTCGACTTAAAAAAGCATAACAGGACAAGCCTTTTAGTCACTAAGAGGATGCTTGATATTTTATGTTTACATGCCCACAACCAATAATAACTTTTATTTAGTCTCTGTCTAGTTTATTGATGTTTGTTTGTATTAATAACTGCATCCCAAAGGTATAAGGGCATATTATACTGCTGCTGAATTAAGTTCCCTGCAGTGTGTCTTTATTCTGTATTTACATCTTTTTCAGGTCTCCACCCATCTAAAACCAAACTGGAGCTTCAGAAACACTTGGCCACTCTGGACAACCAGGAGCAGGCTTCAGTCTTTGAAAACACTATGGTATGCAGTCTGTTCTGTCTGTTCTGATTTTCCTAGAATTCCCTTTGATGTGGCCGCAACTATAAATAAACCATTTAGTCTGCAACCTTACGTCGGTTCATCACGACTGAATCACAGCAGAATCACAACTTGTTCATGTGGAATTAACGCTGACGCACTGACACTTAAATGTTTCTTCCACCTCATCTCTCTGTTTCCTTGGTGATTTATTTAGCTCTCTTTTGGCTCTCTCAACACTTCAGCATCTCTGCCAGAAACACAAGTGGATTTCTCTGATAAAGCACATATATTTACCAGCAGGCAACAGATCATATGAATGTATTCATCCATCATTGTTACTACAGATTGTTGTACAAGCTTGAGTCTTGAGAGGGTCAAATATTTCTCAATGACTGAGCTGACATCTGCTGGTATGGAGCTGAACTGCAGCAGTGCTGAATGGGTCTCTGTTCATACATGACATCAGCAGATTGCTGATTTTCTTACATTAATTAAGGAACGTTGGTTTTATTTTCAACAGTCTTGTAGTACAATCACGTCAAGTTCAACATCAAGTTTTACTCATCACACATAACCTTGTTTTAGGCTCCTGATCTCAGAAATGTCTACTTCATTTCCCTGAAATTGTAGCAACCTGCTGCACAGAGCAGCACAGTATGTCCAGTACAGTCAACTCCTTCAGAGTTTGGACACTTAGTTTCACTCTGTTCCTCATTAATGTATCATTTATCTGCTTGTGTGTTTCAGAGGGCTCGTCCTAAGACCGATCAGGAAGAGAACGAGCTGGTGATGGCCTCTCTGAGGAGTCTATATGAGGAGAAACAGAGGAGCCATCAGCACACGCCCTCTGGAGACAGCAAACAGGTAACCTTAGAACACATACACACTACTGTCCCAGCTCATTACTTATTTCCTGTCTCTATTCCATCATTTCCTACATTTCCTCTCGAGTATCGACTGAAATACTTACACTTACAAAGACACCGGTGTCATACTATACTTCTGAGGATCTCCCTCTCTCAACCACTCTCCCTTTCTCTCTCCTTGTGTGTGTGTGTGTAGGTGTGTGAGGAGGCAGCGTCAGCCCCGGTGGAGGCGCAGCAGAGTAGCAGTCGGCAGCGGCTTGAGCAGTTCAAGAGCCGAGCCAAGCGCTCTCTCACTGAGTCCCTGGAGGGGATCTGGAAGGTAGCAATGCTCTTTCTTTCTTGGTTTGTGTCCAATAACACTTACAAAATGGGGAATTAGGATAAAGGTCCTTGGCATAGTGTTCTGGTCTATTGTTACATGTAAAAGTCACGTACTGTACGTAACTTTGGCATGCGTGTGTTTTTGGCAGGGGAGCAGCAAGGCCAGAGCTCAGAGGGACAACAGTGTAGGAAGTGACAGCGGCTCTTCGGTGTGCACACTGAACAGCAGCCAGGACCAGCCTTGTCTAGATGACCCTCTGTCTGTCTCAGCACAGCTGCGACCCACCAGCCCACTCAGGTAAACACACATGCCCACACTCTGATTCATATTTTGGGTCAGAACAGTCAGTGCTTTAAAGGTCAGAGCGTTTAGACTTGCTTTATTTGGATTTCATGTTCATAGAGGTTTTTTATGACGCTGAGTTTAAAGGAACAACAGTGAGAGAGGCGGCAGCTACTCCTTTATCTTTACTGACAACAGCAGTCAAGTCCAGACATCCACAGACAGGGACAGCAGCTCTTGAAGTATTCCAGGTGGCAAGAACACTAGAAGAGATTTATAGACCTATGTTGGTGTATTTAGGAAACACCAGCCTCCAGAATAGGAACACTGGTGGGCCCCCATCTTGTAGCTGGACCTGGGAGGTGAGTTTGTAATGAAGTGCCTGGTGGCTAAATATGTACCCATGGGAATCAACACGCAGGTTCAGGTTCAGAGTTTGTTCAAACCTTTCACTATGGAGGTTTGTTATGGAATACTCAATATAATCTTACAGTTAAAGTATGCTTAGATTGTCTTTAACTTTCTTAGACTTCTTATGAATTAAAAACATACAAGCTGTCATGATATTGAGTCTACACCCTGTACTCCTCCTCACATACTTTTCTTCATCACTTTCAGGTGCCACAACTCAACAGGAGACCTGAAGCGCCTTGACTCCTCTCTCCCTCTGTCTCCCTCCTCCTCGTCTTTACCCGGTGACTCTCAGCCTCAGGGCTTCCGCCGAAGAGCCAGCACCTTCAGCCACCCTCCCACCCCTTCCTCAGCAGAGTACTCACCGGTGCACACACTAACTCTCACGCCACAGGACCCCACTGCAGCTACCAAACCAAAGCTCGTACGACACTACTCCGTCAGCACCGACACTCCACATCAGAGCAAGTAAGGAGAGTGTGTTTGTGTGTGTGTGTGTGTGTGTGTGTGTGTGTGTGTGTGTGTGTGTGTGTTTGCACAGGTAGACAAATGAGGCTGTTTTATCTGAGATCACATAAGCAGAGGTGAAGTATAGTGCATGCAATGCATCTGTTGCACCCTGATAGTTTGTTTTATGAATCAGCTGTGGACAAAAAACAAATGTTTAATCATGTGAGCAGATAGAGGGTGCTGAAAAATTCATTTAGTCTCAGTGATAGATGGATTGATGTGTACTGTACTATCTGACTTCACAAACCTGTTCCTGCCCTCTGTAGAACAGGATCACACACAATGTGGCTGTGGTGAACGTGTTCTAGGGCTGTTTATATTAGAGTTATAAGACACTACACTGACAGACTCGAGCCTATACATTGTGACGATCAGGAATAGAGCTATGAAAGCAGTTTCATGGGTGGTTGAATGCATGTTCAGTAGAGCGTGTCATACATGGCATGGTACAGCATGTAACTGTCAGATGCAACGCTTCACGTAAGTGGTTACATATTTTACCTGCTACGCAAACTCTGTGTTAGTGACTAATTATGATGCTGCAATGCTGCTGCAATGCTGCAACTGCCGTGTTGTGCAGTAGCATGCACAGACACTTCAAGGGCAGGAGCACAAAATGAAAGGAGTGAATAAATGAAAATAAATATTGATTCATGCCAGAGTTCATGTTCATGCAGAGTCATTCTGAATTCTATCCTGAGAATTGAAGGTCAAATAAAGTTAATCAACATGAAAAAATACTCGTTCTCACGACTTCGTTCTTCAAAAACCACCAGAATGAAAGAAACACAGTCTGTGAAACTTTGTGGGGGATTATTTTCAATCTGAGTAAAATGTAATCAACATAATGTGACGATGACGCAGGTGAGCGGCTTTACAGTTAAAGGGAAACTCCGCCGATTTCACACATCAAAGTCCGTTAACAAGTCTTGCGGAGTACTACTACGTGTATGACTGTAACTAGATGTGTAAAGCCTTTAGTGTCACCAGAGGGAGCTGCATGAATTTAAGTGATGTCACTTGACTCAGCACCCGTTGAGGCTGAGAACGACACGTTTGAAAAGGTGTGAAGTTATTAAGACGTGATTTTACCAGACCTCTGTAGCTCCTACAAGCATAACAGACGTAACATCTCCAGCTCTCTCCGCTCTTTCTCTTCACTCTTTTTTCTGTTTTCATACTTTTTCAGTGTCTGTGACATTTTCTTTCTGCTCTCTTTCTTCGTGTTGTCTCTTTCTGTATTTCCACTGCCTCTCAGACATGTTCCACATGACCCCACCCTTCCTCCTGTTCCTCCCTGCTCTTCATCTCCCTCTCCTCTCCTCCCTCATCATCCTTCCTCACCTTCTACTGGAGCCCGGCTCAATAAAAGAAGGTGAGATTCCTTCACTGGCTCTCTGTTTCATGCAGTTTCTCTTGTAGTGACTCTCTTTACTCATTAACTGTTCAAACCTTCTTTTGGCATTGTTTTCCAAGTTTCTCTTTTTATCTGTTTTCTGTTTCCTCCTTTTTTTTTCACCTCCACCTTTCATCTCAGTCCTCTGGGTGGTCTGCGTGCTCGTCTCCACTCCTCCTCCTCTGTCCCAAATTTTCTG
Organism: Argyrosomus regius; assembly: GCA_946959425.1. NCBI lineage: Eukaryota > Metazoa > Chordata > Actinopteri > Sciaenidae > Argyrosomus > Argyrosomus regius. The sequence goes on from OX336883.1 coordinate 4,457,196, forward strand.
AAATTTCCATTTCTGGCCCCCGTACAAGAGAACGATTCCCCTGAGCCAAAGAGCAGGTACACACACATGCACACCAAATAATCACGCCTAAGTTAGCGTGTCCAGCTTAGTGTTAGTTTGTGCTCTTTGTTTCATGCAACCACAAATCCAAAATAGTTGGGACGCTGCGTAAAAACATAAATGAAAAGAGAATGCAATTAATTTCTAATATTCAGTTGAATACAGTACAAAGAAATAAAGATATCTAATGTTCAAACTGATAAACTTTATTGTTTTTTGTAAATATATAGTCATTCTGAATTTGATGCTTTGTTTTTATTGACATTTTTCACAGCTATTTTGGAATCAGGGTTGTAGATCGCTTTAACTGGTTTTGGAAATTATTAATTTTATACTGTTTCTATGAATATGTGTATGATACTACCTACTGTATGTTTATCATGGGATGTTATGTAACCATTCCTGTGTGTGTGCTCGTTTGTGTTTTAGTGATGTAGCAGCTCTGTCCACACCGACTGCCGCACACGGGGTCGGTGAAAGTCCTCTGCGCGGCCACCGCCACTCATGGAGGCAGCAGATCTTCCTACGAGTCGCTACACCTCAGAAGAACACGGAAACCAGCGGTAAGCGTGCAGCTACTCACAAACTGATTTAACCCTGTGTGAGGACGGAACGGTGGCTGTATCACTGTATAAATAGATATGAATTAAGAGTGTACTTGCTGCCACCGTGGACACAACGTGATAGGTTTCTTCTTATTTACTCGCTAGAGACACACAGTCTGTCCAGCCGTTCGCAGATTTCACTACACGCTTCTTGCTGCCCGGCGTCTGCTGTGTAGTTGCTGCCGTCTGGACATGTGTCTTCCCATCTCTCTCCGTCGCAGGTCCAGCACACTACTGTTTTAAAAAAGGACAGTAATTAGCCAACTGATTACAGGTGTGCTAATCATTTCACCTGGTGCTGCCCTCCTGAGACATCCCCACGCCTCTGTCCTGCAAAGAGTAAAGTGACATGTGTACACAGGGGTAATGCACAGAGTATCAGTCCAGGTTGATTGCATCTTAGCAGACAAGGTAAAGTGAAAACTGGTGTTTTACTGAAGAATTGCATAAAAGAAATCAAATCAAGTCTGGCACAGTAGCAGTGGTCATGTTGGTGGTGAATATTTTGCAAAGAGAGTCCTGTTAGATTAGTTCAGAAGTCTGGTGGCAATTAACGTTCGTATGTATTTGTTTTATCCCACATAATGCACATTACAGTAGCAGTATTTCCTTTGTTCTTACGTATTGTAGATAATCCTGAATTGTTCATATTATTTTTAACTCGAAATGAAATGACTAAAAAACACTGACACATGCCTGCAAAGCTGAAACAAACACACAGTTACAAAGTTTTAAACTTTGACTCAACACTGCACAGGAACGTTAATCTAATAGTGTGATACAGTAAATATAATTATATGTATAATATAATTTATTGTCACTGAATGCTGCACATATTTAATCCATGCTGTCACCAAAGAAGGTGGCGCACGTCTCGTTTTAGTCTACTTGATCTTGAATGAGTAAGCGTGTCTGCCTGAAAGAGCTTTGACAGGTGAGATGTTCACACCAGGATTTACATTGCATGCTCCAGTTGAAAACTTGAGCATCTTTTGTTCAAAGGAAGAAGTCAGTTCTAGGTCAGGACGCTTGTGTAAACACACATGTTCTTATACATACATACAGTGAGAGCATTAACAAGACACCTCACATGTAGACAGCACTGCAGTGACAAAGCCTTTCCACTCTGTGTCACTCTTCGATTTAGCATGATGGTACATGTCGTGTGTTTGGAGGAGGTGAAGGGAACGAGAAGAGATCACTTTGCCACAGCTCCGTCTCTCCTGTATGAACTTGAGTTGGCTGTTACTGCCTCCCTCCTGGCTGTTCTGCTCTAAATTCCCAAATTATAGGTGATCATTTAATCGCTGATGCTGTCGATACTATTAATGAAGTTCATGTTCGTTCAGGTATTTCTGGTGTGGATTTTGAAGCATTGTGGGATTCTAGACACAGAACGGTGTCAATCAGACTGCCAGTTTTGGCCAGTATGGTACACATTGCTTATTTATTGACATGATGAAGAAGACCAGGGTAATGTTTTCTGTTTGTTTTTCAGTTCTGTTCATGAGCATTTTGTCCTGCGTACCCAACAACTTTGTTGGCAAATTATATTCCTTTGCTAAGGAAAAATAGATTACAGTTTGGCTTGGAAGGCTAATACAGTTCTTGTCGCTATTGTTGTTGCATTTTGGGCATCTTTTTTTTTTTTTTTTTTTTGAGGCTGGCTGAAATTAATTTGAGGAAAAGCTTGAATGCCACTGGCCATAGCCGCGTGCGTTCAATCTAGACACCAATTGTGATTCCACCAAAAGTGCTGCAGCACGTTTTAGAAGCATTCGCTCTTCCTTCTGCTTCGTGAAAAATACACGGCTATTTTTGCAGCACAGAGCAGATAGAGCTGGAAACGGCCAAATATGAGCAAGTTAACAAAGTCTGGCTCGGTTTCTGAAACGCTCCTGGATGCATGAAGCTGCAGAGCGATGGAGCCGTGCCCAGTGAAATTTAGGGGAAGTCTGCCCGGAGAATGACAGCCATGTCAGACATGATGGAGAGATGTGAAGGTTACAAATAGAAAATATTGTTCTACATTCAGTGAAAAATTGCTCAAGATAAGCTCAGATAACTAACTCCACACGAGAGCCAAGTGTGGGTGTCTGCCTATGCAGACGTGGGAATCATGCATGTGCGTACATGTCTTCAGATCCTGCTTTTTGATAATTATGTGTTTGTGTGTTGCGTGCGTGTATGACAAAACAAGTGTTGACAGTTGAGATAGCTGGGTTGATCACATTGTAACGCCTGTAAGCAGAGCAAACGGAACTCCTCGAGGGAGATGTCTGATCTTCATGCGCTCTTATAAAGCATGTTTGTGTCATGTATAAATTGAAAGATTCTCATTGAGGAGTTTCATCATCCATTATCAGCCTCCCGAACCCTTAAAGGAAGTTGTATTAGTCAGTGTCTTAAGAAGGTGTCAGCTACGGATGTTAGTCACTTTTGCTTTCTATTCTTACAGGAAACAGAATTATTCACCATTTTCTACAATGGAATAAGTCACACAGCGCCCATTCTTCATTATTAGTCACTTGAGTTGCAGAGAAAGGGTAAAGTAACAGAAGCACTTCACAGCATATAAAGCTGTTAAACACAACACGGCATTTATGATTATTATTATTTCATCGATCCCGTGTGAGAATGTTCAAGACGATGTGTAATCGCAAAGAATGCCACTGTTTCAGATATCATCGCAGATAACTTGTCAACAGTTATGCCAAGTGCAATTAAGAGTCAGAAAGAAAAAAAAAAGAAAAAAATCAACGGGCATTGATTCAGAAAAGTAAACAAAGGCATTTTCTATCATCTGGCTGGTGGAGCACACACACCACACCTAAAATAATACATGTCTGTATGTGTGTCTGTATTATGTCTGTTTTGAGTCGTCGATGTCAGCGTGTGGACGTCAAAGGTCTAATTTTCATTCGATGTAATTAGACTGTGTGTAGCCTCTGTTTCAGTAGTGAGTTTTTCCAGTGCAATGAGATAAAATATTAACTTTTAACAACTGTCATTAAATTATAATGTACTATAACTACTATGTGCAGGAAGCTGTCTGCTGTCTTTTTTGTGTCACCACCGGGGGATGCCAAAGTCTAAAACACGGCAGCGCAGCCTCCAAACATTTCTATATAGTCTAATTAACTTTGATGGAGTCTCAATGACAACCGAGCGTGATGACCTTTACAGAGGTGGGTTATTTTTGCAGGTGTAGATGCATTCCTCTGCGAGGTGTTCCCGTTATTTTGTTCACGTCTGCATAATAAATGCACCAGGAATGTGGGACTAATGTGACCTTTGTTTTTTATCCACCTTACCTTTTGAACGTGCTTCTCACAAGGGATTAGCGAGGTTTAGGCCTGTCATTGTGCTCCGAGTTCCCCTTTCAAGTGTAACAGGTGAACAACACGAAAGTCATTTCTCTTCATCATTAATGAAATCAGCGCCCGGGAGTTTATTTTGACAGCAAACTGTGTCAAAGAAAAGGAAGAGCTGAGCTTTCAGCAGGTCACTGTGATGGGCTTTGTTCTGGCTGAATGCAGCGCTAGGTTGGGTGTGTATTTATATATGTGTGTGTGTGTGTGTGCTTACATACATGAGGTCATGGGTGTGTCGAGTTTGTGTGAATGTGTGTGTGTGCGTGTGGTGTTGAAGGGGGTGGCGGTGTCTCAAGGTCATGTTGATAGTCCACACACAGACAGCGCCAGAGGAAAGCGCCAGTCTTATTGACCCACTTTGTATGTTATGTGTCCATGTGTGTGTGTGTCTCTGTGTGTGTGTGTGTGTGTGTGTGTGTGTGTGTGTGTGTGTGTGTGTGGACTTGGTTCTGGCTAAGTTGGAGTGTTTGCTAAGGGAGTGGATCGTGCCACTTTTTTGTGTGTGTGTGCATGCATGAATTTTTCACACCTATAAGCGAACTCTTCGCCTGTGTTCTGTTGAAGCGGCGCAGCAGTCTGTTTGTATAACCCTGTTAAGAGGGTTTGTCATCTCTGTGTGTGTTTCTGCCTGTGTGTGCGCGCGCGTGTCGTCATTTCTCTTATAACGTAAGAGCCATATGTTTGCAAAGTGACTGCAGGTTTCAGCACGTCTTGGAAAAATCTTCCGAAACGCAGACACAAAGACATACATCAATGTTCACCTTATCTGGCACAAAGAACACTATTGTCATCATATGCGATGTGTTGTTGGTCACTGTGTAGCTTGTGTTGTCTTAATAGCGATCTGTTCCAAGACTCAAAGATTATCTTACATATTTCTGAGTTTCTTTGGAAAGATAATCATCAAATTTACATACCTAAGTCAAGCTACAGTGTATGCATGAGTGCCTGTGTGAGTGTGATGAACCTGACTTGTGATGTTCCTGCGAAGTAAAAGAAAAGCAAGTGCTATCTGGATAGTTGTTATGTCCTTCCTCTAAACAACACAGGGTATTTTGAGGTTAGGATCCACCCTGTACTTTGGGGTGGAGTCACACAAACACTTTTTTTTTTTTTTTTGTACTGTGCGTGTGCGTTGACTGTGTCAAATATATCTATGTTTAGCCTTCTTTATTTTTGTTTTGCATGAGCGTCCGAGCGATTGTTGTAAATCGAATTGACTCGAGGTCTCCCCCATTTTCCTGTGTGAATAAACAAAAAGTTTTTTTTTTTAATTCTGTAAATTTAAATATAATTAAATAAAATGAGTGAATAATGAGTTTTTGTGAATACATGTTTATATTTCCTATTAGATTTTTTTTCTCTTATCAAACTCTGATGTTTTACACAACTTGGAAATTTTATGATTAAAACTTCTAATATTTATGATGATGGTATATGTCAACCACCTGTTTAATATCCTCGTTATTTATTTGCTATATTCTCTTATTTGCTGCTGCAATAAACACCTACTGTTGCATAATCTGATGTAATCTAATGTAAAATAATCCGATATGTTTTACAGAGCTGGGGGATTCCTGCCTAGACGGGGGTCGAGTGTGCGTGGGCCAGGTGGGAGTTGGAGGAAGCGGGGACTCGTCCATAAGGGTGGTGCCGGAAGAAAGGACGAAAAGGAGCAAAGAGGAGCTGAGGGAGCTCTGGAGGAAGGCCATCCTGCAGCAGATCCTGCTGCAGAGGATGGAGAGGGAGAACCAGAAACTCCAGGGTGAGTTTAGATGATGGATGATGGTGGATTAAAACACACACACACACACACACCTGCCCTGTGTAGGCTTTTTATTCACAAACAAAAGCTCTTTGCGCAAACATCCTCAAACAAACAGATAAGTGAGAATAAGCTCCACTACAATGAGCAGTATAATCTCTCTTAATCTCAGAATTAGCGTCAACACTAACGCTGCAGTGTCGCAGTGAAAGTAACCTGATCGGCAGCTAAATATGTAAAAATACAAACATGTTTTTGAATCACGGTACATTTCATCGCTCGCCTGTTCCTGTAAAGTTTGATTGGATTTGTTGTTTTTTTCTGCACGATAACAAGAACAGCAGCCAGCATCGTTGTCATCACTCACACGTCAATGCTGTTGAATGAGATAAAGAGTTGTGTTGTTTTTTGTTTTTTTTTCAGTCATGTGTCTTTAATTCATCTCTGGCAATACGTGCACACCCATATTTAGACCCACCACAAATTAACAGGTTATATAATGGCGTGTGTGAGCTTGTTTTTGCTGGTAGGCATATCTACCAGGGCGGGCCAAGTGCCACCACCTCTTCCCTGACCCAGTTGGCACATATCAACACACACCTAGCTGTACGCCACACCTAACTACCTGCATTGTATACAAACCATTAATTTACACACACACACACACACACACACACAAACAACGCCTGATGCATCACACATTAATCATTGCCCATATAGCATGAGTGTGGATGGAGGGAATGTGGGTCAATATTTATGTAAGAAAAAAACATGTCCAGGCCTCGACCTCATTCTGTTCACACACACACACACTCGCTGTGCTCAGACTACACAAACCAACATCTACAGCATGTGGCGGCTGTCTTTGGCATCCTTTTGTTTAATTGTGTTTTATTCATCCCACTGGGTGCGCTCCACCTTTCTGTCCGTTATTTGCCTGGGTGGAGCTCAACTCCCTGTCCTCCATTCTTTCAGTTTATCTCTCTCATTGCTGCCTGCTTTATGGGTCATCTGTGAAACTGTACGTGTGTGCGCGCTCTTCCATCTGTGTGTGTATGTGTGTGTATATCTTTGTCCGCTCCAGGGTGGGGTATCCTATCTTGTTGTGTGTTATCATGGGCGGAGTGTTCCGGTGACAGAAAGGGAGAGAAATGGGGAGGTTGGAGAGAGCTGAGAGAGGCTCGCCGGCTGGGCTGCAGCCAATAAGCGGCGTCCTGATGGACACGAGTTTGCCTGCTCCAGACAGCTGATAAGACAGACAGCAGAGCCGCGGCCTCTCCAACAGCATCTATTCTTACTCTGGGTGTGTCAGCTACCGCTCCGTCCAAGTTTTCTTCCTCTATTATCCAGAATACACATTCCAGGTCACTCCCGCTACTTTTCTGTCTTTGATTGCTGAGGCCGTGATATACAGCACTTCATAAAAAGTGTTCAGGCCTCCTGAGGTATTATCAGTTTATTTCAGTTATTTTAAAATGTGTTTATTCTGGATTGGCGCTCACTGAGTTTGCATATTATCAATTTCATCATCAGAGCTGTGGTGTTGTTATAATTGCCTCCAATTTACTTGATGCAAATAAACTCCTGGTGTTGGCTGCACACCTAATTTCCCTTCCGTTTCCTGGAAGTTGTCAGTATACATTGGATTTCTTGTCCTGTGATGATGATGATGTCACTCTCCCTGGCTCTGCCAAGCTGCAGCGGGTCACTGGGTGGACACCACACATGAGCTGCAAAGGGTGGGGAAGTCCACAAGGGGAAGGAGAGAGAGAGAGGGAGAGAGAGAGAGAGAGTGTGTGCGGCTTGACGGACAAGACAAATGTGGGATTGAACGAGAAGAAAGACGAATCGAGCGTTGGCAGAAAAAGAGAAGGCGAGGGCTGTGGGTTAAGAGATTATGGGAGGGAGAGAGGAAGGGTGTTGTCAAAAAACAGATGAGGGGCCCTGGGTGTGCCCTCACCTTCTTTGATCACTGGTGTCAACATGCTGTAACGGAATTCACAGTTTTTGTCTGTCTCTGTTTAGTTCATAGTTTGTGTTCATTTTAAGTCCAGGGCCAAGGTTTCCCCGCGTCAATTTGTTTACACAAGACAAAAAAAGATGGGGAGATGTCCAAAAGCTCTCTCTGATATCACTTAACTTAACCTCTCTCATGTGTGTCATGTACAAACAAAATTACAACATATTGGATCTGATAAAGAGACAGACGCAGAGCTGTGAGCCTGTTTTTGACTTTTTAAAATCTTTTTTAACAATTTAAACGGCTATAATCAATATTTTTTATAATAATTTATCACATGAAAATCTAAAAAACTATTTGATAATGTTAAAAAAGGTCTTTTTGATGAATCCACAGAGAATTATCACCTGAATCTGCAGCTCTTCTCGGCTTTTACGGCGCTCTATCATGAGTTTCAGCTCATTGTTTAGCCGTCTGGCCCACAACTACTGTTTTGGTTTGCTCGTGGTGTTGTTTTCGGCCGCAGCAGGCAAAAGTATTTGGTGAAATAGCTCTCACTTACCATGCCTGCTTAAAACCAAACCAAAACCAAACTACAGACAAACACAGTGGAGAATAAGAAGCCAGAGATGAGCCTCGGGAGGTGGTAGAGACCAACAACAGAGCTGAAAGAGTGATTGTTGGACTAAGTTTCACATAAAGATGACTCCAAATGAATAAACATGACTGCTGGATGTGTTTTTATTTCATAAAACTGCATTAATTTCTTCTTCTGATGTTAGCTGAGGCTGCAAGCACGATCACGTTTTCTCATTTTCACTGTTTTTACTGTTATGATAGGCTAGCTAGCCACAACAAAAGGTGCATGGAAGTCTGTGTGAGTAATGTGTGAAAGTGCATGAGTGCATTTTGACATGACATGACATGACAAACAGCGCTGGGATTGTCCCCATCACTATAACTAAACTGTCATTATTGACGTGTATATTGTGTGTGTGTGTTTTACGTTTGTAGCCTCAGAGAGCGACCTGCAGAACAAACGTCTGAAGCTTGACTACGAGGAAATCACTCCGTGTCTGAAGGAGGTCACTCTGGTCTGGGAGAAGATGCTGGGAACTCCTGGGAGGGCAAAGGTCAAATTTGACACAGAGGCCATACATGCTGCTGTTGCACAAGGTACATATATCAGTGCCTCTTGGAAATGTTTGTTCAAAATCAGCAGGTATTAGCAAATATTGACCAAAGCTTAATGTATAAAGCTCCACAACTGGAAATATGTATTGTAACTTTTCTCCTTATCGTCAGCTAGGACCCTCTTATCAAACACAGCAAAAGAAAAGAGCAGAAATTCCACGGCGTGTTTTTTAATTCAGCATTGTCAAAGGTTTCTGCTCTGTCCGTTTTCTGGTATCAACATGTTGTGCACAGAGGACAGGAAGGTTATCTCTCTTCTGCCCTCGGCCTCAAACATAACAGACGAGATCTAAAGTCCAGCAAACAAGCGCAAACAGAGAGGCTACTCGACAATGAACAGCAGTGTCAGGTAGCCTCAAGAGCTAGATAGTGACATCACATTAAAACGGTGGCCACACCGTCTGACAGGAGGCCGGGATTAGAACTGCAAGGTCACATGACTAAACATCCTCCTGTGAAACGTGTTGGGAGTTTGCTGTTTGTTCTCAGGCTGTCTGCGGAGAGCGGAAAATATCTGTGATCTATGTTCTAAGAGGAAAAGTTCACTTATTTGACTACATCGCTCTCTGGCTGTCACTCAGTCAGGCTAATTAGTGAGCTGACATAAAAGTATTTTCGCTGTCAAGTTAAGACTCCTCTGAGCAGCCTCACCCTGCTGAAATTCACCAAATGTCCTGACAACAGATCGTCTCATGATTTGCATATTACAGGTATTATTTGCATAGTTAGTAGATTAGTAGTACATAGATAGTAGTTTTTTTTTCACAGCAGGTTCATGCAGCCTATGCAGCACTCCGCTCAACTGAACCACACCCTTGTTCTCTTTTTGTCCTCAGGGGTCCCGAGGCAGCATCGAGGCGAGATCTGGAAGTTTCTCTCTGAACAGTACCTGCTCAGGCAGACGGTTCCCTCCCGACCTCCCACCAATCACACTCCGTACAAAGAGCTGCTGAAACAGCTGACGTCGCAGCAACACGCCATCCTCATAGATCTGGGTAACTCGGACACAGACGCACACGTTTTTTTTTAGTTAATTGCGAATCTCTTCTGCTATATGGAAAAAAAAACATAAATGAATGAACAAATTGTAGACTGTGTAAAAGTCTGTGACATCAACCGCAGGTGTTTGAAGAGCCGTTGTGAAGCTCAGACTGGTGGCTCTGGTTCTGTCACCGTCTTGGCAGCCCTGTTAAAATGAGCGATGCGGAGCGTGAGCGAATCTAAGGCGGGCTGAATGAAGTCTGGTTCCTGAAACCACAACCAGCCCTGACGGCACACACGTGTCAGTCAAAGCATCCTCACTTTAAATTATGCTTAATTAAACTTAATATGATTTGAATAAGTTGTATACAAATGTACCCCCCCTTCGTACAGCTGTCATGAAAACAGCCGTTTGAGGAGCTGTAGTTTTTGGCTTCACTTCACAAGCGCGGAGAAGAGGAGGCCGCTTGGCACAGACACTAATGTTCCTCTGAGTTTAAACAAAATGTTTGCAAACACTTTATTCGGATGGATACATTTAAAGAATTTGCAACATTTAAACGGCTGATTATGAGATTCAACAACCGTTTTCTGTCTTTACATTGCTGTGATGAAGTTAAGGCACAAATGTTAACCAGCAACATGTTGGAAGGTTACAGACACACTATAAACTATCAGTAGGCGGATTATCCAAAAAAATGTTGCCAAACATAAATTACTAGAAATCATAGTTATATGCAGCTGTAAAGTAGTGACAAAAATGAGATACAGATGTTAATAAATCCATCTATTTAATAAATATTGTAGAGATTATTGAACCTATTAATTTTCTATAATTCTTTTTAAAAAGTTATTAAATTCTTCGCTGCGTGTTTTTAAAAATGTCTTCTAGTCTTCAGTTTGATTTAGTGAACACTGCACTGTGTCTCAAACCTCATTTTTAACACTTTTTCCCCTCATGTGTTCACAACACCTCCTACCCTAAAACCCACACACACACACACACAGTCACACATACAGTACCTACACCCCACCCATATAACACCCACATACATACACATCCACCCACGCATCTATCCCTGTAGCACTTAACCTCCTCCGTTTTGGCTGTTGACCTAATGTCTTTCATCTGACTATCATGTTATTCACTCTACAGCAAATAGGGTGTGGACGGAGGTAGCAGCACACACGCTGACGGTTGGTAACGTGGCCTGATATAAAGGTGTTATGTGCTGTATGATTTAAAAAAAAAAACACACACAGTGTTTATGATGTTGAAGCAGCAACCAGGCTGCCAGGTAGAAAATGTGCAGCAACTCGAGGCCGCGTGCCTCGCGTAAACACGTGAAAGCAAATTTCAAGAAGGTTGAAGTTAGGCAAGATGACGGATGTTTAAATTTTAGGGTTGTGTCGCCTCCTACACCCACACCTTTACATTCACAGTACACAGTAGAGACACATGTAGACTCTTTCCTTCCGGCAGGGGAGGGGAACGAGGCATTATGTTCTCAAACTTGTAGCCCCCAAAGCGCATTCCACGCATACACACTCACAGCATCGTCATTGTCTTGTTCAAAGCCTCGCTGTCACAAGCTGTAAGTCAAGAAGTCCTCAGTCCCAAAACACACACACACACACCTGCCAATTACCAGCCCGTCCTCAATGAGAATGTTCTTTTACGATCATTATGTTGTCATGTCCCGTTCGCAGTAACATGTTCCCGAGAGAGGGTTATGCACTCATTGCATTCACATGTGTGTGTGTGGCGTGTTTTCAGCAACATGTATGTAAGCATAACTTGGAATAGGTTGGCACATGCATCGAGCGCCTTGTGTTTGTATCAAAGCGTGAAGTCAGACATCCCGAAGGCAAAGTTTATGCTGCGTTCAAACATGTGGCGCATCATCTAGATCTTCTGTATCTTATGGATCATTCGTGAAGATTCTTTCCAGGAGGTTGTCAGAGACGATATCGAATAAATCAAATCTAATGAAACTGTCATCGTGTTTTTAGAGGCGTATCAGGTTGATCTGTCTGGTTGGCTCAGTATTGCACATGTTTTGCAATATAGATCATGTCTCGCTCTTGTCTTTTGTTCCAGGTCGCACTTTTCCCACTCATCCGTACTTCCAAGCCCAGCTGGGGGCAGGACAGCTGTCTCTGTATAATTTACTGAAAGCCTACTCGCTGCTGGACCCCGAGGTATCATTTAATACGTCTTTGTCTTCCTCTTTCACTTTCTTTTTTGGGGTTCACCTCTCTCCCCCTCACTCGATGCACTAAATGAACCATCAACTGTCTTTTTAGGCTTAAGCTTTTTTTTTTCCCCCTGTGTAGACGTCAAGTTTGTTGTTGTTATTATAGGTGGGCTACTGTCAAGGCCTGTCCTTCATTGCTGGAGTGCTGCTGTTACACATGGGGGAGGAGGACGCCTTCAACATGCTCAAATTTCTTATGTATGACATGGGGCTCCGCAAACAGTACAGGCCTGACATGATTATCCTGCAGGTAAAAAGCGCACACACACACACACACACACACGCACACGCACACACACACACACACACACACACACACACACACACACACACACAAAGACAGAGTCTCTTTGTCCAACAGATATAGCACACATTTACAGAATCTGTCACCGACCCTTACACACCTTAATCCAGATAATTTTCCCTTCGTAGTCACACACTTGTCATGCTTAAATAACAAAGATATATATATATATATATATACATATATATATATATATATACAGTCTATGAAATCTGATGCATCACATGCTCATTTATGTTTTGAGAATCAGTGATCGGCTTATGTTTTTGTATTTCAACAAGGCTGACATGTTCGTGTTCTTTTACACGCTGTGTCAGATGTGTCACTGAAAAGGAGTGGATAACTGCGCCTTTCTTTAACTCTCTTTAATCTCCACTGGCATGAGGATGAAGGAAATAAAAGCTTGCTCTCCATGTGGCATCTCATCTGCACGTCGTGCTACAGCTACAAGCATCCACAGCTGATAAACTAACCCATCATGTGTATCCAACTTTAAAACTATGTATAAAATGATAAAAGCACACAATGTACACCCAAAAACAATCTCTGCTATGTTGTCCACGTCAGATTCAGATGTACCAGTTGTCGCGGCTGCTCCACGACTACCACAGGGATCTCTACAGCCACCTCGAGCAGCAGGAGATCGGGCCCAGCTTGTACGCCACCCCCTGGTTCCTCACCGCCTTCGCATCACACTTTCCCCTCGGGTTCGTGGCCAGAGTCTTCGGTAAGCGCACTCGCACACACTTGTTCTTTCTTCCTGAGAAGATGTTCAGATGTAGGACAGAAGCATGGCCACAGAAATGTTTCTTTTCTAACTAGAGGGAAAGTAAGGAAACTATGATTGAAGGACTTGGCAAAACACGGGAAGGACATCGAAGGTTGTAAAGCAAAGTACATGCAAGGAATGAAGTCTGACAGTGAGCCAGAGGAGAAGGGAGTGGCATTGTATATTATTAAAGTATAAACTGAAGTTTAATGATGATAATTAAAACTGTTCTTCCAACTCAGTCAGTAGTTTCTTCTAAATGACGCCTCTAATAGTGAGTCATTTGAGATAGAGCCTTTTGTTTGTCTGTTACAGCCTGTTGTTTTACTCGAATGACCTTTTTTATCATTTGTGTAAATATCATCACACCCACAGCCCCTCGGTATTTGTCTTCTTTTTTTTTTTTTTCTCCTCGTCTTTGCTTTTATCGCCCTCATTCCTTCCTCACCGTTGTTTTCATGCCTAATTTCTTACACTGTGCTTAGTCACTGAACCAGACTCCCTGGCTCCTTGTGCTCATCTGAGCAGAACGTCGCGTGTTTGTGTGTGTGTGTGTGTGTGTGTTGAAGTGTATGTGTGCGTGTGTTGAAGTGTGTGTGTGTGTGTGCTTCACAGTGAGTACATCATCACAGCAATGCAAAGTCTTTGATATCATACAGCACATGGGGCTCCACACCTCCACTCCCATTCCTTAATCTGTTGCATGATCTCATGCAATCCTGTCTAACCCTTACCCCACCCTGATGTATTCAAAGCGCGCACACACACACACACACACACACTTTCCCCGCCTCTCCATATTCACAGTGGCCTATATTTATGTTTGCTTTGACCTTTTTATTGACGTCAAAGCATCTATCATTTAAAAAAAAAACCTTCAACACAGTAAGCTGCGTTACAAAGTGTCTGTCATTATTAATTTTACGTTGCATAATGGTTATAAAAACTGCTGTGTCACAGCCTTTTTTTTAAACCACCTATCTCATTGTTTTCTTTATTCCTCTTTCTTCTTGTCTAACCTTCGCCCCGCCCCCTCTTTGTCCTCTGTCAGATATGTTGTTCCTGCAGGGGTCAGAGGTCATCTTTAAGGTGGCTTTGAGTCTGCTGGGGAGCCACAAGCCTCTCATCCTGCAGCACGAGAGCCTGGAGTCCATAGTGGACTTCATCAAGACCACGCTGCCCAACCTGGGCCTGGTGCAGATGGAGAAAACTATCAACCAGGTTAGAAACAGTCAGTAATACGTGACTACCCCTTTGTTTACTGGACTGCCTGACTGGACTAAGACCTGCTCTTATTTAGTATAAATTTAGGGATTATAGTTAAGTGAATTGCATTTCATCATATTGTTAATCTACTGGGAAAGTTGGAACATGTTAATCATCGCTGCTAAACAACAAGTCTCTTATAATGTTCTTATTGTCAACAAATCTCATTAGTTTTTTCAGCAGTGTGTTAGTCTAAATGCTTTCCAGCTTCCTCGGCCGTTCTCTGGTTCTCAGACACAAACCATTTGTCTCTACTGGAAACATAAATCCTTCCTGGGAAATGGGCGACTGAAACAGCTGCGTGCTGCAGTTTATACACAAATGTTGCTCAAACAGTAGTAGATTTTATGAGGACTATTTTCGAAGATTAAAGGGGAACTTCAGTGATTTAGTCGTGCACTTCCTTCAAGTTAAAGGACTCACATGTATTTTTAAAAAAAGAGTCAATATTGAAGCAGCACAAACTGAATCATCCCGACTTTTAGTCTCTGGTAGAACCTGATAACATCTTAGATAAGTCTTCTTTTTTCACATTTGGTGCACTAGTGAGGATTTACTGCAGCACGACATCAACCCAGAATAAACTGCAGTTCCCATGTTTATCATGATGAACGAACATGTGGCTTATTTATGTGCTCTTAAAGCAACAGGTGACGACTTTGCTAACAGCCGAACATCAAGCAAGGTCAACAACACAAGACAATAGCAGCCAGCTTATATTACTTACTAACGACTACAAGTCAGTCCCAGATTTACTCTTGTCCATAGAAACTGCTGAGCCCGGTTACATTGCCCAGCTCCGGTTCTGGCACGACACTCGTTCCCGTCAGCATTCCCCCACGCCCCGAGCCTGAAAACCTCCTCTTCTTCTTCCCGGTGGCCCAAAACACCTGTGGTAGAAACGCTAACACTCCCCCCGGTGCTCTGAGCTCACAGTCCGGGCAACCTGGCTAACGAACTGAGCTAACATTAGCTAACGGCAGCTACAGTTGGCAGCAGTTTACTTCACTGTCCATCAGGAAAATTATGGTGAATATCCAGTTTCACCAAAATCAGTGAAATAGTTGGTGGTGTGTGACTTTGTGCCGTAGAGTGTTACGTACTTCTCGTGGGTGGTTGTACCCAGAGCACAAAGTTGTGAGAACAAACAAAACTCAGATATTTTATCGTAGAAAAGTTACACAATGTCGCTTTTGTAGTTTTTGGATAACAATAGAGGACAGAGGAATAAAATACATTAAACACAAATACTTGTTATTGCTATTAATTGTCTTTAGAATATCACCTGATTTATCATCAACACCGACAGCAGTGAGTTTCATCTCCTGTTAGCTTTTGGGATGTTGGATAGATTTGCATAGCTCAAGTGGATCAATCACCAGCCTCTTGTAGCCTCTCTGATCTTGTAAATACATGAAGTCACTGTGTGACTACATGTTGTCAAAAAAAACAAACTGTTTAACTTCTTCCAGTTCACTCAACAGAAGAGTTTCAACACAAGATGTGACCCTACAACTCGTGCCTGTGCTAAAAAGACGATATGCTAAACGCTCCGTGACGAAACCAGAACATATTCTGCTTGACTGACATCTGCTATCAGCGTGAACCACTCCCTTCTCTTATAACAGCTGATGTGTCAGTGAAGTCATTTAAACTTTAACCTGCTGCAGTAAACATTAAAACTAGTCCTCGTTCTTGTGTAATATGTCACTTTTATGAGTCAGTCCTGTGTAAACATTGACTGACGTGTTTGGTTGCCGGTTGTCTTGCGATGGGCGGAGTAGAGAGAGATCATCAAGGTATAGTTTAGAAAGTATGTATTCACCTTTCTAATTTACATGAGATTGCAAAAGTCTGTTGAGTCATGCTCGAGCTTGCAGGTACTTTCCCTCAAGGGAATGATATGGTAACTATAGGGTGACTCACCGTTTCAGCAAAAAGGATACGTTTATGTACACAATGAGCTGATTTAAATAGGAATTGTGCAGTTATATAGAATTTGTTGACGTCATAAAACTGTGTTATCAACACTAGAGGGGAAATTCCAGCTTCACGCAACCTTTTGTTCTTAGTTTTGGTCATCCTTCCCTTTACTGATGACAACACTGTACTCACTGTACTCGAAGAGAAAACTTGATGCTTTGGTGTATTTTTAAAGCTCTGGTCCACTTCTTGTTCACGCAGGCTTTTTTTCAAACGAACCAAGAAGATCACACGTGAAGTTACAGACTGTCGCATAACTCGTTGATTGGACGGTTTTTGCATCATCGGGACCCACGTGGGGAAATCAGATATTTTTGGCGCCTGACAGAAGCTTATGCAGCACTTTGATGCTTCTGGTGTGTCACAAAGAGCTCACGGAGAAATAACTGATTATATATGTTATTAGACTGCAAATCGACCACGTTATGAATAATAGCTGATCTGATATACACACCTTGGCCTTCGGTACTTGCCATGATTGTGTAACTAAACACTCACGTTGACTTTTATTTCCAAATAAAGTAGGACAAAAAGGAAGCGCCTGGTTTGAATTCGCTTAAATTGTTTGACTTTATTGTAGCTACTGTCTTATTTATTATTGTATATATGTATATTATTTATTGTCTTGGAGAGTATAATGTTATTATAGTGGATAGAAATGATGGCCAAACTTTGTAATAAACCAGAATCAGCAAACAGGTTTCTGATTTTTATTGAGCAGTTTGAGTCATCGTAGAAAACAGTGATTCAGTTGTTGCTCCCTTTAACAATTACAATACAAAAGGATGTATTATATTAAATATCTATCCACAGGAGTCAGTCAGTGAAAAAGATGAACAGTTAACAACAACAAAGTAAAGAGAGTACAAAAGGGCAACATCGAGTGGAGATAACCGCACCCTGTCACCAAACGCATCCAAATTCTTTGTGTGTCTTCATGTTAGTCACATTCTTGTGTGTTAATGTGATCCTGTGAAATATTACAAGGGTGTCAAATATGTGACCGTCTACTCATTTGAAGTAATTTAAGTATTTAATGATGGGTCAAGTTTTTTTTTTTTTAAAGAACATTTTTGTATTGTGAGATGTTACTCAAGTTATCCAGCCACTATCAATCAAACAACATCTGTTTTGAACTTTTTTCTTTTAGGTGAGGAGAAAGACTGTCACACAATAAAGACACAGCGTCAGGGGCCAGCATCGAATTAAACAGTAACCAAAAAAATGGTGCCGAGGCATAGTACACATCAGAAACAGAAATTATACAATAAAATGCAGATAAGTTGAAAAAGTTAAAGGATCACTCCCGTTGGAGACAGCGTCTACATCCCATATTTCTGTACAGTAAAGCTTCACTAACACTTATGCACGGACATGTTGTAGTCTGTGCAACCCCAAAGCAAGTCTGTTACACCCCTTCAACACAGCGGCTGCCAGTCTAGTGCCATTATATTCAAAAACAGGGGCCATCCAGCCACATTTTAAATGTTGATGCAGTCATTTTCTTCCTAAATGTTTAAAAAAAAATTTAAAGGAAAGTAAAAGTTGTAAAAGTCGTTGTAAACTTGTCTGTGTTCGTTAGGTCTGTGAGATGGATGTGTCCAAGCAGCTCCAGGCCTACGAGGTGGAGTACCACGTCCTGCAGGATGAGCTGCTGGACACGCCCCCGACCCTCAACCAGCAGCAGCGAGCTGCGCAGCTGGAGAGGACCAATCAGAGCCTCCGACAGCAGAACCTCGACCTGCTTGAGGAGCTGCAGGTACACACACACACACACGCACACGCACACGCACACGCACACACACACACACACACACACACACACACACACACACACACACACACACACACACACACACAGATAAAGACACAACTTATCTTCTCTGTTAGTTTACTCGTTTCAAATCACTCTCCTCCACCCAGGTGTCACATGCTCGCGTCTGCAGCCTGGAGAGCCGAGTGGAGGCTCTGGCCCAGTCTGAGGTCCGGCTGAAGGAGCAGGTTTCTGCGCTGGAGGGGGAGAAGCAGCAGCTAGAGAGCACAGTCACACGCCTCCAGGACCTCCTCGCCAGCCTCAGCATACACACCACCACCGCCGAAGGACACACACTCACACCCACACACTCTGAAAGACACGCAGCAACAGCGAAGGTGGGGGTGCTGGCGAACAGGACTGTGGACTGCCATCCCCACCCTCTGGCTCTTCCAGAGGGTTCATAACCGCACCTAATAATCTTCCAAATGGTAAGGTCGACCGGAGGAGGACCCGGCCCAGGAAGAGAAGGTGGAGTGAGACGTTAAGACTTCCTCTTCCCGGCTCATGAATGTTTTAATAAAAAGAGAAAACAGAGAGGAGAACAAAGGAAATGCAACAAAAACGGGGATAAGGTTAAAACATGGCTTGAGTATTATCCCAAAATGCATCGAGTGCCCTCTTCCGGCTTCTCTGACAAAAATAAACCAACATGTGATTTGACCAACAAACCCCCAAAGATAGCACTGTCCCTCTGGGCCTCTACTGTAAAAACAAAACAGTTACATTTGCACCTGTACTTTGTACGTTTGTGTCTTTGAATGTCGTCACTCGTGTGTGTGTGTTTGTGTTTTATGCTCCTGTGAGAGGATGTGTGGATGTGTGTGAATGCGACGAGGCTAAAGCGGCCAAAGATTGTCGTTAATTAATGTAAAACAAGCTCGAACAAAGAACGTGTTATCGATCCCGCGTACACGTAAACAAATTATACAAAGATGTTTCCAAAGACAAAATAAGAACAAGAAAGTGAGATGAAGGGACGGGTGAAGATATAAACTTCACGACTAAGTGTTTTTCTGTCGTAAAAGTTGAATATGACATAACCTCAATGATCTGATGGACAGTGGTGCTCGCACTCAGAGGTCAGTCTTCCACAGCTCTGGACATTTCAAACTTCATTTAGCAACAGCAGCTCACAGGAAGAGCGACACAATCAAAAGCTCCAGTCCCATTTCACATCCTGTTTTTTCACCTTTTGAATATGCGATCGATCCATCTGCGCTGAGAGAGGGGAAAAAGATGCAGTTTCAGCAGAAACTTTTCAAACAGTAGCCGTGCCTTTCTCGTGAGGGGGAAGTACAGACCGAACAACACGCTGCGTCTCAGGCTTCAAATCAGAAAAACCTCTGCTGTTGAGACAATCTGTCAGCTGTGAGTCATTTACTGTATTCAACACACTGAATCCCTTCTATGTAAGTGTCACCGTGTGTCTGTGTGTGTGTGTGTGTGAACTTCACTGATGGCAACAAATCTGTTGATTTACACTGTAAAGATGCTTTTACTCCAAACTCTCCTTGCACATGTTTTAATTGTTTGTTGGTATTATTGTTATTCTGTACTTTACAAATACATTTCATATTCTTTCAGCACATCTGAAGTGTGTTTTCTTTATGTGCGACTGTGTGTGTGTGTGTGTGCGCATGTGCGTGTTACAATACAAACTCACAGGTGTATGGCTGCTGAAGATGTAGTAGATTGTGTCACCTCCTGTCCAAACATGCCAGTCACTTTGAGTGCTTATGGTGCTCCATATAAAGTTTCATAGCATATGGAAATGTACTAATCACAGCGTTCAAAACACAGACGTGCACTTCTTTCCAGGAACTCCTGCTGAGGTTAAAGAAGGGGGGAAAAAAACGTGTCGAGGCAAGCTGTGGCTCTGTTAGTATGCATGTGTGTGTGTGTGTGTGTGTGTGTGTGTGTGTGTGTGTACACAACAGAAGAGGCAACAACACGAGAAGTTCAGCCAGAAAAATAAAACTGAGAATTTGGCACAGTAAGCATCTTTATATTGTTAAATAATGAAAAAGCATCTCGGGTTTCAGCATTTCAAACGTCCGACACATTAAAATCATTCTCTGTGTGCTCGTTCTGCCAGAGACTCCGCTCCTACCTGGTGATTGTTTTTTTTTTTTTTGTTTTGTGTAGTTGAAGAATGCATTTCCTCAAAGTCCGAGTGTACGATTACACGCGAGTTCAACCTTTTTTCTCCTCACATTCCTAAACCTGCTTGAGGTCGTGAGTGAACCCATTAATCAGCCAGCTGGTCGAGTCGGAGCCGCCTATTTGGTATGTTTCTGTGTGTGCAAAATAACTACGATGGAGACCTTGGCAGGTATTTTGTGTATGCGGCTACATTCAGTTTACTGCACCGTAAAGCCACCGGCTTGCAAACAGTGAAGTGACATTCACAAAGGCAAAAAGAGCAGTTCAGTTTGGGGTCGAAGCCTTTTTATTGGCTAATTTACACCCTGCTGAAGTGTTTTCGAGCAAGGAGACACTTGATGTGTCCCATTTCCAGACTTACCTTCATAGTATAGAGTGTTTGCAGAAAGAAATCAACACAAGTCTTAGGCTGTTTGGGCCCAGTTTTTAAAGGTTTTGATATTTCCTTTATTAACACATGAAAACATGTTTACCATGCTGACGTTTGATGATCTTTTATTTTCAGCACAACATCCCCTATAAAACCTGACAATCATTTAAAATCTGATTTGAAAAATTACAACATGCAGTATGCTCAATAACGCAATCCAAATGATGAAACACAAGTTGCAAACATGAACAGAAAAAGGTGACAAAGCAAAGCAGGTGTAGCCATCTGTGTTTTTACATTTATGTTACATTTTAGCCGCTCTTCAAAACAGTTTAAATACACAAGACACAGAGAGATATATCACAGGCCTTACATTCCCAAAGTGTGAGGGGTTTCTCAATAGTGCAAATGTAACTTAAAGGTAAAGAAGAGATAAAAAATTGTGACTTTTGAGAGTTAAAGGTGTGTGAATCAACATTTTTATATGAACAATGAATTAAATGACTACTTACAGTGTAATAAGAAAGAGTGTGCTCAAACCCACAGGGAATTATCACTGTTTCTCTCTGCATGTTGGCTGCTTTCAGCTCTTTGTTTTGGTTTGTTTTGGTGACCGCTCGTCAGTGCTGCTTCCAGACACACCGGCTTTAAAATAAAGCTCTAAAAGCCGACAGTAAACGATGACTACCTGTTCACCACCAAACGGTAGACAGACACTAGCTGGTGAACACAGTGGAGCATTCAGCAGGTAAAGAGAGAGATGTTTCACTCACAGGAGTTGGTACACACCCAAAAAAAAAAAAAAGAGCTAAAAGAGAGAAATTATTGGACTGAAATTCATCAGGTGGCCACAAAGAAAACTCCATGAAAGAATGATCAGCTGTATCAACTTAGTAATTTGTCAGTGTTGTGTTTAGAGCGTGTTTAAAATATGTTAATATGAGTTTAACTGTAACAAGAACTGATCAAATAATTCACCATCAAACAATCATTAGAATTAATCAGTCCTTACTAAAGATGTAAGATCTTTTTTTGTTTATTTCTGGGTCAATCTTACATCTTGTTTTGTTGTTTTGCAGATATGAGTAGTGTCTCCTTTTCCTCTGTGTACAATGTGCATTGCATTGAGGGACAAGAGAAAGAAGAAGATTAACTATATATTGATTTGCTATTGTTCTTTCACTCAAGTTTTATGCATATAAACCTGAACTAAAGTTACACTCTCAAAGGGTTTACTGACATGCAAATGTGGAGACATGGTGTAGTGACAGGCAGCCACGTAGTGGTGCCCTGGAGCACTGACCGATTCGATACCTGAGCAGTGCCCAGGAGTGTGCAACCGGCACCTCCAAGGTATCCCTCAACAGAACAGCACACACAAAAATACAGTCTCAAAGCCTGCTAATAAACTTAATGCAGTACAGGGTAGCTCACCCAGTTTATGTACAAAGGTTCAGTCCTTACTGCAGCGGCACAGGTTCAATTCCAACCTGTGATCCTTAGCTGCATGTCACTCCTCAGCTGCTATCAAAGTTAGTGGTTTGAGGGACATTTGTTGTCTGCATCTCTGCTGCCATCAAATTAACAAAAATGTTAATGTTAGCTACCAACAATGCTGCCCTGTAAACCATCTTTTGATCTGCCCTACCTGTATGAGGGCGCAAGACAAAAGGCAGGAATCATGTGCCTTTTGTCATCACATCATCACATTGTTATTAACCATCAACTGCAATAAACACTGCCAGTGAACTCTTGCACTGATCACTCTTCTTTTAAAGACACAGTTCAAGTCTTGAGCCAAAGCAAACAGTCTAGCTGAGTGGAGATTTCCATTAAGCAGCAACAAAGGGAGTCATGTTCTCGACGTAACATCCAGAGGGGGGACACGCCCGCCTCTGCTAATGAGACTGATCAGCAGGTAAACTGCATGACTGCTTGATATGTGACCGCACCCTGCAGACCACCATAGTCAGCCTCTCGGAAGACTCAGTTCAGCTAATCTGAAAAGAGCTGCTGAGTGCTTATGTGGATTTTTGTTTAAGCTACATAACCCTTGACCGAGCAGCCGTGCCCATCTCATGTGCGTGCCTGTATTAAAGGCTCAGTTATCATGCTGTGTTGTAACAGCAAAGAAGTTGCACAGTTGTGATGTTTGTGTGTGTGCATGTGTGTGTGTGTGCACCTGCTGTGTCAGATCTCCTGTTTTTACAGGTTGAAAAGGCCAGAAACATTTTGTCTGTTCGTGCGTGACAGCTTCTTTGCGAAACAGATTTTCAGTGGAGCAGGTCGCCCATCATCCAGAGTGCCGCCTACGCTGTGTGTAAACAGACTGTATGTGTGTTTATGTGTCTCTCTACCAGGCCAAGCAGACTGCCGGAGTTTTGTTTTATTTGACTTGGCATCCTCTTCCACACTCCACCTCGGCCCTGCCTTGTGCTGCTCTGCACTGAGCTCAACCACATGCCGGTATCCTCCTCCAACCCTGATTCAACACTCTGAGTGAGGGTGAGAGGGAGTTTCAAACTCAGGATGAGATCATTACACACTGATTATAAATGAGGTGTAAAACAGTGCATGAGTGTGATATCAGCTATCGAGCTCTGGTTCTGCTTCAACTGGTAGAAAACAAGTCAGCCAATGCTGGCACAGCAATTGCTTTTCTCAGGTATAATGTTTAGTAATTTCATCAAGCAAGGTCAACAACAGCAGACATAGCAGCCAGCTAATATTACTGACTAGTCCAACAGCAGTCAGCCCAGCTCAGCGTCTGTCTTTCAGCCTTTTATTTCACCAAGCTCTCGCCAACGACTAAAAGTCAGTCCCAGATTTACTCTTGTCCGGCAGCTTCTTGCTCGCTCGCTCTCTCATTTCCTCTTCTTAGGCTTCCTCCGTCAACGTCCCCTTTAGTCTTTTCAGCTCTGCTATTATGTCCATAGAGGCTGCTGAGCCTGATTACATTGCCGACACCGGCTCCGCTCCCTGGCAGCATTCCCCTGAAAACCTCCTCTTCTTCTCAGTGGTCCAAAACACCTGTGGTGCGAACAATAACACTCCCCCCGGTGCTCTGAGCTCACAGTCCAGGCAGCCAGGCTAACAAACTGAGCTAGTGTTAGCTAACAGCAGCTACAGTTGGCAGCAATTTACTTCACTGTCTACTTTATCAGCTCACCTTTACACAGCAACAAACGCCACCTTCATCCCTTTATGTCGTTCACAAAGTAATTTAGCTGGATCATTAATTAGGTAATCATTAATGATGCTCTGTTTAAAGACATGTAACGACACATCAGGTGCTAAGATGAGAGTGCACTGGTCAGTACAAAAGGTCTCAGTAACAGCTCATAAAGTGTTCTCGCAGCACTAAACCTTGATAAGCAGCTACCTCACCTGAAGCACCTGGATTATTGAGAGTGATGCCAGGAGGCAATAAAGTTAGCTCCTGATTATACTGGACATGTACCTTCAATCTGACATCAGCCTTATCAGTCGAATTAGTTGAATATTAACCTGAATAAATGTATTTTTTGATAACAGTAGTAACTTGTCTTGCACAGGAAATTGCACTTTTCGTGTAAACAGAAGTTCAGTCTATCTCTTGTGACTTCTTTTCTGCGTTTTATTGTTTTACAAACCTCAAAACAATCCAAAACTTAACTAAGAAAACGTTTAAAAGACAGTTTTGTTATGAGCATTAAGAGTTAAACCAGACACAAATTAGACAGACAATGTTCGAGCTTCTTCTCATGGATTCACATTTTCAGTTCCTCATCAGGATGGTAAGCTCTGACCTCTGTACGCCCTCGACCTTGTCTAGCACATTGTCCTCTGTGAGTCCTCTGCACCGCCTTGGACATTTGCATACATGCAGTCAAGCATGTCCAAATCTTTGTTGTGCAGTTTTCTTTGCGACTCTCGAAAGTTGCACAATCCAACTAGACACCAGACTGACATAGACGTCAGAGCGTTTGAATACTTTGACGTCTATTTTTAAACTAAAAATAGACGTCAAAGTAAAATGAAACTTAAGCTCTTTGCACAAGTTCCATTTGCTTCTTAAACACGCACAATCCTCTCATCTCACATCGGCTTTTCTATAAAACAATTTAAATTGTTCCCTTTTCAACATATTTGATTGCTCAGGTCGGTTTGTTATGCATCGCGGTCTGATTGAGTCTGACAGCCATAATTTATAGATAAAAACTGATTATAAAGACAAACAACACGTCTTTTTCAAAGAAATGTCAAAGCAGCCTTGGCAAGGAAAT
Source organism: Argyrosomus regius (assembly GCA_946959425.1). Lineage (NCBI taxonomy): Eukaryota > Metazoa > Chordata > Actinopteri > Sciaenidae > Argyrosomus > Argyrosomus regius. The sequence continues at coordinate 4,482,329 of OX336883.1, forward strand.
TGCACATATATATCCCACCCTGTGCATTTCAACATCACCGTCTGTGTAAGCGAGCATGTGTTTCATCATACCATCCAGACGTTGCAGATCTGCATGTCTAAACTGCTAGTTAACATGCCACGGTTGCATAATGTTGTGTACAATGAATGATACAGACATTCCAATTTAATCTGAATACATTTAACTTACAGTGTGTCCGTGCATGCATGAGTTATTTTTGAATTCATAGGAATTAAAAGCAGCTTTCTGTCTTTTTTTGGCTTCTGTTCTCTTTCTTCTTTGGTCATGTATGATCTTTGTAATTAGTCCCGCGTGTTGTGTTGATTTGAAGGTGTAACAATCAGTGAGTTCTTGAGATGTTGCAGTGTTGTAAATTAAAGGAGCAGATGTGAAGGAGTTGGCTCAAGGTTATGGCAGGTTGAAGGCAGCTGACATTTAAAAGAACAATGATTTATGACTGTTGATATCAGGGCTGATTAACACTTGTGAAATCAAGCATCATAAAAACATTAAATTTTTATTGGGTTTAATACTCAGTAATCATTTGACAATAGAGGTTAGTTATTATTACAGTTACAGTGAATCTCATTGAGGATGGACTTCCAGGGAATTTAAAGACGAATCATCGTCATCAACATTCAAAACAGTTACACCCAGTTTAAAGTTTCAAATAAATCAGTTTTATGATGTGACAACACTACACTGTGTGGATTTAGGAGGCTTTATTAATAGAATATGCCCGAAATTGAATGTAATATGCATAACACATTTGACTCAACCTGTCGCACTGGATGACCGTCCACCATGAGCCGGGGTCTGCTCGAGGTTTCTGCCTGTTAAAAGGAAGTTTTCCCTCGCCACCAAGTGCTTGCTCATGGTGGAATTGTTGGGTCTCCTTAAATTATATTATAAAGAGTACGGTCTAGACCTGCCCTGTATGGAACGTGTCATGAATAACTTTTAATGAGTGTACGCTGCAGGTGAATACTGACGGAGAGCTGAGCCAGTGTCGTACCAGAACTGGAGCTGGACAAGCGGGCGAGTTAATCGAGCTCAGCAGCCTCTACGGACATAATGGCAGAGGAGAAAAGAGCGAAGAGGACGTTTACGGAGGAAGTTAAGAAGAGAAAAGGAGAGAGTGAGCGAGCAAGAAGCCGCCGGAGAAGACCAAATCTTTTAGTGGTTGGTGAGAGCCTGGTGAAATAAAAGGCTGAAAGACAGACGCCGAGCTGGGCTGACTGCTGTTGGACTAGTAAGTAATATTAGCTGGCTGCTATGTCTTGTGTCGTTGCTGTTTGGCTGTTAGCAAATTTGTCGACTAGCTAGTTTTTGATCATAAATAACAAACATGTGTAGCTGTCCATATTTACCACAGTGGGATTACACTCAGAAACCGGGGGAATCACAAATACCATTTTCTACGTAAAGTTGCTTTAATGTTGTGGACTCAAAAGTGTATTTCCCAGAATAGACATAAAGTCAAGCCAACACAGCACTGGCACTTTCCACCAGTGAGAATTCATGACTTAAGACTGGAGTGTGCTGCAGAGCGTCCATCAGTGACCTCAGAGTAAAAGGCTCAGATTATGAAAGAGGCAGATTGTAGTCGTACTGCTGAGTCACAAACTGCTAACATGGAACAGCAGGCTGAGCGCAGAAAAGACATCTTCACTGGAAAACTGAGGAGGGTGATGTTACAGGACATGTATGTGTATGTGTGTGTGTGTGTGTGTGTGTGTGTGTGTGTGTGTGTGTGTGTAAGGGTGTTTCTGTTTGTTGTAGAAGGTCAGGCGCCACAGTTTGGGTGTGACCACCACTGTCCTGTCAGCACATCGAGTGTCCACAAAACTCCTCCCTTTACCCCCTGCTCTCTCTCTCTCTCTCTCTCTCTCGCTCTCTCACACACACACACACACACTCTTTATGTCTCTCTCTCCCTCCCTCCCCTCTCTCACCCTCTTTCTTCCTCCCTTCCTCAGAGCCAGGGTGTAACCAAGACTGTACTTGTCAGTTATTCAGATCTGTAAAAGGAGAGGGGGGTCTTTGTATGTGTGTGTGTGTGTGTGTGTGTGTGTGTGTGTGTGTGTGTGTGTGTGTGTGTGTGTGTGTGTGTGTGTGTGTGTGTGAGAGAGAGGATCAGGCACAGACAGCAGGCAGGTTTTCTTTAACAATAAAGCTGTCTGTTGGTTATTTCTGAACCCTGGAGAGGAAGCGCTACTCCCTGCAGGGTGGGGAGACAATTCATAGAGCCCCCACCCAACGTGCACGCACACACCGTGCACGCACAATACACACACACATATACACACACTGGCTATCTTTGCGCCAGAAGTCTCTTTCACTGTCTTGCCCCACCCTTCTTGTACAAGAATCTGTAATTGTGTCGTGGAAGGAATCGTCTATTATAAAGCCGAGCATTATTCCAGCTCAGCTCTGAATTACTGGGTTAACTTCCCTCAGGCTTGTTCAGTCTGCTGCACCGCTCACTGAATCAAGGTGTGCTGCAGATCGACTGTAAAAGGTGTTATGTAAGAAGTTTGATTTAATCTGTAATTATAGCTTATAGCTATATGCATGAGGCTTGTTTCTTTGTAGGGAAAGGCTGCAAATTCTGCAGGAACATGCATGAACACATACAATGGTGAGAGGACGTTTATGCAAAACAGTTTATGTATGTGCATGCATGTGCCAAGGATATATGTAACGTCTCTAAAGGTGTGACTTCATTTGTTTTGCCCTCCAGTAACCAGAAAAAAAAAAGTTTTCTGCCAGGATTTCGAGATTTTTGGGAAGAACGCGAAACGCTGAAGTTGTTACGGACCCTACAGGTTTATGTTATGGCCTTATACTCGTACACACTCTCACAGTAATGAAGGAGGCATATGTTCTCTTACCTGCTGCCACATTATGAGTGATGGGAAGACAGTGAAATGTTCCTTTCATATGGATTTTAATCTGTTAGTCAGTCATGACAGGTATAAATACTACAGGACCCATGAGCCTTTGCTGATGTGGCATGCAGGCCAGTCAGGATCGGTAGCGAGTAAAGATAAGATAAGATTTGCTTTATTGCGCCCATAGGAAACTTTGTTCTGGACTCCATCCTGCAGTTCCACAGAAATTGAATCATATTGCGTTGTAAAAAACACATTAAAATGTCAATAACACAGTTTCAATGTAACACACGTACACGTTCACACCGTATGACCCCCCCTTTGGCCAACTGCCTACATTTAATCTTAATGGATTTAGGCAGGGATGAATGTTAATAACGGTTCAACCTGCCGTGGGAGCCCTGAGAGTAAACCCGAGGTGAAGAGCTGGTACTGGGCATAGAATGGGAAGAAGACCAGACACTATTGTCTGCGTCTGTGTGACAATAGGCTGCTCATAGATCGGAGAGCTCATCAGTTAAGAACAAAACACGGCTCTGTGGTTCAAGAATTCACCCGGAATTTATGGATTTAAGAGATTTAGGCTGCAGATTGTCTTTTCAGTTTTCACACGGTCATCCTTAGCCTCCACCCGTCGTTAGCGGTAGTGCACCATGCAGGATTTTATACTAGTGACGGGCAGCCAGGGAACCACACGAATCTGCAAGCTTGTGTTTTATTTGGTCTGGAAGATGTGTGTCTGTGTAATACTGGGTGATACGTTTGATATGATGACTGCACAGAGGTGGCCATTGAGGCATTTATGTATGTATGTATTTATGTAAACAACCAAGATGGCTGCCGCTAATGTGGAACTGTCTCTGTTCTATCGAGTCAGTGTTAAACAAACTGAACAACTGCAGTTGAAACTTTTGTAGATAAGAAAGTCTATGAATGTGTATTTCTGATCAATTACACTACATCACGTTTCATTACTCTGTTTGGTCATCTAGAGGCCTTTCTGTCTGATACAGCACCTCTGAAATCAAAAGTATACTGGAGGAAGTTATGAGTATTTGTACGTTGGTGTTGTGACGCCAGGCAAGGTGACAGGATGTTTCTTGCCGAAATTCACCTTGGGAGTCATTCTTATCTCAAACGTTTAATTTAAGGCTTGTACCTTTGACTTTCTTATCAAAGAAGGAGATATTTTCCAACATATTTAGTCACTTTTGCACTGATGATTAACGGAGGGAGGTTCATGCCAATCGAAGGAGTAGAAGTGCTCCAGCCGTGGGTCACGTTAACACTGTTTATGGGAAGAATGACTAAGACTTTCTGGAACCAGTGGGGTCCAAAATTACTCATAACTCTTTGAAACTCTATACATAAAATTTAACTGCCAACCTTTTGCAAATAAAAATATTATTTTGGATTATTTAAGTGCATACATAAAGACATAGGGCTTTAGAGTGGTACATTTCCAAATAAGATAACCTAACTCAACATTATTAGTTTAAAGCTTTGTAATTTGAGATATGGTATGTTGTTTTTGTGAAAGTTCAGATAGTACAACTCTATTTTATTCAGTGTTCAAGGTTTAATGTTCAGCTTTAATTACAGTGACCCTTAAAGAAATGTAGTTGTAGCTCGCTCCATGCTACACACACAGAAAATGTATAGCCAAAAGAAATATTCAAATAGTTTAAATAAAAACTTTTGCTGGTGTTGATAATATTAAGCAGTAGTTTGTTCTCTGTGCAAGATAATTTCCTCTGAGGTCTCACGTTTGTAATCCAGCCAAAGATTTAGTTCATTCCATGTTGGGGTCGCAGTCGTGGGTGTACAGCATGAACAGCAGTGGGCTGAGTACAGAGCCCTGGGGTGCTCCAGTGTTCAGCAGTACAGCAGATGAGGTGAGGTCTGTGGTGTGTTTGTCATTAAGTCTAATGTCAAGTTGCAGAATGTGGTACTGAAGCCCAGAGGGATGACCTTGCCAGACAGGTTCATGGTGATTGTGTTTGATTTGATTTATTTTTATTAGACGGGGATGATGCAATTTAGTCAGGTTTTTACATGTACAGTGTTATTAAAATATTTTACTTTCAGTATCATAAAACCACAGTACAGCAGCAGGCATGTGAATCACAATACACCACAGCTATGAAAATACAACAAAACACACACACACAACACAACACACTAATAGACGATGGTAATTTAAAGTGGTAGTACAGTTAACTAAAATGGGTACAGGATGAGGTCCTTCTCCATGCTCTTAATTTCTCTGCTACTATCTTGTAGACAAACATGAACCAAAAGACAAAATAATGCACTTTGTACTTGTTTCACTGCAGGTTGTGGTATCTTGGTTCAGATCTTCATTTTAACATTTTCGAATGGAAAAACATGTGAAAACTGGTCTTTTCAGATTCAATACAAGATGAAAATGTTGCAGCCACAGATGGACATCATCCAAGTTTGCAGTCTGCAGGATCTCTGCAGACGAGAAAGTTGATTGATCTTTAGGTTGTCAAGTCTCAAGTATCTTTGGCAGGACACGAAGACAAGAAGAAGACAAGAAGAAGGGCACTCTTTTGTCAGTTTCTTGACAATAAGAGCCAGACAAACCAGTTAATAAGCTGTATGTTTTTGTTATCTGAACTGTTCTATTGATAAATACCATATCAGGGTTCAGGTTCTAGTTTTGGGGTGATTTTTTTATGTTCTTTAATTTATATTTATTGTTTTTCTCCAACCGGTTAACATTAAAGTCACCGTATAATATTGTTTCAAACTTTTTCATTATATAAGTCGTCATATCATAGTTCATCATAAAAAGAAACACCATTTACCGTCATAACTGATGGTTATGAAGAGCAAAAACATTCTAAAGTGAAAGAATTACATTTAGGTCTGAACATTCCTGAGGGGTGTTGAACTCTTTCTCTATATTTTCACTTCTCTTTGATAAGAATCACTATAAAAACACTCCCCCACCTTCACTTAGAAGTCTATCTTTTTTTAACTATACATAACAAGGGATGCCTATCATGTTTGTTGGTACATGTCTGTGGAGCCAGGTTTCGGTCAAGCAAAGATAGTCCAGGTTTGAATCAGACAGTAGAGTATAAATCTGATATCCTTTAGAATAAATATTGATTGATGCTCTAGATATGTTCACCAAGAATGCCTTTTGGTTGAGATTTAAAGTCTCATAACACGTTGGCATGATTAACATGATTAACAAACCAGATGCTGTTTTTGCACTGTTTTTCCTGACCCCGTTTCTTGGAGCGCAGCAGGTCCCTCGCCATGCATTCTCCAGTGACCTCAAGCAGATCCTGGCCCAGATCCGGCCTCATTGCAAACAGGTGAGCTCTTCTCCAATCATACCTCGCACGGTTTCCGATGCAGTCACCGATGCCTGCCCAGGTTGATCAGATCCTTCATTGGTTGGACATTCGGCACTTATGCTGGGGTGGAGCCGTCTGTTTGTTCAGTCACTGGTGGTCCAGGATTGAGATGTATATCACCAGCTAATAGAAGTAAGACTAGTAAATTCTTAGCATGCTGTGTTGAGAGCTATGTAGAGGTTTCTGGCTGGGATGTTGTTTTCATCAGAATGAAGGTGAGTACCACAGGGTAGTGGTTGTAGGTGAAGAACTAAAAAAGTTGCCTTTCTTTGAGGTGACAAGGAAGTATGCAACACCACCAGAGCGAGACTGAAAGCTGGCATAAGGAGGCAAAGAGTGACCTCAACACCAAGGACATGTGGCAGGTGATCCAGACGACCATTACAGCTGGATTAAAGCAGGAGTAGCTCCATCATGTATGAGGATGAGTTGCTGGATGAGCTTAAGAGGTTATACAATACAATTAACATTAAAAATCTGGTTTTGAGCATCAACTTTGCTGCCCACACCTCACAAAGTCTGCCTTCCCTCATCTTACTGTCTGAACACAGTTGCCCTGATCCAGGATGTTGTGGTGGAGTCAGGTCTCTGCAAAGATGAGGGCACAGTGATCTCTGGGTTAGTTACTGTTCCTCGGTAAGTCTGAGCCTTACTTTGTTTATTTATTTTAAACAGGGCTAGGCACAAGGCTCTCTTCCCCCTGTTCCTAGGGTGGTCACACGGCTTGTAATGGTGTTTGGTGTTGCGGATCCGGGACATGGAGACCTGAACAGTAGATGTTGCAGTCAGTGATCATCCATTTAATACAGTCCCTGCACTTCCTTTACCGACGTTGATGAGTGTTAGTCTGTCAAAGGTGTGTTTCTGAACAAAGAACAACAAACATGTGGCAAAGTTCTAGGGAGCTCGTTTTCCTTCCAGCCAGTCTACCAACCTGTCTTGATTTGCTTTGGTAAGCAGCCAGCAAGAAAAAAAATTCTGAACAGTAGAAAACACCCTCAGAGTACTCTAAAATTCATCTCCTACTTTCTGCAAATATTTGTTTAAGTTAACTTGGCGTGTACGGCTGAATGCCTTCGACGTGTGGAGTTAATTTTTCTCCCGAGGAGGAATTTTGTCTAATTACAGAAGATTTCTCCAGGAGGTGTTATTATGTCTGTTTGTGTGTTGGCAAGACGTCTCACTTTAAACAGACTCAGTTTGGTGAACATGAAGGACCAGTGTGTTTTAGTGTTGATCTGGGATTTCACCCAGATCAACACTAAAATTTCATGTTACATAACATTACCGATATTTACAGTAAATAAACAGCAAGTTGTTTAGCGCTGGAAGGGACTTTCACTTTCCGAGTCTGGTTTGAAAAATGCTAATTTCTCCCTTTCTCACATTAAAAATATATATTTCTTAATTTTTTTTGCACTTATACAGAAGGCTATAAATAATTCAAAACACAAATAAGAATTTCATAAACCATCAACTGCAAAAATAGTAAATAATAAGTACTTATATACGCCTTTCTAGTCCTCCAAACACTCAAGGTGCTTTTACACTACATATCTCATTCACACACATTCATAGGTGCCAACTGCTCATCGGTTTGGGAGTTAATCACACACTTGGCCCAAGGACACTTTGACATGCAGACTAAAGGAGCTCCGGATTGAACCACCGATCATCTGATCAGCGAACAACCTGCTCTCGAGCCACAGCTGCCCCATAATGAAGGACGCGTGTAAGGTGTTCTGTCATGGGTAAAAAATTTATTTTAAAAATGGTTGAAAGAGTTTTGGTGTGACGGTAGCTCAGTAGTTAGTTGGCTTTGGAACCAGGGGGACGGGTTCAAGTTAAGTTGAGAAAAACTTGCCTTCCAAACAAAGTGAGGGTGGAATAGCAACAAAGGAAGTATGCAATAAATTACTAACAGGTTAGATATCAGTCAATTGCTCATAAAAAAAATAAATAAATTAGCTTAGCTTAGGACATTTCTGGGGTGTCCTTGAGCAACGCACTGAACCTCTAACTCCAATCTCTCAAACAGGTGTAAAAATTGTCAGCTGTTTTTTGTGTTGTTATTGAAATTGCCTCTCTCTTCTTGCATACTTATACATAGAATTTGTACTTTGGCTTAACTCAAACTCAAACTTTGTTTGTTTATATAGCATCTTCATGCAAATATATAATATCTTCATGCAAACATGCAGTCCAACTTGCTCCTACGAAGTAAAAACAGAAATAAATAGACAACAATGAGAATAATTTTTGCAAACATGAATATGTAAAAACACTAAATATATATAAATAAACACATGGGATAAAAGAGTTTAAGTCTTAAGGATTTGGCAGAGTCCAAAACAAAACTATAGATTTCACGTATAATTGCAGCATTGTATAATTTCGTCTCATATTTTTTCTCTGCCTCGCAGTCATAAATCAAACCTGCCACAACTCAAAACAACTCGACCTTTCTTTTCTGGTAAACCACTCTTCACCTGATTTGCCAGTGAGGTCTGAAATGCGGTAATCAGTAATTAGTGTCAAGCCTCCTCTTGTGGTTTTTTAATAAGGTGCATCGGGTTCATCATTTGTCAACAATAGATCAATTATGAACTCACCTTTTACGATCGCACGACCGACTCCTCCCTGTTATTTTTAATCACGGGGCACAATAACAACTGAAGAACAACAGATACTTTATGTGTGTGTGTGTGTGTGTGTGTGTGTGTGTGTGTGTGTGTGTGTGTGTGTGTGTGTGTGTGTGTGTGTTTGCGTGCACGATTGCATTCTTTATCAGGGTGGATTGATTTCCTTTCAGGTTGATTTCATGCCTCAAAGATATTTTAAATACCACCATGAAGCAAACTCTCAATGATAAGCCAGACTGCTCCAATTCTCCCAGTACAGGTGGACTGGGAATACGTAGACGCCAGAGGAATTTTGGAGCGTTTTCGAGAGGTGTAGCCTGTGAAAAAAAGCAGACGTGAACAATTACTGTGTTTGTTCTTACAGCGTTATGTGTGTGGTTACACCATACTACCCGTCTGCCTGTGGTGGATATAGAGACAGAGAGTGATTGTTCCCCAGGGAGACGACTATAACATAGCTCAGAGTGAGAGTCACCTGCCGTTATTACACAAACACACACAGTATTCACCCGATGTTACGCGGGAAAACAGAGATCACATTAAAGGTAGATCATAATCTCACTTTCTCACACATATATTTTATGGTAGCCACTTTTATAGAAGCCAAAGCTCCACGCAGCTGCTTCTCATCTGCCAGATAACACTGGAAATCATCCAGAGATTCATTATGTCTATCTGCACACAGTTGCAGATATCTCACACAAACGTTTCTGTCTTCTTCTTGTATTTCTGATAACTCGGGGTGTCGCCTGGCGTTAAAATACAGAAGCATCGATGCAGGCTTGTCACATTTAATATGATTCATTGTAGTAAGCTTTATCAGTCTGGAATCAAATCGCAATTAAAAATGTAGTGACTGGTGGAGCACAAAGAGAAAGGTGTGTCTGCAGTTCATAATCAATTGTGTTATTGTGAAATGGAAAATTTTACATAATGAGCTGGAAAGAAAATACGTCAGTCCGTCAGCTGTGCAGTGACTCTTTGTGATGGGAAAATTAAAAATAAATACATTAACGTTAACATATGAGAGTCTGCACGCGTGACAATGAACAGTGAAGGCTGCGAGGGAGTGGCAGGCAGGGAGGTTACCTTTCCAAACCACTGTGCAGTGTGCCAGAACATCCTTAATGTCAGTGTATGTGTGTGTGTGTGTGTGTGTGTGTGTGTGTGTGTGTGTGTGTGTGTGTGTTTTGCCAGCAGCGTGCCCCCTCAGGGAAGGTTCGCCTGAGTGATGATTATGGTTTATCTTTTATAGCTCTGTCTGAGCACGCCTCTGTGGCCCACAGGTCACACCCTTGACAGAAGGATTATGTGTGGCCACCGCGTCTACGCCACAGACTGTATAAAACATGGACGTAGTCTCCGTGAAGTCACCCGCATGTTTCTGTTTCAGCGCAGCTGTGAAGCTGATAGCGTGGTGGCTCTGGGTGCTGCCATCTTGTCAGCACACTAATAAGGTTGTAAACATGTTTATTTCTGCTGTGAAATAGATATTTTAACATGGGCACTTATGGAGACTGACTCGTTCTGTAGCCAGCCTCAAGTGGACGTTTGAGGAACTGCAGTTTTTGGCACTTCTGCATCGTGTTGAACAGAAGCACCTGTCTTCCTGGCTGAACTCACTGAACTCGCTGAAGTTTTATTTAGCTTAAAGCATCGCTGTGCCTACATTAGTCGCAGCCTGAGGTGGTACACACATTCTTCACTCAGGTAGAAATACAGATACTGTATGTAAATACTACTCTAGTTTTTAACTCCAGTAAAAGTAAAAGTACTGATTCAACTTTGTTTGGGCAAAGTTATCTGACACTTCAAATATGATCGCGTCTCCTGCTCCTGTCTCTTTCATGTTGTTGCTGTCATCTTTTACAATGTTTCCGTCATGTTATATTTGTTATGCGTGATGTGCACCGCACCTGAATGATAAAAAAAGAAATTAAATTCCCCTCAAATGCATTAAAAAAAGATAAAAACTCAAGTAAAGTACAGATACTTGGAAATCTTAAGTACAGTAATGTTCAGTGAGTATTTGTAGTTTGTTAGTTCACACCTCTGAAGCCCAATGGCTGCATGTCGGAGAGAATAATTCTTCAGTGCAAACATATTTCAGTGAGTTGGCGTTAATCTGTAAGGTGTCTCTCCATCACAAAGAGAGAAGTGAGCAGATTGGATGAGCAGCTGTCAGTTATTTTACATTATACATGCGCATATTGTTATTGTAGCGACTAAATCCAATGTTTCAGTATCTCATAAATGTTTAATTGATGTTCTGTGTGATAAATCCACACTACATTATAATATATTATATCATGTACCATATAATGGAATGATGTGGAATGCATGAATTGCTTAAGAGTTTGAAGCATTGTTGTAAATAAATGTTACCTCTTTTATTTTTCTGTAAATTTTATTTTATACATATTTTGTATTTGTTTGTTTGTCTGTTTTTGTTTTTTTTTCTTTTACATTTTGTCTTGTGCTGTATTATATGTCGGACCCCAGGAAGAATAGCTGCAGTTCTGCTGCAGCTAATGGGGATCCAAATAAAACAATCAAACAATAAACAACGTGCCAAAGTGATTACATAAACACATACAACAGGTACAACGAACAGCAAGAGGCACAAATCCAAGATTTGATGTTGATTTATTCAGCTTCTCGAGAGTGATGAAAGTTCTCATCAACTACGTGTTTATAGAGCAGTGTCATGCTGTTTATGGAAAGATACAACTTAATGAGTTTAGACTCTAAAGTATTCTGTTGTGGTTTTGTGGCTTTTAATGCTGCTACTGCTTACTAAAGTAATAAAATTATGAAATTTTTAGGGACTTGATTACACTACAGTTCATTGGACAATGAAATCAAACTAAAGCTGCTCCACCGTGATGAGATTTTATTTATTCAAATACCTCAAATGCGCCATCATGACAGCATTTGACAGCTCAGTTAATCAACTGCAGGTGTGTTGCTGGCTCTTAGCGACCTCGCCGTGTTTAGTTTGTTTGTAACCTTGGATCAGCTGTGAAGCTGTTGTCGGTCGCCCTGCACTGAGATACGAAGATGTAATGGCTCGATGATTTTGAGAAATTATTCACAGCCAAAATCGGGTAACTGGTTCCAGTGAAATCTTACCTGGCATCAGTCTTCGCCTCCACAGAACTATGTTTCCCCCTCACCTACTTCTTTGGTATTGCTCATTGTTGGCATCGGTTAGCTTTCTATCACCACTGCCTTCACACCACTTTGTTCTCTTATTGTATTTAATTAGGCAGCATGCATAGAAATACCTAAAGCCTAAATCTGTCTTTCTTCTTGTGTTGTTGTTGTGAATCTGATGGTAACACACTTGGATGGTCTGGGCGTCTCTGACAGCAGATAACAAAGACTTTGTTGTGACTTCACTGACTGATCCATCTCTGAGGGCAACAGCAACAGTCAGCCAGTCAGTGCAGCAGTTGGTGGTAAATATGTCTTTTGTTTCCTTAAACATCCTCAAACTAAGAGGAACCACTGAACCATTTCAGTCCTGTGCAAACAGAATTTAATCCAGGAGATGCAGGAGAGCACTGAAGTGTGCATGTGATACTTTCATAGGTAGGGTGTCACCTCCCTGGGGGCAGGCAGTGTTTGAGTTTGACCCAGCCCAGTGCTGGTGCTGCTGTTTCATGTATGAACAAACTTCTCTTCTTTATGTTGAGTTCAGCTAATGTAGGTTAAGACAGGTTTTTAACTTCATAAAGTTAATCTTTTCTTAATATTTGGAATAGTAAGTTAACAATAAAAGGCATAAAAGCAAGGAAACTACAAGGATACACAGAATTTAACTATAAAACAGTAAAACTAAAATTAAAAAAGACAAATTAAATGACCAAGAAACGTAAAAACAACCAGGAAACTGCAGGCGCATCTTGTCTTATAATTCTCCAATACAACTCAGAGCATGATTGTACGAAGCTGTAAAAGTTATCAACAAAATCTTAAAACTCAAGAGAGCAAGACGGTGCTTTTTTTTTTTTTTTAAAGATATTTTTTGGGGCCTTTTCAACCGTTATTGTATAGAGACAGCTGAAGAGTGACAGGAATGTGGGGAGAGAGAGAGAGAGATGGGGAATGACATGCAGCAAAGGGCCGCGGGTCGGGTTCAAACCCTGGGCCGCTGCGGCAAGGACTGAGCCTTCGTACACGGGGCGGATGCTCTACCAAGTGAGCTAACCGACACCCCGCAAGACGGTGCATTTTAAGTTGATCACTATCATGCTTGCTTTAGCTATTTAGCCATAATGCTAGTTGAAGAAAAATCTGATTACACTCACCCTGAGTCGTTATTTATGAATCACTGTCACCTCACCCACGGGTTTCTGAAGAGCTGATGTTGGTAGTTTGATGTTGTTTCTTCCACCTCAGCTAATCTATAGAGCTAATCATCAGCGGATCTGAGGCGGTTTAAATGACGCCTGGTTGCTTAAACAAGCTACCTGTAATAGCACCCACCTGTCAATCAAAGCACCCACACTGCTAATTCTGCATAACTTTAAGCCTTAATATAATTTGAACAGTTCTATAAAAATTCACCCTTAGTACAGTTGTCATGAACGGGGAAATTAGCTATAGAGACCAAAACTGTTTTTTGTACCAGGCTGTAAACATGTTTATTTCTGCTGTGAAGTTGGACATTTGAACATGGGGACTTATGGAGACTGACTCACTTCTGGAGCCAGGCTCAAGTAGACGTTTGAGGAACTGCAGTTTTCGGCACTTCCGCATAGCTTTCACTTTACGGCCACGGAGGTTGCCGCTTGGTTTGGATGCTTTTATCGTGGATTATCGACATACTTGTCTGTGATTTGCCCGATTACAAACTGCTTCACATGACACAGCAAATGACCAATTACCAACAAACTTTATCAGATCTAATCAAACAAAGTAGATCTTTGGTGTAATAAATAAAACAATTCTGCTGATTTAAGGTAAAAGAAATAAAAAGACAATGCAGCCCTCCACTGACACCATTAAACCATCATCATCATCGTCATCGTCATCATCATCAATATGAAAACTTTAATTCTGTGTCACAATAAGTCATCGAATGTAACTTGATTCATTCCACCATCTTTGATTTTTTTTATCTCACAGTGAGTCTCCTTTATCTCGTGCAGAATGACTTTCATACTCCAAAACATTTTAACCGTGACGTGATGATGATGATGATGATGATGATGATGATGATGATGATGGTGATGGTGCTCTAATCACAGTTGGTTTGAAACTGTTATCTCTGACTTGGGACTTCAAGGCTGCTTAAGTCATGAGTCAGTATCGCCTGTGTACGTGAACATACATGTACATGAACTCTGAATTGAGCCTGAATCCATTATTTAAAGTTAATTTGCTGAAAAGTCACGGTGCTGTCTTTCAACATTCCTGCACTTCATCCAGGAACACATAGTTTCATGTCCATTTGTCAAGTCTGATAAAAAAGACAGCAACAATAGTCACAATCAGGATTATCCTGTTAAAAAGGTGTGTTGACTCTGTTACGTGCTTTGTGTCTGTTGTTTCTGTCTTGGATGAGACCTACTAAAGACTCTAGAGACAAAGAGGTATTAAGTGAAGTGAAAGAGAAAGAACTTCAGTGTCATAACAATGAATTTGCTGACAGGGCGTATGAATTTACAATAAACAAACGATCCAGGAAGATCCAGTTTGAGTAACACCTCAATGAATGCGGATTATGGAGGAGGCTTCACTGGAAAGTCATCATGAGGACAATCCTTTATTTATTTTTTTGGTGGTAACTGACTCGGTTAGATGGTGGTAAGAATCTGTGCTTCTTCCGTGTATTTGATTGGCTTATGCAACGCCTTGATGGATGATGTGACATTGTGTTGCAGCCAAAGGTTAAAACTTTTTAACCAGACAAACCTGCATTTTGGTTTTGTTTTGATTTTGTTCTTATCGACCCTGCATCTGCATCCCAACTGTGTCAACGGAGTGGATTCAAAATAACGAGCCAGAGTCCTTATCGCGTTGTGGGTGGATTTTGGTTCGCAAAGTATAAGTATAAGGCACAGTGTACGTAGCATAGTGGATTTATTTGGAAAGTTCATGTTTTTAGAGCTGATGAATCGATTAACAGAAAAATGCAACTGTTCTGATAAGAGGTTAATGCAACGACCTGCAAAAATGCCAGAAATTCTCCAATTCCACCTTCTGAATTGTCTGAATTTGATGTGTTCTTTGTCTTTTTTTCATAGTAAACTGAATATTTTTGGCTTTTAGACTGTTGGACTCACAAAACAAGATGTTTGATGACGCCATCTTAAGAACATGCGAATGAAAGTTAATCGATGAATCAAGATAACAATCGTCGGTTGCAGCCCGTGTTTTTTGTGTGTGAATGCGCTCTGCTAGAATGAAGTTCACTCACATGTGGGCTGTTGGAGGATCTTTGCATTCAGTGTTTTGGATTTATTATTGTACTTTACTTCTGCTAGTTTGGTTTATTCAGTGAAACAATAAATAACAACATTCTCTCACACCCACACAGCCAGGCCTCCTGTTTTTCACCTCCTCTGCCCTCAGGGACAGATTTTAGTATTTGCATTGTGTCTGTATAGAAGGTTGTCTGTGTGCATGTGTCTACAGTACCTGTCTGTGTGTGTGTGTGTGTGTGTGTGTGTGTGTGTGTGTGTGTGTGGTAGCAGAGGGAGGAGCGCAGTTTGTAAATGTCAAGTTTGGCTGCAGGTGAAGGCGGTGGCTGTACACAGAAACACACACACACACACACACACACACATTTTACATTAGCAACAGTGACTAAGTGTAGATCTCTATTTTTACTAATTTTGAAAAAAAAGAAAAAACATAAAATAAAAACATGATATGATATTAAAGGTATTTCTTTAATAATATTTAACGTTTCTTTGATT
Source organism: Argyrosomus regius (assembly GCA_946959425.1). NCBI lineage: Eukaryota > Metazoa > Chordata > Actinopteri > Sciaenidae > Argyrosomus > Argyrosomus regius. The sequence goes on from OX336883.1 coordinate 4,498,189, forward strand.
TATTTCCAAGAGGGCATCCATCAAAGAAAATCGACTTGATTAAATATAAAGTTTAATTATGTCTTTAAAAAATATTGTTATATTGCTAAATTCAAATTAGGATGCCCCCTGGGCGCCTTCCTTTGGAGGCTGTCCTGGGCACGTCCAACTGGGAGGAGACCCTGGGGCAGACCGGGAACCTGCTGGAGGGACTAAATAGCCCGTATAGCCTGGGAACGCCTCAGGGATCCTCCAGGAGGAGCTGGAATGTGTTGCTGTGGAGAAAGACGTCTGGAACGCCCTGCTAAACCTGCTGCCACCACAACCCAACCCCAGATAAATGGAAGGAAATGGATGGGTGAACATAAATATCTCCCTGTGACACAAACATTGTAATAATAATCACAACTTTAATTTAGAATATAAAAAACTTACATGCAATTAACTTTTATTCATTTATATAGTGGCAAATCATAACAGAAGTTATCTTGTGACACTTTCCATATAGAGCAGGTCTGGACTGTACTCTTATTCCCACCATGAGCAAACACCTGGCAGCAGTGGCGAGGAAAAACTTCCTTTAGGAAGCAGAAACCTCGAGCAGAACTCGGGTCATGGTGGACGGACATCTACCAGGACTGGTTGAGTTTAGAGAGAGATAAAGATGCACAACAGCAACTATAATTTTAATGGGTACATGACTAATTGTAGTAATAATGATAATAATAATATTTGTAGTGGTCATCATGCATGCCCATAATATCATACACTTATCAAGAACTAGTGCATCAGAAAATATATATTGCATGTATTTATATATTTATATAAAAATAACTAATCTTTTTTTTTGTCTGCTGACTCACTGAATAATATCTTAATTCTCTGAGTCAGGATAAAAACCTTTCCCCAGTATGAGGGTGTGTTTTGAATCATGCTCGGACTGGAGTTTGTTCTGGTGGTTTCAACATCTTTCAGTTCGGCTCACACAAAAATCACACACAGTTTAAACACAACAACACACCTACACACACACACACCTACACACACACACACCTGCACACGCACACACACACACACACACACTTTCTGCTTTCTGTTTTAATTCACTGGAAAGGTTTGTTGCTGTTCCAGTGATTAGTCAACTTTACAGCTTAGTCAATCAAGAGGAATAATTCTTAGTGACAGAAATAAAACTCACAGATTAGAACAATTAAATAATTATGACTAATTAGACAGTGTGAGTAATTGGTCAACAAGTCATTATTGTGTTAATAGTTTTAGTTACATAGGACTAGAAAGGTTTTCGTTGGTATGTTTGGCACATGACAATAGAAGGTGTGGCTGTGGAGGACTTTATAAGACGTTCCAAACCATAGATGTGTTACCACAAGGAGGTTTTGTTGATTTTTCTTGACACTAATGAGTAACGAAACCAACGGTGATACTCTCAGCTTCCATCTTGTGCCACCATTCAATCCAGTCATTTGTTTTATATGGCTTAATAATGTCAAAAACGAATGGCACCTGTTTTAGTGCTCTGACATCAAAACAAACTGACTCTGAGGAGTTCTTCAGTACGTAGAGTGTTCACACTAGAGAAGTCACAAGATTAAGGCAAACCCAAGTGGCAACCTCCGTGGGTGTGAAGTGAAGTCATGTGGGAGTGCCAAAAACGTCCACCTGAGTCAGTCTCCATAAGTCCCCATGTTAAAATGTCCAACTTCACAGCAGAAATAAACATGTTTACAGCCTGGTACAAAAAACAGTTTTGGTCTCTATAGCTAATTTCTCCGTTCTCCGACAACTGTACTGAGGGTGAATTTTTAAAGAACTCACCTGTTCAAATTATATTAAGACTTAAAGTTATGCAGAATTAAGAGTGTGGACGCTTTGATTGACAGATGGGTGCCGTTACAGGTGGCTTGTTTAAGCAACCAGGCTTCATTCAGCCTGCTTCAGCTCCACCAACAATCCATGTCTTTGTCCATTTTTAGATCAGCCGGGAGGCAGCAGAGTCCGCACAGTCTATGGTCAAACAAGTGAACATGCACACTAAATACGGTCGATTTTTGAGCGTGCTGTCGAGCGGACGCTATTCTCCCAGAATGCATATTCACAAAGAAAATAGAGGAGCTGCTAACAGCTCCAAAAATATAGAAGAAAAACATTTTGCTGTCCTTTTATGTTTGATTGGAGCAGCTTTCCAAAGAAAATACATCATATTGTATAAGAACCTCTTAGTATAAACAACTAAAACAATATGCAGTGATTAGTATGTAGGTCATACTGTATATAATTAGCTTGGATAATTATATACATTTAGGATTTAGGACAGTCTTTATTTAATTTTCCTCCGGCTGTTTTGTCGCATTTCCTCCTGTTTGGTAATATCCTGACCTCAAACGTTGTTGGTCACACCCATGTGGTTTGTTCTTGTGTGATATACTGATACTGGCACAGAGGTCTACTAGGAGCTCATCTGAGGACAAAATAGTTGTGTCTCTTCTGGCTCATATTAATTTCCCAGATTATCTTATCACACAAATCCACAGGATGTTGTCAGGTCATGTGGCTCTGACCTTTGCTCAGCCTATTATTAGTTGCTGTTAATAGATGATCCAGAGACTGAGACTACTCTGCAGTTTTCTAGGATATGAATTCATCTCTTGGCCTTAACCTCATTCTTTACTCTGAGCTCTGCAGTGTACGACCTGGACTCGGGGCAGCAGCTTTCACTGAAGACACAGAGGTCATGTTCTCAGTATTTTTTTACTGGGAATTCGGGGAATTCGGGCGAAGGTTAGCAAACGGGAGGGTGGGGCAAAAGGGCAGGAGAGTTCGCATAAACACTAACATGTAATGAGTAGCACTGATATACTTTTCTTTTGGGGGGAAAGAGAGGGGGTAGACCATGCTGACATGGTGTACCATATTGAATGTCATGATTGGTTTTGAATAATAACAAGTAATGTCAGATAGCTAGTAGAAATGAATTAGTAATTTTCCCTATAGAAAACCGGCCATATTTACGTATAGTTCGACTGCTATCTGATCCTAAAAAAACCTTCTTTAAGTGGCGATAACCAATACAAGCTTGATTTACTTTTGTGTGCGTTTGTGAGCTGATGAACTCTGATGAGCTCGATGTGCTGAAAAGTTAAAGCTCTTCCCATTTAAAGGTTTAGCCAGTGGGCGCTAACTCTGCATTGTACTCACGTGCTAGCTCATGCATGTCAACACAGCAAGAGCAAGAGAGCAAAGCAGAGAAATTAACAATCCAGGGTGCGGGAGGGATGCTAGTGTGAAATTTTCTGGCTTGAATCCCAAAGTTTTCAAATTTTTGCAGCGTTTCTACAGAAGCACCAGTCGTTCCTCATCGTACAAATATGTAGCGCATGACGGGAGGCAAAAAGAAAACACAAGAAAAGAAGAATGTGGCTGCAGAAAGCTCATCAGCAGCATCACATCACAATAGGTGTCAACAAAGAGCAGGTGATGCTGTAGTTTTTTTTCCAGAGAAAATACCAACCGAGCTGACTGTACTGGGCGTTTGTTGTTCTTGTCAAACTGATATGTATCTACAGACGAGCATCTGAATTTGATGCTTTGCTTTTGATCATTATAACCGAAAGCAAAGATCAAGAAAGTAAGATTCGATATTTTTTATTTTTTTTGTCTCCAAATGGTGACAAAACTTTGGAAAGATGGCCAGATGTTTGCATTGAGAGTTTGCACGTAAGCGAAACTCTCAATGCAAACACATAACACAATTACCAACCAACAGATCTCAGTAGGGGAGACCGGGGATGGTTGTAACAAAGGGATAGTTGTAACGCTCTCAGTTTGACCAATCAGAAACAAGCTGGGTGATTTCATTAATACAGTCACTGGTGAAGCCTCATGTGTCTGAGTTGAAAACTGTCTGTTCTGGAGCCAAAAAATTATTTTTCAGGTAAGAAAGTAAAAATTTCCATCACAACTATTTTTTGCATAGTGTCCATCGTGTTGTAGATACAGTTGTTTCACTTACATAAGCTCAAGTAGTAGTTTCTCTAGTTTAATTTGATGTGTTGCATTATCGCTAGCTTTGAAGCTAAATGCTAAAAATGGTTAGCTTTTTAATGGCTGCCTGGCATGGGGAGGGTTGTAACTGTTCTGAAAAAGTGTTACAACCTTCCCCTTATGTTGACATACTTAAGATATAAATAAGTATTTAGTGCAGCTTTGCACCATACTGTTCAAAAGTGGTTTGTGCCACAAAGATTCAAGTGTTCTAATACTTTTTCACATTAACCTGTTTCAGGTCATCATTATTTTTGTATTCTGACAAGTTTATGTTTCCTTCTTTATTATTCATTAAAGTGCTTGCATACATTTTAAGTGTGGATCTTTTTTTAAGTATAATAATTTAATTGTTACATCCATCCTCAAGTAGTGTTACAATTCACCCCGGTATTGGGGTAGGTTGTAACAACATACCTCTTTGTATTTGACATTAATTTACATAATCTGTGATGGTGTAGTAGAAGTCCAAGTGTATGTCATTTACAGCAGACAAATATGGGTACCACATGTCAAAGTTTGAGATCTCTAGCACCAACAACCACTGAGTTACACTTGCTCAAACAAAAAGTGTTACTATCATCCCCGGTCTCCCCTACAGTACAGACATGGATGCAAATTTCTTTAGAAGAAGGCAGGGTGTGTGTATGTCGTCTACCTGATACGTTGAGTCTGAATTTGACTTGATCAAGATCAAGATCAAGACATGAAAGGTCAACTCTGTGTCATATGTCATGGCAGTGACTTATATGAAATCTCAAGTCAGACATGAAATACTGTTCCACCCAATCCCACAGATGAAGTTATGAAACAGACTTGGGTGGCCAAAAGTACAGAACGTTTTGAGGAGTTGACACCTGGTTACACAACGTAAATTCGTACTTATTATTCCAGTTCACACTGTAAAGTGGAGGCAGGTAGAGCCTGAACCACAGTAACAGTGACTTATCCGGGGCCGACCATCCTTCAAAGTCAGACATCACCACGTCTCATGCTCCACTTCACATGTAGATGGAGTTAACTAAGCCCAAGCGGATGTGTGTTCAAACTTGAAAGGCTTATACCTACACGAGTATCAAAACCATCCATGAAATAACACCTGTCACATCATCACTGTCCTGTTTCCAGGAAAGCTCAGATGGCACTTTATTGACAGATGCCAGTGTGTGTGAGAGAGGTTAGGACTCTGCCTCGCCCAACCTTTTGTTTCACAAAAATAGGCAGCAGGATTTGTAATCCTGTGCTCTTTGAATTTTTCCACATGTGTTAAGGAATTGAGAAATACCCACGTGTATGTGACTAAAGCAGGAATAGAGACCTGAGGCATAAAAATGTTTCTCAGGATGAGCGGGGTTAGTACATCTCCATAAAAACAAACAGGAATATTAAAGAATGCATAAAATGGATTACAAGCAGAAGTTATAGTGATTATATAAAATAGATGATAAAAGCAGCAAATTCTCAGCGGGAAGCAGCTGTTGGGAAATGTTTGACTTACCTACAGTAGCAGTGCTACACAATTTGCCATGGTCCTGTGCCAAAGATATAAAAAAGGAGGAAGTGTTCACTGGAATTACGTTTGAGGCGTCCTGATGAAAGATTGCAATGGACATCTGCCAGACGATGAGTCAACAAGTTCAACTACGGAATAAAACTGTATCACTGTGTCGAACAGTACGTTGTAGATGGAAGTAAAAATACATGAGAAAACACGGGGGGGGGAGGATAATTAAGAGGAGAAGAAGAGTCCTGATTCAGTTTGTCATCAGTTTAACCCTTCGTTACGTCAGTTTCGATGCACGTATTGCTTTTCGAGCATGAGAGTGCAGAAAGTCACAAACTCACTGCAATACAGCCCTGAAAAATCATTGGCTTACCTATGTTTTATCAAGTCCACCTCATGGAGGTATTTCACCAACTCCTGAGATGAATTGGATGGCAATCAGAGGGAACTTGTGCATTTAATATGCTCTAAAAATCCCACTGTAGATGACCTGTTTAGCACCAAACAGCCGACAAGACACAGTAAGCAACTAGCCGGCGAACATAGCAGAGCATTCAGCAGTTAAAGAGGAGTTGGTAAAGGCACATTCATTCATCAGGTGGCCAGAAACCATGCCTACAAATGAAAGATCATTTTGTCTTCTCGATTTATAAACAAACAACCGTTTGCCAACAAGTTTAACGAGTTTGACGTATGGCCCTAAGTGACCAAGAAATTCAGTCACTGCAGCTTTAAGCTGTGTTTTTTGTTTTGTTTTGGATTATGATGATTAACGCAACACAACGGTGGTGGAATATAACTAAGTCAATTTACTCATGTATTTCCTTTTTTTTGATTGTTTAGTTTACACTCGCCTGCCAATCAAAGTTATTCAACCTGATATGTTGCTAAGAAGATTAGCTCATCTCGGGTTACTTTGTGTTTTTTTCAGGTTCGCTTCAACGGTAAAATTCACAGGAAATCTAAAACAATGATGGAAAAGCTCCAAATGGGAGTCGGGTGTTGATTCACAGTGGGCTCACTGGTAGTACAAACTCTTTCACTTCACAGGGAGTCTTTTGATTCAGTGTTAATACAGCTTAATGGATCTTTAAGAGTCTGAAGTATATATATAAATATAACTTTGTTTGAGATGTCCTCAATCTTTATCCAGTCAGAGACATTTTCTGTGCCAATGTGTGAAAAATGTTGTTGTTATATAATGTTTCACTCTTTGCTCTATAATTGTCTCTCCCTCCCTGTAACAGCAATGAAGTTCCTTGTGGGAAAGAGCTTGTTGTTTGACACACCCTCTTCCTTCTACACACACACACACACACACACACACACACACACACACACACACACACACAGGAACAAGTTCACACACTCGTGCACACCACTTACTGTAAACCACTTATGTTTGATAGCATGTTTTTTTATGACCACGGCACTGAATGCAGCAGTGGAATGTAAATGAAACATTAGGATTATGATTGTTGCAGAATCAGATTTTTACAAAACATTCACACACTTTACACCTGAACAGTGTGACGCATCTACCTTTATGATGCCTGTAATGTTCAGTTTTGTTGACACTGACATAAACATGTTAATAAAATTAGATGTTTTAGCGCTGAGGTCGTAGTTACTCGTGGTGTTTGTATGTTTGTATGTATAAAGGGAGGACAAAAACACTTCTGAATAATAAAATTTGTCCAGTATAACACCAGCTTTAACTATGACACCAGTAAAACATTTATAATATATATAATATTTATATAATTCACTAAAACATTTCCAAAAATATCACAAAAAACTGAACATTGTGAGCTTTGTAAAGGTAGATGTTATGACAGGGCTGTTGTATTAGATTACATTAGATTTAATGGGTGTACCTAAAGTGTATTGTGGTTTATTAATTATAATTTAATACAAATTAATACAGTTTATTCTATACTTGCTCACTGTGTTGTTATAAATTTCACCACTGTCACTCCTCCTTGTAATTTTTTCTTTAATGGCCTTTGATCGTTTCTATTTTGAAACCTATTCTTATATTATTTCCGTCCTTGTGCTGCTGAAACGACCACATTTCCCCTCAAGGGATCAATAAAGGTTTATCTTATCTCAAAAAATATGAGGTCATCTTATAAGGTACAGTATCTTAAAAGGTCCAGTGTGTCGGATTCAGCCAGCTGTATATGCAGAATAGTAGTCCAAACACTGGCTCTGGATTTTTCACAGATTTTGCAGCCACTGTAGCTTCTTCTTCACTCTAAGAAGGAGTTGGTGAAACAAAGGGTTGCAATCAGCAACTACATTGTTAGATGCCACTAAATCCTACGCACTGGTTCTTATATACCCAGTATATAGCCACCCAAAGGTAACTAAACATCAGCCCTTTTCTCTTCTTAGCTTCCGCCGTCAACGTCCTCTTCGGTCATTATGTCCATAGAGGCTGCAAGCCCTGGTTAAATTGCCCAGCTCCGGTTCTGGCACAACACTGGCTCCACGTCAGCATTCCTGCAAAACCTCCTCTTCTTCCCGGTGGTCCAAAACGCCTGTGGTACAAACACTAACACTGAGCTCACAGTGCTAACAAACTGAGCTAACATGAGCTAACAGCAGCTACAGTTGGCACTTCACTGTCCATCAGGAAACTCTGTAAATTTACAGAGAGCTGAGGTTGAGAAAACCAGAAAACATTTTCTCCATAAAATATGATCCAGTTTCACCAAAATCAGTGAAGTAGTTGGTGGTGTGTGACTTCCCGCGAGAGAACAGATGTACTCACTCATTCACCTGATTACAAGTCAGCGTAACATCAAAAAGATCAAAATCTGTTATTTCATGAGAGGAGTAGTTGCTTCAAACATCAGCTCTTGAATGCAACATTCAGGTCAGGGTGCCAAATTTGGTACAAACCTACTTAAGATTTTAAAAAAGCATGAAACAAATATAACCTACATGTGCAGGTTCATTAATAACAGATTGTTCCTGTTGTCAAACGTTTGTCTCTGAAGTTGAAAAGAAAATTGCAACACACACAGACACACACACACGCACACACACATACACACGCACTGGAGCCGGACCACCCCGCCCCGGTCCCGCCCAGCGGCCCGACCCCATGGAGAACAGACAGACAGCGGATCATGTGACAGCAACCGTTTCTAAACGACAAAAACGGAGAGACACACACACATATACACTCACACACACCGAGGGAGAGAGAGAGAGAGAGAGAGAGAGAGAGAGGGAGAGTTTCGTAACTTCGGAAGTTTTGTGGAGCCATCGATCACTGGACCGTCTTGTTTTTGAGCCTGATGTCAGTGACACGGAGAGCTGAGCGTCGCCTGCGTCACTTTTTCACCGGACTTTTCTGACTGACACCAAATAAAAAGGAGATTTTTATTTTTATCCAAGCAAAATAAAGAATAAAGAAAAAAAAGGCAGCTGTGAATCTACCGACTGTCCTTCCAGGAATAGACTGAGTCCTCCATCCGAGAAGTAAGTCCAAAGTTCCTGCGGGGGGACGGTGCGTTTTTACGCGGTGACCCCGGCACACTGATCTGATTTCCTATCGGATGTTCTGCGGTGAAGCCTGTTAAATACTGCGTGGTCTTTTAATAAAAAAAAAAAGCTTAGCTGTGGTCTTATATGTTGTTGTGTTAAAGTTAAGTTTATTATAGGAAAGAGAAGAAGTCTGTAAATGTTTAGTTTAATTAGATCAAGCTGATTAATTAGTCTAATTACTTAAAGATGACAGTTTCTTGATTTTTTTCTTGGTGCATTTTCTCACATTTCATGCTGTTAAAAGGAGTTTAATTTGAGTTAAAATGTGTTGTCCTGATGACTAATGATCTGGCTGATAACTGATGTAACCCCACAGTAAGTAAGGCAGCAGAGACAATGCTATTTATAGCCTTTGGAGCCTTTTATAGACCAAAGTGTTTAATTAATTAAAATTAAAACAAAGTGGTTAAATGTGAGGCATGTGAGGGAGACGGAGAGAGACTCAGCTGTAGTGATGTGGCTCCGTCTGTGGTGTTGGTTCCTCTCTTTGTCAGTGTTGGTGACATTTAGTAACCTGTGGCCACATAATATGAGAGTTTAATCTGGTTTAAAGTGGTTAAGATGTTGGGATTAGCATATATATTAATATTGGTGTGATCAGATCATCCGCTGATGTGGAAATGTCAGTAAAAGAGTCAAGAAATCTGAGATTAATCAGTTTAAAATAGAGGAAAAAGGCAGAAAATCTGCAAAATGTCACAAATTTGAAGCTGTAATTTGAGATTATTTCCCATTTTTTTGCTTGATTAATCAGCTGATTCATTGATTATCAGAGTTGTTGCTGGTTTTTCTGTCATCCGACTGGTGATTGATTTGTGGCTTTCGGCTGTAGCTCTCACACTGACAGGCCCCGTCACTGAAATCTGAATCTGATGCTGATGTTTAATCCATGTGTGTGTGTTAGAGATGAAGCCTCAGTGTTGCTGCGCAGTGTCAGATCTGAGTGCACACATGTGACAGGTGTGTGTGTGTTTATGTGTGTGTAACCTTCAAACACTCATTCACACCTGAGTTTTTTTTGTCTTTGTCCTTTTTTACAATCCACATGTCTTTTCTCCGTGTCTCTCTCTCTGTGTCTGTGTGTGTTTCTCCGTCTCTGTCTCTCCCTGTTTCCTGTGCTTTGTTTCAAGGCTGAGGCTTGCGTCACACATTCCACTTGGCATATGAAGCCCTTATCCTGTTTAGAGCCTGGAGTGAGTGAGAGAGAAAGAGGGAGAAAGAAAGGGAGGAGAGAGGGATGTGGATGTGGGGGGTGGACGACGGGTGGAATGAGGGCGACCTCTCTCTCTCTCTTTCTCTCTTTCTCCCTCTCTTTGCCTCTTTGTCTTACTTTACACTTCTCTGGAAAAGTTTTTAAAAAGAGTTGAGAGCGAGAGTTGACCTTATTTAATTCTTAATTATTTATCTTTAAAAGCTGGCACACATTTATCCACACACGCCCCAAATACCCCACCCATCCCTACGCCTTTCTTTCTTTCTTTTTTTTTTTTTTTCCTGAATCAACACGCTGATGTTATCTGGTGGAACAAAATACGCAAGAGTGCGCGTGTGTGTGTGTGTGTGTGTGTGTGTGTGTGTGTGTGTGCACACACTCTTATACACACTGCTCAAAGGGCAGCATGTCCTAGGGAACATTAGGGCTAAACATTAAACTCCTGGATGCTGAATAGTTGGTGATTCTCCATTAGAAGTTAAGGGAATAAGGACACCGCCGTCCACGGACGACCATAAATGTAAAAGAAAAAAAAAAAGCTGTAACTCGTTACACAACTTCACATGCACACACACTGTTGCTGCTTTTAAACCACTGGATTGAGCCACTGTGACTGTGTAGCTCTCTCTTAGCGCCCTGGCCCCCTCCCCATGTTTGAGGTTCATTGAAGTTTTGTCATATTTTGGTCGAAACCCACTTCGTTTTCTTCCCCGTTTTCTGTCTCTGTCTTGTTCTTTCCACTTCCATTTTGACATAGTTTGGTCAGAGCGGCTGTTTTCTTTGCCCTTTCTCTCCTTCTATTCCCCCCCTCTCTCATTCTTCGGGTAGGGAGGTGTGTGTGCAGGGTAGAGAGGAGGAGGAGGAGGTGGTGGTGGTGGGGGCTCAGACAGGAAACCACAGGCCCCCTGCAGCAGCACCCCCCATTTGGCTTCACTCTTCTCCTCCTCCTCCTCCTCCTCCTCTTCGTCCGCCTCCTCCTTCTCTTCTTTACACCCCCCGACCCATCACGCAGTGTGGAAATAATAACAGTCAGACTAAACTCTGAGGGCTTCCGCTTCTCTCTCTCTTTTTCTCTCCCTGGCAGCTTCCCTCGTTCTCCCCTTCCCTCCGTCCTCAGTTGTCTGGAAAGCCTCAAAGCTTCGCTCCGTTTGACAAGTACTGCTGGAGGTGTGCACACATTGATTATGTGTGTGTGTGTGTGTGTGTGTCGTAGTCAGTGTCTGAGCCTTATGTCAACTCCGGTGTGTCTTTAAATGTGTGTTTGCATGTGTGTGTGTGATGATGGATCCTGTTTCCTCTCCCCTGTTGACGGCCCCCTCTGGCTCCCCCCAAGGTCTGCAGGCCTGCAGCCCCACAGTCTGTTGGAGAGGAGCGGAGAGGGGCTACGTGCCTGTGTGTGTGTGCATTTATATATGTGTGTGTGTGTGGGTGTTTGGGGGAGTATAAGGATGGGAGGAGTGGGTTAGGCAGCTCAGATGAGGGAATAGGAAGCCAAAATAAGAGGATAGGGGGGCCTTAAAGTGAGAGGAGTCAAAGTCCGAGCATATGAGGCGTCATTAAGGGAGTCAAGAGTAGGAAGTGAGGTAAGGGGTCAAAATTAGGGAGCAGGGAGGCACAGGAGGGGGTACAATACGAGTGAATCGAGGGCAACTGAAAGTAGCAATGAGAAACTACATTGGAGGTGAGTTCGGAAAAAGGGAAAAGTTAAACGCTGGAATATTAGCTCGCCACCTTGATGAGTCACATAATTGAGATCCTAAATGAAGGATAATCAGTGCATCCCCCTGAGGGGTTTACACAGGCAACAAGGTGTGAGCCAGGCTGCAGTATCAACATGAAGATCTACCCTGCGAGCGATGAGGTGTGAACACTTATTGAGTGCTGTTTGAGGCGATTAGTGATCAGGTGTGAGATAGCGCACGGCGAGGTGAGGAGGTAAAAGAGGCGGTAAAGAAACGTGAAGGAGGCAGAAGCAGGAAACCAAAGGCTGTGTGTGTGTGTGTGTGTGTGTGTGTGTGTGTGTGTGTGTGTGTGTGTGCGTGTGTGTGTGTGTGCGCGTCTATTGCGGCGTGTTCTTGGACAAAGCTGTTGTCTGGAGGTTTCTGGTCTCTCTGGTGATCTCATCATCTCCAGCCTGTTGCCATTAGAGGGTGTGTGTGTGTGTGTGTGTGTGTGCAGCCCCGTTTGTGTGTGCGTATGTTTGAGCATGTGTGCGTGTCTGTAATAATTTAGTCCTTTAGTGATTTAGTGTGTGTATTCTGTTGAGCTAGCAGAAACTTGGTGTGCGGCTGTGAGTGTGTATAAGTACGTGTGTGTGTGTGTGTGGTTGAGTCAGTAGCCAGGGACTCCAAGCCACAATATTTTCCCCTTCAGTCATGTTGTTTTATATCATTCATAGAGAGGGAGAGAAAAAGAGTGCGGGGTGGTGTGCGGTTCAGATAAATACAGTAGTAAAGATGTGAGTGATTGCTGAAGAAGAGGTGTAGAAGAAGAGTCCAAGGGTGGAGAAAGAGAGAGGGAGAGAGGTGGGGGGTGTATAAAGTGTTTGCTGAGTGGGTTGGGGTTGAGTACACACAGTAGCTCCACTGACATAGAAGGACAATATTTGCAGACCACACTTGACATGCACAAACACACACACACCCACATGTAGAGCACACAGGCGAAAAACACTCACAGGTAGAGTTTCTTATTTACCAAAAAGGTGCAGTACACGCCGAGCGGGCTCCTTCACGTCACAGTGTGCGTCTCCTTTGATTTGATTTTTACATCTGAGGGATCTACAGGTGGAAAATGCTCTGAGGTGATGAAGCAGAGGTGCAACAGCTGATTTTTTTTTTTAGCTCGCAGGAAGAGGAGCTGCAACTTTGTATTATTATGCTGATTCATCTTTTAATTTGAAGGTCCAGTGTGTCAGATTTAGGGGCATAACATATTCAAAAGTATGTTTACATTGGTGTATAATCACCTGAAAGCAGTTTATATCTAAAGATGCTGTTGGTCCTCTTCCACAGAGTCCGCCATGTTGCCTTCTGTTTCTACAGTAGGCCAGAATGGACAAATTTACTGCTTCTAGATAGGCTGTTTTGCATATTTTATGCCCATCATAGTTTCTCTTACATGCTGGGAAGGGGAAGCAAAGGTTAAATCATAAAAACTAAACCTTTAAAGTCCAAGATAACGTCCTCAAATGTCTTGTTTTGATTGTCCAGCATGTCAAAACCCAAATATATTTAATTTACGATCACAAATCCTCACAAATCAGAAGCTCAATTTCTAGAATTGTTGGTATTTTTGCCTTAAAAACAACTTCACAAATTATAAAAATAGTTGCTGCTGATTCATTTCCAGTGATTGCAATGGTTCAGTTGGTTGCAATCATAAACTACACTGGTAGATCGTACAAACTGGACCTTTAAAGTCCAAGATAACATCCTCAAATGTCTTGCTTTGATCGTCCAGCATGTCAAAACCCAAATATGTTTAATCTACCATCACAGATTGTCACGATTCAGAAGCTCAAACTCTGGAATTTTTTGTGTTTTTGCTTTAAAAATGACTTCATGAATTATTAAAATAGTTGCTGCTTATTCATTTCCTGTCTAACTGACTAATCGTTGCAGCTTTAAATGCAACGCTGATTCATAAACCAATCAACAAGCTCCAGCTGTGGGTTGCCTCCTGCTCCTCCTCACATGGTTTGCGGAGGTGTGCTGCAGCTAAATTAAATCTCTTTTCCTGCGATTGTTTAAACTTCGTGTCTCATTGTATTAATCCGTTTATGATACACCCGGGGGCATCAGGGAAAGTTTGTCTTTTTCTGTTTGCCTCCACACTCACCATCCGGCTGTCACATGCTGCCTGATAACTCTTAATTTCCCCCTGTGGTAAACCCAAAACCACCTGGCATACACCTCCATGCAGATTAAAACATTCATCTTCTGCTGCTGCTGCTACTGTTCGGCCCAGATCTCTGTCACCATCACCTGAATTGCCCCTGCGTGTACTCAAACAAGTAGATTTAACCCTTAGATTTTAGCATGTCAGATCACATGAATCAACTTCATGCTCACGTGAGCGGGCCTGTAAGGTGCCTCACTCCATGACAGGTGAACTTTAAGAGGAACAGTATGATCCAGCAAGTGTCATTAAGGACGTGGTGTACACGCAGCGCTGCAGGGAGTTGATTCCAGTTTTTATGACAGATGAACTCAAATGCTGGATGTTCCAAAAGTCATTTGAATATTTCCTCAGTACATACATGAACATGTGACTCATGTTCACACATGTAGCCCAACCCTGCAGAGTATCTTTCTGTTTGATTGATGTTTTTTGGGTTTTAGTTAAATGTTTTAAACTGTTCAATGTGAAGATTGATTGATAATTTTCAGTTTTTAAATCATTGTAAACATGATCATAATAATTTGGTGGGACTTTAAATAAACACATTTAATAAAAGGTTTATAAGACACTATAATGTAGCTGTGAGGGACATTTTATGTGTTTGTTGATTTACAACATTTGTCAACAACTATAACTTCACACTCTCATGATTTTAAGATTTTTATTTTAAATCATTACAACTGTATTTTAATAGATTGTCATTTGTTATATATTTATACACCAGCGTCCAGTTATTGTTACCCACATAAGAGGTTATAGGTGTAACAAATCCATCAATAAATCTGCTTACAACTACGTTAAAATGGGTTATAAACCATTTATTAAACATTCTAAAAAAATACTACATATACTTATTTTAAATGCTTAATACTTAAACTTAAACTTTTTTGACATTTATAATTAACAATCAATCAAATAGTTTAGTGACAGGTGTACGTGTTGGACTGGAACCTCAGGTTGAATTATATCGTTGGATTAGATAGAGGATTTAACTGATCCCCGAAGGGAAATTCTTTTGTCACAGCGGCAGTTACAAGTATCACAAACACAAAGCAGGCTTACCATATATGCAAAACAGGCATTATTATGTGATATAATCCATGCCAGAGTATATAATTTATATTATCTGGGCCTATATTTGGTGCTTTCCATCAGCGACACTGTGTCTGATTTGTCTCTTTCAGTAAGTACGTGCTGCATTTCTGTTTCAGTCGTGCAGGGGAAATATTTAAAAGGATCAAGAATGTGTGGGGACTTCCACAATGGGGACTGATTTTTGGCATTTTCAAGTTTCCTGTGTGTGTGTGTGTGTGTGTGTGGAGGGAAAATACCTGTTTGCTGACATGTTGCTTCTTTTGTCCTTCTCCTGATCTATCTGTTTGTGCTTCATGCCTGCTCTTATTATCACCTCTTTGTGTGATTCACAACCACAATAGAACAACTGCTTGACCTCTAGTTGAACCACAGTACAATACAAACCCGGATTAGAAAACACACCCTTTAAGACATATGTACAAACACCCACACTCTCTCACACACACACACACACACACACACACACACACACACAGTCCCCACCTTACTGCAGTCTCTTTTGTTTCTTTGGAGCCGGGCGAAGGGCGAGGCTTCAGTCGTCATGTTCACACCCTTCCTGACCCAGCAAGCAAGCATCCTGCTCCCCTATCCCCATCTGGACTGTGTGTGTGTGTGTGTGTGTTTATGTGTGTGTGTGTGTGTGCTTGGGTGTGACGGCCTGTGTTCTTGCCCATTTGTTGATAATTAAAGGCTAACTTGTCTCCAGACTGTGGACTTTAACCAGGTCACACACACAGACTCCCCGAGGGTGCATTCTTTGACAGTTCACGTTGACTTAATGCTCCAGTGAATACACACACACATAGACATACACACACACGTATACACACACTCGGTTAGGCACAAACACCGAGTCATCACAGCTGCACCTGGCCATTCAAAGCCAAAGTAACTGGAACCACCTTTGAAACCTCACACGCTTTTGATCCCAACACTCAGCAGGCCTCAGTAGATGATGTGTGTGTGTGTGAGTGTGTGTGTGTTGTCTCCAAATCTTGTAAAACGACCCGTCGCCATGCTTCTGTAGCATTACCTGCATGACAGGGCGACACCCACACTGTTAATTGTTTTTTTACACGACCTGACAAACTGTCAGACGACGGAGAGACGACATCGGGGTAAAAGTAGAGAGGATACTCGAGAGAAGTAAAATGTGACAGAAAAATTATGTTTGGCTATTGTCTGACGTGATTTACTGGAAGTGAGGTGGAGAGCACTGACACACAGACGCATTACACATTTTCACACACCTATACTTAACTGCAGACCCTCGTCTAACCCTCCCGTCTGTGATTTACTTTTCAAACATGTATGCATGTGTGCATACGTGTCGCTTTAAGGGCTTTTAAAAGTTGTCACGCAGTTTATTGCGTTTTCTTCCGCCTTTAGTTATTTATGGTATTTTAACAGTAAAAGATGAAAGCAAGAGAAGTAAACAGCTTTATGGATACTGTTGTAATGTAACTAAGTACATTTACTCAACTTAAGTATAATTTTGGGGTACTTGTACTTGAATATTTCCATTTTATGCCACTTTATACTTCTTCCAGAGGAAAATATTGTGATTTTACTGCATCCAACAGCTGTAATTACTTCCTAAATTCACATTTTCTCAACAAATATGATATGATTTATATGATTATAAACTAAACACATCAAACTAATAGTTCATACCCCCTGTTTTGGCTATGAAACCCCTTACAAGAGATCAGTGTCTAGCTGAAGCCCAATGTCACGTTTCAGGTGTCTGTGAGTTGTTAGAGACATTTCCACTCTTAACTTGCTCACATGGTTTCATTTAAACAACAGTTTTGAGGCCCTAAGAGGTAAAAAACTTTCCAGTATTTCACAAAAAAATGGCAAAGGTTAGAGAAAAGTATAAAAAATGAGGCTTAATTTATGTAGCAGAGCTATGCTTTTACTTTCTTCCGACCTCATTAATCATCTCGTGACAGCTCAGATTTATCTTGTGACCCTTTGGAAGGGCTCGACCCGTAGATTGGGAACCGCTGATAGATATATAGATTTTCTATGAAATAAATACCTGTAATACTTTAAGCTGATACTTTATATTGCTATATTTTTGTATTTATTACTTAAGTAAATTATCTGAGTACTTCTTCTGACTTCTGTGAGTTTCTAAATGTATTAAATGGTTGTGTGTCTTTTATTTTGTAGGAGTCTGGCCTATGCAGCCATGCTGATGTATGATTACCCTCTGAAGACAGACATGGAGACGGTAAGGCCTGTGTGTGTAAATGTACCTTTGGCTGCTTGTGTGTGTGTGTGTGTGATCCCATCATGCCTGGACATGTTTTGAACATGATGCCATACTGTACCTCTGACCTGCACACACACAACCACCTACACACACTCCTGCTACGTGTCTAGACAGACCGGTTCCCACATTCCTGCTCTTCCTGGACAAACAGGCTGCTGTACAGTGGACATTTGCATACAATGAGTACAAACACTGCCAGGCAGCAGGTTAATGAACACACACACACACTGTACTCTGAGACATAACAGCTATCCGCTCCCAAACCGAGCTGGGTTTAAGTTTTTGGCTGGCTGGAGTTGTTTGTGTGGCAGAAACATGTTTTCCTTGTTATTCAATGCAGAACGGAAATTTTTAACTCTGCTCTTTTGTCCCCTTCCCTGCTTCCTTCTCCTGCATCCTCTCTCTCTCTCTCCCTCTCTTTTGCAGTCCTTCTACCCTTCTTTAATGAAAACCCCGGAGCCGTACGGAGTGATCTTCTCCCATCCCGCCCACCTCTACCACCCCACGCACATACACGCCTTCACCCAGTCCCACACCCCCAGCAACCCCACGCACACCCAGCTGGAGCCCGTGGACCTGTCAGTGAGCAAACGCTCCTCCTCCACGTCTTCTTCCTCCTCCCCTCCCTGCTCCTCCGCCTCCTCCCCGTCGTCCTCGCGCAGCTCCCCGTCGTCCCCCTACAGCACGGCGAGCCGCGCCTCCCCGCGCTGCTCCCCTCCACACTCCCAGCTGCGCTCCTCGCCCTCCCACGCTCTCCCGCCGACCACTCCCTCACTTCCTTACCCCACGATGGTGGGACCCCTGCTCAGCTCGGGCTCGGGGGTCATCCAGGGGTCAGGGGTCATGGTGTCTCCGGTCGTGGTGCCTTTCTCTGTCCTCTACCCATCGCCTCTCCTGCATCAGTCGATCATGGTGAGCCAACCCATGAGCAGTGACGACGACCGCCCTCGAAGCAGGGAGACGAAGACAGGTGAGGCCTCAGTTATAGTCTTATTTAATTTGAATTTTAATTAACATGACTGATGACATCAAGCATTTAAACATCAGCGTATCCTTAATTGAGTTCCTTCAAACTCAGGATGCTTGTTGCTTTTTGTTGGTCCTGGATTTTTAAGCTTTAACTTAAACGAATATATCCTTCACTGAAAAAAAGGAAGTGCTTTTCATTTCCTCTGTTCTTAGAATATCAGTTTCGGCAGATTCTTGTTTTTTTAGGGAAGCCATGTTTCTTTTTCTTTTTTTCTCTCTGTTCTGTATTTGATGGTCAAACAGAGTTCACATCATTAACTGAGGTCATCATCTCTGATAAGCGGAGTGAAAATACACACGTAAGCGACGGATTAGATTTTAATCAAAGTACCCGTTTGATGACTAATGTAGAAGCATAAAAACAAAACCGCAAGTTTTAACGGTTAAAATATAGAAAAATTCTGCTTCTACAGTTAAAAACAAACGTTGAATGCAAAATGAGATAAAGAACAATTAAAAACTAAGACTGAGTGTACGGTGAGTGGTTGCACTGAGACTGTGTTGTGTCTAACCTTTAAATTCTGACCTGATCCGTTTAAATATTTTATTAACACCACAAAAGACTCTTGGTGAAGCTTGAACTCTAATTTGTTTGTTGCTGTGTTGTGGGGGAAGCATCTGTGGTGAAACCGCCATAGCACCCGGGCATGGCGGACCCCGCCAGGACCCTACAGGGAGCAGGAAGAGGAAGAAGAAATAGGGTGGGGTGCAGGATACAAGAGCGAGAGAGGAGGGGAGGGTTGGGAGGGTATTTATAGGAATGTCGGAAGTGTTGCAGCTCCTGAAATTCTGCAGATATTTAAGTTAATCTCAATAAATCCGGAACATACTGACCGGCTCACATTTTATATCTACTCAGTTCATTCTACGAAGCCCCAGGAGCTGCGAGGCGACGCCCACGAAATGCACAAGCCAATCAAAACAGAGCCTCACCCTGAGCTCGCTCATAAGCTCCACAGCTGCCAAGAGGTGAACCCACCGGTCATCAGGATATCACATGAATACGGGTGAGTGACACACAGACACACTCATGCAAATTATGGAAGGTAGTATTTCATAAGCTTCACTGTCTGCTGTTGCGCTTCCTCTTTAACTTTATACGGAAGTCATGGTCGGAGGCTTATTTTCGACCTGATCCATATCTGTTCCTGTTGGGATTTTTTTTTTTTTAAAGTTTAGGTGGAGTCCCTCCCGAGGGCTGGGTATCATTTGAAGTTTTTCAATGCAAGGACACACATGATTTACTGTTACTGATACCAAAATAGTCCCTTTTTTTTATACTTTAGTGCAATAGACAGGAAAGAAAATGATCTGAAATGAAATAAACCTGCGCTCTAATCACTCTAAAAACTTCTCTAATGCTCGCAGGGCATCAATATTCATTTGAGCGACTGGAAAACGGGTGATGCTCTTCAAGCAAACACATTAAAATCATTGTTTGTTTGTTTTTCACTATGGGAAACTATCTTATGTGTCTAAATCTCTGACAGAAAGTTGAGCAGTCATTCTGAAAAGATTTTATAATAATTCTTAGAAATGTATTCAGCTCATAAGTGGTAAAACACACTTCTCAGATTTATCAGTGTTCAACAGAAAGAACTTTGCATGAATATAAAACTGCATAAAATGATGAAATGTTACTTGAATCAGGAAATCCAGTTCAAGTCCAACCAGGGAACTTGCAGACAGACATGTTGCATGCTGCAGGTGGTTCGACTCTTTTCTCTGGAGTTACATTTGTGTCTCAATCCTGAGCGGGCGATTGGACGTTTCGAGGACAGAGAAGCACGCAAGCACATAAATTATGTTTTGTTGAGTAATTATTATCATGCAAAGAATATTTGAATTTGAGCTCTGTGAATGTATTTGCATCTTTGCTCATATCCACATAATCCATCCACAGCAGGTTACAGTGTGCAACAAATTCAGTAGTATGTCATTTCTAATTAGATCTATTGTCTCCAGTGTTATAAGTCACTAGGAAAGTAGGAAGGCACATATATATGTATGTACTGTATATGTCCATCCATTTTACTGAAGCGATTATACTTATCAGGGAAGCTGAAAGCTGGAACCGATCCCAGCTAACACTGGCGGAGAGGCGGGGTACAGTTCATCACAGGGCTGACACATAGAGACAACCATTCATGCTCACATTGACACCTACGGGCAAATTTAGAGTCACCAATTAACCTATTAAGTGCATGTCTTTGGATTGTGGCAGGAAGCCGGATTATCCGGAGAGAACCCACGCAGACACGGGGAGAACATGCAGACTACACATGCGCACATGTGTGGACATGTATATTAAATATATGTATAAAAATGTAACATAGGTGTGTGCAAGAAATAGTTTTTTGTGCTCAAAATGTCTCATCTCATGCTCATATATAATGCCACACATTTCCTGTCAATTCTCTCCAGCCTATGAGCTAATAAATGCAAAAATTCATAAACATTGTATCGAGAAGTTTTGGTCCAATACCCACCGTTCAAAACCCTCAAAAAAGTGCAAAGATGGCAGTTCTCCAACAGCCTCTGGGCGAGTTAACAAAGACACATTTAGAAACAAGTTTCTAATTTACAGAGATAACAGAGGAGCAGTGATGCAGCACTTATCAGGAGAGTTACATGACCTCACTGACTGAACTATGTGGGGTGTGTCTGATTCCTACATTCCACTGTGGCGTCTTTTATCCTGTCACTTCCAGTCCCCGTCCATCGGACACGCCCTTCGTCACAGCGCCTTCCCAGCGTCTTCTTATCACCTTCCAGTCAGCCACGCCGGTTCACATCAGCCATCTCGAGCTTGTCACCTCCTCCATTCCTCCCCTTCCCACGTCCTCCTTAATTTCCCCGCTCAGCGCTTCCTGTAATTTTTAGCACTCATTGTCCGGCATCTCCCACTCCTTCTTGACCTCCTCTTCTAACCTCCTCATCCCTTCCTGTTTCCGCCTCCTCCTCACCTCCCATCATCATCATCAGTTTTGGGTGACTGGTTTTTCTTCTACAAAGTAACGGCTTTCAGGTGGATTATACATGTTAGAATATACATGTTAGAAACTGGGAATGTTGGTGGTTGCCATCACCGGCTGCTGCCATGAAATACCCTTTAACAAAGGGTGTGTTTCATCTGTCATCGCCTCTCGTCTCTGCTCGTACATGAACAATTTAAATATGCCGTATACAGACGGTAACTGGGTCAAGATTGGCTCAATGTGTATAGGATAGGGTGTGTTAAATTAAGTGCTGTGTGTGTGTTTGCGTGTGTGTGTGTGTGTGTGTGTGTGTGTGTGTGTGTGTGACGGGGGGATTTTCTGCACATTCCTTTACGCAGAACTGATCTGTGAGGGATTCATGTTTCAACACTCGACACCTGCTCTCAACCGCCACTTACATGCACACACACACACATTTTAATGATAGTGCAGAAAGATAACTCCTTCTTGTTTTCTCTGTAAAACACTTGGAAATGTTGCTTTTTCAACTCTTTTCTCTTCTATTCTTTAATGTTTTATTCTCTTATCGTTTGATGGACTTTAATAGAACACACACACACACACACACACACACACATTAGGAGCAGAGTGTTAGAAACTTAATCTTGGGCTCTTGAGCTCGACTGTAAAAAGTGCTACAAAGTTTTTAAGACTTCCAGAGCTCTTTAGCTGCACGTCAGCACCGCACTGGAAGGTTTCCATTAAAATTTCCAGTGAATGAATTTGTTGAGTGGTGAAATGAAAACAACAAACATGAGAGAGGTGACAGGACAAAGCAAAGGCGTGGTGGACTGGAAAAAAAAAAAAGGCGGGAGGTGTTTTTCAACTTCCTGACTGGTAGAAGTTGTTATTGCATGGGAGAATGGCTGCAAACGAAACTTGCATTAGATTTCAACACCGTGAAGAAGAGGTGGCTGTTTACTTGTTGACACCAGCGCCCTCTCCTGGTTGAATGATCTCATGATCTCTTCTCTCTCTCCCTCTCTGTGCCTCTTTATAGGAGTAACAACCCATCGGTAATAGTTCATCCGCGCACGCAGCATCCTCTCCCCGCTGAATCTCCTGACACACTGAAAAAGAGGCGAATTCACAGATGCGACTTCTCCGGCTGCAACAAAGTGTACACCAAGAGCTCCCACCTCAAAGCACACCGCAGGACACACACCGGTAAGATTTGATTCACACACACACACACACACACACACACACACACACACACACACACACACAAGCTGCACTTTTTGTTCATCTTTGCATCATCTTCTTCATTCATCATCTTCTCATGTTTTCTCTCGACGTGCAGGTGAGAAACCCTACAAGTGCATGTGGGAAGGCTGCACGTGGAAGTTCGCCCGTTCGGACGAGCTGACGAGACACTTCCGCAAGCACACAGGAGTCAAACCGTTCCAGTGCCCCGACTGTGAACGCAGCTTCTCCCGTTCTGATCACCTGGCTTTGCACAAGAAACGCCACCTCCTGGTGTGAAACCCCCCACCTTGGGTTCAACTTTGGACTGTACCACTTTGACTTGAGAGGGGCGGGGGATTTTAAAAAGAGCTGGCCTTATACATTGGACTCCGACAGGGGAGTGGGGGGAAATGTTCCTCAGGGTGCAAGTTTAAGACCCTTTTCACCTCATTGGCCTGAATATGAGCTGGTGTCAGCCTGCCTAATCATCCAACCATCACACCGTCAGTTTTTGCAGATTCATCCCGAGCTCATATTGACATTTTATTGTTGTACCAGACCTCTGATCAGCTGTGAGGCTGCAGCATCTCAGCTGGCCTGAGAGCAGCGCACTCTTGTGGCTGCACAACCAAACTTCATCCAACAACACACGCTCAGTTTAAGTCACAGACTCTACACACAGCATGCTCAAGCTTCTTCTTTTTTTTCAGCTCTCATTTCTCTGCATGCATTCAACGTAAAGATTGTGGACTTAAACACACAAACACACACACATGTTATTTGCTAGCTAGGCCAACATAATGTGAAACTTTCCAGAATGTATCATATCACACCTACTGTGCATCGTGTCATACATAACCTTAGCTTTTTCCTCTCATCAGCACAGCTACCTGTAACATAACGCTAATGCTAACTCCTCATTTATGGACCGCCACATTAAAAAGCACCACACACCACCACCTGCCTCTACAAGCTTACATCATGAAGTGACGTTAAAAATAAACTATAAAATACGCATAAACAGGTCGCCAATGCTCGCTTTTCTCTTGTACATATATGCACACGGCACACACAGCAGAAAAAACATGCACTTAATAAAAGCAGCTCAGCCTGGTCTGGTGTGCTTTGTTTTGGTATTTGGGTTGAAATATTAAAAAAATCGGTGGGACTCTGGGTCTCGTTCAATGTCAAGAGTGAAGTGTTTTTTTGTTTTTTTTTATGTTTTCATTCAGAAATGTGAAAGTTGCTGCACAGGGGCATTATTGTGTCAGTGAGGAAAAGACACCACTCGGTTGGTTTAAGGGTAGAAGCAATGAAATGTCTTATATATCAAGTTTATGTATCTTTATGAACTATTGTTTGGTTTGTGATGTGACACCGTGGTAGCCTTTTTTTTGTATTGATGACACTTTTATGTGGGAAAATATGCAAAGTGGAAAGCAGGGAAATTTGCTCTTTTGATTTTTTGTTTCAGGAGCAGATGAGTTTTAATCCAGCCCCTCCGTATAGGACTTATAATTTGCAAGAAAACTCCATTTAATCAAAGTATTCATCCGCTGCACCATCAGTTCTTTAAACGTCATCACAAATACATAGCACAACTTCTGTTTTTACAGTGTCTGGAGAACAAAAAAAGTTTGTTTGTAGCGTCTTTGTACATGTCTCCAATGTGCACTTTATATATAAATATATATATATATATATATATGAAAAATACATTCCCAAAGCCAAACATTTTTTAATCGCATCAGTTTTTTCTATTCGTAGATCTGCTGGTCAGTTTGATCCGAAACATTTAACAGGTTTGTCTTTTTATTCACATGTACACAAACAAACAGCGAATGTAGCGCTGAACTGATCTGCATTTGCCTCTGGATATTCTTTGCTTGTAAATGTTTTTGTATCTCTGCAAATATAAGTTGTAATATATATATACATATATATATATATATATTTTATAATTGATTATTAGACTGAAAGGGCAATTAAAGGTTTTTATTAAGCATGATTTTTGATACTCTCATGATAATGGATATTATACATTTCTATAATGTTGTTGTCTATAATAAACCCTATCTCTCTCTTTAATCTAAACGTTGGCAATTCAAAGGGAACATGTTAAACTGTGAACGTATAACTGTACAGGTCTATCTGCAATGTTGCATTTATTTTAAAACAGAATATTCATACCACTTAATAAACTTATTGATAATATTTGCAAAATGGCGTGCCGTGTCTTAAATGATGTTTGTGTGTGTGTGTGTGTGTGTGTGTGTGTGTCTGAGCTGAAACAGTTCATGGAGTTGTTAATAGATTGGTTGATTATTAAATCATCACTAAACATTTGCTGGTACTGCTCCTCTCAAATGTGATCATAAGTTTAATATCTTTGGGTTTGACTTCAGCTTAAACCAGTTTATTTAATGTACAAAGTCACCCTTTATTTAACCCTTGGCCCTGGATGTAGTATAAGAGCCAATAAAAGATAATAATATAATATAATATAATAACGGTAATAGATTCATGGTCTTAGCACACACACAGGAACATACTCATATTATCATCACCTTCACCACCCTTTAGATATAGTGATATGTGATTTTTTTAAAATTATTTCGTTTAGAAACTTGACATCAAACAGTCAAAATATGAGAAGAAAAAAAATACTGTAAAAGACAGGAATCGTTAGCAAGATACAGTATGAACAGTATGAACAGTATGGACAGAGTGAAATGAATACACAAAGATAGATACAGCTCGTACAGCAGCAGGAACAGTCGCAATTTCAGGTGTGAGTGTAATTATATACAGTGCGGCTCAATGGAGCTAAGTTATGTACAGTAAGAATAGTTTTATAAAAAAATAACAAAACAATGAAAAATGAAGGGGATGAAATGTGCAAAATATCGACTAAAGACAGTATAGGGAAGAAAGGAGTCTTCATACATATTGATACATATTTACCAATATCCCATTAGCAGTATATGATTTCAGGAAAAAGGTGGGCTCGTCCGGGATTTGAACCCGGGACCTCTCGCACCCTAAGCGAGAATCATACCCCTAGACCAACGAGCCGCCGTGTATGCGAGGCACAACCGAGAATATTTGAAGTGTAACACCTGAGTGCTATCGTTTGTTTTATATTTTCCTGTAATTAAATATAAAATACGTTAAATCGCTTTTTGAGTCAAACGGGGACGATATCGAGACAAATCAACTGCATCTCCCCTTCAAACAAACGTATGGAGGCGACGTGAGATGATTCACCCCTGCCGACCTGCGTCATCGCTTAAAACAGGAGACCTAGATTTGAATGTATCTTATCACGTTAATTACTACGTGATTTGGCTAAACGTATTACTGGTAATGTAAAGTGTTATTAGTTATATGTAAAGCTGGTAATTAGCTGTAGTTAGTTTCTAGCTGTGGCTTTGTGAGAAGGTTTACAGACCGGCAGTCGACAGCCGTTGCCGGGGCAGTGAGTCATCTTGACCGTCGTTCCTCTTCGGCGCGGTCACATACACCGGCCTGCCGACGTGGCGGGGCGGAAGAGGAGCCGCTGGCTGACACTGAACGGGTGAGCTGCACTGTCACTTTGACAAAAACAAAACTGTCTTTGAGCTTTAAAACTTTAATTCACCAGAAACAACTCAACGACACAAACCTACAACAGATGAACCTGCTGTTAAGCTGCATTAATGCGCCGCACTGTTGGTAAAATTGTGTTTTAACACTCGTTAAAGATGAGAATAATAGCCTAATTGTCAAATACGCTTTCAAATACAACAGTGGTCTTTGTTGAATGTGTGCTGGACATCGCTGTGTGTGCTGTCAGAGTGTAATAATGTATTTAAATGGTGTTAAAACAAGCAGGAGAGGCTTTGACATACGTGGAGAAGGCTCCTAATGATGGTTATTTTAATATAACCAATATAAGTGATCAGTTATTGACAATTAATTGATCTTTACAGGCTTTTTTTGACCGTTTATGTATTAAATACATTTACATTTTTATTACTGCAAAAGAAAATATTGTCACATCACTAATTGTTCTGCAGGCTGCAGGCTGTTTTTCTGGATAAATGTATATTGGTGTTGTAAACTGGTTTGTTCACCATCTTGTGCATACAGTTTGTCAGAGATAACGGTCAGATAAATGACATTTTGCTGCCTCAAACAAACTTAACAGTGATTAAAAACGTTGGGATGACAGTAGTGATGTGGATGCATGAACAGCAGCTGACCACTAGATGATGGTGTTGAACCATGAAGTGATCATCAGTGATTTTAGTTAAATCTACAGTGTTTGAAGGTGCACAACATAAATTTGGGCCTAAAATTTGACTTAGCATGCAAGAAATCCATCAGGCATCAAAGTTTATTAGAGCAATACAACCATATGTTCATCATTTTTTTATTTAATTATTATTATTGCATCATTATCAATGATGCATTATCAATTAATTCAAATTTAAGTCAGTTTTGTGATGATTATTCAAATAAAAGCAAATTATGAAAAGAAAAATGATGCTAAACTTCATTAAGAAAACATTTAATTTACTCAGTAAGTCTATTTTATTCCTGTAAATATAATATGTAGATTGTAATTGATGGCATCAGTTTGTATTTTCTGTTCTGTGTCTGCCACAAAGTTTGTGTTTTTATTCAAGACATCAAACATTAGAAACATTTCAGTCTCTTGTACGTTTAATCAGTGAAATACATGACTCCCTCTGTAATGCTGGAGAGAATAAAACATGAATATTTCAATATTTATTCATATTTTTCATTGCATTAATAGAAAATGCAACCCTTTAAAGGTAAAAAATGCAGCGATGGTCACCTGGCTGTTAAATAAGGAGGAATGTTTGCAACACGTTGAATTGATTTATGGATCCGTATGTGAACATTTGAACTTTGTGCTACTTATGAGGTGTCTGAGCATGCAATGTCGTGTTTTTCATATTGAAATTAAAGCCAATAATTAGTCGATTAATCAGTCAATAGACAGAAAATTGAAGGCCAAATCTCTGGATGATCAGTAAAGTAAATTATCAAGAAAAACATGTCAAATATTCTGTGGTTTCAGCTTTTCAAATGTCAGAATCTGCTACTTTTATCTGTTTTATGTCACTGTAAAATGAAAATCTTTGGACTTTTGGACACTTAAAGACGTTCAGGGAAGTTGTGACTGACATTTTTCAGTATTTTCTGACATTTTATGGAGGTTAATTGGTAATTGAGGTAATTATTAGTTGCAGAACTGATTGAAATTAGGCCAAAGCAATTATAAAATACTCCAATCATCATACCCCAAAAGCACACACAGAGGTTAGTTACATTTCCAAAATTAAAACATCTGTTTGGACCTTGTAAGCTTGAATGTACAGTATGATATATGTTTATAATATAAAGTTGTAACAGTTGTGTTTGTCTGCATTATTTAAAATGTTTTAAAGAAGAACAGATCAGCACTTTCTCCACTAAAATCAAAGATGTCTCCTCTTCCAGTTCACCATGTCCCAGGCTGCCCCCTCTGACGCAGACCCCTCTGCTGACACCTCTCCACCCACCGAACCTCCTCAAACTGACCCTGGCTCCTGTCAGGATGTCCTAGAAGCCCTTGCACCGCCCTCGGCTCCTTTGCAGCCTCCTTTGATCCCGGAGAGCGTCCTCCCACAGTCCACTGAAGAGACGACTACAGAGGACACCACCAACGCCACTGCTGAGACTTCAGAGGGTCCGACTGATCAGCCAGAGCCTCCCACTGAGGGTCAGGTGATCGAATGTGACCAACCGGTGAGCCTGGAGCCGGAGGCTGCAGAGGAGGATGAGGAGGTTTGTAGCACTAGTTTTGTAGTTGCACACAGTTCATGCTTCACTATAACTTATCTTATGCTGCATTTCTGAGGCCAGTACTGATATTTACATTTGAGAGTTTATTAATCTGATAATTACATTGTGTTTAATGTCATTTTTTACTTAAACACTACATGTAAACAAACATTTTTGACAGTTTTTAACATTTTTTTTAAAGGTCCAGTGTGGCAGATTTAGGGGGAATATGGCAGAAATGGAATATAATATTCATAATTATGTTTTCATTAGTGTATAATCACCTGAAAAAAAGAGTCATTATGTTTTTGTTACCTTAGAATTCAACTTTTATACCTACAGTCGCTGAGGCATTTCACGTTTTTGCCTGTTTCACAGCCAATGTAGTTTCCACCATACACTGAGAACGGGATGGTGAAGCGAGGTGGTTCCAATCATTAACTACATAGCTACTAAATCCTACACACTGTAGAGGCTAGTAGCTTTTTATAGATCAGCAGATACCCCTGTATCTCTAGTAGTTATGGAAATAATGCAGACAAAAGTCATGATTTCTAACTAATGGGCCTGATTCAGACAAAATCTGGCACTGTGGCAAAAACACCAGCTGGCTATGACAGTGTGGGCTGCTATGTCTGCCAAAAAACAACAACAAAAAAAAACGACCTGTGGTGGAAAAGTTGAGCCAGATTCAACTTTTGGAGAAACACAACTTGATGTCACGCCAATCCAACAACCAGACTGGACAAACTGCTCCACAGTCAGCCTGAAATGTCACTAAAACTGGGCGCTATCCAGGTTGGATTCATGGACTAAACTATGAAACTCTCCCTGTTTTATTCTGGTTTATTTTATGTACCAGCTGTACCAACGTCTGTGGTTTGCAGTCTGTGCTGCAAAATAGTGACACCAAGAAGTTTCCTTTTGGTTTGTGTTTGTTAGTTTGGACTAACTGTTATTTTATGTGTGTGTTTGCAGAGGTCACTCCAGGAGAAAGAAAAAGGTTGGGGAGGTTGGAGTTCATGGGGAAAATCTCTCCTGAGCAGCGCCACCTCCACAGTGGGTACGTCTTCTGTTGTTATTTCCTTTCACCGTCTCTGTTTCTTTACCCATTCTCTCCCTCCAGTCTTAACTTTTCTGTGTGTCTGCGTGCAGGTCAGAGCCTGACTTCAGTTAAGACGAAGGCAGGAGAAGCTCTGCGTCTTCACAGGACCTCAGTTGGAGAGGAGGCGCGAGAGGAGGAGGGGGAGGAGGGGGGAGCAGAGGAGAAGAGAGAGGGAGGAGGAGAAGGAGAAGGAGGAGGTGAAAGTGGAGAGACTGACCTGTCCAGCTCTGGGGAGTCGACTGCGAGTCATGCAGCCTCTGGCAGAGGCGTTTTCTCAACGATCACACATGCTGTGCAGAACACAGTGAGTCAACACACACATACGCACACAAACACACACACACATTGCAAAACTGTCCACCTCACCAAGCTACAAAGTCATGTGATGATAAACTTGCTGATTTCCAATGCAAACCTGCTTAATTAGCAAAATTGTGACTTGAGGCGTGATGCAGATTGCGGTATTGACAGTTAAGATGTTGTTAAGATGTGTGTTTCCTCTCTTGGCCTTCTTCTGCCTCTACTATGCATGTAGGTTGATAGCTATGCAGCGAGCTCTTCTCTTCTTTTAGCTTCCTCTGTTATAGAGGCTGGTGAACGCTGGCTCCGCTCTCCGCCAGTAATCCCTCCACTTGATTTCCCGGTGGTCCAAAACGCCTGTGGCACAAACATTTACACTCCCACAGTGCTTTGAGGTCTCAGTCTGGGCAGACTTACAAACTGAGCTAGCAGCAGCTACAGTTGGCAGCAGTTTACTTTACTGTCCATCAGGAAACTCTGTAAATCACATAGAGTTTAGGCAGAGGCAGAAAAGTTTCAGTGTTGCATTAATTTTGTATCATTTTTGTATCTCTCTCTCTCTCTCTCTCTCAGGGTAAGTCTGTGATCAGTGGAGGTTTGGATGCCTTGGAGTTCATCGGAAAGAAGACCATGACTGTTCTTGCGGAGAGTGACCCCGGTTTCAAAAAGACCAAGACCCTGATGCAGAAGACTGCATCCCTGAGTCAGGCAAGCACACAGAAAATCAGCACAACTCTTCTTATAAGATACATAATATAAAACTCTTGTATTGTGTGTCTGTGTGGGTGGAAAACTTTGGTGATTTTCAGTGTGAATTCTGTAACTTCTCTTAAGATTAGAGCTCTGCAGCAAATGTTAATTAAGGGTTTCTGTGATTTCTTTTTTTAGATGTTGAAAGAAGCCAAAGAGAAAGAACGAGCTCGTCTGGGCAACCAGCCAATCAGTGCACCCACAGCTCATTACGGTATTCTGTTTGACGACTACCAGGGCTTGTCACACCTCGAGGCCCTGGAGATCCTGTCCAATGAGAGCGAGGTCAAGGTAAGGAACAAGTGTGAGGAATGTGTGAGTTCTTCTCAGAAAACAGTGTTGGTCAAACTTTATATATCTGTTCTTAGGTCCAAGCCTTCCTGTCCTCCCTGATGGAAGAGGAGCAGGAGGAGGTGAAGAAGGAGCTGATTTTCATCAAGGACATCTTCATCAAGCGAGGGGAAGAGGAGGAGGAGGGAGAAGAGGAAGAGGAGAAAGAAGAAGAAGGAGGAGAAGGACAGACGAAGGATAACGGTGATCTAAGTTCCCAATTAGACTGTTCTACCCCCCTATGTGAGTGACCCAAACCAACCACCAGACCTGCTGGAGGTAGAGGTGCCCCCCGAGCACTGACCCGGGATCAGTTGGCTAGTTGGTTTGAACTCTAACAGACAGACACAAGAACTGATATTGGATCAGAAGTTCAGGATCAGAACTGATATTTCACTTTGGTTGAACTTTCCATCCAGTCTTGTAGTACCATAACACAGATTTTACACATGAAGATCAGTTTACTATTGAGTTGCATTATGTGAAGTGTAGGATCCAGTGTTTTTTGGCACTACAAGAGACTAAAAGTCTGGCTTCTGCTGCATCAGTTTTGGCCATTCTTTCATTAAAACTATCTGAAAAGTTCCCTAAATGTATGCTAGTGCAATACTAAATCACCAAAGTGTCCTTTTTTAAGGCGAGAATCTCTCTCTTCCAAACTCGCATCACAAAATTTGATGCACATCTGCAAAACTAGTGATAGAGACTGATATTTTAACGTCTCACAGGAAGATGACAAGATGCTGCCGGGCTTCGTCGATAATTAATTAAGATGAACAGGAGACAGGTTCCTGGAGGCTGCAGCAAACACCACAGAGACGGGAAAACAGTTAATTGTTCTGTCAGACTCACTCCCACTCTTATAACCAGCAGGAAAAACAAAACCAGGTAATTTAGGACCTGTGAGAAAATTAGTGAGGTGTGGAGTGGGGCTGAATTTCAGTTTATGAAAACAGTGTGACTCTCCACAGAGTCGTTAATCATTTTGTTTGCTCCCCCTCAACATAGAAAAACTACAGAACTCTCCCCCAACCTGTCAAAATAAATAAATATATTTTAAGCAGACAAAGTTGCTGAATCAGCAGTTATTATTGGCTCTGAATGAGTAAAGCAGAAAAAATAAAATCTTAATCTGAGATGAAGAACAAAAGACCCCCCGAGCTCCCCTACTGCACCAGAAATAAACACATAATCATTCCTCTTTTCTGCCCAACTCTCCCTCCTAATATTCATACTCTCCTTTAGCTCATGCAGATCACTGTCATATGTAATGATTGTGATTGAATGTCTCTATTTGCACGAGGTGAGGCTCCGATAATGTCATGATGTCATGACAATGTTTGATTTTATACCAACTTAAGACAGCTTGGACTGAGTTTTATGACAACCTTACACCAGACGATCGCAACACTTTCAGAACCTGGAAATGTGTGCGCAACAGTGAAGTCATTTCTGCAACATAACAGTAACTCAAACATGTCACTGTCTGTCTGCGACGTTCTTTATTCTTTGTTCTTCATTAGCTTCCACAAAAGCAGTCGCTAGTCTTCCACACAAAAACAACAACCATAATAAAACAACAATTTTAAATCACGCAGCACCAATAAAGACAAGAAACTGCAATATAATCCAAATATAAGTAAGAAAAATGTCTCTACACTTGAAACAATAAATAACAGTAAAGTATAATAGAAACAAAAACAAAGAGGCACCAACATGCGGCATCAGAAAATAATAACAAATGGCAGCAGCAATAACAAAATAAAATCTATGTGAGATGAATACATTTTTATTATATATATTATATTATAACAGTATGCACAAATAACGGAAGACTAGGTTTTAGTTAAGATAATCTGTGAAGTGAAATCTCCTTTTCGATCGTCCTCATCGACAGGGAGGTCAAAGGTCAGGGTTCAGGAGCAGAGAAGAAGCTGAGTTTCGGCACAGGTTTAAACTCAAAGCACAGCTTCTCTTAACAAACTCCTCGTGCTGGAACAAAAAAGTTAGAAAACAACAGTGTTGTCTCAGATAACATCTGATTCACTCAAGGCAAACACAGATTATTTGTCCTATTTGCAAACACACTGAAAACCTCCTGAGAACGAGTGTTGGTAGCGTTTTGTTCTACCAAAGTGAAATTCATGCCAAGTTTCTGGTTCTCATCAAATCCAACCAGCCACTTGTCACTTTACATTTTAAAAACTATAATGTGACCTTACACTGCGCGACAGATGCCCTCAGGCGATGTCACAGCCGAGCAGAGAGTTCAAAGCAGACTGGTGTCCCTTTACATCGAGGGTTTAACACTGATCCAGTGTCGGTGCTCAGGGGCCACTGATGCATTCACACCACAGATTCAAAATGAAACCAACAGAAACAATCAGATCAAGGCATTAAATCTGCATGTGGGCTGCACATATCAAGATCTAATTGTAATTTATGTACAGAGTCTGAATTAATTTGGCACGAAAACAAGAAGAAGAAGTGCACAGAGTCTCTGTTGTGCTGTTTGCTGAAGGCAAACAAGAATATTATGATCTCAGCATGGGGGGTGGGGCGGGTATCAAACCACTGCATGTGATACAAACTGCCTTAATTTTACAGTTTATGCATCTATGGCTTTAACATATGCTGTGTAAATTGAAGTATACTGACATGGCATGGCTGTGTGTGTGTGAATGTGTGTGTGTGTGTGTGTGTGTGTGTCCTTGTATTTTTGTATTCCTGCCAGCGGCCGACGGCGAGGAGTTTGTGAGTGTTCTCACCGAGCTGCTGTTTGAGCTCCACGTTGCTGCCACACCAGACAAACTCAACAAGGTGAGTCACACATGCACAGTACATTTACTCGTGTACTACAAATGTGAGGTACCGGTACTTCATTTGAGTGTTATTTTTTCATGCCACTTTGTACCTCTACTGCAGTACATCAGAGGGAAATATTCTATTTTGTACTTCACTACATTCATCTGACACATTTAGTCACTTTATAAATGAAGATTTTAGCACACAAACATATGAAGTATACTGTTAATGTACCTACGCTGTCGGTCCACCATGTTGAACCACCATGTTTGTACAGTAGCCTAGAATGGACAAACTGAACACCGGCTTTAGATAGTAGGACCTTTTGGAGTTTTGCAGCCACCATAGTTTAGGATAGGTTGAGGTGTGGGGATTGTAATCAGCAACTAAACAGCTAAATACCGCTAAATAGTACACATATTTTCAAGCAAAAACATTTCATGTTTCCAGCTTCACTAATCTGAGGGTTTACTGCTTTTTCCTTTTAATTAATTTAATTTATTCTGAATAATTTTGTGCCATTGGTTGGACAAAACTTTGTCTACTCACTTCGAGTAATTGTGACGGCATTTTCTGAACTTTTACTAAACAATGAACTAATTAATGGAGGAAAAAATCAGCAGATGAATGCATAATGAAAATATTCATTATTTGCAGTCCTGTACAGATAAATGAGTTCCTCCTCAACTAACTGCAGTAGTCAAATCCTGATAATAATAATCTAATCATATGTCTATATGATGCCCTTACTTTTACTGTTAATACTACGTTTTCCAATGTGATATGAGGATTTATATTAAAGTAAACTCCCTAACTCCAACCTAAACCTCTGTTTCTAACCTGAAAACAAACGAGCACACAGCAGCAAAACCTCAGAGTCGAACAGGCGGAGATGTCAGCCTCTTCACCAGCTGCAGCCTCATCAGCACACAGCACAGCCAGAAAACATGTTTGTCTTAAAGGATAGCTTCAGGGTTTTCACATTGTTATTTGTACATTTAAGGATTTATTGGTCGCTGTGATTATTCCTCCTCCGCATACTGAACATGAAGTCATCTCTTCATAGTGTGACTCTAGAATCCATCGATCTCGTTCTGTGTTTCAG
Source organism: Argyrosomus regius (assembly GCA_946959425.1). Classification (NCBI taxonomy): domain Eukaryota; kingdom Metazoa; phylum Chordata; class Actinopteri; family Sciaenidae; genus Argyrosomus; species Argyrosomus regius. Next base: position 4,533,230 of record OX336883.1, read on the forward strand.
CTTCGGCAGTTTGAATTTTCACAATAAAAGTTTATGTTTAAATGAAGTGTTGTAATAAGTCCTGGATGCATTTCTAATTTCAAGGTATTTAATATCCATGTTTATCTGCTGGCAGTCCTCTTCCCAACGTAGTTTGCTATGTTTATTTTTTGGGTGCCATTTTATTTACATCATTTACATCACGTACACTTCACATTAACCAAAAACAAACACAAATCTGAACAATGACGACAACAAAAAGAAAAAAGAACACCAAAACAGACAAGATAATGTTCAACTGTGTTGATATTTTCTTAGTTTACTTGTTTTAAATAAAGAATAAATGAACATAAATCTAAACACTTAGAAGGCCACGAAGACTTCTAAGTGAATTCTGGCGTTATTGTCTCATCCTGTCTCCTCAGTTCAGATTAACTGACTGACTTTCTCACCTAACTTTTTTTTTCGCACATCTGCTCTCTCCTGCTGCAGTCTTATAACTAATATAAAAGTTATCACCTTTGAAGTCCTTCTGCATATTCAAATTGACGTATATAGAACCCGCATTAGCATATAATCGTGTATACGCATCTGATTAGCATACATCAGGACGGCGATCTCTCACCACGCAGAGCTGATGGTTGGTAATTATGCATCTCCAGGCTCGGATGAGAGCCCATGATTGGGTGAGCGAGGTGGAACAGCCTGTCACTACGGAGACGGTTGGCAGGGAAACGCAGGACCAGCCGGGAGGAGAGGCCTCACCTGGAGAGAAGGAGAAGGAGGAGAGGAAGAAGGAAGACGAGGAGGAGCAGGGGGAGACGAAGAGCGAGGGGGAGGAGGTGAAGGGAGGAGAGGAGGAGGAGAAGAAGGAGAAGGACCCGAGATCTGTGGAGGTGAGGTCAACTCAAACTTTTTCTTTATAAATTTCTCCCTCTGATCTAATCTCCCTCTCCTCCTGCTGTCAGAGGCTGATTTGATTTCATACAGTTATTCCATATATTAATATATATGTGTGTGTGTGCGTGTGTGTGTGTGTGTGTGTGTTCCTGTCTTCAGGCTGTCTACCTGTCATCAGTTGGCAGTCTGGCTGAAGTGACGGCTCGCAGTATCGAGCAGCTCCACAAGGTGGCAGAACTCATCCTCCACGGCCAGGACCTGGAGAAACCAGCCAGAGACCAGGCGCACATCCTCACCAGGTGTGTATGTGTGTGTGTGTGTGTGTGTGTATGTGTGTGTGTGTCAGACAAGTGAGAGAGGTGAGATGGATATAATTTGTTAAAATCTACATTTTTATTCCAGGTTGACGTGTGCCATGTGTAAGGAGGTGGAGTGTTTGGCCAAGAAGTTCTCCGACACGCTGCTTCTTGTTGGGGTACGTGAGGTGGATTGTGTGTGTGCATTAAAGGATGAGGCTGATGAGACGGATTAATATAATAATAATGAGGCCAACGACTAAGTCCCAGATTTACTCTTATCCGACAGCTTCTCGCTCTGTCACTCCTCCTCCTAACGTCCTCTTTGGTTTCTAAGCCTCTGTCATAATGTCCATAGAGGCTGGTTCCATTGCCCACATCCAGCTCCAGTTCTGGCACGACACCACCAGTATTCACCCATGCCCCGGGTCTGAAAACCTCCTCTTCCCGGGGGGTCCGAAACACCTGTTGTACAAACAGCAGCTAACAGCAGCTACAGTTGGCAGCAGTTTACTTCACTGTCCATCAGGAAACTCTGTAAAGGAAGACATCAGAGGGAAAAACTGAAAACATTTTCTCCATAAAATATGATCCTGTTTCACCGAAATCAGTGAAATAGTTGGTGGTGGTGCTTTAAAGGATGAATTTTTACCATTAAAAGGTCGAAAAATCTGTATTAATCTGTCACTTAATACTTTCCCCACCCTGTCTCAGCCATCATCCCTGTGGCTCTCTGATCCAAAACCAAGTTCTACTAAAGACCTAAAATGTCTCAAAGAAAGAGTTAATTTCTTTAATAAAGGTTCAGTAACTTCTGAAAACATCTGGGTGGTGTAGTTTTAAGAAAAAGTCCCTCCATCAGGTGTAAACAGTGCGTTTGTTTGAGCCTATTTTCAGCTGCAGATTAATACGCACGTCATGCTCTAGTGAGTATTTACAGCAGCAGGATGATGTGTGTGTGTGTGTGTGTGTGTGTGTGTGTGTGTGTGTGTGTGTGTGTGTGTGTGACTGACTCAAAATAAACACATGTACATGGTAATGAGGTGAAGCAGCGTCAACATACTCTTCCATAATAATGAAGTGAAATGTCACCCAGCGAAACGGTGTGGCTCATTATCTTTTAGAATATAATGGAAGTCTACGGCGCAGAGGAACGAGCGGCGCGCTTGTTAGTGTCTTTTTGTTTTTGCTGGAATTTGTCGACAATGAGGAAAAATAACACCAGACGTTTCCTTTAATGTTTGTCTTTGTGTGTTTTCCATCAGCACACTCAGTACTTTCATTAAGATCTTAAGTCTTTGCTCTCTGCTGCTTCCCGTCTCTCATCTCTGGCTTTCTGTCTCTCAGGGCCGGAGGAAAGCCGAGGAGTTGAATCCACTGGTAGACAGCGTGCTGACAGAGGTGAGATGCAAAGATTTTTTTTTTACTCAGATGATCTTGATTATAATCGAATAACGATGAAGGACATTAAAGACGTCAGCTGTCTGATCTGATAATGACAGCTGGAGATAAACTTGATGTTTTGGTGCATAACAAACATTAAGTAGAAAATCTAAAAATAAAAGATAAACATCAAGTACTGACACATCAGGAAGCATAAGCAGATATTTTATAATGCATGTACAATATGTTATTTAAAAGAAAAGAGCTGTACAGAACCACAAATCTTTGTTTTCAGTATTTTCTCATGCTTAAAGCAACATTGTGTAGAAATTTGTATTTGACAGTTGTACATGTGTATTTGTTAAGATTATATTGCTTATAATCAAAAACTAGCAATTGACAACTTTGCTAACAGCCAAACGTCAAGCAAGGTCAACAACAGCAGACACAGCAGCCAGCTAATATTACTTACTAGTCCAACAGCAGTCAGTCCAGCTCGGCGTCTGTCTTTCAGCCTTTTATTTCACCAAGCTCTCACCAACCACTAAAAGTCAGCCCCAGATTTACTCTTGTCCGGCGGCTTCTTGCTTGCTCACTCTTGCCTTTTCTCTTATTAACTTCGTCCGTCAACGTCCTCTTCAGTCTTCTTGACTCTGTCATTATGTTCAAAGAGGCTGCTGAGCCCGGTTAAATTGCCCACTTGCCCAGCTCCAGTTCTGGCCCAACACGGGCTCCACTCCCAGTCAACATTATCCACACCCCGGGGCTGAAAATCTCCTCTTCTTCTTCCCGGTGATCTGAAACACCCGTGGTACAAATACTAACACTCCCCCAGTGCTCTCATCTCACAGTCCGACAGCCCGGCTAACAGACTGAGCTAACATTAGTAGAGTCAGTGTAGCATCAACATGATTTAAAATCTGTTAATTAATTTGAGAAAAGTTACACAATGTTGCTTAAAAAGGGGTTTTGTTACCATGTCTGTTATTTATGTTGTATGTTCTTGTGCTGCTTAACTGTACCTCGCTATTTGATGATGATGATGATGATGATGATGATGATGATGATGATGATGATGATGATGATGATGGTGGTGATGGTGTACATGGGTCTCCTGTCTACAGGGCTCCAACAGTACCAACTACATCCAGAATGCATTTCAGCTGCTGCTGCCCGTCCTGCAGATCTCCCACATCCAGAGCCAGCACTGTCGGTCCACCACAGAACCAGCAGCCCAGACACAACAATAACACACACACACACACACACAAACACACACACGCTACATGCTCACCCGCTTGTCTTAATGTATCTATTGTTGTACAGTAAAGTATAGAGAATAGATTATTCCAGATTAAGTGCTTAGATCTACATTAAGTGCCATAGCAACAGGCAGAAGATGTTTTATATATGCATAATATAATCTTGAAGATAACAATTTAACAAGTAGATCATGTAGGATTGACCCACATGCAGGCTGCATGTGTGTGTCTCTGAATGTTATTTTGATTTTTTGCTTTGAGGAACCAAAAAATGTTTGTTGAGAGTTGATTCGAGCTCAGCTGCAAATCAAGATCTGACAAACAAAGATGTTTCTCTGTCGTCTCCAATAGCTGAACCAAAAAAACAGAAAATACTGATTGTGTTGAAGGGACTCTACATTAATGTATATTAAGCTTTCTTTGCACTCCTTACAGTCCATTGCTATTTCAACAGAAAGTGCATCGACTTATCTTCGTGAAGTGTCTGTTCGACTGACAATGTTTTAATCTGGTTTGTCAGTATTACTGATTACACACAACACTTTTTATTTGTTTTGTTTTTTTATGTTAAATTATGTGAAGCAACACTACCTTTATATTTCACTCTTATCCAGTTTGATTTGAAAGAAAAATCAGATCTTCATACTTTACACGAGAAAACATTTAATGTTCTTTTTAATGTAGGTGAAATCATCTCTAATTATCTTTTGTTGTGCTGCTACACTTAAAATATATAATTCAACATTTTTGGAGCTTTATCACTTTATGCCAAGAGTTGAATAAGAAGATTGATACCACTCTCATATCTGTATTATAAATATGAAGTTTCAGCCAGCAGCTGGTTAGCTTAGCTTAGAACAAAGACTAGAAGAGACTAGAATTCTGCATAACTTTAAACCTTAATATAATTTGAACAGGTGAGTTCTATAAAAATTCACCCTCAGTACAGTTGTCATGAACGGGGAAATTAGCTATAGAGACCAGGCTGTAAACATGTTTATTTCTGCTGTGAAGTTGGACATTTTAACATGGGGACTTATGGAGACTGACTCACTTCTGGAGCCAGCCTGAAGTGGACGTTTGAGGAACTGCAGTTTTTGACACTTTGGCTTCACTTCACAGCCATGGGGGTTGCTGCTTGATTTAAAGATGCAATAACTGATTTATTTGGTGACAAGTTGTGAACACAACGTTGACATTTAATTTTTTAAGTAGCTGATTTACATGTCCAACAAAAATATTAACTATAGCAGCTTTAAGATATGCTTTATTTAGCTAGAATGTGTTGATTAGTGAGTTTTAGAGGTGCTGGTAGGTACAACTATCTGAGCTATTCCCCATTTTCAATGCTAAGCTAAGCTAAAAAGCTACTTGTACCAGATACATACTTACCATGCAGACATTCTATGGTATTGATCTTCTCATCTAACTCTTGGCTAGAAAGAAAATTAGAGTATTTTTTCCAAATGTTGAACCATTTCTGTAACAAAATGACGGAACATGAAGTTGTTTTTTTTATTTCATCTTGCCGTCCTGAATAAAAATGCTGTTTTGCATTGCGGTATCTAAATTTATCCACTTCTTGCTCCCCAGAGGTATGTTAACCATTTTCCATTCCTACCCTTATTTCTTCAACCACCTATGAAGTTTTCAGCAGCAGATGCTCCCAGTGCATCTGTCTTTTAATATCCAGTGTTAAATTGGCTCCTCCAGCCCTGCAGATACATAGATCTCTGTACGAGATAAAGTACTCTCTTCTCCTTCTTTACTTCTGCGTCTTCTCTTTTGGAGATACTTTGACACGCTGGCAAGAAAGATATTAAGCATCCTTTCAGCTTTAGCCAGATAGGGTAAGACCATTCATCAGCCGTGCTGTTGCCTTAGAATACAAAATGACTTGTAATGCGAAATGAAAAATATTTGGGTGTCGAGTCATTTATTTAGGTTTGGACAGTTTACTAATGTATTTAGACCCCCTTCTACTAAAGTGCCCGAAGACTGTTGGAGGATGAGGTGTTGAAAATAAACACATTTTAACCATCTTTATGTGTCTCAGGTGTTGTTATTTTCATCTTAAAAAAGGTGGCTGGTAATTAAAACAGTCATTTTTATTCTTCTTCACTGTACATTAAGTCCATTTCTGTGCTCCTTCTGGCTGCTCCTCCGTCACCAGCCCTGCTCCTCTGTGAAGGACGAGGTGGAGGGATGGCTGCGATGATGCAAATTTGCTAAATATAGACAAGATAAAAAATATAATAAATAGACTGGAGTTAGATGACAGTGAAAAGAGTCAGGGTGGGGTTGATGTTAACTCTCAGCATGAAGTACATCTGACTGCCTGTTACATTAAAATTCATTCATAGCACATTTAAACTGTGCTAAATATTTTATAAATACTGAATATTAAATATAAATTTCATTCTGATGGAGAAGATCATCTAAAAGTGAGGATGGAAGATGTATTGAAAGTATCAGTGGTGGAAAGTAACTAAGCACATTTACTTAAGTACTGTACTTTCAGATTATTAATACAAAATACAATCAACAAATAAATTATGATGCATTTTTATAGATTAAGTTGTCCAGCAGTTAAAACTGTCCCAACTTTGACCTGCAGCAACATGAAACTGATGCATCAATGTTTATACTGTAATCCAAAAATATAATATACAGTACATACATGATTCTGATCTGCATAATGAGTACTTTTACTTTTGTTGATGCAAATGTTTAGTAGTTTTACTTAAAGGTCCAGTGTGTAAGATTTAGTGGCATCTAGTGGTGAGGCTGGAGATTACAGCCAACTTCCAACTGTGTAGGAGAAACTACGGTCACCATAAAACTCATTAAAAAAAGTTTAGTTTGTCTGTTTTAGGCTACTGTGATTGCACTATGGCGAACTCAAGCGGCAACCTCAGTGGCTGTGGCAGTGAAGATGTGCAAAACTGCAGTTCCTCAAATGTCCACATGAGGCTGGCTACAAAACAAGTCAGTCTCCATAAGTCCCCATGTTAAAATGTCCAACTTCACAGCAGAAATAAACATGTTTACAGCCTGGTACAAAAAACAGTTTTGGTCTCTATAGCTAATTTCCCCGTTCATGACAACTGTACTGAGGGTGAATTTTTATACAACTCACCTGTTCAAATTATATTAAGGCTTAAAGTTATGCAGAATTAACTGGTTGGATTAGGGAGGACTGCCAAGATGGCGAGCTTCAGAATGGCTTTTCAGAGAACTGTGGGTGACATCATGGAGACTATGTCCATGTTTTATACAGTTTGTGGGCAGACTTCACGTAAAAGAGGACCTTCTCCCTTTGTAGACTTATTCTAAGGTAACAAAAACACAGCAATTCTTTTATTTTTAAGTTACACTACAAAAACATACTTGTATATATGTAATTATATTCCATTTATGCCAGAAGATCCTCCTAAATGTTACACACTGGACCTTGAAGTAAAACCTTGAATGAATGTAGTGCTATTGACATTTACTAAAGTAGGTAAAAGGTGAAAGTACTTCTTCATGTAGGTTTTCTCATAATGGGCGTCGGTGGAAACAATGAGATGAGGAACAAAAACACAAACTAAAAGTAGCCTCTTTCATCTTGTGTGACTGTGAGTTTACCTGTATAACAGTGGTCAACATTTCCATCCAGCAGAGTTTCTATGTTTTCTGAAAAATGTATGTAAAGACTATTAACACACAAAGTCACAGAAAGAATTGTACGTTCACGTGATTCGTTTATCTGAATTTGTTTAAGCGTGTGAGTCCTACCTTGACTGTCGACTTCGTGAATAGTTGACAGTTCTGTGCAAAAAAGAAACAAAACATGAAGAACTGAAACAACATGAATCAAATTATTTTCATCCAGACTCTGTGTGTGCATTTAGGAACTGACCTAACCAAGACTGGGGCCCATTGGAGGGGAGGATCATTCCTGTTGGACAATGAGAGGTCAAAATTTTAAAAAAACAGACCTTTTGTAGAGTTTATGGAGCATTATTGTATAATTTACCAAAGTCGGTTACCATTGTGAATGATGTCTGCGTGCTTCTCACCATCTAGTTGAAAGATCAGTAGAAACATACATGATTACTCATTTCATCAGGATACACTTGGATATATACGCCTGGAAATGAAGATGGAGGGCTGAGGGTTTTTTCTTTTATGGACTGAGTTACGCCCAACAAGACCTGTTGGTTCTGTCTTTATGCATATGTACATGTAAGTATGTAAAAATTGAAAAAAAAAAGGACTTTGGAATAATTTGTATACTTGCCTTTTATAAATAAAAACAAAATTTAAAAAATGAGTTAAATATTTACAGGTCAAAACAGTTAAAATCTGTCATGTTTAAATAGAATAATAATATATTTATTTTACATTGTTACTTTATTGTGAAATTCCAGCAGTAATATTATTAATCTGTGATCTGCAGATTGGTCTTAATCCTCCGCTGCTCTGAGATCGATTCCTTTTGTCTCGGCCCACATACTCTCAGTGTTTTCCGCATTAAGTAAAGCGATTATTTCTCCATTTTTCAGGTATGTTGTGCATGTTGAATCGAGTATATGTGTCTGTAGTAACCTAATGACTTCTCAAGACTACTTAGATAAAGTTTATGTGATATTTTGAGTGAGAGAAGTCGAGTTTTGTCGAGAGAAAGTGTATGTATACCGAGGGGGGTCCCACAAGTATAGTCGCCATTTTGTTTTTAGCTGTTTCACATGTGCACATGAAGTTAACGTGTTTGTACTTCTGTCTGCGTGATATGTTAATGCACTTTGAGTTTACTGTCTTATAGATCATCCTGTAGTGTGTGAGTTGTTGTATTTATGCTGCATCTGTATCCCGATAATTAGATTTAGAGCTGATCGGGATTGTGTTTATAGATTGCGTGTACGTAAAATGAAATAGGACGATGTTTGGTTTTATTCCAGAGAGTGAACAGCTGTACAACAGCTGGTCAGTTAACCTTGTATTAATATTTATAAATGCACTTTTACTTTTTGCATAAAAACATTGACATTATATCTCGTTTTAAGTTTCTTCTAACATCATAATTAATTTTTAGATTGTTTATAAATATGTATTTGTGTTTGCAAAGCATTTTGTGTTGAATTGAATATTATAAATTTCATGTTAACTGTACAATGAATTGATCAGAGGCTTTAACAGACAGATGTGTGTATCTGGGTTTATAACGTGAAGTTCGTAGAAGACAAAAATCTAAACTTACCGTTCAGCTGCTGGCCGGTGAAGTCGTAACAAACAGGGTGCACCTTGGGCTTTCCTGATGAAAATCAGACATTTTCAGGTCAACTTCAAAAAATCAATGTGTGTGTGTGTGTGTGTGTGTGTGTGTCTTACTGCAGGAGTATCCCCTCCAGTAGATTTGTCCGAGCACGACTGTGACTATAGTCAGCAGCACCACGCACAGAAGAACCAGCCAGAGCACCCTGAACATACAGCGCCACTCATCTGGAGGATGAAGAGGGGGATGAAGCAGAGACAGATTATGGTAAGAGAAAATGTCCAGACACTCAGCAACTCTTATTTTGATTTAACAATTAATTATTTAGTCGATACTGAGTCAGAAAACGGGAAATTTATATTTATGTGGAGTCCAAGTTGAAGAACAGACAAACTAAACACTTGCTCTAGATAAGCCCTTCTGTTCTTTTCATGGCCATCATAGTCTCTTCATGCTTGGAAGGACAGGGTGAGGCGAGGAGGTTGCAATCTGCAGGCTAACTTCTAGATGCAACCATAGACCGTATAAAACATGGATGCTGTATCTGTGACATCACCCACAGGCTTCTGAAGTTGTGAAGCTCAGTGTGGTGGCTCTGGGCAAAGAGGTGGCGCATGAGTGGAGCTGAGGCGGGTTGAACGACACCTCGTTGCTCAAACATGCCACCTGGTGGCACCCACCTGTCAATCAAAGCAGCCACACTGTTAATTCTGCATAACTTCCACATAGCTTCACTTTACTGCTTGGATGCCACTTAATCCTTTACATTGGGCTTTTAATGCTTGATACGTAACCAAATAAACAATAATTACTGCAATAATTAGAAAGTCACTCTTATCTTAAAAAGAAGAGATGCAGACAGACACATGGATGTGATCAATAAATCCACTCAGAGTCGTGCCAGAGACAGAAATGAGAAAATAAGAGAAATAACAGCAGGAGGAAAGATACAGTAACAAATGAAACAGAACGAAGGGGATGGAAAAGTTTGGTGGAAATCGGGCAGAAAAATTGAAGTGTGATGGATATCCAACTCTCAACACACACACACACACACACACACACACACACACACTGGAAAATATGACTTAGCTTTAAGCTTGGGGGAGTGTTGGAGAGCCGAACAGAAAGAGGGGAAGCCAAAATCAATGCAGCCTCGGAGATACAGTAGATTAAGATGAACTGTAACTCTCGGATCATGCAGCACAGAGAGAGAGGAAGGAAAACACAAAACCGAAGCAGAATTCAAGAGAAGAAGAACTGAAGGAAATCTGTTACATTGAAAAAAGTAACTTGTTGCCCAAACATACTAAAATAGAGACAACTTCCTCTTGGACACACTGATGTAATTATTTTACGGTAACGTTACACTAGACAGACGACAGAAACAACAAAGTAAAGTGTTGTAACGAGAGAGAAAGTGACAGGTGTCTCAATGTTTCTATATATCCATCCATTGTTGGTAGTGTTGGAGAGGAGGTCCTCTCTGAAGAGCTGGAGGTCTTCAGGAGGTTTTTGAAGGTACCTGATCTGGTAGGAACTGGTAGGACGTTCCACCAACGGGGAACAACGGACGAGAAGAGTCTGGATTGCCTTGAGCGTACGGCTGGCAGAGCCAGGCGTCATTCATTGGAGGAGGTAACACATGTCTGTATGAGGACATTCAAGAACCGGAGACTACTTTGTGATTTAAATTTAACGGGTAGCCAGTAGAGCTCGATGAGCTGTGGGGGTAACGTGTGACCTTTTGGGTTGATTGAAGATGAGGCGCACCGCCGCGTTCTGGATCATCTGAAAGGGTTTCACTGTGCACAGGCTGGGAGGCTGTCAGGAGGGAGGTACAGTAAAGTATAAAATAATTGGTTGCCCCACTGGCTATAGTATTTCTGCTCCTAACTGCTAAAAAAAAGAAATATGATATTATAATTTTATTAAATTGGGAAAGAAATTACAGGGTCAACTTTCACCCAGACAGGGATGGGGGCATGATGCAAGGGTAAAATGTTCATGTTCATGCGGAGTATCTCCTTTGTTTCTTTTGTGATACACTGCTTCGCTTAAACAGAGATAAAGATATGAGCTTTAACATCACACAGCACAGAGAGATGAAGGGAAACAAAGTCACAAAGCTGAGGCAGAAGTCAAGAGACGAAGAATTGAGAGAAATTTGTTCTATTGAAAAGAATGACTCCACTGTGGGCCGAGAGAGAAGACGAGTTTAAACGAGATTGAATCAATTTGAGCTCAAATGAAAACTGATTGGCCGATTTCTTTGTCTTTTATTGTCTCCTCTCCTCTCCAGTGTTGAAGTAAAGCCACACTGACCACACGAGGGGGGAACAAAAGAAGTGCCGCTCCTCACATCCTGACACCAACCTTTCATCGTCCGTTTCCATGGCAGCGTTGCCTTGGCTGCTGTCAAAACTGTTTGATTGGCGAACCAAAGGAGACAGCGGCTTTGATTGGCCGACGCCGAGGCGAGCTGGGAAGGGAGACAGCAGTAAAACGCCTCACTCCTCAGTCCTTTGCCATCCTTCGTCTGTCCCTCCTCTTCCTCAGGTGGGTGGAAGCGTAAGGAGCTGTGATTATTTAGGCTGTACAAGGTGAGATTCAGGGTCTCTACATCAGTGAGGTGAAGCTCCACCGACACCTCAAACTGTACCTTTAAAGCTGCAGATAGATAGATAGATAGATAGATCAGTGTTTTTCTCATGTTTTTTAGCCACCACAGTTTCCTAAATCCTACACTCTGGTCCTTCAACATTTCGAGGCTTTAAAACAACTACAACTCAAAGATGTGTCACCTTCTCTTAGCTGAGAATCTTTACAGTTTTACCTGGCAGCGTAATTAATGTCTACAACCTGAACAGTGAAATAAGCCGTCTGTCTAAGTTGTGGGCTGAATGACATCCTTAGAGTCACGTATCTAGCATGGCTCAAAACAGCAGAAGCTTATTTTTAGAAACTGTGTAATACCTGATGATGTGCTTTCTCTGTGCAGTCCTAGCATGTCTGTATCTGTTTCACACATGAAACAACTCTTTTCCGGATCTTCGTCACCTCTCCTGGAGTCTGACGCAGGATCTGTCGTGTTGCTTTGATTCTCCTGCGCGCAGGCCTGCTCCCACTTTTCCCGTTCTGGAGTCTGTGATGGGTCACACATGTCCTTTGTCCTAACTTGACCATCCTCGATCTTCCCATCTTTTCCTGTCTTCACCTGATTCCCTCGCTTGCACGGTCGGTAAGGCAGACAGTGGAAGTTAACTTTTGATTCTGAAAGGAGAGAGAGAGAGACAACACAACATTCAGAGCGATTTCTCAGCAGGAGCTGAGGGGGAAAAAAGCAAAACGCTCTCAAGTCAGAAATCAGAGCGACGTCTCAGAATGGAAGCTGTGCCTCCAGTTTATATCTGACCGAGAAAGACAGACAGGAGAGACACAAGCAAAGAGCAAAACTATCGAACCCGTGCGTGCAAAGTACAAAGCCCAAAGCAAGTTGCTCTGCAAAAGAGACAACACAATACGGAAACATTTTCAAAGCAGCTGTCAGTCTGCCGTTGTATGGGGCTATATTTGGGAGTGTCTTTTATCTCAGAGAGGTTGAATCAGAGTCTGTCGACATGAAGAACAAGAAGCGGGACAAAGTGACTCAACAACGTAAAGTTTACTTCTTTTAAAGGCTGACTTTTGATATGAAGTTTGAACAAAACCCGAGCCGAGAAGCAGCCACGGCTTGTTCCTTTTTAATACTTTGAAAAGGTCGTGAACTCATAGTGAAACACACACACACACACGAACACACACACACACACACACACACACGGTAAATAAACCTCCATCTGAAGATGTTTGGATGACCCACCTTTGTACAATGTGAAGAATTCAGGGAGGCAGATGATGAAGGCGAGGATCACGAGGATGACAAGTTTAGTCAGCGCTGCTCTTGTCATGGTTGCGCCATAAGATCACACACACACACACACACACACACACACACACGCGTACACACACACACTCTTTCACGCTGGCAGAGGCAGCAGGACTTGTGGCTTGTGATAGCTGCTTCCTTTCCTCGAAACAAAAGCACCCATTCACACCTTGTCTCTTCCTGCCGTAGTGGCCTTTAGTCCGAGGCTACTCACGACAACGTTCATAATTCAGGCGACACAACACGACACGGCTCGACATGTGCCTTATACGAAGCAACTTCCTATTACACTTCCTGTCATTTCATCACAACGCATGAAAAATGGAGAGTGAGTTTCCATCAGCTGAATGTAAGTAGAAGTGTGTGTGTCTTCTGGTTGTGAATTTGTGTGGTTTGAAGCCGAGTGTTCACGCTAAAGAAGTCCTGTATGAACATCAACACAGTCAGTCATGTGTATGTATGTTGTATATCTGTAAAGATCAGCTTATGGTTTGTTGTTTGTGTGAACCACAGACAGAAACAAAGGATGTTTGTCTGTACCAGTCTGTACCCAATGTTTCCGTTGCTGGAGACAAACTTCCCTCAGTCTCCTCCTCCTTCGGTCTGACCTCTACAGAAACATTGTTTGTTGTTTGTCAGTGTTTTTCTCATAATTATGACAAATCATCTCATAATTATTAGAAACATTCGCACAGTTGTGAGTTAGAATCTGTAAGACGACGATAATTAGGACTTTGCATCTCATAACGAGGAGGTTTTTCATCATTATGAGATACAAAATGTTAAGATAGACTTTATTGATCCCACAGCAGCAGCTAGAAATGACTCACAAATCATAAATCTATAGAAAAAAGTCATGAAGTCATGCTGGTGTTAAAGAGTCTGACAGCTGTTGGAATGAAGGACCTGTGGCAGAGCTCCTTCTTACACGGTGGGAGTAGCAGTGTGTTGCTGAAGGAGCTGTTTAAGGCCTCCACAGTCTCCTGCAGGAGGTGAGAGGAGTTGTTCATGATGGACGTCGTCCTCCTCTCCACCACTTCCTCCATTGAGTCTAACAGGAAGGAGAGCTGGACCGCTTTGCCAGTTTGTTGAGTCTTTTTCTGTCTCTCTCATAAGCATAATTATTTCTCAAGTTTGTCATAATTATGAGATATATGAGAGATTAAATCATAGATATCAGATAGTAAGTCATAATTATTTGACTTGTATGTAATTATATGACTTATTATCTTATAATTAAGAGCAGGTTTCTCATACTTACTTACTTATTGTCTCATGACTTTCTATTTCTCATAATTATACCTTAGAGTCACGCAGGTATGAGATACTTTCTCATAATTATGTGATACAAAGACAAAGTTTTTCATAATTATGACTTTGTATCTCATAATTCTGATACATGTCCTTAATTAGAATGTATTGTCATACTGTGATTATGAGATGAATCATAAATCATAGATATCAGATGCTAGATGCAAAGTTAGAATTCGTTTTTGATCATTTTGACTTACGTTTGACAACTTTTAGGCACTATGTCACAATTTCGGGAGGGTTTCTCATAATTTTGAGACATTTCTCATAATTGGGACTATGTTGTCTCCTAATTTTGAGATTTCTCATAAGTCACACAACTATGAGATAGTATCTCGTAATTTTAGGATGTTTTTTTTTCATAATTTTGAGATACAAAGTCATAATTCAATAATATGTCATTAATTTGAATGTATCCTCATACTATAAGATGAATTATCAATCATAGATCTCAGATACTAAATACTTACTTACTTAGAAGAATCAGATTATTATTAGGCACTGTGTCATGATTACGAGAAGATGTCACATAATCATGCGTCAATTTAGTATCTCAGGTCAGATAGTCATATGATAAACTTTCTCGTAATTATGACGTGCTGAGTCATAATTAAAAGACACTGAGTTAAAATTACGTTTCTCATAAATAGACCAGTGTATCCGGCTCAGTACAGAGCTGATGGTGTTTGTGTTGTTGCTGTTTACCTTTTTATAATTTCACTCTATTATATAAAAAAAATATTTTTCTTTTGTGCTGTTTGACTTGATCTCTGCTGGCTGTTTAGTGTAGCTGAGATTTTACGGATGACTTCCTGAGAGCCACTTATCTTAGCAGGCCTGGGACGGGAACACACACACACACACACACACACACACACACACACACACACACACACACACACACACACACACAGTGATGAACATGGCTGGCAGGTGGAGTCTTATCTCCGCTCCACAGCAGCTTGCCTCTCTCAGGGCTCAGTCGGCAGCTTAGAGCGAGGTGGAAGCAACCAAAACTAAGAAAATTCACTTTCTGGCATTTTACGTCCGATCAGAGCCGCTCGACACTTGAAGCATTTCCAAATATTTTGAGTGCACGGCTGAAATGTATTCACCAACTGTGATTTAGCCATATACAGCAGCAGCCAACCAACAACACCCTCATCAGTAAAACTAAATTATATAAATTTGTAATTTCCAATTAATTTTACTCCCATTACTTCCTGGGGGAAAAGTCGTAATCCTGGTATACTTCCAGTTAATTAATTCAAATTAATTGCTAAAGAGCCATTTGTTGGTGCACGGCAGGTCAACTCATCGTGAAAAAAATGTGAGATATGTCTACAGGCAAGCAACAATTCAACACGTATGGGTAGTAAAGTCATGAATTTGTAAGAAATTAATATTTACTTGTGTTTAAATGGAGCCGTTAGTTAAGGACATTCCTTTTTTCTGCATGTTTCATACCGAATAACAATTTTTTCAGCACGTGTCATGGTAATTATTTAAAGGTCCAGTGAGTCCACCCTGTTGAACTAACGTGTTTCTACAGCAGCCCAGCACAGACAAATGAAACACTTGTCATACATCATCTTAAACTGAAAAGTTTAGGTCTTAGACTGATGGGCACATAAACAATGACCGGTTGATTTTCCATAACCACTTTTCCTTATCCGGTGGTTGGTGCTTGGGCGAGAGCCCTGGACAAGTCGCCAGTTCATCACAGACACATAGAGACAAACAACCATTCACACCTGTGGGCGATTTAGAGTCACCAGTTAATTGACCTGCATGTCTTTGGACTGTGGGAGGAAGCCGGAGCACCCAGAGAGAACAGACATGGGGAGAACATGCTCCACAACAGGAACCTGTGAGGCGACAGTGCTACCCACTGCACCACGGTGCCACCACTTTTAGACTTAATCAAGAAAATAATCAGATTATTTACACCCAGATGTTGCCTAACAACCGGTCATGTTGGAGAAGTGGCTGCAGCTCAGCCATGATTAGCTTCACTTTACAAACAAGGTGAAAAACGTGAAGAGCAGTCATTGTAGATTGTTTCATGCAATCAACTTATAGATAAACACTGCAGGTTTTATTTTATACACTGTCTTTATCCTGTTTTTTAATGTCACTTCATGCTCCATGATGAAATCCTCAGGTTTTACCCCTCTTCCATGTATTTTATGCTCGGTATGTTATCTCACAACTTCACACAGATGGTACAAGCTGCGAGTTAGTGGATGACAGCGGGGGTGAAACTCCCAGATCAAAACTGTTTTTATTGGCTGCAGTGGCAAAGTGAAATTAAGTGTTCCGCATTTTCCAGGGGACCAGCAGGAAATGCCTCCAGGATCCTTGAGCCTCCTTGAAACCTGGTTAGAAAACAGCAGGTAAGGATCAGTTTTCTTTTACTGTCGTGTTTATGATTAGTAAACCGCTGTGTTCACAGATAAGACATCTCAAACAGGGAAATAAAACCACCTTTTAGTTCCAAGCAGCACGACAGTCAGACAATAAATTTGGGGTTGATTGGATGGAAACTCCAGCAGATAAATTTGAGACCTGATGCCTGGAGAGAGTTGGGCTCTCGGAGGATCTGACAGGTGTTGAAACACTCTTGAGTTCAGGATGTTATACCCCACATTTTATTGCTTTTCCAGCACGAGGGAGTGTGAGTCAGTGTCTGCTGGTCCATTCAGAGCAAGATTATAGTTTCCTTTCCCATCTTTACTTCACAAACACTCAGCCTCTCTAGGTGATCGTTTTATACCACATCATGTTACTAAGCTGTTGCCAGTTCACCTCATTTATTGTGAGATGTTCCACCAGCTGTTTTCTTTTGTTTGTCTTTTGTTGCCACTTTTTTGTGTGTGGCTTTTCTTTAATCGGTCATCCGATGTATTCATGAAGTAGTTCATATAACAGATAAAAGGCAAATGGCTAATGTCCAGCTCCATGTTTGTACATAAAATGTTTGGAGATTGAGTGTCGAAAAAAATATGAAAAATACTAAAAACAGAGACGTGTTGAGAGCTACTGCAACTGGCTGCCACCCACATGGCGCCATGATAACATGGGCATATCATTTTCCAGACTGCTATTAAATTCAGTATGAATAATGAAGTGAATTTTGTGACCGCCAGCAGCATCAGGGTCAATATTTTTGTTTGAATAAGACTTTTCAATTTGACATTTTGGTTTATTTTTTATTTTATGAGTGTGAGATGAGGAGATTGATGTCACTTTCATGTCAGAAATGGTAAATATGAAGCTGTAGCCAGGAAACAAAATAGTCCTGCGCATAAAAACATCCATCCATCCATTTTCTGTAACCATTTATCCTCATCAGGGTCACGGTGGGGCTGGAGCCTATCCCAGCTGACATAGGCCAAGAGGCATGGTACTGCCTGGACAACACACCCGTTGCACATAAAACCCCCTAGAAAAAAGACAAATACACTATTTTACACTTCAGTTTTTGTATGAAATTAAACAAGCAAATATAAAACATGCTAATTAATGAGCTTAGAAATGCTGTCTTTGGGGATGGCAGGGTGGTTAGTACTGTTGCCTCCCAACAAGAAGGTTTCTGGTTTGAAGTTTGCATGTTCTCCCCATGTCTGCATGGCTTCCTCCTGAAGGTTTTAACTGGAGACTTATCGCCAACAGGTGTGAATGCATGTGAATGGCTGATGTGTCAGCCCTGTGATGATCTCGCCTCTTGCATCAGCTCCAGCTCCCCGCGACCCTGATAAGGATAAGTGGTTACAGATGGATGGAGGTTACCTTTGGACGTAGCTAAACTAGCTGTGTCCCATTTCTTTCAATATTCATGCTAAGCTAGGCCTCTTTGCCCCAAGCTTCATATTTAACAGGCACACATGAAAGTAGTATCGATCTTCTCATGTGAAAGCAAATATTTTTTTTATCCATACCTGTTAATGTTTCAGTGACCCAGTGGCCTTTCCTCTAGTGCTACTAAACACCTACATTTTTCATTGTGCACAAGAAAAATAAAAATCCATAGCGGAGTGCCGTTAAATTAAAGCTCCCAGGATAAATCTTTGGATCTTAATGACCCTTTACTCTGGCACCGCCCTCGGGACAAACTTAACATTTTAAGCTTTTTGCCAGAATGACACTAAAAATATCTTTTTTTGTTCGTTTGGTCCAACTTTACAGGCTGTAATGAAGTCTGCAGCCTCCAGAGATCACTGGCAGAACTTTAGACACTTTGTCTCGTTTATAGTGAAGCTTTGGCCTCCCGTCAGACCGCTTTAATCATTTGACCCTGTCAAACAAGTGATTTGTTCAGTAGAAACCTGCAGTCTGAAGCATCTGTCACATACAGCTACACAGCACAGATCTGTCACTTTTAATGCCGCAGTCAGAAGCTGTAATGATGAACACAACAGTGCGGTACAAATGCTGACTGCTTGAGAGTGTGTGTGTGTGTGTGTGTGTGTGAGAGAGAGAGATAGCTGAATATTGCTGAATATTATGAACATTAACTATACATCCTGTCAGAGACATCGACTGCAGTGTCACCTGGGACAGAAATCACTCGAGAGATGCTCCATGTGGGATATTTTTGGAGTTGTGCATTACTGCAGAATCCGATGTTTAGAGTTTAGAGATTGAATGTAACAGCGTGATGAGATTAGGGATTTAGGTACAAGAGATAATATTCAACAACAGGCTGCACTTGGCAGGCGCAGGTTGTATTTCAGGCATTAGATGTTGTACATTTGATCCTTTTCATCGCGTCCTCGCTGAGATATCTGATCTTAATCCTCAGATCTGCTTTAAATGCTTTACACAATGATGTCCTCACAGTGACTTTAAATTCTCTTTCATCCCCTTTTCACCTTCTTTTTTCGGTGAGAAACTGACAGAGAAAAGAGGTCGAGCAGGTTTATTTTGATTTTTAATGCAGATTTTGTGTGATCAAAGTGCGATATAATCGCTATAACTGCTTTTTCTGATTCATTAGAAGGGGCTTTTGGAGGAAATAACCAGGTAGGAAGGTCAAAATTTAAATATCTGTTTTGTTTGGGAGCGTTTGTAGTCTAAAAATGCATCAAGTGACTGATTACAGATGCTAAGGCATTCCACAGGAAGAAATAGGGGAGGTGTGAAACTTGTTTTCAAGGTGTTATTTCATATTTACTATCTTATTTTTGGCCTTAATTTCAGCCACATCACTTCTGATGTGCCTTTCATTCATTAAGCGATCAACTGTAGGCGAGGCGTCTTCAGGACTAATGTCCTGTTGAATGTGTGTTAGTTTGTGTATTAGTTTCGCAGTATGTCTTTCATGTGTCTGACTTGTGTCTCTTTTCTCATCATGCGTGGGTGTACAAACTAGTTTCTCTTCCAGGAAATGATCTAATCTATCTAAACTTGCTCTGCTCACATTGCAGTTTAGATTTTGCATCAGTCATACAGCTGAATAAAAATTCAACTTGCAAATGAGACGAGAAAAATCCCCCCCCCCCCCCCTCCTCTGCCTACATCTGGTATGAACTGTCAGATTTTCATCTAATATCTTTGCAGCTGAGGAGAGAACCGTGTCACATCCAGCAACTTTGGCTCTGACATGAGTATGATTGATACACACTAAATATGTTGCTAATTATTGGATGGGTTGACATGAAATTTTGTACATTTATGATGCAAAGAAGAGAAAATGAAACATACCAACTTTTTCATGTTGTGCCATCATCAGGCCAAAAATCTAATTTGTCCAATAGTTTGATTTATGACCAAATATTGGAAAAGCTAATAATATTCCTATCAGTCTTTGATCTGACTGATGGAAACTGTTTGGAAAAGGACATGAAGCAACTGTGCCATCACCGTTTATCATGGGCGAACTTCAACCAATCAGATCAACAAACAATATAATGTAGCCACAGTACGCAGCAACTTTTGTGGCTGTGAAGTGAAGTCAATGCAGATGTGCCAAAAACTGCAGTTCCTCAAACGTCCACTTGAGGCTGGCTCCAGAAGTGAGTCAGTCTCCATAAGTTCCCATGTTAAAATGTCCAACTTCACAGCAGAAATAAACATGTTTACAGCCTGGTACAAAAAACAGTTTTGGTCTCTATAGCTAATTTCCACATTCATGACAACTGTACTGAGGGTGAATTTTTATAGAACTCACCTGTTCAGATTATATTAAGGCTTAAAGTTATGCAGGATTAAGAGCATGGAGGCTTTGATTGACAGGTGGGTGCAGGACTACCAACATGGCGGCAGATTTTGAGCTTCAATACCGGCTCCTCGGACGTCACGCATACGGTGTCCATTCTTTATACTGTCAGTGGTTGTCACTCACACATAGCTTTGAACCACGCCTGTAGCTGATGCCCTACAGTAGGTACGACAACTGATTTGTCCGTAACCTCTGTGTTCGGACACAAGCACATAGTTTGAAGCCTGGAAAGATGGATTCTAGTGTGATCTTGTGAGTACAGCTGCAAGGTGAAGCAGCCTCAGCTGAACTTTGTGTTATCAAATATAAGTACACTGAACTGAGATGGTGCTCAAAGCAGCTGTAGCTGTATTTATTTGTGTGAGCATGGCTGTAGGATGCTAAAAAAAAACCCTGATATAATCATGCAAGTCGAGTCAAGGTGAGTTTATTTGTACATGAGCACGGAAGTTCATTCTTGACTTTTGAGAACGTTATATGTGGCCCAAACTAAATAATACAAGCTCAAAGACCCATTTACCAGCCAAGCTTTCAGAGCTTCTGACCTTCAACCTCCTCTCACAGTTTTCATCAGTAAAATGGAGCTGGTTCAGTATCATCATGCGATATGATTGTGTAAAGGTTAGATCATACATCGTCTCTGTTCAAACATGGTCTCAGTTGCCTCTTTGATCTTTCTCTGGATGTCCACTGTATCCTGTTTGTTGGCTTTGACCTCAGTCAGTGCTCTGACAGCTCATGTTCTCTGTTTTCGGTTCTTAGATTGGCTCTCTCGGTTCTTCTCTCTTTCAGGGTCCTCGCAATTTCGGTTTCCAGCTGTTGTGGCATTTACTCACATAACACTCCAGCTTTCCACTTGGAGCTCTTTCAGGACAAATATACAAATATTAGGTGATTTTGTTCACATGAAATGAGTTTTATGGACCATAACAGCAGTGGTTCAGAACTGAATTGCACCATATGTGTAAAGATTTTTCCAATTTAAGGACATATAACACTTAGTTTGAATGGCAACCATGTCTGCATACAAATTGTGCTTTGGCTTTAGATTTCATGTGTTATGCCCAGCTCGCTCAGAAATATAACAAGGCAGGAGATCCAGACAGCGACCATTAAAGTAATCAGTGGTGAGGTTTTGGGTTTTGGGTGTTATGAAACTGTAGGTGCTAACTTAAAGTATGTGAAATATGAACCAAGGGTAACCTAAACTCAATCAAAAACTAAAGTGGGTGCCTGAACGACAGTCAGTGGAGTAACCACAGTCCAAAAGCTCCAGCAAAAACTGCGGTAATACCGCACTAACCCCAGGAATCGCCTGGCACATGATACTTTTCAATGGCCTCCACCTTTAGCCTGCAGAGGATGAACTTGCCAAGCTTGCTCCAGCTTTGCCAAGATAGGTCTCAGATTTTGCTCGGCTGATTCTGCCAGCTGGTCCAACGCTGCATTCAGACGTCGAACATGAGCTTCCCATTTATCTCTGAAGACCACAACATCTTCCAATTAGGCTGCACGCCCTGTCAGTCCAGCCAACTCTTCGTTCATACGCCGCTGAAATGTTGCCGGAGCATTTCTCAGCCCAAAAGGCAACTCCACAGTGTGTGACAGATTAAATTCCACTGGCTCTCGCTGTTAATGGAGCCTGCCTATATTTTGTAACTTCACCAGCTCTGCCTGCTGAGTGTCTCACAGATACCCTAAATGACTGTCCAGTTGGAGCTAATACACACAAAATACACACCGTCTAAAGGCCTAGGCCCCTTATATATGACACAAGTGTTAACATATTTGTAGAACTGTCACCTGTATCGGCGGCTCCTCTCTGCTTTATAATGAGTTTCTTATTGTTTAATTATAGCTTTGTTGTTTTCGCCTTTGGCAAGCAGCTGTTTTCAATGAAAAAGCTCTTAAAACCCATCGTGCACTACCTGCTCGGCACCAAACTGCCTGCAGACACAGTTAGTGGAGCATTTAGCAGCTAAAGAGACACACATTTTCCCTCAGGAGTCGGTAGAGAGCAAAAACAGAGCTAAAAAAGAGTGAGTATTGGACTTAAATCCATCATGGGGGGCAGAAACAGGACTCCTAATGGAGATTATGTTGCTGAATGTGTAAATTGTTTGCTAACAAGATGATGATATTTGAGAATTGCGCTCATAAGACATTTCTGCTGCCCCCAAGTGGCCAAAAAAATCAATAATTTCCTTCTTTGCGAGCCTTTTCTCCTAAAAGTATGCACGTTTAAATGGTGTGCTCATTAACAGTGTTACTGACTGTGCTGAAGGTATTTTAAAAATGATGGGCAGCACTTGCAAAATGGAAAACAAGTTAAAGGAGAGACAAACGGTGGGAAATGAGGTATGAGTAGTGAGCATGTTTTTCCATTAAAAACAGAGCAGGAGGAGGAAGGAGGTGGAGGAGGAGGAGGGAGAGCGTGGTGATTTAGTGCTGTGTCAGCAGTAAGGCGTCATCTGGCTCTCCAGAGACGAAGCCACTGTGAAGCTTTATGACTTTTTATGGAGAAATTACGACGTTTCACAAAGAGATTATCATTATGAGCGAACCTTTAAAAGGTGATGAAGGTTTTCAGACTTATCCTCCTCATGGCTCTAATAATTCTGTCTGTCTGTCTGTCTGTCGTCTGTCTGTCTGTCTGTCTGTCTGTCTGTCTGTCGTATGTGCTCTGAATACAGTTTGTCCTTGTCCTTCTCCTTCCACTGTTTTGTTCCTATGAAGAAGCCTCCTGCGCCGTCTCTCTGAGTTTCAAGGTTTTTCGAGTCAGTCGCGTCTTTTCATCCTCTTATGCGTTTGTTTGTGTGTGTGTGTGTGTGTGTGTGTGTGTGTGTGTGTGTGTGTGTGTGTGTGTGTGTGTGTGAGTGTGAATGTGGTGGGAAAAGGCAGGACTTCAAACACGCCAAAGTGGGCTAAAGTGGGGGTGAATTTACAGGAAGCTCAGTGCTGCATCTCTTTTGTATCCCTTTATGTTTCACCTTCTCTTCTCTCCTCTGCTGTAACCTTTCCTCTGGTGAGAAAATGCCATGTCAATAAAAGCTTTTTAACATGAGGAGAAAATCAATGTGCTCCGATTGCACCTTCTTTCAAGCCTGCCTAGCGAACAAATGAGTGATTCTGCTTCTGCACACGAGGTGATTGCTGGGTAGAAACACAGTTTTCTAAAGCAGTTTTTACATATTTTGTATTGAAGGTGAAATGAAAACACACAGGCTGTCTGAGGCTCTTAAAATCCTGTTTATGTTGATATGACTTATCATGAACACTTTGCACCTTAAAGTGCTTTATTGTTCGCAACTCACACCATCAACTTTTATTAGCCTGAAAGGGAAAGAACGCTCGTAGGCAGGGTTGCAATAAAAACGCACAATAAAACTGTAACATAAACACAATGAAAACACAATAAAAACACATTAACATAAAAGCTCAATAAAATGCATGATAAATAGACGCATCACATGCCCACGCCCGGTCAATCTCTCGTCGAGATGATCGATCCGAACATCTTTGATGTTCCTCGAGAGTGATATTTTCATTTTCTGTAAGAGTTGAGAAAGAAAGGCAGCTCCTTTATTCTCACACATAAAAGTCAGAGGCGTTCAGATCTATCTTCACTGTGAGGACTTGGTTTTTAATGTGCATATAAAGAGTGTTAAAGCAGCACTTAGTTTGAGATTAAAATGGAATAAACAACTTCATAAAGTGAATGTTGTCGCCGTTATGACAAACCCACAAAGAATTATCATCCGAACTCTTCAGCTCCCCTCGACCTCTACAGAGTGTTTTAGTGTCTTCCAGCTCATTGTTTTGGTTTTTACTCCTCTCGCTGTTCTCATAGTGACATTTTCTGTCATTTTCAGTTGTTGTTGAAGTGTCTAGTGGCTACAGAGACTTATATTTCCCTCAGAAGTTGGTAGATATCAAAAGCAAACCAAAGCTACACAGGCTAATGTTGCTATGTCTGTTGGATACATATAGGCGATGTTTGGTAACATAATAACTTTAAAGGGTGATGATATGTCGGTGTTGTGTTTACAGCTTGTTACGCTGCCTCCACATGTCAAGAAAAGATCAATTATTCATGCTTTAAAGAGTCAGATACTGAGAGAATTAATATTATGAGACTAAAGATGTTTATGATCTGAGTCAGTTCTATCAGCTGATGGAGGAAAATCTCTGAAGTGACCTTTTGAGAACCCTCATTAACATATTGCATTACCTAGCTCCTACCCTTTACCTTAAAAGGTGATCGCCATGGACTTTACAGTCACTATAGGTGACATGTTCAAAGAGGAAGACAGCTGCAAAGGTAAAAGAAAAATATAGTTGTATACAGCGTTTTGTGGGAGCTACAGTAAATTTAATAAATTGTCTCAAGGTTTGGGTAAGTTTAAAAAACTGAGGGTGTGGAGTTAGAAGGACGTGAGCAGATCAAGTGGTAACCTCTGTAGCTGTGAATAAAAGCTAACTAGAAAGTGCTACTTGAGGCTGGCTCCAGAAGAGAGTCGATCTCCATGTTTACAGCCTGGTACAAGGCTTCATTCAGCACTGATGATCCACGTCTTTGCCAATTTTTTTGATTAGCCGGGAGGTGGATGAGGCAGGACTGCCAAGACGGCGGCGGTCAGAGACGCAGAATTTGAGTTTCAAAACAACAAAATGTTTTATACAGCCTGTGGTTTTGACTAATTCAGTGAAATGATGGTCATTTTTTAAATTTACCAGTCAGAATCAAAACTTTTTGCCTTTTTATTAATCAGTTTGATTGTTAACAAAATATTTAATTAGCATCATGAGCTAAAATAAAAGCACTACAGTCTGAAAGGAGTCATTGTTAGTGGATTAAATAGGAAAACATGATCTACTATACAATGTTACTCTGGGTGGTCTGGCTTGCTGCTGGTTTTTTAGAGGAATTTATGGATTTGTAAGCATGTTTGTGTGAAGATGACCCCCGCTATTTATAGAGCTCTTCAAATAAAAACACAACATTTCTCTCTCTTCCTCTGCCTGTTTGTAAAGTGTGCTGAATATCCAGAGCTGACTTTTCTTGTCACATCTTGTAGTGCAGCTTGTACAATGAGAATAAAATTAGCCCTCTGTGAAATGTTGTAATGGAAAGCCGCCCACACACAAACATTACACGAAAACACACGTACGCAAACACACGTACGCAGTTTCTCTGTGTGAGAGGTAATTTTATTTCAGGACGTTTATTTTAGGATAATGTTATTCATGAGTTTACTAGAAAAGAAGTGAGCAGATGTTTTTTGGAAGAAATCCGGCTGGCAGACGTGACATTTTGTTGACGTTGGATTTTCTGTGAAAGTCAAAGGAAGCAGGCTAATTATGTTTTTGTTAATTGTAATAATTTCCCGAACGGAGCGAACATTAAAGCCATTAAGGTTTCATCCTAAATGCTCTTCTGTCATCTGATGATTTCATCCATTCTCTCGCTCTCTCTCTCTTTCAATAAACCGGATGCGTGCTAAAAGCTCCCTTGTGCTAATATGTGAAGTACTGAGGGCCGGGTATGAGTTGATAAGCTGCAGTGTCAGCGTCCTCTAAATGCCCCCCATCCAGTAATTATCTACCGACAAGGCCTCCTGCCCGTTCCTCCTCTCCTTCTTATCGTTAACACCACCTCGATCCACTAATTCTTATTCTAAACCTTAGTCATCCTGCCATGTTCCCTTTATCCTACACTTAGCCACAAACTCACTTTGGGATGTTTGAAGGCAGACAAGCTCACAGCTTTAGGGGTTTTAAAGACAAGTCACCTATAAGCAGCAGAATTATTTCAAACTACATGTAAGAAACCACCCTTGGATTTCATTGCAAAGGAAATTTTTTACAATTGAAACAAAAGGGTTAACTTAAAAACAGGGTATAAATTCATGTAAATAAGGTCTATTGGCCCTAAATTCCAAAACAAAGAGAAAATTTGTGTTAATGGGTTGAACTGAAGGTCAGTCAAGCCAGGCGGGGTCATTTTTGACCCCAGAGGACAAAAGGTTTATGGCAATAAGAGAGAGAAAACAAGTATACCAGGACACAAAGTGCAAACCTCCACAAGCTTCTAACACTTATCCATCCATCCATTTCCTTCCACTTATCCAGGGCACTGACGGTATAAAGAATGGGCGGTGTAAGCGCAGTGTCACCCACAAGTTTCTAAAGAGTTGTTTTGTTGTTGGCTCAAGCAGTTGCCATGTTGATATTCCTGCCTCTTCCGCCTCCTGGCTAGTCAAAAAATCCTGGAGCATCAGTGGACCTGAGACAAACAAGCCACCTGTCATAACTTTAAGCCTTAATATAATTTGAACAGGTGAGTTCTATAAAAATTCACCCTCAGTACAGTTGTCATGAACGGGGAAATTAGCTATAGAGACCAAAACTGTTTTTTGTACCAGGCTGTAAACATGTTTATTTCTGCTGTGAAGTTGTGACATTTTAACATGGGGACTTATGGAGACTGACTCACTTCTGGAGCCAGCCTCAAGTGGACGTTTGAGGAACTGCAGTTTTTGGCATTTCCGCATTGACTTCACTTCACAGCCACAAAAGTTGCCACTAAAGGTCGTGGTGGCAGCAGGTTTAGATCCCCAGCTCCTATCCTATTTTATTATTATAAATATAAAATGTCTGAAAGAGAGAATGCAGTTTTACATCTATATTTGGTAATGTTAGCAAATATCTACCTGCCACACAGGTGTAATGATGCTGACAGCAGTAAAAGGACAAGCGGTAATCAAAGATCTGATGCTGAAAACATGTGAGGAGGGTCACCTCTTGTTTGCTTGTCCATCTCTGTCTCTTTTTTTTCTTCTTCTTTAGAACAGCCAAAATAAAACACGGTTGAATCGCTTACAGACACTCACACTAAGTGAGGAATTGATCCAGAATTGATCAAGTGTCGACCATCTGACTAATTACTGTAGGATTCGGACTCATGGGTCGTGATCGGTTTGAGATTAGGATGACATAAAGTTTCAGAATCGTAGTCCATCTTTAACCGCTATCATAATATTCATTGATCATCTTTTAATTTTCCTCTTTCACGTCTCTCATTTGATTTCACCCGCTGTCCATCCCCGTTCTCCTCCCACTTAGTCTCTGTTGTTTATGGATCAATGATCGGTGGGGGTAAGGTGACCTTCCTCGGACTGACCAATCCGAGGGCTTACAGGAGAGAGCGCTGACTAAAAATGCTTCTCAGGCACTATCTATTTCTTTCACACCGTGAGCAGGACGGACCAGAGAACACGGTACACTCTGTGTGTGTGTGTGTGTGTGTGCCAGTAAAATGTGAAGTCATAGCAGCTGATCGAGGGTGACTTGTCTAATTGGGGAAAAACTGGTGTACCCAATTGTTTTCACTGCAACTGCCTCCGGCACAAATTGGTTTCTGTCTCCAGTGGGGTAAAATTAAGGTTAGGTTGAGGTTTGGGCTGAGAGGGATGTATCCATTGTGGTTAATGATAGTGCATGCCTCCAGGGAGTTAATGTATATAAATAGAAAAGCCACAAAAGTGACATAAAACTGCACTGTGTGTGTCTGTAACAGTGATGCAACTAACAGAGAAAGGATGGTGACCACGGGAGCTCAAAGTGACCTACAGCTGCATTAATTCATTTTTTTATATTAACAGTGGATCAGATTACTGTGTGTAAGGTGAAAGATGTCTCTCAGTAATGAACCCACAGACAGTTATCACCCAAATTTGAACTTCCTGGTGTCTTTCAGCTTATTGTTTTGGTTTTTATAGCCCTCAACGACGTGCACCAACTCAAAAATGTAATATAGGTAAGGGCTTGACTACAGACGTACCACGTGCTGAGTGAATGATAGTGAAGACAGATGCTCAATAATCACATACATATCTCACAAAGTCATCTGCACAGCTGACCTGCTCACTGCGATCTCTACTCCTGATCACAGTGAATGAATGTAAACACAGCGACTGCACCACAGTTCCAGTTCAAAGTACAGGACGTGTACAGGACAAGTCCGCCGTCACTTTGTAGAGTGCAAACTTAAAGTACTGTGGGGAATATAATTAAACAATAATACGGCCTGATCATGTTTAATACTACGTGTCTAGCGTTGCAGTGTTTATATTGTGAGTGAAATCTGTTGTCCCCTCATATAAAACCAGCATCTCCTGACTCTATAGACTGTGGCCGGCAACGTAGCCGTAGTGACACTCTGAGACAGACGCATGCACCTCTTAGTTGCTATCTTAGCTAACATTTCGTCATATTTACCACACAAAAACATCCATGAATGTGCTTCAGTGACTGTCAAAACTCCAGCATACTCTGCGTTTGTCCAGCGTGGACACAGAGCGTCTGACAGCAGCAGCAGCAGCAGCAGCAGCAGCAGCAGCTCATGACTGGTTACCACTACCTCTCAGCTACACATTTTACCACACGGAAACTTTTGCAAATGTGTGTGAATGTTCTTCGAGTGACTGTCAAAAAACTCCAGCAGACTGTGTGTGTGTGTCCAGCATGGACACAGAGAGTCTGACAGCAGCTGGTCATAGCTGATAAGTCTGGTTAGCTCTGACTACCAGCTGGTGAATGAATTGAAGCATTAAGCAGCTAAAGATTTCCCTCAAAACTCCCCCAAAACTGAGCTAAAAGAGAGAAAATATTGGATTTACATTAATCTCTGGAGTCTAAATGGATGCTAACGTTGACTTGTGTCAGCTGGTTGAGTAAATAGAGTATGGTTTGCTAACAAGTTCACCACAGGATCTTTATACGGTGATAAAATGTCAGTGTTTTGTTTATAGCTTTTTCTGCTTCTGCATAATGCAAGTTTAAGTGCATTCAGCTCTCTCTATAAAACGACTTACAGAACAAGATATCTTCGCACAGTTTGATCTCCAACCACCATAAATATTTCAATCTGTTCGGATAAACTCTCACATATAGACCCAAACACTGGCTTTCCACTGAGCTCTGCTGTGTCATTAAATTTAACTTGTTCATTTGCAATTTTTTCTTTAATGGTCTCCGTTTATCTCATTTTTGACATTTGACAGTGAATGTTTTGAGGCTTTCAGACCAGTGTATCACCTCAAATAATTTATCACAGTATCAAGGGACTGTCAGTACCAACATAGCAGCTTCTCGCTCTCTCTCAGTCGGTTTTTCCTCCATCGCTCTTGCACTCTCTCTCATTTCTCCAGGAGTGATTGGCTTGTGGCTGCAGGTCAGAGTAAATTATTAAGGCCTGCTCTGTATTTGGCCATAAATGCTTTTACTCTCTCTCTCTCTCTCTCTCTCTCTCTCTCTCTCTCTCTCTCTCTCTCTCTCTCTCTCTCTCTCTCTCTCTCTCTCTCTCTCTCTCTCTCTCTCTCTCTCTCTCTCTCTTTCCATCTTCCTCCCTCCCTCCCTATCTCGTGTTTTCTACTTCCTCTGCTCCCTCAACACTCAGCCCATTTAGGAAGAGAGTGTACAGGATAAGAAGGCACCACAGCATGAAGGGGTGGGGGGCGGTGAAGAAGAAAAAAAAAGCAGAAAATAACACAGAGACAAATGTGGTTTTGTAGAGATGGACAGAAATGGAGAAAGGATGTGAGTCGAGGAAATAGGAAAATACGAGCTATGGAGCATTAAAGAGAGAGAGAGTGAGAGCTGACGGAGTGCTGATGAATTGCACAGCAAGCACTTTACTATCCTCCACCTGCTACCTGCCCTGTGAGGAGACCTGTGTGCATCATGCAAGAGCAAACACACACACCTGCTTTATACCTAAGAATAGACTGTTAGCTGCTATGTGTGTGTGCGTGCGTGCATGCTTGCAAACACAACCAGAGCCCGACCAGCTGAGTGTTGCTGTCATTAGAGAGCTGTTAAACTGCCAAATGGCTGAAGGCAGAGAGAAAGGAAGAGAGAGAGAGAGAGAGAGAGAGAGAGAGAGAGAGATGAGGAGGAGAGACAGTTACTGACAGAGAAAGGAAAAATAGAGTTGTTTTCATTTCCATCAATAATTCAGGATGTGTATTATCTCCTGTTGTGTGCAGCTGCAAACTTCATGCCTCAGCGATTTTAACAGCGGAAAACAAGCCGACACGTGCACATGTGTGCGCACACACACAAACACACACACAAAAACACAAGCCGGAGGATTAGTGATTGTTTGTGTCATTTTGCACACAGACGTGTAATTTATGTAAAGATGGGATTCCCGCTGTGAGAAATTCAGACTACAGAAGAGAAGTAGGTTGGCTATTAGCGTCCTTTTATCTGTTTCCTTTTTTTTTAACTATCAAACAGAACTTCATAACAAAGCTCTGCACTTTTCCAAAAATAATTGCACCATCTCTTAAAATTTTCTCTTCTCTTGTTTAAGCCTTTGATCTTTTAAAGCTGCTTTCATGACTATTTTTATATTAACATGACTATGCATAATGTGAACGGGGTCATTCGTGGTGATCATAGACTGTATAAAACATGGACGTGGTATCTGTGACGTTACCCACAGGTTTCAGAAGAGTTGTTGTGAATCTCAGACTGTGTCTCACTTCAAATATTTCCATTAGTAGTACACTGTGTACATTATGTACTTCATGGCGTAGTGCAATAATTCTGACAGGGTAGTGTTCTTCTCAGTTAGAGTATGGCTGTTGTGTACTTGCCAGAAATGATGTTTGCAACTTTTTACCGCTTCTTTTTCTTTGAACTGCAACCAGGTGGAGCATTATCACATTTGACTGCCTTAATACCCTCAGTACAGTTGTCATGAACGGGGAAATTAGCTATAGAGACCAAAACTGTTTTTTGTACCAAGTTGTGACATTTTAACATGGGGACTTATGGAGACTGACTCACTTCTGGAGCCAGCCTCAAGTGGACGTTTGAGGAACTGCAGTTTTTGGCATTTCCGTGTTGGCTTAATTTCACAGCCACGGAGGTTGCCGCTTGGTAGTGATACTTACCACCATCATCAACATAACTTCCAGCAGCATCAGGCAGCTACAGGTTCACTGCAGACAGACAAAATAAGCCACTAGTTGGTGAACATATAGCAGAGCATTTAGCAGCTAGAAAGAAAGAAAGAAAGAAAGAAAGAAAGAAAGAAAGAAATTTCCTTCAGGAGTTGGTGGAGACCAAACCAGAGCTAGAAGGAGAGTGAACGTTGGACTACTCCGAATAAAAACTCTGTTAATGCAGATGTGTTTAAGAATGAGTTTAATCAAGATAAATTGTTAAATAACACACAAACACAAAAATAGAGTTGAGTGAAGTGCTGAAAAATACATTTAAAAGATTAAAACAAAAATAAAGTGAATAACCAATGATTACAACAAAGATGATCAGTCTTCTCTGCAGTAGTATAACATCCAAATTCAGTGTCATACTTTATATTTTTGGGGAACAATGGGATGAACTATTGGAGCATGAATTTCCTGCTGCATGTTGTTGATATTGTTGGATGGATGCTGCTGCTGGAGGGCGCAGTGTGATTTGTCAGGGGTCATATAATCTCATAACATCTGCTCATAAACTTCTGTTTGTCCTGCAGCAGCAGAATTTAATGTCAGAGTTGAACAGGTACGCACACCAAGGCCAAATGTCAGGCCTCTGACAGATCGATGGGAGATCGATGGCTGCCTCGGCTCCAAAAAAAAAAAAAAAAAGGTGGATATACGGTGTGTGTGTGTGTGTGTGTGTGTGTGTGTGGGCAGGAGCTGATATAACAAGGAATTTGATTAGACTGGATGAGAGCCAGAAGCCATTGCTTTTCAGCTGTGGCTGCTCCCACCGCCATCATCATCATCATCATCGTCCTCCTCCTCTTCATGCTCTGGGGTTGCTAAACAGATGCACAGCTCGACAAATGTGGTTAAATTTGGCAGTTCACATTCTCCTTTCTCTTTCCTCTCAGGCAATTAGAGGAACCAGAGCTAGTAAGCCAGACCTTAGCCATTATGTTGTGTGTGTATATGTGTGTGTGTGTGTGTGTGTGTGTACCCAGGTGATGTGCTTTGAGGCAAAAGGGGAAAAACTATTTCCTCCTCCCAGAGCAACAGGCATGGATCAAAGTAATTGGACACTTTGGTTCACACTCCAAAGCCTTGTGAGCATATGTGAGTGTGAGTGTGTGTGTGTTTGTGTATGTGTGGTGTATTCTCGTCCTCACAGACCTAATAGCAAAATGCTTCCACATAGCACACACATCTCTTTAACTACACACACACACATACACACACACACACTCAATGACATTTTTCTCTCTACGTTTGTGTTGAATAAAACATGGCAGTAAAAGTGTGTCAAAGTCTCGCTCGGTACTGAGGGAGTAGGATGGAAGGTTTCTGCTCCAGTATAAGATCAGATAGAAAGTGTGCATGTGCCAGCCTCTGTCAATGCAAGGCGTGGATGTATTTGTGGGCAGTTTGGGTGTTTTGATCCTTGGTCTCTCGGTTCACACTGTATTTCTTCCTCTTCCTCTCTGCCGCCTCTGTCTTTTCTTGCTTTTCCTCCCACTCATTACAATCTACTCCTATCTGCACTCACACGACCATCCACACAAGACACGCCTAATTAACACATCCTCATACAGTACATCCATCTCTCAAAGGGGGGTGGATGGCAAAAGAAATGAAAGAACAAGGGTAATGGATGGGAGAGAAGTGGAGGATGACGTTACTAAATGGACAGTGGAGGTGATCAAAAGAGAGATAGAAGAGGAGGCATTAAAGAAATGGACGAGCCGCTCCGCTGATCAGCGAGCCGAGGCACAGAGATTGAATCCCCCTCATGAACTTTACTGCATGTTTTCTGTCTGATAACACACAACTGTGATGGAAAAAGTCAGGAAAAAAAGGGAGGTTAGGGAGGAGCAGTGGAGTGAGGAAGCCTGAAATTTGCTGATGGACTGATGTTGAGTTTCTTTTATTCTTTCATCTCTCCTATTAGTTCCTTCTTGGGGGAAACTGGGACAACATGGTCCGTCTGGAGCTAAAACACACACACTCCCTGAATGCAGATAGAGCCCAGCGCACACACACACACACACACACACACACACAAACAGACCACAGAGAAGACCGTCATAGATATGTGTGCTTCTGCTATTGACTGATGTGGAAGACGATAACAGGGAAATTACCGTCTGAAGGTGGTCTGCGTTTTATCCAGATTAGACACACACACATCTGTGCTTATATACTTGTGAGAACTCTCATTGACATAATGCATTCACTAGTCGTACCCCAAACTTTAAAAAGAGGATTGATTTTAAACACCAAAGTCTGTTTTGTGGCTCCAGAGGGAGCTGAGGCAAATCTGATAAATTGTCTCAGGCGATGTTACATGGTTAGGGCAAGTTTGAAAATGAATGAAAACTGAATGATGAGTTAGAAAGACATGAGCAGACCAAGCGGCAACCTCTGTGGCTGTGAAATGAACTGTAGCTCCTCGAATGGCCACTTGAGGCTGGCTACAGAACGAGTCAATCAAATCGGTTGAGTTCTCATCTCAACTAAATGCCTCACCTCAACCCTTACCATGAACTGAATCTAAACCTATTTCTAACCTCGAAACCAGGTCTCAAACAAACTGCCCCTTGAAGGTCCAGCCCAAAGTCAGAAAGGACCAGAATGTCCTCATTTTGCAAAAACTGTCCTCATTCCCAGGGTCTAAAACTCAAATTGGTCCTCACGTGCTCATACTTCGGGTCCCCTTCACCCTGCAAGCCTTTGTGACTGTGTGAAATTAATTTTCTGTTCAATAACGTTGAATATTGCGCCTCCAGATTGATTGGATTGCACTCCCACGACACACACACACACACACACACACTCCCTCCTTCTTGTTCATATGTTGGGAGGAGCCGGTGTGTCAATGTGGAGAGGTAATTATTTGCTTGGCCGGTCTGAGCCTGCTCTGAGTCTCAAGGACGGACTCGCCTGCAGCTACAGTACCAAACCAACACAACGGAAAACATGCAGTGAGAGTGTGAGTGTGTGTGTGTGTGTGTGTGTGTGTGTGTGTGTGTGTGATGTATGGGTCGTGACTTGAATGAAAGTCTGTCCTTGTGTTTTTATGTGTATGCATGCTGAATGTATAGTGGGTACATGTTGTTGTTTTTTCAGATCTGTGTGTGTGGGCATATGTGTACAAGTATGATGTGTGTACGACTGTGGGTCTATATATATATATATAACAATAGCTCTGGCAGCGTCGTCCCTGCAGGTCTCCACCTCAGGGAATCACAGCCTTGATCCCACCATTACATACACACACAAACACACACATACACACTCCCTTGATGTCACAGTATAATAGCGGGGATGGGGAGGAGGAAATTGAGGTTGGGAAGGAGACTGGGGAGAAAAGAGGTGAATGCGGGTGGGGAGGAATGAAAGGAAGAGATGGTTTCAAACTGAGTACAGTGTAGGGGAGAAAAAGAAGACAGAAAAGAGGGAGAGAGAGGGAAGAAAGATAGTAAGAGAGAGAGAGAGAGAGAGAGAGAGGTTGGGAGAAGGCCATTGGAGGATGAACATCAGTCACGAGAGATGAGCTGATCATCACAGACGGGCCAGACAGATAATGTTTCACTTTCTGGCCCCATAAAATCTTTTACGACAGCTCTCCCCAGATGACTGCTACCTGTTTTTATTTGGCTCTGTATTTGTATTTGTGTGTATGCGTGTGTGTAGTTGAGCGTTTATAGAGTACAAAATGTGCGTAAAATAGGATTGCATGCCACCGTTTGCAGGCGTGTACGTGCACTTGGGTGCATGCATGCTTGCATGTGTGAATGCACATAAACAGGATGATTATCAAGTGTGAAGAGTGTGTGAAAGGGATTTCACGCTGTCATTTTTTGTGTGTCTGTGTTTGTGTGTGTGTGTGTGTGCCGTAGAGCCATAAAAGCTGTGCCGGAGAGTTTTGAGTGATAGCCTTGGACTACCACAGCCAGGAGACCAATAACAGTAGGCGGCTCAAGGAGGTTCGTGCCAAGTGACCAATGATTAGATCCAACTGAAGGAGACCAGAGCTGAATGGCCCGTCATTCCTCAGCTTCATTCGCCCTCAGAGTCTCATTCTCAACCTCCCCCAGTAACAGGACGGCGTTTCTATCATGAGTGTTGCAGAAATGCATTGGTTTATGCTCTCTCTAGTTTTTTCTTTTTTTTCTAGAGTTGTGTGCAAGGCTCCGAAGGAGGGAAATTTAATGAAGTTACCCAGATAACCCTTACTACTAATACTGGGGCTCTTATACTCAAACAGCATGTCTACACACACTGATTTTATCATTCTGGTTGGGTAAATACCAACCAGCATGGCCAAATTTGTCTCCTGATGTATTTTTTCCTCAGAGGACAATTAAAACAGTCACTCAACATGCAGCACAGGTACACAGATGAATATTTTAGTTGGAGTTTTGACACAAAAGAAGAATTGCTGCACACTAGAGAGTCGATTTAATACATTCACAAGCTTTCGATCATCGAGCTTCTGCAGGCACGTAAGAAAAGGCTTTGACAAAGATGTGAATATCACAAGGACATTTAACATAAAAAACATCCTTCATGTGCCTTTATTTGAAAGTCTGAAATGTGAAAAATGTTTTTATGCTGTCATGGCACCGTGCACTTGCCACAAGTAGGTAGTTTCTATCTTTTATAGGTATTTGTCGTCAGGCAGTTAATTAGCTCTTTTTTAGAGTTGTGTTCAAGGCTCCACGGGAGGATGAACAACTCCAGATAACCCTTTAATACTGCTGTGCTTAAACTCAAACAGCAAATCACAGGCTGATGTAGACATATCACCATTCTTGTTCGGTAAATACCAACGAGCGTGGCCAAATTTGTCTCCTGATGCAGTTCATCCTTAGAGGACAATTAAAACAGTCACTCAACCTGCAGGACAGGTACACAGATGAATATTTTAGTTGGAGTTTTGACACAAAAGAAGAACTGCCACACACTAGAGGGTCGATTTAATACATTCACAAGCTTTCGATCATCGAGCTTCTGCACATAAGAAAAGGCTTTGATAGGAGCCAGTTAGTAAGAGCATTGCCAGATATTGTTTTTATGGTGTCTCGGCACAGTGCGTGCATGTGTAGTTTCCAGTCTGTTTGTGGTCAGGCAGTGTTTGATGTTTTACCCAAAATCATCCCAAACAGCTAGCTGTGCATCTATTCTGGTTCACTGTGACATCTCGCTCCTGACCCTTTGTTACTTCTTTGCCTCAGTGATATTACGTCTGCTTGTTTTCACGCCTCCTTGCAGACTCTACTCGTGTGTGTGTGTATTGACTTTGTAGTATTGATCAGATAGAGCAGTGGGGTGGTCCTGCACTTAGTTGTCAGTACATCCTGAAACTGAAGAAAAAGCCCCCGTGTTTCTCAGAAACTGGCTAACAAAGCAGCGATAGTCAAATCAGCTGTATTCATCTGCTCCATTCAGTCGTTTATTTATGGAAAAAATAAGTCTTCTGGCCCTGGCTGTTACAGTCTGTGGGGTCAGTTTATGAGTAACACATCTCCCGTCTGTGTAATTCACAAACTGACCTCGGCTGTTTGACTTATTGATTTTTGTTAGAGTGGGGCTCCTAAAGCATCCCTCCTCTCCTGTTGGTGGGACTCCATCCAGAACACACTGTGTTCCGGCTCCGTGGCTCCGGCTCATCTCATGGTCGTCCCAGGGTTACTGCACAAGGTGAGCCAGGTTCTGGCTGCTGGTCTGCTGGGTGCCCCCAGGCGCCTGGATGGGATGGCTCCCATAGGACCCGCTCCCGCTGATCATTATTGTCTATGAATAGCTGCTGCATTGCAGATGGAGGGAAGAGAGGGAGGAGAAGGAGAGAGGTAGGTGGGATGTTGTAATGGGTGGAGAAGAGCAATGGTTTGTGGAGGAATGGGGGAAATATGTGTGTGTGCACATGTGAGGAGGGACAAGAGGAATTTCATTTTCAAGGACACTCAGGTCCCCCACTGTGGTGATTCAAAGTAATGCCGGCTATTTTTCCGTCCTCAATATCTGCTCAAACAACAAATCGTCATCTTATTACAGCCAGGCTTGTAAACAAAGTGTGATTGTTATGAGGCAGGAAGACTCGCAGAGAGAGACAGGTGCTGAGGGGAGTGAAGACAGCCAGACTGGGTAGAAAATGAAGAAGATAAAGAGGATGTGTCCACCGCCTCATTACATTTCAGAGTCTTTGATTAACATGTAATGATTGCTGTAGTCTGCTCGTTCACTCTCATATATATACCTGCACACACAGTCACAGAGACGCGTGTTTTTATAGGACGTTTATTCCCTTATTATCCCTAATCTTACTCTTTAATCCCAACTCTAACACTAAATTTAAGCAGAAACCGAGTCATAACCCTAAAATTTAATGGTTCACTTAGTGAGGATGGACTTTTTGAGGTGAATCTTAACGTGGCTGTCTGAACAAACCTATATCCCCCTCCACACTGTAACAACAAAAGAAAAATAACAGTCAAATGACTGTAAAATTAAAAGGAAAATCATAATCAAGTACTATAAATTCACTTAAATTTTCAGTCAAGGTTTTGCAGAGAAACACTGTTATTTTACAGATGTTCCCCGAATTATTACGATTAAATACCTTCAATTTTCAATATTCTGTTACTAGTTTTACATGAATGTGTACCGTAACATTCAAACTTTGTAAGACTCGCCTTAAAATTACAAAGAATAATGTTACATTGTTAGTTTGGAAATAAACATTTATATCATGAGCCACATATTTGATTACAGATGGTTACTGTCATTTTACATGAATTTGTATGTAATTTAATTAAGCAGAAAAATACTGTATAAATGACAGTAATTTTTCTGTACAAAAATGAGAAATAACTTAAATTTGTCATTAATGACATGATAAAACAGCTTGGTTGTCAATTTACAGATAATGTCTGTAATTTTACAAAAACAGAAAATTACTGTAAAAAGTTTCCATGAATTTACAATTTCTTTTGCAGTATAGGAGTCATCCAACTAGGACTTGATTATCACTCTGATTCTTGATTATTTTTTTCACAGTATAAGGTGACATCTTGTCCATAGAATTCAATTTGCAATGAGAAAAAAAAACAAATCTTCACATTGTAGAAGCTGGAACCAGATCAGAATAACTTCAAGCTGAGACAACAATGCCTAATCGATTAATCAATTAGTCGATTGACAGAGAGGGTGAGGGTTAATTAACCAGTGAGACATTTTTCAAGTAAACATTCAATGTCTCCACTCTTAAATTGTGAGAAATTGCTGCCTTTTTAATATGATATTAAACTAAATATGATTTTTGGACTGTTGTCAGAAAAAACAAGATATATTTGAAGACAGAAAACTGCGACAGGCACTTTAATATTTTCATTATAGACTCACACACAAAGAGAGAAACCTCCTCTTTGCCACATTCTGGTGCCAAACAGATGGACTGATATTATTGATTGACTGTCTGGCCTGTTGAATAATGATGATGATAATAGCAATAATGATCATTCCTCTGTGCTCCAGCATGCCTGTGGCTTACACTGCATTACTTGGCAGAAATGTGACATTAATTTGTCCTTGTGGAGAAATGTTTGTGGTTTGGTTTGTGCACGAAAAGGCTTTGGCACTGACGTTAAAACTCTTAGACCTCCCTCTCTCTCTCTCTCTCTCTCTCGGTCTGTCTGTCTTAGCCTCCCCCTCTCTCTCCCTCTCTCTCCCTCTCTCTCTCTCTGTTCATATACTCCGCTACATTCCGCTCACTGCCTCCAGTCGCGGTTAACGGGCGTGCGGTTGCCAGGAGAGACGCGCGTTCAGAGAGCGTACGGTGTGCAGCTTTAACGGCAGAGCGGCACCGGCTCTCTCCCTCCCCTCCACCCTCCACACACACACACACCCCCCCGCCATTTCCTCGTGTCGAGCCCTGGAATGTCGAGTAGCGGCTCGGGCTCTTCCTCGCGGAAGGAGTTCGATGTGAAGCAGATCCTCAGGATCCGATGGAGGTGGTTCGGTCACCCCGCGGTACCTCCTCCTCACTCCCCGCCACTGGGAGACTACTTCGCCGGGAGGAGAACGGGCGGCAGCAGCAGCGGCGGCAACGGCAGCTCCGGAGACGGACCTTCGGTCAGCGGTTGTAGCAACCCGAATTCAGCCGGTGGAAACCCCAACGCTGGAGGGAGTCACGGCGGTTTGGTGGCGAGCGGCAGCGCCGGGTCTAATCTGTGTAACGGCAGCGGCAGAAAGTTTGCTGATCCGCCGGGGAGTCGGGCTGGTCCGGGGGGAGCGGCAGTTGGAGCGACGGGGAGCTCCTGTCCCCGCTCCTTCAGCCAGCCAGAGTGCAGGAGCTCCGCCGCTGCTTTGTCCTGGGTCTCCCCGCCACCTCATCGCCGCTCCCGACCGTTGACGAGCATGGAGCCGCCCGGCGAGGCTCAGGTGCCCCAGCTGGTACCCGAACCCCCCGCTCATGTCGGGGCTGAGGAGGAGGAGGCAGCGGCGGCGGCGGCGGCGGCACCTGCACAGGCAGCGCCGGGCACTGAGGATAACAACCACCCGGAAACAGACTCCAGCTCCTGCAGGTAGGAGGAGGAGGTGGAGGTGGAGGTTCATGGGTTTGTGAACTAAAACACACCTGAAAAAAAGTTAGAGCTTCTTCTTCTTGTGCACTTTGAGGCTGTTTTTCCAGTTAAAGGAAATTAAATGAATCATTCAGCTTTCTCACATTTAACCACAAGTTATGTCATTTCACCTTTATCACGTACACCATTACTGACAGGTGGAAAGTGTGAATGTGCTGCTGAATCTATAGAGCCACAAACCTCTGACAGCATGCAGCAGCGTTGATGGTGGAGGAGGTGGAGGAGGTGGTGGAGGTGGTGGAGGGCCACTCATTACATACACATAGACAGAAAGAGGCAGAGAGAGAAAATGAAGGCCGAGTACCTTTGGGACTGCATGTGGTCCACTGATTTCTCCCCTACAACCTCCTAATGAGGCTTCACCAACAGGCTCTGTTAGAAGACACACACATGACACTGTACACTCTTGTGTATTTGGGATTTTTCAGAGTCAAATTAACAATACAGCTCCAGGGGCTGAGCTCTGTATGTGTGACATACTGCATTTGACATTTATATTGTTTTGTTTTGGGCGTCTGATGCTCCAGCTCCAGCTTTGTTACTCACAATCCTCTCAAGCGGGCCTTGCATGTTTGCATGCACATGCATGACGGGAGTTTTTGTGATGAAGGCGTTCATTTCATTTCATTTCATTTAATAGTTGCCATGGAGACGGCAAAACAAAGCAATTAGGGCACCTCTTTTAAAGCGCATCTGCACACAGACACTCACGGATTTATGTTTTTATTATGATGCTGCAGTAAATGTGATGACGTGAAGGGAGTAATACAGACAGTGAGTGTGTGTGTGTATGCATGTGTTTGTGTGTGTGTGTTTACTATGCAGGCATAATGATGCATCTGAAAGCCTCCTATCATACGCTGTGTTCCCAAGACACACACCAGAAAAAATAAATGATTCATTGCACACACACACACTTTTTTCCTTTTTAAAAACGTCTTTTAGTGCAGGCGTAATTTATAAAAAATCGATAAAATCTTTGTGTTCTGTATCCTGTTTTCACCATAAATGTGTGTGTTTGTGACCTACAGACAGAAAGAGATAGAAATCTTCAAAAAATATCTATTGTTATGCAAGGCTTGATGTCATATCTACAGTGATAATGGAAGTCTGGCTGCACTTACACAGGAAATTACTTCTGCTTAATAGTAATGCACTCACACACATACAGACACACACACACCAACCTCATTAGCAATGACAAAGAATATGTGCATGCATCGTCCATGTGTGTTGATTTAAACCATGCCGTGCTCATGCTATGGTTGCCATACCAACACAGAGATTAGTTTCTCTGCACATGTATGTATTGTGATCTGTGTGTGTTCCTCTGAGAGCTCCTGGGTACAGTATGGTACTCCAAGTACACGAGAATCCCAAATGGGATCATGGGAAGGGATGCGTACTGAATCCCAGAGTGGCTGAAGGCTCGCCGCGACTCCACTGATCTCCTCCTCCTCACTCCTTTTTACTTTCTCACACCCCGCCCAGCTTCCCCCCTCTTTCATGCCTGATGTGCCTCCCTCTTTTTGCTCCCTCTCTCTCTCCTCCTCTGTCCCATGTCCATCTCTGCCCACCCTTGTCCATTCATTTACCCTCTCCTCTCCTTCTTCTTCTCCCTCTGCTAATGTGTTGGAGAAACAAAGCGTTTGTATGTGTGTCACGCAGGGCGTAACATGTGACCGGGCTGTATGATCACGTCGTATATCAGCTTACAGATCTGAGTTTCATTTGCATTAGTGGTTAGCCTACAGGCTAATTAAGCTAGATGTGTGTTGTGTGTGTGTGTGTGTGTGTGTGTAGGAGACACACACACTGACTGGCAGATGTGTGAGTGTCCTTGCCTGGTGCAGGGGTTTAAAAAATCTGGCTGCATGGTGTTGATTCGCCCCAGACACACACTCTCTTTCTCTCTGTGTCCATGTTGAGTGTCTGCCAGGCTCAATTAAGGGGACTGGAAGGCAACGTTCCCCCCACTTCAAAGCCATCTCCTCTGGCAGTATTTAGCCACACCATTCGTCTACATACACGCTCGCGCAAACTAATGC
The DNA here is from genome assembly GCA_946959425.1 of Argyrosomus regius. Taxonomy (NCBI): domain Eukaryota; kingdom Metazoa; phylum Chordata; class Actinopteri; family Sciaenidae; genus Argyrosomus; species Argyrosomus regius. Next base: position 4,575,465 of record OX336883.1, read on the forward strand.
GCGCACACTAACACACAGGAGGACGGGAGAGCTAGCCAAAAAGCCTCCTTGGAGGGTTTAGAGTGGGATAGGGAAGAGAGAAAACAGAGGCAAAGATGGATGTTTGGATGAGGTGGAATGAAGTGAGTGATGGATTAGTTGAAGATATAAAAATGAGGAGGTGCAGAGGACAGAGGACAGAGGGAAGGTGACACACCGGCAGCAGCACATACAAACTCAAATATGTGCATGGATACACAGCGTGAACACCACTTACAACATTATTCAAACTTTTTTTTAATGATCAAGTGTGTACGTGTAGAACATGGCAGAAATGGAATATAATATTCATATGTATGTTTTCATCATTTCATCATTTCATTCTTGGAAGAGGCAAGTGAGGCGAAGGGTAGTCAGTTGGTTGTACTCTGCAACGTGACCACATGATGCCACCAAATCTAACACACTGGACCTTTAACTGCGTCTGGTATTATAAAACACAAATTTGCCTCAGAGTCCTTTGAACCTATTTGTGAGCAGCAGATCGAGGTTGTAAACAAACAACACAATATTTTATTACCTTTTTACGGTGATTTAGTGAATTCAGTAGCAAACAGACTAGGAGCAACATTAGCATTCATTTGGAGTCGTGTTTCTGCCACTGACAGTAATAAAAACATGACCCACAGGTTTCTGAAGAGCCGTTTTGAAGCTCAAAATCTGTTCCGCCTCCTGGCTGATCTAAAAATCAGCAAAGACGTGGACCTGAGGCGGGCTGAATGACGTCTGGCTTCTCAAACAAGCCACCTTTAATGCCACGCTGTTAATTCTGAAAACTTTAAGCCTTAATATAATTTGAACAGGTGACTTGTATAAAAATTCACCCTCAGTACAGTTGTCATGAACGGGGAAATTAGCTATAGAGACCAAAACTGTTTTTTGTACCAGGCTGTAAACATGTTTATTTCTGCTGTGAAGTTGGACGTTTTAACATGGGGACTTATGGAGACAGACTCACTTCTGGAGCCAGCCTCAAGTGGACGTTAGAGGAACTGCAGTTTTTGGCACTTTTGCATTGGCTTCACTGCACGGCAGCAGAGGTTGGCCAAAAAATCCAAACAACTAGCTGAAAGGCATTCAGATATTCTACATAGCTGAGAGGAACTACAGAGTAAGATGATATTTCTCTGTGGGTTCATGTGATCCATCATTGATTTGAAAATATTGATTCAAATCTGTTAGTCGATTAAGGAAAAACCCTTTAACAGGAAAACACAGAGAAGACGGCAACTTTCAGATACTGCTGAGCACTAACAGGACCTGAACCAGAAACGGGATACACTTACACACTCACACACACACACACAAGGATGTTTTCTGATTTATAATCCTGTTTCAGATAATTTAGTCATCACATTTAAAATCATGTTGCGTACACAAGCCACATTTTTCCAGTGCCTCCCCAGAATTTCTGCCTCGCTTTCGCTCTGTTTATTCCTGAGAGAATATGCGTGTGGAAAATTGCGATTTAGGACAGTTTTATTTGCAACAAACACCCACCCACGCACACACACACAGCAACACACACACACAAACACACTTCCACATCCCCTAAAAGAGTGTGATTTCTCTACTGTAGAGTTGAAATGATTCATCCTTGGAGTATCAGTTCATTTCTTATCTCTTTGTGCTGTAGGGCCAGTCCTGCCACTTCTGCTGTTAAATTAAAAATGTGGAAGTAGAGCTCTGGCTCTCATAAATTAAATGCTGGTTTGGGAGTCATGATGGCGGATGATTCACAGGGTAGCTATACTTTGGTGCTTATCTTTGATGAACACACATGCACACACACACCTCATCAGCTCACACTGGAAGAATAAGACATAACAGCCCTGGGCTTTAGCACTTCCACCAGTGGGAAGCAAATATTGAAGCCACTCTGGTCCAAAACTCTGTTTCATTTCCCGTTGTTGGTATAGATACAAGGAAACTGGTTGCCATGAGGGAGCGGAGTGAATTACTGCATATCCTATGGGCTCAGCTCCCACAGCTATTTAATTGGCAGCTTCTCTTTTAAGTGGGCTAAATTTATCTGGCCATTTATTCCTAGTAATTGGACCATTAAAGAGCTTTTGTCTGCTTCTGGCGACATACAGTAACCCTGTTGAAAAGTGAAGGGGAGAAAACGTGTGAGCGAATTGGTACAAAGAAAAATATGGCACATTGAAGACACAGAGCAGCTGGTGGAGCTCCCTCCACACATCTGTCTCTTTGTCTTGAACAAAAAGAGAATCAGCATCAACACATGCACTCAAAGCCTCTGTCTCCTTCTCTTTGTGTCTGTTTGTCCGTGTGTGTGTGTGTGTGTGTTTGTGTATTTGTGGGAACAGGACGTCTAACAGCAGCGCGACGTTGTCCTCATGCATGTCGATGGAGCCATGTGCATGTCCGGAGGAGTGTATGTTCACCGCTCTGTCCCACGCCGACGCCACCTTCCGCAAGATGGAGGGCTACCTGAGGTCCAGACAGCTGTGTGACGTCATCCTGGTGGCCGGAGACAGGCGGATACCTGCACACAGGTAAGAGCAAAGACACTAAACATGCATCGTAAAGAAGATTTTGAACATTTTTAGGGGGCGCATGCTCTAACAGGTGAGCTACCAGGGTACCGCCTAATGTTCAAGGGCTCAGTCCTTTCTGCAGCGGCCTAGGCTTCGACTCTGACCTGTGGCTCTTTGTTGCATGTCATCCCCCCTCTTTCTCCTTTACTTCATGTCTCTTTTCAGCTGTCACTTTCATAGAAATAAAGATTCAAAATCCCCCAAAAATAATCTTTAAATTGCATATTAGTCCAACAAACCGTAGAAAACCCAAAGATACAGAGAAAAGCATCCAATCCTCACATTTGAATAGATGCAACCAGTCAGTGTTTGCCACTTTCGGTTGCTGAATGACTTAAATAGATAGATCAAAATTGTTTTTAATTAATTTTTAAAGTATTCAAGTTCAAAAATGTTCTTCAGTGGTGTTAAAAAAACAGCAGAATTAAAAATTAGAGGATGACTTTAATCATGAAAAACGTCTTTTTACATTATTTTGGGAAATGAAGGCAGATGTTTCAGTATTTTATAAACTACAACATTGTACAAATGTTGTGTTTCTTTGGGGCAGATGCTTATTTTGGCCACATCATTGCTGAAAATTGCTCACACAGATGTAACATAAATCTATGTACAGCTCAAAGAATTAATCGACGAGGTGATCAACAGAAAATCTCCAAATATTTTCATAACTGTGAGTGATTGTTTCAGTCACTTTTCGTGACGTCTTCTGACTCCAGCTTCTCAACAGGAGGATTTGCTTTGCTTCCTTTGTCTGAGTCCACCGTGAGCTGAAGTTTCTGCCACTGTCGCCAAGTGCATGCTCATGGTGGGAATTGTCGAGTCTGTAAATAATATAATAAACAGTACAGTCTAGACCTGCTCTTTAGGGGAAGTGTCATGAGATAACTTCTGTTATTATCTGTTGTCATTGTTTGACGACATCTTATAAACAAAGCAATCAATTGCTTAATTGGAAATGTAATAGCAGCCCAACACATGCAGAAGCACTGCGGTTAACTCGTGCATGCAATGATGACACATTCATTTCAACATCCAGACACATGCATGTACACACACACACCCACACACACACCCACACACACACACCCACAATGGCACATGACTGCACACACAGTTTGGAAATAATATTCCACACTCGCAGCAGAAGTCACGCTCGTAAAAGTCCCTTTTTTATTTTTATAGTCCGACGGTGCCGCACATAGTCGACTGAATCATGCATCAGACACACGTGCCAGTCAGCCACCTCGTAGCCTCTGCCACACTGCTCTGTCACTGTTCCTCTCTGGGCATGTGGCCACTGGTGCAGCAGACAGGTCCATCTGCACAGGGACGAAACAGAAGAGCAGCCCTCCACTGGCAGAAAGACTCCTTTTTCTCTCACCGCCTTTCCTCTTCTGCTTCATTTCATTGAGTCCTCCAGGCACAGATGGTGACAAACAAAAGACCCTGCTGTATGAGAATCCTAATGGTTTATGTGAAAGAGTGTGTCGGCATCTGAAGTTGTGTGTTTGTTTGTGTGTGTGCCAGCAAGAGGGTGGGAGTAAGACATCTTTGTTTGAAAGTGGTTGGTTTGTTTGCAATTGATTTATTGTATGTGTAGGATAAAAGCGCTTTTCTAGGAACAAAACATACAGCCTCTTTCTTTTCCTCTCTCTCCGTCTTACATGTACACACAAACAAGTACAGCGCACATGCTGAATAGGCCACTTGTACTCTATAGAGCTGCATATTTCTTGTGGAGTTTGTTGCAAGCAGCGCAGTTTAAGGAAAACCTAAACTCTGTGTGGATATTTAAAAAGTAGAGCACAATTATACATCTTGTTTCTCCTGGGCTGTATCCTACAGAAACACATTATCCTGCAATTTTATTCTTGTACCACCGTATCGACAACTCTGTAAGAGCACTACCGTAACTTATTTTATGCCTTTAGTGCTGAAACTTTCATGTGCTATTATTGTAGATCGATAGGTATGCATCTGGGGCCAATTATTATGAGCATAATATGGTTCTTGTTTGTTTTTATAGTGCAACAATACTGCAAGTGTACAGCCATGCTAGTGTCGGTGAGGCTGCAGTTAGTTTGTTGATGTTTGAGCAGGTACAACCCAGTTTCCAAAAAAGCTGCTGTGTAAAAATGTAAAAAGAAACAAAACGTGATGATGTGCACAACATTGAAACCCCATATTTAATAGAAAATAGCACAAAGACAACTTATCAAATGTTGAAGCTGAGAAATTTTACTGTTTTTGCAAAATGATATGCTCATTTTGATGTCAGCAGCCGCTTTCAAGAAGGTTGAACAGGGTCATGTTTACCAATTTGTTCATCACCTCTTCTTTTAACAACACTCTGTAAGCGTCTGGGAACTCAGGAGACGCCGCTCTTATCTTCAATCAAAACGCCTCTCAAAAGTTTGGCGTCTACTTTGGCATATTTTACGTTTCAAATTTTGCCAAACGTTTTCAGTAGGTGATAAGTCAGGACCAAGCTGTAACCTCCGTGGCTGTGAAGTGAAGCCAATGCAAAAGGGCCAAAAACTGCAGTTCCTCGAATGTCCACTTGAGGCTGGCTCCAGAAGTGAGTCAGTCTCCATAAGTCCCCATGTTAAAATGTCCAACTTCACAGCAGAAATAAACATGTTTACAGCCTGGTACAAAAAACAGTTTTGGTCTCTATAGCTAATTTCCCCGTTCATGACAACTGTACTGAGGGTGAATTTATATACAACTCACCTGTTCAGATTATATTAAGGCTTAAAGTTATGCAGGATTAAGAGCGTGGACGCTTTGATTGACAGATGTTTGAGCAACCAGACGTCATTCAGCCCACCTCAGCCCCACAGATGGTCCACGTCTTTACCCATTTTTAGATTAGCCAATAGGCGGCAGAGACGGGACAGCTTCAGAAACCTGTGGGTGACATCACGGATACGACGGCCATGTTTTATACAGTCTATGGTCGGGACTGCAGGTCAGCACAGCTGAGGTAGATGGTGTTACAGCTGCCGCCTATGCGCCTTGTATAACTTTGCTTGTAGTGTTTCGTTGTGTATGTAAAGCTAGGCGTGTGGTCGCCATGCACTGATTGGTCCCAGCCGAGAAGGCGTGGCCACCATTGTCCTCCAGGTCTCTGAGACGCGTGTGGACAAATCACAAATTTAAACCGAATTTCGTGGTAACCCATCCTGTAGTTATTGAGACATTTCACTCAAACCCACAAATCTGAACGTCACGGTTGTTCTGCAGGAGAAACATCCTCCAGGAAACAGTTTGTAATAAATTAGTAATAGTTGTTGAAATATTTCAGTCTGAACTGACAAACAAACTGGCATTTGCCATCCTTAGAGCAACACCATTAGCGAGGCACGGCTCTCAGTGTTCTTCTCCTATACCTTTGTATTCCTGAGTACACTGTATGCAGAGAAAAGTCGTAATAGTTGAGTAAGTCTCTCCTACCAACCCTCCTGTTGTTTTCCCCTCTCTGTTTTTCCATTACTGTATATCTGCACCGAGCAGCACATCCACAGTCAAACACAAACAGACACACTGTTCAGTTTCCAGCTCTTGCCCTCCTTTCCTGAGTCCAACTCGTCTGTTTCCTGCTCTCTGGCATTTTGTCTCTACTCGGTCCTCTTTCCATTACAGGGTGACACACTGCCTGCCATGTCTTCGTCTTCTGCAAGATGCATTTGTGTGTAAATAACTCGGTGCTGTATATAGCTTGTGTCGCTCGGTGCAAGTCAGACAGAGACCACATGAAAAATTAAGGAGTGGATATGCTGTGTGTGTGTGTGTGTGTGTGTGTGTTTGTGTCAGACAGAGAGATATAAGAAAGAGATACCCGACTGGAATACTGGCAGAACAACTTCCTGCTGACTATAGTGTATTTTGACATCTTTGTCTTTAAAACACACACACACACACACACACACGCGCACACACCACTCTTCTCTGCTTCAGGCTATCTGTCAAGGTCCCAGTGTCACACTCAGTAATGAGATTATTCACATATGCACATGCACATTAAGTACACACACACACACACACATCCAAGTCCACAAAGTCAAAAAGACACACAAACACACACGAAAATCATCATAAAACTGTAAACACACACACACACACACAGCCATTTTTAACACGTGAGGCTTCATCATGACTCGTTTACTTCTCGTCGGCCATATTTAGATCAGGATATTAAAAACGCTGAACCCTGCCGTGGTCCGGGGGACGACTGTCACTGTCGTTTTGCCTCCATTAGACGGTCACCACCTCATTTACAAAGACATCTCCACGAGCCGCTCATGAAATATTAAATAACGAGCGCTCCCCGGTACTTTTTCAATACCTTGATGTTTTTGTGTGTGTTTAACTTTACAGTGACATGAAAGGGTAATGGATTGTTGCGGCGGTGGAATTAATTCTTTTTACCGGTGACCTTGAGATAATTTCTCTCTGTCCTTCATCCGGCTCGCTCTCTCCATTACGCCGTATATCTTCTCTCTCTCAGACTCTCTCACCTCTAAATTTTGCATTGACCTTATATTAAGCATATTCCTCTCCTCCATCTTCCTCCCTTCCTTTCCTTCCCTCTCGTCCGTGAGCCCAGCTGCCGTGATTGACGTGTGCAAATTGGATAATCTCCTCTCTGTCTGCACAGACTGGCATGTCTTTTAAAAAGTGCATGCCTGGACTCGATCTGACTGAGGTTGAGTTGTTTTTTGAAATATCAAGCCATGTGTGACTAAAGAAAAATGAAGGAAATGGAGAAAATACTTTTTCTTATATGGGTCAGGCAAATAAAGAAACATCTGTAGAGAGTTAGAGCAAGAACTAAACGTAGATACAGTAAGATTGTTATTCACGTCGGGTACACCAATCACAGGTCACCAAAATTAACTTTGAGTCGGTGTGTGTACGGCAAAACAACGTCGGACTCCATAGTTTTTTCTGGGCGCCTGCCAGATCTGACCAGTGATGAGATATTTAGCCGTATGTCATCATTCGATCGCTGGCTGTCGAGGTGGTGTCCAGCAAACAAACACAATCAGGGGTTGAAACCAGGAGGCAGAGCTGCAGTCTTACACGCTTCTCTGCGCTTCCATTAGAGCAGTTACCCACCCAATCTTCTAGTACAGAGACCGTGTCCGTCCCCCGACCAGAAGAGGAGTTGATCATGAAAACATAGAAAAAATTAAATCTCCCTCTGCAACAGTGCAAAACTGGAGACTGGACTCTTGAATATCAGATCTCTGTCTTAGTAAATGAATTAATATCAGATTATGATACTGATTTATTTCGTCTTTCTGAAACCTCACTGTGTGATGAAGAATATGTATGTAATACTCAAAGTACCGATCGAGGAGGTGGAGTTGGAGCCATATTTGATTCAAACCTAGTAATAAATCCTAAACCCTTAATGCTATACAACATAAAAAATCAATAAAATTGAATTTTACGGAAGAACTCAAATATTTTTTTCACATGTGGCCCTAATCCTCTTCCGTAGAACATAAGAAGACTATAAGTGGAATTACAGTACAGTGCTGACCTTCGAGCATCCAAATATCAGTTTAGTTTGACACAATCCAAACATCTTCTAATTTAGCACAAGATAAATAACCCTGAATAAATAAATGAGTCTGGTCAGTCTCCCATGTGTCACAAGTTATTAATATTTGATATTAAAAACTTGGTTCTGTTGAGGGAAAACCTCCTCCGCTGCAGTTTGACTATCAGGCATTTAAATGTCTGAGGACATCAAGCTCTTTATCCTCAGTATGCTCACTTTGCAACGCCTTGAGACGCCTCGGGCTCATGCCAGACTTTTGTTTGCACAGTTTTTCTTTCTACCTCGAACAACATTTAACACTTCAGAGAGAGGAGTACACAAAATGAGTCCCATTTGGAGAGGATTTATTTCTTTAGGGGAAATCGGGAGATTTAATATTTAATATCACATGCACTAATGAGTGATTTTAATTATGTCTGGAGTCCATACATGAAGGATTTCCCCCCTCTGCCACAGTAATAATTAAACTCCTCATTGATGTACTGTTTTTCAGCACATTTGTTGGTCCTCCTGTAACTTTTTGGACAGTTAGAACGTTATAAGACGGACATATTTCTTCTTTAACAACCTTTGTGTTGACCCAAGGTCGCTTAATTCAGCCTCATGAATGTTGGGTTGCAGGTTTTTGGAAAGAATACACTTCATTTGGAGTATACCACTGCCTTTAATGTGACTCAGGTGGCATGTGCGTCTACTCGGATACATTTACAGGATGATAGTGAGTCCCGCTCGTCCTGTCAACAAGGTCAAAGCGCTCTGTTCCTCCATTACAGCTGTCCATCCTCTCTGACTGATGCCTGACACTCTCTCACCCTCACAGACTCGTCCTCTCATCCGTGTCGGACTATTTCGCGGCCATGTTCACCAGCGATGTGAGGGAGGCCAAGCAGGACGAGGTGAAGATGGAAGGAGTGGACCCTGATGCACTGTGGGTCCTGGTGCAGTATGCATACACAGGTATACAGACGCGCTGATAGCCTATAACTGTTTATTATTTTTCAAGATTTTGAATTTGAAGATTTTGAATTTGAAGATGTTTCTTACACCGTGTCGACACCGGAGGCAGAGCGTGAGCAGCACATTATCGCAACGATTTGGCAGCACTCTCACAATCACAACAACAATCACTGTAGTTACACACACAAAATAGACTTAAAGTGTGAAATAAAGGAGACGTGAGTGAAATGCAGCCAGCGTAAACAGTTGTATTGATGAAAATCAAAGCATATTTTCCATCGACGTGCGTGAGATAGAGCTGAAATACCTTGATGTGTCAACACGCTGTTAAAGGCCAAAACAAAAAAAATTAATCTTTTATATACAAGTATGATATACTGATTTAACTTATTCCTGTGAGACACACACACTCCAAAAACTGTTAAAAGCATCAGTGACACGTTCCCTAATCACCGTCATACATCACATGTATATGAATCTGCAGCTGGAAATAGTCCACAGCAAGTTATTTACTCCTGTTGAAGTAAAGTTTGTTAAAAAAGCATCACTGTTCAGCTGTTTTAAGAAATTACTGAGGAGGCTTTTATAAAATCAAAGTGTGTGTTTGTGATCCATCTTTAAAAAATTAATATCTTCAGCTGGAACAAACGGCCCCCGATGTGCCACAGATGAAATAACACATTGTTCCCATCAACATAACAACAAACTTTGTTATTGTTAAAAGTAAATGAATGATTCAGATTCAAATATGAGTACATGTGCCATGATTTGGCTCTGTGTTTACACCACTGGCTCAACTTGGATCACCAGGATAATCCCACTGGTGACAGACGTTTCAGAATGACTCCAGCTTTTGTTTTGCATCGTGCATTTTTGTAATCCCTCCAACAGAAGTTGTAAATCAGCGAAATTAACTCCAGGCTAACTAAATGGATCAGCTGCTTGAGTTGATGGCAGAGTGACTGAGCTCAAAAACTTTTAAATAAAACATATTTGACACTAAAATATGCAGCTCCCCGTTGTGATATCTTGTCTCTTTGTCTTCCAGGGCGTCTCGAGTTGAGGGAGGACACCATCGAGTCTCTGCTGTCGGCCTCCTGCCTGCTGCAGTTGACGTCGGTGGTTCAGGCCTGCTGCTCGTTCCTCATGAAGCAGCTCCACCCCTCCAACTGTCTGGGTATCCGCTCCTACGCCGACGCTCAGGGCTGCAATGACCTGCAGAGGGCCGCTCACGCCTACACCATGGTGGGTACACCTCGAGCGAGCGTAGAGCCGCCGTGAGAAAATGAATGAAACAGGATATGGATGTGAGGATGATGGTGTACATTCAGGTAGAGCTCAGGTGACGTTCATGTAAGGAACGATAAACAGCCTCTCTCTCTTTCATCTGTCAGACTTGGGTCATTTTTCCAGCCTTCATGTTATTCTTGGTAACAAATTGGCTCCTCGTTGTCGACGTACCACACACCATTATCGCCACAATGGCTGTTTTCAGCACACGGTTGCTATGGTGACTGTGAAATAGCTCCTCCATCGACTTGATTATTCTTTTTCTTTTCTTGTTCTCTCTTGTCTTTATGTTTTTTTTTCTCTTCACCCTGCCTCCCTCTGTGAGTCTGTCACTGTCAATGTTCCTCTCTCCTCTCTCTCTCTCTCTCTCTCTGTTATCCTGGATTAACGTTGAACTTTAATCTGGGGTAATTATGTCGTGGAGGTGGGTTTATCTGGCTGTGAGTGTCTGCCTGTGTCTGTGATTCACTCACACACACTCTTATTCACATACATATCACAAGCTTATCACAGCTGATGTGTAGGATCTATATGGACTGCGTAGAGAGAGTCTAGATTGTTTTCTTCTCCCTCAAATTAAAGATATATAATTTAGACGGACCGAAAAACATACATATAACTCTGTACAGTAAAAGAGTCAGTGCACATTATCTATTTTATGTCTATATCTAAATATCTACCCTTCACTGTCACAGAGTGAGTCTCACAGAGGGGAGTCATTATAGTTTGTGATGGCAGTGGGCAGGAATGACTTCCTGTAGCAGTCTTTTTTTACAGTGGAGTTGCAGAAACCTCAGACTGAATCTGCTCTGTTGTTTGATCAGTTGGTCGTGAAGGGGATGTGAACTGTTGTCCATTTTCTGTTGGGAAGTTTATGGAGCATCCTTCTCTCAGCAACCAGCTCCAGAGGCTGCAGAGCAGTCCCACAAATGAGAAATAATGTTGATGAACAACAACAGTTCTTACCTTTGTCATCTGACACAAGGGTTATTCGTACATTAAGCTCTGTGTTTAAGTATTTAGATTTCATTTCTACCCCATCAGCATTCACTCACGACTAGAACAGATTAATCAATTAGCTGATTTCAAAATTAACAAGCAGCCTATGTTTATAATTAACTATCTAAGTCAGTGTTTCTCAGACTTTTTACACTGCGTGCCACCTCAGAAAATATCAGGCTTTCAAAGTTATGGCTGACGTCATAACAGCAGGGTAGGCCGACCTTTTTCAGCTGCAGACAGTTCACACAGGAGGCAAGTTTATTCCTAATGGGAAGATTATTTATTGTTGACTGTTGAATCCTGAATGAAACCAGAGCTAATTTGTTGAGAAGCAGTACTTCTGATTTGCACTTTCCTGTTTGGAGCCATGATTGCAGAGCTTTTAAACCACTTATTTCAGCTCCACTCACTGTCTTTTTGTCACATTTGAGCTCTTGTATGCATGCAGTGGGTAAGAACGTGACTAGGATATTGAAGCCAAACATTTCAGGGAATGTAAAACTTATTTTAAATTACATTCCAGCAATCCCATAGTTTATTTTCATTAGAAACTTTGTAGTATTTTGATAGTATAACATATAAAAAATATCAAATATTCCTCCAAATACAACTACAGGGAGGTCACGTCTCTGGTGCCAGCTTCTTAATCGCATGGATTGTCTTTCGTGATCTCTTCGGGGTTTTTTCTGACAAAAAGAGCAATTCCAAGATGTCACCTCGCTCTTTAGGAAGATTTCGTGGCCATTTCTTCCAATTTTGTGTTATTTTATAGACAATTAATTGATTAATTTCAAGAATAATCAGCAGATTAATCGATAATGGCAGCCCTTTCTGAAGCGACCGTCCTGTCTCATACCTCTAAATCATTCCAACATTTTCTCATCCCAAGCTTTTTTTTCCTCTTCAGCTTTTCATCCATCTTCCTCTGACCTTTCTCAAGCCTTCATTTCCTTACTTTTTTCCCCCTCTCCTTCCAGCCCTCGATCCCTTTCCTCTCTCTGCTCATAGCTTCCTATTGTTTTTTTCCTCCTCTCCTCATTCCTTTTTTTTTTTCAATTCATTATTCATTCGCCCCTTCCTCTTTTGAGACTAATCTGACTCTTTCCTTCTCTTCTCTTTCTACCATTTCATCTCCCCCGTACACCAGGAACACTTTTTAGAGGTGGTGGGAGGCCAGGAGTTCCTGTTGCTCCCCATGGAGGAGATGGAGAGGCTGCTCACGTCTGATGACGTCAACGTGCCAGACGAGGAAACCGTGGTAAACGCTTTGCTAACGTGGGTCGGTCATGACGCCGCCACGCGGGAACGTCACCTACCTTTGCTGCTGGCTCACATCCGACTGCCACTGCTGCAGCCACAGGTGAGCCCTGCAGAGAACTCGGATATCATGCTGTTGTGACAGCCTTATTTAAAGCGACTATAGCAAGTTCCTTTAGCTCTCACAGCGTCGTTTTCAGCCGCAGCAAGCAGACTTTTTCTGGAAAAAAAAGCTCAAAAAGGCCACTGTACTGCTCACCACCAAACATCAGATAGACACAGTTAGCATCAAGCTTTTGAACATAGTGGAGTATTTAGCTGCTAAAGAGCCACATTTATCCCTCAGGAGTTGGTAGAGACCAAACACAGAGCTAAAATATAGTCAATATTGGATTTATATTCATCAGCTGACCAGAACTCTAATCAAATGATAGTAACTGCTGGATGTAACTGCAGCTTAAAAGGTGTTTCTGCTGCCCACAAGTTGCCAAAAAATCAGTTATTACTGGTTAAATAATCAGTTAAACTTTCTTTCTTCCGATACTCCAATCCAACACTTGTGCTCTTTTTGCATTTTCAAAATCTTTCTATCTCTCTGCATAAAACTAATTGGAATAAATTGAAGAATAAAATGAAGCTCAGTGTGGTGGATCCGCCCACCGCCATCTTTGCAGTCCTGCCTCCTCCGCTTCCTGTAAATCTAAAAATGGGCAAAGATGTTAAGCGTCGGCGGCGGGCTGAATGAAGCCTGGTTGCTCAAACAAGCCACCTGTAACGACACCCACCTGTCAATCAACTCCTCCTTAATCACACTCCTTAATCCTGCATAACTTTAAGCCTTAATATAATTTGAACAGGTGAGTTGTATAAAAATTCACCCTCAGTACAGTTGTTATGAACGGGGAAATTAGCTATAGAGACCAAAACTGTTTTTTGTACCAGGCTGTAAACATGTTTATTTCTGCTTTAACATGGGGGCTTATGGAGACTGACTATTTCTGTAGCCGGCCTCAAGTGGTCGTTTGAGGAACTGCAGTTTACGGAGATTGCCGCTTAAAGGTAACAAGAGGACAGATCAGCAGCCTGTGACGACTGAATGTAACAAACAGACGAAACACTGAATTTGACCCATCATGTCTGATACATGATCTACTCCTAACATTAACATGTACACCCATACAGATTTGGTGTATCAGTTCAACACATCCCTATCCTCCGTCTCCTCCTCGTCGCCTCTTCTTCCCTCTCGCACTCTTAAATCAGTTAAATGAGCAATAATGAATCTGTATGTTGCGCAGAAGCAAACAGAGAAAAGATAAATTGCAAACACTAACAGGAGCACATTAGTTATCTCCTGTGTTCATGGGCTTGTTGTCCATTTTTCTCAGTGAGTGCATTTTAAGGCTGAAACTTTACCGCATGAATATTGCAGGAGCTTTGTTGTTCCTGCCTTAATATCTCAGCAGTTTGTATCGGCCTCCCTCCTGATGATCCGCTGGTCATTTTCCACTCACTATCCTCTTTAGGCAATTAGAGGGACTATAGCCATTACACTAATCGTATATCACAACCATTACTTTGTCAGGTGTGTGCTTGTGTTTATATCTGTGTGTATTTGAGTGTGTGTCTCCACGGTCTTACCCCGCCTCTCTCCTCTTCTTCGCTCGTATAGCCGAGTATCCTGACTGGTAATGTGATGCCGAGAAGTTTATATGCTCAGCAGAACCTCAGTTACTGCCTGAGGCGTTAGATGCAGTCACACACAAACACACACACATTTTAAACCTTAATTAAGTGTGATGTCTCTCTTAACTGCAGCTAAATTATCTGTTCTCTTCATCTCCCTCATCAGTCATTTCCGTCACCACATATAAAGAAACCGTGGAGATAAAACTCCCCTCGTGGCCCTCCTCCTCCTCCTTCCTCCTCCTTCCCATCTTCTCTGCCTGCATCCATACATCTCCCAGCTTTTGCACTTGTGCGGTATACAATGTGAACACCGCAGATATATGGCTTTGCCCCGGTCAGCTGAAATCACAAGAAGCTGTAACATGTAATCAGGGGGGGAAGATGGATGGCAGAGAGGTAAAGCACTGCAACAGCACTAGAGCAGAGAGCGAGCAACAGCAGAGACAGTGCATCACCAACATCAACACCAACATCACGCTCACTGACAATTAACATTCGACAACACTCATGAGCTGCGAAATGCCAATAATAAGACGTACGTATGAACCTCACACAGACACCCCGATCAGTATTCATCAACCAATTAGTCAGCTCTCTATCGAGGGATGATTCATCAAGAGGATGTCATTGCACCAAATTAATACCTTTAATCCCTTTTCCCAATCACCACCGTCACACTCGCTAACAGACACACACACTTAGTCTAATCTTCTCAGAGGAGCAGCTGTGGGCTGTTACCGGGATATACAGTGTTTAAAGGGCGGCAAGTGTGTGAGGAGGACTGAGTGTCATTGTCGTCATCAATGGTTAGTTAATCTGCTGATTATTTTCTTGGAGAAGGAGACAAGAAGAACAAGAGAAGCAGCACAAAGAGGCTGATAACAGATTTTAAATCATGTTGATGCTACACTGATGTGTGATCAGGTGAATGGTGTCTGTGTCTTCGTACGTCTGTTCTCACACTATGTAACTTTGGGCTCCGGGTCGGGAGAAGTACGTAACGCTTTACGGCACTAAGTCACACACCACCAACTATTTCACTGATTTTGGTGAAACTGGATCATATTTTATGGAGAAAATGTTTTCTGGTTTTCCCTCTGATGTCCTCCGGCTGCTCCGCCTCAACTCTCTGTGATTTACAGAGTTTCCTGATGGACAGTGAAGTAAACTGCTGCCAAACTGTAGCTGCTGTTAGCTAATGTTAGCCAGACTGTGAGCTTAGAGCACCAGGGGAGTGTTAGTGTTTGGACCACAGGCGTTTAGGACCACCGGGAATAAGAGGAGGTTTTCAGCCTCGGGGTGAATGTTGATGAGGAGAGGAGCTGGTGTCATGCCAAAACTGAAGATGGGCAAGCAGGGATTGTAACAGGGCTCAGCAGCCTCTATGAACATTGTGGCAGAGGAGAGGAGACTGAAGGTGACGTTGACGGAGGAAGTTAATAAGAGAAAATGAGAGAGTGAGCAAGCAAGAAGCTGTCGGACAAGAGTAAATCTGGGACTGACTTTTAGTGGTTGGTGAGAGCTTGGTGAAATAAAAGGCTGAAAGACAGACGCCGAGCTGGGCTGACTGCTGTTGGACTAGTCAGTAATATTAGTTGGCTGCTATGTCTTGTGTTGTTGACCTTGTTGATGTTTGCCTGTTAGCAAAGTTGATGACTCACTATAAGTAATGTAATCAGAACAAATGCACGTGGTGTTACACTCACAAATCACAAAAATACAGATTTTTACAGTGTTGCTTTAAGTAAAGTATTTTCTTCTGATGATGTCAGTCGAGGAAAAATCTGAGAATCACCAAAATTAATGAGTTTCAGTCTGTGTGTGTGTGTACCAAATTTTATGTCTGTTCATCGAGCACTTACACAATACAAAACCACAAATGTGAAACTCATGGTGGCACTGGAGGAAATGTGTGAGGACTAAAACATGACTGACCGACACTGGCATCCATCTAAGATGACTCATGATTAACTGACCAATAGATTCAGCTCTAGTGTGTGTGTGTGTGTGTGTGTGCGTGTGTGTGTGTGTGTGTGTGTGGTGTGAGATGGTGCAAATGGCAGGATGTTAAGATGTCAAGATGGAGACGGGTAGATGTCTTGCAAGGGAAATGAAAGAGAAGTAAAGCATGAAAAATGTACATAGCTGGAAGATGTGTGTGTTTCTGTCTATATGGGATGTGTGTGTGTGTGTGTGTGTCCATGCTGTCTTTTTTTTGTCAAGAGTGTGAGCTGACACCGACAGGAGAGCTCACTACTTTCTCCCCGACGACTGTGAGGTAAAGAGAGGACCGAGAGGAGAAGGTGGGATGCCTTCAGGATTCGGCCTTATCTCGCCCTCCACATTCAGCCCTTCACAGCGTGATGGATAAATAGCACAGGAGTGATCTTTTATCACACACACACACTTATACACACACACACACACACACACTGCCGAAATAGAGTTCACCCTAATTTGTCCCTGGGTGATTGTATGCAGTGGAAGCGTGGGTTCACCCTGGCGTGTAAGCTGCTTATCCATTTAGCATGCTTGCTTTACGCTCTCCACGTCTGGCTGCGGAAATTGATTTTATATTCAGTGACCAAATTGAATTATTTCGTCCGAATCTTTCTGTTTTTGTGGTGGGTTTTTTTTCTTTTTGTACCCGATGGGAATTATGACGGGAAAATAATTTAGCATTTCTCTCTCTTCTAGTAAATATCCTCTCTCTCTCTCTTTTACTTGTTGCTCTGTTAGCAGCCATTTCTCAACGTCTCCCCGCTGACTTCAGCCAACACACACACATCGCTGCGGGTATATACACACAGTCTGGAAAACTTCAAATCAGCCCCCTCTGGAAACCTCTGCTGCTTTCCATCTATTAACACACACACACACACACACACACACACACACACACACACACAACACACACACACACGTACACAAACACACACCTATCTAAATGTAAATCATGTAATTCATGCCTTCTTGCCCTCGGGGGGAAAACTTGCTTCTCACCACCCTGCCTCTTTCACAGGCAGTGATTTCCTGTGGATGGATTTTAAGGAACAGACTGGTGGATTGAAGTGCTTCATGCTGCAGCCGCTGGCTGGTCTGTGTGTGTGTGTGCGTGTGTGTGTGATCATAGATGAGGTTAGAGAGTATGGGCTTGAAAGCTGATGAGATGTTGAGGACAGATTAGTCCTCTAGTGTGTCAGATGATCAGTGTGTATGTGTGTGAGCACTAATGGTTGCTGGTCTGATCTGATCTAATCTCTCAATCAATGAGAGAACAGCTTTCGTTCGACCCTCAGACCTCCACAATCACTGACAAACCACACCCGCAGTACACACACACACACACACACACACAGTGCTTTTGTTCCAAGTCGTCACATGTCCCTGTGTGTGTGTGTGTTTGTGTAGTTCTTGGCAGATCTGGAGTCCAACCCTCTGCTCAGGGACAGCATGGAGTGCCAGCGGCTGCTCATGGAAGGGATGAAGTATCACCTCTTGCCCCAGCGCCGGCCCCTGCTTCAGAGCCCCCGCACGCGGCCACGAAAGGCCACAGTTGGGGCCATGTTCGCCGTCGGAGGCATGGATGCTACGAAAGGTAGAACAGTCACACGTAACCACACACACATTGTGTGGTGGTGATCTGCAGAAAGGGCAGTGGGAATGTTTATTTTTGGAGAACAATACACCATGAAAACCAAGTAAATTGTGGAAAACAGGGTGAGGCAACCACCACCAATCCGATTTACGCCAAACTAGCCACACGAGTTAGTTCTGGTCACTTGGTTATTTCAACACTCTTTGGCTCGGCGTCATGGCACCAGACCTGTTTCCAACATTTCTTCATTCCTTGGCTTTGGCTTTTGGAAAAGAATACCAAAGAATACCAGGATCTGGGCAAGGTCACTTTGACCTGGATCTGCTCAAAGGGGGCTTTCCTGAGAAGTCATAACAACCTGAATTGTTCCATTTCTGGTCATTTTTGCCTTTATTCTACAGAACATGCCAGAGAGCTGGCACAAAACTGAAGTCAGAGTCAAACCAGGGATATTGTGATAATGTGGTCGGTGTAAGAAAGCCCACATTAGAAGAATTCAGTTCACTTTATAGTAATAGTGTTTGTCATGGTAATCTTCTAGTTAACCGCCCTAAAACTCTCTCTCCTTTTCAGTTGGTGTCTTAGATATAATGTGTAAGACCCCCTCAAAAACAAGATGACCCATCTCAAGACGCTTACCCTAAATAAATAAATAGAGCTGCAATCATTAGTCGGATAATCAATTCAAAATTAATCACTATTCTTTTGATTTTTCAAGCACAAATAAAAAAGAATCTTTGGTTCCAGTTTAATAAAATGTGAGAATTTTTTTTTCTTTTCTTGTTCTTTATATAATAAATAAGACAATAGATGTGCTAAGTAATACATAATGAATATAATCATTAGTTGCAGCCCTCAGGGAACAGTATGTATAATTTAAAGATCACAGACGTTTTCAGTCTGTACTATCTCATAATTATTATTAGACCTTTATCTTGTAGTCATGAGAAAACTCCTCTTTAGAGATCATCATAAACAGAACTCAGTGACCCGTGTGTTTCCACTCAGTGAAGCCAGAGCTCGATTCCTCTCGTCTGTATCCACGTCCAAGAAATCCGTGAAACCTCTCGTAAAGTTAAATTCTTTAGTGTGGAGAAAAAATTGGTACAAAACAATTTTCATTTCCACTTATAAAATAATGAGAGAGACCAAACTAAGAGAAAGGACAAAAAACTGTGTGGCTCCACTGTCTCTGCTTCCCTGACAGATTATTATTCATCACTGTAAATCTCCCATTTACTTAAGAACGGTGTAAACTAACCAATTAAACATCATTAATTAGAGCTCACCAAACACCACAGTTTGTATCTGACATGTTTTATCTGTTGTTGGTCCAGGTGCCACCAGCATCGAGCAGTACTGTCTGCGTCGGGACACGTGGAGGCAAGTCGCCACCATGAGCGGACGCAGGCTGCAGTTCGGCGTAGCCGTCCTCGATGGCCGTCTCTACGTGGTGGGCGGCCGGGACGGACTCAAAACCCTCAACACTGTGGAGTGTTACAACCCGCACAGCAAGACCTGGAGCGTCATGCCGCCCATGTCCACACACAGGCACGGTTTAGGTGAGCCAGACAACCTGGAAAGGGTTTTTTAAGGTGGATTTGTTGAGTTTGACATTCAGTATTTTAAAGAAAACTGACACAAATTATTTATTTATTTATTTTTCTGGTTAAATCAGTCTTCTCGCTCCGAACACAGCGAGGTCAAAGGTCAGTTTCAGCCACAGCACCCCTGCAGTGAGTGAGTCAGCTTCATGCTCGAGAGCACTTCAGCAGGGTGGACTGAACCTGTGTTACCTTGTTTGAAGGACGGTCTCCTCTCTCACTGTGCAAGCAAACTATCACAATGACAAAATTTGATCGGGCGTGCTGCGCCAGTGCTTCATTGTTTTTATAAATGTGTGTGCATGTGTGTGTGCATGTGTGTGTGTGTGGAGGGAGGTGGGGATTGAAACACACATCTGGCACCACAGATGCTCTGGCAGATAAATCCCTTGCGGATGGAGGTGTCAACATGCTGCTAACTCTGCACGCCTTAATGCCCTTGGTGTCTTTTCACACACACACACACACACACACATAAAACCTCACACTCGTGTTTTTTACGAGTTTGTCCGAGCTGATTGTTTTGGTTAGTTGCCATGATTTAATCATGCATGTGTGGTTCTGTATCGCAGGTGTAGCCGTCCTAGAGGGGCCCATGTATGCAGTGGGAGGACATGATGGCTGGAGCTACCTCAGCACAGTGGAGAGGTACGAGGGTCCTTCACACAGATGTTTTATTCCACGTTAAAGGAGCGGTTCGCTGACATTTGAAAGTAGTTTAAATAAAAGCTGTTGATTATCTAGAGAAAGATGCATTGATGTGGAAACACAGTCTATTTCCTGCGCTCTGTATTTCATCACACAGTTCAGATGAGTCGTGTTTTATCACGTGCATGACTGAGAAGTGTGTTTACATCCTTTTTTACCAGGTGGGACCCCCAAGCTCGCCAGTGGAGCTTTGTCGCAAGCATGGCTACACCCAGAAGCACAGTGGGAGTCGCTGTACTCAATGGCAAGTAAGTGGGATCACGTCTTACTTCATTCATTATATTAGCACGTGCATGTTCAAGTCGTTAAAGTTGTTTTTATAAATGCTTCTTGCGACATGTGGGAGATTTGAGCCTCGACTCTCGTGTTTCTGTCCACCTCACCTGGTAAACTATCAATATCAAGGCTGTCCTACATGTTTCCGCAGAGCACATACTGACCTAATCGAAGCTGTTTTACTATTTTAGATTGAAATCAACATAATCCAGATTTTTAGCCGTCTGACGCTGACGTGTGTGCATCAGTCTGACTCGGTTCATCAGAGAGATCACAGAGCTTGTCGCCTTTCTTTGAATCAAAACTCAAAATGTTATTTATCCAAAGCTATCCTCCTTCAATGATGTAACAAAACATCTTTCCGTTGGTCAATAAGATGCTAAATGCTGACTGTAGATGGAAAAGAATGTGCACATTGATCTATAGAAAAAGAAGATAGACAAAGATAATACGTTATAGATATAGATATACATACACATGCATCTACATATAAAGTGATTTGTGTATTGTTTATACTATAAGTGTGTCTTGGCATCATCAGAAGCAAGAACAATTAATACAATAAACAGTTTAAACATGTGAAATGATGTCTGAAGGTAAGTTGTTCGGAGCCTTAAACATAAATACTGTTTTTCTGACTGTATGAACGGAGAGAAAGTATTGGTCATTGTTTAGAGTGCCTTAATTGACATATTGAGGAATACGGTACCAA
Source organism: Argyrosomus regius (assembly GCA_946959425.1). Classification (NCBI taxonomy): domain Eukaryota; kingdom Metazoa; phylum Chordata; class Actinopteri; family Sciaenidae; genus Argyrosomus; species Argyrosomus regius. The sequence continues at coordinate 4,596,733 of OX336883.1, forward strand.
CAACTGTTTGCAAGTAAGAGGATAGAGTGTCATTTATACTGTATGTTGCTCATTAAAGTACATATCCTCTGTGTGCCAGAAAATATTCCATTAACAAGCTAAATCCAGCGCTCGTGGTTTGGAGAGCAGAGACAGATGCAGAACATTTTTCAGTCGCTTGAAATAAAAACAGTTTTGGTCCGACGAGAGTTGCCGAAGCTTTTTATCCAGACGTGTTGTGTCTGTTTGTTTAGAAGATAAAAGTTAGGTGAGGTTGTGTTAGTGTAACTCTGTGAAATGCCTCCTTTCCTGCACAGACAAATTGTAATATAAAACAGTAATGGAAACGGTGACACACAGCGGACACACACACACACACACACACACACACACACACACACACATGCTGGATATATTTATAATAATAGTGAGTTTTGATAAGTTCAGGACTTGAATCTTCTCAGAGTCCTCCAGCAGCCGACAGCAGAAGTTATTAGAATTGGAATATTTCACCGTTGTTTTCATTATTCAGTGCCTCAGAGAGACGCTACAGAGAGCGGCTTTATAGATGCTAATTAATACAGAAACAACTGATTTGGCTAAGCATGCCCAACAGTAGAGAGTCGTGTGTGTGTGTGTGTGTGTGTGTGTGTTTGTGTGTGTGTGTGTGCTTGTGTGTGCGAGGCTGCATGAGTTTGTGAGTGCACGTATGCGTATTCTCTGGGCTCTTTTCCTGATGGAGCTCATTATTTGCTCGACTGGTTCTGATGCATTTCTTTCTTGTTCGCCCTCCCAACTCCAAATCCGAGGATGTTTGTACACACACACACACACACACACACACACACACACACACACACACACACACACACACACACAGAGTGACTCCTCAGGGTTGTAAAGCCCCAAGAGTGTTGGTTGATTGATTTTGCTCACCTCACTGTCCCCACACACACATAAATACACCCTGATACCATCTGTTTAAGTGTCACTAAATTGAAAAGGCGTTTCCAGAGTCCAGAAATATGCGCAGTCTGTGTGTGTGTGTGTGTGTGTGTGTGTATGTGTGTGTGTACAGAGGGATAACACCATCTTCTGTCTTCTTCAGGTTGTATGCAGTTGGAGGTCGTGACGGCTCATCCTGCCTGCGCTCAGTGGAGTGTTTCGACCCCCACACCAACAGGTCAGAGACGAGAGACTTCATTTGACCAGAATTAATTGCCGCCTCCTGCTTTATTTCCTGTCTGCTGTTCTTTCCAGTGAAGCGCATCTGTGCTCTTAAAGTTATTTACCCACAGATCAAAGGAGACAGATAACCCTCTCAGGACGTAAAGACCAGATCCAAACAGCTCCTGTTTGTCGAGTACATTCATCGTGCTCTTCACTGGGAAGGCTGAGACGAGGCTCAGGGAACATTTTGATGCTGCACGTTTGTCAGGTTTTCCTCAAGAAAGTCTGTTTTATCTTTCTGATGGTTACATCATCCGTCCGCAGGTGGAGTGCGTGTGCTCCTATGGCTAAAAGGCGGGGAGGTGTGGGTGTGGCCACATGGCACGGCTTCCTGTACGCCATCGGAGGTCATGATGCTCCGGCGTCTTCCCTTGCGTCTCGGCTAAGTGACTGTGTGGAGAGGTGAGTCTATGTGTACTGGATGTGTGTGTGTGTTTGTGTACAACACGGTATGATAGATTTTATTGATCTCGCACTAGGAAACTTAGCTCACAATACACAAGGTAGATTAAAGAAATACTCTAAAATGAATTTAGCTATATACTCTATAGTCAGAGAGATAGATGTAACATATATATGGATATACATCATTTCACAGAAGTAATTGCACAGGTTATTTAACAGCAATGGTGGTTAGCACTGTCGCCTCACAGCAGGAAGGTTCCTGGTTCAGACCCCCCAGCTGGCTGAGGCCTTTCTCTGGGTTCTCTCTCCGAGTACTCCAGCATCCTCCCACAGTCCAGAGACATGCAGTTAATCGGTTTATAGGTACGAATGTGAGCGTGAATGATTGTTTGTCTGTGTGTGTGTCAGCCCTGTGATGAAGTGTACCCCGCCTCTCGCCCAGTGGCAGCTGGGAATGGTTCCAGCGCTCAGCGACCCTGATAAGGATAAGTGGTTATGGGAAACGGATGGATGGTTATTGAATGCACACATGGTGTATACTAAAACGTAGATAGATATAAAAGGAATTATTTCCATGAAAACATGCAGGAGATACTTGCACAACGTAATATGATTTAAATGAAACGTATATAAGTAAAGAGAGTGATGCTACGTGATGTCATGCTGGTGTTAGACAGCTGTTGATCTGAAGGACTGGACTCCACACATGGTGGGTGTAGCAGTCTGTTGCTGAAAAAGCTGAGCAGGAGGAGAGAGGAGTTGTTTATCATCGATGACAGCTTTGCTAACATCCTCCTGTCCCCCCTCCTGTCCTCTGTGGAGTCTTAAGAGGGGGCAGTCTAGGACAGAGCTGGACCTCTTCACCAGTTTATTGAGTCTTTTGCTGTCTCTCTCCGTGCAGATTCATCCACAGTGTCATAAAAGGTTTTTTAAAGAGTCCTGCACACTGCGACGGACCTCCGTCTCTTTAGAAAGTGAAACGACTTTGGCCCTCCAGTATAAGATAGTGACTTTACATCGATCGATACAACTCTGTCACATAGCATGAAGAATCGGGGGAAACAGCTGGCTCCAAAGTTCAAAAACATGTCTGTAAAGTTGAATAATTAACATGTTGTATCTTGTCTGTTTAACTGGGACACAAACACTTTGTCAGGAAACAGTTACACCACCAACACCACCACCTAACTCCCCCGAAAACCACACGTGGTTTATCTTTATGTCTAGCACCGTACATAGCAACCTCACTGTCATAACAACACTGTCATAAGTTACTCGTAAAACCGCAGATTGTTGTTTCGTATGTGGATTACACGAACAAACGTGTTACTTAATGAGCTTTATCTGTGCTGATAGTGTGTTCTGGAGAGCCAGGCTAGCTGTTTCCCCCCGCTTCCAGCCTTTATGCTAAGCTAAGCTAATCGCCCCCTGGCTCGAGCTCTACATTTAAAGCACAGACATGAGATTGATCTGTCTTCTAATGTAACTGTGGAAAATATGGACTATGGACGATGGTGTGGAATTAAATAAACACATTCTTACTTTGTGTGTGTGTGTGTGTGTGTGTGTGTACAGGTATGACCCTCAGACAGACGTGTGGACGGCAGTCGCCCCCATGAGCATTAGCCGAGATGCCGTTGGTGTTTGTCTCCTTGGCGACCGTCTCTATGCTGTGGGCGGATATGACGGGCAGGTGTATCTCAACACTGTGGAAGCTTACGACCCTCAGACGAACGAGTGGACGCAGGTACACACACACACACACACACACACACCAGGAAAGAGTCCGTACAGTCTAATCAGCTCTATTCTCTTGTAGTGCACACAGATTTATACACATGTACATACACACATTGACTGTAGATCTGAGTTTGACCCTCTTCCAGCTCCTCCTCATGTTATCTTAGCATGTTTTCATTGTTATGTAAATGTACGTTTTCCTCATGCTAATATTGTCCTTGCCGCTGCAGCAGTAGGGAAAAAAAGAGGGACTGTTTGAAAAGCTGAATGATCTCACTCACTTGATATCGCACTTGAGTTCATGCCTCATCTCCGGCATAGTCCCCGAGGATTTTCCAACCAAAGTCGCTGGAAATCTGCTATTTTGGAGACACGCACCATGCTGAGAACAAGAATGGGGGTGTAGGTGGGCGGGTACAGCCTGAGACTCAGACTGACACAGCGGGATGAGGACTATCTGAGATATGAGGGGGAAATGTTGAGACCATTAAATGTGTCCTCTGTTCACTGTCAGAAACTCAAACAAACAAAGCAGTGGATGGGTTGTCTGTCCTGTCCTAGCAGCAACACTTCCCCGGCCTGCTTTAGCACAAATCTGTCAATCTTTTTATTTCCGAGTCAGCTAATGTGGGCGGTAAGTTCTGGTTTAAAATTAGTTGACTGACGGACAGCTTTGACTATCCGCGTCTAAAAAAAAAAAAATCTAACAGGACTAGACAACCACAAAAAGCACAAAGCGTCCCTCAGAGCCCGAGGATTATCGTCACACAGCGCTCCCTGCTGCGCTGAAGTCAGTGTTTCCTTGACGAGGTCAGAGCCAAGACGTCAAATATCACATGTACACATCCTGCATTCACTCCTTTATGTTGGCTAACTGAGTTTAAAAGTTCATTTTTGACCTCGGAAACAGAAGTTTGCACCTCAAGATCCATTTAGTAGTTTTTCTGGAGCTTTCTATCATCATCAGAGTTCACAGAAATGTAGAATCTGTCAGCAAACATTTGCCTATTTTACACATCAAGCAGACACAGAGCAACATTAACATTTATTTGGAGTCATGTTTGTGATTAAAGTCCCGTGTTCTGCCTCTTTTAGCTCCATTTTTGGTCTCCACCGACTCCTGAAGGAAATATTTGGTTACTAAAGAGACCACATCACCCCTACACTTGCATCCTTACAGTGGATTTTGGATTTCTCTTGAGAATAAATTTCCAAATCCTTTTAATCGTCTATAAATCTCTCAGACCCCCCCCCATGATGTGTTGGCTCTGCCTCATTTTGGTAGCAGCTCCTCGGCTCTGAAACAGCCTCCCAGAGGCCATTAGACAGGCTGAGGCTGTTGATGCTTTTAAGATACAACTGTGTTTATACTTATTTTATATTTTCTTCTATAAAAATCTGTCTTTGTGGAGGACATTGGTGCAAAATAAAGTTCTATATAAATGAAATAAACTTGAATATCTTTAGCTGCTAAATGCTCCATTTTGGCCACCACAACATTCGTGGTCAGTCTGTTGTTTGGTGCTGACCAGTTTTCAGTGAGCTTTGTCACTGAAAACAGCTGCCTGCTGTCCAAAAACAAGTTTCATGGCAGACAGCTAAAAGCTGAAATGCACTATAACGCTAAGAGTTCTCTGTTCAACTTATTAAACGTTACATCAATCATTTGAGACGGTATCATAAAAAAAATACAGATTATTGGCGTTTTAAGGACGTCGGCTTAAAACTTGATGGGTGATGACTTCAGTATTGACTGTGTGCAGTCGGCTGACAGAAAATCTATAATAATAATGATAACTTTATTTATAGAGCTGCTTCAAAAACAGAGTTTGCAAAGTGCTTTGACGGACGAGAACAAACAGGAAGCTCGGGCAAAATAAAGGCCAAACAAAATTAAGATTTAAGAAGATGGTCGGGGAAGACGATGAAAGATGAGGACAGTGAGAGGAACAGCCTAAAAAATACACACACGTATACACAATAAAGGCCATAAAAGCTACAAGATAAATACATAAATGAATAATTACTTTTTAAAATAAAAATAGTCCAACTGCACACTGGACGTACAAAGATACGTCTTATTTATCTAAGTTCTGTTGGGTTTGATACATTAGGTCAGACACTGTGTGATCCTGCTTCACAGGGATTAGTCAAGTGGTCATGACTGTGTGTTCTTGCTCTTTTTTATCTTCCCAGGTAGCTCCTCTGTGTGTGGGCAGAGCAGGAGCATGTGTGGTGGCCGTCAGACTGTGATAACACCAACAGCGACGTTCAAAGGAGGACTGTGACTCGTCTGTGTCACCGCTGACGTGGCATTGAAGTTACACCAAGAAAAACCTGCCAGACACCAGGAAGCAAGAGACTGAACACACGGCAGGTTCATCAGATTTGACTCTTTCCTGCCGCTCATTTCGACGTTTTTAGGGGTTAAAGTCACGTGTCAGGTCTCTGATGAAGTTTTCATGTTTGAGCATAACTTCTGCCGCCGAGGTGAACAACCACTGACGCGGCTGATGAGCAGGAATCGGCGGCGTTTATCCGAGCATGACAGAACAGCTGTCTCGCTTGCCTATTATTTTGTTCCTGTAGACAAGGTGGGACACACACAAACCTGCATGTCTGCTTTCAGCTTCTATTTCTCCTGACAGAAAGGTGAAAGAGACAGAGAGAGAGAGAGAGGAGAGAGAGGAGAGGGAGAGATTGTCAGCACTGTTGAGATGCCTCATCATTTTACACTCTCAGTTTTCCTAACAATATCTGATCGTGTGTTATTGATGCTGTTTTAATATATTCCCTATTATTTTATGCTGCAGTTGGCACTGCTCTCCTCTTTCTTTCAGTTTTTTTTTTTTTTTAGCCCGCTGACAGATGAAACAAAGACTTTTGACATAATCAGCACAACCTTATGAACAGCCATACTGTAAGAAACTGTGACGCTCTTTATTCATCACACGCTCTATCGAATATTTCTGCGCTCGTATGTCTTCCACGTTGCATCAGCTCACATCTGAGGCCTACAGCGTTGAAGCTTTTTTTGTTGTTGTTTTTTTTACAAGCTACGCTGGAAAATCCTCCAACTTTTTTCTTTTGTTTTTTAATATTCTAATCCAGCCATTGTTCCCATAATTGAGGTCCATGAAGTGCTGTTATTGGGTTTATAGCCTCAGTAATAATCAGAGTAACTGTGGTCCTTTTGTTCTTCCCTGTAGGGAAATTTTATTTTCAATTTCCCACAGAGCACAGGGTCAGCTATTTACAGCTTTTGGTTTTTACACAGGGTCAGTCCAGCTTTTCTGACTCCACTATAGTTGTTTCCTCAGTGTGTGTGTGTGTGTGTGTGTGTGTGTGTGTGAGATTGAGAGTATATTTTTATCTCAAATGAGAATCTTCCCGCTTCCCCTCTCCACATTCAATTCCCTGCTGCTTTCTCTTCATCCCCATTTTCCCATTTCATCACCACACACACACACACACACACAAATACACACACATAGCGACACACACACACATGCTACGTTTTAAAGCAGAGCTGGATACCCAGGCAAAATGAACAACAGACCATATAATGAGACCATGAATTTTTATATTCAGCCGGTGTAATGTTTTGTTTGATGTCGGGTTCAAAGCGTTATTAGATTTCATGCAGCTGCTCACAAAGTTTGAGACATTAACGGCGGAAACGTGTGTGTGTGTGTGTGTGTGTGTGTGTGTGTGTGTGTGTGTTCATGTTTCAGTAAACTTACTGTACACGTCAAGGCGACAGCTCGACAACACAAACACGCTGACTGCAGGTTCACACGCCACAACCGTTTTATGCTGTATGCTTAATTTTGTGTTTCCCCCTCACACGCGCGTGTGTGTGTGTGTTATATGTCCGTGTGTGTTTATAAAGTGCATCCTGGGGACTCTAGATCTGTCAGTTCAGACAGGATGCCTGCTTTGCCTCTCCCTGTCAGAGAGTTTCATGCACACACACACTTAACCACAACAGCTGAAAGCCAAGTGCCCCAGAAGCCGGCGTAGATTGAAAAAGCCCTCCCATATTTTGCCGGCACTGACATCTAAAAAGCAGAGACGGGCAGGCAGGCAGGCAGGCAGGCAGGCAGGCAGGCAGGCAGGCAGGCTGGCGATTCCCCACAGCTGAGCTGATGTTTATTCAAGCCTAATGCTCGGCTGCATTATTCTATTTTCTTCCCCCCTTCAAACCTGCCCGCTGTTTATTTAGAGAGTAATTCTCTTTGGATCAGAGCTGGAGAAGAAGTGTGTCACCTCCACTGTGTCGACGGAGAGAGTTTGAGGTTAGAAATAAAGACATTCCAAATCAATCTATATATTGACTGTATATCATGTAAATAAATGAATATAAGAATCTGTATTATGCATTATGCTGTATATTATACAGTGCACACTAAATATGCCATGCGTTATCGTGTGTTTCTTTTTGTACCATGAGTCGGTGAAAGATGGTACAGCTGCTCAACTCCTCTTTTTGTACCACAATACGACACCTCCTCTTTTACAATATAAATTATGTATGTACAATATATATATGCTGCTGTAATATGCTGTTATTGGTCTTTTATACATTAAAGTCAAGATGTGATTTAATGCTCCTCTGTGTGAAATACTAATGCACAAACAGTTTAACAATAACAACTAAATCATGTTTATGGTACAGATGTTTTCACAAGCAGTTTCCATTTGTCACAGCAGCACTATAAATGCCAATATGGTGTAAATTTGTATGTTTATATGTGGCTCTTATCTCTAATGGCATCCCCCATCAGAGCAGCCCCAGCAATGGACTGTGCGGTTCAAAGGTTTCTGTGGTTTTATGAAGGTTTTTCTTCTGCTCGAGTGTGACTCTGAATTAATTTTCCAGGCCCGGAGGTTAATATGGATCTTCATTACTCTTAAGTGTGGATGATTTAACTTAAAAGCAGCAGCCTGAGCAGGTTGAAGTGTTTGCAGAGTGAAATAAGTGTGCAAGGAAGAGGAATGCTCACAATTTACAGATACTTTAACCCCGGGACAGCCGCCAGTAGCCAGCTGATTCACTCTGTTATTTATTGCTAGTGAAGCTTTAAATCATAACCAGCTCTGACAAACGGTTCCCGGTGGCGCTGAGAAATGATGCCAGTGACCTTGTCTCGCTGTCTTAACAGCACCTGAGTCTATTACGCCTGACAGGAACAAGAAGGAGACAGAAAGTGCCAGACCGTCTGACTCCGCACGTTCCACATCCAAATGCAGACGTAACCTGCAAACAGTTCAGACATGCAGCTGCACATTTTACCAAAAACATCAAGCAAGGTCAACAACAGCAGACATAGCAGCCAGCTAATATTACTTACTAGTCCAACAGCAGTCAGCCCAGCTCAGCGTCTGTCTTTCAGCCTTTTATTTCACCAAGCTCTCACCAACCACTAAAAGTCAGTCCCAGATTTACTCTTGTCCGACGGCTTCTTGCTTGCTCACTCTCTCCTTTTCTCTACTTAGCTTCTTCCATCAACGTCCTCTTCTGTCTTTTTGCCTCTGTCATTACGTCCATAGAGGCTGCTGAGCCCGGTTATATTGCCAAGCTCCGGTTCTGGCACGACACCGGCTCCGCTCTCCATCAGCATTCCCTGAAACCTCCTCCTCTTCTTCCCGGTGGTCCAAACCTCCTGTGGTACAGACGCTAACACTCCACAGGTGCTCTGAGCTCACAGTCCGGCTAACAAACTGAGCTAACAGCAGCTAACAGCAGCTACAGTTGTCAGCAGTTTACTTCACTGTCCATCAGGAAACTCTGTAAATCACAGAGAGTTGAGGCGGAGCAGCCGGAGGACATCAGAGGGAAAACCAGACAACATTTTCTCCATAAAATATGATCCAGTTTCACCAAAATCAGTGAAATAGTTGGTGGTGTGTGACTTAAACGTGCCGTAAAGCGTACGATAACTTCTCGCGGATGATCGTGTTGTCAACCTTAAAGCTGCTCAAGGTGAAATAAAATGAGAAAGGTGTGTTTTCTTGGGTTAATTGCCTTCGATGGTGTTATCACAGATGCAACACTACAACAACTACCATCATCCACCAACGTTATCGTCACTCACAGTCTTTTCAGGTGTTTATTTTGTTAAAACCGAGTTCAGTCTCTCCTTTGAGGAACAAAAGTGTGTGATTACACTTGGAAGTTCATTGTAGACCATGGAGACAGTTAACAAAACAAATGTCACATTCAGATGCTGTCAGGAGCTTTTGATCACATCAACATGACAGCTGCGGAATTTGAACTAGTATTAATATCTTTATGATAATTAGAAAGATGCTTGTGTTGCTCTGCAGTCTCTGCAGACGATGAAGGAGTGTGGACTCTTTATGTAGTTTTAAAGACTACTAATAGAGTGATTTGTTAATTAACGCAGTACTGCAGTATCTTTTTCTAATTCATGCAGCGATAATTAAGCATTTATGTGGCATATAGACTTCTTGTTTAATTAGCCAAGCGTGAACGTTTGGATTTTGCTGACTCACTGTATCTTACAAAATGAGTCTCCTGCAGCAGTCCAGCAAGACATGAGGAGGATCTTACAGGAGGAGTTATGTCCTGCAGTGTTAATCTACAGATATACAGATGTCCAGCATGACAAGCGAATGCTTCAGCTGGGTTATTACAAAATGTCCTGCAGAAACATGAGCTGATTCTTGTGGGGCTTTTAATTAACCTCAGCGGTTTGACCTCAGCGGTTTATCGGTGGCAGGTGGATTTGATTATATTCAGTCACATTTTGTGATTCATGGCAGGATTACAAAATGATTGTATCAAATTGATTTCATTTTTTCTGTTATTGGATAGAATAACACTTCAATTTAAAAAATCTACTGTGGATTGCAAAAAGCATCGAGCTGCTCTTTTCACTTGGCTTTTATTGTCTCACTGGCAAAAACACTTCACAACAGTCATTTTTCACCCGTGTTTTTTCCCCCTCCCCTCATCTCTCTGCTCTAATTTTACCATTTTGCTTGGAAATCATGCTGCTGCTCCCTTCAGTGCATCTTAATGAGATCTGAGTCAGCAGGGTGTACTCTGTTTCGGCATGCCGGAGCACAGTGAAGAATATTTGTGTCACACAGCTGGCATTTCATTCCAGCTCCGGGGTTTGTACAGCAGAAATCTGCTGTCATCCCTCCATCAATATATGGAGAAGCACAGGAAGTGCTGTGTCACCAGAGTGTGTTTCTTTCTCCTCTCCCCTTTGTCAATAATGAAATAACACAGGAGAAAGAGACGTTGATTTATTTCAGATAAACTGTTAGTATTGTCTAGTGAGCCTGTTCAGTATTGAGTTGGAGAAGCTGGTGTTTCCTCTCTTTCAAAGAGCATCATTGATTGCTTACAGGACGACAGGGAGAATAAGACGGGACAGATGGGACGTTAGGAACGCTGTGACAGAGGAGTGATGAAGGCCGAGAAGTTGTGCAAGGTTGCCGTCTGCTGGATCTGTGGTGGAAACACATTGTAAACACAATTTATAGAGTTTACTGACAGTAAAACTGCTGCGATGCTTCTTACAGATCATGTATGTTCAGTTATTTTTACATTATGAGTAATGTTCTGCTAAAAAAGAAAAATTTACAGTTAGTAATTAGATTATTAGTTTTCAGTTTTTTAGCTTTATTGGTCATAATAGGTTAACACAGGGTCAATGGTACAATGAAATGTGTTGGATGACAAAAACAGGTTAGTTCAGCTTTAAGAGCACAAACAACAGCACTAGACACAGAAGATAAAAATAACCTAAGAAATAATAATAACATAAAAATAAATTTAAAAAAAATAATAAAAATAAAATTAACATAATAGAATATGCATAATTGTACCATACATTGTATAAATATGAAAGGATTGTGCTGATGAGGTATGACTGTATGAATAAACATGAACATACTATATAAATAAGACATACTACACTATTTAAATACATGAATATTTAGGATTGTCCAAAGGGGTTTTGCACAAAAGTATCAGTCCTGATAGATTAGATTAAAATCATAATCATTCAATCATTCCCCCTCTATCCTCAGTGTAGGAGCCTTTTGTTGATGTTTAAGTGGTTAAATTACACAGTTCATTGCTTATTAAGTAATTCAAATATTTACAGAAATCAAAAGGGTAAATATATGATTCTTTAGATTTAAAATATGTAAAGTTTAATTTGTAATTGATTGGACTGTAGTAGAACTCGTTTAGACCTTTTAATGATCCCACTAAGGGAGTTTAGGGGCGTGACCGAGAGGTAATTAAGGCATTCGGACAAGCAGAGAGAGTAGAGCCACACAGTTTTTTGACCTCTCTCTCTCTCACTCTTTTTCTCTATTTCTCCTTTTCTGTATATTGATTTTTATTATTTTGAAAGTGGAAAAGATTTTGTTTTGTATCACCTTTTTGATGTGAAGTAAAGAATTTAACTTTACAAGTGGTCTCCTGGATTTTTGTGGATTTGGAAGAGGACGAGAGGGATGATAGAGCGTCAAGCTATGGCTTCATTAGATGGAAACCTTTACTCAGTTTGTTATCAACTTGTGCAGTTTATGCAAAACAAAAAGTGAAAGGGAAATAAATAAAATCATTTCATTCTGTATATATTATAAAGTTTCTTACAAGAAGATTGTAAAACTAAATTTAAAGGAACCTCAGTGAAACAAAATCTTTTGTCGTCTTCATCACCTAGGGAGGTCTACTTATAATCTGCCAGTGTCTCTTAATTAACTCAATTTAATGAGTTTAGTGAGGTCAGTGGGACGTTCATTGAGCTCCTCATCACATCATTTACAGAGTTTACTGACAGTCAAACTGCTGTGATGCTTCTACATCATGTTTTCATGTCCTATAGATCATATAAGTTCAGTCATAACTGCCATCGAATGCTGTTATCATTTGTGCATTATTTGTAACGCTGTGCTAACAAAGATGGATTTGATCTGATTTCCAGTTAGTAATAAGATTATTAGATTAATGTAATATATATTAAAAAGACAGCATCATTTATCCTATCCCCAATTTATGTCGGTCTAAAACAGAAACGGAATCTATTCATATAAAGTTTCTCACAAGAAGACTGTGAAACTAAAAGGAAACAAAATAAATGCAATTTTCTGCCATATTTTGAGTTATGATGTGCTGTAAATATTAGGCAAACACATTGTACCTGGAGTTGTTTCTAAAGTTTGACCTCCAGTTAAAGAGAATTAATTTATATAGAAACTATAAAACTGGATTTTAGGCGGTTGTCGTTGAAGAAACAAGCAGAAGATCATCAGACGTGCTTTACTTTGCATGCACAAGTACAAACTGTTTACCGTGTGTACTGTATTTTAAGAGTTTGTACTGCACATGGTGCAATGTGTTTTACATACGCTGCCCTTTGCAGCCTTGTAGGAGACACCAGTGAAGCTTCTGTGGGTAAATAAGGTTCAGTGAGCTGCTTCTGTCTCCCACAGCGAGCAAACAAAAACCTCAAACAGGTGACATCTGGTTACTGTAGTGCTCCTGCTCATCTACTGTTTCTGTCATGATTGTCTTTATCTGCACATACACAAAGAAACAGCACTAAAATAAATAATGGGACAAATGTACTAGAAGAAACAGGCATTAACTGTTGATCTAGTCTCAGCATTGCAGCCTGCAGGATGTTAACAAGCTATTTAAACCAATGCACAGATGGGATCATATATTCAGCGAGCTGACTAAAGCTGCTCATGAAGTTACTTTGACAAAAAGAACATATCAGCTCCATTATTTGCTGAGTTGGGCTCAATAAAACATCTAATAAATGTCTGTGCTGTTATTAACGATCTCTCAGTTCATTGCCTGTTGTTTGCTGTATAGAATCCTGTCAGGAGCTCAGAGACAGATGCAGAGCTCAAATCAGTGCTTCCGCTGCTTTACTGTGTGCATAATGTAATATATCTCCTCAGCAAACACAGCTGCTCGCACACTAAGATGTTATGTACACAGTATAATACCTCAAGGCTGACTTTATATGAGCTTCTTGAAAAACGGGGACATCTTCTATTGTTTCAGCTTTGCTCGGTTTAATCTTTCTGTGGAAGGATTCAGACCGTCTGTCAAATCTACACGATTTTCTGACAATCTGTTTCCTGTTTACTCTGTTCAAGATCACGAGGGAAATACATCGGATCTTTTATGTCTTTGACATAATTGAAAATCACAGTGGGAAAAACACAATCCAGGGCCCTGAAACGGAAGCAGAGATTAACAAAAATGTGATAGAAATCAATGAATGCAGCAAAAAACATGATCAGGTCGTCCCTTCTTTTCCTTTCTGACTTTTATTTAGTTATGTCTACCAACGATGGAGGTGTGCTGAAGTTAAAGGCTTCAACTAATTTTCCTAATTAAAATTATGATCTATAAATACCAAGAAAACAGTGGACCAACAACCCAAAGCCAAAGATATTTCATCCATCCAACCTTATCTTGATTGTGGAGTCCATGCCAACTAACTTTGGTGAGAGGTGGAGTACACCCTGGACGACTTTCCAAAGATATATTTTCTACAATGTTAGACAAGCTAAAGAATAAAATTCTCATATTTTTAAAGATCCCGTCCACCCCCTGAGTTTTACTGCACACACAATGATGTATGTGAGTTTGACAACAGAAGGCGGCTTTAAAATTCAACTTACACAACCGTGAAGGGAGAACCTGAAGTGTGCATACAATGGAGACATCTTGTGAAGCAGTTAAACTTATAAAAATATTTGTATATTCACACGTTTTCACACAAATAAATAATAATTACATGATGTTTGATTAAAGAATCAAACATCATGCTCACATCAGCTCCATGCATAAAGCTAGAGCAGCAGCAGCCATTCCCGGGAGGACCTCCTCACCGTGTCTACCTTTTTGATATTCAGCACAACGCCCATACAGTACATACTCACTCCCTACATTACTGACTTTACAGATTGATTATTTGGTTGTTCTTTGTTATTTAGTGTACTCGTAAGTCAGGCTGTAACAGCACTGATTGGTTGATTGACTTCTCTTCTCAGCTATGAGAGTTGTTTTTGGTGTGACTTGCGGTTTGTTCTCCTCACTCTATCAGTTTTAACACTTTAAATTAATATAAAAGTCTTCTTTTGATATATTGCACTGGTTTGTGTTACCATAGAAACACCGGAGGAAGAGGAGGAGGAGGAACGCTGTAGAGTAAACTGGAAGATTTTGTATCCATACCTCTAAAAGTCTTCAAAGACAAAGAGTGTGTGTGTGTGTGTGTGTGTGAAGCTCTGCTAGGATCATTCCGAGCGATCAATGTTAATAACTTTCCACCATGCTTGGTTGTGTGAACAGGATTTTGCCTGCGGCGGTGAGCGGTGTGATGACATGAGGTTTACAGCTGCCCTCTGTGGATCTACAAAAAGAAACGCTGCAAGGAGGAAGAGCTGAAGGCAAAGAAGGAGTTTTATTGAACAAACTGCACGTCACACATCTTGACAATAAGAAGAACCCGAACGGCAAAATTCAAACATGCAAGAAGGTGACAAGTTGAAGCTAGTAGTATAGACAATTTAAGAAGCAAGGCACATCAGCCACAACTTATAGATGACCCAGAACTTTACAGGCACCACATGCAGTGGTGAAGTGCACAGTATACTCAGGTATTCACAGTATACCTACTTATTTTTCACCTCAAATCTCCTCTGCTGTGGATAGTGTCCTGCGAGCTGAATTTTACCTTCCCTTGGATGGTGAAAACATAGTTCTGCAACTTTCCATGAGTGGATGGAGTAAAAAAATGAGGAATACTTCACTCAAAATGCAGAAATATGCAGAAATATGCAATATATCTCACCCATCTCTGGGTCAGTATTCATGGGCAAAATCTACACCTCTTCTGTAACCATAATGATCCTAAGGAAAGGAAGTAAGAAGCAAAGAAAAAACTCATTAAGAAGGTGGTGCTCAGCCTCTATGAGATGACAGATGATGTGTTAGAGAGAGAAGAAGTTGTGGACACAAATAACACAGAGAAACAGCTGGTGTGTGATCTCATGGAGCAGAGATGGAGATAAACACCCAGGAAATTATCGACTTACTGTTTCATACTGAACTCCTTCTCAGGACAAGATGTTCATCCTGGACCATGATGGATATAGGCTGTCCGAGGATATAAGTTGTAAAATTAGCAGCCATTCTTGTTCCAGAAGAGAGCCATTATGATTTCAGTTGTTTTTATTTTAATTTAGAAAAAAAAGGACCAATTCGACCAACCTAACATACGTGGAAATCATCTAAATGAACTGTAATAAAACCAAAGCATATTCATGCAGGGAGGTCTGCTATAACCTGCCAATGATTCTAATTTAACTTAATGATATTGATGAAGTATCTTATATTAGACACCGTAGGTGGTTCAATCCCCGGCTCCTCCTGTCAACATGAATGTGATATAATGTAGATAAATGATTTAATTCATAACACAACGTCCTATACTGTCACCCTGTGGCCACTGAATGAAAACAGCAGCCAGTGTTCCCGATGAATGAGTCCCTGTTTGAACTTATTTTGGCTCATCTGACCTGTTTTCAGTTTAAAGTTTAATCATAACACATAAATTCAGTCAGTCAGTTTGGTCTGTACACTCAGTCCTGAGAAGAAGTGTGAGCTGCCAAATATTTGTGATGATGTCCATCGGTTTAAACTAACAGTATGTCTGCTGCTGTTTCATGTTTTGTGATTAGTTTGTGATCCCCTATAGTCTGTACTTTACAAAAATAGTGAGTACTACTAGTTTAAAACATAAAATATTATATGGGATGTATTGGTGGTCTTCATCCTTCAACATCCAAAAACATGATCTGCAGGTAACCAGAACAAGCACCAGAGTAACAAAACTAGTCAGTGGTTTATTTGGCCTTCTTGGTTCTTCCCTCGTTCTTTAAGATGTTGTGAGTACTGAAGCCTCTCCACCAGGCTTGGGCAAAAAATAGCAGCTCTTCATCTCCAGCTCCCTCATCTCCTCCCTCCTCATCTCTACTGCCAGCCGATGACTCTCCTGGATCTGGTTGCACTCCTCTTCTCCTCTCTTTCATAATCCATTTCATTCAGCTCCACTCACTTGAGATCGGTGATGGTGGTGGTGGCAGTTATGGAGGGGGCAAAGGATGGAGGAGATGAAAGATGGTGGTGGATAATGACGAAAAAAAGGGCAAAAAAGAAGAAGATAAAAGATGTTACATCAGAAATGATGAATAATTAAGTGTTAGGCCTCATTTCTACTCAGTTATTTAGTACACAAAGAGGAAAATTTGAGACCAGGATGATGCACAATGAGCAATGAGCAATGTGGTACTCTGAGCAGACCAGCTGAGGAGGATCGCAGTGAGCGAGGTAGGGGGGAGCATGGTTGTGTAGGGCCTTGTATGCCAGAAGCAGGATTTTATAGTGAACTCTATAGGCAACTGATAGCCAGTGAAGCTGCAACAGCAAGGGTGCTACATGGCTTGTGGACCAAGAGCATGTTATTATCCTAACTGCAGTGTTCTGGGTTAGTTGGAGGCGGTGGAGTGATTTATTTGGCAAACCAGAAAAGATGGAGTTGCAGTAGTCAATGCGGGATGTAACTTCTGCACTACGCTGAGAGAGGGATGGGCGCAGTCTTGCAATGTTGCGAAGATGGGAAAAGGCACTGTGAGACACACTGTTCATATGGGCATTGTCCAGTATGACACGAAGACTCTTCACCTGGGTGGAGCAAGCTATGTTGGAGCCATCTACAGACAGAGAGGGTGAGTGTGTCCATCTTTGCAAGGGCTGTTTTGGAGCCAACGACCAGCAGCTCTGTCTTCTTGCAAATTTAGTTTTAGGTAGTTGTTTGTCATCCATTGATATCATGAAGACAGGCAGTGATGGCAGCTGCACAATATCATGAATATAGTTTGTTAAAATTATCTCAAATTGTATTTTTCCATCAGCAGATGTGTGTTAAAATCACAGATTTATCTTATATTTTATATACATGTGTTTTGCCTCGGCTCTGATTTGGAGGCCTCTGATTGGCTGTTGCTCTGTTGCTATGACATCGCCGCAGCTCCTGCAGACGCTTCGGAGTGAAGCATTGTGGGATAGCTCACAGCGGTTTGTGTCGGAGATGTTTTGAGGAGAAAAAACGTCGATTTGAAGTTTAAATGATTGAACGGCAACAAGATGAAGGTTTGTATCAGCGAAAACATTTAAAAAGACTGAACCACCGCCACTTTTAACGATTCAAATACCGAGTTTAACCCGCGAAAAGGCTGCAGGCGGCTAGGTAAGCTACATGCTAACAGCAGCTGCGTTAATTAGACAACCTGTGGACACGAAGCTAATTAACGTTAACGTTAGATAATGTTAGTCAGTTGGCTGTTTAACTCGATGTAACTGTTTGTCATGTCACAAGCTATCCACTATAAAGACCACAGGACAGTGTACGCTACTGTTTGGATAGCTAACAGTCAGAGTAATGTTAAAGCTTATATTTAACTTCAGCTATAATAATGTTATCTGTGGCAGCTGTGCGTTTTAACGTTTAAAAGAAACAGCTACACAGTTTAGTGTTTTTAGTAAAGCCTTGGACAGTTAAAGTAATATTTATTTCAGCTTCATAAAGTACCAGTAACAGATTTAGGTTGAGGCTAAATGAAGAGTTGTGATGGATGGATGGATGGATGGATGGATGGATGGATGGATGGATGGATAGATGGATAGATGGATAGATAGATAGATAGATAGAGTATAAATAGAATAGAATAAACTCTAAGGAGGAAGAACATGTGATATATAGATATTGACTCTTGTGCAATAACTTGTGCAAAAGTGCATTGGGAAACTTAAATGGGGAGAGTGCAATTTCCATTATTATGTCCATCAGATCAACTGCACAGAGGGGAGTCATCATACAGAGTTATGGACTTCCTGTAGCGCTCCTTTTTACAGTGGAGCTGCAAGAGTCTCCGACTGAAACTGCTCTGTTGTTACCTCACGACCGCTGCGCTCCTCCAGTGAGCGACGCCTGGCTCTGCCACCCGTTCGCTCAAGGCAATCCAAACTTTTTTCGTTTGTTGTTCCCTGTTGGTGGATCGCACTACCAGTTCCTACCAGAGCGGGGGCGTCCCTCTCCACCTTTAAAAATCTCCTGAAGACCTCCAGCTCTTCAGAGATTACCTTCTCTCCTAGCACTACCTACAACTGGACATGAGAAAGCTACCCCTTTAAGAATTGTCATAGCACTTATTGTTGCTTTCGTATCGCACTGTACCTTGATTGTTCCCTTCTCTGTAAGACATTTTGGAAAAAAGCGTCTGCTAAATGACTAAATGTAAAAATGTTGTTTGAGCAGGAGGTCATGTAGTGGATGAGAGTTATTGTCCATGATACTGAGAAGTTTGTGGAGCATCCTCTCTTCCATAACCAGCTGCAGGGGCTCCTGAGCAGTCCCCAACACAGAGCCAGCCTTTTTGATCCGTTAATCAGGTTATACGCCGACTGACCTCTTCATTAGGTAGACTTGTACAGTCCACCGTGATCCAACACAACAGCTCTGCTATAAATTCAACTTTTACGAAGCCTGTAATGTTTGTATTAAGCTTCTTGACTCTGTCAGAGAGGTATTCATTTAACTATTATGTTTACTATTGAGGTTGTAGTTTGCAGCAGTGTTAAACTGGACATAGAATTCATGTTAAGACTGTTTTATTGGATCACGCTGGATTGCACGGGTGTACCTAATGATTTCTAATAAAACAATTATACTCACACCCTTTTGTTAGCAAATATACAGTAGCATTGCTTGTGGTTCATCAGAAATGCTGAAGTAAAGGGTGTTCAAACTTTTTAATGGCATGATTAAGAGCAGCTAAGCCCAGTGTCCCGTCACAGCTAACATTAAATAATATTTCTGATTGGGATGAGTGGAAATCTGTAGAAATTAAATGTACTTAAAGTGAATCTTTGTGTCAGCAGAACGTTTTCATCCTCGACGACAAAGCCTGGCTGGGTTCTGGCCTCCTGTATAAGTGGCAGAAATCCCTTGGGAATTATATTGCTGTTGCAGGGTGAGTAAACTGTTGTGATCTGCTTCTCTTTTATACGAGATGTACATCAGGACATTACGTAAAATGTGTTTGATATTTCTAATCATACAGACAGGACAACTCAGTGAAAGTATTTGACCGACATGGACACAAGTGGACTGAACTCAGCCTTCCGGGGTAATTTTAAGAACATCAATTTTGTCAATCAAATAGGTTTTGGTGTTTACCGCTCACTATTAAAACGTTTTTTAACTTCCACTTTCTCTTCTCACTCTCTTCTTCCACCCAGACGCTGTGTGGGAATGGACTGGGATAAAGATGGGGACATTTTGGCGGTGATAGCTGCAAAATCCAGTTCTATCTATCTCTGGGATGCCAGCGTCAATAAAACATCCCAGATAGACAGCGGCATGAGGTATGACAAACATTTCCAAAGAACTCAAACAGAGCTCTGTCGCTGTGAAATGATTATTAATCACTTCTAATACTTTCACAGAGATCAGATGTCCTTCATACTGTGGTCAAAGACAGGCCCGCTGTTGGCGGTCGGGACAGTCAAAGGAAACCTGTTGATTTACAATCAGCAGACCTCACGCAAGATCCCTGTACTGGGTAATAAACACACAACACAGCTGCACAGATACAGTTCATGCTATTGTTTATTGCTTCTGTTGTGCTGATTGTCTCTCCCCGTCTCTCTCCACACATGCTAGGTAAACATAGCAAGAAGATCACCTGTGGGTGTTGGAGTACTCAGAATCTACTCGCTCTGGGAAGTGATGACAACACTCTGAGCATCAGCAATCACGAGGGGGACACCATCAGACAGGTAGACAGATGAGTGCATAAACACACAATATGTTACATTATTAATGTATCACCTCAGGCATATAACTCTACACTTTAAAGATCTGATTATCCGGGTAGACTTAAAGTGCAACAGCCACATGTGCTTAATTAACCAGCAAGAACCACATCACCAACAAGATATGTTTGATTAATTATTAACAAAACAAAAGATTGTGAGTGAAGCGGGAACTCTTGTACTTCTTTGGTCTGTTGCTGCCATGTGAGGAAGCTTCAGTGGGGAATCCAGTGTAGCACCCAGGATAAACAGACCCACTCAGAACCCTGTGGAGAGTAGGATAGAGTGAAAAAGGATGAGAGGGTGAGGAGGGTATTTATAGCAATGTCAGAAGTGGCACAGTTGAGGCTTCATTTGTCTGGGTCACTCACATTACGAGCAAACGAACGTGCTCCAATGGTCGTGTTGTACGTGATGAATAAGTGCAAAAAATAAAATGAACAGTATCAGTAAGTAAAGGAGTAAAATAAGAAAAAGATCTCTTATCCAACCAGGCGACGCTTCGTGGTGAGCCGGCTGAGATGTGCTTCTCAATGATGAAGACGGATGAACGATCGGCTCAAGGAGAGAACACTGTAAGTTTTCTGAAAGATTTTTCTAACTTTGACTCATCCACATTGTTCTTTGTGCACATTGTGTAATGTTTCATGTTGATATTTAATGTCCTGAGATTTCAGTGTGTTTGCTGTTGTTTGATTTTCTTGATTCCTTCAGGTGAGTCTGTCTGTGGACAAGAAGATACTGATGCTTTACATCGTCAACGACCCTGAAAACCGGATAGAACTGACCTTCCAGCGCCACTACGGAAACATCGTGTCCTACCGCTGGTACTGCGCATGATCACACAAGCTAACAAAACACCGGTGCTGAGTCACGGCAGTGAGATGTTTGTACTAAAGTTCTTCCTCTGTGTTTCTCTTGAAGGTATGGTGATGGGTATATACTGATTGGCTTCTCCCACGGCTACTTTGTGGTAATTTCCACTCACATCAGGGAGATTGGGCAGGAGCTCTATCAGGCTCACAACCACAAAGATAGTCTCAACAGTGTGGCCATCTCGCCAGCGTTGAACAAGGCTGCCTCCTGTGGAGACAACAGGTACACACACAGGTGTTCAAAAGAAAACAGCACAGTTTGTTTGTGAACAAACTAAAGCTGTGTGTTTCTTGTTGCAGCATAAAGATCCACGAGCTGTCCGAGCTGAAATACATCAGCAATGTAGTTCGTCTGGATGATGAGACCAAAGGTGAGATGGTTTGCTACCCATGCTGTCAGAAGGCCATGCTGAATGCACCACCCACTTCTCCTTCATCTGCCTCTCGCTCTCCTCCTCCAGGTCTGGACCAGCTGAGCTGGACAGATGACGGCCAGCTGTTGGCGGTTTCCACACAGAAAGGGACGCTCCACGTCTTCCTGACCAAGCTGCCCATCCTGGGTGACAGCTTCGGTACCCGGCTGGCCTACCTCACCTCCCTGCTGGAGGTCACCGTGTCCAACCAGGTGGAGGGGGTGAGGACGCACACACAGCACACACAGTAATAAAAAGGTATCAAGGTACTACACCGTCTACAAAGTAAAACCTGCCAAAGCATATCCAATTAGACTTGATGTAAGCTGCTCCCTGCTGGTCTGGCACACATGTTCTGGTTCTGTCCTAAATTATCTAATTACTGGAACTCTATTTTCCAAACTCTGTCAGATGTGACAGAGCCTGAGCCTTTAATTGCTACATTCGGCATCCCGGGAGAGGATTGTCTAGACGATTTCAAACTTTATAACGTTATTAGCACACAGGATCATTTTTCTAAGCTGGAAAAAAACTACAGCCTCCCAGTTATATTTCATGGTTAATAAATGTCGTTAGAGAAATTCAGGTTTATGCTTCGTGGTTCCGTCGACAAATGTGAGAAAATGTGGCAAATCTAAGATTTAAATCTCCTCATACAGAAAATAAAGTCATTGTTATTATTTCTGGACACGCCGCATCAATGAAGCTCTTTTATTTTTATTAATTACTTAAGAAACTTGAACAGCCCCCTTTTTAAATTTGATTTATCTTTTGTGTTTTTGGTCCTTTGTCTATAATTTATTTTTTATTTTTATCCTTTTCTCAGTTTTGTCTGTGAAACCTAAAAAGTTATTTGCATTGAACTGAACAGAGGCTGCACAGTGTTAGAAATTTACTAAAAAAGTTTAGAAATTAAAGATTATAAACTCAGTGTTGGCAGAGATGCACTGTATACGTTATATATGTTTGTATCTTTTAATCCATTTCAAACAGGAAAAAAAATTAATTTCAGATTCATTCAAAAAAATCATTACAAAAGTTCCAGTAGCCAAAAGTAGGAGTACTCAAGCTGTACTGATATTAATATGGCCCAAGAATTAGTAAGTAGTATTAGTACAAGTATAATTTAAGATGACTGTTTAAGAGGTAAGTGAGCTGCTGACCTGATTCCTTCCCTCTGTGATGCTCTGTGTTTTCAGGAGACTCCTGTGGCCATAGAAGTGGAAGTCGAGCCTACTTTCATTGCGATCGGACCGTACCATGTGGCTGTGGGGATGAACAACAGAGCCTGGTTCTACGCCTTGGTAGACCAAGAACCTGGTATGTGTGTGTTAATCGTGTGTTCTGCGCTGTGTTCATGTATGAATAAGTCATCTAAACTTCTTCGTTTGTCGTTCAGGTTACAACAAGCTGAAGGACATTGAGTATTTGGGGACGATAGCCAGCATGTGCCTTAATGCAGACTACGCAGCAGCGCTGTTTGAGGGAAAAGTTCAGCTTCACATGGTGAGTCGTCTACGTGTCCGATAACTGATGAGCGATTATTCAGCGGGCTTTGTCAGTTACTGTTTCTGTGTGTTTATGTCCAGATCGAAGGCAAAGACCAGGAGGAGAAGAAGCAGATGAAGCTGTTTCCTGACGACGACAGACAAGGCCGGATCCTTTGCCACGCCCTCACAGCTGACTTCCTCTACTACGGCACTGACGTAAGACAGACAGACGTGTGCTGAAAACATGAATATGTTTCAGTTTTATTGATTTATTACACTAAAAAGTGTTTGTGAGGACTCTCTCTCTACTGCTGGTCCATTCATGTTCGTCCATGTCCTCGTCATCCCTGCTTCTCTTTTTCTCATCCGTGTTATCATCTCTCTCGTCCTCTGTCTGTTTCACAGTCCGGTAACGTGGTGTGTGTGTTGGTCGAGGACTGGGTGACCGTGAGCAGCTACAGCCACTCGGTCGGTGTGAGGAAAGTGTTCCCCGACCTGAATGGAACGCGGCTGGTTTTCATCGACGACAAGAACGGCGGCTTCCTGCTCTCTCATGCAAACGTCAGTACATGTGGTTACTTACCAAAATCAGAGATTATGAAATAACAGACATGGATTAATGAGTCTAAATGTGTGTGTGTGTGTGTGTGTGTGTGTGTGTGTGTGTGTCCAATCTAGACAACAGACTCCTGCTTCGAGCTGCCCAACTTCTCCCCCACCATCACAGGAGTGCTGTGGGACAACTGGCATGCCGACAGAGGAGTGTTTGTAGCTTATGACGATGACAAAGTCTACACCTACGCCCTGCATAAAACCACCATACATGGTAGGGTGATGCCACACACATACTCACACTTTGCCTCTAACATGTTAAACAGATAGTACAGGTCCTTGATATGTAAATCAACGCTGTGTGTCCAGGCCCGCGGGTGGTGTTGGTAGGCAATACGGCGCTCCTCTTTTCCCAGAAGCCTTTGCTCTTGTACAACGGGGAGCTGACGTGTCAGACGGCGAGCGGCAAGACAAGCGAAGTGGCTCTGAGCACACACTCCTTCCTCAAACACTCGACTGGCACGTCAGCAGATTCACCACCGGAGCTCGACAAGCAGCTCGCACAGGCGCTCATGCTCAAGAGGTCAGGCATGCTACTGTCGCTTTTTTAATCATTACACAGTGTGCTACATATAGATCAGCAAGATTAATATCAGATTATTGAATGGACCAACACAAAGTCCAGTTTTAATATATATTTGTGTGTGTGTGTGTTGTGATCCAGGTTCCATGAAGCCTGGGATCTGTGTAAGTCCTCAGGTAGTAACACAGACTGGGCCGAGTTGGGCAAAGCTTGTCTGATCCACATGGAGGTCGAGTTGGCCATCCAGGTCTACCGCATGAGTGGAAACGTGGGCATGGTGCTGTCACTGCAGGGCATCCAGGTACAACTCACACAGACCACAGGTCACATGTCACTCAGACACTGTTTCAGTCTATTTCTGATACAGCCACCCTTCCTCTCTCTGTGTTCAGGGCATAGAGGACATGAATTTACTGGCAGGACATTTGGCCATGTTTCTAGGTGACTACAACCTGGCACAGGATCTCTACCTGTCCTCAAGCTGTCCAATCGCTGCCCTGGAGGTAAAAATGATATGCGTTAGATGTTGTCATTAACACTTAACTGTAAAAGCTAATGCAGGGTTACAGTTAGACCAGCTCTCACTGCTGTGAGTGTGTGTTTTAGATGAGGAGAGACCTGTTGAATTGGGACAGCGCTCTTATGTTGGCCAAGAGGTTAGCAGAAGACCAGATTCCCTTCATATCCAAAGAATACGCCGTCCATCTGGAGTTTATGTAAGTACACACACACACACACACACACACACACACACACACACACACACACACACAACAGACCGACAAATCGATCCACACTGTACCTAAACCTCTCTCTCTCTCTGTAGTGGAGACTATGTGAACGCTCTGGCACATTATGAAAAAGGAATGACCCACAATAATAAAGTAAGTTTAATATATTTGATCTTTCTGCAGCGATAACAGTGTGATGTGTTTGAAACTGTGAGCACGACAGCTTATTTTATTCATGACAACTTAATCTTTCACTGCACTCACCATATTCATCAGCTGTTTCATAGGTGACTGCTTTAAAAGATTATTTGTGCTGATGTGGTTATATTTTCCATAAACAATGTCATTAAGATACTAAGCTGTCGTTGGACAGCAGTCCAGAGGGACTTGTCCAAGTCCTAACTTCTGAAAATCACAGATATTAACTGGAGACTCCTATTTCTACATCGTCAGTTTAAGAGCATGCACAAAATGACAGGTTGTACATGTTCAGTTAAAGTATATTAAAAAATGAAAATAACACATCTGGACACATTTAGCAGGATTCTGGGACACAGGACTGTCAGGTCATAGCTTCACTACTGATGATATATCGCTTCTTTTTAGACAATTCAATAAGTCACGGCATGTCTGATGCTTCTGAGCTGAAAATGCCACATAGTCTAATCTCCTGCCCACAGTCTGTTGTCTTTTCTACTCTGTATTTACACTTAGCAAACTGGTAGGTGGATTTACTTTAGATCCTTTCAGAGTGTCAGTAAATGCATTCACGGTTCCAGTCTGAAGTCTCACCGTCCTCCGTCTCCTCCTCGCTGTGCAGTTCCAGGAGCACGACGAGGCGTGTCAGGCAGGTGTAGCCAGGATGTCCATCAGGATGGGTGACATCAGGAGAGGAGCCGCTCAGGCCATTCAACACCCGAGCAGAGTCCTCAAGAAGGAGTGTGGAGCCATACTGGAGAGCATGAAGGTAGAGAGTGTACCTCCTTACAGCTGATGTGTTCATGTGAGTGTTTCTTGAGTGTTTCAAGTATTTTCTTCTCTCCTCTTACAGCAATTCTCTGAAGCCGCTCAGCTCTATGAAAAAGGCCAGTATTATGACAAGGCTGCATCGGTCTACATCCGCTGCAAGAACTGGTGAGACACACACCGACACACACAGCTGCGAGTTTCTCTCCTCTTTTATAACATTTATTTTTATTCCACACTCAGGGCGAAGGTCGGAGAGTTGCTCCAACACGTCTCCTCTCCCAAGATCCACCTTCAGTACGCCAAAGCCAAGGAGGCGGACGGCAAGTACGTTCTCCACTTGAGTGTTTGTCACATCGAGGTTAATGAAATCATTTAAAGGGGGAACACGATGTAACTCAAACTGTGTGCACAAGGTATAAGGAAGCTGCGCGGGCCTATGAGAGCGCGAAGGACTGGGACAACTTGATACGAGTGCTGCTGGACCACCTGAACAACCCGGAGGACGCTGTACGCATCGTCAGGGAGACGCAGAGCATCGAAGGAGCAAAGATGGTTGCCAGGTAGGACAAAGAAACACCCGCTGTCAAACAGCTTTGTACTTTTCTACTGATCCTGCTGCGTTGAGGAATGTGTGGCAACCAAAGTGAAACCTGGTTGAGCAGCGAGCCCGCTACAAACCGCATTGTGTCTGAGAGAGACATGACGGAGTCAGTTTTCTACCTTTAACCCATAACTTACTGTCACGGCACAGGAAGTCCTGGTAAAAATATGTTTTTAAGTTTTATTAACATAAAGTTATTGTAATATTTTGTAAGTAATTATCTCTGTCCAGTCTATGGTAAATAAACTTCTAGCCAAATTAAAGGGGACACTTTATCATATGTAACTAATTCAGTTATTAAATGTTGATTTACATTGTCAATAATTTCACCAGCACTTTGATGCATTATCATTATTACTTTTGTACCACTTTCTCAATTATTTCCACTCCAGATTAAATCTAGAAATCAAGAAATCAAGATTATTTTTTGATTAGTTTGCCTATAAAATTTAAAAACAATCACAATTCCCCAGGGTGACGTCTTTAAATTGTTTTTTTTGTTCGACCATAAGTCCAAAACTCAGCAGCCCAAAGATGTTCAATTTACAGTGAAATAAAACAGAAAAGCAAATCATCAAATCAATCACCATCAAACGATTATTCAATTATCACAATTATCCACTTATTTTCCCCGTTTGTGTAACCAAACCTTTAACATATATGTATGTATATGTGTATGTTTGTGTGTTTGCAGGTTCTTCCTGCTTTTGAATGACTATGGCTCAGCCATCCACTTCCTGGTGCTCTCTCAGTGCAACGATGAAGCTTTCCAGCTGGCGCAGCAGCACGGACAGATGGAGGTGTATGCAGACATCATCGGTCAGTCTGTGTGTGTGTGTGAGACCGTACAGACGTTTTTAGATACTGAAACATTCTGAACAGTCTGACTTTATTTGCTCTTCTTGCTGATTTTCTGACGATGAAAGTGGAAATTTAATTGAACGCCTGCTGCTGTGTTTGTTCATCAGGTTCTGAGGCGACGCAGGAGGACTACCAGAGCATCGCTCTCTACTTTGAGGGAGAGAAGAAACACCTGCAGGCTGGAAAGTTCTTTCAGAAGTGTGGGCAGTACAGCAGAGTAAGAGCTCCTTTATTCATTCATTAATTCATTATTTGAACACTAATTCATGCGGTTATTGATTCACTCCACCGGTTCAGCTGATGTGTCAGTCTCTTCTTTCTTTCTGTCTCTCAGGCGTTGAAGCACTTCCTGAAGTGTCCGAGCACTGAAGACAACCTGGCTGTCGAGATGGCGATAGAGACGGTGAGTGTGCCAAAGTGAATATCATACACAAAATGATGAGCGTTCAAGTGTTGTTAATGAGTATATGTGTGTGTTTTTTCAGGTGGGTCAGGCCAAGGACAGTTCTCTGACCAATCAGCTGATAGATTACCTGATGGGAGAGAGCGACGGCATGCCCAAGGTAATCAGCACACACAAACACTGCAGCATTCTCTCTGGATGTGACCTTCTTAGCACCATGATATTATTGTGATATATTCACTGTTTTATACAGTTTTAATTCATTTTTAATGTATGTCTCGCTCTCACTCTCTCCTTCTCGTCGCCCGGTGTGTGCGCAGTGTCTCTCAGTGAGTAGCCTTGTTGTACGGACACTGTAGCTGTTCGATCAGCAGTTATAACAAAAACTAAACAAACACGTCGCCTTGTTCTTGAATTTGGAAGCTGAAACTGACGTAATCAAAACGTCACAAAGAGAATTCATAAATGTTACGAGAGCAATATTACACACGAGGTCGGAACTACTTGTAATTGTTCAGTTCATCAATTTGGCAAATCGTTGAAACAAAAACTGTTGTAGTGCCCGTGTGGAGACTTGTGTGTTAGTACATGTGTGTGTTCAGTGCTGTCGTTGTGTTGCGGTACGACCTGATAATGTTTCTCTTCCTCCAGCTCACTCTTTACTCAGAGTGAGGTGAAGGAAGAGAGTCAGTCGTCTTTGTTAGACAATTAAAGTGCAAAGAGAGAAAAGAGCGAGATTTAGTCGTTTGGAACCCTTTCAAAAACTACAGATCGATTTAACGGAGCAGTTTGCTTGTTATTTGCATTTAATCAATAAAGTGAGCCTCTCTAATGAAACATTTAAAAAGGCCCTAAAAAGTCCTGACAGCTTCAGTAATGTTCCTCTAACTAGTTTGAAGTCGACGGGTCTCTGTTGGAAAAATGTGATCAGGATTCAGCAGCATTTTGATTCAAATCTGATGACAGTAATTGTCGTTTTTTTATGTTATGTTGCCCATCAAATATGATCGAACCGCAACCACAGAGTCAAGAAGAAACAGACTTCAAGAGAGTCTTCTTCAAGTCTTGTTTAATGTTTTCTGGTGTAGAGAAAAACACAAGACTCTAAACCAATTTTGAAATACGATCGTAGAAAAAGTTTTAGAAGGTTGGATTTGCTAATTTCAGATACTAAACTGCAGTTAAACCACAGTCCCCGATTGTGTCATTAGCTGTGACCTTAAATCAGACATATCCACAAACTTTGAAACTTTGTTTCCTCTCCCCAGGATGCAAAGTACCTGTTCCGCCTGTACATGGCGCTGCAGCAGTACAGAGAGGCCGCTCGCACCGCCATCATCATTGCCAGAGAGGAGCAGTGTGCAGGTACAAACATATCCTCACAAACAGTAACCAAACAGACGTGTAGAGAAAGCTCCTGTAAGTTTCTCTGTTTTGTTTTTGCGTGTTACTCCAACAGGAAACTACCGTAACGCTCGTGACGTGCTGTTCAGCATGTACACGGAGCTGCAGGCCCAGAAGATTAAAATCCCCGCAGAGATGGCCACAAATCTGATGATCCTCCACTCCTACCTGCTGGTCAAGGTGAGCACGACGGAAATCTATCACCTCTTCTGCTTCTCAGTGTTAACGTGACGTGCAGTGTTCCTGACTGTGTGTTTTTATGTAGATCCATGTAAAGAGGGGAGACCACCTGAAAGGGGCTCGCATGCTCATTCGTGTCAGCAACAATATCAGCAAGTTTCCTGCACGTGAGTTCACTTTTACAACTCAGATCTGCTGTCCAGCTCACGACACAGAAGTCTCATCAGTGTGTGTGTTTGTGTAGATGTCGTTCCCATTCTGACGTCAGCCGTCATCGAATGTCACCGTGCCGGACTGAAGAACTCGGCCTTCAGCTTTGCGGCCATGCTGATGAGACCGGAGTACCGTAACGAGATCGACCCAAAGTACAGGAAGAAGATCGAGGCCATGGTTCGGTCAGTCCACGCTTCCTGTTTCCTTCCTCCTGCCAACATTTTTCAAACTTTCCTAACCTCCATCACTCTTTCATCCACCCTAACCTGCATCTGATTCACCGTCCGCAGACGTCCAGACACGTCGGAGCTGGAGGAGGAAACGACTCCGTGTCCCTTCTGTGGCTTTCAGCTGCCGCAGAATGAACTGCTGTGCATCTCCTGCAAGAACAACCTGCCCTACTGCATCGCCACGGTACCAACCATCACTGACTTATTCACACACACTGTTTGTGTTTTAAACAAAATAGTTGCTCCTGTACTTTTTTTTTAAATCATAGTGATCGTTGTACCTTTTTTCAGGGTCGTCACATGCTTAAAGAAGACTGGTCTGTGTGTCCTCACTGTGAATTTCCTGCTCTCTACTCGCAGTTCATCCTGTAAGTAATGAAACATTTTTTCATCTCCACCTTGAACATTAATTTTATCAGATCACATCAGTTTGTTTACAGGTCTTGTGTGTATTGTATGAAGGATTTTGGGGCTCCAAAAATCTGATGAATCACCTTAAGTGACATCACTTGAGTCAACATGATTTGGAGGGTGTAATTAAAAAGACTTGACCTCTGTAGCTTCTTCAGCCATGAGTGCTGGATCCTACCGGGCGTGGCTGTGGCTGTTTTAGACAATGTTTGTGACATCAACTGAAGCAGCGCGGTGCATTTCAGTAATGTCACGCGGAGAATACGTGGCTGTTCTGTTTTTGACAGATGCCTCTGAATCGGGTCGGTTTTCAAAATAAAAACACCCTGTGCAGACTTCTAATCGAAAAAAAAAAAAAAAAAAAGGGAAACTACGTAGCATATTTACGCTTTTACTAGAGGCACATAAATCAAGGAAAATTAATAAAATCTGAGCGAGTTAAAAAAAGTCTGACAGGCAAACCGCTCTGCTTCTTGTGGCGTAACACACCAGAATCTCCAACTGAACTGTCTGCAGATGAGCCGCATTGTGGCTAATTTAAGGCGCCAGGTTTAGACAAAAAACGTGTGGAATTATCGTGAATCAGACAGCGTTATACGAGATATTCGGACTAGCATTTTTTCCCTTAAGAGCTGGCACTACCTCAAGATAAGGAGAGTTTCACCGTCATCATAGTTTCTGCTTCACATTTTACTGCCTGTTTTTGTGCAATCTGCAAGTTTTTGCAACCAGTTTAAAGGAATAGTTAGTGACATTTTGGGAAATACTCTTATTGGCTTTCTTGCAGAGAGTTTGAAAAGAAGATTTGACACCTAATAGGAAGTCACTGCTCGTGGTTAAGAATGTGTTAACAATAAAATCACTTTTAAACTTGAGTTTTTGGACAGATTCAACACACGAGACATGACCTGTTGATTAGAGGTGCTGGTGGACAGGTTAGGACAGAACCAGGCTAACTGTGTCCCCATTTCAAGTCGTCTCCTGACGTCATACAGCGTACAGATATGATTAGTCTCACTCTCAGCCAGAAAGTGAATGTGTATTCCCCAAAATGTCGCACTACTCCGGTGAGTCACTTCTCTTATTCTTAATCTACACTGAACTGTTTGTGTGTGCGCAGGTTGTTGGAAACAGAGACGGTGTGTCCGATGTGCTCCGAGACTCTGAGCGTCAAACAGGTGAAGAAGATCTCCGACTGTACGGCGTACCTGCAGGCTGACGAACTCGATCAATGAACCAGAAACGATAAAAACAAAATCATGTCACCTCAGCTCCAACGGCTGACTCTCAAAACAAAGAATGTATATTTAGGTGAAATGTTCTATTTATATGAATTATTCATGAGTTTTTTAAGCTCGCTTACGTTTTGAATAACACCGTCGTAAAGTGGAATAATAAAAGAAAAATCACAGACGCTCATGAGTGACACATTTCTCTATTCATTTTTTACAAAATTGCAATTTACAAGAACATCAGCGCTAACCGGAGAGCTAAAGCGTTCGCGTGTTGTAGTCGTAGAAAACAGTAACAGTCTTTTACATCACATTATTTACAGCCCCGAAACAGCCGGGCCACACACACACTGATGATAACGAAGGAAATGCACTTCACTGTCCGTGTTGACACGGAGGTGTAGAGACATGATGATCGGTCAGATGGAAACATGACAGGACGTTAAAAAAGACAGAGTGTGGTTGGAGTTTGATGACGGTTACCTGCAGAGGTTAAGACCACTTAGATCACTGCTCTCTTCTCGTTAAAGGATTGTTGCAAGTGCTGAGAGAAATATTACAGTCTGTGAGGGCGAGGGGAGGCGGCTCCTCTGGTCGTCGGTCATTTCTTGGCCTTGCCTTTCCCCTTTCCTGTCCCCTTTCCTGTCCCCTTTCCTGTCCCCTTTCCTTTGCCCTTCCCAGAGTCTTCCTTCTCCTTCTTTACCTCCTTGGTGGCTTTGGCCTTCTTCTGCTGCAGAGAGGAACAACACAGACGACATGTAAACATAAAGAAAAGACGACAGACAGGAAGTACTTCGAACGCGTTCGCTCTTGTGCTCTTACTTTGATCATGGCGTCCATTTTGAGGCCGTCCCCCTCCTCTTCAGACTCCTGCACTTCGTCCACGTCCTCGCCTCCCAGCTCTGACTCCCCGCCGCCACGGCGTCCCTTCTTCACCACTTGCAGGGAGTACGGCGTCAGGTGGACTTCTTTGTTGTAGGTCCGTGTGAATGCGGCCTTCACCTGTGAAGAGACGGACAGCAGAGGTGAGTAAAGCAAGTGTCGTCAGCCAATCACAACGGCCTCAACTGCCGTATAATTCCTTATACGTCACCTTAGAGTCCAGTTTGGAGTACGGGTCGGGCTGCCCGCCCCAGACGCTGATCTCCATGATGCTGTCCACGTCCTCCTTGATGAGCTGGTAGTCGTCCAGCAGCTGCACGGCTTCAGCGGCGCCCTCCGCTCCGTGTTTCTGCAGCGGGCTGAGCAGCGCCTGCCGCAGGTAGTACAGGTAGTCCAGGTTCACAGCCTGTCTGCTGCTCATCGTCCTGCAGGAGACAAAAAAATATTCAGCTGTGCTTTTGTGTTTGTGCGAACAGTGAAAAAGATCGTGACTGTCGTACTCACTTCAAACACATGTGCGAGGACAGCTCCTGGACGATGCGGGAATGTTTACTGGTGGAGGAGTTCTTGCCGAGCCAGCTGGGGAAGGTGGGGAAGTGACTCATGTAGCCTCTCATGAGCTCGCCTGGTAACACGCTGGCGTAGATGGCCTGCGAGCGCACAAACACACACCAGCACAGTGAAGAATCTCTAATTTCAATGGATGGATTGAAGATTGTGTGATTTAATAACTGAGACTGTGTTTTGACTACGAATGGTTACAGATCTGTTGACACCAATAGTTGCTGTCATCAGTTGCACCATAGCAAAAAAAGTTGATCCAAACAATTTCACAGCAGCGCCAAGAAATCAAGAACTCTAAACAGCCACCTAAAGCTGCACAAAATGACAATCACCAACTTAAATCACCACGTTCTGGACAAACAAACAAAAATTTGAATGTAACTATGGTTGCAAAATTCTGGGAATTTTCAAAGTTGGAAACTTTCCATGGGAATACACAGGAACAGGAAACTTAAATATAGTTGGGGAAAATATATTTTAGCATAATCTTGACTAAAACAACCAGATTTCATGCAAGTACACTTGAATATCTGCTATTCACATAGCACCACGCCCCCCACATGCCCAATTTCCATAATTCCCATGGAAAATTCCCCAGCTTAACTTCCCATTGAAGATTCCTGGAAATTTACAACTCCTTTGCAACCCTAAAAGTAACAAAGTAACATTACATACGCTGTGAAAAATCTGCTGTTTACCATAAGACAGACAGATTCATGCCTCTGCGTGTGTTAAAGTTCCCACAAAACATCAGAGTCTAAGCATGTTGCAGTAACTGTGTAAGTGTGTGTGTGTTACCTGGGTGGGCAGCAGTGACCAGTTCTGTCCTGAGCGGATCCGTCTGTCCACGAGGTCGCCGTCAGAGATGGAGTCGGCCGTCTTGCTGAGCAACACCAGGTGAGACTTCGGATCACCGCTGTGAGAAGAGAGAGCATCTGCATGTTACCGGAGCTAGAGGTCAGGAGGTGATTAGCTTAGCTTAGCATAAAGACTGGAAACAGGTGGAAACAGTTAGCCTTTCTCACCCGGCAGCCTTCGGTCGAACTTGCAGGTAGTTCTCTTGGACAAAGAGCGGCGCGAGCGAGTAGTCGTGGAAGAAGAGGTCCGACTTGTCGATGAGGCTCATGTGGGCGGTCTCCTCCCCGGCGGCGAACACCTTCCTGCAAACATCGAACGGCCCCATCTTCATGTCCTTGCGGGCTCGGGCCGCGTCAGACTTGCACTGGTCGTACGTCATCACCTTGTCTCTGGCTGACCACATGCTCAGGTTGTGGATCACCTGGAGACAAAAAAAACAGCCGGCGCGGTGAGAGGGTGGCGAGTAAAGACGTGACATCTGTATGAATTTTAAAGTTTGTCTTCTTTACCTGTCGGACGTCCTGATTGGAGGCGAGGATAATTTCGTTGAGAGCTGGAGGTGGGATCTTTATTCCCTCTTTGAAAGCGAGCGACATCATGGCTCCCTGAAAAATGAAAAAAGTGAAGGAAACTAAATATTTAAAAGAGCTTACTTTAAAAGATTTAATCACATTCCTCACCTGATAATCACACCTCTGTGTGTTTTTGACGTTTGGTGTGCGTGTGTGCGTACCTTGATCTGTTCGACTCGCGGCCTCTGGAAGCGCAGATCGAAGCAGTAGTTTGCCAGTGATCTGATCTTCTGGTGGTTACGGTCGTTGCACATGCAGATGATGGGGATCTTTGAATTTTTGATCAGGCCGATCATCTCCTGCAGGAGGCGAGGTCAGGAGGAAATCAAGAAAATGCAACAATCCGTCCAACTCTTGTCATTTTCAGTCCCATGAAAGCTTTGTCGAAATGGTCACACTATCGTAGAAATGTTGTTTTTCTTACCTGGATTCCTCCGCGGTCCTCGTTGCCAGCCATGCCATCGACCTCGTCCATGATCAGGACGTGTTTACTGGTCACTGTCTGAGACGTACCTGAAAACATACACACCAACAGTTACACACACATCGTACTCACTTACAAACAGCATGTTACATTAATCCTGTAGGAGAAAAACAGACTTGAACATGATCAAAAATCTGCTAATTTTCATTCACAATTATACTTTTATCAACAGGTTGAACTGAAACAGTAAACATTGCAGCATCGTGTGCTTCAGTTCAGGTAGTAACGCCTCTTCTTGATTCGCCACGGCTTCCTGATGAGCTCAGATATTCTTAGTTTGTTCTGCACATGGATTTAAATTCAAAGCAGGCTGCAGACATGCTTAATTTTTGGAACTACCTCAACAAACTTGGGGAAAATATCCCAAACTCAAATGCTTCCTGTAGCTGCGTCAAATTAAAACCTTCCAGTGATTTTCTGTTTCTGAGAAACAAGCATCAATAAAGGCTGATGTAGATTAAAAATGAAAAAAAAAGGGATCACCTTTGTAGAAGTTCTCGATGCTCGTGTTGTTAAGCGACTCTGCGACGACTTCCTTCAGGTTGTTTCTGCTGCGAGTGCAGCTGGCGTTCATCTCCACGTAGCTGAAGCCCAACTCCTGCAGGCCGACACACAAACACAGCAAAACGTTCAAGTTTATTATTGTCTCCATGGCGGCAGCAAAGCTTAAAAATAACACACTGACTGTGTGTGGTGTGGTGTGGTGTGGTGTGTTTTCAGACTGACCTCACAAACCAGGGCAGCTGTCGTGGTCTTCCCAACCCCCGGAGGTCCAGAGAGAAGAGCAGCTTTGAATCCTGATCCGTCATCCTTCCCTCCTCCAAACTTACCGAACCTCGCTACTGCACAGCGAGAAACAGGACACACACACACTTCAAACACACCTCCACAAATGAGCTCTGGTGTCTAATTTTTAAATCACAACACCATCGAGATACAAGCTGAGCTGAACCGTCTCCTACCTGGTGGCTTCGAAGTGCCCCCGCCGTGGTGTTTGTACCAGTTCTGCAGCCAGCGTAGCAGCTTATTGGCACAGCTCTGCTCTCCCTGCTGGCCAATCACGGTCTTCAGAGAGCGCGGGCGGTACTTGTCCACCCACAGCAGACTGGCTCCCTCTCCGGACGACGATGGCGACGGCGGTCCAGCGGGTGCAGATGAAGAGGTGGAGGACGAAAGGCCCAGCTCCCTCCGGGCTGTGTGACCCGAGCCTCTCCCAGGTGGAGTGCCGCCATGTTTTGTCCGGGCGGCGTGGCCTTGTGCCAGGCCGGTCTTCGAGGGGCTCGGTGTCTGAGGGGACCTGGAATTACCCTTGGAGGGAGAGATCTTCTGGGATTTGGGGGTGTTTTTCTTGCTGGGGGGAGTCCTGGTCTTTGAAGCTTTGGCCTAAAATCATAAAAAAACAGATCAGTTGAAGCACATCAAAATAAAAGTCATGCAGATATTTTCTGCTACAACACACAGGTATGCTCCGTCAATCACGTGTCCTGTGCTCTCGTTTTAAGAAAAATAAAATCAGTATCCAAAAGAGTCATTTCACTTCACTTCAGTGTCAGTCTTTGCATGTAGCCGATCATATTATCTCCATTTTGAGCTACTTTTTCAGTTACATCATCTCTCTGCTGGGTGCTACAGTGACACTCAAAGCCAAACAGCAGCCTGAGACCTCACCAAGACACAAGTCTTGTGCTCCACCTTAGCTAAATGTGGAGGATTTTCTTTCTTTCAACAATAAAAACATTTTACAAATATCTGAAAGGTGTCTGTAAAAAAATGAGATAATTAGTGATAGTTTGTGAGTCTAGAGACTGACCTCGGCCTCAGCAGCGATCTCATACTTGGACTTCTTCCCTGGTTTGGTTCTGATCAGCTCCAACAAACCGTCCTCATCCAGGATCTTGGTACCAAAACTCTCCGCCTGAGTATAAAGATCATCGTACAAACACGCCGAATGTGACGGACAGGTAAATAAAAATACAGAAATACCTGAAGTCTCAAATCAGTGTGATGGCTGCTACTTCAATACTTCCTTCTTTAGTGCCCCCATAAACAGTTATATACCAATATGTGTGTAATTTTACTCTTTTCTTATATTTTTATTCAACTTTGCATGAATTTGCATATTTAATTAGCTACTATCAGCAGTCACACACGTTTTCTTCATGAAATTCTTCTCTAGTTCTGACTCTTGCCCTGGTCAGGTCGGTCACCTTCTCGAGCTTCGATGCTCCGCTGTCTCTGCCCTGCACCAGGTACGTGGTCTTCTTGCTGATGCTGGCCGTCACCTTCCCTCCGTAGCGCTCGATGAGGGATTTGGCGTCATCCCTCTCCATGGACTCCAGGACGCCCGTCACCACGAACACGCAGCCCTCCAAACAGTTCTCTGCACCCTGGACAACAAGCAGACAACGCAACGGTCAAAACGAGATGGTGGTCAGATAAACGATGGATGTTCTCTCACAAAAACAGTCTGAAGGCTGACGGTGTGTGTGTGTGTGTGTTACCTGTGGGATTTCCTTGGAGCCGAGAGCTCGCGGCCCGTCTCTGTTGAGGAAGTTCCTGTAAGCTGAAGCGTTGACCTTCCTCTTCTCTGCGTCATCAGGACTCGTACTTGTGCTCTGATCAGATTGAGACAGAGAGAAGGATGTTTAACTTGTCTTTCTTTGTGTTTTATCATTGACAGAAGACAGATGAGGCGTCTCGCTCACTCACCTCTGGTTTCTTGGGAGAAGTCTTAACTGAGGTGGGCGTGGCTCCTGTTTTAGGCGTCAACTTCTCCTTCTTAGGAGAGATTTGCATTTTTACGGGCGATACTGGCGTCTTGCTCTTCGGCCCGTCGTCTTTCTCTTCATCTCTTTTCTTCATCATGGCCAGTTTGGAGCTGGTTTTGACGGGGACCGGGTTCTTCTTCGGAGACGGACTAATCACGTCCTCCGACATGTTGCTCTTTCTTTGACTCGTCTTTGACGGACTGCTTGTGCTGCCAGCAGCCGGGCACGGTTTTTCATCAGAGCCTTTACGAGCCTGGAAACACACAAAATTATATTTAAAAACCACAAACATGCAAAGTAAACGTGCGTTTGTGTTGTTGTTTTTAAAAATCACCTTCTTTGCTTGAGGCTCCTCGTCCAGCATGGCCAGTGTCCGGGCAAACTCCTCGTCCTCGTGGACCTGCTTTTCCAGCTGAGTGAAGCCAAAATGAGGAACAATTTTGTTACATTTTCTGTGTCACTGCTGGGTGGTACTGAAGAACAACATCATTATTTAGAAAACTCTCCAGAAATATAATAACTTGTAAACTTTTAGAAACATTTCCAGGCTTGGGAGGCAACTTTTAAAGTCTTTTATCATCAATGAATGTGCAGATTATTTTAGTATTTTGCTCATAAATTGTTGAAAAAAAAGGGTTATTATAACTTCTAAAGGCCCAACAATACGCACCAAAACTATTTATTTTATTAAATTAACTAACTACAACCCAAAGCAGCTGTTATCTCGATCAGCCTACCTCCATGTCCTCATCCATCTGCAGCTCTCTGGCGATTTGCTCATCGCTTATCAGATCATCAGCGTCCTGAACCGGCTGTGGAGAGGAAGAGTTTGTACAAAGTCAGCCTGTAAACGGTTCAGTGTGTGATGACTCAGCAGGAGATGATCCATCAGTACTCACAGCCTTTCGCTTGGTGCTGGCCACGAGCTTCTTATCCGAGCGATGAATAGTCGCGCTGCCGAAGTAGTCCATAACTGAGGTGGGAGTTTTTTTGGGCTGAGGAGGCGGTGCTGACTTTGGGGTGACGGGAGACTTCACTGCAGGTTTCTTCTGCGTGGAGATGGGAGACTTCACCCCGCCTTTGGCTCCTGGTCGAGCGCTCTCTGCTTCGGACTTTGTCGGTTTGGCCGTGCCGTTCTGCTTCGGTTTGGAGACTTTCTTCAAGGACTGGAAGTTGTCGCTGTCTGAGTCTAAAACCAAAGAAAGAAATATGCTGTTAAAACACATTTTCTCTAAATTAAAACATCACCTCTCGTCTTAATCTTTATCTTCTTACAGTCTCCCTAATTTAACATAACTACATTACTGTTTGTACTTTGCTCCTCTTCCTTAATTTCTTTTTAACTGCTGAAACGTACATTATATTTGTCATGCAGGTAGATGTGATAATTAATCACAGCATGGGTTTCAGACATTGACAGTCCATGTTGCCCAGTCTGAGCTGTGTGTCTGTAATTTGATGATAAACCATATTTCCATCACCTGTTTCAGAGACGTACTGCACGGGATCTTTTTTGGGAGGCGTCTCCGTCTTGTTCGCCTTCGGTTTCTCTTTCGGGGATTTCTTTGACTTCCTCGTTATCGCCTCATCCTCCGAGTCTGGACAGACACAAAAACAAGATGTGGCGTGAAGGAAAGATGAAGAGCAAAGTGTCAAGCTGAAGATCACAGCTGATCAGAAAGTTTGTGTCTCTCTCTCAGACTTAAACATTTTATTTTTGGAAATCTTTGATTGTTTAACAACATTTACAGCTATTCTTAAAGGCATTTCCAGAATCCTCAAATACTTTTCTAATCATCTGAATTTAAGAAAAATATATATATGTTCCATCTGCTGTACAATATATATTTTTGGGGCTTTTGAGTGAGAGAGAGAGAGGGTGGATGACAAGATGACATAGCATGACAAGGATTGAGCTATTGTACATGCGGCGCACACTCCATGTGAGCTAACCGGCGCCCCACGGTGAAAGATTTTTAAGCACAGGGTGCAACTTTATCTCCAAACAAAGCTGAAAAATGACGTGTCTCGATGCTTATTTTGTACGGCACAATCAAAACTTAAACTTTTAACAGCCTTAATTTCAATTATTCAATATTTTCATACATGACGAGGAGTTTCCTTCCCACATCTCAGATTTGTTCTGCGTTCACACGGTGAATCAGTGAACCGAGTCTGTAAACTTCTAGTCTAGAAATACCTTCAAAGCATTTAAAAAAACTTTTCTGAAAGCAGATGCTTAGCTCTGTAACTCGGACTTAACGATAACACACGAGAGAAATAAGCTCAGATAAGGTAAGAAAGAGACTTTATTGATGCCACACCCGGGAAACTCAGAAGCAGCTCACCATGCACCAGGTAGATAAGAGGAATAAACTGTTATGGTTACAGGTGCATCGTACAAACCTGATTCAATGACTGCGTGCTTCTTTCGTTTTTTGTCGCTGTCCTTGGGTTTCTCCTCTGATTTGGAGTTTTTCACCTGAAGCACACAAACAAAATTAAACCTGATGACCAAACCGAGGAACCATGAGAGGAAACAAGGCAGGAGATGACTCTGCTCTCTCACCTTGGCGCTCTCTTTCTTTTTCTTTTTCACTTCCTCGTCTGAAGACAGAGACTTCTTCTTCTTCATCGTCTTCTTCTCGTCTGTTTTGATGTCTCCATGCGGGGCTGCTCTCTGCCCCGCAGGCTTGGCTGCAGTCGGCTGAAAGAACCGCCTGATGTCCTGCGTGCACGGACAGACACACACAGCATGTAGGAGAGAGCTAGAGACTGTCTGCTGATTAAACAAGCGCACAACGCTGCTTTAATGACTTAAAACTGAATAAAAATGATGTTTGACGTCGATTTTTAAAGAAGATTTGCATCATTTAGTTCAACTTTATTAATAAAACACCGCCTAATATGACCAGTCACACGATAACCGAGCAGAATATGATTAAAACGCCTTCTTTGCTTTAGTTTTAATCGTGTTTTTAATCAATATGTTGGTAGTTTTTGCTCTTTAGCTGCAGCTAACACTGCGCACTTGACTTTATTTACACACTTTAATCACGCAGAGAGGGTTAACTGTTTGAATCGGTGACCTACCATGACGAGCAGCTCTCCTCGCTGGTTAAAAACGTTAGTTTCAGGTTAGTTTGAGGTTATTTTCGGGTTAGCTGTCACTAATCGAGTCAAATCCTTCAGCTGCTTGGCGCGAAGCTGAACTACTCTGCTGCTGCTGCTGGCGCCTGGAAATGACGTGAGGGGTTGTGGTGTGCGTGCGTGCGTGCGTCACGCACGGTCACGCAGAAGCGCGTTTTTGTGTTTTTAATGCATTTATTTATTTATTTATTTATTTATACACAGAAATGTGAGTTTAAACCGTTAATAGACATCTTGTGTGGTTATTATTATTATTATTATTAGTAGTAGTACTATTATATATATATATGTGTGTGTGTGTGTGTGTGTGTGTGTATATATATGTATGTATATATAGTTACAAAGTTTTGCAAGATAGACATAAACAGAACAAATACACACAGATACACACTTTTCTTCAAACCGTTAATAGACATCTTGTGTGGTTATTATTATTATTATTATTATTAGTAGTAGTAATACTGTTTTATGTGTGTATATATATATATATATATATATATATATATATATAGTTACAAAGTTTTGCAAGGTAGACATAAATACAAAATGAAAGAGCAGAGTAAAATCATCAAAACTATGCACTAAAAACACTAATAATTTGAATAATTTTAAAAACACTTTAATAATTTGAAGTAAGTTTGTTGTTTTTCCTCTCTGTTGATTCGGTAGTTGAATTTATTAAATTTATGGTTGTATGATTTTTAAATGACAGTGCCTCTACATGTATTTTGTGTAGGATATACTTAGTGTGTGTTTACTGATATTGAGCTGTGTCTGAAATAAAGTTAAGATGACTTGAATTATGTGTCTGTTTGCGTCTGTGCAGATATCTTAAATTGTTTATATTAAATCAGTGTGTGATGTTTCACGGATACAAAGTTTTTCGTCGTGTTCTGTGACCTTTACTTGTTTTGCCTCTGCAAACCTTTTATCATAACTTCTATCAGCCATACATTTTTATCTATATACAAAAAGTCTTTACATACAGTAGATGTACACATTTTGATTGTTGAATAAATGTGATCTTTTCATGTACATCAACCATCTGCTGAGTCACATCATACATATACTGACCTTTCCTGTTGCCAGAGGGATTATTAAAGATATTTATTAAACTCATTTAACAATGTGTTGCACTGGTTTCAAAGAGACGGGAAAACACAGTAACATTCTTACTTCACTGACCTGCTACAACAGATGGCCAGTGAAAATCTGTCTTTATAAAAACATAGTATGACACATGTATAGTATTTAAGAATTTATAAATCTATTAAAATTATTTCATCACAAATAAGTATGAGGCTCTTTCTGCATTATATTTCACTGCCCTTAAATTAAAGAACCCAACACAGTAACTGTAATGTAGCCTATTTACTTAACTGAACTCATTCAGAGATGAATGAGCTGCTACATGAGCCAAGTGTGACAAAAAGAACCAGAGGACAGATTAATTGGAAAAGTTGGTATTTTTTATTGGTCATAACAGGACAAGGTGACAATTTATTCGACATCTTGTTCGACCACGGTGGTCTT
The DNA here is from genome assembly GCA_946959425.1 of Argyrosomus regius. NCBI lineage: Eukaryota > Metazoa > Chordata > Actinopteri > Sciaenidae > Argyrosomus > Argyrosomus regius. The sequence goes on from OX336883.1 coordinate 4,639,000, forward strand.
CTCGCTGACGTAGATGCCGTCCAGGAACTTCCTGATGTCCTTATTTCTGACCGTGGTGGCCTGCTGGATCAAGGCCGCTGAGAAGAAACAGAAGAGCCGAGTGTGAAGGGAGAGACCGGACATGAGCACGACTACCAAGACATTTAGTTTGTTCAGAGAACACTGAAATAACTCAGATGTTAGAGACATGCAGTGGTTAGTGTTAAAAGACAGACATTAAACTCAAGTCAAAAACACGGCGAGTGATCTGAAGCAGTAACAAACACACACGGCTGGGCAGCAGTTCAATATTAGACTAGAAGAAAAATTATGACAGAAAATCAAATATTGATCGTTTGTCATCATTTTTCATGCAACAACACCAAATGTTTTGGATTTAACTTGTTAAATTTGATTTTGATGCGTTTGTCAGATCAGATTTAAAACCAGCTTCAGTAGCACATAACAAATAAAATGTGTTGGCACAAAACATAAAATTGCAAACATCTCTGGAACAATTAAAGACAAAGAAACAAGTATTTGCATGGCCACAAAGACGTCAGTGTAAGGAACATGCAGAGAAAACAGATGGAGGCTCCGGCGGCGTTGTCTAACCTCTACGAGTTCAGATGTAACTTTTACTGATCCGGCTCCACTACTGTTCCCTTCTCAGACACGTAAATACCGTCCAAGAACTTTCTGATATCCTTATTTTTGACTGTGGTGGCCTGTTGGATCAGAGCAGCTGGAACAGAGAGAGGTCGGGGTGATGAGCAACACGTCACACACAGATCACAACAACAACCACAGACAGAGGAAGGGAGGTTCACTTCAACAATGAGTAAAAGGGTGCTGGAGAATTCATCTTACAATGAAGCTGCACAGACTGGATAAAAACTAAACTGAGGTACAGTGATAGTGTTTTTTTCAGTAGGCGTCAGAGGGTTGTGAGGTTTATCTGAGGCATTGTGAGGTGGTAAACAATTTTAATGAACTAATTTTTGGGGATGTTCATCCTCTTTGCCTCTTCCTCTTGAAAATAGTGATTCTCTTTCAGGCTGGTGAAGTTTTTCAAATCACTTTTTACTTCAAGTACTCGCCACTCAGCACATTAGTAAACTTTGTCAGTGAGTTACAAGTTCAGTTTGTTTCACTATGAACGGTAACAAGCCAAATAAAATTTGGAAACCTCAGACTTCAGTCATCTTTCCGATCAACAGCTGTTTATTAAATAATATATTAAAAGTGCTGCAATTAACTGAATGTTACCATAGACATTTCACTTTAGAAGAATTGGTTGAAATGTTAAAACATCAATATTTAACATTAATCGGTGCACCTCTACTGCTAATGAGGAAAAGTATTACTAGGAAATACTAGGATGTATATTTTGGAAGCAATATTTTGTTCTGTAGAAAGGAAGAGGGGCTCTACATGAAAACAGGATTAACTACAACACCACAGCACTGATGTAACACTAACAAGGTGCTATAGAAATGTGTACAGGGAGGTAGCAGCCCTCTGCCACCAACAGATTTCCTGATGTCCGTTCATTCACCCTTTGTTTGATAGAAACTTACACATAAAGTTTCATGTCACTTCACTGAAATGTTATCAGGGATCCTGCTTATGAAATGATGTATCTGATACAATCTGCAGTATCTTAGTGGAGGGGAGTGATTAACAGAAAAATAACTGAGTCATGTAGAACAGCTGTAAGAGAGACACACTGTTTACCTGAGTTTGACACCAGCTCAATGTCGTTCCCCTCCAGGATCAGCTCGTCCTTCTGGGCAGATGAGACGGCACAGTTCACACCTGAGAGACAAGAAAACTAATTATTCCACTGATCACAACGGGACAAAATGATGGGGGATGAAACAGACTACACTGACAGAAAGTGCAGTAATTAGAGTACTTCAGTAATCTAGTAACTAATCACTTCAATTCCTGTTGACTGTATTAAACCATCATTGATAGTGTGGCCCATTATGGCACCACTGGAGTTTTGCTTCATAATCATGTATTTTATTGTAGAGCTGCATTAAATTGATTCATTTGGCAACAGAAAATTGGAATTTAATGTCATTGTTTGCGTGATATGACAGTTTACTGAACATCTTTTGATCGTGAACTGTTAAATAATAATCGATAGAGCCCTCACACTGCTGAGCTTTGTTCTGACAGGATAAATATCACCGCTACACATTTTCCGTATCTTGCAGCGGACTCACCATTCCTCATACGGACACGGCGGATGTACTTCTCTCCCAGGAAGTTCCTGATCTCCACCAGAGTTCCAGTCTCCTGGATGACGACGTTGATGGGGAAATGGGCGTACACAGAACGCATTTTGTACCGGAAACCCTGCAGGCAGACGGAGGCGAGACGGGAGATGAGCCGAGCCGTGAAGTCAAACAATAAAGGAGCCGTACGGCTAAAGAGCCACGCAGCAGAAATCATGACTGTACTAATCCCACCATAAAGGCCGGGCACAGAGCGTATTATAGCAGCTGGACATGGTCATGGGTACGGTCGGCCTTTGTACTCACCAAAGTGACCCCCTTGATCATGTTCTGGACGTGGCTGCAGATGGTGCGGACTGTGGCCAGCTCCTTCCTGTTACCCCACCATTTATCCACACGAAGCTGAGGAAGAGAGAGACACTTACAAAACTGAACTCATAACTGATTAACGCATCAATTACAAGAAAATTAACCACGATGTTAATCACAGTCGTCATTCGACAAGCAAATCCCACCAAATATGAACTTGTTCCAGCCAATGAGTGTCAATTTTCTACTTTAAAAATCTCTGGGATATTATGACGGCATTTAAACAAGTTTTAAGATGACCGAAAAAAAAAAAAACTTCAAGTATAATGGCATCAAAAAAACATTAAATGTTAGCTGAAGGATTAAACTGCATCACCTACAAACTCCAGACCATCTTCAACAAATAGTGAGTCACTTTTCTCAACGATATGTTCTACATTCAGCAAAAATTAAGTCTTTAGTAACACTTCAAGAGGTCACACTTATCTATTGAAGTGTTGACAGGACAGATACGTGGAGCTATTCCTATTTCGCATAGGATACAGAATACAGCCCACTTTAGGACAGACAATCTGTGATCTACATGAAGTATTTTAAAATCTTAGAAATTCTTCATATCGTTTTCCAACTTCCAAGTTTCCCTTATCCAAATAAACAGTTATAAGCAGGCTGAAACCAACTAGGATAACAAGTTATTGACCATTACATTAGAATAAACTCATTGGGATGCAAATCACAGCTTCGATTGTCATAACCCTTCATGTATTATCGGGGCGATTCATTCAAACTGTCTACACATGCCTGTTGGAGCAGCTCCTTACCTTCTTCTGTTTCTTGCCCAGCAGGCTGAGCTCCAGGTTGATGTGGTTGAACTCCCTGACGAGTTTGCCACGGGGGCCCTTGACGATCACCGTCCGCCCCTTCAACCTCACCTCGACTGAAGACACACAAAACACAAAAAGGAGGGTGAGACGCCCACACTTTGACACACGTTACAGGTTAAAACACACACACACGACCTCAGGATTATCCATCTTACCATTGTCGGGGATGTCGACAGTCTGACTGCTGAGAATGGTCTTCATTCTGTAAAGAGACACAATGAGTGTTTAATGCTCTGAAGCTTGTGTGCATCCTTTCATGTGACAGCCTCACTGTCCAAAGCTAGAGTTTGTAAGTCCAGGTTACATGCTGCAGAGTTATCCAGAGCTAGGCTGACATACTGTACACCAAACAGCTACAGGAGACTGTTCAAGCCTCACTTTAAACAAGTGTCTGAGCAACATGTGTCCACCATAGAGCTGGCATGAGCAGCTGAGCTCAGCCACACTGCGTTATCTCAACTAGCATTGGTGCTAATGGAAAGCTACATCAGGCAGAGACCGGTGTCACCGCATGTGTACAGCTCAAAATGTTCAATTCTGCAACATATTACTGGGTGTAAATAACAGCTGTAACTACATAAACACTGTATTTTAACTGTAATATTGTTCAACCCGCCGCGGCCGTTAGCACGGACACAGCAGCCACGTAAAGGCCTCAAACAGGCAGATGAATCAACGGCAAAACATCTAACAAGTTACCCAACAAATTTGTAATTTAAAGCTAAAATACAGCGTATGTAGTGAACTATAACGCTGTCCGCGTCGGACCGTTCGAGATTAAGTCAAAAACATGTTTAATTGACACAGATGGAGTTAGATTAAAGCCGAGCAGGAATTTTCTCGGCTATCCTCACCTCGCCGGTAGCAGAGGAAAGGAGGAAGGAAGGACGTCACGACGCTGTTGTAGAGCACGTACGTGTCGTCATCAGGCATTATAAGACAATCGAGGAACTTCGTGGATGTTTAATATAATTAATAAAATTAATATGTGTCGCTTGGAGGTGTAACAGAAAATGTAGAGATTAGTTTTTAATATTTTAGCTGTAAAATTTGGAACAAACACCAACGGACGGACGTTGTTTATATCGGCCGTTAGCTTTGCTGCGTTCACTGACATATTGTAAAGCACGCAATTACGGTTAGCCGAGTGGGAAAAAACAAAACTATGTGGAAAAAACGTTCACACAAGCCTCTTTTAAATTTTATTGTATATATGTATAAAAAAAACAACTATTAGACTTTCAAGAAACAAAATGGCTCCAAAGTCACCGTCGCTATACTTCAAACATATACTTCATATCATATGTGATATGCTGCAGCACTTTGCAGCACTCAGTTTCAGGGCACGTCGGCATGACACTGTATTTGGGGAAGGTGTTTACTGACTGACTACAAAACTGACTACAAAGTGCTGCAGCATATTCCCTGTGAGAGCAGCGCGCAGGGACCGTCTACAAAGTGCAACACCGAAAAGAGATATTACAAACATATTCAATAACTTCACTATAATACAGTGTAGCGTCACCAAACTCACTACACACTTCATTGATCTCCTACAGATTACACTACAACACTAAGTATGAAAAATGCCTTTGTCTTTCAAACCAAGTGCTGTAGTGTAATCTGTAGGAGATGTAAAACTCTAATACGTAAATGATCTTTTTAGCTGTTAAAACGGGCAGTTGCTCTATCTTCCCACTCTGCCGACATCACCTGAACGCATCACCAGACCAAAGCAGCCGCTCTTGTTGTCAATGACAGTCCGCCTGTTAGCTAACTAAAGTCATGGCGCTGCTCAAGCAGAGCTGCTGTGTAGCTGCTCGTTTCTCCACAAACCATCTATGGCTGAGCCCCAGATGTGTCCCACATGTGAGTGTTAACACTAGCCGCTCAGATATTCTCAAACACGGACAGTATGTGTGGTTTAATAACGGCTACCGTTGGTTGGTACCGCCTGGTCACGGGCCTTGAAGTGCGTATGTTTTGTAAGTCAGCTGTAGAGACACCTGAACTAACCCTCAGCCCTTCCTCCAACAGAGTTACAGCACCAGCAGCCTGTCAGCTGCGGCGAAGTCCTCCACGGATAACCTGAAGTTACAGTAATAAAACATAATGTACATTTGAGTTTGTCTTCATGTTAAAGGGGAATAGTGCACAGCCATTTGATTTTTTGCAATTTTGCTAACCTTTCCTCAGCATTTGTTGGTTCAGTGAAGCCAGCCATAATGCAATTAATGGAGCATATCATATACATGTTGCAATGTGTGTATTTGTGTGGTTCTGTCTGTCATAAAAAGATAATGGATACAGGGTGTTTTGATGTGTCATGATGCTGCCAGCACGAGAGCTGGGATACTGGGTCGGAGGGTCTGATCTTACAAGGTTGGTTTTCAGCCAAGTGACGCTAGGTGGAAGGCAGAGAGCCTCCATTCTCCCGGGAACAAGCCAGCAACATTACTCTGAAGCTGTTTCATTAAAGCAGAAGTAAGCGGAATGTTTGTGTTAATGTAAGTCTTATATGTAAGTCGAATGTGGGCCACTGTACACTGTTATTCTGGCCCAAGTATGGCATGGTAAGATGGCACAAGGGTGGTCCACAGTTGTTTGCCAGAAGTGGGCCACAACCAAACCAACACAGTGCCAAATGTCAGCCAAAAATAGATTAAATAAACCAGCACTCACCCAAATGTGGGCCACCACTGTACATTTTTATTCTAACTCCATCCGCTGACAGGAAGTTAGCCAAAACGACCGGATCGCTTACTCCTGCTTTATCCAGGGATAAAAACTCATCATTATTGCATTTTCATATAATTCTGAGGAAAGTCTGACCAATCCAAAAATTCAGTCTGAATAATACAATCGGACGGGCGACCTGAACGTGCTTAATATGTAAGCAGCGCACTCCTCTCTACCCCGACCAGGAAGAAAACTTTTTTATTGTTCTATCGTTTTCCCAACCCAGTTTAGCCCACTTCTTCAGTATGGAAGCTGAAACGCGGTCGTTCATGCCCCTCTGTGAAAAACCTTTTAAAACAGCAGCTAAAACTAAGATTTCTTCTCAAACATGTTATTTTGATTATGCACGGTGAAAAACAATAATCTAGAAGTAGTGTTGGGCAAATTATTCTGGTTAAGTATTTTTAAAATGAGTGATTGTTCCTTTTGTGATTGCTACAGATCGGCTCGGCTCGCTCTGCCAGTCTGCTGTCCTGTTATTTTTAAAAGTAGCCTAATAAATATTCTTCTGATCATTCTAAAAAAAAAAATAAAAGGGACGAGCCGAGCCAACAGCCCAGGACGGGTGCTGAAGTGTAAGGTGAAAGGAGTGGAAAGACTGGGCTGGAGCAACCAAGTGCTCTGCTTGACTCGCAGGATTTTGTCCAAACAAGAGCAGACTCTGGGTGTCTTGGTCTCGCTGCTCTCCGTACTTCGGTAAAGTTGGAAAGATATTCACAGATTCGAACTTCCGGGATCAATAAATATGTGGAGAAACGTTGTTCAAACACAAATCACGCCTCTTTCCCATCGCAATGGCATAGACTATGAGCTACAAGCACCAAATAACCGTTGTTTGTTAAAACAAGCTGTCCTTCGAACTGGACGGATAACATGGATCTCTATGCGCAGCCGGCAGCCAGAGATGTGTTCAGGGACCGTCTGCAAATTGCAATTCCGCTGCAAATAAAATTCAATAGCTTCACTTGTACACAGTATGATGACTTAAAAATCACTCCACAGCTGAAGGGTCTCCTCGTGGTTGTACTACAACAGTTTTTTTGGAAAAAATAAACTTTTATATAATTCTGCTGATTTTTTATTGGGAATAGCCTATTAATCAATAACTCCACTGTTATACAGTGTTGACACTCCAAAATCACTACACCCCTCAAGGGTCTCCTCATGGTCATACTACAACAGTTGTTTTGGAAAAATATACTTTTATATAATTTTGCCGAATTTTTATTGGGAATATTAATCAATAACTCCACTGTTATACAGTGTTGACATTCCAAAATCACTCCACACATCAGGGGTCTCCTCATGGTCATACTACAACAGTTGTTTTGGAAAAATACACTTTTATATAATTCTGCTGATTTTTTATTGGGAATAGCCTATTAATCAATAACTCCACTGTTATACAGTGTTGACACTCCAAAATCACTACACCCCTCAAGGGTCTCCTCATGGTCATGTTTTGGAAAAATATACTTTTATATAATTTTGCCGAATTTTTATTGGGAATATTAATCAATAACTTCACTGTTGTACTGTACTTAGACTCCAAAATCACTCCTCACATCAACAGTCTCCCCATGATCATACTACAACAGCTGTTTTTATAATGAAGACAGAAAGATCATAGGTACAAACCCCAAAGCATGACACCTGAGACAGGCAAGTGGATGTTGCAGGAAAATACTTATTTAATGAACAGAAAGGGTTAGGGTTAGGGTTATTGATTAATATTCCCAATAAAAATTCGGCAAAATTATGTAAAAGATTATTTTTGGTAAACAACTGTTGTAGTATGACCATGAGGAGGCCCTTGAGCTGTGTAGTGATTTTGGAGTCTCATTACTGTATAACAGTGGAGTTATTGATTAATATTCCCAATAAAAATTCGGCAAAATTATGTAAACGTATATTTTTCCAAAACAACTGTTGTAGTATGACCATGAGGAGACCCCTGATGTGTGGAGTGATTTTGGAGTGTCAACACTGTATAACAGTGGAGTTATTGATTAATATTCCCAATAAAAATTCGGCAAAATTATATAAAAGTATATTTTTCCAAAACAACTGTTGTAGTATGACCATGAGGAGGCCCTTGAGCTGTGTAGTGATTTTGGAGTCTCATTACTGTATAACAGTGGAGTTATTGATTAATATTCCCAATAAAAAATCAGCAGAATTATATAAAAGTGTATTTTTCCAAAGCAACTGTTGTAGTATGACCATGAGGAGACCCCTGATGTGTGGAGTGATTTTGGAGTGTCAACACTGTATAACAGTGGAGTTATTGATTAATATTCCCAATAAAAATTCGGCAAAATTATATAAAAGTATATTTTTCCAAAACAACTGTTGTAGTATGACCATGAGGAGGCCCTTGAGGTGTGTAGTGATTTTGGAGTGTCAACACTGTATAACAGTGGAGTTATTGATTAATATTCCCAATAAAAATTCGGCAAAATTATGTAAAAGATTATTTTTGGTAAACAACTATTGTAGTATGACCATGAGGAGACCCTTGAGCTGTGTAGTGATTTTGGAGTCTCAATACTGTGTACAAGTGAAGCTATTGAATTTTATTTGCAGCGTCCCTCTTGGAATTGAAATTTGCAGACGGTCCCTGAACACTCCTCTGGCTGCCGGCTGCGCATAGAGATCCATGTTATCCGTCCAGCTCGAAGGACAGCTTGTTTTAACAAACAACGTCTTTTTTGTGCTTGTAGCTCATAGTCTATGCCATTGCGATGGGAAAGAGGCGTGATTTGTGTTTGAACAACGTTTCTCCACATATTTATTGATCCCGGAAGTTCGAATCTGTGAATATCTTTCCAACTTTACCGAAGTGCTCTCCGTGGTCTAACTTGATTAGGTTACTGGAGTAATCAGTCATTTAAAAAAATACTTTCCCAGAATAATTTGCCCAACACTGCTTCTAGATTCTTGTTTTTCACCATGCGTTCACCATGTTGTTATACAGTAACCTCTGAATCAGAATCAGAAACGTCTTGTTCCAGTGTCACTCGCTTTCCCCTTCTGTTTACCATTACCATGCCAACGCATGCACGGGTGAGGGAGGGGGGCGCGTGGATGTGAGGCAGGAGGAAGAGGTGGGTGGGCTTGTGTGAAATGCCAGAATGGTAAGAATAGCGTTAACTAACTCATTCATGTCAGTGGCTCCACATCAGCATTTACTTCATCCAGCAGCTCCAACATGGCCTGTTTTATACTGTCTAAATCTTTTTTTTTCTTTTCTGTCGTTCCCAAAATATAAACACGAGTGAGGAACAGATTGGTTGTTCTACAGGGGGAGATGGTGTTTATTTTTTATATATTATGCCAAGGTAAGTATTATATTCCATTGCAACATGGCTGAGGCTCTCAGTTGGAAGCAACTCCATCCTACATATTAAACCTGTCACATATCAAGTCTGAGATGACAATGAGTCAGCTAGCCTCACTCACACAATCGCTGTGTAGTTACACCAGTTGACCACATGGTGGAGCTGAAGACCATGAATGCAGCAGTAAAGGGAAAAGTTTGAGGTTAGATAAGACCACATCTTAAGACTCAAAACTTCATCCACTCATGTTAACATTAGAAGTATGTTTTTGTGTTTGATAGGGGGCTCTTTCATTCCAGCTCAATTTAGCAGGGAGATGGCATGTAATATTAATATATGTAAAAATATATTTCAGCTGTTGCTTCATATTCATGAATTTATTTTGTAGATAGAATATTACACTAAAGTCAAATACAGTTTTCATTAAATATGTGTTTCTGACTGAAATGTGATTTCCCTACTTTTCAGACCCATGTACTGGCTTTTAAGAAAGGCAATGGATGACAATTCCAGTTACAGTTTACATTACTGTCCCATCACTGCCAAGAGAAATCTTTACATTTACAAGAAAATGGCTATGCTTGCTGCATGGTGGCTGAACAAGCTTCTAATTCCTAAGTGACCATAGTGGAAAAAATGGCAAAAATCACAACACTGCCTTTTTTAATTGTATTTGTTCATTTAGAATTGGGGAGATTTGTTCTGTACTTTGTACTCATTTTTTTTTTTTACATATGCTGACAGCTTCATCTTGATTTCTGCTGTAGAACAGTATCACACATATATTGCAAAATAGGTATTGTAGCTGACTTACGTGCGAGCTGTGTGGCACGCCTTTTCTCCGGCGAGATGAAGCCACCTTTTTTATGTAAGACTCCACCTCCTGGTCTGTTGCAGTGGCCGTCAATTGATTGCTTCTGACTGTTCCTAAAAATTGAGAAAACTGTAAAGCTTTGGATAGATTGCACACAATGGTGAGAAATGGCTAACTGCATGGCATGCTATATCCTGCCCATAGTTGGGCAGCAATGAATGTAGTTTGAAAACAGTCTAGCCATGACCAGCCAATTACTAAAACTCATGTAGTCATGCACTTAAACAAATTTGAACACTCATGGAACATGATCAAACTGCCTTCACTATTTGCCTGTCACTGTGAGACTTGGTTTTGTAGCTGCAGCAAGAAAATCAACAAGCAATGGCATTCTATTAGAATAGAAAAGAATATTGTCTGCTACCACACTGATGCATAATCATCCACATCTGCATCTTGATAAATTGATTATATGATTCATTTCAGCACCCCTATCTAGCATGAAAGAGGAGGAAGGAAGGATTCATAAGACACATCACTAAGAAATATAACCCACAATTAATACTCACCAGTAATTACATCTTTTAACTGGAGGCTGTGGAATGCCGTCTTCCCATTCACGCCATGCCAGTTCAGTTGTTTGGCCAGGGAGTTGGTGAATACGTTTTTCATGATCCGCCACACGGTGATATCGACCCCACCAATGACACTCAAAGCAGTAATCTCGGCAAAAAAAGAACATACATGATCTATACGAGCAGTATTAAACCGGGTATACAATGTATGATTTTTGAAAATCTTGTTGTTTATACCAGCACTGCACACTGTACAAGTAAATCGTCTACGATTTACGGTCAAAGCTGACGATTTATGTACTCACACTGTACAGTCTGATCATCGAACGCGACCACAGTGCTCACACTTTACGGGTGAAAAATGCCCAAAGACTGACTGCACTGTCTATTAACAGCTGTCAATAAAGATTTATTTAAATAAATCAATACATTTCAGTAAAGTCATTTCAGTGTGCTGTGGTTTATCTTTATCTTTCACCTGAGATGTCCCTGTAACCAGCTGATCTTCATTTTGGCTGTGCAGGAGGAATTTTGTTTCCCACAGATGTACAAAACATGTATCCAAACACTCTTTTAGAATAGTCCTCACTCCAATAAAAAAAAAAATCTAGCATAAACACTGACATACACAAAATAGTTCTAGAGTGAGAAATGCATTGTTACCATTTTCTGTTTAAAGTCCGCCTCCTCCCTGACCCGCTTCTCCACAGCCAGTAAAGAGCTGATGTCCTTAAGTGGGAAGACATCCTTTTCAAGGACCTCCTGCCCACCAACAGGCTGTCCTTGGATCTTATTCAGGGTCAGGGTAATAATTTTGAGCTGCTCCATGATAAGCTCCTGGTTCAGCAGGAGCCTATGCAGAAGAGCTAAAAATAATGACATACAGTAAAATAATTAAAACCAAAAAGGCATTGTAAGATGATGTTATACAGAGACAGAGAAAAAGATAGTGAGAATGAGAGAGTATGTGCATTAGTGTGCAAATATAATCACTTACGAGCAAGGTTTGAAGCACCTGAAGCTGACGGCCGTTCATTGCCCCGACTGGTCACTGTTTCACAAAATGGCGAAGGTTTTATGTGATGGTCCTCATCCTCTGCATTTGAAAAAGATTCATCTGTTCTTACTCGAGCATTTGTCTCTGGGAATGTCATGCGGTTATTAACATATACGCCTGACTGTACACATTTGTCACAGCCACTGTAGCCATTGTGTGATTTAATACCTTTAACAAAGGCCCTTGCAGGAGCATCACAAATTACTGAGCACACAGTGAGGAAAAAGGTTTTTACCATTAACAACAAATCCATTGCTCAGGGATTTCAGTTCACAAACCAGATCCCTTAGATATTCTGATAAAGACTGAGGCTTTGAGTTGCCACAAAAAATGGCAATTGGGACAGGTTTCCGACTAAACCCTTGCAGAATTCCCAAGATTGGCCAAAACTGAACAGCTGAACTTTTAAAAATTGGTAGACCGTCAATATTTAACTGCAATTTAAAGTTGTGACTGTCTGGAACAATAAATGCAAGTCTCTGAAATATTTTAGTGAACATATTCTGTATCCCAAAATAGTGGAACGATCCACCTGCCAAGGAACTAACAGCATGGCAAATCTGTGTCTTTAACAATGTTCTGGCATCTTTGGGCAATGAAGGATGATGAACTTTCAGAATAGACAAGAGGGCAGACAAAGCAATCAGCGAAATCCCAAATTGTGTACTCCAGTCTCTCAAACAACTTGCTAAATCCCTTGTGTCATGAACATCATTTCTGTCATCATCATCACAACTTAATCCACCATCTCCACTGTCTATATCAAAGTTTGGTGGTGAATCAGCGATTGCTTCCGAGGTTGAAGCAATCGCTTCATCCTGAAAACTGCACTCCTCTTCAGTCTCAACCTCAAGCTCATGCTTGTCATTTAGAGAGTCAAAGAACTGGTTAACTCTTTTGACAGCTCTTTTCCTTAAATTACTGCGTGTGGTATTCCACTGTTCTTTATCCATGGCACTACAGTATCACTAACCCTTTTGGTGTTTGGCAACTTGTGCAGCTCCTCAGCAGAATGTTACTCTGAAAGAGAAAGAAAGAAAGGTTAAAAAAAAAAAAGGTAAGATATGAAATATTACCAGCCAAAATGTGTTTACACTGGCTATTGAACTGCTCACAACACAGCATTGTTTTAGAGGAACATGTGAGTTCAAACAGTGCATAATAGTAAATAAACTGAATCATTGTAACTGTTAACCATTTCAATGTTTTTCCATATTCCATGTAAACTATTTTCTTGTCTGTATCAGTGTTTCCCACAGGTTTGCAAGCACTGCTGTTATGCATGCGCTTCTGTGTGTGTGTGTGTGTGTGTGTGTGTGTGAGAGAGAGAGAGAGAGAGAGAATGCCAAAACGGAGCGGCGCTACGCGGAGATGAATGAACGGAACGATATTGCGTTGATAGAAAAAAAAAATCAATTTGTGGCGCTTGGTCTTGGTTCTGTGGCGCTGCGCCACACATTGGTCTATGACTGGGAAACACCTATGTCACGTCTGCCTGGTCATATTAACCTTGTATAAAAACTGAATGTTAACTAGCTAACATTTTTTGCAGCACTGGCAACCTGACAAAACAATGTGAAGTTCCAACAATAAGAGCTAAATGTTTCCCACAGAAATTAATTCATTTATTTTTCGTTCAGGGACTCACCTCACCGTGACTTCTGTTATCTCCTGGATCTCCGGCCCGCGCACTTTCTGCTCCCTTGCTACCTTTCGTTAATTCGAATATGATGCATTCAAAAGAAAAATCCAACTTGAAGCGGAAAAAAAAACATAACGGAAAGTAGAGTTTGAATACGATCCTTACAGACTTAATAGGGTTGACTTAATTAAAAAAAATAATAATAAAAAACTGTCACTGTGGGTGATATGTTCAGGTAAATGTAGGTCAATACATTTTCCAATGTCGACCTGCCAGTCATTTTCTATGTGACACAGAGAGCAGGTGGGAGCGGTTTCTGTTCACAAATGAACTGTCACTCTTGGCCTAGGCTATGCTCTTATTGGCACACTCTGTCAAGGAATGTACAGTATGTTGTGCATTTAATGAATTGAATTGAATTTATTTATTTAAAACAGGGACGATGCACAAAAAAACATTAATCTTGTAAGACAAGAAGAGATGTTTTGAGCCAGGTTATAGCAACAATTGCTCATTTCCGCCTGTAGTCCCTGGGCAGGTAAAGTTAAAGCAGATACAGTATTAAAATCATTGAAATATGAGTGACATGATGACCATAATATTTTAAAAATAGACAGAATACACTAGTAAAAGCAGGGAACAAGAACACCAAATCATGAAGTGCACAACAGCACACACTCTCTCTTACTCTTATCACACACTCAAACACAATACATACACAGATAACAGTCCAACTATCCTCCTCTAATAACCACACTCATACACATATTAATAACCAGACACGTATACACACACGTGTAACTCAACAATGTGTGCAAACTCGCTTACTCAGTAACCAGCGCTTTGACAAGCATGAGAATATGTAGGGATTTGTACATAGAATAAGTTCTGGAAGGACATTCCATTGGCCACACATGAAAATGCATATACTCAAATCAAAGAAAACACAGAATTGTTGGTCAATAAATATATATATTTTTATAAATTAACTTTCATCAACAAACAACAAATTCATCAGATTATTTATACTGACAGATAATATTGAACTAAGAGAAGAAAAAGTTCAACTTGACTATGCCTACTGTATGTAATTCCTGCTGGTATCAGATGGATAACAACTCTCAGAATTCACCACCCGCTTGTTGTGTTAACTTTTTTTCTCTCAGATTTTTATGAACGGTTTTGTTTCTCTTTGTATCATGGGTGCAACATTCGGGCTTGCCATGGGGATGTGTTGTTCATGATAGACATTAGCTTGGATAAAATTCTCCTCTCACCTCCATAGTAGAGAACACAATTAAGGCAGTTCAGGCCTAAAAGTCTTCAGTCCTCTCACTGCTTCAAGCTCCAGCAAAGAAGCTGGACAGGGGTTCCATTAGTGGCGAGCTTCTTCCAGAATGAGTGAAGGATCAATATTGCAGGTCGTTCATGCTGCAACGTTGCCAATCATGCCCATCATGAAACATTTCCACCGAAAAAGGAATATCTACTTGCACTTTGCACTTTGGATTCCTTGTTTTTCCCCTGTCCGAGACTTAGGCTCGTTGACTCTTTTGTTGCTACTTTATTTCTGTTGGACTTTGATTACCTGTTTATTTACCTCTTTCTAAATGATAAACTGTTCCATTTGAGTCTGCATTTGGGTCCTGTTATCCCCCATACCCTGAATAGTGGACAGCGGTTCAATGAGAGAAGCAAACTAACTTAACTTAACTTGTCTTGTCTTTTCTTGTCCTGGCACATTTGTACTTCACAAAGTATGGACCCCACCATGTTACTGAACCATATGTGGGCTACTTTAGGCTCACATCCAGATTAGTCGATGCTAATTTGCCGTCTTTCAGCCAAAACTGGCCCAAATGTGTTTCAGCAAAGGTGGGCCATGTGTACTGAACCATATGTGGGCCACTTTAGGCTCTCATCCAGATTAGTCGATGCTAATTTGCCGTCTTTCGGCCAAAACTGGCCTAATTGTGTTTCAGCAAAGGTGGGCCACTTGCGTTTTCTCATATGTGGGCCACTTTAGGCTCACATCCAGATTAGTCGATGCTTACTTGCCGTCTTTCAACCAAAACTGGCCCAATTGTGTTTTAGCAAAGGTGGGCCATGTGTGCTGAACCATATGTGGGCCAGTTTAGGCTCACATCTGTTTTGTGCGGGCCAGAAGAATGCCTACAGTGCCGGATTGTTGCCTGAAGTGGCAGAAAAGAACATCTCAGGAAATCTTTGTGACACTGGAAGATCTCATCTGATATGTTGAGCTGTAGTGAACATTGAGAGCTGGGGCTCTCTTGGACCAATGTCAGTATAAAGAATGGTCAGCGTATGTCTCCAAAGAGTCCTTGTGGTACTCGGTGTTGTAGCGCTGGCCGCCACCATCTTGCCACTTCTGCCTCCTCGCTAATCTAAAAATCAGCAAACATGTGAATCATTGGCAGACCTGACCTATCCACGCTGTTAATCCTGCATAACTTTAAGTCTTAATATAATTTGAACAGGTCCGTTCTATAAAAATTCACCCTCAGTACTGCCTTCTGCTGTATTCTTTATGTTTAACTTTTTTCTATGCTATTTATTTTTATATTGTACTTTTCTTTTCTTCTTATGGTGTGGTGTATTTACCATACCTGACCTGATGTGTGTATATATATGTGGAAATATTAAACAATTTTACATTTTCATGAGAGATGGGCTCTGAGGCTTCACTTTTTTATTTGCCTTTAGATTTGTCACGTGCACTTGGGCTACTTTCATGATTTTATTAAGAATCATTATAAAGATTCAGCAGATTCACCATAGTTATGATGCCTGTGTTTGGTTTTTAGTTTTGCTGAACTAGCAACTGTTAGAATTGAGGCATCATGTCATGCAACTAATTTCACCCACAGGCAACCTAGTCTAGTTTGTGTTTGCAACACAACAAGTGCAAATTCTCCTGACTGTGGAACTTTTTATTGCTATACGCTATATGCTAACTTAAATAACTTCTAATATACATTGACATGGCATTTTGTAAGCTACATGTGATATAGCTTTTTAAGTAATTTGTAGTGTGTTATGCTTAGTTTATAGGATGTTAACAAATGTTAATAAAATGTGCATTATGGTCATTTTAATTGGGTAACTGATGCATGTGTGATGTAAGTGTGATCTAACTTACATATTGTATCTTAATTGTAAATTCAGGGGCACTTCTGAAATATTTTGGAGATAGAGCACCCACTGGCCAAAATGAGGAGTCAGATACTTCCACAGCAGCCACAGACATGGACGTGGAGTCTGATGAGGAGCCATCTACCTCTGCAGCCACACAGGCCTCTTCAGGGATGGTCCTGGAGGTCCTTGATGATACGGTTATAGAGGAAAAAACTTAGTTTCACAGTTATCATGAGTATGGATGTATAAAATCACATTTGTAATCCGAGGTTTTATTGTATTTTTCCCTAAAACTTTCATTGTTGGTGTTTTTTTTAACAGTTGCTGTCTCTCAACATAAAAATAATACATGAAAATGAGTGTAAGCTTTTTTAAAATCTTTGCATTGTTGAGTCTCTACAGTTATACTACTACTACTACTACTACTACTAATAATAATAATAATAATAATAATAATAATAATAATAACAATAATAATACATTTTATTTATCAGCACTTTCAATAAAACTCAAAGACACTTTACAAGATTACTGAGAGCTTTGTAATTGATGAGGAGGATCTTGAAGTGGAGATGCTGCTTTATTGGGAGCCAGTGAAGGTGTTGCAGGATGGTGTAACGCATTTCTTTGAGTAACTTACACTTTGACTTCTAAAGAAGTCTCTTATGTCCACTTTTCTTTTTTTAGACATCCTGGCTGCGCCTAATTACCAAACACACACACACACACACACACACACACACACACACACGCACACCGATTCAAACGTTAATGTAAATGAAACCTCTGATATTACAATCCTTCTAGCTGACGTGACCCAGGCAGAACAAACGCCCAACTTACAGTGGCAGATTAACAGGGACTCCTGGGCAACTAGCAGACCGGCGTGCAAGTCCTCCTGGTGCTGTTTACAACCTGATGGAGTGACAGCGGGGACGGCCAATCACACAAGAAACGGCAGAGCCAATCAGGAGCTTGTAGGCGGGTCTAAACTAAGAGCGGCCGTTTTCCGCTTGGTCCTAGTGCTTGACGGGTCTCTGTTTCCTATAGTGTAACATTGTTTTTGGACGGTAAAAACTGCAGGGGACCAAAACGGCCTTTTATAATACAGTGTAGTGTCACCAAACTCACTACACACTTCATTGATCTCCTACAGATTACACTACAACACTTAGTATGAAAAATGCCTTTCTTTCAAACCAAGTGCTGTATTGTAATCTGTAGGAGATCAATGAAGTGTGTAGTGAGTTTGGTAATGATCTCGTAATTACGAGATAAAGTGTCTATTTTTTTTTTTATCCAGTGAATGCAATGAGCTTCTGTACAGATGTAAAGCCTCAGAGCTTCACTTTGATTATTAACAGTCAGAAAGCTGAGAGCTCACCATCACACTGAAACTCTCTGATTGTTATTTAGTCCTGGAGCTGTTTGTATGATGGATTAAATGATTAGAGGCTCACTTGAAACAATATCAATAATATTATCATTATTAGTTGTTATCAGTTTGATTTCATAGATTGAAAAGACAAAGTGTGAATAGAACAGCTGTTCAGATCTTCCTCCTGTAAAACACTGCTGGTCAAATATTTAAACTTCATGAATCTTTATAATGATTCTTAATAAAATCATGAAAGTAGCCCAAGTGCACGTGACAAATCTAAAGGCAAATAAAAAGTGAAGCCTCAGAGCCCATCTCTCATGAAAATGTAAAATTGTTTAATATTTCCACATATATATACACACATCAGGTCAGGTATGGTAAATACGCCACACCATGAGAAGAAAAGAAAAGTACAATATAAAAATAAATAGCATAGAAAAAAGTTAAACATAAAGAATACAGCAGAAGGCAGTACTGAGGGTGAATTTTTATAGAACGGACCTGTTCAAATTATATTAAGACTTAAAGTTATGCAGGATTAACAGCGTGGATAGGTCAGGTCTGCCAATGATTCACATGTTTGCTGATTTTTACATTAGCGAGGAGGCAGAAGTGGCAAGATGGTGAGATGAGATCTTCCAGTGTCACAAAGATTTCCTGAGATGTTCTTTTCTGCCACCTCCTGGTTGTTTCTGGTCACTTTGGGAGGTTTCAGTCCATGTTCAAAGCAGCGCCTCATCTTTTGTCTTCTCCACATCTGATGCTGGTTGCTGGTCCTCCAGTCGCCTCCTCCTTCTCCGAGCGTCTACATGCATCAGAAAGTTATAAGTAAGACTTTTTAATGACTCTGTTTAATTAAACTTGAGGTCAATTTTGCAATAAAAATAAACACAAAATTTCTTTTGAATGAATCCCTACACATCATAACAGGTGGTAAAACAGTTCTGACAGTAACTTGACATAAAAAAAGAAAATGAAGGTGTGACTTACAGGCTTGTCTTTTTAACCATAATAATCTGAGCATCACCCCCAAGAATCCAACACTGATGATGATGATGATGGAGAGGAGCACGGCAAGCTGAGATGAGGTCCCGAAGAAATGAGCTGAAATGATAAAAACCAAACAGCATGATATTTATAGAAAACTCGACCTCAGCTGTTAAAAAACAGAAACAATATGTTGAATTTATTTTGAACTCTTTATAACCTGGAACATAGATGTGTGTCTCTCTGGTCTGGTTGATGTTCTTCTGTTGGACTCTACAGGTGAAGTTGTCGCTCTTCTCCACAGTCAATCTTCTGCTGACAGTATAGAGGTCATCAGGACCTCTGACTGTCTCTGTAGGTCCAGCAGAGAGGAGGTTTCCCTCAGCGTCCAGCCAGAACACCTCAGGCTCTGGATACCAGCCTTTAGCCTCACACTGTAAAACCACCTCTCTGCTCTTATTGGAGACAAACTCTATGACGGGCGTGGAGACGACACCTGATGATCAGAGAGGAGGAATTATAACACACGTCACTGATTTGTATCAAACTGCTCGTGGCAGCAAGTCTGACTTACCAACAGTGAGTTGGATGGACGCGTCCTTCATCATTGAATTCGAATGATACACAAATATTTTCCTGTATCAGAAATTTTCACTCTGAAGATTTTCATGGAGACGTTTCCGTTCTTCAGTTCATCCACAAACAGAGCGGTGCGATTCTTAAAAGATGGATTTTGACTCCAGTAATCCGGTCGTCCATCTTTGTGAAAATGGATGTACTTTGGGACTAAATCAGTTCTGGTCCACACCACGGTCTCTGACCTGACATCGATGGGAGGTTCAAGGTGACATGGTAGAATGACATCATCACCAGCCAGGGCCACGATTGGTTGATGTGGACAAATGAACTGTGACAGCTCTGCAAGGAAACAAGAAACAGAAACAAACATGAACAACAGTGAAAAGTAGAGAAGGTGAGAACAGCCGTGCTTTCTCGAGATAAAAAAGAAGTCTTTTGTCACTGAAGAGCAGTTTGATGCTATTTTTCAATGCTAATTAGCATGCTAAGACACTATGATGGTGAACATACCCTTAAGGCATCCTGGGGACATTTCGTGCCACTCTGTTGTTTATTTTTTAAGCCATTTTGGCTGTGTCGAATGAAGATAGCTCAAATTTGCCAGACGATATTCATTTTACATTTACTTTAGAATTGTCATCTCAGTACTTTAATTAAGCCTAAAATGGCTAAGCTACAAAAAAACATCCTTAATAGTTCTTAGCGCCAAAACCTGCCCCATTGAAACCCATTAAAACCACTATTTTTGATCCCACGTTTATCCTCATAACTCATGCATTCCTTTATGTTAAGATTTCATTTTGGACCTCTGGCTTTCAATTTGTAATTTTTATATTTGTCCACCAGGTGGCGCCATTTTACCCATTCAAAGCATGCAGCAAAGTTAAACACTGATTTCTGCAAGGGAAGTGTGTGTGCTATTGATGTTGGATAATGTGTGTGTGTGTGTGTGTAAAAAAAAAAAAAAAAAAAAAAGGGAAAAAAAGTGTGTGTGTGTGTGTGTGTGTGTGTGTGTGTGTGTGTGTGTATACTCACTGAAATGTATTTAATGGAAATTATTATTAATTATTTTTGTTTTTCTGTTTTTTTGTATAAAAAACAGCGTAGTTATGTAAACATACTGGCATTTAAAGGGTTAAAAACCAAAAAAATATGATTAATATTTGATATGTATATTTCAGGCCGAAGTAGTTTTAAAAGACTGATGTGTTTAAAGTAGAAAGATATATTAATATATACTATTTTTATAGCAGTTTTTGGGAAGAAGCCATTATTTGTCAATAAAGCAGTTTTTTTTAAAATCTGACACTGCAAAAAAAAAAAAAACAATGCATCAAAATCAATGTTGCTGCCAATCATTGACCCATCTCAGGGCCTAATAATAATAGTTAGCCATTAGTCATTGAAATGTATTTTATGGAAATTATTTTTGTTTTTTTGGATAAAAAATAAACATAAACAGCGGAGTTATGTAAACATACTGGCATTTAAAGGGTTAAAAATATATATATATTATTAATATTCACTGTGGCTGTACATTCATGTTAACGTCTGCTTCTTTCCAACACATGCACACATCGATGTGTTACTGGAGTGTTTTGTGTTGAAATTACCTCCAACAGACTGAAGAACCATGAAAATGAAAACACTGCAGGTCCTGAAGGACAGTCCATCACTGGGCTGGATCTTTGGCTGCAGCATGCTGGACTCCTGAAAAGTTCACTTTGTAGTTACTTTGTGCTCCATGTGACTTCAAAACACTTCATCTACACAGACTAGTAGAAAACACTGAGGCAGAGGGGGATGACATGACAAAACTAAAGTTTCCCATGCTGGTGTCCTCACCTTGACGTTTTGCTGCTCTATAAGGAGGAAAACTCACATCACAGTACCTATAATGTTATAATTCCACGCCCACTGAGCTCCATTTGGGGCATCTTGTTTATCAAAGCATCATGTTTTAGACGCACTGAAGAGTGGTCTGCAGATCAGTCACATCCAAGTTTGTCTATTCAAAGGATCGAAGCTGATACTTAGAAGATAGTTTGTCAGCGATCAGACACTGAGGCAGAGGGGGATGATATTGATATATCACTGTCGTAACGCTGCTGACTTTGACACGGGAGACT
Organism: Argyrosomus regius; assembly: GCA_946959425.1. Taxonomy (NCBI): domain Eukaryota; kingdom Metazoa; phylum Chordata; class Actinopteri; family Sciaenidae; genus Argyrosomus; species Argyrosomus regius. Next base: position 4,660,818 of record OX336883.1, read on the forward strand.
GGGGTTCGGATCCAATCCAGTGTGGACCCTTAGGCAAGGTCCTTAGAGCTACCAGCCTACCTCAGGATGAGTGACGGACGCGAGAGACCAGAGCAACTTGATGAGAAATGGGCTACTGGAACAAGACATCGCTCCAACATACACAAAATAACTAGACATTGATGAGGTACAACAACGAACGCGCTACGGCGAGGGGGAGCCAGGACGACAGGTCAGAGGGGGAGAACATCAACCCCAACAACAAGAAAGAAAGTCAAATCCCTACCTGTGTGTTCCTCTCAGCTGTACTGTACTGTAGTGTGTGTAGTAGTGCGAAGTAGACTTCACTTGGCTGCAGCACGAAGTTTTGCTAGACTAAGACTGCACTGCTTGTCACTTTGTTCCTCTCAGCTGTGAAGGCTGTTCCGAAGGTGGGGAGATACTTTTCTTGTGACTGGTTGTTTTGGTGTGCAGAGCTCTGTAGCGCCTCCCAGAGGGGAGAAGTTGGAACAGGTGATGAGTCTGCAGTGACCATTCATGACTCTGGACATGAATAAGTCCTGAATGGAGGGCAGGTCGGCTCCATGGATTCACTCTGCAGTCCTGACTGTCTGCTGTAGTTCTCGTTGATGGATGAACAGAGAACAGACCGTGTATATGTTAGACATGTAAGAAGATTTTACATGGAGGTGAGATCACTCTTGCACATTACTGAATGGTCTGCTGCTGTTTTTATGACAGGCTGCGTCTTCCTCCGTGGCTGAAGACGGAGATCCCCATCGGAAAAAACTACAACAAGCTGAAGAACACACTGAGAGACCTCAACCTGCACACGGTAAGTTTTACAGACAGGTGACAAGTTACAGACGTGAGCGGAGAAACAGGAGGGAGTGGGACTATGTGTAAAACTCTGACACTGTGCCGTATCATTTCCTAAAGACTCTGTCTGTTTTCTCCTCAGGTGTGTGAGGAGGCCAGGTGTCCGAACATCGGGGAATGTTGGGGAGGAGGAGAGTACGCCACAGCCACCGCCACCATCATGGTAAGTCTCCTGGCATGCTGTGACTCTGCGGTGACACTATTACTACCAGTAATATATCACAAGAGAACATCTTAATCCACACATGTCTCTCTCTCTCTTTGTATATAGCTGATGGGGGACACGTGTACCCGTGGGTGCAGGTTCTGCTCTATAAAGACGGCCCGTAAGCCTCCACCTCTGGACCCAGACGAGCCTTACAACACAGCCAAGGCCATCGCAGCCTGGGGGCTGGACTACGTGGTTCTCAAAGAAGAAAAGAAGAAGTGAGTGACTAATATATTAAAACGGCATATTACCACTCCTCAGTGTGGTAATAGAAAAGAAGAAGTGTGAACCAACATTACATGCTGAACCATGTTGTCTTTTCTGACAAAGAAGAAAAGAAGAAGTGAGTGACTAATATATTAAAAAGGCATATTACCACTCCTCAGTGTTTTCTCGCTGACAAACTAGAAAAGAAGAAGTGACTAAGTCAGCAGCGTTACCACTGAGCTATCCAGTGATATATCAGTGTCATCCCCCTCTGCCTCAGTGTCTGATCGCTGACAAACTATCTTCTAAGTATCAGCTAATGGCGATCCTTTGAATAGACAAACTTGGATGTGACTGATCTGCAGACCACTCTTCAGTGCGTCTAGTTTGTGTTTGCAACACAGTGCTGACTGTGGAACTTTTTATTGCTGTACGCTATATGCTAACTTAAATAACTTCTAATATACATTGACATGGCATTTTGTAAGCTACATGTGATATAGCTTTTTAAGTAATTTGTAGTGTGTTATGCTTAGTTCATAGGATGTTAATGTAAAGGGTTAAATTGCGGGAAACAGACACCCATATATTTTTTTATTTTTATTGTGTCATAAGCAGTAGCTAAAGACAAATATCATTACATTATTATATTGTATGGCAGATGCAATACTCAAACAAGCCGCTAGGGGGCGCGCTGTGCTTGAGGGGTATAGAATAGTACCATTACACACGCGAAGGAAGAATAAATCCTCCTGCCGTGAAGTAAACACCAGACGAACGTGTGTGTCTCTTCTATTCTGTATCACAGGTTAGTAAATATGTCTTAAATATAGTGCACACGCTAGATTTTAAGTGTGTAACCTGCACCTTTGACGGTTGTTTGCACATGTTGGTCAGAGAAACGTTTTGTTAGAAAATCGCCTGTAAATAGAGATAAAGGGCATGATGCTAACTTGCTAATACTAGCGGACTTGTGGAGTATATGGGGTAATGTGTGGGAAAAGCTAACCCAAATGCACTGTGAATTCACTCACTGCCATTAATTCAGTATGAGTATGCATTTCTCAGGATAGAAAGCATTTCTGTTTAAAGTGGGTTAGCAGTAAGATTGCACAACATGTTTAAAACAGAGTAGAAAATAGCGTTATTAAATGAACAGATGTAGTTTAAATTTTGTTGTTTAAAACAGAGTAGAAAATAGCGTTATTAAATGAACAGATGTAGTTTAAATTTTGTTGTTGAGAGTCGAAGTCAATGCGAATATCTGTTCTTTATAACAAATTGAAGTGTTTGGTTTTTGTTAAAAGGATGTACTAAAGTACAGAATAACAAAAGCGGGTTAAATGTATGAGTGTATTAAGTATATGTGTTTTCTGATCATCCTGAAATAATGGGAATGTGTTGAACGGTTCCAAGTAGCCTCACAGAGTTATTGTTTTATTAATGCAAATTAACATGTGAAGGAACTGTTTGAGTTTGATTCTCTTAAGTGGCCATGTTATGCAAAATGGTATTTAAGTTTGAGCCATTAAGACAACAGATATGTTTGATACCTGGGTTAGGGTTATATATAAATGAAGGAAGAATAAATCCTCCTGCCGTGAAGTAAACACCAGACGAACGTGTGTGTCTCTTCTATTCTGTATCACAGATTGCGGTGTAGCAGGTTTGTCACCGGCCCAGGTACCCCTAGGCCTGAGGCCGGCAACATTAACACATGTTAATAAAATGTGCATTATGGTCATTTTAATTGGGTAACTGATGCATGTGTGATGTAAGTGTGATCTAACTTACATATTGTATCTTAATTGTAAATTCAGGGGCACTTCTGAAATATTTTGGAGCTAGAGCACCCACTGGCCAAAATGAGGAGTCAGATACTTCCACAGCAGCCACAGACATGGACGTGGAGTCTGATGAGGAGCCATCTACCTCTGCAGCCACACAGGCCTCTTCAGGGATGGTCCTGGAGCCAAGGGATGGTTCGCCCAGGACGTAAATCTAGCCAGGACCGCCTCTGCTCACTGGTATTATTAAAAGGCCACTCCCAGGCAAAACTTAGATAGAGGATAGAGGCAAAAGTTGCCACACACCAGTACCACTGTCATACTCTATCTTCCCACTCTGCCGACATCGCCTGAACGCATCACCAGCCAATGACAGTCTGTGTTAGCTGACTAAAGTAGCTGAGACTAAACCTTATCAAGGTGTTCACACTTTGTCAGAGGTGACATGCTGCACAGATCCTCATGCAGCTCATCAGACATGTGCTGTGTGCTTTTACTTAATTAAAGTGTGACACATTGGTGTGATGTTAATGCAGGTGGCTCTTTAACGCTTTAAAACACAGCAGGACACCTCGCCTTTACATGAAATTCATGCTCTTGCATGGTGTAACTGTTCATCAGAGCGATGGGCTGTGGGAAGATACTTTTCTTGTGACTGGTTGTTTTGGTGTGCAGAGCTCTGTAGCGCCTCCCAGAGGGGAGAAGTTGGAACAGGTGATGAGTCTGCAGTGACCATTCATGACTCTGGACATGAATAAGTCCTGAATGGAGGGCAGGTCGGCTCCATGGATTCACTCTGCAGTCCTGACTGTCTGCTGTAGTTCTCGTTGATGGATGAACAGAGAACAGACCGTGTATATGTTAGACATGTAAGAAGATTTTACATGGAGGTGAGATCACTCTTGCACATTACTGAATGGTCTGCTGCTGTTTTTATGACAGGCTGCGTCTTCCTCCGTGGCTGAAGACGGAGATCCCCATCGGAAAAAACTACAACAAGCTGAAGAACACACTGAGAGACCTCAACCTGCACACGGTAAGTTTTACAGACAGGTGACAAGTTACAGACGTGAGCGGAGAAACAGGAGGGAGTGGGACTATATGTAAAACTCTGACACTGTGCCGTATCATTTCTTGAAGACTCTGTCTGTTTTCTCCTCAGGTGTGTGAGGAGGCCAGGTGTCCGAACATCGGGGGAATGTTGGGGAGGAGGAGAGTACGCCACAGCCACCGCCACCATCATGGTAAGTCTCCTGGCATGCTGTGACTCTGCGGTGACACTATTACTACCAGTAATATATCACAAGAGAACATCTTAATCCACACATGTCCCTCTCTCTCTTTGTATATAGCTGATGGGGGACACGTGTACCCGTGGGTGCAGGTTCTGCTCTATAAAGACGGCCCGTAAGCCTCCACCTCTGGACCCAGACGAGCCTTACAACACAGCCAAGGCCATCGCAGCCTGGGGGCTGGACTACGTGGTTCTCACCTCAGTCGACAGAGACGGTAACAGCTTCCTAACTCAGTGTATCTACCTCATTCTTCACAGGGGCAACTTTGCTTACACACAACTCTCAAAGCCAGAAGATGAACTTGCCGTAGCCTTTATTAATTCCCCCCTTACTGCACATATTTTCCAAAATAGCTTTGACACAATGTCCTCTGAAAAGGTTTGCAAGAAATATAAATGTCCACAAATTCATAATAAACCTCAGTGATGTTCACGTGTTTCTTTGTTTTGCAGATATCGCCGATGGAGGAGCAGCACACTTTGCTAAGACGGTCTCCAACCTGAAGGAAAGGTATAACCTCCTGTACATTTTGGATTTATCTGGTGTTTTCTGTCTTCCATATCTGTTCCAAATGAATAAACCAGCTCTCTTGTCGTCCTCATGAAGGGACCCTCAGATGCTGGTTGAATGTCTGACGCCTGATTTTCGTGGTGACCTGGCAGCGGTGGAGAAGATCGCCCTGTCTGGGTTAGACGTGTACGCCCACAATGTGGAGACAGTACGAGAGCTGCAGAGGTACTGACAGACGCCGAACACGTCGCCTCTGTGTTTGAGCAGCTTCTTTATGTGTCGGCTGTAATTCCTGAGCTTGTATAAGATGCTAAATGATCAAGGGTAGAAGCTAAACATCTAGTGTCTGTTTAAACATTAAGACAGACAGTCTGACTTTGCAGCTCTGCCACAAGAGAGACATCAGTCCTAGGCAGCAGCACAGTAATACACTCATTAACCAGCAGGTGGTACAGGAGACCAGTTTCCCTGTTACCTGTCCATGCTTCACCCTTTTGTGTATTTATTTCTGTTTCCAGACACGTGCGTGACCCCAGAGCGAACTTCGACCAATCTCTGAGCGTCCTGAAGCACGCTAAAAAGGTCAAACCCACCGTGCTCACCAAGACGTCCATCATGCTCGGACTGGGGGAGACCGACCAGCAGATACTCGACACTTTGGCTGGTGTGTACGCTCGCCACTCACACGCAGACATACTTCTAAAAATGTTCATGTAAAGTCTTTCCTGACCGCTCTGTTGTGGTGATGTTGCAGAGCTGCGAGAGGCCGGAGTGGACTGTCTAACACTGGGTCAGTACATGCAGCCCACCAAACGCCACCTGAAGGTAAGAACATTATTCCCTCCTGTATTAAAGCAACAGAAAGTGGATGTTTGGTGAATGACTGCTCACCGTGATCGTGTTTGTTTGGGTTCAGGTGGAGGAATACGTCACTCCAGAGAGGTTTGCCCACTGGGAGAAAGTTGGGAATGAAATGGGCTTCGTTTACACAGCCAGCGGGCCGCTGGTGAGATCGTCCTACAAAGCAGGTGAGAGACACACGTCATCCTGCACAGTCATGACATGAACAAGCTGAGGACGTCCCAGTTTATTCCTGTGACTTACAGGACTACTTTATTCTACAGTTGCACTATATTTTAGACAGTGAGCGTGAGCTGAAAGTCAATAAAAGTGACAACATGTATGAAACAGGATTTCCACACTTACCCTCTAGTGTTATTTAAACTTGCAGATGTTTTTTCTTCTGCTCATGTCTGAAGAAATCTTTCTTTAAAACATCTGCCTCAATCACAATACAATGCAGGTGAACATATTTTAGTTTATTCTGAAACTTCAGCAGCATTAACGTCTCTCTAGAACGTGTCATGGACACACTGATAATGTACTCGTTCTCGTTCCTTCAGGAGAAAGTAGTGAAATGAAAAGTGGATTATACGGAGGAACAGATGACTTTCTTAGCAGTTAAAACTAAAATGACTTGTGTGATACCGTTTGAGGTAAAAATATGTATTTTTGTAATTTAGGTGGACTGACTCAAACTTTAAATTCTTACACAAACATCAAGACTTTCTCACAATATGGTTTTAAGCACATCACGATGATGTGAAAGTGAAAGACTTAAATATTAAGTGTATTCTAGAGGGATTAGGTCTGGAGGACACGATTTTAATGTCCAGCTGCAAATGTTTGAACGTGTTTTCATCAGAGCAGCAGAACGTGAAGATGATTAAATAAAGCCTGAGCTGTCTGTCTTCGCGTGGACAGGTTCACCGCTTACATCTAGCCATAAATCCAGCCAGATAAACGTCTTTGTTTGGGTCAGAGAGAATATTATTTTTATGATTTATGTCTTTTCTCTTTGCAGGCGAGTTCTTCCTGAAAAATCTCCTGAAGAAAAGAAAAACAGAAGTCACGATAGCAGAATGAAAAGCACCAAACCAGCAGCTTCTTCCCGACCTATAAACCACGCACACGTTGACTGTCACAGCTTTACTCCTGCAGCTTCGTCTGCCGAATCACAGAAGACACGTTTCATTTACAAGTAGTACAAAAAGTTAAAAAAAAAAGCAGTTGGTATTAAATAAGGGTAGAGAAGTGACATTAATATGACTCATTCCTTTGCACTTGTCTTCTCACTGTTTACCTGTGACAACCCGGAGGGGCTGCAGTTTAGGGGAAGGCGATCAAAGTGAACAAGCCGCAGTTAGAAGCCTGAAGATATGGAGATGCTGTCCGTGTACTCCTGCTAGAAATACAACCTGCTGTTTGCAGAAGTTGTAATTCACGTGGAATTGTTGATAGAACTGTTATGTGCAAAATCTGTAACGCAACATGTAGCAGCGAACTCGAAAGGTGTAAAGTTACTATGGTTACTGCTCAGGTGTAATGTTACTATGGTGAATCTGCTGAATCTTTATAATGATTCTTAATAAAATCATGAAAGTAGCCCAAGTGCACGTGACAAATCTAAAGGCAAATAAAAAGTGAAGCCTCAGAGCCCATCTCTCATGAAAATGTACAATTGTTTAATATTTCCACATATATATACACACATCAGGTCAGGTATGGTAAATACGCCACACCATGAGAAGAAAAGAAAAGTACAATATATAAATAAATAGCATAGAAAAAAGTTAAACATAAAGAATACAGCAGAAGGCAGTACTGAGGGTGAATTTTTATAGAACGGACCTGTTCAAATTATATTAAGACTTAAAGTTATGCAGGATTAACAGCGTGGATAGGTCAGGTCTGCCAATGATTCACATGTTTGCTGATTTTTACATTAGCGAGGAGGCAGAAGTGGCAAGATGGTGGCGGCCAGCGCTACAACACCGAGTACCACAAGGACTCTTTGGAGACATACGCTGACCATTCTTTACACTGACATTGGTCCAAGAGAGCCCCAGCTCTCAATGTTCACTACAGCTCAACATATCAGATGAGATCTTCCAGTGTCACAAAGATTTCCTGAGTTGTTCTTTTCTGACACCTCCTGGTTGTTTCTGGTCACTTTGGGAGGTTTCAGTCCATGTTCAAAGCAGCGTCTCATCTTTTGTCTTCTAGACATCTTATACTGGTTGCTCCGTCCTTCCAGGAGTGTCTACATGCATCAGAAAGTTATAAGTAAGACTTTTTAATGACTTCGTTTAATTAAACTTGAGGTCGATTTTGCAAGAAAAATAAACACAAAATTTCTTTTGAATGAATCCCTACACATCATAACAGGTGGTAAAACAGTTCTGACAGTAACTTGACATAAAAAAAGAAAATGAAGGTGTGACTTACAAGCTTGTCTTTTTAACCATAATAATCTGAGCATCACCCCCAAGAATCCAAGAATGATGATGATGATGATGATGGTGATGGAGAGGAGCACGGCAAGCTGAGATGAGGTCCCGAAGAAATGAGCTGAAATGATAAAAACCAAACAGCATGATATTTATAGAAAACTTGACCTCAGCTGTTAAAAAACAAAAACAATATGTTGAATTTATTTTGAACTCTTTATAACCTGGAACATAGATGTGTGTCTCTCTGGTCTGGTTGATGTTCTTCTGTTGGACTCTACAGGTGAAGTTGTCGCTCTTCTCCACAGTCAATCTTCTGCTGACAGTATAGAGGTCATCAGGACCTCTGACTGTCTCTGTAGGTCCAGCAGAGAGGAGGTTTCCCTCAGCGTCCAGCCAGAACACCTCAGGCTCTGGATACCAGCCTTTAGCCTCACACTGTAAAACCACCTCTCTGCTCTTATTGGAGACAAACTCTATGACGGGCGTGGAGACGACACCTGATGATCAGAGAGGAGGAATTATAACACACGTCACTGATTTGTATCAAACTGCTCGTGGCAGCAAGTCTGACTTACCAACAGTGAGTTGGATGGACGCGTCCTTCATCGCTGAATTCAAAATACACACATATTTTCCTGTATCAGAAATTTTCACCCTGAAGATTTTCATGGAGACGTTTCCGTTCTTCAGTTCATCCACAAACAGAGCGGTGCGATTCTTAAAAGATGGATTTTGACCCAAGTACACCGGTCGTCCATCTTTGTGAAAATGGATGTACTTTGGGTGTAAATCAGTTCTGGTCCACACCACGGTCTCTGACCTGACATCGATGGGAGGTTCAAGGTGACATGTTAGAATGACATCATCACCAGCCAGGGCCACGATTGGTTGATGTGGACAAATTAACTGTGACAGCTCTGCAAGGAAACAAGAAACAGAAACAAACATGAACAACAGTGAAAAGTAGAGAAGGGGAGAACAGCCGTGCTGTCTCGAGATAAAAACAAGTCTTTTGTCACTGAAGAGCAGCTTGATGCTATTTTTCAATGCTAATTAGCATGCTAACACACTATGATGGTGAACATACCCTTAAGGCATCCTGGGGACATTTCGTGCCATTCTGTTGTTTATTTTTTAAGCCATTTTGGCTGTGTTGAATGAAGATAGCTCAAATTTGCCAGACGATATTCATTTTACATTTACTTTAGAATTGTCATCTCAGTACTTTAATTAAGCCTAAAATGGCTAAGCTACAAAAAAACATCCTTAATAGTTCCTAGCGCCAAAACCTGCCCCATTGAAACCCATTAAAACCACTATTTTTGATCCCACGTTTATCCTCATAACTCATGCATTCCTTTATGTTAAGATTTCATTTTGGACCTCTGGCTTTCAATTTGTAATTTTTATATTTGTCCACCAGGTGGCGCCATTTTTACCCATTCAAAGCATGCAGCAAAGTTAAACACTGATTTCTGCAAGGGAAGTGTGTGTGCTATTGATGTTGGATAATGGTGTGTGTGTGTGTGTGTGTGCGTGTGTGTGTGTGTGTGTGTGTGTACTCACTGAAATGTATTTAATGGAAATTATTTTTGTTTTTCTGTTTTTTTGTATAAAAACAGCGGAGTTATGTAAACATACTGGCATTTAAAGGGTTAAAAACCAAAAAAATATTATTAATATTCACTGTGGCTGTACATTCATGTTAACGTCTGCTTCTTTCCAACACATGCACACATCGATGTGTTACTGGAGTGTTTTGTGTTGAAATTACCTCCAACAGACTGAAGAACCATGAAAATGAAAACACTGCAGGTCCTGAAGGACAGTCCATCACTGGGCTGGATCTTTGGCTGCAGCATGCTGGACTCCTGAAAAGTTCACTTTGTAGTTACTTTGTGCTCCATGTGACTTCAAAACACTTCATCTACACAGACTAGTAGAAAACACTGAGGCAGAGGGGGATGACACTGATATATCACTGGATAGTTCAGTGGTAATGCTGCTGACTTTGACACGGGAGACTGGGGTTCGGATCCAATCCAGTGTGGACCCTTAAGCAAGGTCCTTAGATACCGGTTACTGAGGCAACTTGATGAGAAACGGGTTACTGGAGCAACACATCGCTGGACAAGAGTTCAACGTACACACACACACAAAAAAAACGCTATACCTAGTTGCTATCACAACTAGACATTGATGAGGTACAACAACGAACGCGCTACGGCGAGGGGGAGCCAGGACGACAGGTCAGAGGGGGAGAACATCAACCCCCAACAAAGTAAATGAATAAAAGTAGAATACTAACCATAGAGTAGTAGAGTAGTAGAGTAGAAAGCAGACTACTAGAGTAGTAGAGTTGATACCTGTGTCCGCAGTTCTGTGTAGCACAATTACGCAGTTTGTGAACAGTGATAGTTTAACTGAACTGTCTAAACTAAACTGTCCTCCTTTTAAATGTGCCGCCTTTAAATGTGACTCCTTTTGAGTGGGGGCGTGTCTTCTTTCTTCTCATGGCGCACTTGGGCTACTTTTATGATTTTACCAGCAGTGTTTTATAGGAGGAAGATCTGAACAGCTGTTCTATTCACACTTTGTCTTTTCAATCTATGAAATCAAACTGATAACAACTAATAATGATAATATTATTAATATTGTTTCAAGTGAGCCTCTAATCATTTAATCCATCATACAAACAGCTCCAGGACTAAATAACAATCAGAGAGTTTCAGTGTGATGGTGAGCTCTCAGCTTTCTGACTGTTAATAATCAAAGTGAAGCTCTGAGGCTTTACATCTGTACAGAAGCTCATTGCATTCACTGGATAAAAAAAAAAAATAGACACCTTATCTCGTAATTACAAGATCATTACCAAACTCACTACACACTTCATTGATCTCCTACAGATTACACCACAGCACTTGGTTTGAAAGAAAGGCATTTTTCATACTAAGTGTTGTAGTGTAATCTGTAGGAGATCAATGAAGTGTGTAGTGAGTTTGGTGACACTACACTGTATTATAAAAGGCCGTTTTGGTCCCCTGCAGTTTTTACCGTCCAAAAACAATGTTACGCTATAGGAAACAGAGACCCGTCAAGCACTAGGACCAAGCGGAAACGGTCGCTCTTAGTTTAGACCCGCCTACAAGCTGCTGATTGGCTCTGCCGTTTCTTGTGTGATTGGCCGTCCCCGCTGTCACTCCATCAGGTTGCAAACAGCACCAGGAGGACTTGCACGCCGGTCTGCTCGTTGCCCAGGAGTCCCTGTTAATCTGCCACTGTAAGTTGGGCGTTTGTTCTGCCTGGGTCACGTCAGATAGAAGAATTGTAATATCAGAGGTTTCAAAAGAAAAGTGGACATAAGAGACTTCTTTATCAAATCAAATCAAATTTTATTTGTATAGCCCAAAGTCGCAAAATACATTTTGACTCGGAGGGCCTCACAATCTGTACAGGGAGTGACACCCTCTGTCCTTAGACCCTCGGTTCGAGTGAGGAAAAACTTGCCCACAAAAAACCCTTTTAACAGGGAAAAAAGTGGAAGAAACCTCAGGAAGAGCCACAGAGGAGGGATCCCTCTCCCAGGACGGACAGACGTGCAATAGATGTCACGTGTACAGTCAACAAGTCAGCAGAGACATTTTGTACAATTACAAAGAAAATTGACAATGGATTACAATGAATGATAAAATGATTACAATAGCAGTGGAACCTGTGATAGAGATAGAGAGACACAGATGTACAGCAGCAGCAAATTATTAACTAAGTTACTATAAACTGTAATGGAGGTATGGTAACATTAATGATAGTAATAATATATGTAGTGGACGTCGTGCAGGACCACAGCAGCAGTCACGATCCACGAGAACCTGCTGGACGAGAGAGCACAGAAACTCCGGGGAAGAAGTTTAGTTAGTAAGATGCATTAATGTACATGTATGACAGACATGTATGTTTACAGATGGTGGTGGTGATGGTGAGAGAGAGAGAGAGAGAGAGAGAGAGAGAGGGAGAGAGGGTTTTCAGTAAAGGGAGATGTGACTGCATCTTCAACCAATACCGTGCCTGACTAGGCATAACCCTGAAAGGGGGAGTCCCCCGGCAGTTTAGTCCTATAGCAGCATAACTAAGGGATGACCTGAGCCAGCCCTAACTATAAGCTCTATCAAAAAGGAAAGTCTTAAGTTTACTCTTAAAAGTGTTGACCGTGTCTGCCTCCCGAACCCAAAATGGTAGTTTGTTCCACAGAAGAGGAGCTTGATAGCTGAAAGCTCTGGCTCCCAATCTACTTTTGGAAACTATAGGAACTACAAGGAACCCAGCATTCTGAGAGCGCAGTGTTCTAGAGGGGTAATAAGGTACTAAAAGCTCTTTTAGATATGATGGTGCCTGACCATGAAGAGCTTTGTATGTAAGGAGAAGAATTTTAAATTCTATTCTAGATTTAACAGGTAGCCAATGCAAGGAAGCCAAAATGGGAGAGATGTGATCTCTGATCTTGGTTCCTGTCAGTACACGTGCAGCAGCATTCTGAATTAGCTGCAAAGTCCTAAGAGACTTATTGGAGCAGCCTGATAACAATGAGTTACAATAGTCCAGCCTAGAAGTAACAAATGCGTGGACTAGTTTTTCTGCATCTGCTTGAGACACAATGCGTCTGATTTTGGCAATGTTACGTAAGTGGAAGAATGCAGTCCTGGGAATTTGTTTTATGTGGACATTAAAGGACAAATCCTGATCAAAGACAACTCCAAGATTCTTTACGGTGGAGTTGGAGGCCAGGGTGATCCCATCTAAAGTAACTAAGTCTCTAGAAAGAGAGTTTCTGATGTTTTTGGGTCCAATTACAAGAACTTCAGTTTTGTCTGAATTTAACATCAGAAAATTGAAGGTCATCCAACTTTTTATATCGTTAAGGCATGCTTGGAGTTTAGTTAACTGATTGGTTTCATCAGGCTTGATCGATAAATATAATTGGGTGTCGTCAGCATAGCAATGAAAATTAATGGAGTGATTTCTAATAATGTTCCCTAGAGGAAGCATATATAAACTGAATAGAAGTGGTCCAAGTACAGAACCTTGTGGGACTCCATGACAAACTTTGGTATGCATGGAGGATTCATCATTGACAAGAACAAACTGAGAACGATCTAAAAGATAAGACTTAAACCAGCTTAGGGCGGTTCCTTTGATGCCAATTTGATGTTCTAGTCTCTGTAAAAGAATTTGATGGTCAATGGTGTCAAATGCGGCACTAAGATCTAACAGGACAAGTACAGAGATGAATCCTTTGTCTGATGCCATTAGGAGGTCGTTTGTAACTTTGACTAGTGCGGTCTCTGTGCTATGATGCACTCTAAAACCTGACTGAAAATCCTCATGTAAACTGTTCTTATGGAGAAAGTCACACAGTTGATTGGCTACAGCTTTCTCAAGTATCTTAGAAAGAAAGGGAAGGTTTGATATCGGTCTGTAATTGGCTAAAACCTCTGGATCTAGAGTGGGCTTTTTAAGAAGAGGTTTAATTACAGCTACTTTAAAGGACTGTGGTACATGTCCTGATAATAAAGACAGATTAATCATATCCAATAAAGAAGGGCTAACTAGAGGTAAAACATCCTTGAGCAGCCTGGTTGGGATGGGATCTAAGAGACAGGTTGACGACTTAGATGAAGAAATTATTGAAGTTATTTGATGAAGGTCAATGGGAGAAAAACAGTCTAGATATATATCAGGTTTTACAGCTGTTTCCAGACTTGCTGTATCAGAATGCAGATCAGCGCCTGTTGAGGGCAAGAGGTGATGAATTTTGTCTCTAATAGTAATAATTTTATCATTAAAGAAGCTCATGAAGTCATTACTAGTTAGACCTAAAGGAATAGATGGCTCAATAGAGCTGTGGCTCTCTGTTAGCCTGGCTACAGTGCTGAAGAGAAACCTGGGGTTGTTCTTATTTTCCTCGATTAATGAAGAGTAGTAAGCTGCTCTGGCACTACGGAGAGCCTTCCTGTATGTTTTAAGATTATCTTGCCAGACCGAACGAGATTCTTCCAGTTTAGTGGCACGCCATTTGCGTTCAGAATTACGTGCCTCTTGCTTTAAGTTGCGAGTCTGCTGGTTATACCATGGTGCTAACCTTCTTTGTTTAATTATCTTCTTTTTCAGAGGTGCAATAGAGTCGAGAGTTGTTCGTAATGAACCTGTAGTACTATCAACCAGAAGATCTATTTGTGAGGGGCTAAAGGAAACAGACAAGTCCTCTGCTACATTGAGACAAGTCATTGAATTCAGTACTGAAGGAATCACTTCCTTAAATTTGGCTACAGCACTATCAGATAAACATCTGCTGTAGGAGTTTCTGCCAAAAGGCTTATAGTCCAGTAATATGAACTCAAAGGTTATTAAAAAATGGTCAGACAGAAGAGGATTCTGCGGAAAGACTATTAGATGATCAATTTCAATGCCATATGAGAGAACAAGATCAAGAGTGTGGTTCAGACAATGAGTCGATTTATTTACACTCTGACAGAAGCCAATTGAATCTAACAGAGAGATAAAGGCAGTGCTAAGACTTTCATTGTGGTTGTCCACATGAATATTAAAATCACCTACAATAATTACTTTATCTGTTTTAAGGATCAAGCCTGATGCAAATTCTGCAAATTCAGATAAAAATTCAGAGTAAGGACCAGGAGCACGATATACTATAACAAATAGAATTGGCTGCAATGTTTTCCAGGTTGGGTGAGTAAGGTTAAGAACAAGACTTTCAAATGAATTATAATTTAGTTTAGGTTTAGGATTTATTAATAGACTTGAGTCAAATATGGCTCCAACTCCACCACCTCGACCGGTACTTCGAGGAATATGAGTATTACAATGACTGGGAGGAGTGGATTCATTTAAACTAACATATTCATCCTCCTGCAGCCAGGTTTCAGTAATACAAAATAAATCAATATCATAATCAGATATTAATTCATTGACTAAAACAGCTTTAGAGGACAGAGACCTGATATTCAAGAGTCCACATTTAATTATCTTATTTTGGCCTGCTGGGGAAGTTATTTTATTTTTTATTAAGTTTTTATGATGAGCTCCTCCTCTGTTTGTTTTATCTTTAAATAATGTAGGTGGACGGGGGACAGACACAGTCTCTATACTAAAGGATTGGGTGGGTGGCTGCTCTAATGGAGGCGCAGAGAAGCGTGTAAGACTGCAGCTCTGCTTCCTGGTCTCAACTCTGGGCTGTCACGGTTTTGGTCGACTAATAAACTTGGCCAGGTTTTCCCCAGAAAGGTGTCCAATTGTCTATGAAGCCCACATCGTTTGCTGGACACCACCTCGACAGCCAGCGGTGGAATGACGACATGCGGCTATACATGTCATCACTGGTCACATTGGGTAGGGGTCCAGAGAAAACTACGGAGTCCGACATCGTTTTGGCGTATGCACACACCGATGACACATTAATTTTAGTGACCTCCGATTGGCGTAACCGGGTGTCATTACCGCCGACGTGAATAACAATCTTACAGTATTTACGCTTATCCTTAGCCAGCAGTTTTAAATTAGACTCGATGTCGCCCGCTCTGGCCCCCGGGATGCATTTAACTATGGCCCCCGGTGTCGCTAACTTCACGTTTCGCAAAATGGAGCTGCCAATGACCAGAGTTGGTCTCTCAGCGGGTGTGTCGCTGAGTGGGGGATATCTGTTTGAAACGTGGAGCGGTTGGTGGTGTACCGTGGGCTTCAGTTTGGGGCTATGCCTCCTTCGGACAGTCACCCAGCCTCCCGGCTGCTCGGGGGTTGCCGGGGGGACGGCTAGCTAAAGCTACCTTTGGTGGTACCGCACCGGCTACAGGGGACTTGCTAACCATAGCAGCTACTGACTGTTCGGTGGTGCGGTACCGTGCCTCTAACTCACTGAGCCTCGCCTCCAAAGCTACAAATAAACTACATTTATTACAAGTACCGTTATCGCTAAAGGAGGACGAGGAGTAACTAAACATTTGGCACACCGGGCAGGAGAGAGGAGGGGAGGAGGAGAGGAGAGAGGAGGAGAGGAGAGAGAAGCCATTGCTACAGCTAGGCTAGTTAGTGTGACTAACAGGAACTGGTAAAACTATCGGATTTAAAGTGTTACTAAAGTTCAGAGACCTGTTCGTGCTCAAACAGAACAAGTCTAAGGATAGTGTAGAGATATGTAGATAATCACTGATGTGAAAAATATACGTAAATCTGTTTAGGTGAGCAGAGAGCACCGTGGGAGTAACACCGATAACCGGAAGTGACAGAATACGCTTACCGCAAAGTGTCACCCTGAAACAAAGTTTGCCTCCTTAACAAAAAGCCACTGAACAGCTCCTTCAGCGATAGACTCCTTCACCCCGAATGTGTGAAGGAAAGATATCGTAGGTCCTTCTGCTGTCAGACTGTTTAATAACCAGCACTGCTCCCAGTAAACCACATACACTTAAGGACTACATTTCATTTCACACTCTGTATCGTGCAATAACAATATAATAATTATGTAAATAATAATAATGTGCAATAACTACTCCACCGTGCAATTTAATAGCCCCTGTGCAACTGCTGTTGTTGTTTCTTTTTTCTATTGTCTTTGTTCTGTACATAGTGTTTTATATTATATTACTTTTCTTTTTAACTCCATATTCTTATTTTATGCTACTAGCTCTTTTCTGTTGATATCCACTTTGCTGCTGCAACACTGTGAATTTCCCCATTGTGGGACAATAAAAGTCTATCCTATCTTAACTTATCTTATGTGTTTGGAAGCTTTGGATGAGTATGTTGACCCTTCTGTGGTCTTTGGGTCAAATTGACCCTTGTTCACTTTTCATTTACATCAAAAATAGGATTTCCTTCCATGTAACTGCCTAAAAATGACAGCGGTTCTCTGTTACACTCATTTCAAGTAAAATTGTTTACTTGACTACTTGCACTGAATTATGGACATTTTATTCAATTTCTCCCACCTGTGATATTCCTGCCAGTTTGACCTGCACATCACTGGGTGGTGCTATGTAAATGAGGTCTGTTTACCATAAGTAAGTGTACAATTGGTGGTACTGAGTTGGAGTGAAGTCGACTAACAAGGTGAAACACAGAATTGGGTGATAATGTTTTGCTACATGCTTTACAACCAGTCAAACCAAAGAAGGGAACAGTAAACTTAAAAGTAGCAACAGAAAACTAGAAGAACTACTAGAAAACACAGTGAACCGAAAGAGTTAGAGTTTTATTAAAAATACTTGTGTCCCCCTCCTCTGACATCAAAATTTGGTCCTTGGATGTGTGTTAATATAAACCATATTGATATTATATATCATATTTATACAATATTATCTTTTTGCACATTCTATTTACATATTTATATTCGTAGTATACCACACCTTGCACAGGCTAAATATATATGACACATTTCTAGGTGTATCTCTATAGATATATTGTTGTTGTTGTTGTTGTTATTATTATATACTGTATTATTATTACATACTGTTAATCTATCCAAGAGAGCCCCAGCTCTCAATGTTCACTACAACTCAACATATCAGATGAGATCTTCCAGTGTCACAAAGTTTCCTGAGATGTTCTTTTCTGACACCTCCTGGTTGTTTCTGGTCACTTTGGGAGGTTTCAGTCCATGTTCAAAGCAGCGTCTCATCTTTTGTCTTCTCCACATCTGATGCTGGTTGCTGGTCCTCCAGTCGCCTCCTCCTTCTCCGAGCGTCTACATGCATCAGAAAGTTATAAGTAAGACTTTTTAATGACTCTGTTTAATTAAACTTGAGGTCAATTTTGCAATAAAAATAAACACAAAATTTCTTTTGAATGAATCCCTACACATCATAACAGGTGGTAAAACAGTTCTGACAGTAACTTGACATGAAAAAAGAAAATGAAGGTGTGACTTACAGGCTTGCATTTTAACCATAATAATCTGAGCATCACCCCCAAGAATCCAACACTGATGATGATGATGGTGATGGAGAGGAGCACGGCAAACTGAGATGAGGTCCCGAAGAAATGAGCTGAAATGATAAAAACCAAACAGCATGATATTTATAGAAAACTCGACCTCAGCTGTTAAAAAACAGAAACAATATGTTGAATTTATTTTGAACTCTTTATAACCTGGAACATAGATGTGTGTCTCTCTGGTCTGGTTGATGTTCTTCTGTTGGACTCTACAGGTGAAGTTGTCGCTCTTCTCCACAGTCAATCTTCTGCTGACAGTATAGAGGTCATCAGGACCTCTGACTGTCTCTGTAGGTCCAGCAGAGAGGAGGTTTCCCTCAGCGTCCAGCCAGAACACCTCAGGCTCTGGATACCAGCCTTTAGCCTCACACTGTAAAACCACCTCTCTGCTCTTATTGGAGACAAACTCTATGACGGGCGTGGAGACGACACCTGATGATCAGAGAGGAGGAATTATAACACACGTCACTGATTTGTATCAAACTGCTCGTGGCAGCAAGTCTGACTTACCAACAGTGAGTTGGATGGACGCGTCCTTCATCATTGAATTCAAGATACACAAATATTTTCCTGTATCAGAAAGTTTCACTCTGAAGATTTTCATGGAGACGTTTCCGTTCTTCAGTTCATCCACAAACAGAGCGGTGCGATTCTTAAAAGATGGATTTTGACCCAAGTACACCGGTCGTCCATCTTCGTGAAAATGGATGTACTTTGAGTCTAAATCAGTTCTGGTCCACACCACGGTCTCTGACCTGACATCGATGGGAGGTTCAAGGTGACACGTTAGAATGACATCATCACCAGCCAGGGCCACGATTGGTTGATGTGAACAAATTAACTGTGACAGCTCTGCAAGGAAACAAGAAACAGAAACAAACATGAACAACAGTGAAAAGTAGAGAAGGTGAGAACAGCCGTGCTGTCTCGAGATAAAAAAGAAGTCTTTTGTCACTGAAGAGCAGTTTGATGCTATTTTTCAATGCTAATTAGCATGCTAACACACTATGATGGTGAACATACCCTTAAGGCATCCTGGGGACATTTCGTGCCACTCTGTTGTTTATTTTTTAAGCCATTTTGGCTGTGTTGAATGAAGATAGCTCAAATTTGCCAGAAGATATTCATTTTACATTTACTTTAGAATTGTCATCTCAGTACTTTAATTAAGCCTAAAATGGCTAAGCTACAAAAAAACATCCTTAATAGTTCCTAGCACCAAAACCTGCCCCATTGAAACCCATTAAAACCACTATTTTTGATCCCACGTTTATCCTCATGACTCATGCATTCCTTTATGTTAAGATTTCATTTTGGACCTCTGGCTTTCAATTTGTAATTTTTATATTTGTCCACCAAGTGGCGCCATTTTTACCCATTCAAAGCATGCAGCAAAGTTAAACACTGATTTCTGCAAGGGAAGTGTGTGTGCTATTGATGTTGGATAATGGTGTGTGTGTGTGTGTGTGTGTGTGTGTGTGTGTGTGTGTATACTCACTGAAATGTATTTAATGGAAATCATTTTTGTTTTTCCGTTTTTTTGTATAATAAACAGCGGAGTTATGTAAACATACTGGCATTTAAAGGGTTAAAAACCAAAAAAATATGATTAGTATTTGATATGTATATTTCAGGCTGAAGTAGTTTTAAACGACTGATGTGTTTAAAGTAGAACAATATATTAATATATACTATTTTTATAGCAGTTTTTGGGAAGAAGCCATTATTTGTCAATAAAGCAGTTTGCAAATGTTGCTGCCAATTATTGACCCATCTCAGGGCCTAATAATAATAGTTAGCCATTAATCATTGAAATGTATTTTATGGAAATTATTTTTGTTTTTTGGATAAACAATAAACATAAACAGCGGAGTTATGTAAACATACTGGCATTTAAAGGGTTAAAAACAAAAAAAATATTATTAATATTCACTGTGGCTGTACATTCATGTTAACGTCTGCTTCTTTCCAACAGATGCACACATCGATGTGTTACTGGAGTGTTTTGTGTTGAAATTACCTCCAACAGACTGAAGAACCATGAAAATGAAAACACTGCAGGTCCTGAAGGACAGTCCATCACTGGGCTGGATCTTTGTCTGCAGCATGCTGGACTCCTGAAAAGTTCACTTTGTAGTTACTTTGTGCTCCATGTGACTTCAAAACACTTCATCTACACAGACTAGTAGAAAACACTGAGGCAGAGGGGGATGACATTGATATATCACTGGATAGCTCAGTGGTAATGCTGCTGACTTTGACACGGGAGACTGGGGTTCGGATCCAATCCAGTGTGGACCCTTAGGCAAGGTCCTTAGATACCGGTTACTGAGGCAACTTGATGAGAAATGGGTTACTGGAACAACACGTCGCTGGACAAGAGTTCAAAGTACACACACACAAACACGGAAAGTGCTATCACAACTAGACATTGATGAGGTACAACAACGAACGCGCTACGGCGAGGGGGAGCCAGGACGACAGATCAGAGGGGGAGAACATCAACCCCCAACAAAGTAAATGAATAAAAGTAGTATTAGAGTAGTAGAGTAGTAGAGTAGATACCTGTGTAGCACAATTACGCAGTTCACAGTTCACACGCAGTTATTTCAGTTCAGTTCAGTTCAGTTCAGTTTCAATTCAGTGTCTCCGCCCCCGGAGTAGGTAGTAGTAGAGTGAACCTACTCCTGAGTGGAGTGAACTTTGGACTTTTGGTTTGAAAGAGTGTAGTCTGTAGGAGATCAATGAAGTGTGCCGTCCCCGCTGTCACTCCATCAGGTTGCAAACAGCACCAGGAGGACTTGCACGCCGGTCTGCTCGTTGCCCAGGAGTCCCTGTTAATCTGCCACTGTAAGTTGGGCGTTTGTTCTGCCTGGGTCACGTCAGATAGAAGAATTGTAATATCAGAGGTTTCAAAAGAAAAGTGGACATAAGAGACTTCTTTATCAAATCAAATCAAATTTTATTTGTATAGCCCAAAGTCGCAAAATACATTTTGCCTCGGAGGGCTTCACAATCTGTACAGGGAGTGACACCCTCTGTCCTTAGACCCTCGGTTCGAGTGAGGAAAAACTTGCCCACAAAAAACCCTTTTAACAGGGAAAAAAGTGGAAGAAACCTCAGGAAGAGCCACAGAGGAGGGATCCCTCTCCCAGGACGGACAGACGTGCAATAGATGTCACGTGTACAGTCAACAAGTCAGCAGAGACATTTTGTACAATTACAAAGAAAAATGACAATGGATTACAATGAATGATAAAATGATTACAATAGCAGTGGAACTTGTGATAGAGATAGAGAGACACAGATGTACAGCAGCAGCAAATTATTAACTAAGTTACTATAAACTGTAATGGAGGTATGGTAACATTAATGATAGTAATAATATATGTAGTGGACGTCGTGCAGGACCACAGCAGCAGTCACGATCCACGAGAACCTGCTGGACGAGAGAGCACAGAAACTCCGGGGAAGAAGTTTAGTTAGTAAGATGCATTAATGTACATGTATGACAGACATGTATGTTTACAGATGGTGGTGGTGATGGTGAGAGAGAGAGAGAGAGAGAGAGAGAGGGAGAGAGGGTTTTCAGTAAAGGGAGATGTGACTGCATCTTCAACCAATACCGTGCCTGACTAGGCATAACCCTGAAAGGGGGAGTCCCCCGGCAGTTTAGTCCTATAGCAGCATAACTAAGGGATGACCTGAGCCAGCCCTAACTATAAGCTCTATCAAAAAGGAAAGTCTTAAGTTTACTCTTAAAAGTGTTGACCGTGTCTGCCTCCCGAACCCAAAATGGTAGTTTGTTCCACAGAAGAGGAGCTTGATAGCTGAAAGCTCTGGCTCCCAATCTACTTTTGGAAACTATAGGAACTACAAGGAACCCAGCATTCTGAGAGCGCAGTGTTCTAGAGGGGTAATAAGGTACTAAAAGCTCTTTTAGATATGATGGTGCCTGACCATGAAGAGCTTTGTATGTAAGGAGAAGAATTTTAAATTCTATTCTAGATTTAACAGGTAGCCAATGCAAGGAAGCCAAAATGGGAGAGATGTGATCTCTGATCTTGGTTCCTGTCAGTACACGTGCAGCAGCATTCTGAATTAGCTGCAAAGTCCTAAGAGACTTATTGGAGCAGCCTGATAACAATGAGTTACAATAGTCCAGCCTAGAAGTAACAAATGCGTGGACTAGTTTTTCTGCATCTGCTTGAGACACAATGCGTCTGATTTTGGCAATGTTACGTAAGTGGAAGAATGCAGTCCTGGGAATTTGTTTTATGTGGACATTAAAGGACAAATCCTGATCAAAGACAACTCCAAGATTCTTTACGGTGGAGTTGGAGGCCAGGGTGATCCCATCTAAAGTAACTAAGTCTCTAGAAAGAGAGTTTCTGATGTTTTTGGGTCCAATTACAAGAACTTCAGTTTTGTCTGAATTTAACATCAGAAAATTGAAGGTCATCCAACTTTTTATATCGTTAAGGCATGCTTGGAGTTTAGTTAACTGATTGGTTTCATCAGGCTTGATCGATAAATATAATTGGGTGTCGTCAGCATAGCAATGAAAATTAATGGAGTGATTTCTAATAATGTTCCCTAGAGGAAGCATATATAAACTGAATAGAAGTGGTCCAAGTACAGAACCTTGTGGGACTCCATGACAAACTTTGGTATGCATGGAGGATTCATCATTGACAAGAACAAACTGAGAACGATCTAAAAGATAAGACTTAAACCAGCTTAGGGCGGTTCCTTTGATGCCAATTTGATGTTCTAGTCTCTGTAAAAGAATTTGATGGTCAATGGTGTCAAATGCGGCACTAAGATCTAACAGGACAACTACAGAGATGAATCCTTTGTCTGATGCCATTAGGAGGTCGTTTGTAACTTTGACTAGTGCGGTCTCTGTGCTATGATGCACTCTAAAACCTGACTGAAAATCCTCATGTAAACTGTTCTTATGGAGAAAGTCACACAGTTGATTGGCTACAGCTTTCTCAAGTATCTTAGAAAGAAAGGGAAGGTTTGATATCGGTCAGTAATTGGCTAAAACCTCTGGGTCTAGAGTGGGCTTTTTAAGAAGAGGTTTAATTACAGCTACTTTAAAGGACTGTGGTACATGTCCTGATAATAAAGACAGATTAATCATATCCAATAAAGAAGGGCTAACTAGAGGTAAAACATCCTTGAGCAGCCTGGTTGGGATGGGATCTAAGAGACAGGTTGACGACTTAGATGAAGAAATTATTGAAGTTATTTGATGAAGGTCAATGGGAGAAAAACAGTCTAGATATATATCAGGTTTTACAGCTGTTTCCAGACTTGCTGTATCAGAATGCAGATCAGCGCCTGTTGAGGGCAAGAGGTGATGAATTTTGTCTCTAATAGTAATAATTTTATCATTAAAGAAGCTCATGAAGTCATTACTAGTTAGACCTAAAGGAATAGATGGCTCAATAGAGCTGTGGCTCTCTGTTAGCCTGGCTACAGTGCTGAAGAGAAACCTGGGGTTGTTCTTATTTTCCTCGATTAATGAAGAGTAGTAAGCTGCTCTGGCACTACGGAGAGCCTTCCTGTATGTTTTAAGATTATCTTGCCAGACCGAACGAGATTCTTCCAGTTTAGTGGCACGCCATTTGCGTTCAGAATTACGTGCCTCTTGCTTTAAGTTGCGAGTCTGCTGGTTATACCATGGTGCTAACCTTCTTTGTTTAATTATCTTCTTTTTCAGAGGTGCAATAGAGTCGAGAGTTGTTCGTAATGAACCTGTAGTACTATCAACCAGAAGATCTATTTGTGAGGGGCTAAAGGAAACAGACAAGTCCTCTGCTACATTGAGACAAATCATTGAATTCAGTACTGAAGGAATCACTTCCTTAAATTTGGCTACAGCACTATCAGATAAACATCTGCTGTAGGAGTTTCTGCCAAAAGGCTTATAATCCAGTAATATGAACTCAAAGGTTATTAAAAAATGGTCAGACAGAAGAGGATTCTGCGGAAAGACTATTAGATGATCAATTTCAATGCCATATGAGAGAACAAGATCAAGAGTGTGGTTCAGACAATGAGTCGATTTATTTACACTCTGACAGAAGCCAATTGAATCTAACAGAGAGATAAAGGCAGTGCTAAGACTATCATTGTGGTTGTCCACATGAATATTAAAATCACCCACAATAATTACTTTATCCGTTTTAAGGATCAAGCCTGATGCAAATTCTGCAAATTCAGATAAAAATTCAGAGTAAGGACCAGGAGCACGATATACTATAACAAATAGAATTGGCTGCAATGTTTTCCAGGTTGGGTGAGTAAGGTTAAGAACAAGACTTTCAAATGAATTATAATTTAGTTTAGGTTTAGGATTTATTAATAGACTTGAGTCAAATATGGCTCCAACTCCACCACCTCGACCGGTACTTCGAGGAATATGAGTATTACAATGACTGGGAGGAGTGGATTCATTTAAACTAACATATTCATCCACCTGCAGCCAGGTTTCAGTAATACAAAATAAATCAATATCATAATCAGATATTAATTCATTGACTAAAACAGCTTTAGAGGACAGAGACCTGATATTCAAGAGTCCACATTTAATTATCTTATTTTGGCCTGCTGGGGAAGTTATTTTATTTTTTATTAAGTTTTTATGATGAGCTCCTCCTCTGTTTGTTTTATCTTTAAATAATGTAGGTGGACGGGGGACAGACACAGTCTCTATACTAAAGGATTGGGTGGGTGGCTGCTCTAATGGAGGCGCAGAGAAGCGTGTAAGACTGCAGCTCTGCTTCCTGGTCTCAACTCTGGGCTGTCACGGTTTTGGTCGACTAATAAACTTGGCCAGGTTTTCCCCAGAAAGGTGTCCAATTGTCTATGAAGCCCACATCGTTTGCTGGACACCACCTCGACAGCCAGCGGTGGAATGACGACATGCGGCTACACATGTCATCACTGGTCACATTGGGTAGGGGTCCAGAGAAAACTACGGAGTCCGACATCGTTTTGGCGTATGCACACACCGATGAAACATTAATTTTAGTGACCTCCGATTGGCGTAACCGGGTGTCATTACCGCCGACGTGAATAACAATCTTACTGTATTTACGCTTATCCTTAGCCAGCAGTTTTAAATTAGACTCGATGTCGCCCGCTCTGGCCCCCGGGATGCATTTAACTATGGCCCCCGGTGTCGCTAACTTCACGTTTCGCAAAATGGAGCTGCCAATGACCAGAGTTGGCCTCTCAGCGGGTGTGTCGCTGAGTGGGGGATATCTGTTTGAAACGTGGAGCGGTTGGTGGTGTACCGTGGGCTTCAGTTTGGGGCTATGCCTCCTTCGGACAGTCACCCAGCCTCCCGGCTGCTCGGGGGTTGCCGGGGGACGGCTAGCTAAAGCTACCTTTGGTGGTACCGCACCGGCTACAGGGGACTTGCTAACCATAGCAGCTACTGACTGTTCGGTGGTGCGGTACCGTGCCTCTAACTCACTGAGCCTCGCCTCCAAAGCTACAAATAAACTACATTTATTACAAGTACCGTTATCGCTAAAGGAGGACGAGGAGTAACTAAACATTTGGCACACCGGGCAGGAGAGAGGAGGGGAGGAGGAGAGGAGAGAGGAGGAGAGGAGAGAGAAGCCATTGCTACAGCTAGGCTAGTTAGTGTGACTAACAGGAACTGGTAAAACTATCGGATTTAAAGTGTTACTAAAGTTCAGAGACCTGTTCGTGCTCAAACAGAACAAGTCTAAGGATAGTGTAGAGATATGTAGATAATCACTGATGTGAAAAATATACGTAAATCTGTTTAGGTGAGCAGAGAGCACCGTGGGAGTAACACCGATAACCGGAAGTGACAGAATACGCTTACCGCAAAGTGTCACCCTGAAACAAAGTTTGCCTCCTTAACAAAAAGCCACTGAACAGCTCCTTCAGCGATAGACTCCTTCACCCCGAATGTGTGAAGGAAAGATATCGTAGGTCCTTCTGCTGTCAGACTGTTTAATAACCAGCACTGCTCCCAGTAAACCACATACACTTAAGGACTACATTTCATTTCACACTCTGTATCGTGCAATAACAATATAATAATTATGTAAATAATAATAATGTGCAATAACTACTCCACCGTGCAATTTAATAGCCCCTGTGCAACTGCTGTTGTTGTTTCTTTTTTCTATTGTCTTTGTTCTGTACATAGTGTTTTATATTATATTACTTTTCTTTTTAACTCCATATTCTTATTTTATGCTACTAGCTCTTTTCTGTTGATATCCACTTTGCTGCTGCAACACTGTGAATTTCCCCATTGTGGGACAATAAAAGTCTATCTTATCTTAACTTATCTTATGTGTTTGGAAGCTTTGGATGAGTATGTTGACCCTTCTGTGGTCTTTGGGTCAAATTGACCCTTGTTCACTTTTCATTTACATCAAAAATAGGATTTCCTTCCATGTAACTGCCTAAAAATGACAGCGGTTCTCTGTTACACTCATTTCAAGTAAAATTGTTTACTTGACTACTTACACTGAATTATGGACATTTTATTCAATTTCTCCCACCTGTGATATTCCTGCCAGTTTGACCTGCACATCACTGGGTGGTGCTATGTAAATGAGGTCTGTTTACCATATGTTCCAAAAGCAAGTGTAAAATTGGTGGTACTGAGTTGGAGTGAAGTCGACTAACAAGGTGAAACACAGAATTGGGTGATAATGTTTTGCTACATGCTTTACAACCAGTCAAACCAAAGAAGGGAACAGTAAACTTAAAAGTAGCAACAGAAAACTAGAAGAACTACTAGAAAACACAGTGAACCGAAAGAGTTAGAGTTTTATTAAAAATACTTGTGTCCCCCTCCTCTGAAATCAAAATTTGGTCCTTGGATGTGTGTTAATATAAACCATATTGATATTATATATCATATTTATACAATATTATCTTTTTGCACATTCTATTTACATATTTATATTCGTAGTATACCACACCTTGCACAGGCTAAATATATATGACACATTTCTAGGTGTATCTCTATAGATATATTGTTGTTGTTGTTGTTGTTATATACTGTATTATTATTACATACTGTTACTCTATCCAAGAGAGCCCCAGCTCTCAATGTTCACTACAACTCAACATATCAGATGAGATCTTCCAGTGTCACAAAGTTTCCTGAGATGTTCTTTTCTGACACCTCCTGGTTGTTTCTGGTCACTTTGGGAGGTTTCAGTCCATGTTCAAAGCAGCGTCTCATCTTTTGTCTTCTCCACATCTGATGCTGGTTGCTGGTCCTCCAGTCGCCTCCTCCTTCTCCGAGCGTCTACATGCATCAGAAAGTTATAAGTAAGACTTTTTAATGACTCTGTTTAATTAAACTTGAGGTCAATTTTGCAATAAAAATAAACACAAAATTTCTTTTGAATGAATCCCTACACATCATAACAGGTGGTAAAACAGTTCTGACAGTAACTTGACATGAAAAAAGAAAATGAAGGTGTGACTTACAGGCTTGCATTTTAACCATAATAATCTGAGCATCACCCCCAAGAATCCAACACTGATGATGATGATGGTGATGGAGAGGAGCACGGCAAACTGAGATGAGGTCCCGAAGAAATGAGCTGAAATGATAAAAACCAAACAGCATGATATTTATAGAAAACTCGACCTCAGCTGTTAAAAAACAGAAACAATATGTTGAATTTATTTTGAACTCTTTATAACCTGGAACATAGATGTGTGTCTCTCTGGTCTGGTTGATGTTCTTCTGTTGGACTCTACAGGTGAAGTTGTCGCTCTTCTCCACAGTCAATCTTCTGCTGACAGTATAGAGGTCATCAGGACCTCTGACTGTCTCTGTAGGTCCAGCAGAGAGGAGGTTTCCCTCAGCGTCCAGCCAGAACACCTCAGGCTCTGGATACCAGCCTTTAGCCTCACACTGTAAAACCACCTCTCTGCTCTTATTGGAGACAAACTCTATGACGGGCGTGGAGACGACACCTGATGATCAGAGAGGAGGAATTATAACACACGTCACTGATTTGTATCAAACTGCTCGTGGCAGCAAGTCTGACTTACC
This sequence comes from Argyrosomus regius, assembly GCA_946959425.1. Classification (NCBI taxonomy): domain Eukaryota; kingdom Metazoa; phylum Chordata; class Actinopteri; family Sciaenidae; genus Argyrosomus; species Argyrosomus regius. The sequence goes on from OX336883.1 coordinate 4,689,059, forward strand.
AACAGTGAGTTGGATGGACGCTTCCTTCATCATTGAATTCAAGATACACAAATATTTTCCTGTATCAGAAAGTTTCACTCTGAAGATTTTCATGGAGACGTTTCCGTTCTTCAGTTCATCCACAAACAGAGCGGTGCGATTCTTAAAAGATGGATTTAGACCCAAGTACACCGGTCGTCCATCTTCATGACAATGGATGTACTTTGGGTGTAAATCAGTTCTGGTCCACACCACGGTCTCTGACCTGACATCGATGGGAGGTTCAAGGTGACATGGTAGAATGACATCATCACCAGCCAGGGCCACGATTGGTTGATGTGGACAAATTAACTGTGACAGCTCTGCAAGGAAACAAGAAACAGAAACAAACATGAACAACAGTGAAAAGTAGAGAAGGTGAGAACAGCCGTGCTGTCTTGAGATAAAAAAGAAGTCTTTTGTCACTGAAGAGCAGCTTGATGCTATTTTTCAATGCTAATTAGCATGCTAACACACTATGATGGTGAACATACCCTTAAGGCATCCTGGGGACATTTCGTGCCACTCTGTTGTTTATTTTTTAAGCCATTTTGGCTGTGTTGAATGAAGATAGCTCAAATTTGCCAGAAGATATTCATTTTACATTTACTTTAGAATTGTCATCTCAGTACTTTAATTAAGCCTAAAATGGCTAAGCTACAAAAAAACATCCTTAATAGTTCCTAGCACCAAAACCTGCCCCATTGAAACCCATTAAAACCACTATTTTTGATCCCACGTTTATCCTCATAACTCATGCATTCCTTTATGTTAAGATTTCATTTTGGACCTCTGGCTTTCAATTTGTAATTTTTATATTTGTCCACCAGGTGGCGCCATTTTTACCCATTCAAAGCATGCAGCAAAGTTAAACACTGATTTCTGCAAGGGAAGTGTGTGTGCTATTGATGTTGGATAATGGTGTGTGTGTGTGTGTGTGTGTGTGTGTGTGTGTGTGTGTGTGTGTGTGTGTACTCACTGAAATGTATTTAATGGAAATTATTTTTGTTTTTCTGTTTTTTTGGATAAAAACAGCGGAGTTATGTAAACATACTGGCATTTAAAGGGTTAAAAACCAAAAAAATATTATTAATATTCACTGTGGCTGTACATTCATGTTAATGTCTGCTTCTTTCCAACACATGCACACATCGATGTGTTACTGGAGTGTTTTGTGTTGAAATTACCTCCAACAGACTGAAGAACCATGAAAATGAAAACACTGCAGGTCCTGAAGGACAGTCCATCACTGGGCTGGATCTTTGGCTGCAGCATGCTGGACTCCTGAAAAGTTCACTTTGTAGTTACTTTGTGCTCCATGTGACTTCAAAACACTTCATCTACACAGACTAGTAGAAAACACTGAGGCAGAGGGGGATGACACTGATATATCACTGGATAGCTCAGTGGTAATGCTGCTGACTTTGACACGGGAGACTGGGGTTCGGATCCAATCCAGTGTGGACCCTTAGGCAAGGTCCTTAGACACCGGTTACTGGAACAACACATCAACGTTCAACGTACACACACGAAAAAAACGGAAACTGCTATCACAACTAGACATTGATGAGGTACAACAACGAACGCGCTACGGCGAGGGGGAGCCAGGACGACAGGTCAGAGGGGGAGAACATCAACCCCCAACAAAGTAAATGAATAAAAGTAGAATACTAACCATAGATAGTAGCGGACTGTCCGCAGTCCGCTTCTGTCAGACTGTTAACTCCCGAAACTTCCTGTTTTTGAACTTGGAGAATGGAGAAGTTTTAATCACAAGGAGACAGACAGAAGTGTATTGTTCATTTATTAATTATTATTGTTCTGATGGTCTTGTGTTGCCTATTAACTACATGAGCTCAACAGCTGATCACCTCTGTCACAGGGGGCACTGGTTTAAAGTTAACAGCTTTTCCAACATGTTCCTTTGTTAGAAATTGATAATGTCAATTGTTTATAAGTTCTGGTTTACATGTAAAGCTTGTGATTGTGCAGTGTTTGTTTTTGTATAAGAATGCCTCAAATTTTTTATATTAGCATTAAATACTTACTTATTATTTCACAGAGCACTGGTATCCTGCAGTTTGTGTTAATTGTATCGGGATGGGATGGTATGGTACAGCCCCGCCTAGAATATTTTTCACCAGCCGCCATTGATACCCTTATATACCACACCACACCACTGAGTTTTTCACACACAGTTTTTCTCAGCAGACACCACACCACGCTCCAGACGCTTGTCAGGTTGGGGAGGAGGAGCTTATATACACAGCAAAACACTCACAGGAGTCACAACTTCCTTCCTGGAAGTCTGTCTGTAAGTACACACTGTGTTGACTTGATGAGGAGGAGCCATCATCATGGTAAGTCTCCTGGCATGCAGTGACTCTGCGGTGACACTATTACTACCAGTAATATAGCTGATGGGTGCAGGTTCTGCTCTATAAAGACGGCCCGTAAGCCTCCACCTCTGGACCCAGACGAGCCTTACAACACAGCCAAGGCCATCGCAGCCTGGGGGCTGGACTACGTGGTTCTCACCTCAGTCGACAGAGACGGTAACAGCTTCCTCACTCAGTGTATCTACCTCATTCTTCACAGGGGCAACTTTGCTTACACACAACTCTCAAAGCCAGAAGATGAACTTGCCGTAGCCTTTATTAATTCCCCCCTTTACTGCACATATTCATGTCAACAACTTGTCTGGATTGGCTGATTGATGGAGGTCCCTGCTTGTATTAGAGGTCTTGACAGTGAGTAAACATTTTCTGACGGTGAGGACGCACACACAGCGAGGAACAGACGATGTAAGCTTCAGTAAACGTTCATCAGAATTAAACACAACATGCCACCATGATCTGAGGCTGTTTCTGGTTTCTGTCTGCAAAAACATTCAATTCATATTATATATACACTGCTCAAAAAAAATTAAAGGAACACTTTTTAATCAGAGTATAGCATCAAGTCAATTCAACTTCTGGGATATTGATCTGGTCAGGTAAGTAGCTGGGGGGGTTGTTTATCATTTTCATCTGTTTTGGTGTTAATGAAATTAACAACAGGGACACTAGAGGGGCAACAATGAGACGACCCCCAAAACAGGAATGCTTTTACTGGTGGAGGCCACTGACATTTTTTACCTGCTCATCTTTTCTGACCAATTTCTCATTAGCTTTGTATTTGGCTAGGGTCAGTGTCACTACGGGTCGCATGGTGCGGTACCTGGACCCTACAGAGGTTGCACAGGTAGTCCAACTCCTCCAGGGTGGGACATCAATATGGGCCATTGCCAGAAGATTTGCTGTGTCTCCCAGCACAGTCTCAAGAGCGTGGAGGAGATTCCAGGGGATGGTCAGTTAATCTAGAAGACCTGGACAGGGCCGTAGAAGGTCCTTAACCCATCAGCAGGACCAGTATCTGCTCCTTTGTGCAAGGAGGAACAGGATGAGCACTGCCAGAGCCCTACAAAAGACCTACAGGAGTATGAATGTCTCTGACCAACGGCCTCATGTGGCGAGAGTATGCAGGCAGTTCCTGGAGGATGAAGGAATTGATAGCATTGACTGGCCCCTATGCTCGACTGACCTAAATCCAATAGAACACCTCTTGGTCATTATGTTTTGGTCCATCCGATGCCGCCAGGTTGCACCTCAGACTGTCCAGGAGCTCAGTGATGCCCTGGTCCAGATCTGGGAGGAGATCCCCCAGGACACCATCCGTCATCCCAGTAGGAGCGTGCCCTGACGTTGTCAGGCATGCATACAAGCACGTGGAGGCCATACAAACTACTGAATACCATTATGAGTTGCTACAAAGAAATTTTGGCAAAATGGACTAGCCTGCTGCGTCTTTTTTTGCTTTGATTTTGGGGATGTCTTTGAATTCCTCTGTAGGTTGATAATTTTCATTTCCATTAATGATGTGGCATCCTTTCATTCTTAACACATTACCCAGTCCATATCAGGAAAGAGATCCAGCATGATTTCTTTTCCCGTTGAGATCTGATGTGTTTTCAAAGTGTTCCTTTAATTTTTTTGAGCAGTGTATTATATTTTCCAAAATAGCTACGAGAGCTGCAGAGGTACTGACAGACGCCGAACACGTCGCCTCTGTGTCTGAGCAGCTTCTTTATGTGTGGGCTGTAATTCCTGAGCTTGTATAAGATGCTAAATGATCAAGGGTAGAAGCTAAACATCTAGTGTCTGTTTAAACATTAAGACAGACAGTCTGACTTTGCAGCTCTGCCACAAGAGGGACATCAGTCCTAGGCAGCAGCACAGTAATACACTCATTAACCAGCAGGTGGTACAGGAGACCAGTTTCCCTGTTACCTGTCCATGCTTCACCCTTTTGTGTATTTATTTCTGTTTCCAGACACGTGCGTGACCCCAGAGCGAACTTCGACCAATCTCTGAGCGTCCTGAAGCACGCTAAAAAGGTCAAACCCACCGTGCTCACCAAGACGTCCATCATGCTCGGACTGGGGGAGACCGACCAGCAGATACTCGACACTTTGGCTGGTGTGTACGCTCGCCACTCACACGCAGACATACTTCTAAAAATGTTCATGTAAAGTCTTTCCTGACCGCTCTGTTGTGGTGATGTTGCAGAGCTGCGAGAGGCCGGAGTGGACTGTCTAACACTGGGTCAGTACATGCAGCCCACCAAACGCCACCTGAAGGTAAGAACATTATTCCCTCCTGTATTAAAGCAACAGAAAGTGGATGTTTGGTGAATGACTGCTCACCGTGATCGTGTTTGTTTGGGTTCAGGTGGAGGAATACGTCACTCCAGAGAGGTTTGCCCACTGGGAGAAAGTTGGGAATGAAATGGGCTTCGTTTACACAGCCAGCGGGCCGCTGGTGAGATCGTCCTACAAAGCAGGTGAGAGACACACGTCATCCTGCACAGTCATGACATGAACAAGCTGAGGACGTCCCAGTTTATTCCAGTGACAACTCTTATTCTGTTATTCTGGTAAAATATTTCTAATTAAACCTCAAATCTAAGTTTTTATTCAGTTTTATTGCAAAGCTTATCTTTTGTAAGAAATATTTGCTACAAACCATTTTAAAGTGGCACAACATGTATGAAACAGGATTTCCACACTTACCCTCTAGTGTTATTTAAGCTTGCAGATGGTTTTTCTTCTGCTCACGTCTGAAGAAATCTTTCTTTAAAATATCTGCCTCAATCACAATACAATGCAGGTGAACATATTTTAGTTTATTCTGAAACTTCAGCAGCATTAACGTCTCTCTAGAACGTGTCATGGACACACTGATAATGTTCTCGTTCTCGTTCCTTCAGGAGAAAGTAGTGAAATGAAAAGTGAATTATACGGAGGAACAGATGACTTTCTTAGCAGTTAAAACTAAAATGTTTTGTGTGATACCGTTTGAGGTAAAAATATGTATTTTTGTAATTTAGGTGGACTGACTCAAACTTTAAATTCTTACACAAACATCAAGACTTTCTCACAATATGGTTTTAAGCACATCACGATGATGTGAAAGTGAAAGACTGAAATATTAAGTGTATTCTAGAGGGATTAGGTCTGGAGGACACGATTTTAATGTCCAGCTGCAAATGTTTGAACGTGTTTTCATCAGAGCAACAGAACGTGAAGATGGTTAAATAAAGCCTGAGCTGTCTGTCTTCGCGTGGACAGGTTCACCGCTTACATCTAGCCATAAATCCAGCCAGATAAACGTCTTTGTTTGGGTCAGAGAGAATATTATTTTTATGATTTATGTCTTTTCTCTTTGCAGGCGAGTTCTTCCTGAAAAATCTCCTGAAGAAAAGAAAAACAGAAGTCACGATAGCAGAATGAAAAGCACCAAACCAGCAGCTTCTTCCCGACCAATAAACCACGCACACATTGACTGTCACAGCTTTACTCCTGCAGCTTCGTCAGCCGAAGCACAGAAGACACGTTTCATTTACAAGTAGTACAAAAAGTTAAAAAAAAAAAGGCAGTTGGTATTAAATAAGGGTAGAGAAGTGACATTAATATGACTCATTCCTTTGCACTTGTCTTCTCACTGTTTACCTGTGACAACCCGGAGGGGCTGCAGTTTAGGGGAAGGCGATCAAAGCGAACAAGCCGCAGTTAGAAGCCTGAAGATATGGAGATGCTGTCCGTGTACTCCTGCTAGAAATACAACCTGCTGTTTGCAGAAGTTGTAATTCACGTGGAATTGTTGATAGAACTGTTATGTGCAAAATCTGTAACGCAACACGTAGCAGCGAACTCGAAAGGTGTAAAGTTACTATGGTTACCGTTCAGGTGTAATGTTACTATGGTGAATCTGCTGAATCTTTATAATGATTCTTAATAAAATCATGAAAGTAGCCCAAGTGCACGTGACAAATCTAAAGGCAAATAAAAAGTGAAGCCTCAGAGCCCATCTCTCATGAAAATGTACAATTGTTTAATATTTCCACATATATATACACACATCAGGTCAGGTATGGTAAATACGCCACACCATGAGAAGAAAAGAAAAGTACAATATAAAAATAAATAGCATAGAAAAAAGTTAAACATAAAGAATACAGCAGAAGGCAGTACTGAGGGTGAATTTTTATAGAACGGACCTGTTCAAATTATATTAAGACTTAAAGTTATGCAGGATTAACAGCGTGGATAGGTCAGGTCTGCCAATGATTCACATGTTTGCTGATTTTTACATTAGCGAGGAGGCAGAAGTGGCAAGATGGTGGCGGCCAGCGCTACAACACCGAGTACCACAAGGACTCTTTGGAGACATACGCTGACCATTCTTTACACTGACATTGGTCCAAGAGAGCCCCAGCTCTCAATGTTCACTACAGCTCAACATATCAGATGAGATCTTCCAGTGTCACAAAGATTTCCTGAGTTGTTCTTTTCTGACACCTCCTGGTTGTTTCTGGTCACTTTGGGAGGTTTCAGTCCATGTTCAAAGCAGCGTCTCATCTTTTGTCTTCTCCACATCTGATGCTGGTTGCTGGTCCTCCAGTCGCCTCCTCCTTCTCCGAGCGTCTACATGCATCAGAAAGTTATAAGAAAGACTTTTTAATGACTCTGTTTAATTAAACTTGAGGTCGATTTTGCAATAAAAATAAACACAAAATTTCTTTTGAATGAATCCCTACACATCATAACAGGTGGTAAAACAGTTCTGACAGTAACTTGACATAAAAAAAAGAAAATGAAGGTGTGACTTACAGGCTTGCATTTTAACCATAATAATCTGAGCATCACCCCCAAGAATCCAACACTGATGATGATGATGATGGAGAGGAGCACGGCAAGCTGAGATGAGGTCCCGAAGAAATGAGCTGAAATGATAAAAACCAAACAGCATGATATTTATAGAAAACTCGACCTCAGCTGTTAAAAAACAGAAACAATATGTTGAATTTATTTTGAACTCTTTATAACCTGGAACATAGATGTGTGTCTCTCTGGTCTGGTTGATGTTCTTCTGTTGGACTCTACAGGTGAAGTTGTCGCTCTTCTCCAAAGTCAATCTTCTGCTGACAGTATAGAGGTCATCAGGGCCTCTGACTGTCTCTGTAGGTCCAGCAGAGAGGAGGTTTCCCTCAGCGTCCAGCCAGAACACCTCAGGCTCTGGATACCAGCCTTTAGCCTCACACTGTAAAACCACCTCTCTGCTCTTATTGGAGACAAACTCTATGACGGGCGTGGAGACGACACCTGATGATCAGAGAGGAGGAATTATAACACACGTCACTGATTTGTATCAAACTGCTCGTGGCAGCAAGTCTGACTTACCAACAGTGAGTTGGATGGACGCTTCCTTCATCATTGAATTCAAGATACACAAATATTTTCCTGTATCAGAAATTTTCACTTTGTGGATTTTCATGGAGACGTTTCCGTTCTTCAGTTCATCCACAAACAGAGCGGTGCGATTCTTAAAAGATGGATTTTGACTCCTGTATACCGGTCGTCCATCTTCATGATAATGGATGTACTTTGGGTCTAAATCAGTTCTGGTCCACACCACGGTCTCTGACCTGACATCGATGGGAGGTTCAAGGTGACATGGTAGAATGACATCATCACCAGCCAGGGCCACGATTGGTTGATGTGAAGAAATTAACTGTGACAGCTCTGCAAGGAAACAAGAAACAGAAACAAACATGAACAACAGTGAAAAGTAGAGAAGGTGAGAACAGCCGTGCTTTCTCTGTAGCCTCACAGAGCCTCACTGTGGCTGTACATTCATGTTAACGTCTGCTTCTTTCCAACACATGCACACATCGATGTGTTACTGGAGTGTTTTGTGTTGAAATTACCTCCAACAGACTGAAGAACCATGAAAATGAAAACACTGCAGGTCCTGAAGGACAGTCCATCACTGGGCTGGATCTTTGGCTGCAGCATGCTGGACTCCTGAAAAGTTCACTTTGTAGTTACTTTGTGCTCCACGTGACTTCAAAACACTTCATCTACACAGACTAGTAGAAAACACTGAGGCAGAGGGGGATGACACTGATATATCACTGGATAGCTCAGTGGTAATGCTGCTGACTTTGACACGGGAGACTGGGGTTCGGATCCAATCCAGTGTGGACCCTTAAGCAAGGTCCTTAGAGCTACCAGCCAATCCCAACAATTGAACAACTGAAATTACCTGAAATCCAAAAGCTGCCTCGTCGTTGGTTAGTTAAACAGACAGTATCGTCCCAGATGTATCGTCTCCTGTGCCTAACACAGTGTGTCCACGCGAGTGTACTGTTTAAACTACTGAGTAGTGCTCCTACTGTGTGTCTGACAGGAGACGCACAGGACACACTGACACAGTGTCACAGGACACGCCCCCTGAAACACACGCGAGTGTACTGTTTAAAGTGTTAGCTGTGAAACAGAATTGGGACGTTGTTCAAGAAATTGAACTGAAATGACCTGAAATCCAAAAGCTGCCTTGTCGTTGCTAACTAAAGTTTCCCATGCTGGTGTCCTCACCTTGACGTTTTGCTGCTCTATAAGGAGGAAAACTCACATCACAGTACTATGTTATAATTCACGAGAGCTCCATTTGGCATCTTGTTTATCAAAGCATCATGTTTTAGACGCACTGAAGAGTGGTCTGCAGATCAGTCACATCCAAGTTTGTCTATTCAAAGGATCGAAGCTGATACTTAGAAGATAGTTTGTCAGCGATCAGACTAGTAGAAAACACTGAGGCAGAGGGGGATGACATTGATATATCACTGGATAGCTCAGTGACTTTGACACGGGAGACTGGGGTTCGGATCCAATCCAGTGTGGACCCTTAGGCAAGGTCCTTAGAGCTACCAGCCTACCTCAGGATGAGTGACGGACGCGTCAGTTGCTGAGAGACCAGAGCAACTTGATGTTGCTTGATGACTGGAACAAGACATCGCTCCAACATACACAAAATAACTAGACATTGATGAGGTACAACAACGAACGCGCTACGGCGAGGGGGAGCCAGTACGAAGGGTCAGAGGGGGAATAACATCAACCCCCCCCCCATCAAGAAAGTCAAATCCCTACCTACCTGTACCTCTCAGATATATGTTACCAGGTGTAGTCTGGTCTGTCTGGTCTGTCTGTTCCAGTTGTCTCATCTGAGTCTCATATATATACTCTCATACTCATCCAGTTGTTCCAGTTCAAGCTGAGTCATCTGAGTCAACCAGTTCACCACCAGAGCACCAGGTGCAGCTAGACCTGCACATGTCGCCTGTAAATAGAGATAAAGAGCTAGCAAGATGCTAACTTGCTAATACTAGCACTCCCTCACTTCACTTCACTCACTGCCATTAATTCAGCATTTCTCAGGATAGAAAGCATTTCTGTTTAAAGTGGGTTAGCAGTAAGATTGAACAGAGTAGAAAATAGCGTTATTAAATGAACAGATGTAGTTTTAAGAGTCGAAGTCAATGCGAATATCTGTTCTTTATAACAAATTGAAGTGTTTGGTTTTTGTTAAAAGGATGTACTAAAGTACAGAATAACAAAAGCGTGTTAAATGTATGAGTGTATTAAGTATATGTGTTTTCTGATAATCCTGAAATAATGGGAATGTGTTGAACGGTTCCAAGTAGCCTCACAGAGTTATTGTTTTATTAATGCAAATTAACATGTGAAGGAACTGTTTGAGTTTGATTCTCTTAACTGGCCATGTTATGCAAAATGGTATTTAAGTTTGAGCCATTAAGACAACAGATATGTTTGATACCTGGGTTAGGGTTATATATAAATGAAGGAAGAATAAATCCTCCTGCCGTGAAGTAAACACCAGACGAACGTGTGTGTCTCTTCTATTCTGTATCACAGATTGCGGTGTAGCAGGTTTGTCACCGGCCCAGGTACCCCTAGGCCTGAGGCCGGCAACATTAACACATGTTAATAAAATGTGCATTATGGTCATTTTAATTGGGTAACTGATGCATGTGTGATGTAAGTGTGATCTAACTTACATATTGTATCTTAATTGTAAATTCAGGGGCACTTCTGAAATATTCTGGAGCTAGAGCACCCACTGGCCAAAATGAGGAGTCAGATACTTCCACAGCAGCCACAGACATGGACGTGGAGTCTGATGAGGAGCCATCTACCTCTGCAGCCACACAGGCCTCTTCAGGGATGGTCCTGGAGCCAAGGGATGGTTCGCCCAGGACGTAAATCTAGCCAGGACCGCCTCTGCTCACTGGTATTATTAAAAGGCCACTCCCAGGCAGAACTTAGATAGAGGATAGAGGCAAAAGTTGCCACACACCAGTACCACTGTCACACTCTATCTTCCCACTCTGCCGACATCGCCTGAACGCATCACCAGCCAATGACAGTCTGTGTTAGCTGACTAAAGTAGCTGAGACTAAACCTTATCAAGGTGTTCACACTTTGTCAGAGGTGACATGCTGCACAGATCCTCATGCAGCTCATCAGACATGTGCTGTGTGCTTTTACTTAATTAAAGTGTGACACATTGGTGTGATGTTAATGCAGGTGGCCCTTTAACGCTTTAAAACACAGCAGGACACCTCGCCTTTACATGAAATTCATGCTCTTGCATGGTGTAACTGTTCATCAGAGCGATGGGCTGTGGGGAGATACTTTTCTTGTGACTGGTTGTTTTGGTGTGCAGAGCTCTGTAGCGCCTCCCAGAGGGGAGAAGTTGGAACAGGTGATGAGTCTGCAGTGACCATTCATGACTCTGGACATGAATAAGTCCTGAATGGAGGGCAGGTCGGCTCCATGGATTCACTCTGCAGTCCTGACTGTCTGCTGTAGTTCTCGTTGATGGATGAACAGAGAACAGACCGTGTATATGTTAGACATGTAAGAAGATTTTACATGGAGGTGAGATCACTCTTGCACATTACTGAATGGTCTGCTGCTGTTTTTATGACAGGCTGCGTCTTCCTCCGTGGCTGAAGACGGAGATCCCCATCAGAAAAAACTACAACAAGCTGAAGAACACACTGAGAGACCTCAACCTGCACACGGTAAGTTTTACAGACAGGTGACAAGTTACAGACGTGAGCGGAGAAACAGGAGGGAGTGGGACTATATGTAAAACTCTGACACTGTGCCGTATCATTTCTTAAAGACTCTGTCTGTTTTCTCCTCAGGTGTGTGAGGAGGCCAGGTGTCCGAACATCGGGGAATGTTGGGGAGGAGGAGAGTACGCCACAGCCACCGCCACCATCATGGTAAGTCTCCTGGCATGCTGTGACTCTGCGGTGACACTATTACTACCAGTAATATATCACAAGAGAACATCTTAATCCACACATGTCTCTCTCTCTTTGTATATAGCTGATGGGGGACACGTGTACCCGTGGGTGCAGGTTCTGCTCTATAAAGACGGCCCGTAAGCCTCCACCTCTGGACCCAGACGAGCCTTACAACACAGCCAAGGCCATCGCAGCCTGGGGGCTGGACTACGTGGTTCTCACCTCAGTCGACAGAGACGGTAACAGCTTCCTAACTCAGTGTATCTACCTCATTCTTCACAGGGGCAACTTTGCTTACACACAACTCTCAAAGCCAGAAGATGAACTTGCCATAGCCTTTATTAATTCCCCCCCTTACTGCACATATTTTCCAAAATAGCTTTGACACAATGTCCTCTGAAAAGGTTTGCAAGAAATATAAATGTCCACAAATTCATAATAAACCTCAGTGATGTTCACGTGTGTCTTTGTTTTGCAGATATCGCAGATGGAGGAGCAGCACACTTTGCTAAGACGGTCTCCAACCTGAAGGAAAGGTATAACCTCCTGTACATTTTGGATTTATCTGGTGTTTTCTGTCTTCCATATCTGTTCCAAATGAATAAACCAGCTCTCTTGTCGTCCTCATGAAGGGACCCTCAGATGCTGGTTGAATGTCTGACGCCTGATTTTCGTGGTGACCTGGCAGCGGTCGCCTCTGTGTTTGAGCAGCTTCTTTATGTGTCGGCTGTAATTCCTGAGCTTGTATAAGATGCTAAATGATCAAGGGTAGAAGCTAAACATCTAGTGTCTGTTTAAACATTAAGACAGACAGTCTGACTTTGCAGCTCTGCCACAAGAGAGACATCAGTCAGCAGCAGCACAGTAATACACTCATTAACCAGCAGGTGGTACAGGAGACCAGTTTCCCTGTTACCTGTCCATGCTTCACCCTTTTGTGTATTTATTTCTGTTTCCAGACACGTGCGTGACCCCAGAGCGAACTTCGACCAATCTCTGAGCGTCCTGAAGCACGCTAAAAAGGTCAAACCCACCGTGCTCACCAAGACGTCCATCATGCTCGGACTGGGGGAGACCGACCAGCAGATACTCGACACTTTGGCTGGTGTGTACGCTCGCCACTCACACGCAGACATACTTCTAAAAATGTTCATGTAAAGTCTTTCCTGACCGCTCTGTTGTGGTGATGTTGCAGAGCTGCGAGAGGCCGGAGTGGACTGTCTAACACTGGGTCAGTACATGCAGCCCACCAAACGCCACCTGAAGGTAAGAACATTATTCCCTCCTGTATTAAAGCAACAGAAAGTGGATGTTTGGTGAATGAATGCTCACCGTGATCGTGTTTGTTTGGGTTCAGGTGGAGGAATACGTCACTCCAGAGAGGTTTGCCCACTGGGAGAAAGTTGGGAATGAAATGGGCTTCGTTTACACAGCCAGCGGGTCGCTGGTGAGATCGTCCTACAAAGCAGGTGAGAGACACACGTCATCCTGCACAGTCATGACATGAACAAGCTGAGGACGTCCCAGTTTATTCCAGTGACAACTCTTATTCTGTTATTCTGGTAAAATATTTCTAATTAAACCTCAAATCTAAGTTTTTATTCAGTTTTATTGCAAAGCTTATCTTTTGTAAGAAATATTTGCCACAAACCATTTTAAAGTGGCACAACATGTATGAAACAGGATTTCCACACTTACCCTCTAGTGTTATTTAATCTTGCAGATGGTTTTTCTTCTGCTCATGTCTGAAGAAATCTTTCTTTAAAACATCTGCCTCAATCACAATACAATGCAGGTGAACATATTTTAGTTTATTCTGAAACTTCAGCAGCATTAACGTCTCTCTAGAACGTGTCATGGACACACTGATAATGTTCTCGTTCTCGTTCCTTCAGGAGAAAGTAGTGAAATGAAAAGTGGATTATACGGAGGAACAGATGACTTTCTTAGTTAAAACTAAAATGATTTGTGTGATACCGTTTGAGGTAAAAATATGTATTTTTGTAATTTAGGTGGACTGACTCAAACTTTAAATTCTTACACAAACATCAAGACTTTCTCACAATATGGTTTTAAGCACATCACGATGATGTGAAACTGAAAGACTGAAATATTAAGTGTATTCTAGAGGGATTAGGTCTGGAGGACACGATTTTAATAATGTCCAGCTGCAAATGTTTGAACGTGTTTTCATCAGAGCAACAGAACGTGAAGATGATTAAATAAAGCCTGAGCTGTCTGTCTTCGCGTGGACAGGTTCACCGCTTACATCTAGCCATAAATCCAGCCAGATAAACGTCTTTGTTTGGGTCAGAGAGAATATTATTTTTATGATTTATGTCTTTTCTCTTTGCAGGCGAGTTCTTCCTGAAAAATCTCCTGAAGAAAAGAAAAACAGAAGTCACGATAGCAGAATGAAAAGCACCAAACCAGCAGCTTCTTCCCGACCTATAAACCACGCACACATTGACTGTCACAGCTTTACTCCTGCAGCTTCGTCTGCCGAAGCACAGAAGACACGTTTCATTTACAAGTACTACAAAAAGTTAAAAAAAAAAGCAGTATTGTATTAAATAAGGGTAGAGAAGTGACATTAATATGACTCATTCCTTTGCACTTGTCTTCTCACTGTTTACCTGTGACAACCCGGAGGGGCTGCAGTTTAGGGGAAGGGGATCAAAGCGAACAAGCCACAGTTAGAAGCCTGAAGATATGGAGATGCTGTCCGTGTACTCCTGCTAGAAATACAACCTGCTGTTTGCAGAAGTTGTAATTGTCTGTAATCTCTGCACCTCAGGGGCAGGAGGGCCCTAAATCATGAAATCCTTCCTCTCAGGGGGGCACCAGAGTTCAAGCGAAGAGCTACTGACCTTTAACATTTAACCACGTGTTCGCTTTATGAGCTCTTTGAGGTCTGCTGCTTCAGGACGGAGGATTTAATGGTCTGATGGATTCTGCAGCGGCTACAAGAAATGATGTACAATACACAAACAAATGTACAGTATGATGATGATTTGTTACACTTTATATTACATTAGAAAAAGAGCGATTTCAGCCCATATTGGACTTTAACAGTACTTTTGATGTCTCTATTATTAGAGAGCATGGTTATGAGTGGAGTGGAGCATTCTGGGTTTTTTTTCACCTGTAACATGTGTAACAAATTGCAAATGACTCGGCTTTAAAGTTACTATGGTTACCGGGACGCCCTGAATCTTTATAATGATTCTTAAAATCATGAAAGTAGCCCAAGTGCACGTGACAAATCTAAAGGCAAATAAAAAGTGAAGCCTCAGAGCCCATCTCTCATGAAAATGTACAATTGTTTAATATTTCCACATATATATACACACATCAGGTCAGGTATGGTAAATACGCCACACCATGAGAAGAAAAGAAAAGTACAATATAAAAATAAATAGCATAGAAAAAAGTTAAACATAAAGAATACAGCAGAAGGCAGTACTGAGGGTGAATGTTTATAGAACGGACCTGTTCAAATTATATTAAGACTTAAAGTTATGCAGGATTAACAGCGTGGATAGGTCAGGTCTGCCAATGATAGATAGATAGACATCACCCCCCCCCCAATCCCAAAAAAAGAGAGTAAAAGCGTACCTGAAATCCAAAGCGTTATAGATGACGGTGAAGGTGCCTATACTGTCTACTGTACTGCACTGAGTCGTGACGAAATCAGTTTCACTACTTCGCGAACGGTTTCACTTTTACACGGTTTACACTTTTACAGTTTGTAAGCACCATCACTGGGCTGGATCTTTGGCTGCAGCATGCTGGACTCCTGAAAAGTTCACTTTGTAGTTACTTTGTGCTCCATGTGACTTCAAAACACTTCATCTACACAGACTAGTAGAAAACAGTTTGTAAGTAGTAAGTAAGTAGTTTGATAGATTGAAAAGACAAAGTGTGAATAGAACAGCTGTTCAGATCTTCCTCCTGTAAAACACTGCTGGTCAAATATTTAAACTTCATGAATCTTTATAATGATTCTTAATAAAATCATGAAAGAGTGAAAACTGTTTGTAACTGTGACATCCAGCGTCCTGCAGATCATCATGAAGTTACCGTTGCTGATTAATCATATATCTTTGCCATAACTTATTTCTATATGAGTGGACAGGAGGGTGAGCGACCATACCAGCGCAACAAACACTTCATTTGACTTCTGTGACAGGTGGACAATATTCATTTACTATTTGAATTCTGACGTTGATAATGAAGTCATATTTTTCACCAGGTTGTCCACGATTATATTTCCTGCATTAAACTACATGCTAAGAGCGCACGGGGAGTATCTAGTAAGTATCTCAGGTGCGCGTTTTGTAGTCCAACTTCTGAACTTTGTAGTTTTATCACAGATCACGTCAATAACATTCGCCGTCGCTTCATGACGTAGTCTAAGCGGTCGTCTTCTCCTAACTCCTTATGACCTCTCCTTCACATCTTCCCTTGACCTGTGACGTTTTCTATCGAGGTCAAGGAAAAGTGGTTAGGAAAGGACTTAGGAGCTATTTTTTTTTGACTATTCGACCGTACCCCTGGTATCTCTTTCAGGTTGTAAACAGCTTGGACGTTTGTTCTGCCTGGTTCACGTCAGCTAGAAGGATTGTAATATCAGAGGTTTCATTTACATTAACGTTTGAATCTGTGTGTGTGTGTGTGTGTGTGTGTTTGGTAATTAGGCGCAGCCAGGATGTCTAAAAAAAGAAAAGTGGACATAAGAGACTTCTTTAGAAGTCAAAGTGTAAGTTACTCAAAGAAAGGCGTTACACCATCCTGCAACACCTTCACTGGCTCCCAATAAAGCAGCATATCCACTTCAAGATCCTCCTTCCACTGAATTATGGACATTTTATTCAATTTCTCCCACCTGTGATATTCCTGCCAGTTTGATCTGCCCACCACTGGGTGGTGCTATGTAACTGAGGTCTGTTTACCATATGTTTCAACAGTAAGTGTAAAATTGGTGGTACTGAGTTGGAGTGAAGTTGACTAACAAGGTGAAACACAGAATTGGGTGCTAATGTTTTGCTACATGCTTTACAACCAGTCAAACCAAAGAAGGGAACAGTAAACTTAAAAGTAGCAACAGAAAACTAGAAGAACTACTAGAAAACACAGTGAACTGAAAGAGTTAGAGTTTTATTAAAAATACTTCTGTCCCCCACCTCTGAAATCAAAATTTGTTCCTTGGATATGTGTTAATATAAACCATATTGATATTATATATCATATTTATACAATATTATCTTTTTGCACATTCAATTTACATATTTATATTCGTAGTATACCACACCTTGCACAGGCTAAATATGTATGACACATTTCTATGCGTATCTCTATAAAGATATATTGTTGTTGTTATTATATACTGTATTATTACCGTACTATGGTTACCAGGACGCCCTGAATCTTTATAATGATTCCTAATAAAATCATTAGTAGCCCAACTGCACGTGACAAATCTAAAGGCAAATAAAAAGTGAAGCCTCAGAGCCCATCTCTCATGAAAATGTACAATTGTTTAATATTTCCACATATATATACACACATCAGGTCAGGTATGGTAAATACGCCACACCATGAGAAGAAAAGAAAAGTACAATATAAAAATGAATAGCATAGAAAAAAGTTAAACATAAAGAATACAGCAGAAGGCAGTACTGAGGGTGAATTTTTATAGAACGGACCTGTTCAAATTATATTAAGACTTAAAGTTATGCAGGATTAACAGCGTGGATAGGTCAGGTCTGCCAATGATTCACATGTTTGCTGATTTTTACATTAGCGAGGAGGCAGAAGTGGCAAGATGGTGGCGGCCAGCGCTACAACACCGAGTACCACAAGGACTCTTTGGAGACATACGCTGACCATTCTTTATACTGACACTGGTCCAAGAGAGCCCCAGCTCTCAATGTTCACTACAGCTCAACATATCAGATGAGATCTTCCAGTGTCACAAAGATTTCCTGAGATGTTCTTTTCTGACACCTCCTGGTTGTTTCTGGTCACTTTGGGAGGTTTCAGTCCATGTTCAAAGCAGCGCCTCATCTTTTGTCTTCTAGACATCTTATACTGGTTGCTCCGTCCTTCCAGGAGTGTCTACATGCATCAGAAAGTTATAAGTAAGACTTTTTAATGACTCTGTTTAATTAAACTTGAGGTCAATTTTGCAGTAAAAATAAACACAAAATTTCTTTTGAATGAATCCCTACACATCATAACAGGTGGTAAAACAGTTCTGACAGTAACTTGACATAAAAAAAGAAAATGAAGGTGTGACTTACAGGCTTGTCTTTTTAACCATAATAATCTGAGCATCACCCCCAAGAATCCAACACTGATGATGATGATGATGGTGATGGAGAGGAGCACGGCAAGCTGAGATGAGGTCCCGAAGAAATGAGCTGAAATGATAAAAACCAAACAGCATGATATTTATAGAAAACTCGACCTCAGCTGTTAAAAAACAGAAACAATATGTTGAATTTGTTTTGAACTCTTTATAACCTGGAACATAGATGTGTGTCTCTCTGGTCTGGTTGATGTTCTTCTGTTGGACTCTACAGGTGAAGTTGTCGCTCTTCTCCACAGTCCATCTTCTGCTGACAGTATAGAGGTCATCAGGACCTCTGACTGTCTCTGTAGGTCCAGCAGAGAGGAGGTTTCCCTCAGCGTCCAGCCAGAACACCTCAGGCTCTGGATACCAGCCTTTAGCCTCACCCTGTAAAACCACCTCTCTGCTCTTATTGGAGACAAACTCTATGACGGGCGTGGAGACGACACCTGATGATCAGAGAGGAGGAATTATAACACACGTCACTGATTTGTATCAAACTGCTCGTGGCAGCAAGTCTGACTTACCAACAGTGAGTTGGATGGACGCGTCCTTCATCATTGAATTCAAGATACAAAAATATTTTCCTGTATCAGAAATTTTCACTCTGAAGATTTTCATGAAGACGTTTCCGTTCTTCAGTTCATCCACAAACAGAGCGGTGCGATTCTTAAAAGATGGATTTTGACCCCAGTACACCGGTCGTCCATCTTTGTGAAAATGGATGTACTTTGGGTGTAAATCAGTTCTGGTCCACACCACGGTCTCTGACCTGACATCGATGGGAGGTTCAAGGTGACATGGTAGAATGACATCATCACCAGCCAGGGCCACGATTGGTTGATGTGGACAAATTAACTGTGACAGCTCTGCAAGGAAACAAGAAACAGAAACAAACATGAACAACAGTGAAAAGTAGAGAAGGTGAGAACAGCCGTGCTTTCTCGAGATAAAAACGAAGTCTTTTGTCACTGAAGAGCAGTTTGATGCTATTTTTCAATGCTAATTAGCATGCTAACACACTATGATCGTGCCACTCTGTTGTTTATTTTTTAAGCCATTTTGGCTGTGTCAAATGAAGATAGCTCAAATTTGCCAGACGATATTCATTTTACATTTACTTTAGAATTGTCATCTCAGTACTTTAATTAAGCCTAAAATGGCTAAGCTACAAAAAAACATCCTTAATAGTTCTTAGCGCCAAAACCTGCCCCATTGAAACCCGTTTAAACCACTATTTTTGATCCCACGTTTATCCTCATAACTCATGCATTCCTTTATGTTAAGATTTCATTTTGGACCTCTGGCTTTCAATTTGTAATTTTTATATTTGTCCACCAGGTGGCGCCATTTTTACCCATTCAAAGCATGCAGCAAAGTTAAACACTGTTTTCTGCAAGGGAAGTGTGTGTGCTATTGATGTTAGATAATGGTGTGTGTTTGTGTGTAAAAAAAAAAAAAGGGAAAAAAGTGTGTGTGTGTGTGTGTGTGTGTGTGTGTGTGTGTGTGTGTATACTCACTGAAATGTATTTAATGGAAATTATTATTAATTATTTTTGTTTTTCTGTTTTTTTGTATAATAAACAGCGTAGTTATGTAAACATACTGGCATTTAAAGGGTTAAAAACCCAAAAAATATGATTAATATTTGATATGTATATTTCAGGCTGAAGTAGTTCTAAAAGACTGATGTGTTTAAAGTAGAAAAATATATTAATATATACTATTTTTATAGCAATTTTTGGAAGAAGCCATTATTTGTCAATAAAGCAGTTTTTTTTTAAAAATCTGACACTGCAAAAAAAAAAAATGCATCAAAATCAATGTTGCTGCCAATCATTGACCCATCTCAGGGCCTAATAATAATAGTTAGCCATTAGTCATTGCACACATCGATGTGTTACTGGAGTGTTTTGTGTTGAAATTACCTCCAACAGACTGAAGAACCATGAAAATGAAAACACTGCAGGTCCTGAAGGACAGTCCATCACTGGGCTGGATCTTTGGCTGCAGCATGCTGGACTCCTGAAAAGTTCACTTTGTAGTTACTTTGTGCTCCATGTGACTTCAAAACACTTCATCTACACAGACTAGTAGAAAACACTGAGGCAGAGGGGGATGACATCGATATATCACTGGATAGCTCAGTGGTAAAGCTGCTGACTTTGACACGGGAGATCCAATTCGGATTCGGATCCAATCCAGTGTGGACCCTTAAGCAAGGTCCTTAGAGCTACCAGCCTACCTCAGGATGAGTGACGGACGCGTCAGTTGCTGAGAGACCAGAGCAACTTGATGAGAAATGGGCTACTGGAACAAGACATCGCTCCAACATACACAAAATAACTAGACATTGATGAGGTACAACAACGAACGCGCTACGGCGAGGGGGAGCCAGGACGACAGGTCAGAGGGGGAGAACATCAACCCCCACAATCCCCACAAAGTAAATGAATAAAGAGTAGATATAAGTAGATAATACCTCCCGGTCCGCAGCTCCCTCCCTCAACCAAAGCAAAGCAAAGTGAGGTAGTGGGTTGAAAAAGCAGGTGAGGTGAGGGGATAGGGACTCCCTCAACCAATCCAATCCAAGGGGGAGGTTTTTTCGAACATCTATTTTTCAATTGGTCTTTTACGCTACGTCACAGGTGGCATAGAACAACAAGGAAGACCACACATCTCCGTTCTCAGCGGAGTCTCAGGAAAACAGTCCATCCCCAGAGGGTTAAAAACTCTGCATCTATTGAATCTATTTATCGTTTCCTCAACAGTTTCGACAGTTTGTTGTCTCGCCCGCGCGCACTTGATCACGAGCAAAGTCACGTCGGAATATACCATTGTGCTACTACTACTGTAAATAGTTCGTAAATGAGGTAAATTTTAATTAGAATGCCAACCTTAATCATTAAGTGCGGATATTTTATAATAGGCAAATGCAATTTAAAAAAAATAGGCCATGTCAAAAGGGATTGTTTGGGATCGTTAAGTGGGCCACTCCAATTGTTCAGGCGGGCCGGATGTGGCCCGGGGGCCGTAGTTTGGGGACCCCTGTTTTAGACAGTGAGTGTGAGCTGAAAGTCAATAAAAGCGACAACATGTATGAAACAGGATTTCCACACTTACCCTCTAGTGTTATTTAAACTTGCAGATGGTTTTTCTTCTGCTCACGTCTGAAGAAATCTTTCTTTAAAACATCTGCCTCAATCACAATACAATGCAGGTGAACATATTTTAGTTTATTCTGAAACTTCAGCAGCATTAACGTCTCTCTAGAACGTTTCATGGACACACTGATAATGTTCTCGTTCTCGTTCCTTCAGGAGAAAGTAGTGAAATTAAAAGTGGATTATACGGAGGAACAGATGACTTTCTTAGCAGTTAAAACTAAAATGATTTGTGTGATACCGTTTGAGGTAAAAATATGTATTTTTGTAATTTAGGTGGACTGACTCAAACTTTAAATTCTTACACAAACATCAAGACTTTCTCACAATATGGTTTTAAGCACATCACGATGATGTGAAAGTGAAAGACTGAAATATTAAGTGTATTCTAGAGGGATTAGGTCTGGAGGACACGATTTTAATGTCCAGCTGCAAATGTTTGAACGTGTTTTCATCAGAGCAACAGAACGTGAAGATGATTAATTAAAGCCTGAGCTGTCTGTCTTCGCGTGGACAGGTTCACCGCTTACATCTAGCCATAAATCCAGCCAGATAAACGTCTTTGTTTGGGTCAGAGAGAATATTATTTTTATGATTTATGTCTTTTCTCTTTGCAGGCGAGTTCTTCCTGAAAAATCTCCTGAAGAAAAGAAAAACAGAAGTCACGATAGCAGAATGAAAAGCACCAAACCAGCAGCTTCTTCCCGACCTATAAACCACGCACACATTGACTGTCACAGCTTTACTCCTGCAGCTTCGTCTGCCGAAGCACAGAAGACACGTTTCATTTACAAGTAGTACAAAAAGTAAAAAAAAAAAGGCAGTTTGTATTAAATAAGGGTAGAGAAGTGACATTAATATGACTCATTCCTTTGCACTTGTCTTCTCACTGTTTACCTGTGACAACCCGGAGGGGCTGCAGTTTAGGGGAAGGGGATCAAAGCGAACAAGCCGCAGTTAGAAGCCTGAAGATATGGAGATGCTGTCCGTGTACTCCTGCTAGAAATACAACCTGCTGTTTGCAGAAGTTGTAATTCACGTGGAATTGTTGATAGAACTGTTATGTGCAAAATCTGTAACGCAACATGTAGCAGCGAACTCGAAAGGTGTAAAGTTACTATGGTTACCGTTCAGGTGTAATGTTACTATGGTGAATCTGCTGAATCTTTATAATGATTCTTAATAAAATCATGAAAGTAGCCCAAGTGCACGTGACAAATCTAAAGGCAAATAAAAAGTGAAGCCTCAGAGCCCATCTCTCATGAAAATGTACAATTGTTTAATATTTCCACATATATATACACACATCAGGTCAGGTATGGTAAATACGCCACACCATGAGAAGAAAAGAAAAGTACAATATAAAAATAAATAGCATAGAAAAAAGTTAAACATAAAGAATACAGCAGAAGGCAGTACTGAGGGTGAATTTTTATAGAACGGACCTGTTCAAATTATATTAAGACTTAAAGTTATGCAGGATTAACAGCGTGGATAGGTCAGGTCTGCCAATGATTCACATGTTTGCTGATTTTTACATTAGCGAGGAGGCAGAAGTGGCAAGATGGTGGCGGCCAGCGCTACAACACCGAGTACCACAAGGACTCTTTGGAGACATACGCTGACCATTCTTTACACTGACATTGGTCCAAGAGAGCCCCAGCTCTCAATGTTCACTACAGCTCAACATATCAGATGAGATCTTCCAGTGTCACAAAGATTTCCTGAGTTGTTCTTTTCTGACACCTCCTGGTTGTTTCTGGTCACTTTGGGAGGTTTCAGTCCATGTTCAAAGCAGCGTCTCATCTTTTGTCTTCTAGTCATCTTATACTGGTTGCTCCGTCCTTCCAGGAGTGTCTACATGCATCAGAAAGTTATAAGTAAGACTTTTTAATGACTCTGTTTAATTAAACTTGAGGTCGATTTTGCAATAAAAATAAACACAAAATTTCTTTTGAATGAATCCCTACACATCATAACAGGTGGTAAAACAGTTATGACAGTAACTTGACATAAAAAAAAGAAAATGAAGGTGTGACTTACAGGCTTGCATTTTAACCATAATAATCTGAGCATCACCCCCAAGAATCCAACACTGATGATGATGATGATGATGATGATGATGATGATGATGATGGTGATGGAGAGCAGCAAGGCAAACTGAGATGAGGTTCCGAAGAAATGAGCTGAAATGATAAAAACCAAACAGCATGATATTTATAGAAAACTCGACCTCAGCTGTTAAAAAACAGAAACAATATGTTGAATTTATTTTGAACTCTTTATAACCTGGAACATAGATGTGTGTCTCTCTGGTCTGGTTGATGTTCTTCTGTTGGACTCTACAGGTGAAGTTGTCGCTCTTCTCCACAGTCAATCTTCTGCTGACAGTATAGAGGTCATCAGGACCTCTGACTGTCTCTGTAGGTCCAGCAGAGAGGAGGTTTCCCTCAGCGTCCAGCCAGAACACCTCAGGCTCTGGATACCAGCCTTTAGCCTCACACTGTAAAACCACCTCTCTGCTCTTATTGGAGACAAACTCTATGACGGGCGTGGAGACGACACCTGATGATCAGAGAGGAGGAATTATAACACACGTCACTGATTTGTATCAAACTGCTCGTGGCAGCAAGTCTGACTTACCAACAGTGAGTTGGATGGACGCGTCCTCCATCATTGAATTCAAGATACACAAATATTTTCCTGTATCAGAAATTTTCACTCTGAAGATTTTCATGGAGACGTTTCCGTTCTTCAGTTCATCCACAAACAGAGCGGTGCGATTCTTAAAAGATGGATTTTGACCCAAGTACACCGGTCGTCCATCTTCATGATAATGGATGTACTTTGAGACTAAATCAGTTCTGACCCACACCACGGTCTCTGACCTGACATCGATGGGAGGTTCAAGGTGACATGGTAGAATGACATCATCACCAGCCAGGGCCACGATTGGTTGATGTGAACAAATTAACTGTGACAGCTCTGCAAGGAAACAAGAAACAGAAACAAACATGAACAACAGTGAAAAGTAGAGAAGGTGAGAACAGCCGTGCTTTCTCTGTAGCCTCACAGAGCCTCACTGTGGCTGTACATTCATGTTAACGTCTGCTTCTTTCCAACACATGCACACATCGATGTGTTACTGGAGTGTTTTGTGTTGAAATTACCTCCAACAGACTGAAGAACCATGAAAATGAAAACACTGCAGGTCCTGAAGGACAGTCCATCACTGGGCTGGATCTTTGGCTGCAGCATGCTGGACTCCTGAAAAGTTCACTTTGTAGTTACTTTGTGCTCCATGTGACTTCAAAACACTTCATCTACACAGACTAGTAGAAAACACTGAGGCAGAGGGGGATGACATTGATATATCACTGGATAGCTCAGTGGTAAAGCTGCTGACTTTGACACGGGAGATCCAATTCGGATTCGGATCCAATCCAGTGTGGACCCTTAAGCAAGGTCCTTAGAGCTACCAGCCAATCTCAAGAATTGAACAACTGAAATTACCTGAAATCCAAAAGCTGCCTCGTCGTTGGTTAGTTAAACAGACAGTATCGTCCCAGATGTATCGTCTCCTGTGCCTAACACAGTGTGTCCACGCGAGTGTACTGTTTAAACTACTGAGTAGTACTCCTACTGTGTGTCTGACAGGAGACGCACAGGACACACTGACACAGAGTCACAGGACACGCCCCCTGACACACACGCGAGTGTACTGTTTAAAGTGTTAGCTGTGAAACAGAATTGGGACGTTGTTCAAGAAATTGAACTGAAATGACCTGAAATCCAAAAGCTGCCTTGTCGTTGCTAACTAAAGTTTCCCATGCTGCTGTCCTCACCTTGACGTTTTGCTGCTCTATAAGGAGGAAAACTCACATCACAGTACTATGTTATAATTCACGAGAGCTCCATTTGGCATCTTGTTTATCAAAGCATCATGTTTTAGACGCACTGAAGAGTGGTCTGCAGATCAGTCACATCCAAGTTTGTCTATTCAAAGGATCGCCATTAGCTGATACTTAGAAGATAGTTTGTCAGCGATCAGACACTGAGGCAGAGGGGGATGACACTGATATATCACTGGATAGCTCAGTGGTAACGCTGCTGACTTTGACACGGGAGACTGGGGTTCGGATCCAATCCAGTGTGGACCCTTAGGCAAGGTCCTTAGAGCTACCAGCCTACCTCAGGATGAGTGACGGACGCGTCAGTTGCTGAGAGACCAGAGCAACTTGATGAGAAATGGGCTACTGGAACAAGACATCGCTCCAACATACACAAAATAACTAGACATTGATGAAGTACAACAACGAACGCGCTACGGCGAGGGGGAGCCAGGACGACAGGTCAGAGGGGGAGAACATCAACCCCCACAACAAAGTCAAACCTACCGAACTTCCCCGAACTCCACTTCCCCTTGTGACTTCCCCTTGTGACTTCCCCTTGTGACAATGTGGTTGACTGTCAGCTTTTCTGAAGTTCTGAAGAAATTCTTCTCTCAATTCGGATGATTTTGTTGATGATAGTGTTTCTACTAGTCTGTGTGATTTTCATGGTTCTTGTTGGAGGACCAATAGACCATGCATTTTTATTCTATTATTCCCACCTACCACATGGAATGACACGAGTGGTCCACACTTGTTTGTATGACCCACAGCCTAGTCATAATGCTACATATAAACCAAGAGCTGAATACATCAGAACTGGTTTACAGGTTTACACGAGTGGTCCACACTTGTTTGTATGACCCACAGCCTAGTCATAATGCTACATATAAACCAAGAGCTGAATACATCAGAACTGGTTTACAGTCGATGATCTTGTCTAGCCTGCACACATTGGAGTCACAACCAAACCATGACAAAGTTCTATGTCAAATATGAACACATCATATAAATAAACCAGAACTGGTCTCAATTTGTGGCTACTGTACATGTCATTATGGTACCTCCAGATACTGTGTTAAATGGTGGCATGCAGTGGTCCAGTCTTGTTGGTCTCAGGGTCAAAGATGAAGATACCTGTTGAAGAATTGAAGAAATAACCAGACACGAGAAACAACTTGTGAACAGTAGAGAACTATTTTATTTTTTTAACCTGTGCCACAAACAACAACACAACACAAACGGAACACTGTTGCGGAACACGCTCACTCATGGCCCCAGCATCGTCTCGTCTTCATCTGGCCCTTTAAGAAATGCACAAGAGAACATATTTTGTTGACTCAGTAAAGCAGTACTGTGGTTATTGTATATGGTTGCAGTGCAAAACACAAAACCTTATCAGGAGACCAAACAAAAAAGGCCCTGTAAAGTGATATAAAGTTATACAATATTGTGTTCATGTCTTTCAATACTTAAATCCATAGTCTGTTTTTAATTACAATTAATCTGAAGCTATAATTGATATAGTGTTTGATCACTGACCCAATATCTGCTTGCTCAACCTCATTCTGTTCAGACAACAATGAAAGATGGTACTGATAACAAGCAAAGTGAACTGGAGTAAAGCAGCTTCATCAAACACTCTGACAAACTTCACATTTAACCTGAAGTTACAGTAATAAAACATAATGTACATTTGAGTTTGTCTTCATGTTAAAGGGGAATAGTGCACAGCCATTTGATTTTTTGCAATTTTGCTAACCTTTCCTCAGCATTTGTTGGTTCAGTGAAGCCAGCCATAATGCAATTAATGGAGCATATCATATACATGTTGCAATGTGTGTATTTGTGTGGTTCTGTCTGTCATAAAAAGATAATGGATACAGGGTGTTTTGATGTGTCATGATGCTGCCAGCACGAGAGCTGGGATACTGGGTCGGAGGGTCTGATCTTACAAGGTTGGTTTTCAGCCAAGTGACGCTAGGTGGAAGGCAGAGAGCCTCCATTCTCCCGGGAACAAGCCAGCAACATTACTCTGAAGCTGTTTCATTAAAGCAGAAGTAAGCGGAATGTTTGTGTTAATGTAAGTCTTATATGTAAGTCGAATGTGGGCCACTGTACACTGTTATTCTGGCCCAAGTATGGCATGGTAAGATGGCACAAGGGTGGTCCACAGTTGTTTGCCAGAAGTGGGCCACAACCAAACCAACACAGTGCCAAATGTCAGCCAAAAATAGATTAAATAAACCAGCACTCACCCAAATGTGGGCCACCACTGTACATTTTTATTCTAACTCCTCTCTACCCCGACCAGGAAGAAAACTTTTTTATCGTTCTATCGTTTTCCCAACCCAGTTTAGTCCACTTCTTCAGTATGGAAGCTGAAACGCGGTCGTTCATGCCCCTCTGTGAAAAACCTTTTAAAACAGCAGCTAAAACTAAGATTTCTTCTCAAACATGTTATTTTGATTATGCACGGTGAAAAACAATAATCTAGAAGTAGTGTTGGGCAAATTATTCTGGTTAAGTATTTTTAAAATGAGTGATTGTTAGTGTTAGTGTTAGTGTTAGTGATTGCTACAGATCGGCTCGGCTCGCTCTGCCAGTCTGCTGTCCTGTTATTTTTAAAAGTAGCCTAATAAATATTCTTCTGATCATTCTAAAAAAAAATAAAAGGGACGAGCCGAGCCAACAGCCCAGGACGGGTGCTGAAGTGTAAGGTGAAAGGAGTGGAAAGACTGGGCTGGAGCAACCAAGTGCTCTGCTTGACTCGCAGGATTTTGTCCAAACAAGAGCAGACTCTGGGTGTCTTGGTCTCGCTGCTCTCCGTGGTCTAACTTGATTAGGTTACTGGAGTAATCAGTCATTTAAAAAAATACTTTCCCAGAATAATTTGCCCAACACTGCTTCTAGATTCTTGTTTTTCACCATGCGTTCACCATGTTGATATACAGTAACCTCTGAATCAGAATCAGAAACGTCTTGTTCCAGTGTCACTCGCTTTCCCCTTCTGTTTACCATTACCATGCCAACGCATGCACGGGTGAGGGAGGGGGGCGCGTGGATGTGAGGCAGGAGGAAGAGGTGGGTGGGCTTGTGTGAAATGCCAGAATGGTAAGAATAGCGTTAACTAACTCATTCATGTCAGTGGCTCCACATCAGCATTTACTTCATCCAGCAGCTCCAACATGGCCTGTTTTATACTGTCTAAATCTTTTTTTTTCTTTTCTGTCGTTCCCAAAATATAAACACGAGTGAGGAACAGATTGGTTGTTCTACAGGGGGAGATGGTGTTTATTTTTTATATATTATGCCAAGGTAAGTATTATATTCCATTGCAACATGGCTGAGGCTCTCAGTTGGAAGCAACTCCATCCTACATATTAAACCTATCACATATCAAGTCTGAGATGACAATGAGTCAGCTAGCCTCACTCACACAATCGCTGTGTAGTTACACCAGTTGACCACATGGTGGAGCTGAAGACCATGAATGCAGCAGTAAAGGGAAAAGTTTGAGGTTAGATAAGACCACATCTTAAGACTCAAAACTTCATCCACTCATGTTAACATTAGAAGTATGTTTTTGTGTTTGATAGGGGGCTCTTTCATTCCAGCTCAATTTAGCAGGGAGATGGCATGTAATATTAATATATGTAAAAATATATTTCAGCTGTTGCTTCATATTCATGAATTTATTTTGTAGATAGAATATTACACTAAAGTCAAATACAGTTTTCATTAAATATGTGTTTCTAACTGAAATGTGATTTCCCTACTTTTCAGACCCATGTACTGGCTTTTAAGAAAGGCAATGGATGACAATTCCAGTTACAGTTTACATTACTGTCCCATCACTGCCAAGAGAAATCTTTACATTTACAAGTAAATGGCTATGCTTGCTGCATGGTGGCTGAACAAGCTTCTAATTCCTAAGTGACCATAGTGGAAAAAATGGCAAAAATCACAACACTGCCTTTTTTAATTGTATTTGTTCATTTAGAATTGGGGAGATTTGTTCTGTACTTTGTACTCATTTTTTTTTTTTACATATGCTGACAGCTTCATCTTGATTTCTGCTGTAGAACAGTATCACACATATATTGCAAAATAGGTATTGTAGCTGACTTACGTGCGAGCTGTGTGGCACGCCTTTTCTCCGGCGAGATGAAGCCACCTTTTTATGTAAGACTCCACCTCCTGGTCTGTTGCAGTGGCCGTCAATTGATTGCTTCTGACTGTTCCTAAAAATTGAGAAAACTGTAAAGCTTTGGATAGATTGCACACAATGGTGAGAAATGGCTAACTGCATGGCATGCTATATCCTGCCCATAGTTGGGCAGCAATGAATGTAGTTTGAAAACAGTCTAGCCATGACCAGCCAATTACTAAAACTCATGTAGTCATGCACTTAAACAAATTTGAACACTCATGGAACATGATCAAACTGCCTTCACTATTTGCCTGTCACTGTGAGACTTGGTTTTGTAGCTGCAGCAAGAAAATCAACAAGCAATGGCATTCTATTAGAATAGAAAAGAATATTGTCTGCTACCACACTGATGCATAATCATCCACATCTGCATCTTGATAAATTGATTATATGATTCATTTCAGCACCCCTATCTAGCATGAAAGAGGAGGAAGGAAGGATTCATAAGACACATCACTAAGAAATATAACCCACAATTAATACTCACCAGTAATTACATCTTTTAACTGGAGGCTGTGGAATGCCGTCTTCCCATTCACGCCATGCCAGTTCAGTTGTTTGGCCAGGGAGTTGGTGAATACGTTTTTCATGATCCGCCACACGGTGTCCTTGATATCGACCCCACCAATGACACTCAAAGCAGTAATCTCGGCAAAAAAAGAACATACATGATCTATACGAGCAGTATTAAACCGGGTATACAATGTATGATTTTTGAAAATCTTGTTGTTTATACCAGCACTGCACACTGTACAAGTAAATCGTCTACGATTTACGGTCAAAGCTGACGATTTATGTACTCACACTGTACAGTCTGATCATCGAACGCGACCACAGTGCTCACACTTTACGGGTGAAAAATGCCCAAAGACTGACTGCCCTGTCTATTGACAGCTGTCAATAAAGATTTATTTAAATAAATCAATACATTTCAGTAAAGTCATTTCAGTGTGCTGTGGTTTATCTTTATCTTTCACCTGAGATGTCCCTGTAACCAGCTGATCTTCATTTTGGCTGTGCAGGAGGAATTTTGTTTCCCACAGATGTACAAAACATGTAACACTCTTTATTTTAGAATAGTCCTCACTCCAATAAAAACAAAAATCTAGCATAAACACTGACATACACAAAATAGTTCTAGAGTGAGAAATGCATTGTTACCATTTTCTGTTTAAAGTCCGCCTCCTCCCTGACCCGCTTCTCCACAGCCAGTAAAGAGCTGATGTCCTTAAGTGGGAAGACATCCTTTTCAAGGACCTCCTGCCCACCAACAGGCTGTCCTTGGATCTTATTCAGGGTCAGGGTAATAATTTTGAGCTGCTCCATGATAAGCTCCTGGTTCGTCAGGAGCCTATGCAGAAGAGCTAAAAATAATGACATACAGTAAAATAATTAAAACCAAAAAGGCATTGTAAGATGATGTTATACAGAGACAGAGAAAAAGATAGTGAGAATGAGAGGGTATGTGCATTAGTGTGCAAATATAATCACTTACGAGCAAGGTTTGAAGCACCTGAAGCTGACGGCCGTTCATTGCCCCGACTGGTCACAGTTTCACAAAATGGCGAAGGTTTTATGTGATGGTCCTCATCCTCTGCATTTGAAAAAGATTCATCTGTTCTTACTCGAGCATTTGTCTCTGGGAATGTCATGCGGTTATTAACATATACGCCTGACTGTACACATTTGTCACAGCCACTGTAGCCATTGTGTGATTTAATACCTTTAACAAAGGCCCTTGCAGGAGCATCACAAATTACTGAGCACACAGTGAGGAAAAAGGTTTTTACCATTAACAACAAATCCATTGCTCAGGGATTTCAGTTCACAAACCAGATCCCTTAGATATTCTGATAAAGACTGAGGCTTTGAGTTGCCACAAAAAATGGCAATTGGGACAGGTTTCCGACTAAACCCTTGCAGAATTCCCAAGATTGGCCAAAACTGAACAGCTGAACTTTTAAAAATTGGTAGACCGTCAATATTTAACTGCAATTTAAAGTTGTGACTGTCTGGAACAATAAATGCAAGTCTCTGAAATATTTTAGTGAACATATTCTGTATCCCAAAATAGTGGAACGATCCACCTGCCAAGGAACTAACAGCATGGCAAATCTGTGTCTTTAACAATGTTCTGGCATCTTTGGGCAATGAAGGATGATGAACTTTCAGAATAGACAAGAGGGCAGACAAAGCAATCAGCGAAATCCCAAATTGTGTACTCCAGTCTCTCAAACAACTTGCTAAATCCCTTGTGTCATGAACATCATTTCTGTCATCATCATCACAACTTAATCCACCATCTCCACTGTCTATATCAAAGTTTGGTGGTGAATCAGCGATTGCTTCCGAGGTTGAAGCAATCGCTTCATCCTGAAAACTGCACTCCTCTTCAGTCTCAACCTCAAGCTCATGCTTGTCATTTAAAGAGTCAAAGAACTGGTTAACTCTTTTGACAGCTCTTTTCCTTAAATTACTGCGTGTGGTATTCCACTGTTCTTTATCCATGGCACTACAGTATCACTAACCCTTTTGGTGTTTGGCAACTTGTGCAGCTCCTCAGCAGAATGTTACTCTGAAAGAGAAAGAAAGAAAGGTTAAAAAAAAAAAGGTAAGATATGAAATATTACCAGCCAAAATGTGTTTACACTGGCTATTGAACTGCTCACAACACAGCATTGTTTTAGAGGAACATGTGAGTTCAAACAGTGCATAATAGTAAATAAACTGAATCATTGTAACTGTTAACCATTTCAATGTTTTTCCATATTCCATGTAAACTATTTTCTTGTCTGTATCAGTGTTTCCCACAGGTTTGCAAGCACTGCTGTTATGCATGCGCTTCTGTGTGTGTGTGTGTGTGTGTGTGTGTGTGAGACAGAGAGAGAGAGAGAGAGAGAGAGAGAGAATGCCAAAACGGAGCGGCGCTACGCGGAGATGAATGAACGGAACGATATTGCGTTGATAGAAAAAAAAAATCAATTTGTGGCGCTTGGTCTTGGTTCTGTGGCGCTGCGCCACACATTGGTCTATGACTGGGAAACACCTATGTCACGTCTGCCTGGTCATATTAACCTTGTATAAAAACTGAATGTTAACTAGCTAACATTTTTTGCAGCACTGGCAACCTGACAAAACAATGTGAAGTTCCAACAATAAGAGCTAAATGTTTCCCACAGAAATTAATTCATTTATTTTTCGTTCAGGGACTCACCTCACCGTGACTTCTGTTATCTCCTGGATCTCCGGCCCGCGCACTTTCTGCTCCCTTGCTACCTTTCGTTAATTCGAATATGATGCATTCAAAAGAAAAATCCAACTTGAAGCGGAAAAAAAAAACATAACGGAAAGTAGAGTTTGAATACGATCCTTACAGACTTAATAGCGTTGACTTAATTAAAAAAAAAAAAAAAAAACTGTCACTGTGGGTGATATGTTCAGGTAAATGTAGGTCAATACATTTTGACCTGCCAGTCATTTTCTATGTGACACAGAGAGCAGGTGGGAGCGGTTTCTGTTCACAAATGAACTGTCACTCTTGGCCTAGGCTATGCTCTTATTGGCACACTATCAAGGAATATACAGTATGTTGTGCATTTAATGAATTGAATTGAATTTATTTATTTAAAACAGGGACGATGCACAAAAAAACATTAATCTTGTAAGACAAGAAGAGATGTTTTGAGCCAGGTTATAGCAACAATTGCTCATTTCCGCCTGTAGTCCCTGGGCAGGTAAAGTTAAAGCAGATACAGTATTAAAATCATTGAAATATGAGTGACATGATGACCATAATATTTTAAAAATAGACAGAATACACTAGTAAAAGCAGGGAACAAGAACACCAAATCATGAAGTGCACAACAGCACATACTCTCTCTTACTCTTATCACACACTCAAACACAATACATACACAGATAACAGTCCAACTATCCTCCTCTAATAACCACACTCATACACATATTAATAACCAGACACGTATACACACACGTGTAACTCAACAATGTGTGCAAACTCGCTTACTCAGTAACCAGCGCTTTGACAAGCATGAGAATATGTAGGGATTTGTACATAGAATAAGTTCTGGAAGGACATTCCATTGGCCACACATGAAAATGCATATACTCAAATCAGAGAAAACACAGAATTGTTGGTCAATAAATATATATATTTTTATAAATTAACTTTCATCAACAAACAACAAATTCATCAGATTATTTATACTGACAGATAATATTGAACTAAGAGAAGAAAAAGTTAAACTTGACTATGCCTACTGTATGTAATTCCTGCTGGTATCAGATGGATAACAACTCTCAGAATTCACCACCCGCTTGTTGTGTTAACTTTTTTTCTCTCAGATTTTTATGAACGGTTTTGTTTCTCTTTGTATCATGGGTGCAACATTCGGGCTTGCCATGGGGATGTGTTGTTCATGATAGACATTAGCTTGGATAAAATTCTCCTCTCACCTCCATAGTGGAGAACACAATTAAGGCAGTTCAGGCCTAAAAGTCTTCAGTCCTCTCACTGCTTCAAGCTCCAGCAAAGAAGCTGGACAGGGGTTCCATTAGTGGCGAGCTTCTTCCAGAATGAGTGAAGGATCAATATTGCAGGTCGTTCATGCTGCAACGTTGCCAATCATGCCCATCATGAAACATTTCCACCGAAAAAGGAATATCTACTTGCACTTTGCACTTTGGATTCCTTGTTTTTCCCCTGTCCGAGACTTAGGCTCGTTGACTCTTTTGTTGCTACTTTATTTCTGTTGGACTTTGATTACCTGTTTATTTACCTCTTTCTAAATGATAAACTGTTCCATTTGAGTCTGCATTTGGGTCCTGTTATCCCCCATACCCTGAATAGTGGACAGCGGTTCAATGAGAGAAGCAAACTAACTTAACTTAACTTGTCTTGTCTTTTCTTGTCCTGGCACATTTGTACTTCACAAAGTATGGACCCCACCATGTTACTGAACCATATGTGGGCTACTTTAGGCTCACATCCAGATTAGTCGATGCTTACTTGCCGTCTTTCAGCCAAAACTGGCCCAATTGTGTTTCAGCAAAGGTGGGCCACTTGTGTTTTCTCATATGTTGGCCACTTTAGGCTCACATCCAGATTAGTCGATGCTTACTTGCCGTCTTTCAGCCAAAACTGGCCCAAATGTGTTTCAGCAAAGGTGGGCCACGTGTGCTGAACCATATGTGGGCCACTTCAGACTCACATCCAGATTAGTCGATGCTAATTTGCCGTCTTTCGGCCAAAACTGGCCCAATTGTGTTTCAGCAAAGGTGGGCCACTTGCGTTTTCTCATATGTGGGCCACTTTAGGCTCACATCCAGATTAGTCGATGCTTACTTGCCGTCTTTCAACCAAAACTGGGCCAAATGTGTTTCAGCAAAGGTGGGCCACGTGTGCTGAACCATATGTGGGCCACTTTAGGCTCACATCCAGATTAGTCGATGCTTACTTGCCGTCTTTCAGCCAAAACTGGCCCAATTGTGTTTCAGCAAAGGTGGGCCACTTGTGTTTTCTCATATGTGGGCCACTTTAGGCGCACATCCAGATTAGTTGATGCTAATTTGCCGTCTTTTGGCCAAAACTGGCCCAAATGTGTTTCAGCAAAGGTGGGCCACTTGCGTTTTCTCATATGTGGGCCACTTTAGGCTCACATCCAGATTAGTCGATGCTTACTTGCCGTCTTTCAACCAAAACTGGGCCAAATGTGTTTCAGCAAAGGTGGGCCACGTGTGCTGAACCATATGTGGGCCACTTTAGGCTCACATCCAGATTAGTCGATGCTAATTTGCCGTCTTTTGGCCAAAACTGGCCCAAATGTGTTTCAGCAAAGGTGGGCCACGTGTGCTGAACCATATGTGGGCCACTTTAGGCTCACATCCAGATTAGTCGATGCTTACTTGCCGTCTTTCAGCCAAAACTGGCCCAATTGTGTTTCAGCAAAGGTGGGCCACTTGTGTTTTCTCATATGTGGGCCACTTTAGGCGCACATCCAGATTAGTTGATGCTAATTTGCCGTCTTTTGGCCAAAACTGGCCCAAATGTGTTTCAGCAAAGGTGGGCCACTTGTGCTTTCTCATATGTGGGCCACTTTAGGCTCACATCCAGATTAGTCGATGCTTACTTGCCGTCTTTCAACCAAAACTGGGCCAAATGTGTTTCAGCAAAGGTGGGCCACGTGTGCTGAACCATATGTGGGCCACTTTAGGCTCACATCCAGATTAGTCGATGCTAATTTGCCGTCTTTCGGCCAAAACTGGCCCAAATGTGTTTCAGCAAAGGTGGGCCATGTGTACTGAACCATATGTGGGCCACTTTAGGCTCACATCCAGATTAGTCGATGCTAACTTGCCGTCTTTCGGCCAAAACTGGCCCACATGTGTTTTAGCAAAGGTGGGCCATGTGTGCTGAACCATATGTGGGGCAGTTTAGGCTCACATCTGTTTTGTGCGGGCCAGAAGAATGCCTACAGTGCCGGATTGTTGCCTGAAGTGGCCCACATCCGTCTGCTATCTGGGAGGCGATCAAAGCGAACAAGCCGCAGTTAGAAGCCTGAAGATATGGAGATGCTGTCCGTGTACTCCTGCTAGAAATACAACCTGCTGTTTGCAGAAGTTGTAATTCACGTGGAATTGTTGATAGAACTGTTATGTGCAAAATCTGAAACGCAACACGTAGCAGCGAACTCGAAAGGTGTAAAGTTACTATGGTTACCGTTCAGGTGTAATGTTACTATGGTGAATCTGCTGAATCTTTATAATGACTCTTAATAAAATCATGAAAGTAGCCCAAGTGCACGTGACAAATCTAAAGGCAAATAAAAAGTGAAGCCTCAGAGCCCATCTCTCATGAAAATGTACAATTGTTTAATATTTCCACATATATATACACACATCAGGTCAGGTATGGTAAATACGCCACACCATGAGAAGAAAAGAAAAGTACAATATAAAAATGAATAGCATAGAAAAAAGTTAAACATAAAGAATACAGCAGAAGGCAGTACTGAGGGTGAATTTTTATAGAACGGACCTGTTCAAATTATATTAAGACTTAAAGTTATGCAGGATTAACAGCGTGGATAGGTCAGGTCTGCCAATGATTCACATGTTTGCTGATTTTTACATTAGCGAGGAGGCAGAAGTGGCAAGATGGTGGCGGCCAGCGCTACAACACCGAGTACCACAAGGACTCTTTGGAGACATACGCTGACCATTCTTTATACTGACACTGGTCCAAGAGAGCCCCAGCTCTCAATGTTCACTACAGCTCAACATATCAGATGAGATCTTCCAGTGTCACAAAGATTTCCTGAGTTGTTCTTTTCTGCCACCTCCTGGTTGTTTCTGGTCACTTTGGGAGGTTTCAGTCCATGTTCAAAGCAGCGCCTCATCTTTTGTCTTCTAGACATCTTATACTGGTTGCTCCGTCCTTCCAGGAGTGTCTACATGCATCAGAAAGTTATAAGTAAGACTTTTTAATGACTCTGTTTAATTAAACTTGAGGTCGATTTTGCAATAAAAATAAACACAAAATTTCTTTTGAATGAATCCCTACACATCATAACAGGTGGTAAAACAGTTCTGACAGTAACTTGACATAAAAAAAAGAAAATGAAGGTGACTTACAGGCTTTATTTTTAAACCATAATAATCTGAGCTTCACCCCCAAGAATCCAACACTGATGATGATGATGATGATGGTGATGGAGAGGAGCACGGCAAGCTGAGATGAGGTCCAGAAGAAATTAGCTGAAATGATAAAAACCAAGCAGCATGATATTTATAGAAAACTCGACCTCAGCTGTTAAAAAACAGAAACAAT
The DNA here is from genome assembly GCA_946959425.1 of Argyrosomus regius. Taxonomy (NCBI): domain Eukaryota; kingdom Metazoa; phylum Chordata; class Actinopteri; family Sciaenidae; genus Argyrosomus; species Argyrosomus regius. The sequence goes on from OX336883.1 coordinate 4,726,266, forward strand.
ATGTTGAATTTATTTTGAACTCTTTATAACCTGGAACATAGATGTGTGTCTCTCTGGTCTGGTTCATGTTCTTCTGTTGGACTCTACAGGTGAAGTTGTCGCTCTTCTCCACAGTCAATCTTCTGCTGACAGTATAGAGGTCATCAGGACCTCTGACTGTCTCTGTAGGTCCAGCAGAGAGGAGGTTTCCCTCAGCGTCCAGCCAGAACACCTCAGGCTCTGGATACCAGCCTTTAGCCTCACACTGTAAAACCACCTCTCTGCTCTTATTGGAGACAAACTCTATGACGGGCGTGGAGACGACACCTGATGATCAGAGAGGAGGAATTATAACACACGTCACTGATTTGTATCAAACTGCTCGTGGCAGCAAGTCTGACTTACCAACAGTGAGTTGGATGGACGCTTCCTTCATCATTGAATTCAAGATACACAAATATTTTCCTGTATCAGAAATTTTCACTCTGAAGATTTTCATGAAGACGTTTCCGTTCTTCAGTTCATCCACAAACAGAGCGGTGCGATTCTTAAAAGATGGATTTTGACTCCTGTACACCGGTCGTCCATCTTTGTGAAAATGGATGTACTTTGGGTCTAAATCAGTTCTGGTCCACACCACGGTCTCTGACCTGACATCGATGGGAGGTTCAAGGTGACATGGTAGAATGACATCATCACCAGCCAGGGCCACGATTGGTTGATGTGAACAAATTAACTGTGACAGCTCTGCAAGGAAACAAGAAACAGAAACAAACATGAACAACAGTGAGAAGTAGAGAAGGTGAGAACAGCCGTGCTTTCTCGAGATAAAAAAGAAGTCTTTTGTCACTGAAGAGCAGTTTGATGCTATTTTTCAATGCTAATTAGCATGCTAACACACTATGATGGTGAACATACCCTTAACCCTCAAGGCAACCTCGCGACATATCGTGCCACTCTGTCGTTTATTTTTTAAGCCATTTTGGCTGTGTTGAATGAATATAGCTGAAATTTGCCAGATCTTTTTTTTAAAAAATGTAAAAAAAATTTGAAATCTCAGCACTTTAATTAAGCCTAAAATGGCTATGCTATAAAAATCCATCCTTTCGTGTTCCTAGCGCCAAAACGTGCCCCACTGAAACCCATTAAAACCACTTTTTTTGATCCCACGTTTATCCTAACAAAAAATAATGCATTCCCTGATGTTAAGGTTTCATTTTGGACTACTGGCTATTTTTTTGTAATTTTTCTATTTGTCCACCTGATGGCGCCATTTTTTCCCCCATTTAAAGCATGCAGCACTTCCTACTGTTTTCAGCCAGGGAAGGGTTACATGGGCCACAAGTAGAGACTGACTGACAGACTGATGGGTTTTAAATTGAAAAAAATATTATGTATATACTATTTTTCTAGCAGTTTATGGCAAAAGGTCGCGTTTTGGCTTAGTTAGTTTTTTTGATTTTAATTAATTAATTATTGGCATATAAAGGGTTAATAACCAAAAAAATAATAATATTTTTTTGATATGTATATTTCAGGCTGAAGTAGTTCTAAAAGACTGACGTGTTTAAAGTAGAAAAAAATATGAATATATACTATTTTTATAGCAGTTTTTGGGAAGGAGCTATTATTTGTCAATAAGGCTGGGTTTTTAAAAAATCTGACACTGCAAAAAAAATAACAATGCATCAAAATCAATTTTGCTGCCAATCATTGACCCATCTCAGGGCCTAAAAAAAATAGTTAGCCATTAGTCATTGAAATGTATTTTATGGAAATTATTTTAGTTTTTTTGTTTTTTTTGGATAAAAAACAGCAGAGTTATGTAAACATACTGGCATATAAAGGGTTAATAACCAAAAAAAATTAATAATTTTTTGATATGTATATTTCAGGCTGAAGTAGTTCTAAAAGACTGACGTGTTTAAAGTAGAAAAAAATATGAATATATACTATTTTTATAGCAGTTTTTGGGAAGGAGCCACGTTTTGGCGCTAGGACCTTTTAAGGGGTAAAATAGTTAAGACCCCTTGAGGGCATCCTGGGGACATTTCGTGCCACTCTGTTGTTTATTTTTTAAGCCATTTTGGCTGTTTCGAATGAAGATAGCTCAAATTTGCCAGACAATATTCATTTTACATTTACTTTAGAATTGTCATCTCAGTACTTTAATTAAGCCTAAAATGGCTAAGCTACAAAAAAACATCCTTAATAGTTCTTAGCGCCAAAACCTGCCCCATTGAAACCCATTAAAACCACTATTTTTGATCCCACGTTTATCCTCATAACTCATGCATTCCTTTATGTTAAGATTTCATTTTGGACCTCTGGCTTTCAATTTGTAATTTTTATATTTGTCCACCAGGTGGCGCCATTTTTACCCATTCAAAGCATGCAGCAAAGTTAAACACTGATTTCTGCAAGGGAAGTGTGTGTGCTATTGATGTTGGATAATGGTGTGTGTCTGTGTGTGTGTGTAAAAAAAAAACAAAAAGGGAAAAAAAGTGTGTGTGTGTGCGTGTGTGTGTATGTGTGTGTATGTGTGTGTATACTCACTGAAATGTATTTAATGGAAATTATTATTAATTATTTTTGTTTTTCTGTTTTTTTGTATAATAAACAGCGGAGTTATGTAAACATACTGGCATTTAAAGGGTTAAAAACCAAAAAAATATGATTAATATTTGATATGTATATTTCAGGCTGAAGTAGTTTTAAAAGACTGATGTGTTTAAAGTAGAAAAAATATTAATATATACTATTTTTATAGCAGTTTTTGGGAAGAAGCCATTATTTGTCAATAAAGCAGTTTGCAAATGTTGCTGCCAATCATTGACCCATCTCAGGGCCTAATAATAATAGTTAGCCATTACTCATTGAAATGTATTTTATGGAAATTATTTTTGTTTTTTTGGATAAACAATAAACATAAACAGCGGAGTTATGTAAACATACTGGCATTTAAAGGGTTAAAAACAAAAAATATATATTATTAATATTCACTGTGGCTGTACATTCATGTTAACGTCTGCTTCTTTCCAACACATGCACACATCGATGTGTTACTGGAGTGTTTTGTGTTGAAATTACCTCCAACAGACTGAAGAACCATGAAAATGAAAACACTGCAGGTCCTGAAGGACAGTCCATCACTGGGCTGGATCTTTGGCTGCAGCATGCTGGACTCCTGAAAAGTTCACTTTGTAGTTACTTTGTGCTCCATGTGACTTCAAAACACTTCATCTACACAGACTAGTAGAAAACACTGAGGCAGAGGGGGATGACATTGATATATCACTGGATAGCTCAGTGGTAATGCTGCTGACTTTGACACGGGAGACTGGGGTTCGGATCCAATCCAGTGTGGACCCTTAGGCAAGGTCCTTAGAGCTACCAGCCTACCTCAGGATGAGTAGGCTGAGAGACCAGAGCAACTTGAACAAGACATCGCTCCAACATACACAAAATAACTAGGCATTGATGAGGTACAACAACGAACGCGCTACGGCGAGGGGGAGCCAGGACGAGAGGTCAGAGGGGGAGAACATCAACCCCCACAACAATCAAGAAAGTCAAATCCCTACCTGTGTGTTCCTCTCAGCTACAATTCCTCCTGCAGTTTTTTTGTTATGTGACTGCGGCAGTTTAATCCCTGGTGGGATTCATCTGCAGATTTGCGAATGGTGGTGTCATAACACTATCCACTATCCACTATTACCTCACCTCAATCGACAGAGTGTATCTACCTCACATATTTTTTTTTCCAAAATAGCTTTGACACAATGTCCTCTGAAAAGGTTTGCAAGAAATATAAATGTCCACAAATTCATAATCAGTGATGTTCACGTGTTTCTTTGTTTTGCAGATATCGCCGATGGAGGAGCAGCACACTTTGCTAAGACGGTCTCCAACCTGAAGGAAAGGTATAACCTCCTGTACATTTTGGATTTATCTGGTGTTTTCTGTCTTCCATATCTGTTCCAAATGAATAAACCAGCTCTCTTGTCGTCCTCATGAAGGGACCCTCAGACAGGGGCGCCGAAAAGGGGGGGTAAAGGAGACGGATTCTAGGGGCCCATGATGGAGGGGGGCCCAGAGAGGCCCCTAATGATGATGAAATTATAATACAGAAAAAATAATGACACTAAGTTATTAACTAACATATAATCACACATGTTTTATTTTCCATGTCCTGGTAACAATACCTTTATTTGTTTTGGAAGCATCAACCCCTGCAGGGCCCTCCCTTCCCCCCCTCTATTTACGTAAAATGGTTCAGTCCGACTGGATCAGCTGCAGGTAGCGCACCGGCGATTTGTCACAGACAGCGGAGGAGACAGCAGTATGCCTCAAAAATCAGTCAGCCAAAAAAGAAAGGAAAAGAAAATAAGAGAGGAGAAGGAGTTGAAGGGTCGACAATATGTCACCCAATATTTCCAAAACAAAGGTGGGTTTGTTAGTTGTGGTGGAAAGTTATGCATATTAACTTTGTCCCTGTCTGTGGTAATAAGCTAGCTCACTTTTCTCACCATGTTAGCTCAAGAAAACTCTGGATTTTTACATTTTACTGCTATATTAGTTAAATAATCAATCCAGTCAAACATTTATCAAGCTGTTCTTATTCAATAATAGTTGATCTCCCCTCTGTCAAAATGATGCCTCATTCTGAACAGAGTCAAGTGCACCAGCAGCAGCAGCAGCAGCAGCAGCTGTCTGTCAGCCCCCAACTCCCCCTGCCCCTGAATCAGCCCCAGTGCCCCCACATGAGGAAGGAGGTGAGCAGCTGTGTGTGTTGAAATAATAATAATAATAATAATAATAATAATAATAATAATATAATTCTTTTGGTGAGAGAAGTTGAGCAAGGACCAGTGATTGAAAGGTTGCAAAAGGAAGCTTGACTCAGTCTGCAACGTTATATTATATATATATTTACCATTCTTTCATATATTAAGTTCTACTTAAATTATGAGAAATCATATATGGCCATTTTGTATTCTGATGGCGTTTTTGTTTTTGCTGAGATTTTTTTCTCTCCACTGATTATAATTGCTATTTTTTCATGGAAGAGTTTATTTCCAATTTAAGAATCAGTGGTGCAGCAAATAAATGACTCAAAATGAATTCCATTGTATTCAGAGTGCTCAGTTCTTCCCCTACTGTACATGTCAACTGTGATGCTGTTCTTCTTTCAAAAATATGGTAATGATAGTCAAAAATACCATTAAAATGCATAATTGTATGTAAAATAGCATCAAAAAATGTTGCCGCTGTGTTGGGGGCCCTGTAAAGATTCTTATCATGGGGCCCAAAATCCCTAGCGGCGCCCCTGCCCTCAGATGCTGGTTGAATGTCTGACGCCTGATTTTCGTGGTGACCTGGCAGCGGTGGAGAAGATCGCCCTGTCTGTCACAGCTTTACTCCTGCAGCTTCGTCAGCCGAAGCACAGAAGACACGTTTCATTTACAAGTAGTACAAAAAGTTTTTAAAAAAGGCAGTTGGTATTAAATAAGGGTAGAGAAGTGACATTAAGATGACTCATTCCTTTGCACTTGTCTTCTCACTGTTTACCTGTGACAACCCGGAGGGGCTGCAGTTTAGGGGAAGGCGATCAAAGCGAACAAGCCGCAGTTAGAAGCCTGAAGATATGGAGATGCTGTCCGTGTACTCCTGCTAGAAATACAACCTGCTGTTTGCAGAAGTTGTAATTCACGTGGAATTGTTGATAGAACTGTTATGTGCAAAATCTGTAACGCAACACGTAGCAGCGAACTCGAAAGGTGTAAAGTTACTATGGTTACCGTTCAGGTGTAATGTTACTATGGTGAATCTGCTGAATCTTTATAATGACTCTTAATAAAATCATGAAAGTAGCCCAAGTGCACGTGACAAATCTAAAGGCAAATAAAAAGTGAAGCCTCAGAGCCCATCTCTCATGAAAATGTACAATTGTTTAATATTTCCACATATATATACACACATCAGGTCAGGTATGGTAAATACACCACACCATGAGAAGAAAAGAAAAGTACAATATAAAAATAAATAGCATAGAAAAAAGTTAAACATAAAGAATACAGCAGAAGGCAGTACTGAGGGTGAATTTTTATAGAACGGACCTGTTCAAATTATATTAAGACTTAAAGTTATGCAGGATTAACAGCGTGGATAGGTCAGGTCTGCCAATGATTCACATGTTTGCTGATTTTTACATTAGCGAGGAGGCAGAAGTGGCAAGATGGTGAGATGAGATCTTCCAGTGTCACAAAGATTTCCTGAGTTGTTCTTTTCTGCCACCTCCTGGTTGTTTCTGGTCACTTTGGGAGGTTTCAGTCCATGTTCAAAGCAGTGTCTCATCTTTTGTCTTCTCCACATCTGATGCTGGTTGCTGGTCCTCCAGTCGCCTCCTCCTTCTCCGAGCGTCTACATGCATCAGAAAGTTATAAGTAAGACTTTTTAATGACTCCGTTTAATTAAACTTGAGGTCAATTTTGCAATAAAAATAAACACAAAATTTCTTTTGAATTAATCCCTACACATCATAACAGGTGGTAAAACAGTTCTGACAGTTACTTGACATTAAAAAAAGAAAATGAAGGTGTGACTTACAGGCTTTATTTTTAAACCATAATAATCTGAGCATCACCCCCAAGAATCCAACACTGATGATGATGATGATGATGATGATGGAGAGGAGCACGGCAAGCTGAGATGAGGTCCCGAAGAAATGAGCTGAAATGATAAAAACCAAACAGCATGATATTTATAGAAAACTCGACCTCAGCTGTTAAAAAACAGAAACAATATGTTGAATTTGTTTTGAACTCTTTATAACCTGGAACATAGATGTGTGTCTCTCTGGTCTGGTTGATGTTCTTCTGTTGGACTCTACAGGTGAAGTTGTCGCTCTTCTCCACAGTCAATCTTCTGCTGACAGTATAGAGGTCATCAGGACCTCTGACTGTCTCTGTAGGTCCAGCAGAGAGGAGGTTTCCCTCAGCGTCCAGCCAGAACACCTCAGGCTCTGGATACCAGCCTTTAGCCTCACACTGTAAAACCACCTCTCTGCTCTTATTGGAGACAAACTCTATGACGGGCGTGGAGACGACACCTGATGATCAGAGAGGAGGAATTATAACACACGTCACTGATTTGTATCAAACTGCTCGTGGCAGCAAGTCTGACTTACCAACAGTGAGTTGGATGGACGCTTCCTTCATCATTGAATTCAAGATACACAAATATTTTCCTGTATCAGAAATTTTCACTCTGAATATTTTCATGGAGACGTTTCCGTTCTTCAGTTCATCCACAAACAGAGCGGTGCGATTCTTAAAAGATGGATTTTGACTCCAGTAATCCGGTCGTCCATCTTCATGATAATGGATGTACTTTGGGACTAAATCAGTTCTGGTCCACACCACGGTCTCTGACCTGACATCGATGGGAGGTTCAAGGTGACATGGTAGAATGACATCATCACCAGCCAGGGCCACGATTGGTTGATGTGAACAAATGAACTGTGACAGCTCTGCAAGGAAACAAGAAACAGAAACAAACATGAACAACAGTGAAAAGTAGAAAAGGTGAGAACAGCCGTGCTGTCTCGAGATAAAAACAAGTCTTTTGTCACTGAAGAGCAGTTTGATGCTATTTTTCAATGCTAATGAGCATGCTAACACACTATGATGGTGAACATACCCTTAAGGCATCCTGGGGACATTTCGTGCCACTCTGTTGTTTATTTTTTAAGCCATTTTGGCTGTGTTGAATGAAGATAGCTCAAATTTGCCAGACAATATTCATTTTACATTTACTTTAGAATTGTCATCTCAGTACTTTAATTAAGCCTAAAATGGCTAAGCTACAAAAAAAACATCCTTAATAGTTCCTAGCGCCAAAACCTGCCCCATTGAAACCCATTAAAACCACTATTTTTGATCCCACGTTTATCCTCATAACTCATGCATTCCTTTATGTTAAGATTTCATTTTGGACCTCTGGCTTTCAATTTGTAATTTTTATATTTGTCCACCAGGTGGCGCCATTTTTACCCATTCAAAGCATGCAGCAAAGTTAAACACTGATTTCTGCATGGGAAGTGTGTGTGCTATTGATGTTGGATAATGGTGTGTGTTTGTATAAAAAAAAAAAAAGGGGAAAAAAAGTGTGTGTGTGTGTGTGTGTGTGTGTGTGTATACTCACTGAAATGTATTTAATGGAAATTATTATTAATTATTTTTGTTTTTCTGTTTTTTTGTATAAAAAACAGCGTAGTTATGTAAACATACTGGCATTTAAAGGGTTAAAAACCAAAAAATATGATTAATATTTGATATGTAAATTTCAGGCTGAAGTAGTTTTAAAAGACTGATGTGTTTAAAGTAGAAAAAAATATTAATATATACTATTTTTATAGCAGTTTTTGGGAAGAAGCCATTATTTGTCAATAAAGCAGTTTTTTTTTAAAATTGCAAAAAAAAAAAATCAATGTTGCTGCCAATCATTGACCCATCTCAGGGCCTAATAATAATAGTTAGCCATTAGTCATTGAAATGTATTTTATGGAAATTATTTTAGTTTTTTTGGATAAACAATAAACATAAACAGCGGAGTTATGTAAACATACTGGCATTTAAAGGGTTAAAAAAAAATACATTATTAATATTCACTGTGGCTGTACATTCATGTTAACGTCTGCTTCTTTCCAACACATGCACACATCGATGTGTTACTGGAGTGTTTTGTGTTGAAATTACCTCCAACAGACTGAAGAACCATGAAAATGAAAACACTGCAGGTCCTGAAGGACAGTCCATCACTGGGCTGGATCTTTGGCTGCAGCATGCTGGACTCCTGAAAAGTTCACTTTGTAGTTACTTTGTGCTCCATGTGACTTCAAAACACTTCATCTACACAGACTAGTAGAAAACACTGAGGCAGAGGGGGATGACATTGATATATCACTGGATAGCTCAGTGGTAATGCTGCTGACTTTGACACGGGAGATCCAATTCGGATTCGGATCCAATCCAGTGTGGACCCTTAAGCAAGGTCCTTAGAGCTACCAGCCAATCTCAAGAATTGAACAACTGAAATTACCTGAAATCCAAAAGCTGCCTCGTCGTTGGTTAGTTAAACAGACAGTATCGTCCCAGATGTATCGTCTCCTGTGCCTAACACAGTGTGTCCACGCGAGTGTACTGTTTAAACTACTGAGTAGTACTCCTACTGTGTGTCTGACAGGAGACGCACAGGACACACTGACACAGAGTGTCACAGGACACGCCCCTGACACACACGCGAGTGTACTGTTTAAAGTGTTAGCTGTGAAACAGAATTGGGACGTTGTTCAAGAAATTGAACTGAAATGACCTGAAATCCAAAAGCTGCCTTGTCGTTGCTAACTAAAGTTTCCCATGCTGCTGTCCTCACCTTGACGTTTTGCTGCTCTATAAGGAGGAAAACTCACATCACAGTACTATGTTATAATTCACGAGAGCTCCATTTGGCATCTTGTTTATCAAAGCATCATGTTTTAGACGCACTGAAGAGTGGTCTGCAGATCAGTCACATCCAAGTTTGTCTATTCAAAGGATCGCCATTAGCTGATACTTAGAAGATAGTTTGTCAGCGATCACACTAGTAGAAAACACTGAGGCAGAGGGGGATGACATTGATATATCACTGGATAGCTCAGTGGTAATGCTGCTGACTTTGACACGGGAGACTGGGGTTCGGATCCAATCCAGTGTGGACCCTTAGGCAAGGTCCTTAGAGCTACCTACTGGAACAACACATCGCTGGACAAGAGTTCAACATACACAAAAAAACGCAAACTGCTATAACAAGTAGACACTGATGAGGTACAACAACGAACGCGCTACGGCGAGGGGGAGCCAGGACGACAGGTCAGAGGGGGATAACAACGCCCCCCCCCCCCAATTGAAATAGATACCTCAATGCTGCAATGTCGCTCACAATAGTTGGCCCTGAATAGTTGTCACAACAGTTGTAGCCAACGCCACTTTTTCCTTATTTGAAGGAAGGTAAGGCTGACTCACACTCTGATGACTCACAACTCTCAAATTTGAGCTTGAGCAACATTCTTCATTCCTACCAGCTCACAACTTTGTTGGCTCAACAGGGTTGTAGCGCAACTTCAACTTTCTTCATTCCTGAACACTCACAACTCTCACAACAGTTGAGCCAACTTCAACTTTCTTCATTCCTGAACACTCACAACTCTCACAACAGTTGAGTCAACTTTCTCTTCATTCTTCATTCCTCATAATTAATAAGGCTAAAATCAGATCTGTATGCAAAATCTAAACATGTAAGGTGCATAATATGCACTATCAGTATAGACAGTTATTCTCTTCCCTGCTCCTAACTTACATGCTTCAGTTAGTGCAATCAGTTCTGCTGATTGAGCTGAGAAGTGGGGTGCGAGTGCTCTAGATTTTAACACTTTATCCACAGTTACCACTGCATATCCACTATTTGTCCCATCTAGGTTCTTTTTGCATGATCCATCTACAAACATCACTACATCTGAGTTTTGTAACGCAACATCAGTTCAATCCGCTCTTGGCAATACTTTTTTTGTTGTTTCAGCTACACAATCATGTTTAACACCTTCTGTTTTGTTCGGTAATAGCGTTGCTGGATTTATAGTTGTACACCTTTCAATAGTTAGATGAGGCTGAGAGAGTAGGATAGTCATACAGTTGAGATGTCGAGCTGGAGACATGAAAGCTATTTTTGACTGTGTTAGCAAGGCGTCTACAGCATGTGACACCTTCAGGGTCAATGGATGAAACAAGACAATTGTAGCTGAACTCTGTATTGCTAAGGCTGCGGCCTGTACAGCTTGTAGACACTGTGGCATTGCTCTAGCTATTGGATCTAATTTAGACGAATAGTATGCTACGGGTCTGAGTTTTCCTCCAAAAGGTTGGGTTAGCACACTGGTCATAAATCCATTTCTAGCATCACACATTTGTATAAATGCTTTTTTGTAATCTGGGAGTGCTAAAACTCCTGAACTCACTAATAATTGTTTTACTTGTACAAACGCATGTTCTCCCTCTGGAGTCCATGTGATCACATCATCAGCTGCCATGGGTGGATCATAGATAAGCATTTGAAGTGGGTGTGTTACATTAGCATAATTTGCAATTCATGCTCTACAGAAGTTAGTCATTCCCAAAAAAAAACATCTGTTTTTTTGTCTGTGGTTTGGGTGCATGTAATATTGCAGTTTTTCTGTTTTCATCTAGATGTTTACCTTCAAGAGAGATATTGAAACCTAGATATTTCACTACTTCTTTCCATAGCTGCAATTTATTTTTGCTTACTTTAAGGCCCTGTTCTGATGTTAATAGAGCAACAGTGTCAATTTTGCAATCCTGTTCATTTTCTGATTTCTGGAGGCTCTCCGGAGCAAACACAATTTCCTCTTTTGTCCCAGTATAGTTCAGTGAGAGTTACTTTACAGCTGGGCTCTTTATTTATCATGATATTCTTTATCTGGTCCGTGCTCATGTTGAAAGCACATTATACAATGTAATTGTTCGGGTGTGGTTATTTCAACATTTTTCATCTCAGCAGGAGGAATACAGGTTTTTACCAATTTCATTAATTCTAAAGTTATGCTACTTCGTCCTGTTTGACGTAGGTCTAAACTGTACCAATAATTCAATGTTAGTCCTTCGCGCACAAACGTTTCTATTTCGTCCTGGTCATCACTGTCTGCTGTTTTTAGATTTACACGGCACGCTTTCATACCAGAACCATTTTGGTCTGGTACCACTGCTATCCCTAATTTTATCATCAGATCTCTCCCTAAGAGGTTAACAGGACACAGTTGTGATAACGCCACCGAGGCTGGAATGCTTTTCTTTGTTTTAGGATCGCTTATTTCTAGAGGTTTGGTCAAAGGTTCAACAGTTACATGTCCTGTAGCTGACCTAACTTTTAAACCACTGTCTAGCTGCAAGGGGAAGTTTGTTACTGTTTTACTAAATCGCACGTCTATTCAGGCTCCAGTATCACACAAAAAAGTTATAGATTTTCCCTGTACTTTTAACACTATCCATAGTTTAGTTCCTTCTTGTGATAGTAAAACTTCAGCTGTTTGTAGCGATAGAATCTCATCCGCCTCTGCCTCAGCATCTATTGCTGTGCTTGTGTCTGTAATATCATCTGCCTCTGTATCTGCGTGTGTATGCGTATGTGTGTGTCTGCATGACCTGCTTCTGGAGTGAGTCATGCGGTGGGAGGTTTTTTCCTCTTGTCCTGCCTGGGCCCCGCTCCTTCGCCTCTTCCCGCTCCCCATCCTCCTCTCCTCCATCTCTCCATCCTCCTTGGAGCTCTGCAGTTTCTCGCATAATGTCCAAATCTCCCACAATTGTAGCACATATCCGTTCTGCCGTCCACTCCTCTGCCCTCACCTCCTCTCCGTCCTCTCCTCTCCTCGTTATCTCGGAAGAGAATGTCATTATTGTCATCATCACACAAGAATGCATTTGCAACCTTCTTTTTTTTTCTTTGTTTCAATTAAATGTTTAATTATGAACTTCTCATTTGCGTGTGTGGTGTGACTGTATACTGTACCGCTTCGTCTCTCTGGAGGAGATTGAGGGCCTTGTAGAGTCATCTCTTTGCTTCGTAGAATGACATTAACCCTCAGGAAGGGATTGTGGGGTGAGTGGACGGGAGGCGGCGGAGTAGCTGGTGGTGCAGGAGGAGGAGGAGGAGGTCGAGGTGCGGGACAAGGCGGAGGATCCGGACGGAGCCCATATGGCACGTACTCGTTATCACTCTGGTGGTCTCGGGCAGAAAACAAGACAGGACATATGTTAGTTTGTTTCTCACTGCTCTGTTGAGCTTCTTTCTGTTTACCTGTATTTTCTTGTCTTTCAGCAACGTTCTCTTCTCCTTCTCCTTTGCTTCTCTTAATACCGGCTTGTCTCGCTCTAGCTTCTATCAGCCACAACTTAGCCTGTAACAGTCCTTCTTTCCTTGACTTACCTTTCCTTTTCTCCTTCTCACTAATAGCTTTCACTAACTCCTCACACTCTTTTACATCTAATCTTCCTACGAAATCATACTTCTCCTGCCATCTCTTGAGATATTTAACATTATCAGGATGTAATGTTTCCATACGTTTGGCATCTCCACTCATTCTATTTTACAACCTTGATTGTTACCCATTTTGAGGGATATATATATATATATATATATACAGTACAGACCAAAAGTTTGGACACACTTTCTCATTTGGGAAAGTGTGTCCAAACTTTTGGTCTGTACTATATATATATATATATATATATATATATATATATATATATATATATATATCTATATATATATATATATATATATATATATATATATATATATATATATATATATATGCCTGAGGGATTGAATTTTTCCAATTGTCATTCCAAAGACATTAGCTTCTAAGTCCCTGACTTAGGTTTACCTTACCTTCACTATTAAGTCCCTGACTTAATATCCCCTCTAAGTCCCTGACTTAGATATAAGTGATTAGAATTCAACTTACCCCCTTTTTTCTTTTTTTTTTCTGTGGTTGGCCCCGTCACTGTTTCCTCTCTCAGCTGTTCCTGGCCTACGCCAAAACGGGGTTTTAAGAACCTTGTGGCGGAGGTTTTTGTCAATATACCTGCAGGTTTTTCCCAGTGCCGTTGCTTCCAGAGGAAAACAGATATTGGGGCCCCACGTTAGGCGCCAACTGTTACGGGAATTTTTTCAAAAAGACCCTTCAATAAGGAAGACCGGATTCAAAGTATCAAAGTTTAAGTTGAATTTATTATTCTTGTACAAGAAGGAGCGTTTAACAGTGTAACGCACAAGAGGGGTTACAGAGAAAAGGCTCCCTGAGGAGCTCTAACAGTTGGTTCTTATACATTTTTTACTGGGCTGTCTCGGACACCTCCCCACTGCTACAAATAACATCATAAAGTCATTGCCTGGTTCTCTACTCCCTAACGAACAAGACTGGTTCTTGTCTACCTGTCTTCCTTATCCTTATACCATCACTAGTAATTTATAGTTGAACTCTATCTCACCCTGCCAGCCTCAGTAAAACATAAAGCAGATAAGAGAAGTGCCCAAGACATGTAAAGAACAAGTTAAAACACATATAAATTAGAACATCTGAACCCCAGTATAATCCTAATTTTTATAACAAAGTGGATAGCAATAGAAAAGAGCTAGTAGCATAAAATAAGAATATGGAGTTAAAAAGAAAAGTAATATAATATAAAACACTATGTACAGAACAAAGACAATAGAAAAAAGAAACAACAGCAGTTGCACAGGGGCTATTAAATTGCACGGTGGAGTAGTTATTGCACATTATTATTATTTACATTATTATTATATTGTTATTGCACGATACAGAGTGTGAAATGAAATGTAGTCCTTAAGTGTATGTGGTTTACTGGGAGCAGTGCTGGTTATTAAACAGTCTGACAGCAGCAGGAATGAAGGACCTACGATATCTTTCCTTCACACATTCGGGGTGAAGGAGTCTATCGCTGAAGGAGCTGTTCAGTGCAGTGATGGTGTCCTGCATGGGGTGGGAGACATTGTCCGTCATTGATGATAGCTTAGATATCATCCTCCTCTCTCCCACCACCTGTACTGAGTCGAGGGGGCATCCCAGGACAGAGCTGGCCTTCTTGATCAGTTTGTCAAGTCTCTTCCTGTCAGCGGTTGAGATGCTGCTGCTCCAGCAGACCACTCCAAAGAAAATGGCTGATGCCACAACAGTGTCAAAGAAGGTCCTCAGGAGTGCTCCCTGCACCCCAAAGGACCTCCGTTTCCACATGTTGTCTTGGATGGTGTAACGCATTTCTTTGAGTAACTTACACTTTGACTTCTAAAGAAGTCTCTTATGTCCACTTTTCTTTTTTTAGACATCCTGGCTGCGCCTAATTACCAAACACACACACACACACACACACACACACACACACACACACACGCACGCACACACACACACACACCGTTTCAAACGTTAATGTAAATGAAACCTCTGATATTACAATCCTTCTAGCTGACGTGACCCAGGCAGAACAAACGCCCAATTTACAGTGGCAGATTAACAGGGACTCCTGGGCAACTAGCAGACCGGCGTGCAAGTCCTCCTGGTGCTGTTTGCAACCTGATGGAGTGACAGCGGGGACGGCCAATCACACAAGAAACGACAGAGCCAATCAGGAGCTTGTGGGCGGGTCTAAACTAAGGGAACCAGGCTTCAGCTTGAGCGGCCGTTTCCGCTTGGTCCTAGTGCTCGACGGGTCTCCGTTTCCTATAGCGTAACATTGTTTCAGACGGTAAAAACTGCAGGGGACCAAAACGGCCTTTTGAAAAAGTGCAGGGGACATGTCCCCTGTGACCCCCCCCACCCAAATTACGTCCGTGCTTTGGGAGGTTTCAGTCCATGTTCAAAGCAGCGTCTCATCTTTTGTCTTCTAGACATCTTATACTGGTTGCTCCGTCCTTCCAGGAGTGTCTACATGCATCAGAAAGTTATAAGTAAGACTTTTTAATGACTCCGTTTAATTAAACTTGAGGTCGATTTGCAATAAAAATAAATACAAAATTTCTTTTGAATGAATCCCTACACATCATAACAGGTGGTAAAACAGTTCTGACAGTAACTTGACATAAAAAAAGAAAATGAAGGTGTGACTTACAGGCTTGCCATTTTAACCATAATAATCTGAGCATCACCCCCAAGAATCCAACACTGATGATGATGATGATGGAGAGGAGCACGGCAAGCTGAGATGAGGTCCCGAAGAAATGAGCTGAAATGATAAAAACCAAACAGCATGATATTTATAGAAAACTCGACCTCAGCTGTTAAAAAACAGAAACAATATGTTGAATTTATTTTGAACTCTTTATAACCTGGAACATAGATGTGTGTCTCTCTGGTCTGGTTGATGTTCTTCTGTTGGACTCTACAGGTGAAGTTGTCGCTCTTCTCCACAGTCAATCTTCTGCTGACAGTATAGAGGTCATCAGGACCTCTGACTGTCTCTGTAGGTCCAGCAGAGAGGAGGTTTCCCTCAGCGTCCAGCCAGAACACCTCAGGCTCTGGATACCAGCCTTTAGCCTCACACTGTAAAACCACCTCTCTGCTCTTATTGGAGACAAACTCTATGACGGGCGTGGAGACGACACCTGATGATCAGAGAGGAGGAATTATAACACACGTCACTGATTTGTATCAAACTGCTCGTGGCAGCAAGTCTGACTTACCAACAGTGAGTTGGATGGACGCGTCCTTCATCATTGAATCCAAGATACAAAAATATTTTCCTGTATCAGAAAGTTTCACTCTGAAGATTTTCATGGAGACGTTTCCGTTCTTCAGTTCATCCACAAACAGAGCGGTGCGATTCTTAAAAGATGGATTTTGACCCCAGTACACCGGTCGTCCATCTTCATGATAATGGATGTACTTTGGGTGTAAATCAGTTCTGGTCCACACCACGGTCTCTGACCTGACATCGATGGGAGGTTCAAGGTGACATGGTAGAATGACATCATCACCAGCCAGGGCCACGATTGGTTGATGTGAACAAATTAACTGTGACAGCTCTGCAAGGAAACAAGAAACAGAAACAAACATGAACAACAGTGAAAAGTAGAGAAGGTGAGAACAGCCGTGCTTTCTCTGTAGCCTCACAGAGCCTCACTGTGGCTGTACATTCATGTTAACGTCTGCTTCTTTCCAACACATGCACACATCGATGTGTTACTGGAGTGTTTTGTGTTGAAATTACCTCCAACAGACTGAAGAACCATGAAAATGAAAACACTGCAGGTCCTGAAGGACAGTCCATCACTGGGCTGGATCTTTGGCTGCAGCATGCTGGACTCCTGAAAAGTTCACTTTGTAGTTACTTTGTGCTCCATGTGACTTCAAAACACTTCATCTACACAGACTAGTAGAAAACACTGAGGCAGAGGGGGATGACATTGATATATCACTGGATAGCTCAGTGGTAATGCTGCTGACTTTGACACTCGGATCCAATCCAGTGTGGACCCTTAGGCAAGGTCCTTAGAGCTACCAGCCTACCTCAGGATGAGTGAAACCGCAAATGTTGGAGCTATACCGGCTCGGACGTCACGAATAACGTCTGAGAGACCAGGGCAACTTGATGGGCTACTAGAACAACACATCGCTGGACAAGAGTTCAACATACGCAAAAAAACGCAAACTGCTATAACAACTAGACACTGATGAGGTACAACAACGAACGCGCTACGGCGAGGGGGAGCCAGGACGACAGGTCAGAGGGGGAGAACAACGCCCCCCCACCCAATTGAAAAAGATACCTGAAAGCTGCGAAGTCGAAGTCTCCGTCCTCCTCAGTCCTAGTGTAGTGAAGCATTGAAGCATTGAGGAGTATATATAGTAGACCACGCCTGAGATGTTGAAGCCATTTCTCATATTACAATATTACAATCCTTCTAGCTGTCACGTGCTGAGGAGACGCAACATCTGGACATCATATTACAATATTACAATATTACAATCCTTCTAGCTGACGTGACCCACTTAATGTGAGTACCTCCACGTGCTGAGGAGACGCAACATCTGGACCCACTTAGACCCACTTAGGCTTTCTTTCAAAACCAAGTGCTGTAGTGTAATGAGGAGATCAATGAAGTGTGTAGTGAGTTTGGTAATGATCTGCCACCTTTTGGTTGTTTTTGGTCACGTTGGGACAAGGACCAAATTTTGATGTCAGAGGTGGGGGACACAAGTATTTTTAATAAAACTCTAACTCTTTCAGTTCACTGTGTTTTCTAGTTCTTCTAGTTTTCTGTTGCTACTTTCCAGGGCAACTTGATGAGAAATGGGCTACTGGAACAACACATCGCTGGACAAGAGTTCAACATTCACAAAAAAACTAGACACTGCTGAGGTACAACAACGAACGCGCTACGGCGAGGGGGAGCCAGGACGACAGGTCAGAGGGGATAACATCAACCCCTACCAAGATTAAAGAGATATCAATTAAACAGATACCTGAAGGTTTACAGTCCCGCGTCCACAGCTTACATGTTCCGTGACTAAGTGACTAGCAGGAAACATCCTGCTGCTCCTCCTCATTCCAGCCAATGGAGGAGCAGGAGAGGCATTCCAGCGATGTTTTGTTCCAGTTCTCAGCAACTGACGCGAACCTTATTCGTGACGTCCGAGCCTGCCTCAGTGTCTGATCGCTGACAAACTATCTTCTAAGTATCAGCTTCGATCCTTTGAATAGACAAACTTGGATGTGACTGATCTGCAGACCACTCTTCAGTGCGTCTAAAACATGATGCTTTGATAAACAAGATGCCAAATGGAGCTCTCGTTCGTTGTGGCTAGTCACCAGTGTTGTGCTAGTTACTGAAAAATAGTAACTAGTTACAGTTACTAGTTACTTTGTAAAAAAGTAACTCAGTTAGTAACTCAGTTACTTAAACCAAAAAGTAATGCGTTACTGAGAAAGTAACTTTTTAGTTACTGTACAACGTTTTTCCATTGCTCCCATTAAATAAAGGTTGATTGATTGAGTTCCCCTCTAGCCGTCATTTCAGTTCTGTACTGATACTGAATAATACAGACTGGTGATTAAAACAACTGTTTCAATTCATTTGCTTCCACATCACTGAATCTAATCATCCAAGCAATATGATCCGTTGTGCACCAACACAAACCTTGACACAAACACCAAAGTATTTTTTCAATGCCTATTTATTTCAGTCAGGCCATAAAGTCTTCCATAGGCTACAAACTGCAAGCCTATCTTTCTTATTTGGTATTCAAAAACAAGCTCGCTGCTGTGTGACTCCGTCTCGGATGCTGCGTTAGCTACCTTAGCTGCTAACTTTTAGCATGCCGCTTCTCCAGGTGCTTCAGCAGGTTGCTGTTGCTGTTGTTCGCCGTTGAAAGTACTTTTGAACCGGGACACAATCTACAAGTTACCGAGATGTTGTTTTCCCCTCTGCTCTCCAGTTTAAAATAATGTGAGTACCTCCACGAGGAGAAACTTATCCTCCCCTTCTCGCTCGCCATCATGCCGTGCCCTGACCTGTCCAGTCCTCTGCATGGCGCGTGTTTGTTTACGTGTGGGACGCTACAGGGCTACAAATGCTTTGTTTTTCAATTCAATTAAACTTTATTGATCGCTAAAATGTTATGGGAACTGTGTGCCGTTGTAAAACCCATGTAAAACCTCACCAAAAGGAACGGAGTAACGCAGCGTTTGGTAACGGAAACGGAGTTACTGGATTTAAGAAAACAACGCGTTACGTTATTAGTTACTGAAAAAGTAACGGCGTTACGTAACGGCGTTACTAATAACGCTTTACTACCCAACACTGCTGATATATCACTGGATAGCTCAGTGGTAATGCTGCTGACTTTGACACGGGAGACTGGGGTTCGGATCCAATCCAGTGTGGACCCTTAGGCAAGGTCCTTAGAGCTACCGGCTCGGACGTCACGAACATGGTCTGAGAGACCAGGGCAACTTGATGAGAAATGGGCTACTAGAACAACACATCGCTGGACAAGAGTTCAACATACGCAAAAAAACGCAAACTGCTATAACAACTAGACACTGATGAGGTACAACAACGAACGCGCTACGGCGAGGGGGAGCCAGGACGACAGATCAGAGGGGGAGAACAACGCCCCCCCACCCAATTGAAATAGATACCTGAAAGCTGCGAAGTCTCCGTCTTCCTCAGTCCTAGTGTAGTGAAGCATTGAAGCACTTTTATTACATTACATTACATTTATTACATTACAATTATTACAATATTACAATATTACAATCCTTCTAGCTGACGTGACCACTTAGGTGGCTCATGAGGAACATCTGGACATCATGAGGAACATCTGGACAATATTACAAAAAATACAATCCTTCTAGTGACCCACTTAGAACACTTAGTTGGCTTTCTTTCAAAACCAAGTGCTGGAGTTTGGTAATGATCTGCCACCTTTTGGTTGTTTTTGGTCACGTTGGGACAAGGACCAAATTTTGATGTCAGAGGTGGGGGACACAAGTATTTTTAATAAAACTCTAACTCTTTCAGTTCACTGTGTTTTCTAGTAGTTCTTCTAGTTTTCTGTTGCTACTTTTAAGTTTACTGTTCCCTTCTTTGGTTTGACTGGTTGTAAAGCATGTAGCAAAACATTATCACCCAATTCTGTGTTTCACCTTGTTAGTCGACTTCACTCCAACTCAGTATCACCAATTTTACACTTATTGTTGGAACATATGGTAAACAGACCTCATTTACATAGCACCACCCAGTGGTGGGCAGGTCAAACTGGCAGGAATATCACAGGTGGGAGAAATTGAATAAAATGTCCATAATTCAGTGGAAGTAGTCAAGTAATCAATTTGACTTGAAATGAGTGTAACAGAGAACCGCTGTCATTTTTAGGCAGTTACATGGAAGGAAATCCTATTTTTGATGTAAATGAAAAGTGAACAAGGGTCAATTTGACCCAAAGACCACAGAAGGGTCAACATACTCATCCAAAGCTTCCAAACACATAAGATAAGTTAAGATAAGATAGACTTTTATTGTCCCACAATGGGGAAATTCACAGTGTTGCAACAGCAAAGTGGATAGCAACAGAAAAGAGCTAGTAGCATAAAATAAGAATATGGAGTTAAAAAGAAAAGTAATATAATATAAAACACTATGTACAGAACAAAGACAATAGAAAAAAGAAACAACAACAGCAGTTGCACAGGGGCTATTAAATTGCACGGTGGAGTAGTTATTGCACATTATTATTATTTACATTATTATTATATTGTTATTGCACGATACAGAGTGTGAAATGAAATGTAGTCCTTAAGTGTATGTGGTTTACTGGGAGCAGTGCTGGTTATTAAACAGTCTGACAGCAGCAGGAATGAAGGACCTACGATATCTTTCCTTCACACATTCGGGGTGAAGGAGTCTATCGCTGAAGGAGCTGTTCAGTGCAGTGATGGTGTCCTGCATGTGGGAGACATTGTCCATCATTGATGATAGTTTAGATATCATCCTCCTCTCTCCCACCACCTGTACTGAGTCGAGGGGGCATCCCAGGACAGAGCTGGCCTTCTTGATCAGTTTGTCAAGTCTCTTCCTGTCAGCGGTTGAGATGCTGCTGCTCCAGCAGACCACTCCAAAGAAAATGGCTGATGCCACAACATTGTCGAAGAAGGTCCTCAGGAGAGCTCCCTGCACCCCAAAGGACCTCCGCTTCCACATGTTGTCTTGGATGGGTGTAACGAATTTCTTTGAGTAACTTACACTTCTAAAGAAGTCTCTTATGTCCACTTTTCTTTTGAAACCTCTGATATTACAATCCTTCTAGCTGACGTGACCCAGGCAGAACAAACGCCCAACTTACAGTGGCAGATTAACAGGGACTCCTGGGCAACTAGCAGACCGGCGTGCAAGTCCTCCTGGTGCTGTTTGCAACCTGATGGAGTGACAGCGGGGACGGCCAATCACACAAGAAACGGCAGAGCCAATCAGGAGCTTGTAGGCGGGTCTAAACTAAGAGCGGCCGTTTCCACTTTGTCCTTGTGCTTGACGAGTCTCTGTTTCCTATAACGTAACATTGTTTTTGGACGGTAAAAACTGCAGGGGACCAAAACGGCCTTTTGAAAGAGTGCAGGGGACATGTCCCCTGTGCCCCCCCCTCCAAATTACGTCCGTGCTTTAGGAGGTTTCAGTCCATGTTCAAAGCAGCGTCTCATCTTTTGGCTTCTCCACATCTGATGCTGGTTGCTGGTCCTCCAGTCGCTTCCTCCTTCTCCGAGCGTCTACATGCATCAGAAAGTTATAAGACTTTTTAATGACTCTGTTTAATTAAACTTGAGGTCAATTTTGCAATAAAAATAAACACAAAATTTCTTTTGAATGAATCCCTACACATCATAACAGGTGGTAAAACAGTTCTGACAGTAACTTGACATAAAAAAAGAAAATGAAGGTGTGACTTACAGGCTTGCATTTTTAACCATAATAATCTGAGCATCACCCCCAAGAATCCAACACTGATGATGATGATGATGGAGATGGAGAGGAGCACGGCAAGATGAGATGAGGTCCCGAAGAAATGAGCTGAAATGATAAAAACCAAACAGCATGATATTTATAGAAAACTCGACCTCAGCTGTTAAAAAACAGAAACAATATGTTGAATTTATTTTGAACTCTTTATAACCTGGAACATAGATGTGTGTCTCTCTGGTCTGGTTGATGTTCTTCTGTTGGACTCTACAGGTGAAGTTGTCGCTCTTCTCCACAGTCAATCTTCTGCTGACAGTATAGAGGTCATCAGGACCTCTGACTGTCTCTGTAGGTCCAGCAGAGAGGAGGTTTCCCTCAGCGTCCAGCCAGAACACCTCAGGCTCTGGATACCAGCCTTTAGCCTCACACTGTAAAACCACCTCTCTGCTCTTATTGGAGACAAACTCTATGACGGGCGTGGAGACGACACCTGATGATCAGAGAGGAGGAATTATAACACACGTCACTGATTTGTATCAAACTGCTCGTGGCAGCAAGTCTGACTTACCAACAGTGAGTTGGATGAACGCTTCCTCCATCATTGAATTCAAGATACACAAATATTTTCCTGTATCAGAAATTTTCACTCTGAAGATTTTCATGGAGACGTTTCCGTTCTTCAGTTCATCCACAAACAGAGCGGTGCGATTCTTAAAAGATGGATTTTGACTCCAGTACACCGGTCGTCCATCTTCATGATAATGGATGTACTTTGGGTCTAAATCAGTTCTGACCCACACCACGGTCTCTGACCTGACATCGATGGGAGGTTCAAGGTGACATGGTAGAATGACATCATCACCAGCCAGGGCCACGATTGGTTGATGTGGACAAATTAACTGTGACAGCTCTGCAAGGAAACAAGAAACAGAAACAAACATGAACAACAGTGAAAAGTAGAGAAGGTGAGAACAGCCATGCTTTCTCGAGATAAAAAAGAAGTCTTTTGTCACTGAAGAGCAGTTTGATGCTATTTTTCAATGCTAATTAGCATGCTAACACACTATGATGGTGAACATACCCTTAAGGCATCCTGGGGACATTTCGTGCCACTCTGTTGTTTATTTTTTAAGCCATTTTGGCTGTGTCGAATGAAGATAGCTCAAATTTGCCAGACGATATTCATTTTACATTTACTTTAGAATTGTCATCTCAGTACTTTAATTAAGCCTAAAATGGCTAAGCTACAAAAAAACATCCTTAATAGTTCCTAGCACCAAAACCTGCCCCATTGAAACCCATTCAAACCACTATTTTTGATCCCACGTTTATCTTCATAACTCATGCATTCCTTTATGTTAAGATTTCATTTTGGACCTCTGGCTTTCAATTTGTAATTTTTATATTTGTCCACCAAGTGGCGCCATTTTTACCCATTCAAAGCATGCAGCAAAGTTAAACACTGTTTTCTGCAAGGGAAGTGTGTGTGCTATTGATGTTGGATAATGGTGTGTGTGTCTGTGTGTGTGTGTGTGAAAAAAAAAAAAAAAAAAGGGGAAAAAAGTGTGTGTGTGTGTGTGCGTGTGTGTGTATGTGTGTGTGTATACTCACTGAAATGTATTTAACGGAAATTATTATTAATTATTTTTGTTTTTCTGTTTTTTTGTATAATAAACAGCGGAGTTATGTAAACATACTGGCATTTAAAGGGTTAAAAACCAAAAAAATATGATTAATATTTGATATGTATATTTCAGGCCGAAGTAGTTTTAAAAGACTGATGTGTTTAAAGTAGAAAGATATATTAATATATACTATTTTTATAGCAGTTTTTGGGAAGAAGCCATTATTTGTCAATAAAGCAGTTTGCAAATGTTGCTGCCAATCATTGACCCATCTCAGGGCCTAATAATAATAGTTAGCCATTAGTCATTGAAATGTATTTTATGGAAATTATTTTTGTTTTTTGATAAACAATAAACATAAACAGCGGAGTTATGTAAACATACTGGCATTTAAAGGGTTAAAAACAAAAAATATATATTATTAATATTCACTGTGGCTGTACATTCATGTTAACGTCTGCTTCTTTCCAACACATGCACACATCGATGTGTTACTGGAGTGTTTTGTGTTGAAATTACCTCCAACAGACTGAAGAACCATGAAAATGAAAACACTGCAGGTCCTGAAGGACAGTCCATCACTGGGCTGGATCTTTGTCTGCAGCATGCTGGACTCCTGAAAAGTTCACTTTGTAGTTACTTTGTGCTCCATGTCACTTCAAAACACTTCATCTACACAGACTAGTAGAAAACACTGAGGCAGAGGGGGATGACACTGATATATCACTGGATAGCTCAGTGGTAATGCTGCTGACTTTGACACGGGAGACTGGGGTTCGGATCCAATCCAGTGTGGACCCTTAGGCAAGGTCCTTAGATACCGGTTACTGAGGCAACTTGATGAGAAACGGGTTACTGGAACAACACATCGCTGGACAAGAGTTCAACGTACACAAAAAAAAACGCTATACCTAGCTGCTATCACAACTAGACATTGATGAGGTACAACAACGAACGCTACGGCGAGGGGGAGCCAGGACGACAGGTCAGAGGGGGAGAACATCAACCCCCAACAAAGTAAATGAATAAAAGTAGAATACTAACCATAGAGTAGTAGATAGATAGATAGGTAGATGTCCGCAGTCAACCTGTTTCAACGCTCGTTCCAATATATATATAGTACAGTTCTCCTCGCATCGTTTCCTCAAACCTCGCATCGTTTCCTCAAACCTCGCATCGTTTGGTGCCATTGAGGAAAAACGAAATCAACCTGCTTGTATTAGAGGTCTTGACAGTGAGTATTTTCTGACGGTGAGGACGCACACACAGCGAGGAACAGACGATGTAAGCTCATCAGAATTAAACACAACATGCCACCATGATCTGAGGCTGTTTCTGCAAAAACATTCAATTCATATTATATATACACTGCTCAAAAAAAATTAAAGGAACACTTTTTAATCAGAGTATAGCATCAAGTCAATTCAACTTCTGGGATATTGATCTGGTCAGGTAAGTAGCTGGGGGGGTTGTTTATCATTTTCATCTGTTTTGGTGTTAATGAAATTAACAACAGGGACACTAGAGGGGCAACAATGAGACGACCCCCAAAACAGGAATGCTTTTACTGGTGGAGGCCACTGACATGCTGCTCATCTTTTCTGACCAATTTCTCATTAGCTTTGTATTTGGCTAGGGTCAGTGTCACTACGGGTCGCATGGTGCGGTACCTGGACCCTACAGAGGTTGCACAGGTAGTCCAACTCCTCCAGGGTGGGACATCAATATGGGCCATTGCCAGAAGATTTGCTGTGTCTCCCAGCACAGTCTCAAGAGCGTGGAGGAGATTCCAGGAGATGGTCAGTTAATCTAGAAGACCTGGACAGGGCCGTAGAAGGTCCTTAACCCATCAGCAGGACCAGTATCTGCTCCTTTGTGCAAGGAGGAACCTGCACCTACAGGAGTATGAATGTCTCTGACCAACGGCCTCATGTGGCGAGAGTATGCAGGCAGTTCCTGGAGGATGAAGGAATTGATAGCATTGACTGGCCCCTATGCTCGACTGACCTAAATCCAATAGAACACCTCTTGGTCATTATGTTTTGGTCCATCCGATGCCGCCAGGTTGCACCTCAGACTGTCCAGGAGCTCAGTGATGCCCTGGTCCAGATCTGGGAGGAGATCCCCCAGGACACCATCCGTCATCCCAGTAGGAGCGTGCCCTGACGTTGTCAGGCATGCATACAAGCACGTGGAGGCCATACAAACTACTGAATACCATTATGAGTTGCTACAAAGAAATTTTGGCAAAATGGACTAGCCTGCTGCGTCTTTTTTTTGCTTTGATTTTGGGGATGTCTTTGAATTCCTCTGTAGGTTGATAATTTTCATTTCCATTAATGATGTGGCATCCTTTCATTCTTAACACATTACCCAGTCCATATCAGGAAAGAGATCCAGCATGATTTCTTTTCCCGTTGAGATCTGATGTGTTTTCAAAGTGTTCCTTTAATTTTTTTGAGCAGTGTATTATATTTTCCAAAATAGCTACGAGAGCTGCAGAGGTACTGACAGACGCCGAACACGTCGCCTCTGTGTCTGAGCAGCTTCTTTATGTGTGGGCTGTAATTCCTGAGCTTGTATAAGATGCTAAATGATCAAGGGTAGAAGCTAAACATCTAGTGTCTGTTTAAACATTAAGACAGACAGTCTGACTTTGCAGCTCTGCCACAAGAGGGACATCAGTCCTAGGCAGCAGCACAGTAATACACTCATTAACCAGCAGGTGGTACAGGAGACCAGTTTCCCTGTTACCTGTCCATGCTTCACCCTTTTGTGTATTTATTTCTGTTTCCAGACACGTGCGTGACCCCAGAGCGAACTTCGACCAATCTCTGAGCGTCCTGAAGCACGCTAAAAAGGTCAAACCCACCGTGCTCACCAAGACGTCCATCATGCTCGGACTGGGGGAGACCGACCAGCAGATACTCGACACTTTGGCTGGTGTGTACGCTCGCCACTCACACGCAGACATACTTCTAAAAATGTTCATGTAAAGTCTTTCCTGACCGCTCTGTTGTGGTGATGTTGCAGAGCTGCGAGAGGCCGGAGTGGACTGTCTAACACTGGGTCAGTACATGCAGCCCACCAAACGCCACCTGAAGGTAAGAACATTATTTCCTCCTGTATTAAAGCAACAGAAAGTGGATGTTTGGTGAATGACTGCTCACCGTGATCGTGTTTGTTTGGGTTCAGGTGGAGGAATACGTCACTCCAGAGAGGTTTGCCCACTGGGAGAAAGTTGGGAATGAAATGGGCTTCGTTTACACAGCCAGCGGGCCGCTGGTGAGATCGTCCTACAAAGCAGGTGAGAGACACACGTCATCCTGCACAGTCATGAC
This sequence comes from Argyrosomus regius, assembly GCA_946959425.1. NCBI lineage: Eukaryota > Metazoa > Chordata > Actinopteri > Sciaenidae > Argyrosomus > Argyrosomus regius. The sequence goes on from OX336883.1 coordinate 4,753,291, forward strand.
ATGAACAAGCTGAGGACGTCCCAGTTTATTCCAGTGACTTACAGGACTACTTTATTCTACAGTTGCACTATATTTTAGACAGTGAGCGTGAGCTGAAAGTCAATAAAAGTGACAACATGTATGAAACAGGATTTCCACACTTACCCTCTTGTGTTATTTAAACTTGCAGATGGTTTTTCTTCTGCTCACGTCTGAAGAAATCTTTCTTTAAAACATCTGCCTCAATCACAATACAATGCAGGTGAACATATTTTAGTTTATTCTGAAACTTCAGCAGCATTAACGTCTCTCTAGAAAGTGTCATGGACACACTGATAATGTTCTCGTTCTCGTTCCTTCAGGAGAAAGTAGTGAAATGAAAAGTGGATTATACGGAGGAACAGATGACTTTCTTAGCAGTTAAAACTAAAATGTTTTGTGTGATACCGTTTGAGGTAAAAATATGTATTTTTGTAATTTAGGTGGACTGAGTCAAACTTTAAATTCTTACACAAACATCAAGACTTTCTCACAATATGGTTTTAAGCACATCACGATGATGTGAAACTGAAAGACTGAAATATTAAGTGTATTCTAGAGGGATTAGGTCTGGAGGACACGATTTTAATGTCCAGCTGCAAATGTTTGAACGTGTTTTCATCAGAGCAACAGAACGTGAAGATGGTTAAATAAAGCCTGAGCTGTCTGTCTTCGCGTGGACAGGTTCACCGCTTACATCTAGCCATAAATCCAGCCAGATAAACGTCTTTGTTTGGGTCAGAGAGAATATTATTTTTATGATTTATGTCTTTTCTCTTTGCAGGCGAGTTCTTCCTGAAAAATCTCCTGAAGAAAAGAAAAACAGAAGTCACGATAGCAGAATGAAAAGCACCAAACCAGCAGCTTCTTCCCGACCTATAAACCACGCACACATTGACTGTCACAGCTTTACTCCTGCAGCTTCGTCTGCCGAAGCACAGAAGACACGTTTCATTTACAAGTAGTACAAAAAGTTTAAAAAAAAAGCAGTTGGTATTAAATAAGGGTAGAGAAGTGACATTAATATGACTCATTCCTTTGCACTTGTCTTCTCACTGTTTACCTGTGACAACCCGGAGGGGCTGCAGTTTAGGGGAAGGCGATCAAAGTGAACAAGCCGCAGTTAGAAGCCTGAAGATATGGAGATGCTGTCCGTGTACTCCTGCTGGAAATACAACCTGCTGTTTGCAGAAGTTGTAATTCACGTGGAATTGTTGATAGAACTGTTATGTGCAAAATCTGTAACGCAACATGTAGCAGCGAACTCGAAAGGTGTAAAGTTACTATGGTTACTGCTCAGGTGTAATGTTACTATGGTGAATCTGCTGAATCTTTATAATGATTCTTAATAAAATCATGAAAGTAGCCCAAGTGCACGTGACAAATCTAAAGGCAAATAAAAAGTGAAGCCTCAGAGCCCATCTCTCATGAAAATGTACAATTGTTTAATATTTCCACATATATATACACACATCAGGTCAGGTATGGTAAATACGCCACACCATGAGAAGAAAAGAAAAGTACAATATAAAAATAAATAGCATAGAAAAAAGTTAAACATAAAGAATACAGCAGAAGGCAGTACTGAGGGTGAATTTTTATAGAACGGACCTGTTCAAATTATATTAAGACTTAAAGTTATGCAAGATTAACAGCGTGGATAGGTCAGGTCTGCCAATGATTCACATGTTTGCTGATTTTTACATGAGCGAGGAGGCAGAAGTGGCAAGATGGTGGCGGCCAGCGCTACAACACCGAGTACCACAAGGACTCTTTGGAGACATACGCTGACCATTCTTTACACTGACATTGGTCCAAGAGAGCCCCAGCTCTCAATGTTCACTACAACTCAACATGTCAGATGAGATCTTCCAGTGTCACAAAGATTTCCTGAGTTGTTCTTTTCTGACACCTCCTGGTTGTTTCTGGTCACTTTGGGAGGTTTCAGTCCATGTTCAAAGCAGCGCCTCATCTTTTGTCTTCTAGACATCTTATACTGGTTGCTCCGTCCTTCCAGGAGTGTCTACATGCATCAGAAAGTTATAAGTAAGACTTTTTAATGACTCCGTTTAATTAAACTTGAGGTCGATTTTGCAACAAAAATAAACACAAAATTTATTTTGAATGAATCCCTACACATCATAACAGGTGGTAAAACAGTTCTGACAGTAACTTGACATAAAAAAAGAAAATGAAGGTGTGACTTACAGGCTTGTCTTTTTAAGCATAATAATCTGAGCATCACCCCCAAGAATCCAACACTGATGATGATGATGATGGTGATGGAGAGGAGCACGGCAAGATGAGATGAGGTCCCGAAGAAATGAGCTGAAATGATAAAAACCAAGCAGCATGATATTTATAGAAAACTCGACCTCAGCTGTTAAAAAACAGAAACAATATGTTGAATTTATTTTGAACTCTTTATAACCTGGAACATAGATGTGTGTCTCTCTGGTCTGGTTGATGTTCTTCTGTTGGACTCTACAGGTGAAGTTGTCGCTCTTCTCCACAGTCAATCTTCTGCTGACAGTATAGAGGTCATCAGGACCTCTGACTGTCTCTGTAGGTCCAGCAGAGAGGAGGTTTCCCTCAGCGTCCAGCCAGAACACCTCAGGCTCTGGATACCAGCCTTTAGCCTCACACTGTAAAACCACCTCTCTGCTCTTATTGGAGACAAACTCTATGACGGGCGTGGAGACGACACCTGATGATCAGAGAGGAGGAATTATAACACACGTCACTGATTTGTATCAAACTGCTCGTGGCAGCAAGTCTGACTTACCAACAGTGAGTTGGATGGACGCGTCCTTCATCATTGAATTCAAGATACAAAAATATTTTCCTGTATCAGAAATTTTCACTCTGAAGATTTTCATGGAGACGTTTCCGTTCTTCAGTTCATCCACAAACAGAGCGGTGCGATTCTTAAAAGATGGATTTTGACTCCAGTAATCCGGTCGTCCATCTTTGTGAAAATGGATGTACTTTGGGACTAAATCAGTTCTGGTCCACACCACGGTCTCTGACCTGACATCGATGGGAGGTTCAAGGTGACATGGAAGAATGACATCATCACCAGCCAGGGCCACGATTGGTTGATGTGAACAAATGAACTGTGACAGCTCTGCAAGGAAACAAGAAACAGAAACAAACATGAACAACAGTGAAAAGTAGAGAAGGTGAGAACAGCCGTGCTTTCTCGAGATAAAAAAGAAGTCTTTTGTCACTGAAGAGCAGTTTGATGCTATTTTTCAATGCTAGTTAGCATGCTAACACACTATGATGGTGAACATACCCTTAAGGCATCCTGGGGACATTTCGTGCCACTCTGTTGTTTATTTTTTAAGCCATTTTGGCTGTGTCAAATGAAGATAGCTCAAATTTGCCAGAAGATATTCATTTTACATTTACTTTAGAATTGTCATCTCAGTACTTTAATTAAGCCTAAAATGGCTAAGCTACAAAAAAACATCCTTAATAGTTCTTAGCGCCAAAACCTGCCCCATTGAAACCCATTAAAACCACTATTTTTGATCCCACGTTTATCCTCATAACTCATGCATTCCTTTATGTTAAGATTTCATTTTGGACCTCTGGCTTTCGATTTGTAATTTTTATATTTGTCCACCAGGTGGCGCCATTTTTACCCATTCAAAGCATGCAGCAAAGTTAAACACTGTTTTCTGCAAGGGAAGTGTGTGTGCTATTGATGTTGGATAATGGTGTGTGTGTCTGTGTGTGTGTGTAAAAAAAAAAAAAAAAAGGGAAAAAAAGTGTGTGTGTGTGTGTGTATACTCACTGAAATGTATTTAATGGAAATTATTATTAATTATTTTTGTTTTTCTGTTTTTTTGTATAATAAACAGCGGAGTTATGTAAACATACTGGCATTTAAAGGGTTAAAAACCCCAAAAATATGATTAATATTTGAAATGTATATTTCAGGCCGAAGTAGTTTTAAAAGACTGATGTGTTTAAAGTAGAAAGATATATTAATATATACTATTTTTATAGCAGTTTTTGGGAAGAAGCCATTATTTGTCAATAAAGCAGTTTGCAAATGTTGCTGCCAATCATTGACCCATCTCAGGGCCTAATAATAATAGTTAGCCATTAGTCATTGAAATGTATTTTATGGAAATTATTATAAGTTGACTAACTTCCTCCAGCTTCTCTTCTCCTCCATCTCCTCCAGCCTGTCCTCCTTCATCTCCTCCAGCCTCTCCTGCTCTCCCTCCTCCAGCCTGTCCTCCTGTATCTCCTTCTGCATCTCTACTATTTTTCTCTAATTTTTTTACTGTTTTTAAACCGAATCTTTTTTCTTTTTATTGTATCTTTTAGTGTATTACACTTTGTTAAATGTTTTGATGTCTGTTATGTATTTTAAACCCTGTTTTACCTGTACGGTGACCTTGGGTGTTTTGAAAGGCGCCTATAAATAAAATGTATTATTATTATTATTATTATTATTACTATCCGTCACCTGACAAAAATATATTGATGCATGACATGAACAGTGGGACGATTTGGGGTGCAAGAATCATCAATTTTGATGATACGGTTATAGAGGAAAAAACTTAGTTTCACAGTTATCATGAGTATGGATGTATAAAATCACATTTGTAATCCGAGGTTTTATTGTATTTTTCCCTAAAACTTTAATTGTTGGTGTTTTTTTTGAACAGTTGCTGTCTTTCAACATAAAAATAATACATGAAAATGAGTGTAAGCTTTTTTAAAATCTTTGCATTGTTGAGTCTCTACAGTTATACTACTACTACTACTACTACTACCACTAATAATAATAATAATAATAATAATAATAACAATAATAATACATTTTATTTATCAGCACTTTCAATAAAACTCAAAGATCGTTCAACCAGACGGGAGTGTTGAGAACACAGAAGGTTGTGAGAACTGAGAACTGTTGTGGAAAAAGATATAATATATATTATTATTATATTATACCGCTCCTATTGGTATTGGTATTGCTATTGGTGTCGGTGTAGGTGTCGGAGGGCCTCTAGTGTCTTAGTGGTCTTGTGGTCAGTCAACTTTACAAGATTATTGAGATTATCAGTTTCAGAAGGTTGTGAGAACTGAGAACTGTTGTGGAAAAAGATATAATATATATTATTATTATATTATACCGCTCCTATTGGTATTGGTATTGCTATTGGTGTCGGTGTAGGTGTCGGAGGGCCTCTAGTGTCTTAGTGGTCTTGTGGTCAGTCAACTTTACAAGATTATTGAGATTATCAGTTTCAGTTTCAGCGCTCCTATTGGTATTGGTATTGCTATTGGTGTCGGTGTAGGTGTCGGAGGGCCTCTAGTGTCTTAGTGGTCTTGTGGTCAGTTTCAGTTTCAGTCACTGTTGTAGACTACTGCTGTAGTCTTGTGGTCAGTTTCAGTTTCAGTCACTGTTGCATGTCACTTTAAAACTTTACACTTTAACTTTTTAAGTTTTTATTTAATTATATATAAGCATGTTATATACTTATAGTTGCACATTGGACTTGAAGAATATGTGTATTTATACTACACATACAGTAGATATATGAGTGTATGTATATTGCCTCTCCTCCTCCATCTCCTCCAGCCTCTCCTCCTGTATCTCCTCCAGCCTCTCCTGCTCTCCCTCCTCCAGCCTCTCCTCCTGTATCTCCTCCAGCCTCTCCTCCTGTATCTCCTTCTGCATCTCTACTATCCGTCACCTGACAAAAATATATTGATGCATGACATGAACAGTGGGACAATTTGGGGTGCAACAATCATCAATTTTGATGATACGGTTATAGAGGAAAAAACTTAGTATGGATGTATAAAATCACATTTGTAATCCGAGGTTTTATTGTATTTTTCCCTAAAACTTTAATTGTTGGTGTTTTTTTTAACAGTTGCTGTCTTTCAACATAAAAATAATACATGAAAATGAGTGTATCTCTTTGGCATTAAATAAAAGCTTTTTTAAAATCTTTGCATTGTTGAGTCTCTACTACTACTACTACTACTACTACTACTACTACTACTACTAATAATAATAATAATAATAATAATAATAACAATAATAATACATTTTATTTATCAGCACTTTCAATAAAACTCAAAGACACTTTACAAGATTATTGAGAGCTTTGTAATTGATGAGGAGGATCTTGAAGTGGAGATGCTGCTTTATTGGGAGCCAGTGAAGGTGTTGCAGGATGGTGTAACGCATTTCTTTGAGTAACTTACACTTTGACTTCTAAAGAAGTCTCTTATGTCCACTTTTCTTTTTTTAGACATCCTGGCTGCGCCTAATTACCAAACACACACACACACACACACACACACACACACACACACACACACACACACACCGATTCAAACGTTAATGTAAATGAAACCTCTGATGTTACAATCCTTCTAGCTGACGTGACCCAGGCAGAACAAACGCCCAACTTACAGTGGCAGATTAACAGGGACTCCTGGGCAACTAGCAGACCGGCGTGCAAGTCCTCCTGGTGCTGTTTACAACCTGATGGAGTGACAGCGGGGACGGCCAATCACACAAGAAACGGCAGAGCCAATCAGGAGCTTGTGGGCGGGTCTAAACTAAGAGCGGCCGTTTTCCGCTTGGTCCTAGTGCTTGACGGGTCTCTGTTTCCTATAGTGTAACATTGTTTTTGGACGGTAAAAACTGCAGGGGACCAAAACGGCCTTTCATAATACAGTGTAGTGTCACCAAACTCACTACACACTTCATTGATCTCCTACAGATTACACCACAGCACTTGGTTTGAAAGAAAGGCATTTTTCATACTAAGTGTTGTAGTGTAATCTGTAGGAGATCAATGAAGTGTGTAGTGAGTTTGGTAATGATCTCGAAATTACGAGATAAGGTGTCTATTTTTTTTTTTTATCCAGTGAATGCAATGAGCTTCTGTACAAATGTAAAGCCTCAGAGCTTCACTTTGATTATTAACAGTCAGAAAGCTGAGAGCTCACCATCACACTGAAACTCTCTGATTGTTATTTAGTCCTGGAGCTGTTTGTATGATGGATTAAATGATTAGGGGCTCACTTGAAACAATATCAATAATATTATCATTATTAGTTTTTATCAGTTTGATTTCATAGATTGAAAAGACAAAGTGTGAATAGAACAGCTGTTCAGATCTTCCTCCTGTAAAACACTGCTGGTCAAATATTTAAACTTCATGAATCTTTATAATGATTCTTAATAAAATCATGAAAGTAGCCCAAGTGCACGTGACAAATCTAAAGGCAAATAAAAAGTGAAGCCTCAGAGCCCATCTCTCATGAAAATGTAAAATTGTTTAATATTTCCACATATATATACACACATCAGGTCAGGTATGGTAAATACGCCACACCATGAGAAGAAAAGAAAAGTACAATATAAAAATAAATAGCATAGAAAAAAGTTAAACATAAAGAATACAGCAGAAGGCAGTACTGAGGGTGAATTTTTATAGAACGGACCTGTTCAAATTATATTAAGACTTAAAGTTATGCAGGATTAACAGCGTGGATAGGTCAGGTCTGCCAATGATTCACATGTTTGCTGATTTTTACATTAGCGAGGAGGCAGAAGTGGCAAGATGGTGAGATGAGATCTTCCAGTGTCACAAAGATTTCCTGAGATGTTCTTTTCTGCCACCTCCTGGTTGTTTCTGGTCACTTTGGGAGGTTTCAGTCCATGTTCAAAGCAGCGTCTCATCTTTTGTCTTCTCCACATCTGATGCTGGTTGCTGGTCCTCCAGTCGCCTCCTCCTTCTCCGAGCGTCTACATGCATCAGAAAGTTATAAGTAAGACTTTTTAATGACTCTGTTTAATTAAACTTGAGGTCGATTTTGCAATAAAAATAAACACAAAATTTCTTTTGAATGAATCCCTACACATCATAACAGGTGGTAAAACAGTTCTGACAGTAACTTGACATATAAAAAGAAAATGAAGGTGTGACTTACAGGCTTGCATTTTAACCATAATAATCTGAGCATCACCCCCAAGAATCCAACAATAATGATGATGATGATGATGGAGAGGAGCACGGCAAGCTGAGATGAGGTCCCGAAGAAATGAGCTGAAATGATAAAAACCAAACAGCATGATATTTATAGAAAACTCGACCTCAGCTGTTAAAAAACAGAAACAATATGTTGAATTTGTTTTGAACTCTTTATAACCTGGAACATAGATGTGTGTCTCTCTGGTCTGGTTGATGTTCTTCTGTTGGACTCTACAGGTGAAGTTGTCGCTCTTCTCCACAGTCAATCTTCTGCTGACAGTATAGAGGTCATCAGGACCTCTGACTGTCTCTGTAGGTCCAGCAGAGAGGAGGTTTCCCTCAGCGTCCAGCCAGAACACCTCAGGCTCTGGATACCAGCCTTTAGCCTCACACTGTAAAACCACCTCTCTGCTCTTATTGGAGACAAACTCTATGACAGGCGTGGAGACGACACCTGATGATCAGAGAGGAGGAATTATAACACACGTCACTGATTTGTATCAAACTGCTCGTGGCAGCAAGTCTGACTTACCAACAGTGAGTTGGATGGACGCTTCCTTCATCATTGAATTCAAGATACACAAATATTTTCCTGTATCAGAAATTTTCACTCTGAAGATTTTCATGGAGACGTTTCCGTTCTTCAGTTCATCCACAAACAGAGCGGTGCGATTCTTAAAAGATGGATTTTGACCCAAGTACACCGGTCGTCCATCTTCATGATAATGGATGTACTTTGGGTCTAAATCAGTTCTGGTCCACACCACGGTCTCTGACCTGACATCGATGGGAGGTTCAAGGTGACATGGTAGAATGACATCATCACCAGCCAGGGCCACGATTGGTTGATGTGAACAAATTAACTGTGACAGCTCTGCAAGGAAACAAGAAACAGAAACAAACATGAACAACAGTGAAAAGTAGAGAAGGTGAGAACAGCCGTGCTTTCTCTGTAGCCTCACAGAGCCTCACTGTGGCTGTACATTCATGTTAACGTCTGCTTCTTTCCAACACATGCACACATCGATGTGTTACTGGAGTGTTTTGTGTTGAAATTACCTCCAACAGAAAAAAAAATGAAAATGAAAACACTGCAGGTCCTGAAGGACAGTCCATCACTGGGCTGGATCTTTGGCTGCAGCATGCTGGACTCCTGAAAAGTTCACTTTGTAGTTACTTTGTGCTCCACGTGACTTCAAAACACTTCATCTACACAGACTAGTAGAAAACACTGAGGCAGAGGGGGATGACATTGATATATCACTGGATAGCTCAGTGGTAATGCTGCTGACTTTGACACGGGAGATCCAATTCGGATTCGGATCCAATCCAGTGTGGACCCTTAAGCAAGGTCCTTAGAGCTACCAGCCAATCCCAACAATTGAACAACTGAAATTACCTGAAATCCAAAAGCTGCCTCGTCGTTGGTTAGTTGAACAGACAGTATCGTCCCAGATGTATCGTCTCCTGTGCCTAACACAGTGTGTCCACGCGAGTGTACTGTTTAAACTACTGAGTAGTACTCCTACTGTGTGTCTGACAGGAGACGCACAGGACACACTGACACAGAGTGTCACAGGACACGCCCCCTGACACACACGCGAGTGTACTGTTTAAAGTGTTAGCTGTGAAACAGAATTGGGACGTTGTTCAAGAAATTGAACTGAAATGACCTGAAATCCAAAAGCTGCCTTGTCGTTGCTAACTAAAGTTTCCCATGCTGGTGTCCTCACCTTGACGTTTTGCTGCTCTATAAGGAGGAAAACTCACATCACAGTACTATGTTATAATTCACGAGAGCTCCATTTGGCATCTTGTTTATCAAAGCATCATGTTTTAGACGCACTGAAGAGTGGTCTGCAGATCAGTCACATCCAAGTTTGTCTATTCAAAGGATCGAAGCTGATACTTAGAAGATAGTTTGTCAGCGATCCATAGTAGAACACTCGAGGGGTGACATTGATATATCACTGGATAGCTCAGTGGTAACGCTGCTGACTTTGACACGGGAGACTGGGGTTCGGATCCAATCCAGTGTGGACCCTTAGGCAAGGTCCTTAGAGCTACCAGCCTACCTCAGGATGAGTGACGGACGCGTCAGTTGCTGAGAGACCAGAGCAACTTGATGAGAAATGGGCTACTGGAACAAGACATCGCTCCAACATACACAAAATAACTAGACATTGATGAGGTACAACAACGAACGCGCTACGGCGAGGGGGAGCCAGGACGACAGGTCAGAGGGGGAGAACATCAACCCCCACAACAAAGTCAAATCCCTACCTGTGTGTTCCTCTCAGCTACAGTGGCTTAAGGGGACTTGAAGGAAGTGGTTCATGTGGTTTTCATATAGTGAAGCATTATTCAAGGGAAGTGGTGGTTACCTACCACATTATAATGTTTTCAAGGGGTACTTCATACCATACCATAATTTTCTCATAATGCTACATACACCAGACATGGTGCAGTGGCTTAAGGGGACTTGAAGGAAGTGGTTCATGTGGTTTTCATATAGTGAAGCATTATTCAAGGGAAGTGGTGGTTACCTACCACATTATAATGTTTTCAAGGGAAGTTATACTATACTTCATACCATACCATAATTTTCTCATAATGCTACATACACCAGACATGTACCAAGTTCTATGTCAATTGAAGAAAAGAATTGAAGAAAAAACAACTTGTGAACAGTAGACTACTGTTCAACTTGTGAACAGTAGAGAACTATTTTATTTTTTTAACCTGTGCCACAAACAACAACACTGTTGCCACAAACAACAACACTGTTGCGGAACACGCTCACTCATGGCCCCAGCATCGTCTCGTCTTCATCTGGCCCTTTAAGAAATGCACAAGAGAACATATTTTGTTGACTCAGTAAAGCAGTACTGTGGTTATTGTATATGGTTGCAGTGCAAAACACAAAACCTTATCAGGAGACCAAACAAAAAAGGCCCTGTAAAGTGATATAAAGTTATACAATATTGTGTTCATGTCTTTCAATACTTAAATCCATAGTCTGTTTTTAATTACAATTAATCTGAAGCTATAATTGATATAGTGTTTGATCACTGACCCAATATCTGCTTGCTCAACCTCATTCTGTTCAGACAACAATGAAAGATGGTACTGATAACAAGCAAAGTGAACTGGAGTAAAGCAGCTTCATCAAACACTCTGACAAACTTCACATTTAACCTGAAGTTACAGTAATAAAACATAATGTACATTTGAGTTTGTCTTCATGTTAAAGGGGAATAGTGCACAGCCATTTGATTTTTTGCAATTTTGCTAACCTTTCCTCAGCATTTGTTGGTTCAGTGAAGCCAGCCATAATGCAATTAATGGAGCATATCATATACATGTTGCAATGTGTGTATTTGTGTGGTTCTATCTGTCATAAAAAGATAATGGATACAGGGTGTTTTGATGTGTCATGATGCTGCCAGCACGAGAGCTGGGATACTGGGTCGGAGGGTCTGATCTTACAAGGTTGGTTTTCAGCCAAGTGACGCTAGGTGGAAGGCAGAGAGCCTCCATTCTCCCGGGAACAAGCCAGCAACATTACTCTGAAGCTGTTTCATTAAAGCAGAAGTAAGCGGAATGTTTGTGTTAATGTAAGTCTTATATGTAAGTCGAATGTGGGCCACTGTACACTGTTATTCTGGCCCAAGTACGGCATGGTAAGATGGCACAAGGGTGGTCCACAGTTGTTTGCCAGAAGTGGGCCACAACCAAACCAACACAGTGCCAAATGTCAGCCAAAAATAGATTAAATAAACCAGCACTCACCCAAATGTGGGCCACCACTGTACATTTTTATTCTAACTCCATCCGCTGACAGGAAGTTAGCCAAAACGACCGGATCGCTTACTCCTGCTTTATCCAGGGATAAAAACTCATCATTATTGCATTTTCATATAATTCTGAGGAAAGTCTGACCAATCCAAAAATTCAGTCTGAATAATACAATCGGACGGGCGACCTGAACGTGCTTAATATGTAAGCAGCGCACTCCTCTCTACCCCGACCAGGAAGAAAACTTTTTTATCGTTCTATCGTTTTCCCAACCCAGTTTAGCCCACTTCTTCAGTATGGAAGCTGAAACGCGGTCGTTCATGCCCCTCTGTGAAAAACCTTTTAAAACAGCAGCTAAAACTAAGATTTCTTCTCAAACATGTTATTTTGATTATGCACGGTGAAAAACAATAATCTAGAAGTAGTGTTGGGCAAATTATTCTGGTTAAGTATTTTTAAAATGAGTGATTGTTCCTTTTGTGATTGCTACAGATCGGCTCGGCTCGCTCTGCCAGTCTGCTGTCCTGTTATTTTTAAAAGTAGCCTAATAAATATTCTTCTGATCATTCTAAAAAAAAATAAAAGGGACGAGCCGAGCCCACAGCCCAGGACGGGTGCTGAAGTGTAAGGTGAAAGGAGTGGAAAGACTGGGCTGGAGCAACCAAGTGCTCTGCTTGACTCGCAGGATTTTGGCCAAACAAGAGCAGACTCTGGGTGTCTTGGTCTCGCTGCTCTCCGTGGTCTAACTTGATTAGGTTACTGGAGTAATCAGTCATTTAAAAAAATACTTTCCCAGAATAATTTGCCCAACACTGCTTCTAGATTCTTGTTTTTCACCATGCGTTCACCATGTTGTTATACAGTAACCTCTGAATCAGAATCAGAAACGTCTTGTTCCAGTGTCACTCGCTTTCCCCTTCTGTTTACCATTACCATGCCAACGCATGCACGGGTGAGGGAGGGGGGCGCGTGGATGTGAGGCAGGAGGAAGAGGTGGGTGGGCTTGTGTGAAATGCCAGAATGGTAAGAATAGCGTTAACTAACTCATTCATGTCAGTGGCTCCACATCAGCATTTACTTCATCCAGCAGCTCCAACATGGCCTGTTTTATACTGTCTAAATCTTTTTTTTCTTTTCTGTCGTTCCCAAAATATAAACACGAGTGAGGAACAGATTGGTTGTTCTACAGGGGGAGATGGTGTTTATTTTTTATATATCATGCCAAGGTAAGTATTATATTCCATTGCAACATGGCTGAGGCTCTCAGTTGGAAGCAACTCCATCCTACATATTAAACCTGTCACATATCAAGTCTGAGATGACAATGAGTCAGCTAGCCTCACTCACACAATCGCTGTGTAGTTACACCAGTTGACCACATGGTGGAGCTGAAGACCATGAATGCAGCAGTAAAGGGAAAAGTTTGAGGTTAGATAAGACCACATCTTAAGACTCAAAACTTCATCCACTCATGTTAACATTAGAAGTATGTTTTTGTGTTTGATAGGGGGCTCTTTCATTCCAGCTCAATTTAGCAGGGAGATGGCATGTAATATTAATATATGTAAAAATATATTTCAGCTGTTGCTTCATATTCATGAATTTATTTTGTAGATAGAATATTACACTAAAGTCAAATACAGTTTTCATTAAATATGTGTTTCTAACTGAAATGTGATTTCCCTACTTTTCAGACCCATGTACTGGCTTTTAAGAAAGGCAATGGATGACAATTCCAGTTACAGTTTACATTACTGTCCCATCACTGCCAAGAGAAATCTTTACATTTACAAGAAAATGGCTATGCTTGCTGCATGGTGGCTGAACAAGCTTCTAATTCCTAAGTGACCATAGTGGAAAAAATGGCAAAAATCACAACACTGCCTTTTTTAATTGTATTTGTTCATTTAGAATTGGGGAGATTTGTTCTGTACTTTGCCCTCATTTTTTTTTTTACATATGCTGACAGCTTCATCTTGATTTCTGCTGTAGAACAGTATCACACATATATTGCAAAATAGGTATTGTAGCTGACTTACGTGCGAGCTGTGTGGCACGCCTTTTCTCCGGCGAGATGAAGCCACCTTTTTATGTAAGACTCCACCTCCTGGTCTGTTGCAGTGGCCGTCAATTGATTGTTTCTGACTGTTCCTAAAAATTGAGAAAACTGTAAAGCTTTGGATAGATTGCACACAATGGTGAGAAATGGCATGGCATGCTATATCCTGCCCATAGTTGGGCAGCAATGAATGTAGTTTGAAAACAGTCTAGCCATGACCAGCCAATTACTAAAACTCATGTAGTCATGCACTTAAACAAATTTGAACACTCATGGAACATGATCAAACTGCCTTCACTATTTGCCTGTCACTGTGAGACTTGGTTTTGTAGCTGCAGCAAGAAAATCAACAAGCAATGGCATTCTATTAGAATAGAAAAGAATATTGTCTGCTACCACACTGATGCATAATCATCCACATCTGCATCTTGATAAATTGATTATATGATTCATTTCAGCACCCCTATCTAGCATGAAAGAGGAGGAAGGAAGGATTCATAAGACACATCACTAAGAAATATAACCCACAATTAATACTCACCAGTAATTACATCTTTTAACTGGAGGCTGTGGAATGCCGTCTTCCCATTCACGCCACGCCAGTTCAGTTGTTTGGCCAGGGAGTTGGTGAATACGTTTTTCATGATCCGCCACACGGTGTCCTTGATATCGACCCCACCAATGACACTCAAAGCAGTAATCTCGGCAAAAAAAGAACATACATGATCTATACGAGCAGTATTAAACCGGGTATACAATGTATGATTTTTGAAAATCTTGTTGTTTATACCAGCACTGCACACTGTACAAGTAAATCGTCTACGATTTACGGTCAAAGCTGACGATTTATGTACTCACACTGTACAGTCTGATCATCGAACGCGACCACAGTGCTCACACTTTACGGGTGAAAAATGCCCAAAGACTGACTGCCCTGTCTATTGACAGCTGTCAATAAAGATTTATTTAAATAAATCAGTACATTTCAGTAAAGTCATTTCAGTGTGCTGTGGTTTATCTTTATCTTTCACCTGAGATGTCCCTGTAACCAGCTGATCTTCATTTTGGCTGTGCAGGAGGAATTTTGTTTCCCACAGATGTACAAAACATGTATCCAAACACTCTTTATTTTAGAATAGTCCTCACTCCAATAAAAAAAAAAAATCTAGCATAAACACTGACATACACAAAATAGTTCTAGAGTGAGAAATGCATTGTTACCATTTTCTGTTTAAAGTCCGCCTCCTCCCTGACCCGCTTCTCCACAGCCAGTAAAGAGCTGATGTCCTTAAGTGGGAAGACATCCTTTTCAAGGACCTCCTGCCCACCAACAGGCTGTCCTTGGATCTTATTCAGGGTCAGGGTAATAATTTTGAGCTGCTCCATGATAAGCTCCTGGTTCGTCAGGAGCCTATGCAGAAGAGCTAAAAATAATGACATACAGTAAAATAATTAAAACCAAAAAGGCATTGTAAGATGATGTTATACAGAGACAGAGAAAAAGATAGTGAGAATGAGAGGGTATGTGCATTAGTGTGCAAATATAATCACTTACGAGCAAGGTTTGAAGCACCTGAAGCTGACGGCCGTTCATTGCCCCGACTGGTCACAGTTTCACAAAATGGCGAAGGTTTTATGTGATGGTCCTCATCCTCTGCATTTGAAAAAGATTCATCTGTTCTTACTCGAGCATTTGTCTCTGGGAATGTCATGCGGTTATTAACATATACGCCTGACTGTACACATTTGTCACAGCCACTGTAGCCATTGTGTGATTTAATACCTTTAACAAAGGCCCTTGCAGGAGCATCACAAATTACTGAGCACACAGTGAGGAAAAAGGTTTTTACCATTAACAACAAATCCATTGCTCAGGGATTTCAGTTCACAAACCAGATCCCTTAGATATTCTGATAAAGACTGAGGCTTTGAGTTGCCACAAAAAATGGCAATTGGGACAGGTTTCCGACTAAACCCTTGCAGAATTCCCAAGATTGGCCAAAACTGAACAGCTGAACTTTTAAAAATTGGTAGACCGTCAATATTTAACTGCAATTTAAAGTTGTGACTGTCTGGAACAATAAATGCAAGTCTCTGAAATATTTTAGTGAACATATTCTGTATCCCAAAATAGTGGAACGATCCACCTGCCAAGGAACTAACAGCATGGCAAATCTGTGTCTTTAACAATGTTCTGGCATCTTTGGGCAATGAAGGATGATGAACTTTCAGAATAGACAAGAGGGCAGACAAAGCAATCAGCGAAATCCCAAATTGTGTACTCCAGTCTCTCAAACAACTTGCTAAATCCCTTGTGTCATGAACATCATTTCTGTCATCATCATCACAACTTAATCCACCATCTCCACTGTCTATATCAAAGTTTGGTGGTGAATCAGCGATTGCTTCCGAGGTTGAAGCAATCGCTTCATCCTGAAAACTGCACTCCTCTTCAGTCTCAACCTCAAGCTCATGCTTGTCATTTAAAGAGTCAAAGAACTGGTTAACTCTTTTGACAGCTCTTTTCCTTAAATTACTGCGTGTGGTATTCCACTGTTCTTTATCCATGGCACTACAGTATCACTAACCCTTTTGGTGTTTGGCAACTTGTACAGCTCCTCAGCAGAATGTTACTCTGAAAGAGAAAGAAAGAAAGGTTAAAAAAAAAAAAAGGTAAGATATGAAATATTACCAGCCAAAATGTGTTTACACTGGCTATTGAACTGCTCACAACACAGCATTGTTTTAGAGGAACATGTGAGTTCAAACAGTGCATAATAGTAAATAAACTGAATAATTGTAACTGTTAACCATTTCAATGTTTTTCCATATTCCATGTAAACTATTTTCTTGTCTGTATCAGTGTTTCCCACAGGTTTGCAAGCACTGCTGTTATGCATGCGCTTCTGTGTGTGTGTGTGTGTGTGTGTGTGTGAGAGAGAGAGAGAGAGAGAGAGAGAGAGAGAGAGAGAGAGAGAGAATGCCAAAACGGAGCGGCGCTACGCGGAGATGAATGAACGGAACTATATTGCGTTGATAGAAAAAAAAAAGCAGAATCAATTTGTGGCGCTTGGTCTTGGTTCTGTGGCGCTGCGCCACACATTGGTCTATGACTGGGAAACACCTATGTCACGTCTGCCTGGTCATATTAACCTTGTATAAAAACTGAATGTTAACTAGCTAACATTTTTTGCAGCACTGGCAACCTGACAAAACAATGTGAAGTTCCAACAATAAGAGCTAAATGTTTCCCACAGAAATTAATTCATTTATTTTTCGTTCAGGGACTCACCTCACCGTGACTTCTGTTATCTCCTGGATCTCCGGCCCGCGCACTTTCTGCTCCCTTGCTACCTTTCGTTAATTCGAATATGATGCATTCAAAAGAAAAATCCAACTTGAAGCGGAAAAAAAAAACATAACGGAAAGTAGAGTTTGAATACGATCCTTACAGACTTAATAGGGTTGACTTAATTAAAAAAAAACAAAAAAAAAACTGTCACTGTGGGTGATATGTTCAGGTAAATGTAGGTCAATACATTTTCCAATGTCGACCTGCCAGTCATTTTCTATGTGACACAGAGAGCAGGTGGGAGCGGTTTCTGTTCACAAATGAACTGTCACTCTTGGCCTAGGCTATGCTCTTATTGGCACTTATTGGCAGGAATGTACAGTATGTTGTGCATTTAATGAATTGAATTGAATTTATTTATTTAAAACAGGGACGATGCACAAAAAAACATTAATCTTGTAAGACAAGAAGAGATGTTTTGAGCCAGGTTATAGCAACAATTGCTCATTTCCGCCTGTAGTCCCTGGGCAGGTAAAGTTAAAGCAGATACAGTATTAAAATCATTGAAATATGAGTGACATGATGACCATAATATTTTAAAAATAGACAGAATACACTAGTAAAAGCAGGGAACAAGAACACCAAATCATGAAGTGCACAACAGCACACACTCTCTCTTACTCTTATCACACACTCAAACACAATACATACACAGATAACAGTCCAACTATCCTCCTCTAATAACCACACTCATACACATATTAATAACCAGACACGTATACACACACGTGTAACTCAACAATGTGTGCAAACTCGCTTACTCAGTAACCAGCGCTTTGACAAGCATGAGAATATGTAGGGATTTGTACATAGAATAAGTTCTGGAAGGACATTCCATTGGCCACACATGAAAATGCATATACTCAAATCAGAGAAAACACAGAATTGTTGGTCAATAAATATATATATTTTTATAAATTAACTTTCATCAACAAACAACAAATTCATCAGATTATTTATACTGACAGATAATATTGAACTAAGAGAAGAAAAAGTTCAACTTGACTATGCCTACTGTATGTAATTCCTGCTGGTATCAGATGGATAACAACTCTCAGAATTCACCACCCGCTTGTTGTGTTAACTTTTTTCTCTCAGATTTTTATGAACGGTTTTGTTTCTCTTTGTGTCATGGGTGCAACATTCGGGCTTGCCATGGGGATGTGTTGTTCATGATAGACATTAGCTTGGATAAAATTCTCCTCTCACCTCCATAGTGGAGAACACAATTAAGGCAGTTCAGGCCTAAAAGTCTTCAGTCCTCTCACTGCTTCAAGCTCCAGCAAAGAAGCTGGACAGGGGTTCCATTAGTGGCGAGCTTCTTCCAGAATGAGTGAAGGATCAATATTGCAGGTCGTTCATGCTGCAACGTTACCAATCATGCCCATCATGAAACATTTCCACCGAAAAAGGAATATCTACTTGCACTTTGCACTTTGGATTCCTTGTTTTTCCCCTGTCCGAGACTTAGGCTCGTTGACTCTTTTGTTGCTACTTTATTTCTGTTGGACTTTGATTACCTGTTTATTTACCTCTTTCTAAATGATAAACTGTTCCATTTGAGTCTGCATTTGGGTCCTGTTATCCCCCATACCCTGAATAGTGGACAGCGGTTCAATGAGAGAAGCAAACTAACTTAACTTAACTTGTCTTGTCTTTTCTTGTCCTGGCACATTTGTACTTCACAAAGTATGGACCCCACCATGTTACTGAACCATATGAGGGGTACTTTAGGCTCACATCCAGATTAGTCGATGCTAATTTGCCGTCTTTCGGCCAAAACTGGGCCAAATGTGTTTCAGCAAAGGTGGGCCATGTGTACTGAACCATATGTGGGCCACTTTAGGCTCTCATCCAGATTAGTCGATGCTAATTTGCCGTCTTTCGGCCAAAACTGGCCCAATTGTGTTTCAGCAAAGGTGGGCCACGTGTACTGAACCATATGTGGGCCACTTTAGGCTCACATCCAGATTAGTCGATGCTTACTTGCCGTCTTTCAACCAAAACTGGCCCAATTGTGTTTTAGCAAAGGTGGGCCATGTGTGCTGAACCATATGTGGGCCAGTTTAGGCTCACATCTGTTTTGTGCGGGCCAGAAGAATGCCTACAGTGCCGGATTGTTGCCTGAAGGGTCCTTGAAATTTTTGAAAAAAGGAGAGGGGTGGCAGAAAAGAACATCTCAGGAAATCTTTGTGACACTGGAAGATCTCATCTGATATGTTGAGCTGTAGTGAACATTGAGAGCTGGGGCTCTCTTGGACCAATGTCAGTATAAAGAATGGTCAGCGTATGTCTCCAAAGAGTCCTTGTGGTACTCGGTGTTGTAGCGCTGGCCGCCACCATCTTGCCACTTCTGCCTCCTCGCTAATCTAAAAATCAGCAAACATGTGAATCATTGGCAGACCTGACCTATCCACGCTGTTAATCCTGCATAACTTTAAGTCTTAATATAATTTGAACAGGTCCGTTCTATAAAAATTCACCCTCAGTACTGCCTTCTGCTGTATTCTTTATGTTTAACTTTTTTCTATGCTATTTATTTTTATATTGTACTTTTCTTTTCTTCTCATGGTGTGGTGTATTTACCGTACCTGACCTGATGTGTGTATATATATGTGGGAATATTAAACAATTTTACATTTTCATGAGAGATGGGCTCTGAGGCTTCACTTTTTTATTTGCCTTTAGATTTGTCACGTGCACTTGGGCTACTTTCATGATTTTATTAAGAATCATTATAAAGATTCAGCAGATTCACCATAGTTATGATGGCTGTGTTTGGTTTTTAGTTTTGCTGAACTAGCAACTGTTAGAATTGAGGCATCATGTCATGCAACTAATTTCACCCACAGGCAACCTAGTCTAGTTTGTGTTTGCAACACAACAAGTGCAAATTCTCCTGACTGTGGAACTTTTTATTGCTATACGCTATATGCTAACTTAAATAACTTCTAATATACATTGACATGGCATTTTGTAAGCTACATGTGATATAGCTTTTTAAGTAATTTGTAGTGTGTTATGCTTAGTTTATAGGATGTTAACAAATGTTAATAAAATGTGCATTATGGTCATTTTAATTGGGTAACTGATGCATGTGTGATGTAAGTGTGATCTAACTTACATATTGTATCTTAATTGTAAATTCAGGGGCACTTCTGAAATATTTTGGAGATAGAGCACCCACTGGCCAAAATGAGGAGTCAGATACTTCCACAGCAGCCACAGACATGGACGTGGAGTCTGATGAGGAGCCATCTACCTCTGCAGCCACACAGGCCTCTTCAGGGATGGTCCTGGAGGTCCGTTGATGATACGGTTATAGAGGAAAAAACTTAGTTTCACAGTTATCATGAGTATGGATGTATAAAATCACATTTGTAATCCGAGGTTTTATTGTATTTTTCCCTAAAACTTTCATTGTTGGTGTTTTTTTTAACAGTTGCTGTCTCTCAACATAAAAATAATACATGAAAATGAGTGTAAGCTTTTTTAAAATCTTTGCATTGTTGAGTCTCTACAGTTATACTACTACTACTACTACTACTACTACTACTAATAATAATAATAATAATAATAATAATAATAATAATAACAATAATAATACATTTTATTTATCAGCACTTTCAATAAAACTCAAAGACACTTTACAAGATTACTGAGAGCTTTGTAATTGATGAGGAGGATCTTGAAGTGGAGATGCTGCTTTATTGGGAGCCAGTGAAGGTGTTGCAGGATGGTGTAACGCATTTCTTTGAGTAACTTACACTTTGACTTCTAAAGAAGTCTCTTATGTCCACTTTTCTTTTTTTAGACATCCTGGCTGCGCCTAATTACCAAACACACACACACACACACACACACACACACACACGCACACCGATTCAAACGTTAATGTAAATGAAACCTCTGATATTACAATCCTTCTAGCTGACGTGACCCAGGCAGAACAAACGCCCAATTTACAGTGGCAGATTAACAGGGACTCCTGGGCAACTAGCAGACCGGCGTGCAAGTCCTCCTGGTGCTGTTTACAACCTGATGGAGTGACAGCGGGGACGGCCAATCACACAAGAAACGGCAGAGCCAATCAGGAGCTTGTAGGCGGGTCTAAACTAAGAGCGGCCGTTTTCCGCTTGGTCCTAGTGCTTGACGGGTCTCTGTTTCCTATAGTGTAACATTGTTTTTGGACGGTAAAAACTGCAGGGGACCAAAACGGCCTTTTATAATACAGTGTAGTGTCACCAAACTCACTACACACTTCATTGATCTCCTACAGATTACACTACAACACTTAGTATGAAAAATGCCTTTCTTTCAAACCAAGTGCTGTATTGTAATCTGTAGGAGATCAATGAAGTGTGTAGTGAGTTTGGTAATGATCTCGTAATTACGAGATAAAGTGTCTATTTTTTTTTTTTATCCAGTGAATGCAATGAGCTTCTGTACAAATGTAAAGCCTCAGAGCTTCACTTTGATTATTAACAGTCAGAAAGCTGAGAGCTCACCATCACACTGAAACTCTCTGATTGTTATTTAGTCCTGGAGCTGTTTGTATGATGGATTAAATGATTAGAGGCTCACTTGAAACAATATCAATAATATTATCATTATTAGTTGTTATCAGTTTGATTTCATAGATTGAAAAGACAAAGTGTGAATAGAACAGCTGTTCAGATCTTCCTCCTGTAAAACACTGCTGGTCAAATATTTAAACTTCATGAATCTTTATAATGATTCTTAATAAAATCATGAAAGTAGCCCAAGTGCACGTGACAAATCTAAAGGCAAATAAAAAGTGAAGCCTCAGAGCCCATCTCTCATGAAAATGTAAAATTGTTTAATATTTCCACATATATATACACACATCAGGTCAGGTATGGTAAATACGCCACACCATGAGAAGAAAAGAAAAGTACAATATAAAAATAAATAGCATAGAAAAAAGTTAAACATAAAGAATACAGCAGAAGGCAGTACTGAGGGTGAATTTTTTATAGAACGGACCTGTTCAAATTATATTAAGACTTAAAGTTATGCAGGATTAACAGCGTGGATAGGTCAGGTCTGCCAATGATTCACATGTTTGCTGATTTTTACATTAGCGAGGAGGCAGAAGTGGCAAGATGGTGAGATGAGATCTTCCAGTGTCACAAAGATTTCCTGAGATGTTCTTTTCTGCCACCTCCTGGTTGTTTCTGGTCACTTTGGGAGGTTTCAGTCCATGTTCAAAGCAGCGCCTCATCTTTTGTCTTCTCCACATCTGATGCTGGTTGCTGGTCCTCCAGTCGCCTCCTCCTTCTCCGAGCGTCTACATGCATCAGAAAGTTATAAGTAAGACTTTTTAATGACTCTGTTTAATTAAACTTGAGGTCAATTTTGCAATAAAAATAAACACAAAATTTCTTTTGAATGAATCCCTACACATCATAACAGGTGGTAGAACAGTTCTGACAGTAACTTGACATAAAAAAGAAAATGAAGGTGTGACTTACAGGCTTGTCTTTTTAACCATAATAATCTGAGCATCACCCCCAAGAATCCAACACTGATGATGATGATGATGGAGAGGAGCACGGCAAGCTGAGATGAGGTCCCGAAGAAATGAGCTGAAATGATAAAAACCAAACAGCATGATATTTATAGAAAACTCGACCTCAGCTGTTAAAAAACAGAAACAATATGTTGAATTTGTTTTGAACTCTTTATAACCTGGAACATAGATGTGTGTCTCTCTGTTCTGGTTGATGTTCTTCTGTTGGACTCTACAGGTGAAGTTGTCGCTCTTCTCCACAGTCAATCTTCTGCTGACAGTATAGAGGTCATCAGGACCTCTGACTGTCTCTGTAGGTCCAGCAGAGAGGAGGTTTCCCTCAGCGTCCAGCCAGAACACCTCAGGCTCTGGATACCAGCCTTTAGCCTCACACTGTAAAACCACCTCTCTGCTCTTATTGGAGACAAACTCTATGACGGGCGTGGAGACGACACCTGATGATCAGAGAGGAGGAATTATAACACACGTCACTGATTTGTATCAAACTGCTCGTGGCAGCAAGTCTGACTTACCAACAGTGAGTTGGATGGACGCGTCCTTCATCATTGAATTCAAGATACACAAATATTTTCCTGTATCAGAAATTTTCACTCTGAAGATTTTCATGGAGACGTTTCCGTTCTTCAGTTCATCCACAAACAGAGCGGTGCGATTCTTAAAAGATGGATTTTGACTCCAGTAATCCGGTCGTCCATCTTTGTGAAAATGGATGTACTTTGGGACTAAATCAGTTCTGGTCCACACCACGGTCTCTGACCTGACATCGATGGGAGGTTCAAGGTGACATGGTAGAATGACATCATCACCAGCCAGGGCCACGATTGGTTGATGTGAACAAATTAACTGTGACAGCTCTGCAAGGAAACAAGAAACAGAAACAAACATGAACAACAGTGAAAAGTAGAGAAGGTGAGAACAGCCGTGCTTTCTCGAGATAAAAAAGAAGTCTTTTGTCACTGAAGAGCAGTTTGATGCTATTTTTCAATGCTAATTAGCATGCTAAGACACTATGATGGTGAACATACCCTTAAGGCATCCTGGGGACATTTCGTGCCACTCTGTTGTTTATTTTTTAAGCCATTTTGGCTGTGTCGAATGAAGATAGCTCAAATTTGCCAGACGATATTCATTTTACATTTACTTTAGAATTGTCATCTCAGTACTTTAATTAAGCCTAAAATGGCTAAGCTACAAAAAAACATCCTTAATAGTTCTTAGCGCCAAAACCTGCCCCATTGAAACCCATTAAAACCACTATTTTTGATCCCACGTTTATCCTCATAACTCATGCATTCCTTTATGTTAAGATTTCATTTTGGACCTCTGGCTTTCAATTTGTAATTTTTATATTTGTCCACCAGGTGGCGCCATTTTTACCCATTCAAAGCATGCAGCAAAGTTAAACACTGATTTCTGCAAGGGAAGTGTGTGTGCTATTGATGTTGGATAATGGTGTGTGTGTCTGTGTGTGTGTAAAAAAAAAAAAAAAAAGGGAAAAAAAGTGTGTGTGTGTGTGTGTGTGTATGTGTGTGTGTATACTCACTGAAATGTATTTAATGGAAATTATTATTAATTATTTTTGTTTTTCTGTTTTTTTGTATAAAAAACAGCGTAGTTATGTAAACATACTGGCATTTAAAGGGTTAAAAACCAAAAAAATATGATTAATATTTGATATGTATATTTCAGGCCGAAGTAGTTTTAAAAGACTGATGTGTTTAAAGTAGAAAGATATATTAATATATACTATTTTTATAGCAGTTTTTGGGAAGAAGCCATTATTTGTCAATAAAGCAGTTTGCAAATGTTGCTGCCAATCATTGACCCATCTCAGGGCCTAATGATAATAGTTAGCCATTACTCATTGAAATGTATTTTATGGAAATTATTTTTGTTTTTTTGGATAAACAATAAACATAAACAGCGGAGTTATGTAAACATACTGGCATTTAAAGGGTTAAAAAAATATATATTATTAATATTCACTGTGGCTGTACATTCATGTTAACGTCTGCTTCTTTCCAACACATGCACACATCGATGTGTTACTGGAGTGTTTTGTGTTGAAATTACCTCCAACAGACTGAAGAACCATGAAAATGAAAACACTGCAGGTCCTGAAGGACAGTCCATCACTGGGCTGGATCTTTGGCTGCAGCATGCTGGACTCCTGAAAAGTTCACTTTGTAGTTACTTTGTGCTCCATGTGACTTCAAAACACTTCATCTACACAGACTAGTAGAAAACACTGAGGCAGAGGGGGATGACACTGATATATCACTGGATAGCTCAGTGGTAATGCTGCTGACTTTGACACGGGAGATCCAATTCGGATTCGGATCCAATCCAGCGTGGACCCTTAAGCAAGGTCCTTAGAGCTACCAGCCAATCAGAACAATTGAACAACTGAAATTACTTGAAATCCAAAAGCTGCCTCGTCGTTGGTTAGTTAAACAGACAGTATCGTCCCAGATGTATCGTCTCCTGTGCCTAACACAGTGTGTCCACGCGAGTTCACTGTTTAAACTACTGAGTAGTACTCCTACTGTGTGTCTGACAGGAGACGCACAGGACACACTGACACAGAGTGTCACAGGACACGCCCCCTGACACACACGCGAGTGTACTGTTTAAAGTGTTAGCTGTGAAACAGAATTGGGACGTTGTTCAAGAAATTGAACAACTGAAATGACCTGAAATCCAAAAGCTGCCTTGTCGTTGCTAACTAAAGTTTCCCATGCTGCTGTCCTCACCTTGACGTTTTGCTGCTCTATAAGGAGGAAAACTCACATCACAGTACTATGTTATAATTCACGAGAGCTCCATTTGGCATCTTGTTTATCAAAGCATCATGTTTTAGACGCACTGAAGAGTGGTCTGCAGATCAGTCACATCCAAGTTTGTCTATTCAAAGGATCGCCATTAGCTGATACTTAAAAGATAGTTTGTCAGCGATCAGACTAGTAGAAAATGACACTGATATATCACTGGATAGCTCAGTGGTAATGCTGCTGACTTTGACACGGGAGACTGGGGTTCGGATCCAATCCAGTGTGGACCCTTAGGCAAGGTCCTTGCCTAAGGGTCCACAAAAAGTAGTCGGCTGCGGGCCGACAGAAAGAAGCAGCTTCTGGGTGACGGCGGACCCGATCTGGGGGACTTCATTTCAGCGGAGAAAAGCACTGGGCCGAGTACAGAGGCAACCTGAAGAGAGAGAAGGGAGAGAGGTGAGACAGCTGAGCTCAACAGGAGGGGGAGACAGTTTAGTTGTTACGGGCTCAACAATGCTCACTGTTATGAAAGAGTTCAAAGAGCAGCTGAGACTAAACCTTATCAAGGTGTTCACACTTTGTCAGAGGTGACATGCTGCACAGATCCTCATGCAGCTCATCAGACATGTGCTGTGTGCTTTTACTTAATTAAAGTGTGACACATTGGTGTGATGTTAATGCAGGTGGCCCTTTAACGCTTTAAAACACAGCAGGACACCTCGCCTTTACATGAAATTCATGCTCTTGGTGTAACTGTTCATCAGAGCGATGGGGAGATACTTTTCTTGTGACTGGTTGTTTTGGTGTGCAGAGCTCTGTAGCGCCTCCCAGAGGGGAGAAGTTGGAACAGGTGATGAGTCTGCAGTGACCATTCATGACTCTGGACATGAATAAGTCCTGAATGGAGGGCAGGTCGGCTCGATGGATTCACTCTGCAGTCCTGACTGTCTGCTGTAGTTCTCGTTGATGGATGAACAGAGAACAGACCGTGTATATGTTAGACATGTAAGAAGATTTTACATGGAGGTGAGATCACTCTTGCACATTACTGAATGGTCTGCTGCTGTTTTTATGACAGGCTGCGTCTTCCTCCGTGGCTGAAGACGGAGATCCCCATCGGAAAAAACTACAACAAGCTGAAGAACACGCTGAGAGACCTCAACCTGCACACGGTAAGTTTTACAGACAGGTGACAAGTTACAGACGTGAGCGGAGAAACAGGAGGGAGTGGGACTATATGTAAAACTCTGACACTGTGCCGTATCATTTCTTAAAGACTCTGTCTGTTTTCTCCTCAGGTGTGTGAGGAGGCCAGGTGTCCGAACATCGGGGAATGTTGGGGAGGAGGAGAGTACGCCACAGCCACCGCCACCATCATGGTAAGTCTCCTGGCATGCTGTGACTCTGCGGTGACACTATTACTACCAGTAATATATCACAAGAGAACATCTTAATCCACACATGTCCCTCTCTCTCTTTGTATATAGCTGATGGGGGACACGTGTACCCGTGGGTGCAGGTTCTGCTCTATAAAGACGGCCCGTAAGCCTCCACCTCTGGACCCAGACGAGCCTTACAACACAGCCAAGGCCATCGCAGCCTGGGGGCTGGACTACGTGGTTCTCACCTCAGTCGACAGAGACGGTAACAGCTTCCTAACTCAGTGTATCTACCTCATTCTTCACAGGGGCAACTTTGCTTACACACAACTCTCAAAGCCAGAAGATGAACTTGCCGTAGCCTTTATTAATTCCCCCCTTACTGCACATATTTTCCAAAATAGCTTTGACACAATGTCCTCTGAAAAGGTTTGCAAGAAATATAAATGTCCACAAATTCATAATAAACCTCAGTGATGTTCACGTGTGTCTTTGTTTTGCAGATATCGCCGATGGAGGAGCAGCACACTTTGCTAAGACGGTCTCCAACCTGAAGGAAAGGTATAACCTCCTGTACATTTTGGATTTATCTGGTGTTTTCTGTCTTCCATATCTGTTCCAAATGAATAAACCAGCTCTCTTGTCGTCCTCATGAAGGGACCCTCAGATGCTGGTTGAATGTCTGACGCCTGATTTTCGTGGTGACCTGGCAGCGGTGGAGAAGATCGCCCTGTCTGGGTTAGACGTGTACGCCCACAATGTGGAGACAGTACGAGAGCTGCAGAGGTACTGACAGACGCCGAACACGTCGCCTCTGTGTTTGAGCAGCTTCTTTATGTGTCGGCTGTAATTCCTGAGCTTGTATAAGATGCTAAATGATCAAGGGTAGAAGCTAAACATCTAGTGTCTGTTTAAACATTAAGACAGACAGTCTGACTTTGCAGCTCTGCCACAAGAGGGACATCAGTCCTAGGCAGCAGCACAGTAATACACTCATTAACCAGCAGGTGGTACAGGAGACCAGTTTCCCTGTTACCTGTCCATGCTTCACCCTTTTGTGTATTTATTTCTGTTTCCAGACACGTGCGTGACCCCAGAGCGAACTTCGACCAATCTCTGAGCGTCCTGAAGCACGCTAAAAAGGTCAAACCCACCGTGCTCACCAAGACGTCCATCATGCTCGGACTGGGGGAGACCGACCAGCAGATACTCGACACTTTGGCTGGTGTGTACGCTCGCCACTCACACGCAGACATACTTCTAAAAATGTTCATGTAAAGTCTTTCCTGACCGCTCTGTTGTGGTGATGTTGCAGAGCTGCGAGAGGCCGGAGTGGACTGTCTAACACTGGGTCAGTACATGCAGCCCACCAAACGCCACCTGAAGGTAAGAACATTATTTCCTCCTGTATTAAAGCAACAGAAAGTGGATGTTTGGTGAATGACTGCTCACCGTGATCGTGTTTGTTTGGGTTCAGGTGGAGGAATACGTCACTCCAGAGAGGTTTGCCCACTGGGAGAAAGTTGGGAATGAAATGGGCTTCGTTTACACAGCCAGCGGGCCGCTGGTGAGATCGTCCTACAAAGCAGGTGAGAGACACATGACATCCTGCACAGTCATGACATGAACAAGCTGAGGACGTCCCAGTTTATTCCAGTGACTTACAGGACTACTTTATTCTACAGTTGCACTATATTTTAGACAGTGAGCGTGAGCTGAAAGTCAATAAAAGCGACAACATGTATGAAACAGGATTTCCACACTTACCCTCTTGTGTTATTTAAACTTGCAGATGGTTTTTCTTCTGCTCACGTCTGAAGAAATCTTTCTTTAAAACATCTCCCTCAATCACAATACAATGCAGGTGAACATATTTTAGTTTATTCTGAAACTTCAGCAGCATTAACGTCTCTCTAGAACGTGTCATGGACACACTGATAATGTTCTCGTTCTCGTTCCTTCAGGAGAAAGTAGTGAAATGAAAAGTGGATTATACGGAGGAACAGATGACTTTCTTAGCAGTTAAAACTAAAATGATTTGTGTGATACCGTTTGAGGTAAAAATATGTATTTTTGTAATTTAGGTGGTCTGACTCAAACTTTAAATTCTTACACAAACATCAAGACTTTCTCACAATATGGTTTTAAGCACATCACGATGATGTGAAACTGAAAGACTGAAATATTAAGTGTATTCTAGAGGGATTAGGTCTGGAGGACACGATTTTAATAATGTCCAGCTGCAAATGTTTGAACGTGTTTTCATCAGAGCAACAGAACGTGAAGATGGTTAAATAAAGCCTGAGCTGTCTGTCTTCGCGTGGACAGGTTCACCGCTTACATCTAGCCATAAATCCAGCCAGATAAACGTCTTTGTTTGGGTCAGAGAGAATATTATTTTTATGATTTATGTCTTTTCTCTTTGCAGGCGAGTTCTTCCTGAAAAATCTCCTGAAGAAAAGAAAAACAGAAGTCACGATAGCAGAATGAAAAGCACCAAACCAGCAGCTTCTTCCCGACCTATAAACCACGCACACATTGACTGTCACAGCTTTACTCCTGCAGCTTCGTCAGCCGAAGCACAGAAGACACGTTTCATTTACAAGTAGTACAAAAAGTTTTTAAAAAGGCAGTTGGTATTAAATAAGGGTAGAGAAGTGACATTAATATGACTCATTCCTTTGCACTTGTTTTCTTACTGTTTACCTGTGACAACCCGGAGGGGCTGCAGTTTAGGGGAAGGCGATCAAAGTGAACAAGCCGCAGTTAGAAGCCTGAAGATATGGAGATGCTGTCTGTGTACTCCTGCTGGAAATACAACCTGCTGTTTGCAGAAGTTGTAATTCACGTGGAATTGTTGATAGAATTGTTATGTGCACAATCTGTAACGCAACATGTAGCAGCGAACTCGAAAGGGTTAAAGTTACTATGGTTACAGCTCAGGTGTAATGTTACTATGGTGAATCTGCTGAATCTTTATAATGATTCTTAATAAAATCATGAAAGTAGCCCAAGTGCACGTGACAAATCTAAAGGCAAATAAAAAGTGAAGCCTCAGAGCCCATCTCTCATGAAAATGTACAATTGTTTAATATTCCCACATATATATACACACATCAGGTCAGGTATGGTAAATACGCCACACCATGAGAAGAAAAGAAAAGTACAATATAAAAATAAATAGCATAGAAAAAAGTTAAACATAAAGAATACAGCAGAAGGCAGTACTGAGGGTGAATTTTTATAGAACGGACCTGTTCAAATTATATTAAGACTTAAAGTTATGCAGGATTAACAGCGTGGATAGGTCAGGTCTGCCAATGATTCACATGTTTTGTGATTTTGTGATTCACACTGATTTTTACATTAGCGAGGAGGCAGAAGTGGCAAGATGGTGGCGGCCAGCGCTACAACACCGAGTACCACAAGGACTCTTTGGAGACATACACTGACCATTCTTTATACTGACATTGGTCCAAGAGAGCCCCAGCTCTCAATGTTCACTACAGCTCAACATATCAGATGAGATCTTCCAGTGTCACAAAGATTTCCTGAGATGTTCTTTTCTGACACCTCCTGGTTGTTTCTGGTCACTTTGGGAGGTTTCAGTCCATGTTCAAAGCAGCGCCTCATCTTTTGTCTTCTCCACATCTGATGCTGGTTGCTGGTCCTCCAGTCGCCTCCTCCTTCTCCGAGCGTCTACATGCATCAGAAAGTTATAAGTAAGACTTTTTAATGACTCTCTTTAATTAAACTTGAGGTCAATCTTGCAATAAAAATAAACACAAAATGTCTTTTGAATGAATCCCTACACATCATAACAGGTGGTAAAACAGTTCTGACAGTAACTTGACATAAAAAAAGAAAATGAAGGTGTGACTTACAGGCTTGCATTTTAACCATAATAATCTGAGCATCACCCCCAAGAATCCAACACTGATGATGATGATGATGGAGAGGAGCACGGCAAACTGAGATGAGGTCCCGAAGAAATGAGCTGAAATGATAAAAACCAAACAGCATGATATTTATAGAAAACTCGACCTCAGCTGTTAAAAAACAGAAACAATATGTTGAATTTATTTTGAACTCTTTATAACCTGGAACATAGATGTGTGTCTCTCTGGTCTGGTTGATGTTCTTCTGTTGGACTCTACAGGTGAAGTTGTCGCTCTTCTCCACAGTCAATCTTCTGCTGACAGTATAGAGGTCATCAGGACCTCTGACTGTCTCTGTAGGTCCAGCAGAGAGGAGGTTTCCCTCAGCGTCCAGCCAGAACACCTCAGGCTCTGGATACCAGCCTTTAGCCTCACACTGTAAAACCACCTCTCTGCTCTTATTGGAGACAAACTCTATGACGGGCGTGGAGACGACACCTGATGATCAGAGAGGAGGAATTATAACACACGTCACTGATTTGTATCAAACTGCTCGTGGCAGCAAGTCTGACTTACCAACAGTGAGTTGGATGGACGCGTCCTTCATCATTGAATTCAAGATACACAAATATTTTCCTGTATCAGAAATTTTCACTCTGAAGATTTTCATGAAGACGTTTCCGTTCTTCAGTTCATCCACAAACAGAGCGGTGCGATTCTTAAAAGATGGATTTTGACCCCAGTACTCCGGTCGTCCATCTTCATGACAATGGATGTACTTTGGGTCTAAATCAGTTCTGGTCCACACCACGGTCTCTGACCTGACATCGATGGGAGGTTCAAGGTGACATGGTAGAATGACATCATCACCAGCCAGGGCCACGATTGGTTGATGTGAACAAATTAACTGTGACAGCTCTGCAAGGAAACAAGAAACAGAAACAAACATGAACAACAGTGAAAAGTAGAGAAGGTGAGAACAGCCGTGCTTTCTCGAGATAAAAAAAGTACAAAAAACATCCTTAATAGTTCCTAGCACCAAAACCTGCCCCATTGAAACCCATTAAAACCACTATTTTTGATCCCACGTTTATCCTCATAACTCATGCATTCCTTTATGTTAAGATTTCATTTTGGACCTCTGGCTTTCAATTTGTAATTTTTATATTTGTCCACCAGGTGGCGCCATTTTTACCCATTCAAAGCATGCAGCTAAGTTAAACACTGATTTCTGCAAGGGAAGTGTGTGTGCTATTGATGTTGGATAATGGTGTGTGTGTGTGTGTGTGTGTGTGTGTGTGTACTCACTGAAATGTATTTAATGGAAATTATTTTTGTTTTTCTGTTTTTTTGTATAATAAACAGCGGAGTTATGTAAACATACTGGCATTTAAAGGGTTAAAAACCAAAAAAATATGATTAATATTTGATATGTATATTTCAGGCAGAAGTAGTTTTAAACGACTGATGTGTTTAAAGTAGAAAAAATATTAATATATACTATTTTTATAGCAGTTTTTGGGAAGAAGCCATTATTTGTCAATAAAGCAGTTTGCAAATGTTGCTGCCAATCATTGACCCATCTCAGGGCCTAATAATAATAGTTAGCCATTAGTCATTGAAATGTATTTTATGGAAATTATTTTTGTTTTTTTGGATAAACAATAAACATAAACAGCGGAGTTATGTAAACATACTGACATTTAAAGGGTTAAAAACAAAAAAATATATTATTAATATTCACTGTGGCTGTACATTCATGTTAACGTCTGCTTCTTTCCAACACATGCACACATCGATGTGTTACTGGAGTGTTTTGTGTTGAAATTACCTCCAACAGACTGAAGAACCATGAAAATGAAAACACTGCAGGTCCTGAAGGACAGTCCATCACTGGGCAACTCGATGAGAAATGGGCTACTGGAACAAGACATCGCTCCAACATACACAAAATAACTAGACATTGATGAGGTACAACAACGAACGCGCTACGGCGAGGGGGAGCCAGGACGACAGGTCAGAGGGGGAGAACATCAACCCCCCCAACAATCAACAAAGTCAAATCCCTACCTGTGTGTTACCTAACACAGTGTGTCCACCCGAGTGCCTTTATTAGTGTGTGCACGCTAATTTCCTCTTGAAACCACGATCCTCTTGAAACCTGAACGTAAACGCATCACGATCCTCTTGAAACCTGAACGTAAACGCATCACGCAGGCGGATAGCCCATTGGCAGACAAACATCGCGAGACGTTTATTAAATATTATCTCTGGTGCGTCAGATCCGGGCAGTGCTTCTCTATAAACATGTTCAGCAAACCAGCCAAGAGGACAAAGACTTCAGATTCCTTCAGACTTCAGAATTCACAAGCCGTGTAGTTGAGTAATGCTGATGAATGTAGCTAATGTTCAGCTAAAAGATTATCTTAGAGATGTCAGTTTAGTTAGTTAAGATAGCTAGTTAAGGTAGAGGTGGTAGTAACTAGTTACAGTTACTCCGTTACATTTACTTGAGTAACTCTTTGGATAAATTGTACTCTTTAGAGTTGTTTTGTTGCAAAATACTTTTTACTTTTACTATATTATATTATTATATTACTATATTAGATTATATTAGTAATATTATTCTAAAGTAACAATACTCTTACTTGAGTAACGTTACTATTTTGGCTACTCTCAGATTACTCACTTCTGGGTAGAAAATAAGAATATAAATGTGTTTGTGTTGTAAAGATTTCATTTATTTTGTGGTAGTTAAAGTTTAAAGTTCATGAATTTGCTGATTGCTGATTATATTTTTGATTGAATGATTGCATTAATGTTATATATTGGCCTATCACAGATAGATATGTATATTTCATTCATTTTTTCATTTATATAGGTCTAGCCTCCACACAAACATTAACATCACAGTTATTTAACTAGAGGATCAGCAAAGAGACTTAGTTACTTTTTACTTAATACAACTGTTATTTTATTTTGATTATATTATTGTTTCTGCTTGGGTCTAAAAGAAATCTAGAACTGATGATATTATTTTGTAATATAATTAATCAGGAGAGCTTGTAGCCTTCGATTCCCTTAGTTCAAAAGGGAAATACTGACACGCACGTTTAAAGATGTGGTTTATGTCATTTCAAAGAGACTTTGTTTATTATTTATTTGCAGATATTATTTGACTATTGTATTAGGCAGCAGGCATAGGTCATACCATTTTTCTTAATTGATGAATTTTGCTGTCATAGTTGATGATAAAATAAATGATAAAATAGCTCCATCTTAATGTTGATATGTTTATTGTTGGGTCACTTGTCACTTCTTGCCATTAAATTAAATTATGTGGCTTATTACCCTGTTACCTCGTCACTTCCATTCAATTTCAGTGCTGATCATTTTAAACAGGACTGGTGTTCTACAGAACTTTTGGTGTTCAGCGTTGTCCTTTGGCACTTAATTATCTGGCTCCTCACCCTGTAGATGCTCCAGGGTCATTCTATGTCAACTCAGCCAGAGTTTGGCAGCTTTAGATTTTAGATTTTGACTTTAGATTTTGATAGTATATAATTTTAAAGAACTAAAGTTGGTTCTGTGGCTGGTGCTGTGCTGTTTGTGGTTCTGTGGTTCTTTAGCTGCTAAGGAGCGGTGCAATTGAATGCGAGAGGATGATAAATCACTCAACAGACCTCTGAACAATTTGTCCCCCTCACTTCTAAAATGATGGCTACGCCCCTGCTTACAACACAGCCAAGGCCATCGCAGCCTGGGGGCTGGACTACGTGGTTCTCACCTCAGTCGACAGAGACGGTAACAGCTTCCTCGCTCAGTGTATCTACCTCATTCTTCACAGGGGCAACTTTGCTTACACACAACTCTCAAAGCCAGAAGATGAACTTGCCGTAGCCTTTATTAATTCCCCCCTTTACTGCACATATTTTCCAAAATAGCTTTGACACAATGACAAGGGTCTAAGGACAGAGGGTGTCACTCCCTGTACAGATTGTGAAGCCCTCCGAGGCAAAATGTATTTTGCGACTTTGGGCTATACAAATAAAATTTGATTTTATTTGATTTGATTTGATTTGATTTGATTTGATTTGATGATTTGATTTGACAATGTCCTCTGAAAAGGTTTGCAAGAAATATAAATGTCCACACATTCATAATAAACCTCAGTGATGTTCACGTGTCTTTGTTTTGCAGATATCGCAGATGGAGGAGCAGCACACTTTGCTAAGACGGTCTCCAACCTGAAGGAAAGGTATAACCTCCTGTACATTTTGGATTTATCTGGTGTTTTCTGTCTTCCATATCTGTTCCAAATGAATAAACCAGCTCTCTTGTCGTCCTCATGAAGGGACCCTCAGATGCTGGTTGAATGTCTGACGCCTGATTTTCGTGGTGACCTGGCAGCGGTGGAGAAGATCGCCCTGTCTGGGTTAGACGTGTACGCCCACAATGTGGAGACAGTACGAGAGCTGCAGAGGTAAAAAGGTCAAACCCACCGTGCTCACCAAGACGTCCATCATGCTCGGACTGGGGGAGACCGACCAGCAGATACTCGACACTTTGGCTGGTGTGTACGCTCGCCACTCACACGCAGACATACTTCTAAAAATGTTCATGTAAAGTCTTTCCTGACCGCTCTGTTGTGGTGATGTTGCAGAGCTGCGAGAGGCCGGAGTGGACTGTCTAACACTGGGTCAGTACATGCAGCCCACCAAACGCCACCTGAAGGTAAGAACATTATTCCCTCCTGTATTAAAGCAACAGAAAGTGGATGTTTGGTGAATGACTGCTCACCGTGATCGTGTTTGTTTGGGTTCAGGTGGAGGAATACGTCACTCCAGAGAGGTTTGCCCACTGGGAGAAAGTTGGGAATGAAATGGGCTTCGTTTACACAGCCAGCGGGCCGCTGGTGAGATCGTCCTACAAAGCAGGTGAGAGACACACGTCATCCTGCACAGTCATGACATGAACAAGCTGAGGACGTCCCAGTTTATTCCAGTGACTTTCAGGACTACTTTATTCTACAGTTGCACTATATTTTAGACAGTGAGCGTGAGCTGAAAGTCAATAAAAGCGACAACATGTATGAAACAGGATTTCCACACTTACCCTCTAGTGTTATTTAAACTTGCAGATGGTTTTTCTTCTGCTCACGTCTGAAGAAATCTTTCTTTAAAACATCTGCCTCAATCACAATACAATGCAGGTGAACATATTTTAGTTTATTCTGAAACTTCAGCAGCATTAACGTCTCTCTAGAACGTGTCATGGACACATTGATAATGTTCTCGTTCTCGTTTCTTCAGGAGAAAGTAGTGAAATGAAAAGTGGATTACACGGAGGAACAGATGACTTTCTTAGCAGTTAAAACTAAAATGTTTTGTGTGATACCGTTTGAGGTAAAAATATGTATTTTTGTAATTTAGGTGGTCTGACTCAAACTTTAAATTCTTACACAAACATCAAGACTTTCTCACAATATGGTTTTAAGCACATCACGATGATGTGAAACTGAAAGACTGAAATATTCAGTGTATTCTAGAGGGATTAGGTCTGGAGGACACGATTTTAATGTCCAGCTGCAAATGTTTGAACGTGTTTTCATCAGAGCAACAGAACGTGAAGATGATTAAATAAAGCCTGAGCTGTCTGTCTTCGCGTGGACAGGTTCACCGCTTACATCTAGCCATAAATCCAGCCAGATAAACGTCTTTGTTTGGGTCAGAGAGAATATTATTTTTAGGATTTATGTCTTTTCTCTTTGCAGGCGAGTTCTTCCTGAAAAATCTCCTGAAGAAAAGAAAAACAGAAGTCACGATAGCAGAATGAAAAGCACCAAACCAGCAGCTTCTTCCCGACCTATAAACCACGCACACATTGACTGTCACAGCTTTACTCCTGCAGCTTCGTCAGCCGAAGCACAGAAGACACGTTTCATTTACAAGTAGTACAAAAAGTTTTTTAAAAAAGGCATTTGGTATTAAATAAGGGTAGAGAAGTGACATTAATATGACTCATTCCTTTGCACTTGTCTTCTTTCTGTTTACCTGTGACAACCCGGAGGGGCTGCAGTTTAGGGGAAGGGGATCAAAGCGAACAAGCTGCAGTTAGAAGCCTGAAGATATGGAGATGCTGTCTGTGTACTCCTGCTAGAAATACAACCTGCTGTTTGCAGAAGTTGTAATTCACGTGGAACTGTTGATAGAACTGTTATGTGCAAAATCTGCAACGCAACATGTAGCAGCGAACTCGAAAGGTGTAAAGTTACTATGGTTACAGCTCAGGTGTAAAGTTGCTATGGTGAATCTGCTGAATCTTTATAATGATTCTTAATAAAATCATGAAAGTAGCCCAAGTGCACGTGACAAATCTAAAGGCAAATAAAAAGTGAAGCCTCAGAGCCCATCTCTCATGGAAATGTAAAATTGTTTAATATATCCACATGTATATACACACATCAGGTCAGGTATGGTAAATACACCACACCATAAGAAGAAAAGAAAAGTACAATATAAAAATAAATAGCATAGAAAAAAGTTAAACATAAAGAATACAGCAGAAGGCAGTACTGCGGGTGAATTTTTATAGAACGGACCTGTTCAAATTATATTAAGACTTAAAGTTATGCAGGATTAACAGCGTGGATAGGTCAGGTCTGCCAATGATTCACATGTTTGCTGATTTTTACATTAGCGAGGAGGCAGAAGTGGCAAGATGGTGGCGGCCAGCGCTACAACACCGAGTACCACAAGGACTCTTTGGAGACATACGCTGACCATTCTTTATACTGACATTGGTCCAAGAGAGCCCCAGCTCTCAATGTTCACTACAGCTCAACATATCAGATGAGATCTTCCAGTGTCACAAAGATTTCCTGAGTTGTTCTTTTCTGACACCTCCTGGTTGTTTCTGGTCACTTTGGGAGGTTTCAGTCCATGTTCAAAGCAGCGTCTCATCTTTTGTCTTCTCCACATCTGATGCTGGTTGCTGGTCCTCCAGTCGCCTCCTCCTTCTCCGAGCGTCTACATGCATCAGAAAGTTATAAGTAAGACTTTTTAATGACTCCGTTTAATTAAACTTGAGGTCAATTTTGCAATAAAAATAAACACAAAATTTCTTTTGAATGAATCCCTACACATCATAACAGGTGGTAAAACAGTTCTGACAGTAACTTGACATAAAAAAAAGAAAATGAAGGCGTGACTTACAGGCTTGCATTTTTAACCATAATAATCTGAGCATCACCCCCAAGACTCCAACACTGATGATGATGGTGATGGAGAGGAGCACGGCAAGCTGAGATGAGGTCCCGAAGAAATGAGCTGAAATGATAAAAACCAAACAGCATGATATTTATAGAAAACTCGACCTCAGCTGTTAAAAAACAGAAACAATATGTTGAATTTATTTTGAACTCTTTATAACCTGGAACATAGATGTGTGTCTCTCTGGTCTGGTTGATGTTCTTCTGTTGGACTCTACAGGTGAAGTTGTCGCTCTTCTCCACAGTCAATCTTCTGCTGACAGTATAGAGGTCATCAGGACCTCTGACTGTCTCTGTAGGTCCAGCAGAGAGGAGGTTTCCCTCACCGTCCAGCCAGAACACCTCAGGCTCTGGATACCAGCCTTTAGCCTCACACTGTAAAACCACCTCTCTGCTCTTATTGGAGACAAACTCTATGACGGGCGTGGAGACGACACCTGATGATCAGAGAGGAGGAATTATAACACACGTCACTGATTTGTATCAAACTGCTCGTGGCAGCAAGTCTGACTTACCAACAGTGAGTTGGATGGACGCGTCCTTCATCGCTGAATTCAAAATACACACATATTTTCCTGTATCAGAAATTTTCACTCTGAAGATTTTCATGGAGACGTTTCCGTTCTTCAGTTCATCCACAAACAGAGCGGTGCGATTCTTAAAAGATGGATTTTGACTCCTGTACACCGGTCGTCCTTCTTTGTGAAAATGGATGTACTTTGGGACTAAATCAGTTCTGGTCCACACCACGGTCTCTGACCTGACATCGATGGGAGGTTCAAGGTGACATGGTAGAATGACATCATCACCAGCCAGGGCCACGATTGGTTGATGTGAACAAATTAACTGTGACAGCTCTGCAAGGAAACAAGAAACAGAAACAAACATGAACAACAGTGAAAAGTAGAGAAGGTGAGAACAGCCGTGCTTTCTCGAGATAAAAACAAGTCTTTTGTCACTGAAGAGCAGTTTGATGCTATTTTTCAATGCTAATTAGCATGCTAACACACTATGATGGTGAACATACCCTTAAGGCATCCTGGGGACATTTTGTGCCACTCTGTTGTTTAGTTTTTAAGCCATTTTGGCTGTGTCGAATGAAGATAGCTCAAATTTGCCAGACGATATTCATTTTACATTTACTTTAGAATTGTCATCTCAGTACTTTAATTAAGCCTAAAATGGCTAAGCTACAAAAAAAACATCCTTAATAGTTCTTAGCGCCAAAACCTGCCCCATTGAAACCCATTAAAACCACTATTTTTGATCCCACGTTTATCCTCATAACTCATGCATTCCTTTATGTTAAGATTTCATTTTGGACCTCTGGCTTTCAATTTGTAATTTTTATATTTGTCCACCAGGTGGCGCCATTTTTACCCATTCAAAGCATGCAGCAAAGTTAAACACTGTTTTCTGCAAGGGAAGTGTGTGTGCTATTGATGTTGGATAATGGTGTGTGTGTGTGTGTGTGTGTGTGTGTGTGTCTGTGTGTGTGTATGTGTGTGTATACTCACTGAAATGTATTTAATGGAAATTATTATTAATTATTTTTGTTTTTCTGTTTTTTTGTATAATAAACAGCGGAGTTATGTAAACATACTGGCATTTAAAGGGTTAAAAACCAAAAAAATATGATTAATATTTGATATGTATATTTCAGGCTGAAGTAGTTCTAAAAGACTGATGTGTTTAAAGTAGAAAAAAATATTAATATATACTATTTTTATAGCAGTTTTTGGGAAGAAGCCATTATTTGTCAATAAAGCAGTTTTTTTTAAAAAATCTGACACTGCAAAAAAAAAAAAAAAAAAAACAATGCATCAAAATCAATGTTGCTGCCAATCATTGACCCATCTCAGGGCCTAATAATAATAGTTAGCCATTAGTCATTGAAATGTATTTTATGGAAATTATTTTTGGTTTTTTGGATAAAAAAACAGCGGAGTTATGTAAACATACTGGCATGTAAAGGGTTAAAAACAAAAAAAATATATTATTAATATTCACTGTGGCTGTACATTCATGTTAACGTCTGCTTCTTTCCAACACATGCACACATCGATGTGTTACTGGAGTGTTTTGTGTTGAAATTACCTCCAACAGACTGAAGAACCATGAAAATGAAAACACTGCAGGTCCTGAAGGACAGTCCATCACTGGGCTGGATCTTTGGCTGCAGCATGCTGGACTCCTGAAAAGTTCACTTTGTAGTTACTTTGTGCTCCATGTGACTTCAAAACACTTCATCTACACAGACTAGTAGAAAACACTGAGGCAGAGGGGGATGACATTGATATATCACTGGACAGCTCAGTGGTAATGCTGCTGACTTTGACACGGGAGATCCAATTCGGATTCGGATCCAATCCAGTGTGGACCCTTAAGCAAGGTCCTTAGAGCTACCAGCCAATCCCAAGAATTGAACAACTGAAATTACCTGAAATCCAAAAGCTGCCTCGTCGTTGGTTAGTTAAACAGACAGTATCGTCCCAGATGTATCGTCTCCTGTGCCTAACACAGTGTGTCCACGCGAGTGTACTGTTTAAACTACTGAGTAGTACTCCTACTGTGTGTCTGACAGGAGACGCACAGGACACACTGACACACAGTGTCACAGGACACGCCCCCTGACACAGACGCGAGTGTACTGTTTAAAGTGTTAGCTGTGAAACAGAATTGGGACGTTGTTCAAGAAATTGAACTGAAATGACCTGAAATCCAAAAGCTGCCTTGTCGTTGCTAACTAAAGTTTCCCATGCTGCTGTCCTCACCTTGACGTTTTGCTGCTCTATAAGGAGGAAAACTCACATCACAGTACTATGTTATAATTCACGAGAGCTCCATTTGGCATCTTGTTTATCAAAGCATCATGTTTTAGACGCACTGAAGAGTGGTCTGCAGATCAGTCACATCCAAGTTTGTCTATTCAAAGGATCGAAGCTGATACTTAGAAGATAGTTTGTCAGCGATCAGACTAGTAGAAAATGACACTGATATATCACTGGATAGCTCAGTGGTAATGCTGCTGACTTTGACACGGGAGACTGGGGTTCGGATCCAATCCAGTGTGGACCCTTAGGCAAGGTCCTTAGAGCTACCTGCCTACCTCAGGATGCGTGAAACCGTAAACGTCACAAACAAGGTCAGTTGCTGAGTAAATCGATGAGAAATGGGCTACTGGAACAAGACATCTCACACTGATGAGGTACAAAAACGAACGCGCTACGGCGAGGGGGAGCCAGGACGACAGGTCAGAGGGGGAATAACATCAACCTCAGGTATGCACCTTGTGTGTGGCGGAGAAATGTGGCGGAGTTGTACACTGTCACTGTGCACACTTGCGGTGTGTGGCGGAGAAATGAGAAATGTGCCAATCACTCATAATACATTTACATATCATTTACATATCACATGTACACAA
Source organism: Argyrosomus regius (assembly GCA_946959425.1). Taxonomy (NCBI): domain Eukaryota; kingdom Metazoa; phylum Chordata; class Actinopteri; family Sciaenidae; genus Argyrosomus; species Argyrosomus regius. The sequence goes on from OX336883.1 coordinate 4,794,815, forward strand.
CTCCTCTCTGTATTACATAATACATATCATATCATATCATAATACATTTAATTTCATTCTTAATTTCATTCTTTTGAATGAATAGGTGGTAAAACAGTTCTGACAGTAACAAAAAGTAGTTGTGCGTAACAGTTCAGTAACAAAAAGTAGTAACAAAAAGTAGTTACAGCACCAGCAGCCTGTCAGCTATTTTGAATGAATAGGTGGTAAAACAGTTCTGACAGTAACAAAAAGTAGTTGTGCGTAACAGTTCTGACAGTAACAAAAAGTAGTTACAGCACCAGCAGCCTGTCAGCTGCGGCGAAGTCCTCCACGGAGCGGGCCGACAGAAAGAAGCAGCTTCTGGGTGACGGCGGACCCGATCTGGGGGACTTCATTTCAGGGGAACTGTCGGAGAAAAGCAAGTGGGCCGAGTACAGAGGCAACCTGAAGAGAGAGAAGGGAGAGAGGTGAGACAGCTGAGCTCAACAGGAGGGGGAGACAGTTTAGTTGTTACGGGCTCAACAATGCTCACTGTTATGAAAGAGTTCAAAGAGCAGCTGAGACTAAACCTTATCAAGGTGTTCACACTTTGTCAGAGGTGACATGCTGCACAGATCCTCATGCAGCTCATCAGACATGTGCTGTGTGCTTTTACTTAATTAAAGTGTGACACATTGGTGTGATGTTAATGCAGGTGGCCCTTTAACGCTTTAAAACACAGCAGGACACCTCGCCTTTACATGAAATTCATGCTCTTGGTGTAACTGTTCATCAGAGCGATGGGGAGATACTTTTCTTGTGACTGGTTGTTTTGGTGTGCAGAGCTCTGTAGCGCCTCCCAGAGGGGAGAAGTTGGAACAGGTGATGAGTCTGCAGTGACCATTCATGACTCTGGACATGAATAAGTCCTGAATGGAGGGCAGGTCGGCTCCATGGATTCACTCTGCAGTCCTGACTGTCTGCTGTAGTTCTCGTTGATGGATGAACAGAGAACAGACCGTGTATATGTTAGACATGTAAGAAGATTTTACATGGAGGTGAGATCACTCTTGCACATTACTGAATGGTCTGCTGCTGTTTTTATGACAGGCTGCGTCTTCCTCCGTGGCTGAAGACGGAGATCCCCATCGGAAAAAACTACAACAAGCTGAAGAACACACTGAGAGACCTCAACCTGCACACGGTAAGTTTTACAGACAGGTGACAAGTTACAGACGTGAGCGGAGAAACAGGAGGGAGTGGGACTATATGTAAAACTCTGACACTGTGCCGTATCATTTCTTAAAGACTCTGTCTGTTTTCTCCTCAGGTGTGTGAGGAGGCCAGGTGTCCGAACATCGGGGAATGTTGGGGAGGAGGAGAGTACGCCACAGCCACCGCCACCATCATGGTAAGTCTCCTGGCATGCTGTGACTCTGCGGTGACACTATTACTACCAGTAATATATCACAAGAGAACATCTTAATCCACACTTGTCTCTCTCTCTTTGTATATAGCTGATGGGGGACACGTGTACCCGTGGGTGCAGGTTCTGCTCTATAAAGACGGCCCGTAAGCCTCCACCTCTGGACCCAGACGAGCCTTACAACACAGCCAAGGCCATCGCAGCCTGGGGGCTGGACTACGTGGTTCTCACCTCAGTCGACAGAGACGGTAACAGCTTCCTAACTCAGTGTATCTACCTCATTCTTCACAGGGGCAACTTTGCTTACACACAACTCTCAAAGCCAGAAGATGAACTTGCCGTAGCCTTTATTAATTCCCCCCTTTACTGCACATATTTTCCAAAATAGCTTTGACACAATGTCCTCTGAAAAGGTTTGCAAGAAATATAAATGTCCACAAATTCATAATAAACCTCAGTGATGTTCACGTGTGTCTTTGTTTTGCAGATATCGCCGATGGAGGAGCAGCACACTTTGCTAAGACGGTCTCCAACCTGAAGGAAAGGTATAACCTCCTGTACATTTTGGATTTATCTGGTGTTTTCTGTCTTCCATATCTGTTCCAAATGAATAAACCAGCTCTCTTGTCGTCCTCATGAAGGGACCCTCAGATGCTGGTTGAATGTCTGACGCCTGATTTTCGTGGTGACCTGGCAGCGGTGGAGAAGATCGCCCTGTCTGGGTTAGACGTGTACGCCCACAATGTGGAGACAGTACGAGAGCTGCAGAGGTACTGACAGACGCCGAACACGTCGCCTCTGTGTTTGAGCAGCGTCGGCTGTAATTCCTGAGCTTGTATAAGATGCTAAATGATCAAGGGTAGAAGCTAAACATCTAGTGTCTGTTTAAACATTAAGACAGACAGTCTGACTTTGCAGCTCTGCCACAAGAGGGACATCAGTCCTAGGCAGCAGCACAGTAATACACTCATTAACCAGCAGGTGGTACAGGAGACCAGTTTCCCTGTTACCTGTCCATGCTTCACCCTTTTGTGTATTTATTTCTGTTTCCAGACACGTGCGTGACCCCAGAGCGAACTTCGACCAATCTCTGAGCGTCCTGAAGCACGCTAAAAAGGTCAAACCCACCGTGCTCACCAAGACGTCCATCATGCTCGGACTGGGGGAGACCGACCAGCAGATACTCGACACTTTGGCTGGTGTGTACGCTCGCCACTCACACGCAGACATACTTCTAAAAATGTTCATGTAAAGTCTTTCCTGACCGCTCTGTTGTGGTGATGTTGCAGAGCTGCGAGAGGCCGGAGTGGACTGTCTAACACTGGGTCAGTACATGCAGCCCACCAAACGCCACCTGAAGGTAAGAACATTATTCCCTCCTGTATTAAAGCAACAGAAAGTGGATGTTTGGTGAATGAATGCTCACCGTGATCGTGTTTGTTTGGGTTCAGGTGGAGGAATACGTCACTCCAGAGAGGTTTGCCCACTGGGAGAAAGTTGGGAATGAAATGGGCTTCGTTTACACAGCCAGCGGGCCGCTGGTGAGATCGTCCTACAAAGCAGGTGAGAGACACACGTCATCCTGCACAGTCATGACATGAACAAGCTGAGGACGTCCCAGTTTATTCCAGTGACTTACAGGACTACTTTATTCTACAGTTGCACTATATTTTAGACAGTGAGCGTGAGCTGAAAGTCAATAAAAGCGACTCGATACAAAGAATGCTACGGCAGGTTACCTAAACTGGAAAAAATATATTATATATATGTATATATATATATTCTACAATTTACAAAACAATTGACTCAAGAGTTTTTAAAATCAACATATATCCTGTAATGAGGAAGACCAGCTGCACTTGTTTTTCTATTGTCCACATGTTCTAAGTTTGTGGACGATTATCCAAACTTAACAAAGGCCAGTCAACATTTATTTCAAATTTACACCTGTAAATATTATGTTGGATTTTCTGGATAATTGATGCAACTCTTATTCTGTTATTCTGGTAAAATATTTCTAATTAAACCTCACTGCTTACATCTAGCCATAAATCCAGCCAGATAAACGTCTTTGTTTGGGTCAGAGAGAATATTATTTTTATGATTTATGTCTTCTCTTTGCAGGCGAGTTCTTCCTGAAAAATCTCCTGAAGAAAAGAAAAACAGAAGTCACGATAGCAGAATGAAAAGCACCAAACCAGCAGCTTCTTCCCGACCTATAAACCACGCACACATTGACTGTCACAGCTTTACTCCTGCAGCTTCGTCTGCCGAAGCACAGAAGACACGTTTCATTTACAAGTAGTACAAAAAGTTTAAAAAAAAAAGGCAGTTTGTATTAAATAAGGGTAGAGAAGTGACATTAATATGACTCATTCCTTTGCACTTGTCTTCTCACTGTTTACCTGTGACAACCCGGAGGGGCTGCAGTTTAGGGGAAGGGGATCAAAGCGAACAAGCCGCAGTTAGAAGCCTGAAGATATGGAGATGCTGTCCGTGTACTCCTGCTAGAAATACAACCTGCTGTTTGCAGAAGTTGTAATTCACGTGGAATTGTTGATAGAACTGTTATGTGCAAAATCTGAAACGCAACATGTAGCAGCGAACTCGAAAGGTGTAAAGTTACTATGGTTACCGTTCAGGTGTAATGTTACTATGGTGAATCTGCTGAATCTTTATAATGATTCTTAATAAAATCATGAAAGTAGCCCAAGTGCACGTGACAAATCTAAAGGCAAATAAAAAGTGAAGCCTCAGAGCCCATCTCTCATGGAAATGTAAAATTGTTTAATATATCCACATGTATATACACACATCAGGTCAGGTATGGTAAATACACCACACCATAAGAAGAAAAGAAAAGTACAATATAAAAATAAATAGCATAGAAAAAAGTTAAACATAAAGAATACAGCAGAAGGCAGTACTGCGGGTGAATTTTTATAGAACGGACCTGTTCAAATTATATTAAGACTTAAAGTTATGCAGGATTAACAGCGTGGATAGGTCAGGTCTGCCAATGATTCACATGTTTGCTGATTTTTACATTAGCGAGGAGGCAGAAGTGGCAAGATGGTGGCGGCCAGCGCTACAACACCGAGTACCACAAGGACTCTTTGGAGACATACGCTGACCATTCTTTACACTGACATTGGTCCAAGAGAGCCCCAGCTCTCAATGTTCACTACAGCTCAACATATCAGATGAGATCTTCCAGTGTCACAAAGATTTCCTGAGTTGTTCTTTTCTGACACCTCCTGGTTGTTTCTGGTCACTTTGGGAGGTTTCAGTCCATGTTCAAAGCAGCGTCTCATCTTTTGTCTTCTCCACATCTGATGCTGGTTGCTCCGTCCTTCCAGGAGTGTCTACATGCATCAGAAAGTTATAAGTAAGACTTTTTAATGACTCCGTTTAATTAAACTTGAGGTCAATTTTGCAATAAAAATAAACACAAAATTTCTTTTGAATGAATCCATACACATCATAACAGGTGGTAAAACAGTTCTGACAGTAACTTGGCCTAAAAAAAGAAAATGAAGGTGTGACTTACAGGCTTGCCTTTTTAACCATAATAATCTGAGCATCACCCCCAAGAATCCAACACTGATGATGATGATGATGATGGAGAGGAGCACGGCAAGCTGAGATGAGGTCCCGAAGAAATTAGCTGAAATGATAAAAACCAAACAGCATGATATTTATAGAAAACTCGACCTCAGCTGTTAAAAAACAGAAACAATATGTTGAATTTATTTTGAACTCTTTATAACCTGGAACATAGATGTGTGTCTCTCTGGTCTGGTTGATGTTCTTCTGTTGGACTCTACAGGTGAAGTTGTCGCTCTTCTCCACAGTCAATCTTCTGCTGACAGTATAGAGGTCATCAGGACCTCTGACTGTCTGTGCAGGTCCAGCAGAGAGGAGGTTTCCCTCAGCATCCAGCCAGAACACCTCAGGCTCTGGATACCAGCCTTTAGCCTCACACTGTAAAACCACCTCTCTGCTCTTATTGGAGACAAACTCTATGACGGGCGTGGAGACGACACCTGATGATCAGAGAGGAGGAATTATAACACACGTCACTGATTTGTATCAAACTGCTCGTGGCAGCAAGTCTGACTTACCAACAGTGAGTTGGATGGACGCGTCCTCCATTATTGATCGAATGACACAAAAATATTTTCCTGTATCAGAAATTTTCACTCTGAAGATTTTCATGGAGACGTTTCCGTTCTTCAGTTCATCCACAAACAGAGCGGTGCGATTCTTAAAAGATGGATTTTGACCCCAGTACACCGGTCGTCCATCTTCATGATAATGGATGTACTTTGGGACTAAATCAGTTCTGGTCCACACCACGGTCTCTGACCTGACATCGATGCGAGGTTCAAGGTGACATGGTAGAATGACATCATCACCAGCCAGGGCCACGATTGGTTGATGTGGACAAATTAACTGTGACAGCTCTGCAAGGAAACAAGAAACAGAAACAAACATGAACAACAGTGAAAAGTAGAGAAGGTGAGAACAGCCGTGCTTTCTCTGTAGCCTCACAGAGCCTCACTGTGGCTGTACATTCATGTTAACGTCTGCTTCTTTCCAACACATGCACACATCGATGTGTTACTGGAGTGTTTTGTGTTGAAATTACCTCCAACAGACAGAAGAACCATGAAAATGAAAACACTGCAGGTCCTGAAGGACAGTCCATCACTGGGCTGGATCTTTGGCTGCAGCATGCTGGACTCCCGAAAAGTTCACTTTGTAGTTACTTTGTGCTCCATGTGACTTCAAAACACTTCATCTACACAGACTAGTAGAAAACACTGAGGCAGAGGGGGATGACGTTGATATATCACTGGATAGCTCAGTGGTAATGCTGCTGATTTTGACACGGGAGACTGGGGTTCGGATCCAATCCAGTGTGGACCCTTAGGCAAAGTCCTTAGAGCTACCAGCCTACCTCAGGATGAGTGAAACCGCAAATATCGGAGCGATACCGGCTCGGACGTCACGAACAAGGTCCGGTTGCTGAGGGAACTTGATGAGAAATGGGCTACTGGAACAACACATTGCTGGACAAGAGTTCAACATACACAAATAACTCGACACTGATGAGGCGAACGCGCTACGGCGAGGGGGAGCCAGGACGCTGCTCTGTGTTGCCTACCTGTGTTGCCTACCTACCTGTAGCTATATTTATATAGTCTGATACAATCAGTGATACAATCAGCTTCCAATGTGTGCATTGTGTGCATTCCAATGTGATCCAATGTGATACAATCAGTGATACGGTCTGCATAATCCTTCAGCCCATACACACAATGGGCACAAGTAACATAAACAACCGTTTATGTTACTTGTGCCCATTGTGACAGGAATGTGACAGGTTCAGTTGGCTTGACTCATGTACGTTACTTCCACACTCACAAAACACCGGGGTCAGGTCGTCCTTTTGTGGGTTTTATTTTTGACGTTCCATTAGTACACATCCAATCTTCTATTGGGTTTACAATGGTCAGATAATGCTTCCGCCTGCAACATCCGTCAGTAACGTCTTTAAGTAACATAAACGGTCAAAAAACCTTTTTATGCCGTACCTATAGCACCTCCGCTAATCACCGTACTGACCTCTGAACTTGCCCTTTCACCTTCTATTAAAATCACATGTGCAGTGCTTACTTCAGGTGCTATAGGACCTTTCATAACTATGCAAAAAAGCAGTCGTAACATAACACAACAAATACTTAACTGTAAAACACACCGCAAACTACAATAAAAATTTCAACTCTCTTAACAACAACATTGGCTCCTACACTAGGTATTGCTTGTACTGCATTATTTATACCACGTTTATAGTTACAGCAAAGTAAAAGTAAACACAAGACCTTTGAATTAAGTTTTTTTTTAATTAGGGGATGTTTGGTGGATCAGCATGATGCAAACTAACATAAGACATGTATTAGATCCTCACTACACTGTTATTGGTTCTAAGAGGCTGTGACTGTTCCCCTGAGATTCAAGATTCAAGGTGTCTTTATTGTCGCTGAACAAGTTCAGTGAAATTAACATTGCAGCTCCCGTGTGCAAAGGAAAATAGCGAAAATACAATAAAAAACAATAGAATACAATAAAATACTATAAAATACAATATAATACGATAGAATACTCTGAATAAAATATTCTGAGAATAAAACACTCTGAAAAAATTACTAATTATAGTTATATATTATATATAAATATTATATATAAATTACTAAATTACTTGTCGGGAGGAAGGTGACGGGAGGTGTCTGTGTGTGAGTGTCTGGGGGGTGGTGAGGTGTGTGAGGTAGACTGCAGGGGGGTGATGGCTCTGACAGCTCTGGGGAAGAAGCTGTCCCTCAGTCTGTTGGTTGTAGTCCGTATGTTTCTGTACCGCTTGCCTGATGGAAGCGGTACAAACAGTCTGTGGCCCGGGTGGCTGGGGTCTGTGGCGATGGATCTGGCCCTCTTTGTGACCCGGCCTGCATATATGGAGTCCAGGTCTGGAAGGGGGCAGCCCACAATGCCCTGAGCAGTTCTCACCACCCGTGCCAGTTGTTTCCTCTCCAGTGCTGTGCAGCTGCCATACCACACTGTCACACCGAGGCAGAGGATGCTTTCGATGGTGGCCCTGTAGAAGTTCACGAGCAGCCGAGAGGAGAGTCCAGCACGTTTCAGCTTCCTAAGGAAGAAGAGTCTTTGTTGTGCCTTCTTCACCAGGTGAGAGGTGTTCGTGGACCAAGAAAGGTCAGATGAGATGTGGAGGCCCAGGAACTTGATGTTGTCCACACGCTCCACCACTTCTCCGCCTATGAGAAGGGGGGCGTGATCCGTCTTCCTGGACCTCCTGAAGTCCACAATGACCTCCTTGGTCTTCCCATTGTTCAGCACCAGGTTGTTAGCTGAACACCACTGAGTGAGGTGCTGGATCTCCTCTCTGTAGTGGGTCTCGTTGTTGTCCGAGATGAGACCCACTACTGTTGTGTCATCTGCGAACTTCACGACTGAGTTGGTGGGGTGGATGGCAGTGCAGTCGTGTGTGAACAGGGTAAAGAGGGCTGGGCTGAGCACACAGCCCTGCGGCGTGCCTGTGTTGAGGACCAGAGGGGATGATGTCATGTCCCCTATTCTCACCACCTGAGGCCGGTTAGTGAGAAGGTCTCTGATCCAGTGGCACAGAGACACAGGCAGGCCCACCTCACATAGCTTCAGCGCCAGCTGGTCAGGAACGACGGTGTTAAAAGCCGAGCTGAAGTCTACGAACAGCATCCTGGCGTAGGTGTTGGGATGTTGAAGGTGGGTCAGGGCAGTGTGCAGGGTGATGGAGACAGCATCCTCTGTTGACCGGTTCCCTCTGTAGGCGAACTGAAGGCTGTCCAGGTCCGCTGGGATGATGTCTCTGATGTGCCTCAGAAGAATCCGCTCGAAGCACTTCATGATTACCGGGGTCAGAGCGATTGGCCAGTAGTCGTTCAGGCAGGTGATGGATGTCTTCTTGGGTACCGGTGTGATGATGGAGGACTTGAGGCACTGAGGAACCGTAGCCAGCTGCAGGGACAGGTTGAATATGTCCAGAAACACTCCTGCCAGCTGGTCAGCGCACGTTCTCAGAGCCTGGCCTGACACCTTATCCGGTCCTGTGGCTTTGCGGGTGTTGATCCTTCTCAGGGTGGAGGTTGTCTTGTTCATCTTTTAAAATGATGAGTCTTTTGTTTTTCATGAGAGCTAACTAGCTCTAACCTTTATTTACTTCTTCATACCAAGTACCAAAAATCACCTCTACAGGAAGTGTATCTACCTTTTACTTTACAATCCACAGCGCCCTCTCTCGGTCACCACTGGCAATGACACATTCATATCAGCACACACCCTTTTGTGTATTTATTTCTGTTTCCAGACACGTGCGTGACCCCAGAGCGAACTTCGACCAATCTCTGAGCGTCCTGAAGCACGCTAAAAAGGTCAAACCCACCGTGCTCACCAAGACGTCCATCATGCTCGGACTGGGGGAGACCGACCAGCAGATACTCGACACTTTGGCTGGTGTGTACGCTCGCCACTCACACGCAGACATACTTCTAAAAATGTTCATGTAAAGTCTTTCCTGACCGCTCTGTTGTGGTGATGTTGCAGAGCTGCGAGAGGCCGGAGTGGACTGTCTAACACTGGGTCAGTACATGCAGCCCACCAAACGCCACCTGAAGGTAAGAACATTATTCCCTCCTGTATTAAAGCAACAGAAAGTGGATGTTTGGTGAATGACTGCTCACCGTGATCGTGTTTGTTTGGGTTCAGGTGGAGGAATACGTCACTCCAGAGAGGTTTGCCCACTGGGAGAAAGTTGGGAATGAAATGGGCTTCGTTTACACAGCCAGCGGGCCGCTGGTGAGATCGTCCTACAAAGCAGGTGAGAGACACACGTCATCCTGCACAGTCATGACATGAACAAGCTGAGGACGTCCCAGTTTATTCCAGTGACTTACAGGACTACTTTATTCTACAGTTGCACTATATTTTAGACAGTGAGCGTGAGCTGAAAGTCAATAAAAGCGACAACATGTATGAAACAGGATTTCCACACTTACCCTCTAGTGTTATTTAAACTTGCAGATGGTTTTTCTTCTGCTCACGTCTGAAGAAATCTTTCTTTAAAACATCTGCCTCAATCACAATACAATGCAGGTGAACATATTTTAGTTTATTCTGAAACTTCAGCAGCATTAACGTCTCTCTAGAACGTGTCATGGACACACTGATAATGTTCTCGTTCTCGTTCCTTCAGGAGAAAGTAGTGAAATGAAAAGTGGATTATACGGAGGAACAGATGACTTTCTTAGCAGTTAAAACTAAAATGTTTTGTGTGATACCGTTTGAGGTAAAAATATGTATTTTTGTAATTTAGGTGGACTGACTCAAACTTTAAATTCTTACACAAACATCAAGACTTTCTCACAATATGGTTTTAAGCACATCACGATGATGTGAAACTGAAAGACTGAAATATTAAGTGTATTCTAGAGGGATTAGGTCTGGAGGACACGATTTTATAATGTCCAGCTGCAAATGTTTGAACGTGTTTTCATCAGAGCAACAGAACGTGAAGATGGTTAAATAAAGCCTGAGCTGTCTGTCTTCGCGTGGACAGGTTCACCGCTTACATCTAGCCATAAATCCAGCCAGATAAACGTCTTTGTTTGGGTCAGAGAGAATATTATTTTTATGATTTATGTCTTTTCTCTTTGCAGGCGAGTTCTTCCTGAAAAATCTCCTGAAGAAAAGAAAAACAGAAGTCACGATAGCAGAATGAAAAGCACCAAACCAGCAGCTTCTTCCCGACCTATAAACCACGCACACATTGACTGTCACAGCTTTACTCCTGCAGCTTCGTCTGCCGAAGCACAGAAGACACGTTTCATTTACAAGTAGTACAAAAAGTTAAAAAAAAAGCAGTTGGTATTAAATAAGGGTGAGAAGTGACATTAATATGACTCATTCCTTTGCACTTGTCTTCTCACTGTTTACCTGTGACAACCCGGAGGGGCTCAGTTTAGGGAAGGGAGGAACAAGCCGCAGTTAGAAGCCTGAAGATATGGAGATGCTGTCCGTGTACTCCTGCTAGAAATACAACCTGCTGTTTGCAGAAGTTGTAATTCACGTGGAATTGTTGATAGAACTGTTATGTGCAAAATCTGTAACGCAACATGTAGCAGCGAACTCGAAAGGTGTAAAGTTACTATAGTTACTGCTCAGGTGTAAAGTTGCTATGGTGAATCTGCTGAATCTTTATAATGACTCTTAATAAAATCATGAAAGTAGCCCAAGTGCACGTGACAAATCTAAAGGCAAATAAAAAGTGAAGCCTCAGAGCTCATCTCTCATGAAAATGTACAATTGTTTAATATTTCCACATATATATACACACATCAGGTCAGGTATGGTAAATACACCACACCATGAGAAGAAAAGAAAAGTACAATATAAAAATAAATAGCATAGAAAAAAGTTAAACATAAAGAATACAGCAGAAGGCAGTACTGAGGGTGAATTTTTATAGAACGGACCTGTTCAAATTATATTAAGACTTAAAGTTATGCAGGATTAACAGCGTGGATAGGTCAGGTCTGCCAATGATTCACATGTTTGCTGATTTTTACATTAGCGAGGAGGCAGAAGTGGCAAGATGGTGGCGGCCAGCGCTACAACACCGAGTACCACAAGGACTCTTTGGAGACATACGCTGACCATTCTTTACACTGACATTGGTCCAAGAGAGCCCCAGCTCTCAATGTTCACTACAGCTCAACATATCAGATGAGATCTTCCAGTGTCACAAAGATTTCCTGAGTTGTTCTTTTCTGCCACCTCCTGGTTGTTTCTGGTCACTTTGGGAGGTTTCAGTCCATGTTCAAAGCAGCGCCTCATCTTTTGTCTTCTAGACATCTTATACTGGTTGCTCCGTCCTTCCAGGAGTGTCTACATGCATCAGAAAGTTATAAGTAAGACTTTTTAATGACTCCGTTTAATTAAACTTGAGGTCGATTTTGCAATAAAAATAAACACAAAATTTCTTTTGAATGAATCCCTACACATCATAACAGGTGGTAAAACAGTTCTGACAGTAACTTGACATAAAAAAAGAAAATGAAGGTGTGACTTACAGGCTTTATTTTTTAACCATAATAATCTGAGCATCACCCCCAAGAATCCAACACTGATGATGATGATGATGATGATGATGATGGAGAGGAGCACGACAAGCTGAGATGAGGTCCCGAAGAAATGAGCTGAAATGATAAAAACCAAACAGCATGATATTTATAGAAAACTCGACCTCAGCTGTTAAAAAACAGAAACAATATGTTGAATTTATTTTGAACTCTTTATAACCTGGAACATAGATGTGTGTCTCTCTGGTCTGGTTGATGTTCTTCTGTTGGACTCTACAGGTGAAGTTGTCGCTCTTCTCCACAGTCAATCTTCTGCTGACAGTATAGAGGTCATCAGGACCTCTGACTGTCTCTGTAGGTCCAGCAGAGAGGAGGTTTCCCTCAGCGTCCAGCCAGAACACCTCAGGCTCTGGATACCAGCCTTTAGCCTCACACTGTAAAACCACCTCTCTGCTCTTATTGGAGACAAACTCTATGACGGGCGTGGAGACGACACCTGATGATCAGAGAGGAGGAATTATAACACACGTCACTGATTTGTATCAAACTGCTCGTGGCAGCAAGTCTGACTTACCAACAGTGAGTTGGATGGACGCGTCCTTCATCATTGAATTCAAGATACACAAATATTTTCCTGTATCAGAAATTTTCACTCTGAAGATTTTCATGGAGACGTTTCCGTTCTTCAGTTCATCCACAAACAGAGCGGTGCGATTCTTAAAAGATGGATTTTGACTCCAGTACACCGGTCGTCCATCTTCATAATAATGGATGTACTTTGGGACTAAATCAGTTCTGGTCCACACCACGGTCTCTGACCTGACATCGATGGGAGGTTCAAGGTGACATGGTAGAATGACATCATCACCGGCCAGGGCCACGATTGGTTGATGTGAACAAATTAACTGTGACAGCTCTGCAAGGAAACAAGAAACAGAAACAAACATGAACAACAGTGAAAAGTAGAGAAGGTGAGAACAGCCGTGCTTTCTCGAGATAAAAAAGAAGTCTTTTGTCACTGAAGAGCAGTTTGATGCTATTTTTCAATGCTAATTAGCATGCTAACACACTATGATGGTGAACATACCCTTAAGGCATCCTGGGGACATTTTGTGCCACTCTGTTGTTTATTTTTTAAGCCATTTTGGCTGTGTTGAATGAAGATAGCTCAAATTTGCCAGAAGATATTCATTTTACATTTACTTTAGAATTGTCATCTCAGTACTTTAATTAAGCCTAAAATGGCTAAGCTACAAAAAAACATCCTTAATAGTTCCTAGCGCCAAAACCTGCCATATTGAAACCCATTAAAACCACTATTTTTGATCCCACGTTTATCCTCATAACTCATGCATTCCTTTATGTTAAGATTTCATTTTGGACCTCTGGCTTTCAATTTGTAATTTTTATATTTGTCCACCAGGTGGCGCCATTTTTACCCATTCAAAGCATGCAGCAAAGTTAAACACTGATTTCTGCAAGGGAAGTGTGTGTGCTATTGATGTTGGATAATGGTGTGTGTGTTGTGTGTGTGTAAAAAAAAAGGGGAAAAAAGGGTGTGTGTGTGTGTGTGTGTGTGTGTGTGTGTGTGTGTGTGTGTGTGTGTGTATACTCACTGAAATGTATTTAATGGAAATTATTATTAATTATTTTTGTTTTTCTGTTTTTTTGTATAATAAACAGCGGAGTTATGTAAACATACTGGCATTTAAAGGGTTAAAAACAAAAAAAAATATGATTAATATTTGATATGTATATTTCAGGCCGAAGTAGTTTTAAAAGACTGATGTGTTTAAAGTCCAAAAAAATATTAATATATACTATTTTTATAGCAGTTTTTGGGAAGAAGCCATTATTTGTCAATAAAGCAGGTTTTTTTTTTAAAATCTGACACTGCTTGTTTTTTTGGATAAAAAGACAGCGGAGTTATGTAAACATACTGGCATTTAAAGGGTTAAAAACAAAAAAAAATATTGTTAATATTCACTCTGGCTGTACATTCATGTTAACGTCTGCTTCTTTCCAACACATGCACACATCGATGTGTTACTGGAGTGTTTTGTGTTGAAATTACCTCCAACAGACTGAAGAACCATGAAAATGAAAACACTGCAGGTCCTGAAGGACAGTCCATCACTGGGCTGGATCTTTGGCTGCAGCATGCTGGACTCCTGAAAAGTTCACTTTGTAGTTACTTTGTGCTCCATGTGACTTCAAAACACTTCATTTTCAATCCAGTGTGGACCCTTAATTACCTGAAATCCAAAATGTTAAAGTTAAAGTTAAAGATGTATCGTCTCCTGTGCCTAACGCGACTACTGTGTGCCTAACGCGACAAACTGTCAAACGCGACAAACTGTCAAAACCACAGACCGTAGTCTGTGGTTTTGACAGTTTCAAAACCACAGACACAGTCAAAACCACAGTTTGACAAACTGTCAAAACCACAGACCGTAGTCTGTGGTTCAGACCGTAGTCTGTGGTTTTGACTACCACAGACCGTAGTCTGGTTGATGTTCTTCTGTTGGACTCTACAGGTGAAGTTGTCGCTCTTCTCCACAGTCAATCTTCTGCTGACAGTATAGAGGTCATCAGGACCTCTGACTGTCTCTGTAGGTCCAGCAGAGAGGAGGTTTCCCTCAGCGTCCAGCCAGAACACCTCAGGCTCTGGATACCAGCCTTTAGCCTCACACTGTAAAACCACCTCTCTGCTCTTATTGGAGACAAACTCTATGACCTGTCGTCCTGGCTCCCCCTCGCCGTAGCGCGTTCGTTGTCTAGTTATTTTGTGTATGTTGGAGCGATGTCTTGTTCCAGTAGCCCATTTCTCATCAAGTTGCTCTGGTCTCTCAGCAACTGACGCGTCCGTCACTCATCCTGAGGTAGGCTGGTAGCTCTAAGGACCTTGCCTAAGGGTTCACACTGGATTGGATCCGAACCCCAGTCTCCCGTGTCAAAGTCAGCAGCGTTACCACTGAGCTATCCAGTGATATATCAGTGTCATCCCCCTCTGCCTCAGTGTCTGATCGCTGACAAACTATCTTCTAAGTATCAGCTTCGATCCTTTGAATAGACAAACTTGGATGTGACTGATCTGCAGACCACTCTTCAGTGCGTCTAAAACATGATGCTTTGATAAACAAGATGCCAAATGGAGCTCTCGTGAATTATAACATAGTACTGTGATGTGAGTTTTCCTCCTTATAGAGCAGCAAAACGTCAAGGTGAGGACACCAGCATGGGAAACTTTAGTTAGCAACGACAAGGCAGCTTTTGGATTTCAGGTCATTTCAGTTCAATTTCTTGAACAACGTCCCAATTCTG
The DNA here is from genome assembly GCA_946959425.1 of Argyrosomus regius. Taxonomy (NCBI): domain Eukaryota; kingdom Metazoa; phylum Chordata; class Actinopteri; family Sciaenidae; genus Argyrosomus; species Argyrosomus regius. Next base: position 4,810,217 of record OX336883.1, read on the forward strand.
TTTCACAGCTAACACTTTAAACAGTACACTCGCGTGTGTGTCAGGGGGCGTGTCCTGTGACACTGTGTCAGTGTGTCCTGTGCGTCTCCTGTCAGACACACAGTAGGAGTACTACTCAGTAGTTTAAACAGTACACTCGCGTGGACACACTGTGTTAGGCACAGGAGACGATACATCTGGGACGATACTGTCTGTTTAACTAACCAACGACGAGGCAGCTTTTGGATTTCAGGTAATTTCAGTTGTTCAATTCTTGAGATTGGCTGGTAGCTCTAAGGACCTTGCTTAAGGGTCCACACTGGATTGGATCCGAATCCGAATTGGATCTCCCGTGTCAAAGTCAGCAGCTTTACCACTGAGCTATCCAGTGATATATCAATGTCATCCCCCTCTGCCTCAGTGTTTTCTACTAGTCTGTGTAGATGAAGTGTTTTGAAGTCACATGGAGCACAAAGTAACTACAAAGTGAACTTTTCAGGAGTCCAGCATGCTGCAGCCAAAGATCCAGCCCAGTGATGGACTGTCCTTCAGGACCTGCAGCGTTTTCATTTTCATGGTTCTTCAGTCTGTTGGAGGTAATTTCAACACAAAACACTCCAGTAACACATCGATGTGTGCATGTGTTGGAAAGAAGCAGACGTTAACATGAATGTACAGCCACAGTGAATATTAACAATATTTTTTTTTGTTTTTAACCCTTTAAATGCCAGTATGTTTACATAACTCCGCTGTTTTTTTTATCCAAAAAACAAGCAGTGTCAGATTTTTTTTAAAAAAACTGCTTTATTGACAAATAATGGCTTCTTCCCAAAAACTGCTATAAAAATAGTATATATTAATATTTTTTTCTACTTTAAACACATCAGTCTTTTAAAACTACTTCAGCCTGAAATATACATATCAAATATTAATCATATTTTTTGGGTTTTTAACCCTTTAAATGCCAGTATGTTTACATAACTACGCTGTTTATTATACAAAAAAACAGAAAAACAAAAATAATTAATAATAATTTCCATTAAATACATTTCAGTGAGTATACACACACATACTTTTTTTCCCTTTTTTTTTTTTTTTTTTTTACACACACACACAGACACACACACACCATTATCCAACATCAATAGCACACACACTTCCCTTGCAGAAAACAGTGTTTAACTTTGCTGCATGCTTTGAATGGGTAAAAATGGCGCCACCTGGTGGACAAATATAAAAATTACAAATTGAAAGCCAGAGGTCCAAAATGAAATCTTAACATAAAGGAATGCATGAGTTATGAGGATAAACGTGGGATCAAAAATAGTGGTTTTAATGGGTTTCAATATGGCAGGCTTTGGCGCTAGGAACTATTAAGGATGTTTTTTTGTAGCTTAGCCATTTTAGGCTTAATTAAAGTACTGAGATGACAATTCTAAAGTAAATGTAAAATGAATATCTTCTGGCAAATTTGAGCGATCTTCATTCAACACAGCCAAAATGGCTTAAAAAATAAACAACAGAGTGGCACGAAATGTCCCCAGGATGCCTTAAGGGTATGTTCACCATCATAGTGTGTTAGCATGCTAATTAGCATTGAAAAATAGCATCAAACTGCTCTTCAGTGACAAAAGACTTGTTTTTTATCTCGAGAAAGCACGGCTGTTCTCACCTTCTCTACTTTTCACTGTTGTTCATGTTTGTTTCTGTTTCTTGTTTCCTTGCAGAGCTGTCACAGTTAATTTGTCCACATCAACCAATCGTGGCCCTGGCTGGTGATGATGTCATTCTACCATGTCACCTTGAACCTCCCATCGATGTCAGGTCAGAGACCGTGGTGTGGGTCAGAACTGATTTACACCCAAAGTACATCCATTATCATGAAGATGGACGACCGGTGTACAGGAGTCAAAATCCATCTTTTAAGAATCGCACCGCTCTGTTTGTGGATGAACTGAAGAACGGAAACGTCTCCATGAAAATCTTCAGAGTGAAAATTTCTGATACAGGAAAATATTTTTGTGTCATTCGATCAATAATGGGGGACGCGTCCATCCAACTCACTGTTGGTAAGTCAGACTTGCTGCCACGAGCAGTTTGATACAAATCAGTGACGTGTGTTATAATTCCTCCTCTCTGATCATCAGGTGTCGTCTCCACGCCCGTCATAGAGTTTGTCTCCAATAAGAGCAGAGAGGTGGTTTTACAGTGTGAGGCTAAAGGCTGGTATCCAGAGCCTGAGGTGTTCTGGCTGGACGCTGAGGGAAACCTCCTCTCTGCTGGACCTACAGAGACAGTCAGAGGTCCCGATGACCTCTATACTGTCAGCAGAAGATTGACTGTGGAGAAGAGCGACAACTTCACCTGTAGAGTCCAACAGAAGAACATCAACCAGACCAGAGAGACACACATCTATGTTCCAGGTTATAAAGAGTTCAAAATAAATTCAACATATTGTTTTTGTTTTTTAACAGCTGAGGTCAAGTTTTCTATAAATATCATGCTGCTTGGTTTTTATCATTTCAGCTCATTTCTTCGGGACCTCATCTCAGCTTGCCGTGCTCCTCTCCATCACCATCATCATCATCATCATCATTCTTGGATTCTTGGGGGTGATGCTCAGATTATTATGGTTAAAAAGACAAGCTTGTAAGTCACACCTTCATTTTCTTTTTTTATGTCAAGTTACTGTCAGAACTGTTTTACCACCTGTTATGATGTGTAGGGATTCATTCAAAAGAAATTTTGTGTTTATTTTTCTTGCAAAATCGACCTCAAGTTTAATTAAACGAAGTCATTAAAAAGTCTTACTTATAACTTTCTGATGCATGTAGACGCTCGGAGAAGGAGGAGGCGACTGGAGGACCAGCAACCAGCATCAGATGTGGAGAAGACAAAAGATGAGACGCTGCTTTGAACATGGACTGAAACCTCCCAAAGTGACCAGAAACAACCAGGAGGTGTCAGAAAAGAACATCTCAGGAAATCTTTGTGACACTGGAAGATCTCATCTGATATGTTGAGCTGTAGTGAACATTGAGAGCTGGGGCTCTCTTGGACCAGTGTCAGTATAAAGAATGGTCAGCGTATGTCTCCAAAGAGTCCTTGTGGTACTCGGTGTTGTAGCGCTGGCCGCCACCATCTTGCCACTTCTGCCTCCTCGCTAATGTAAAAATCAGCAAACATGTGAATCATTGGCAGACCTGACCTATCCACGCTGTTAATCCTGCATAACTTTAAGTCTTAATATAATTTGAACAGGTCCGTTCTATAAAAATTCACCCTCAGTACTGCCTTCTGCTGTATTCTTTATGTTTAACTTTTTTCTGTGCTATTTATTTTTATATTGTACTTTTCTTTTCTTCTTATGGTGTGGCGTATTTACCATACCTGACCTGATGTGTGTATATATATGTGGAAATATTAAACAATTTTACATTTTCATGAGAGATGGGCTCTGAGGCTTCACTTTTTATTTGCCTTTAGATTTGTCACGTGCACTTGGGCTACTTTCATGATTTTATTAAGAATCATTATAAAGATTCAGCAGATTCACCATAGTAACTTTACACCTTTCGAGTTCGCTGCTACGTGTTGCGTTACAGATTTTGCACATAACAGTTCTATCAACAGTTCCACGTGGATTACAACTTCTGCAAACAGCAGGTTGTATTTCTAGCAGGAGTACACGGACAGCATGTCCATATCGTCAGGCTTCTAACTGCGGCTTGTTCGCTTTAAAACTTTCTGTACTACTTGTAAATGAAACGTGTCTTATGTGCTTCGGCTGACAAAGCTGCAGGAGTAAAGCTGTGACAGTCAATGTGTGCGTGGGTTATAGGTCGGGAAGAAGCTGCTGGTTTGGTGCTTTTCATTCTGCTATGGTGACTTCTGTTTTTCTTTTCTTCAGGAGATTTTTCAGGAAGAACTCGCCTGCAAAGAGAAAAGACATAAATCATAAAAATAATATTCTCTCTGACCCAAACAAAGACGTTTATCTGGCTGGATTTATGGCTAGATGTAAGCGGTGAACCTGTCCACGCGAAGACAGACAGCTCAGGCTTTATTTAATCATCTTCACGTTCTGTTGCTCTGATGAAAACACGTTCAAACATTTGCAGCTGGACATTAAAATCGTGTCCTCCAGACCTAATCCCTCTAGAATACACTTAATATTTCAGTCTTTCAGTTTCACATCATCGTGATGTGCTTAAAACCATATTGTGAGAAAGTCTTGATGTTTGTGTAAGAATTTAAAGTTTGAGTCAGACCACCTAAATTACAAAAATACATATTTTTACCTCAAACGGTATCACACAAATCATTTTAGTTTTAACTGCTAAGAAAGTCATCTGTTCCTCCGTATAATCCACTTTTCATTTCACTACTTTCTCCTGAAGGAACGAGAACGAGAACATTATCAGTGTGTCCATGACACGTTCTAGAGAGACGTTAATGCTGCTGAAGTTTCAGAATAAACTAAAATATGTTCACCTGCATTGTATTGTGATTGAGGCAGATGTTTTAAAGAAAGATTTCTTCAGACATGAGCAGAAGAAAAACCATCTGCAAGTTTAAATAACACTAGAGGGTAAGTGTGGAAATCCTGTTTCATACATGTTGTCGCTTTTATTGACTTTCAGCTCACGCTCACTGTCTAAAATATAGTGCAACTGTAGAATAAAGTAGTCCTGTAAGTCACTGGAATAAACTGGGACGTCCTCAGCTTGTTCATGTCATGACTGTGCAGGATGTCATGTGTCTCTCACCTGCTTTGTAGGACGATCTCACCAGCGGCCCGCTGGCTGTGTAAACGAAGCCCATTTCATTCCCAACTTTCTCCCAGTGGGCAAACCTCTCTGGAGTGACGTATTCCTCCACCTGAACCCAAACAAACACGATCACGGTGAGCAGTCATTCACCAAACATCCACTTTCTGTTGCTTTAATACAGGAGGGAATAATGTTCTTACCTTCAGGTGGCGTTTGGTGGGCTGCATGTACTGACCCAGTGTTAGACAGTCCACTCCGGCCTCTCGCAGCTCTGCAACATCACCACAACAGAGCGGTCAGGAAAGACTTTACATGAACATTTTTAGAAGTATGTCTGCGTGTGAGTGGCGAGCGTACACACCAGCCAAAGTGTCGAGTATCTGCTGGTCGGTCTCCCCCAGTCCGAGCATGATGGACGTCTTGGTGAGCACGGTGGGTTTGACCTTTTTAGCGTGCTTCAGGACGCTCAGAGATTGGTCGAAGTTCGCTCTGGGGTCACGCACGTGTCTGGAAACAGAAATAAATACACAAAAGGGTGAAGCATGGACAGGTAACAGGGAAACTGGTCTCCTGTACCACCTGCTGGTTAATGAGTGTATTACTGTGCTGCTGCCTAGGACTGATGTCCCTCTTGTGGCAGAGCTGCAAAGTCAGACTGTCTGTCTTAATGTTTAAACAGACACTAGATGTTTAGCTTCTACCCTTGATCATTTAGCATCTTATACAAGCTCAGGAATTACAGCCGACACATAAAGAAGCTGCTCAAACACAGAGGCGACGTGTTCGGCGTCTGTCAGTACCTCTGCAGCTCTCGTACTGTCTCCACATTGTGGGCGTACACGTCTAACCCAGACAGGGCGATCTTCTCCACCGCTGCCAGGTCACCACGAAAATCAGGCGTCAGACATTCAACCAGCATCTGAGGGTCCCTTCATGAGGACGACAAGAGAGCTGGTTTATTCATTTGGAACAGATATGGAAGACAGAAAACACCAGATAAATCCAAAATGTACAGGAGGTTATACCTTTCCTTCAGGTTGGAGACCGTCTTAGCAAAGTGTGCTGCTCCTCCATCGGCGATATCTGCAAAACAAAGACACACGTGAACATCACTGAGGTTTATTATGAATTTGTGGACATTTATATTTCTTGCAAACCTTTTCAGAGGACATTGTGTCAAAGCTATTTTGGAAAATATGTGCAGTAAGGGGGGAATTAATAAAGGCTACGGCAAGTTCATCTTCTGGCTTTGAGAGTTGTGTGTAAGCAAAGTTGCCCCTGTGAAGAATGAGGTAGATACACTGAGTTAGGAAGCTGTTACCGTCTCTGTCGACTGAGGTGAGAACCACGTAGTCCAGCCCCCAGGCTGCGATGGCCTTGGCTGTGTTGTAAGGCTCGTCTGGGTCCAGAGGTGGAGGCTTACGGGCCGTCTTTATAGAGCAGAACCTGCACCCACGGGTACACGTGTCCCCCATCAGCTATATACAAAGAGAGAGAGAGACATGTGTGGATTAAGATGTTCTCTTGTGATATATTACTGGTAGTAATAGTGTCACCGCAGAGTCACAGCATGCCAGGAGACTTACCATGATGGTGGCGGTGGCTGTGGCGTACTCTCCCTCCTCCCCAACATTCCCCGATGTTCGGACACCTGGCCTCCTCACACACCTGAGGAGAAAACAGACAGAGTCTTTAAGAAATGATACGGCACAGTGTCAGAGTTTTACATATAGTCCCACTCCCTCCTGTTTCTCCGCTCACGTCTGTAACTTGTCACCTGTCTGTAAAACTTACCGTGTGCAGGTTGAGGTCTCTCAGTGTGTTCTTCAGCTTGTTGTAGTTTTTTCCGATGGGGATCTCCGTCTTCAGCCACGGAGGAAGACGCAGCCTGTCATAAACAAGATGCCAAATGGAGCTCTCATGAGTTATAACATAGTTTATTATCATGCTGTGATGTGAGTTTTCCTCCTTATAGAGCAGCAAAACGTCAAGGTGAGGACACAAGCATGGGAAACTGCTGCTCCATCAGCCCACCATCGATCTCAGAGGAACAGTCACAGCCTCTTAGAACCAATAACAGTGTAGTGAGGATCTAATACATGTCTTACGTTAGTTTGCATCATGCTGATCCACCAAACATCCCCTAATTAAAAAAATTAATTCAAAGGTCTTGTGTTTAACTAAACTGTGTCCCCCTCCTGTTGAGCTCAGCTGTCTCACCTCTCTCCCTTCTCTCTCTTCAGGTTGCCTCTGTACTCGGCCCACTTGCTTTTCTCCGACAGTTCCCCTGAAATGAAGTCCCCCAGATCGGGTCCGCCGTCACCCAGAAGCTGCTTCTTTCTGTCGGCCCGCTCCGTGGAGGACTTCGCCGCAGCTGACAGGCTGCTGGTGCTGTAACTCTGTTGGAGGAAGGGCTGAGGGTTAGTTCAGGTGTCTCTACAGCTGACCAGGCGGTACCTCATTTTCTTTTTTTACTACTTTTGTTACTGTCAGAACTGTTTTACCAGGCAAGGTCCTTAGAGCTACCAGCCTAAGGGATCTATATGTTACAGGTACTGGCTGGCACCATATAAACAGCTTATATGCTCTCTCTCTAGAAACAGGAGAAATGAATGAGACGAGCAAACTCTGCGTCTGTTTTTGTATCTCGCTCAGCAGAAAGAGGAAAAGCTGTAAAGCGGACCAAACTGACGTAACCCCCCCCCCCCAACCCTTGGAGCACAATCAGCGCCACACTGCCCCCTGCCGAAGACTCCACAATTACTCCTGACATCTAATCAAATATATTAGTACGAGGATGGCGGAAACAGGTTGATTATTGAACAAATATTCGAAACATTAATCATAGAATTACAGAAATTGCCACAAATGTGATCACACTTTAGTGGGCATAACATATGTGTCATTGTTATGTCACTGTTATGACACAACTATGTGTCAATTGACAACTATGTCTGTCATTGTCAGAAATGTAGGGTTGTGTTATACCTAAGATAGAAATCTGTCTAGACTTCTGTCTTATGTCATGTTAGTTTGCATCATGCTGATCCACCAAACATCCCCTAGTTTTAAAAAAACTTAATTCAAAGGTCTTGTGTTTACTTTTACTTTGCTGTAACTATAAACGTGGTATAAATAATGCAGTACAAGCAATACCTAGTGTACATATGCATACACAATATACATACACTCATATATCTACTGTATGTGTAGTATTACATTCTGTATAAGTATGCACACGTTTTTGTGGTCTAACCAGTGACAATACAACACAACACAACAACCACTTTTAACCACTCCACTCCACAGGAGTTGTGGCACAGGAATGTGGCACAGGAATGTGGGTGAGCAGGTGAAACTCTCTCAGGCAACACAGAAGGTAGGCAACACAGCGAAGCGAACCGAGGAACCGAGGTAGGTAGGGATTGTTGGGGTTGTGGGGTTGTTGTTTTCCCCCTCTGACCTGTCGTCCTGGCTCCCCCTCGCCGTAGCGCGTTCGTTGTTGTACCTCATCAGTGTCTAGTTATTTTGTGTATGCTGAATTCTTGTCCAGCGATGTGTTGTTCCAGTAGCCCATTTCTCATCAAGTTCCCTCAGCAACCGGACCTTGTTCGTGACGTCCGAGCCGGTATCACTCCGATATTATATTTTATTTCATCCTGAGGTAGGCTGGTAGCTCTAAGGACCTTGCCTAAAGGGTCCACACTGGATTGGATCTGAACCCCAGTCTCCCGTGTCAAAGTCAGCAGCTTTACCACTGAGCTATCCAGTGATATATCGATGTCATCCCCCTCTGCCTCAGTACTTTCTCCTGAAGGAACGAGAACATTATCAGTGTGTCCATGACACGTTCTAGAGAGACGTTAATGCTGCTGAAGTTTCAGAATAAACTAAAATATGTTCACCTGCATTGTATTGTGATTGAGGCAGATGTTTTAAAGAAAGATTTCTTCAGACATGAGCAGAAAAGAATACATCTGCAAGTTTAAATAACACTAGAGGGTAAGTGTGGAAATCCTGTTTCATACATGTTGTCGCTTTTATTGACTTTCAGCTCACGCTCACTGTCTAAAATATAGTGCAACTGTAGAATAAAGTAGTCCTGTAAGTCACTGGAATAAACTGGGACGTCCTCAGCTTGTTCATGTCATGACTGTGCAGGATGACGTGTGTCTCTCACCTGCTTTGTAGGACGATCTCACCAGCGGCCCGCTGGCTGTGTAAACGAAGCCCATTTCATTCCCAACTTTCTCCCAGTGGGCAAACCTCTCTGGAGTGACGTATTCCTCCACCTGAACCCAAACAAACACGATCACGGTGAGCATTCATTCACCAAACATCCACTTTCTGTTGCTTTAATACAGGAGGGAGTAATGTTCTTACCTTCAGGTGGCGTTTGGTGGGCTGCATGTACTGACCCAGTGTTAGACAGTCCACTCCGGCCTCTCGCAGCTCTGCAACATCACCACAACAGAGCGGTCAGGAAAGACTTTACATGAACATTTTTAGAAGTATGTCTGCGTGTGAGTGGCGAGCGTACACACCAGCCAAAGTGTCGAGTATCTGCTGGTCGGTCTCCCCCAGTCCGAGCATGATGGACGTCTTGGTGAGCACGGTGGGTTTTCCTTTTTAGCGTGCTTCAGGACGCTCAGAGATTGGTCGAAGTTCGCTCTGGGGTCACGCACGTGTCTGGAATAAATACACAAAAGGGTGAAGCATGGACAGGTAACAGGGAAACTGGTCTCCTGTACCACCTGCTGGTTAATGAGTGTATTACTGTGCTGCTGCCTAGGACTGATGTCCCTCTTGTGGCAGAGCTGCAAAGTCAGACTGTCTGTCTTAATGTTTAAACAGACACTAGATGTTTAGCTTCTACCCTTGATCATTTAGCATCTTATACAAGCTCAGGAATTACAGCCTGGTCAGCTGGTCAGACACAGAGGCGACGTGTTCGGCGTCTGTCAGTACCTCTGCAGCTCTCGTCTCCACATTGTGGGCGTACACGTCTAACCCAGACAGGGCGATCTTCTCCACCGCTGCCAGGTCACCACGAAAATCAGGCGTCAGACATTCAACCAGCATCTGAGGGTCCCTTCATGAGGACGACAAGAGAGCTGGTTTATTCATTTGGAACAGATATGGAAGACAGAAAACACCAGATAAATCCAAAATGTACAGGAGGTTATACCTTTCCTTCAGGTTGGAGACCGTCTTAGCAAAGTGTGCTGCTCCTCCATCGGCGATATCTGCAAAACAAAGACACACGTGAACATCACTAAGGTTTATTATGAATTTGTGGACATTTATATTTCTTGCAAACCTTTTCAGAGGACATTGTGTCAAAGCTATTTTGGAAAATATGTGCAGTAAGGGGGGAATTAATAAAGGCTACGGCAAGTTCATCTTCTGGCTTTGAGAGTTGTGTGTAAGCAAAGTTGCCCCTGTGAAGAATGAGGTAGATACACTGAGTTAGGAAGCTGTTACCGTCTCTGTCGACTGAGGTGAGAACCACGTAGTCCAGCCCCCAGGCTGCGATGGCCTTGGCTGTGTTGTAAGGCTCGTCTGGGTCCAGAGGTGGAGGCTTACGGGCCGTCTTTATAGAGCAGAACCTGCACCCACGGGTACACGTGTCCCCCATCAGCTATATACAAAGAGAGAGAGAGACATGTGTGGATTAAGATGTTCTCTTGTGATATATTACTGGTAGTAATAGTGTCACCGCAGAGTCACAGCATGCCAGGAGACTTACCATGATGGTGGCGGTGGCTGTGGCGTACTCTCCTCCTCCCCAACATTCCCCGATGTTCGGACACCTGGCCTCCTCACACACCTGAGGAGAAAACAGACAGAGTCTTCAAGAAATGATACGGCACAGTGTCAGAGTTTTACATATAGTCCCACTCCCTCCTGTTTCTCCGCTCACGTCTGTAACTTGTCACCTGTCTGTAAAACTTACCGTGTGCAGGTTGAGGTCTCTCAGTGTGTTCTTCAGCTTGTTGTAGTTTTTTCCGTTGGGGATCTCCGTCTTCAGCCACGGAGGAAGACGCAGCCTGTCATAAAAACAGCAGCACAGTATGTTGTGCATTTAATGAATTGAATTGAATTTATTTATTTAAAACAGGGACGATGCACAAAAAAAACATTAATCTTGTAAGACAAGAAGAGATGTTTTGAGCCAGGTTATAGCAACAATTGCTCATTTCCGCCTGTAGTCCCTGGGCAGGTAAAGTTAAAGCAGATACAGTATTAAAATCATTGAAATATGAGTGACATGATGACCATAATATTTTAAAAATAGACAGAATACACTAGTAAAAGCAGGGAACAAGAACACCCAATCATGAAGTGCACAACAGCACATACTCTCTCTTACTCTTATCACACACTCAAACACAATACATACACAGATAACAGTCCAACTATCCTCCTCTAATAACCACACTCATACACATATTAATAACCAGACACGTATACACACACGTGTAACTCAACAATGTGTGCAAACTCGCTTACTCAGTAACCAGCGCTTTGACAAGCATGAGAATATGTAGGGATTTGTACATAGAATAAGTTCTGGAAGGACATTCCATTGGCCACACATGAAAATGCATATACTCAAATCAGAGAAAACACAGAATTGTTGGTCAATAAATATATATATTTTTATAAATTAACTTTCATCAACAAACAACAAATTCATCAGATTATTTATACTGACAGATAATATTGAACTAAGAGAAGAAAAAGTTAAACTTGACTATGCCTACTGTATGTAATTCCTGCTGGTATCAGATGGATAACAACTCTCAGAATTCACCACCCACTTGTTGTGTTAACTTTTTTCTCTCAGATTTTTATGAACGGTTTTGTTTCTCTTTGTATCATGGGTGCAACATTCGGGCTTGCCATGGGGATGTGTTGTTCATGATAGACATTAGCTTGGATAAAATTCTCCTCTCACCTCCATAGTAGAGAACACAATTAAGGCAGTTCAGGCCTAAAAGTCTTCAGTCCTCTCACTGCTTCAAGCTTCAGCAAAGAAGCTGGACAGGGGTTCCATTAGTGGCGAGCTTCTTCCAGAATGAGTGAAGGATCAATATTGCAGGTCGTTCATGCTGCAACGTTGCCAATCATGCCCATCATGAAACATTTCCACCGAAAAAGGAATATCTACTTGCACTTTGCACTTTGGATTCCTTGTTTTTCCCCTGTCCGAGACTTAGGCTCGTTGACTCTTTTGTTGCTACTTTATTTCTGTTGGACTTTGATTACCTGTTTATTTACCTCTTTCTAAATGATAAACTGTTCCATTTGAGTCTGCATTTGGGTCCTGTTATCCCCCATACCCTGAATAGTGGACAGCGGTTCAATGAGAGAAGCAAACTAACTTAACTTAACTTGTCTTGTCTTTTCTTGTCCTGGCACATTTGTACTTCACAAAGTATGGACCCCACCATGTTACTGAACCATATGTGGGCTACTTTAGGCTCACATCCAGATTAGTCGATGCTAATTTGCCGTCTTTCGGCCAAAACTGGCCCAAATGTGTTTCAGCAAAGGTGGGCCATGTGTACTGAACCATATGTGGGCCACTTTAGGCTCTCATCCAGATTAGTCGATGCTAATTTGCCGTCTTTCGGCCAAAACTGGCCTAATTGTGTTTCAGCAAAGGTGGGCCACTTGCGTTTTCTCATATGTGGGCCACTTTAGGCTCACATCCAGATTAGTCGATGCTTACTTGCCGTCTTTCAACCAAAACTGGCCCAATTGTGTTTTAGCAAAGGTGGGCCATGTGTGCTGAACCATATGTGGGCCAGTTTAGGCTCACATCTGTTTTGTGCGGGCCAGAAGAATGCCTACAGTGCCGGATTGTTGCCTGAAGTGGCAGAAAAGAACATCTCAGAAAATCTTTGTGACACTGGAAGATCTCATCTGATATGTTGAGCTGTAGTGAACATTGAGAGCTGGGGCTCTCTTGGACCAATGTCAGTATAAAGAATGGTCAGCGTATGTCTCCAAAGAGTCCTTGTGGTACTCGGTGTTGTAGCGCTGGCCGCCACCATCTTGCCACTTCTGCCTCCTCGCTAATGTAAAAATCAGCAAACATGTGAATCATTGGCAGACCTGACCTATCCACGCTGTTAATCCTGCATAACTTTAAGTCTTAATATAATTTGAACAGGTCCGTTCTATAAAAATTCACCCTCAGTACTGCCTTCTGCTGTATTCTTTATGTTTAACTTTTTTCTATGCTATTTATTTTTATGTTGTACTTTTCTTTTCTTCTCATGGTGTGGCGTATTTACCGTACCTGACCTGATGTGTGTATATATATGTGGGAATATTAAACAATTTTACATTTTCATGAGAGATGGGCTCTGAGGCTTCACTTTTTTATTTGCCTTTAGATTTGTCACGTGCACTTGGGCTACTTTCATGATTTTATTAAGAATCATTATAAAGATTCATGAAGTTTAAATATTTGACCAGCAGTGTTTTACAGGAGGAAGATCTGAACAGCTGTTCTATTCACACTTTGTCTTTTCAATCTATGAAATCAAACTGATAACAACTAATAATGATAATATTATTGATATTGTTTCAAGTGAGCCCCTAATCATTTAATCCATCATACAAACAGCTCCAGGACTAAATAACAATCAGAGAGTTTCAGTGTGATGGTGAGCTCTCAGCTTTCTGACTGTTAATAATCAAAGTGAAGCTCTGAGGCTTTACATTTGTACAGAAGCTCATTGCATTCACTGGATAAAAAAAAAAATAGACACTTTATCTCGTAATTACGAGATCATTACCAAACTCACTACACACTTCATTGATCTCCTACAGATTACAGTACAGATGACAGTGAGCGTGAGCTGAAAGTCAATAAAAGCGACAACATGTATGAAACAGGATTTCCACACTTACCCTCTAGTGTTATTTAAACTTGCAGATGTTTTTTCTTCTGCTCATGTCTGAAGAAATCTTTCTTTAAAACATCTGCCTCAATCACAATACAATGCAGGTGAACATATTTTAGTTTATTCTGAAACTTCAGCAGCATTAACGTCTCTCTAGAACGTGTCATGGACACACTGATAATGTTCTCGTTCCTTCAGGAGAAAGTAGTGAAATGAAAAGTGGATTATACGGAGGAACAGATGACTTTCTTAGCAGCTAAAACTAAAATGATTTGTGTGATACCGTTTGAGGTAAAAATATGTATTTTTGTAATTTAGGTGGACTGACTCAAACTTTAAATTCTTACACAAACATCAAGACTTTCTCACAATATGGTTTTAAGCACATCACGATGATGTGAAACTGAAAGACTGAAATATTAAGTGTATTCTAGAGGGATTAGGTTTGGAGGACACGATTTTAATGTCCAGCTGCAAATGTTTGAACGTGTTTTCATCAGAGCAACAGAACGTGAAGATGATTAAATAAAGCCTGAGCTGTCTGTCTTCGCGTGGACAGGTTCACCGCTTACATCTAGCCATAAATCCAGCCAGATAAACGTCTTTGTTTGGGTCAGAGAGAATATTATTTTTATGATTTATGTCTTTTCTCTTTGCAGGCGAGTTCTTCCTGAAAAATCTCCTGAAGAAAAGAAAAACAGAAGTCACCATAGCAGAATGAAAAGCACCAAACCAGCAGCTTCTTCCCGACCTATAAACCACGCACACATTGACTGTCACAGCTTTACTCCTGCAGCTTTGTCAGCCGAAGCACATAAGACACGTTTCATTTACAAGTAGTACAAAAAGTTTTAAAAAAGGCAGTTTGTATTAAATAAGGGTAGAGAAGTGACATTAATATGACTCATTCCTTTGCACTTGTCTTCTTACTGTTTACCTGTGACAACCCAGAGGGGCTGCAGTTTAGGGGAAGGGGATCAAAGCGAACAAGCTGCAGTTAGAAGCCTGAAGATATGGAGATGCTGTCCGTGTACTCCTGCTAGAAATACAACCTGCTGTTTGCAGAAGTTGTAATCCACGTGGAATTGTTGATAGAACTGTTATGTGCAAAATCTGTAACGCAACACGTAGCAGCGAACTCGAAAGGGTTAAAGTTACTATGGTTACCGCTCAGGTGTAAAGTTACTATGGTGAATCTGCTGAATCTTTATAATGACTCTTAATAAAATCATGAAAGTAGCCCAAGTGCACGTGACAAATCTAAAGGCAAATAAAAAGTGAAGCCTCAGAGCCCATCTCTCATGAAAATGTACAATTGTTTAATATTTCCACATATATATACACACATCAGGTCAGGTATGGTAAATACGCCACACCATGAGAAGAAAAGAAAAGTACAATATAAAAATGAATAGCATAGAAAAAATTAGCGAGGAGGCAGAAGTGGCAAGATGGTGAGATGAGATCTTCCAGTGTCACAAAGATTTCCTGAGATGTTCTTTTCTGACACCTCCTGGTTGTTTCTGGTCACTTTGGGAGGTTTCAGTCCATGTTCAAAGCAGCGCCTCATCTTTTGTCTTCCCCACATCTGATGCTGGTTGCTGGTCCTCCAGTCGCCTCCTCCTTCTCCGAGCGTCTACATGCATCAGAAAGTTATAAGTAAGACTTTTTAATGACTCTCTTTAATTAAACTTGAGGTCAATTTTGCAATAAAAATAAACACAAAATTTCTTTTGAATGAATCCCTACACATCATAACAGGTGGTAAAACAGTTCTGACAGTAACTTGACATAAAAAAAGAAAATGAAGGTGTGACTTACAGGCTTGCATTTTAACCATAATAATCTGAGCATCACCCCCAAGAATCCAACAATAATGATGATGATGATGGTGATGGAGAGGAGCACGGCAAGCTGAGATGAGGTCCCGAAGAAATGAGCTGAAATGATAAAAACCAAACAGCATGATATTTATAGAAAACTCGACCTCAGCTGTTAAAAAACAGAAACAATATGTTGAATTTATTTTGAACTCTTTATAACCTGGAACATAGATGTGTGTCTCTCTGGTCTGGTTGATGTTCTTCTGTTGGACTCTACAGGTGAAGTTGTCGCTCTTCTCCACAGTCAATCTTCTGCTGACAGTATAGAGGTCATCAGGACCTCTGACTGTCTTTGTAGGTCCAGCAGAGAGGAGGTTTCCCTCAGCGTCCAGCCAGAACACCTCAGGCTCTGGATACCAGCCTTTAGCCTCACACTGTAAAACCACCTCTCTGCTCTTATTGGAGACAAACTCTATGACGGGCGTGGAGACGACACCTGATGATCAGAGAGGAGGAATTATAACACACGTCACTGATTTGTATCAAACTGCTCGTGGCAGCAAGTCTGACTTACCAACAGTGAGTTGGATGGACGCGTCCTTCATCATTGAATTCAAGATACACAAATATTTTCCTGTATCAGAAAGTTTCACTCTGAAGATTTTCATGGAGGCGTTTCCGTTCTTCAGTTCATCCACAAACAGAGCGGTGCGATTCTTAAAAGATGGATTTTGACCCAAGTACACCGGTCGTCCATCTTCATGATAATGGATGTACTTTGGGACTAAATCAGTTCTGACCCACACCACGGTCTCTGACCTGACATCGATGGGAGGTTCAAGGTGACATGGTAGAATGACATCATCACCAGCCAGGGCCACGATTGGTTGATGTGAACAAATTAACTGTGACAGCTCTGCAAGGAAACAAGAAACAGAAACAAACATGAACAACAGTGAAAAGTAGAGAAGGTGAGAACAGCCGTGCTTTCTCGAGATAAAAAAGAAGTCTTTTGTCACTGAAGAGCAGTTTGATGCTATTTTTCAATGCTAATTAGCATGCTAACACACTATGATGGTGAACATACCCTTAAGGCATCCTGGGGACATTTCGTGCCACTCTGTTGTTTATTTTTTAAGCCATTTTGGCTGTGTTGAATGAAGATCGCTCAAATTTGCCAGAAGATATTCATTTTACATTTACTTTAGAATTGTCATCTCAGTACTTTAATTAAGCCTAAAATGGCTAAGCTACAAAAAAACATCCTTAATAGTTCTTAGCGCCAAAGCCTGCCATATTGAAACCCATTAAAACCACTATTTTTGATCCCACGTTTATCCTCATAACTCATGCATTCCTTTATGTTAAGATTTCATTTTGGACCTCTGGCTTTCAATTTGTAATTTTTATATTTGTCCACCAGGTGGCGCCATTTTTACCCATTCAAAGCATGCAGCAAAGTTAAACACTGTTTTCTGCAAGGGAAGTGTGTGTGCTATTGATGTTGGATAATGGTGTGTGTGTCTGTGTGTGTGTGTAAAAAAAAAAAAAAGGGAAAAAAAGTGTGTGTGTGTGTGTGTGTGTGTGTATGTGTGTGTATACTCACTGAAATGTATTTAATGGAAATTATTATTAATTATTTTTGTTTTTCTGTTTTTTTGTATAATAAACAGCGGAGTTATGTAAACATACTGGCATTTAAAGGGTTAAAAACCCAAAAAATATGATTAATATTTGATATGTATATTTCAGGCTGAAGTAGTTTTAAAAGACTGATGTGTTTAAAGTAGAAAAAAATATTAATATATACTATTTTTATAGCAGTTTTTGGGAAGAAGCCATTATTTGTCAATAAAGCAGTTTTTTTTAAATCTGACACTGAAAAAAAAAAAAAAAAAAAACAATGCATCAAAATCAATGTTGCTGCCAATCATTGACCCATCTCAGGGCCTAATAATAATAGTTAGCCATTAGTCATTGAAATGTATTTTATGGAAATTATTTTTGTTTTTTTGGATAAAAAAACAGCGGAGTTATGTAAACATACTGGCATTTAAAGGGTTAAAAACAAAAAATATATATTATTAATATTCACTGTGGCTGTACATTCATGTTAACGTCTGCTTCTTTCCAACACATGCACACA
Organism: Argyrosomus regius; assembly: GCA_946959425.1. Taxonomy (NCBI): domain Eukaryota; kingdom Metazoa; phylum Chordata; class Actinopteri; family Sciaenidae; genus Argyrosomus; species Argyrosomus regius. The sequence continues at coordinate 4,827,858 of OX336883.1, forward strand.
TCGATGTGTTACTGGAGTGTTTTGTGTTGAAATTACCTCCAACAGACTGAAGAACCATGAAAATGAAAACACTGCAGGTCCTGAAGGACAGTCCATCACTGGGCTGGATCTTTGGCTGCAGCATGCTGGACTCCTGAAAAGTTCACTTTGTAGTTACTTTGTGCTCCATGTGACTTCAAAACACTTCATCTACACAGACTAGTAGAAAACACTGAGGCAGAGGGGGATGACATTGATATATCACTGGATAGCTCAGTGGTAATGCTGCTGACTTTGACACGGGAGACTGGGGTTCAGATCCAATCCAGTGTGGACCCTTTAGGCAAGGTCCTTAGAGCTACCAGCCTACCTCAGGATGAAATAAAATATAATATCGGAGTGATACCGGCTCGGACGTCACGAACAAGGTCCGGTTGCTGAGGGAACTTGATGAGAAATGGGCTACTGGAACAACACATCGCTGGACAAGAATTCAGCATACACAAAATAACTAGACACTGATGAGGTACAACAACGAACGCGCTACGGCGAGGGGGAGCCAGGACGACAGGTCAGAGGGGGAAAACAACAACCCCACAACCCCAACAATCCCTACCTACCTCGGTTCCTCGGTTCGCTTCGCTGTGTTGCCTACCTTCTGTGTTGCCTGAGAGAGTTTCACCTGCTCACCCACATTCCTGTGCCACATTCCTGTGCCACAACTCCTGTGGAGTGGAGTGGTTAAAAGTGGTTGTTGTGTTGTGTTGTATTGTCACTGGTTAGACCACAAAAACGTGTGCATACTTATACAGAATGTAATACTACACATACAGTAGATATATGAGTGTATGTATATTGTGTATGCATATGTACACTAGGTATTGCTTGTACTGCATTATTTATACCACGTTTATAGTTACAGCAAAGTAAAAGTAAACACAAGACCTTTGAATTAAGTTTTTTTAAAACTAGGGGATGTTTGGTGGATCAGCATGATGCAAACTAACATGACATAAGACAGAAGTCTAGACAGATTTCTATCTTAGGTATAACACAACCCTACATTTCTGACAATGACAGACATAGTTGTCAATTGACACATAGTTGTGTCATAACAGTGACATAACAATGACACATATGTTATGCCCACTAAAGTGTGATCACATTTGTGGCAATTTCTGTAATTCTATGATTAATGTTTCGAATATTTGTTCAATAATCAACCTGTTTCCGCCATCCTCGTACTAATATATTTGATTAGATGTCAGGAGTAATTGTGGAGTCTTCGGCAGGGGGCAGTGTGGCGCTGATTGTGCTCCAAGGGTTGGGGGGGGGGGGGGTTACGTCAGTTTGGTCCGCTTTACAGCTTTTCCTCTTTCTGCTGAGCGAGATACAAAAACAGACGCAGAGTTTGCTCGTCTCATTCATTTCTCCTGTTTCTAGAGAGAGAGCATATAAGCTGTTTATATGGTGCCAGCCAGTACCTGTAACATATAGATCCCTTAGGCTGGTAGCTCTAAGGACCTTGCCTGGTAAAACAGTTCTGACAGTAACAAAAGTAGTAAAAAAAGAAAATGAGGTACCGCCTGGTCAGCTGTAGAGACACCTGAACTAACCCTCAGCCCTTCCTCCAACAGAGTTACAGCACCAGCAGCCTGTCAGCTGCGGCGAAGTCCTCCACGGAGCGGGCCGACAGAAAGAAGCAGCTTCTGGGTGACGGCGGACCCGATCTGGGGGACTTCATTTCAGGGGAACTGTCGGAGAAAAGCAAGTGGGCCGAGTACAGAGGCAACCTGAAGAGAGAGAAGGGAGAGAGGTGAGACAGCTGAGCTCAACAGGAGGGGGACACAGTTTAGTTAAACACAAGACCTTTGAATTAAGTTTTTTTTAATTAGGGGATGTTTGGTGGATCAGCATGATGCAAACTAACGTAAGACATGTATTAGATCCTCACTACACTGTTATTGGTTCTAAGAGGCTGTGACTGTTCCTCTGAGATCGATGGTGGGCTGATGGAGCAGCAGTTTCCCATGCTTGTGTCCTCACCTTGACGTTTTGCTGCTCTATAAGGAGGAAAACTCACATCACAGCATGATAATAAACTATGTTATAACTCATGAGAGCTCCATTTGGCATCTTGTTTATGACAGGCTGCGTCTTCCTCCGTGGCTGAAGACGGAGATCCCCATCGGAAAAAACTACAACAAGCTGAAGAACACACTGAGAGACCTCAACCTGCACACGGTAAGTTTTACAGACAGGTGACAAGTTACAGACGTGAGCGGAGAAACAGGAGGGAGTGGGACTATATGTAAAACTCTGACACTGTGCCGTATCATTTCTTGAAGACTCTGTCTGTTTTCTCCTCAGGTGTGTGAGGAGGCCAGGTGTCCGAACATCGGGGAATGTTGGGGAGGAGGAGAGTACGCCACAGCCACCGCCACCATCATGGTAAGTCTCCTGGCATGCTGTGACTCTGCGGTGACACTATTACTACCAGTAATATATCACAAGAGAACATCTTAATCCACACATGTCTCTCTCTCTCTTTGTATATAGCTGATGGGGGACACGTGTACCCGTGGGTGCAGGTTCTGCTCTATAAAGACGGCCCGTAAGCCTCCACCTCTGGACCCAGACGAGCCTTACAACACAGCCAAGGCCATCACAGCCTGGGGGCTGGACTACGTGGTTCTCACCTCAGTCGACAGAGACGGTAACAGCTTCCTAACTCAGTGTATCTACCTCATTCTTCACAGGGGCAACTTTGCTTACACACAACTCTCAAAGCCAGAAGATGAACTTGCCGTAGCCTTTATTAATTCCCCCCCTTACTGCACATATTTTCCAAAATAGCTTTGACACAATGTCCTCTGAAAAGGTTTGCAAGAAATATAAATGTCCACAAATTCATAATAAACCTCAGTGATGTTCACGTGTGTCTTTGTTTTGCAGATATCGCCGATGGAGGAGCAGCACACTTTGCTAAGACGGTCTCCAACCTGAAGGAAAGGTATAACCTCCTGTACATTTTGGATTTATCTGGTGTTTTCTGTCTTCCATATCTGTTCCAAATGAATAAACCAGCTCTCTTGTCGTCCTCATGAAGGGACCCTCAGATGCTGGTTGAATGTCTGACGCCTGATTTTCGTGGTGACCTGGCAGCGGTGGAGAAGATCGCCCTGTCTGGGTTAGACGTGTACGCCCACAATGTGGAGACGAGAGCTGCAGAGGTACTGACAGACGCCAAACACGTCGCCTCTGTGTTTGAGCAGCTTCTTTATGTGTCGGCTGTAATTCCTGAGCTTGTATAAGATGCTAAATGATCAAGGGTAGAAGCTAAACATCTAGTGTCTGTTTAAACATTAAGACAGACAGTCTGACTTTGCAGCTCTGCCACAAGAGGGACATCAGTCCTAGGCAGCAGCACAGTAATACACTCATTAACCAGCAGGTGGTACAGGAGAGCCAGTTTCCCTGTTACCTGTCCATGCTTCACCCTTTTGTGTATTTATTTCTGTTTCCAGACACGTGCGTGACCCCAGAGCGAACTTCGACCAATCTCTGAGCGTCCTGAAGCACGCTAAAAAGGTCAAACCCACCGTGCTCACCAAGACGTCCATCATGCTCGGACTGGGGGAGACCGACCAGCAGATACTCGACACTTTGGCTGGTGTGTACGCTCGCCACTCACACGCAGACATACTTCTAAAAATGTTCATGTAAAGTCTTTCCTGACCGCTCTGTTGTGGTGATGTTGCAGAGCTGCGAGAGGCCGGAGTGGACTGTCTAACACTGGGTCAGTACATGCAGCCCACCAAACGCCACCTGAAGGTAAGAACATTACTCCCTCCTGTATTAAAGCAACAGAAAGTGGATGTTTGGTGAATGAATGCTCACCGTGATCGTGTTTGTTTGGGTTCAGGTGGAGGAATACGTCACTCCAGAGAGGTTTGCCCACTGGGAGAAAGTTGGGAATGAAATGGGCTTCGTTTACACAGCCAGCGGGCCGCTGGTGAGATCGTCCTACAAAGCAGGTGAGAGACACACGTCATCCTGCACAGTCATGACATGAACAAGCTGAGGACGTCCCAGTTTATTCCAGTGACTTACAGGACTACTTTATTCTACAGTTGCACTATATTTTAGACAGTGAGCGTGAGCTGAAAGTCAATAAAAGTGACAACATGTATGAAACAGGATTTCCACACTTACCCTCTAGTGTTATTTAAACTTGCAGATGTTTTTTCTTCTGCTCATGACTGAAGGAATCTTTCTTTAAAACATCTGCCTCAATCACAATACAATGCAGGTGAACATATTTTAGTTTATTCTGAAACTTCAGCAGCATTAACGTCTCTCTAGAACGTGTCATGGACACACTGATAATGAAAGTAGTGAAATGAAAAGTGGATTATACGGAGGAACAGATGACTTTCTTAGCAGTTAAAACTAAAATGTTTTGTGTGATACCGTTTGAGGTAAAAATATGTATTTTTGTAATTTAGGTGGTCTGACTCAAACTTTAAATTCTTACACAAACATCAAGACTTTCTCACAATATGGTTTTAAGCACATCACGATGATGTGAAAGTGAAAGACTGAAATATTAAGTGTATTCTAGAGGGATTAGGTCTGGAGGACACGATTTTAATGTCCAGCTGCAAATGTTTGAACGTGTTTTCATCAGAGCAACAGAACGTGAAGATGGTTAAATAAAGCCTGAGCTGTCTGTCTTCGCGTGGACAGGTTCACCGCTTACATCTAGCCATAAATCCAGCCAGATAAACGTCTTTGTTTGGGTCAGAGAGAATATTATTTTTATGATTTATGTCTTTTCTCTTTGCAGGCGAGTTCTTCCTGAAAAATCTCCTGAAGAAAAGAAAAACAGAAGTCACGATAGCAGAATGAAAAGCACCAAACCAGCAGCTTCTTCCCGACCTATAAACCACGCACACATTGACTGTCACAGCTTTACTCCTGCAGCTTCGTCTGCCGAAGCACAGAAGACACGTTTCATTTACAAGTAGTACAAAAAGTTTAAAAAAAAAGGCAGTTGGTATTAAATAAGGGTAGAGAAGTGACATTAATATGACTCATTCCTTTGCACTTGTCTTCTCACTGTTTACCTGTGACAACCCGGAGGGGCTGCAGTTTAGGGGAAGGGGATCAAAGCGAACAAGCCGCAGTTAGAAGCCTGAAGATATGGAGATGCTGTCCGTGTACTCCTGCTAGAAATACAACCTGCTGTTTGCAGAAGTTGTAATCCACGTGGAATTGTTGATAGAACTGTTATGTGCAAAATCTGTAACGCAACATGTAGCAGCGAACTCGAAAGGTGTAAAGTTACCATGGTTACCGTTCAGGTGTAAAGTTACTATGGTGAATCTGCTGAATCTTTATAATGATTCTTAATAAAATCATGAAAGTAGCCCAAGTGCACGTGACAAATCTAAAGGCAAATAAAAAGTGAAGCCTCAGAGCCCATCTCTCATGAAAATGTAAAATTGTTTAATATTTCCACATATATATACACACATCAGGTCAGGTATGGTAAATACGCCACACCATGAGAAGAAAAGAAAAGTACAATATAAAAATAAATAGCATAGAAAAAAGTTAAACATAAAGAATACAGCAGAAGGCAGTACTGAGGGTGAATTTTTATTGAACGGACCTGTTCAAATTATATTAAGACTTAAAGTTATGCAGGATTAACAGCGTGGATAGGTCAGGTCTGCCAATGATTCACATGTTTGCTGATTTTTACATTAGCGAGGAGGCAGAAGTGGCAAGATGGTGGCGGCCAGCGCTACAACACCGAGTACCACAAGGACTCTTTGGAGACATACGCTGACCATTCTTTATACTGACATTGGTCCAAGAGAGCCCCAGCTCTCAATGTTCACTACAGCTCAACATATCAGATGAGATCTTCCAGTGTCACAAAGATTTCCTGAGATGTTCTTTTCTGACACCTCCTGGTTGTTTCTGGTCACTTTGGGAGGTTTCAGTCAATGTTCAAAGCAGCGTCTCATCTTTTGTCTTCTCCACATCTGATGCTGGTTGCTGGTCCTCCAGTCGCCTCCTCCTTCTCCGAGCGTCTACATGCATCAGAAAGTTATAAGTAAGACTTTTTAATGACTCTGTTTAATTAAACTTGAGGTCAATTTTGCAATAAAAATAAACACAAAATGTCTTTTGAATGAATCCCTACACATCATAACAGGTGGTAAAACAGTTCTGACAGTAACTTGACATATAAAAAGAAAATGAAGGTGTGACTTACAGGCTTGCATTTTAACCATAATAATCTGAGCATCACCCCCAAGAATCCAACAATGATGATGATGATGATGATGGAGAGGAGCACGGCAAGCTGAGATGAGGTCCCGAAGAAATGAGCTGAAATGATAAAAACCAAGCAGCATGATATTTATAGAAAACTCGACCTCAGCTGTTAAAAAACAGAAACAATATGTTGAATTTGTTTTGAACTCTTTATAACCTGGAACATAGATGTGTGTCTCTCTGGTCTGGTTGATGTTCTTCTGTTGGACTCTACAGGTGAAGTTGTCGCTCTTCTCCACAGTCAATCTTCTGCTGACAGTATAGAGGTCATCAGGACCTCTGACTGTCTCTGTAGGTCCAGCAGAGAGGAGGTTTCCCTCAGCGTCCAGCCAGAACACCTCAGGCTCTGGATACCAGCCTTTAGCCTCACACTGTAAAACCACCTCTCTGCTCTTATTGGAGACAAACTCTATGACGGGCGTGGAGACGACACCTGATGATCAGAGAGGAGGAATTATAACACACGTCACTGATTTGTATCAAACTGCTCGTGGCAGCAAGTCTGACTTACCAACAGTGAGTTGGATGGACGCGTCCTTCATCGCTGAATTCAAGATACACAAATATTTTCCTGTATCAGAAATTTTCACTCTGAAGATTTTCATGGAGACGTTTCCGTTCTTCAGTTCATCCACAAACAGAGCGGTGCGATTCTTAAAAGATGGATTTTGACCCAAGTACACCGGTCGTCCATCTTCATGATAATGGATGTACTTTGAGACTAAATCAGTTCTGGTCCACACCACGGTCTCTGACCTGACATCGATGGGAGGTTCAAGGTGACATGGTAGAATGACATCATCACCAGCCAGGGCCACGATTGGTTGATGTGAACAAATTAACTGTGACAGCTCTGCAAGGAAACAAGAAACAGAAACAAACATGAACAACAGTGAAAAGTAGAGAAGGTGAGAACAGCCGTGCTTTCTCTGTAGCCTCACAGAGCCTCACTGTGGCTGTACATTCATGTTAACGTCTGCTTCTTTCCAACACATGCACACATCGATGTGTTACTGGAGTGTTTTGTGTTGAAATTACCTCCAACAGACTGAAGAACCATGAAAATGAAAACACTGCAGGTCCTGAAGGACAGTCCATCACTGGGCTGGATCTTTGGCTGCAGCATGCTGGACTCCTGAAAAGTTCACTTTGTAGTTACTTTGTGCTCCATGTGACTTCAAAACACTTCATCTACACAGACTAGTAGAAAACACTGAGGCAGAGGGGGATGACACTGATATATCACTGGATAGCTCAGTGGTAATGCTGCTGACTTTGACACGGGAGACTGGGGTTCGGATCCAATCCAGTGTGGACCCTTAGGCAAGGTCCTTAGAGCTACCAGCCTACCTCAGAATGAGTGAAATCGCAAATGTTAGAGCTATACCGGCTCGTCACGAATAAGATCCGCGTCAGTTGCTGAAGTCACTGGAACAACACATCGCTGGGCAAACGTTCCAACATACACAAAAAAACTAGACACTGATGAGGTACAACAACGAACGCGCTACGGCGAGGGGGAGCCAGGAGGACAGGTCAGAGGGGGAGAACATCAACCCCACAACCCCAACAAAGTCAAAATACCTACGTATCATCATGACATGAGATGAAGATGCAAGATGACTCCACATCCTGTTTCGCATGTTTTACACGTTTTCGGGTTTCGGGTTTTTTTTACTTGACACAGTGTTGTTCAACCCCAACAGTGACTTAGATTACACTACAACACTTAGCCTTTCTTTTCAAACCAAGTGCTGTAGTGTAATCTGTAGGAGATCAGTGAAGTGTGTAGTGAGTTTGGTAATGATCTTGTAATTACGAGATAAGGTGTCTATTTTTTTTTTTATCCAGTGAATGCAATGAGCTTCTGTACAGATGTAAAGCCTCAGAGCTTCACTTTGATTATTAACAGTCAGAAAGCTGAGAGCTCACCATCACACTGAAACTCTCTGATTGTTATTTAGTCCTGGAGCTGTTTGTATGATGGATTAAATGATTAGAGGCTCACTTGAAACAATATCAATAATATTATCATTATTAGTTGTTATCAGTTTGATTTCATAGATTGAAAAGACAAAGTGTGAATAGAACAGCTGTTCAGATCTTCCTCCTGTAAAACACTGCTGGTCAAATATTTAAACTTCATGAATCTTTATAATGATTCTTAATAAAATCATGAAAGTAGCCCAAGTGCACGTGACAAATCTAAAGGCAAATAAAAAGTGAAGCCTCAGAGGCCATCTCTCATGAAAATGTAAAATTTTTTAATATTTCCACATATATATACACACATCAGGTCAGGTATGGTAAATACGCCACACCATGAGAAGAAAAGAAAAGTACAATATAAAAATAAATAGCATAGAAAAAAGTTAAACATAAAGAATACAGCAGAAGGCAGTACTGAGGGTGAATTTTTTATAGAACGGACCTGTTCAAATTATATTAAGACTTAAAGTTATGCAGGATTAACAGCGTGGATAGGTCAGGTCTGGCAATGATTCACATGTTTGCTGATTTTTACATTAGCGAGGAGGCAGAAGTGGCAAGATGGTGAGATGAGATCTTCCAGTGTCACAAAGATTTCCTGAGATGTTCTTTTCTGCCACCTCCTGGTTGTTTCTGGTCACTTTGGGAGGTTTCAGTCCATGTTCAAAGCAGCGCCTCATCTTTTGTCTTCTCCACATCTGATGCTGGTTGCTGGTCCTCCAGTCGCCTCCTCCTTCTCCGAGCGTCTACATGCATCAGAAAGTTATAAATAAGACTTTTTAATGACTCTGTTTAATTAAACTTGAGGTCAATTTTGCAATAAAAATAAACAAAATGTCTTTTGAATGAATCCCTACACATCATAACAGGTGGTAAAACAGTTCTGACAGTAACTTGACATAAAAAAAGAAAATGAAGGTGTGACTTACAGGCTTGTCTTTTTAACCATAATAATCTGAGCATCACCCCCAAGAATCCAACACTGATGATGATGATGATGATGGTGATGGAGAGGAGCACGGCAAGATGAGATGAGGTCCCGAAGAAATGAGCTGAAATGATAAAAACCAAGCAGCATGATATTTATAGAAAACTCGACCTCAGCTGTTAAAAAACAGAAACAATATGTTGAATTTGTTTTGAACTCTTTATAACCTGGAACATAGATGTGTGTCTCTCTGGTCTGGTTGATGTTCTTCTGTTGGACTCTACAGGTGAAGTTGTCGCTCTTCTCCACAGTCAATCTTCTGCTGACAGTATAGAGGTCATCAGGACCTCTGACTGTCTCTGTAGGTCCAGCAGAGAGGAGGTTTCCCTCAGCGTCCAGCCAGAACACCTCAGGCTCTGGATACCAGCCTTTAGCCTCACACTGTAAAACCACCTCTCTGCTCTTATTGGAGACAAACTCTATGACGGGCGTGGAGACGACACCTGATGATCAGAGAGGAGGAATTATAACACACGTCACTGATTTGTATCAAACTGCTCGTGGCAGCAAGTCTGACTTACCAACAGTGAGTTGGATGGACGCTTCCTCCATTATTGATCGAATGACACAAAAATATTTTCCTGTATCAGAAATTTTCACTTTGTGGATTTTCATGGAGACGTTTCCGTTCTTCAGTTCATCCACAAACAGAGCGGTGCGATTCTTAAAAGATGGATTTTGACTCCAGTAATCCGGTCGTCCATCTTCATGATAATGGATGTACTTTGAGACTAAATCAGTTCTGACCCACACCACGGTCTCTGACCTGACATCGATGGGAGGTTCAAGGTGACATGGTAGAATGACATCATCACCAGCCAGGGCCACGATTGGTTGATGTGAACAAATGAACTGTGACAGCTCTGCAAGGAAACAAGAAACAGAAACAAACATGAACAACAGTGAAAAGTAGAGAAGGTGAGAACAGCCGTGCTTTCTCGAGATAAAAAAGAAGTCTTTTGTCACTGAAGAGCAGTTTGATGCTATTTTTCAATGCTAATTAGCATGCTAACACACTATGATGGTGAACATACCCTTAAGGCATCCTGGGGACATTTCGTGCCACTCTGTTGTTTATTTTTTAAGCCATTTTGGCTGTTTCGAATGAAGATAGCTCAAATTTGCCAGAAGATATTCATTTTACATTTACTTTAGAATTGTCATCTCAGTACTTTAATTAAGCCTAAAATGGCTAAGCTACAAAAAAACATCCTTAATAGTTCCTAGCGCCAAAACCTGCCCCATTGAAACCCATTAAAACCACTATTTTTGATCCCACGTTTATCCTCATAACTCATGCATTCCTTTATGTTAAGATTTCATTTTGGACCTCTGGCTTTCAATTTGTAATTTTTATATTTGTCCACCAGGTGGCGCCATTTTTACCCATTCAAACTGCAAGGGAAGTGTGTGTGCTATTGATGTGGATAATGGTGTGTGTGTGTCTGTGTGTGTGTGTAAAAAAAAAAAAAAAAAAAAAAAAAAAAAAGGGAAAAAAAAGTGTGTGTGTGTGTACTCACTGAAATGTATTTAATGGAAATTATTATTAATTATTTTTGTTTTTCTGTTTTTTTGTATAAAAAACAGCGTAGTTATGTAAACATACTGGCATTTAAAGGGTTAAAAACCCCAAAAATATGATTAATATTTGATATGTATATTTCAGGCTGAAGTAGTTTTAAAAGACTGATGTGTTTAAAGTAGAAAAAAATATTAATATATACTATTTTTATAGCAGTTTTTGGGAAGACGCCATTATTTGTCAATAAAGCAGTTTTTTAAAAAAAAAATCTGACACTGCTTGTTTTTTTGGATAAAAAAACAGCGGAGTTATGTAAACATACTGGCATTTAAAGGGTTAAAAACAAAAAAAAATATTGTTAATATTCACTGTGGCTGTACATTCATGTTAACGTCTGCTTCTTTCCAACACATGCACACATCGATGTGTTACTGGAGTGTTTTGTGTTGAAATTACCTCCAACAGACTGAAGAACCATGAAAATGAAAACACTGCAGGTCCTGAAGGACAGTCCATCACTGGGCTGGATCTTTGGCTGCAGCATGCTGGACTCCTGAAAAGTTCACTTTGTAGTTACTTTGTGCTCCATGTGACTTCAAAACACTTCATCTACACAGACTAGTAGAAAACACTGAGGCAGAGGGGGATGACATCGATATATCACTGGATAGCTCAGTGGTAATGCTGCTGACTTTGACACGGGAGGATCCAATTCGGATTCGGATCCAATCCAGTGTGGACCCTTAAGCACGGTCCTTAGAGCTACCAGCCAATCTCAACAACTGAACAACTGAAATTACCTGAAATCCAAAAGCTGCCTCGTCGTTGGTTAGTTAAACAGACAGTATCGTCCCAGATGTATCGTCTCCTGTGCCTAACACAGTGTGTCCACGCGAGTGTACTGTTTAAACTACTGAGTAGTACTCCTACTGTGTGTCTGACAGGAGACGCACAGGACACACTGACACAGAGTCACAGGACACGCCCACTGACACACACGCGAGTGTACTGTTTAAAGTGTTAGCTGTGAAACAGAATTGGGACGTTGTTCAAGAAATTGAACTGAAATGACCTGAAATCCAAAAGCTGCCTTGTCGTTGCTAACTAAAGTTTCCCATGCTGCTGTCCTCACCTTGACGTTTTGCTGCTCTATAAGGAGGAAAACTCACATCACAGTACTATGTTATAATTCACGAGAGCTCCATTTGGCATCTTGTTTATCAAAGCATCATGTTTTAGACGCACTGAAGAGTGGTCTGCAGATCAGTCACATCCAAGTTTGTCTATTCAAAGGATCGAAGCTGATACTTAGAAGATAGTTTGTCAGCGATCAGACACTGAGGCAGAGGGGGATGACATTGATATATCACTGGATAGCTCAGTGGTAACGCTGCTGACTTTGACACGGGAGACTAGGGTTCGGATCCAATCCAGTGTGGACCCTTAGGCAAGGTCCTTAGAGCTACCAGCCTACCTCAGGATGAGTGACGGACGCGTCAGTTGCTGAGAGACCAGAGCAACTTGATGAGAAATGGGCTACTGGAACAAGACATCGCTCCAACATACACAAAATAACTAGACATTGATGAGGTACAACAACGAACGCGCTACGGCGAGGGGGAGCCAGGACGACAGGTCAGAGGGGGAGAACATCAACCCTCACAATCCCCACACCTAAATACACGCTAAATGTCTGTGGTTTATTACACACAAACCACAGAGCCAGCTTCCTGTGTATTACTAGTAATACACTCAGGAAGCTGGCTCCCTGGGAGCACAGTAATACACATTTTATTACTGTGCTGCTGCCTAGGACTGATGTCCCTCTTGTGGCAGAGCTGCAAAGTCAGACTGTCTGTCTTAATGTTTAAACAGACACTAGATGTTTAGCTTCTACCCTTGATCATTTAGCATCTTATACAAGCTCAGGAATTACAGCCGACACATAAAGAAGCTGCTCAAACACAGGAAGCTGCAAATCTGCAATCTGCCGTAACTATGTTTGGCATCGAGGCAACACAACATTGCTATACGCTATATGCTAACTTAAATAATTTCTAATATACATTGACATGGCATTTTGTAAGCTACATGTGATATAAGTGTGTTATGCTTAGTTTATAGGATGTTAACAAATGTTAATAAAATGTGCATTATGGTCATTTTAATTGGGTAACTGATGCATGTGTGATGTAAGTGTGATCTAACTTACATATTGTATCTTAATTGTAAATTCAGGGGCACTTCTGAAATATTCTGGAGCTAGAGCACCCACTGGCCAAAATGAGGAGTCAGATACTTCCACAGCAGCCACAGACATGGACGTGGAGTCTGATGAGGAGCCATCTGCCTCTGCAGCCACACAGGCCTCTTCAGGGATGGTCCTGGAGCCAAGGGATGGTTCGCCCAGGACGTAAATCTAGCCAGGACCGCCTCTGCTCACTGGTATTATTAAAAGGCCACTCCCAGGCAAAACTTAGATAGAGGATAGAGGCAAAAGTTGCCACACACCAGTACCACTGTCATACTCTATCTTCCCACTCTGCCGACATCGCCTGAACGCATCACCAGCCAATGACAGTCTGTGTTAGCTGACTAAAGTAGCTGAGACTAAACCTTATCAAGGTGTTCACACTTTGTCAGAGGTGACATGCTGCACAGATCCTCATGCAGCTCATCAGACATGTGCTGTGTGCTTTTACTTAATTAAAGTGTGACACATTGGTGTGATGTTAATGCAGGTGGCCCTTTAACGCTTTAAAACACAGCAGGACGCCTCGCCTTTACATGAAATTCATGCTCTTGCATGGTGTAACTGTTCATCAGAGCGATGGGCTGTGGGAAGATACTTTTCTTGTGACTGGTTGTTTTGGTGTGCAGAGCTCTGTAGCGCCTCCCAGAGGGGAGAAGTTGGAACAGGTGATGAGTCTGCAGTGACCATTCATGACTCTGGACATGAATAAGTCCTGAATGGAGGGCAGGTCGGCTCCATGGATTCACTCTGCAGTCCTGACTGTCTGCTGTAGTTCTCGTTGATGGATGAACAGAGAACAGACCGTGTATATGTTAGACATGTAAGAAGATTTTACATGGAGGTGAGATCACTCTTGCACATTACTGAATGGTCTGCTGCTGTTTTTATGACAGGCTGCGTCTTCCTCCGTGGCTGAAGACGGAGATCCCCATCGGAAAAAACTACAACAAGCTGAAGAACACACTGAGAGACCTCAACCTGCACACGGTAAGTTTTACAGACAGGTGACAAGTTACAGACGTGAGCGGAGAAACAGGAGGGAGTGGGACTATATATAAAACTCTGACACTGTGCCGTATCATTTCTTGAAGACTCTGTCTGTTTTCTCCTCAGGTGTGTGAGGAGGCCAGGTGTCCGAACATCGGGGAATGTTGGGGAGGAGGAGAGTACGCCACAGCCACCGCCACCATCATGGTAAGTCTCCTGGCATGCTGTGACTCTGCGGTGACACTATTACTACCAGTAATATATCACAAGAGAACATCTTAATCCACACATGTCTCTCTCTCTCTTTGTATATAGCTGATGGGGGACACGTGTACCCGTGGGTGCAGGTTCTGCTCTATAAAGACGGCCCGTAAGCCTCCACCTCTGGACCCAGACGAGCCTTACAACACAGCCAAGGCCATCGCAGCCTGGGAGGCAGGACTACGTGGTTCTCACCTCAGTCGACAGAGACGGTAACAGCTTCCTAACTCAGTGTATCTACCTCATTCTTCACAGGGGCAACTTTGCTTACACACAACTCTCAAAGCCAGAAGATGAACTTGCCGTAGCCTTTATTAATTCCCCCCTTACTGCACATATTTTCCAAAATAGCTTTGACACATTGTCCTCTGAAAAGGTTTGCAAGAAATATAAATGTCCACAAATTCATAATAAACCTCAGTGATGTTCACGTGTGTCTTTGTTTTGCAGATATCGCCGATGGAGGAGCAGCACACTTTGCTAAGACGGTCTCCAACCTGAAGGAAAGGTATAACCTCCTGTACATTTTGGATTTATCTGGTGTTTTCTGTCTTCCATATCTGTTCCAAATGAATAAACCAGCTCTCTTGTCGTCCTCATGAAGGGACCCTCAGATGCTGGTTGAATGTCTGACGCCTGATTTTCGTGGTGACCTGGCAGCGGTGGAGAAGATCGCCCTGTCTGGGTTAGACGTGTACGCCCACAATGTGGAGACAGTACGAGAGCTGCAGAGGTACTGACAGACGCCGAACACGTCGCCTCTGTGTTTGAGCAGCGTCGGCTGTAATTCCTGAGCTTGTATAAGATGCTAAATGATCAAGGGTAGAAGCTAAACATCTAGTGTCTGTTTAAACATTAAGACAGACAGTCTGACTTTGCAGCTCTGCCACAAGAGGGACATCAGTCCTAGGCAGCAGCACAGTAATACACTCATTAACCAGCAGGTGGTACAGGAGACCAGTTTCCCTGTTACCTGTCCATGCTTCACCCTTTTGTGTATTTATTTCTGTTTCCAGACACGTGCGTGACCCCAGAGCGAACTTCGACCAATCTCTGAGCGTCCTGAAGCACGCTAAAAAGGTCAAACCCACCGTGCTCACCAAGACGTCCATCATGCTCGGACTGGGGAGACCGACCAGCAGATACTCGACACTTTGGCTGGTGTGTACGCTCGCCACTCACACGCAGACATACTTCTAAAAATGTTCATGTAAAGTCTTTCCTGACCGCTCTGTTGTGGTGATGTTGCAGAGCTGCGAGAGGCCGGAGTGGACTGTCTAACACTGGGTCAGTACATGCAGCCCACCAAACGCCACCTGAAGGTAAGAACATTACTCCCTCCTGTATTAAAGCAACAGAAAGTGGATGTTTGGTGAATGACTGCTCACCGTGATCGTGTTTGTTTGGGTTCAGGTGGAGGAATACGTCACTCCAGAGAGGTTTGCCCACTGGGAGAAAGTTGGGAATGAAATGGGCTTCGTTTACACAGCCAGCGGGCCGCTGGTGAGATCGTCCTACAAAGCAGGTGAGAGACACACGTCATCCTGCACAGTCATGACATGAACAAGCTGAGGACGTCCCAGTTTATTCCAGTGACTTACAGGACTACTTTATTCTACAGTTGCACTATATTTTAGACAGTGAGAGTGAGCTGAAAGTCAATAAAAGCGACAACATGTATGAAACAGGATTTCCACACTTACCCTCTTGTGTTATTTAAACTTGCAGATGGTTTTTCTTCTGCTCACGTCTGAAGAAATCTTTCTTTAAAACATCTGCCTCAATCACAATACAATGCAGGTGAACATATTTTAGTTTATTCTGAAACTTCAGCAGCATTAACGTCTCTCTAGAAAGTGTCATGGACACACTGATAATGTTCTCGTTCTCGTTCCTTCAGGAGAAAGTAGTGAAATGAAAAGTGGATTATACGGAGGAACAGATGACTTTCTTAGCAGTTAAAACTAAAATGTTTTGTGTGATACCGTTTGAGGTAAAAATATGTATTTTTGTAATTTAGGTGGACTGACTCAAACTTTAAATTCTTACACAAACATCAAGACTTTCTCACAATATGGTTTTAAGCACATCACGATGATGTGAAACTGAAAGACTGAAATATTAAGTGTATTCTAGAGGGATTAGGTCTGGAGGACACGATTTTAATGTCCAGCTGCAAATGTTTGAACGTGTTTTCATCAGAGCAACAGAACGTGAAGATGATTAAATAAAGCCTGAGCTGTCTGTCTTCGCGTGGACAGGTTCACCGCTTACATCTAGCCATAAATCCAGCCAGATAAACGTCTTTGTTTGGGTCAGAGAGAATATTATTTTTATGATTTATGTCTTTTCTCTTTGCAGGCGAGTTCTTCCTGAAAAATCTCCTGAAGAAAAGAAAAACAGAAGTCACGATAGCAGAATGAAAAGCACCAAACCAGCAGCTTCTTCCCGACCTATAAACCACGCACACATTGACTGTCACAGCTTTACTCCTGCAGCTTCGTCTGCCGAAGCACAGAAGACACGTTTCATTTACAAGTAGTACAAAAAGTTAAAAAAAAGCAGTTGGTATTAAATAAGGGTAGAGAAGTGACATTAATATGACTCATTCCTTTGCACTTGTCTTCTCACTGTTTACCTGTGACAACCCGGAGGGGCTGCAGTTTAGGGGAAGGCGATCAAAGTGAACAAGCCGCAGTTAGAAGCCTGAAGATATGGAGATGCTGTCCGTGTACTCCTGCTAGAAATACAACCTGCTGTTTGCAGAAGTTGTAATTCACGTGGAATTGTTGATAGAACTGTTATGTGCAAAATCTGTAACGCAACATGTAGCAGCGAACTCGAAAGGTGTAAAGTTACTATAGTTACTGCTCAGGTGTAATGTTACTATGGTGAATCTGCTGAATCTTTATAATGATTCTTAATAAAATCATGAAAGTAGCCCAAGTGCACGTGACAAATCTAAAGGCAAATAAAAAGTGAAGCCTCAGAGCCCATCTCTCATGAAAATGTACAATTGTTTAATATTTCCACATATATATACACACATCAGGTCAGGTATGGTAAATACGCCACACCATGAGAAGAAAAGAAAAGTACAATATAAAAATAAATAGCATAGAAAAAAGTTAAACATAAAGAATACAGCAGAAGGCAGTACTGAGGGTGAATTTTTATAGAACGGATCTGTTCAAATTATATTAAGACTTAAAGTTATGCAGGATTAACAGCGTGGATAGGTCAGGTCTGCCAATGATTCACATGTTTGCTGATTTTTACATTAGCGAGGAGGCAGAAGTGGCAAGATGGTGGCGGCCAGCGCTACAACACCGAGTACCACAAGGACTCTTTGGAGACATACGCTGACCATTCTTTACACTGACATTGGTCCAAGAGAGCCCCAGCTCTCAATGTTCACTACAGCTCAACATATCAGATGAGATCTTCCAGTGTCACAAAGATTTCCTGAGATGTTCTTTTCTGACACCTCCTGGTTGTTTCTGGTCACTTTGGGAGGTTTCAGTCCATGTTCAAAGCAGCGTCTCATCTTTTGTCTTCTAGACATCTTATACTGGTTGCTCCGTCCTTCCAGGAGTGTCTACATGCATCAGAAAGTTATAAGTAAGACTTTTTAATGACTTCGTTTAATTAAACTTGAGGTCGATTTTGCAAGAAAAATAAACACAAAATTTCTTTTGAATGAATCCCTACACATCATAACAGGTGGTAAAACAGTTCTGACAGTAACTTGACATAAAAAAAGAAAATGAAGGTGTGACTTACAAGCTTGTCTTTTTAACCATAATAATCTGAGCATCACCCCCAAGAATCCAACACTGATGATGATGATGATGATGGTGATGGAGAGGAGCACGGCAAGCTGAGATGAGGTCCCGAAGAAATGAGCTGAAATGATAAAAACCAAGCAGCATGATATTTATAGAAAACTTGACCTCAGCTGTTAAAAAACAAAAACAATATGTTGAATTTATTTTGAACTCTTTATAACCTGGAACATAGATGTGTGTCTCTCTGTTCTGGTTGATGTTCTTCTGTTGGACTCTACAGGTGAAGTTGTCGCTCTTCTCCACAGTCAATCTTCTGCTGACAGTATAGAGGTCATCAGGACCTCTGACTGTCTCTGTAGGTCCAGCAGAGAGGAGGTTTCCCTCAGCGTCCAGCCAGAACACCTCAGGCTCTGGATACCAGCCTTTAGCCTCACACTGTAAAACCACCTCTCTGCTCTTATTGGAGACAAACTCTATGACGGGCGTGGAGACGACACCTGATGATCAGAGAGGAGGAATTATAACACACGTCACTGATTTGTATCAAACTGCTCGTGGCAGCAAGTCTGACTTACCAACAGTGAGTTGGATGGACGCGTCCCCCATTATTGATCGAATGACACAAAAATATTTTCCTGTATCAGAAATTTTCA
Organism: Argyrosomus regius; assembly: GCA_946959425.1. NCBI lineage: Eukaryota > Metazoa > Chordata > Actinopteri > Sciaenidae > Argyrosomus > Argyrosomus regius. The sequence goes on from OX336883.1 coordinate 4,846,630, forward strand.
CTCTGAAGATTTTCATGGAGACGTTTCCGTTCTTCAGTTCATCCACAAACAGAGCGGTGCGATTCTTAAAAGATGGATTTTGACTCCAGTACACCGGTCGTCCATCTTCATGATAATGGATGTACTTTGGGTGTAAATCAGTTCTGACCCACACCACGGTCTCTGACCTGACATCGATGGGAGGTTCAAGGTGACATGGTAGAATGACATCATCTCCAGCCAGGGCCACGATTGGTTGATGTGAACAAATTAACTGTGACAGCTCTGCAAGGAAACAAGAAACAGAAACAAACATGAACAACAGTGAAAAGTAGAGAAGGTGAGAACAGCCGTGCTTTTCTCGAGATAAAAACAAGTCTTTTGTCACTGAAGAGCAGTTTGATGCTATTTTTCAATGCTAATTAGCATGCTAACACACTATGATGGTGAACATACCCTTAAGGCATCCTGGGGACATTTCGTGCCACTCTGTTGTTTATTTTTTAAGCCATTTTGGCTGTGTTGAATGAAGATCGCTCAAATTTGCCAGAAGATATTCATTTTACATTTACTTTAGAATTGTCATCTCAGTACTTTAATTAAGCCTAAAATGGCTAAGCTACAAAAAAACATCCTTAATAGTTCTTAGCGCCAAAGCCTGCCATATTGAAACCCATTAAAACCACTATTTTTGATCCCACGTTTATCCTCATAACTCATGCATTCCTTTATGTTAAGATTTCATTTTGGACCTCTGGCTTTCAATTTGTAATTTTTATATTTGTCCACCAGGTGGCGCCATTTTTACCCATTCAAAGCATGCAGCAAAGTTAAACACTGTTTTCTGCAAGGGAAGTGTGTGTGCTATTGATGTTGGATAATGGTGTGTGTGTCTGTGTGTGTGTAAAAAAAAAAAAAAAAAAAAAGTGTGTGTGTGTGTGTATACTCACTGAAATGTATTTAATGGAAATTATTATTAATTATTTTTGTTTTTCTGTTTTTTTGTATAATAAACAGCGTAGTTATGTAAACATACTGGCATTTAAAGGGTTAAAAACCCAAAAAATATGATTAATATTTGATATGTATATTTCAGGCTGAAGTAGTTTTAAAAGACTGATGTGTTTAAAGTAGAAAAAAATATTAATATATACTATTTTTATAGCAGTTTTTGGGAAGAAGCCATTATTTGTCAATAAAGCAGTTTTTTTTTTAAAAATCTGACACTGCTTGTTTTTTTGGATAAAAAGACAGCGGAGTTATGTAAACATACTGGCATTTAAAGGGTTAAAAACAAAAAAAAATATTGTTAATATTCACTGTGGCTGTACATTCATGTTAACGTCTGCTTCTTTCCAACACATGCACACATCGATGTGTTACTGGAGTGTTTTGTGTTGAAATTACCTCCAACAGACTGAAGAACCATGAAAATGAAAACGCTGCAGGTCCTGAAGGACAGTCCATCACTGGGCTGGATCTTTGGCTGCAGCATGCTGGACTCCTGAAAAGTTCACTTTGTAGTTACTTTGTGCTCCATGTGACTTCAAAACACTTCATCTACACAGACTAGTAGAAAACACTGAGGCAGAGGGGGATGACATTGATATATCACTGGATAGCTCAGTGGTAAAGCTGCTGACTTTGACACGGGAGATCCAATTCGGATTCGGATCCAATCCAGTGTGGACCCTTAAGCAAGGTCCTTAGAGCTACCAGCCAATCCCAAGAACTGAACAACTGAAATTACCTGAAATCCAAAAGCTGCCTCGTCGTTGGTTAGTTAAACAGACAGTATCGTCCCAGATGTATCGTCTTCTGTGCCTAACACAGTGTGTCCACGCGAGTTCACCGTTTAAACTACTAAGTAGTACTCCTACTGTGTGTCTGACAGGAGACGCACAGGACACACTGACACAGAGTGTCACAGGACACGCCCCCTGACACAGACGCGAGTGTACTGTTTAAAGTGTTAGCTGTGAAACAGAATTGGGACGTTGTTCAAGAAATTGAACAACTGAAATGACCTGAAATCCAAAAGCTGCCTTGTCGTTGCTAACTAAAGTTTCCCATGCTGGTGTCCTCACCTTGACGTTTTGCTGCTCTATAAGGAGGAAAACTCACATCACAGTACTATGTTATAATTCACAAGAGCTCCATTTGGCATCTTGTTTATCAAAGCATCATGTTTTAGACGCACTGAAGAGTGGTCTGCAGATCAGTCACATCCAAGTTTGTCTATTCAAAGGATCGAAGCTGATACTTAGAAGATAGTTTGTCAGCGATCAGACTAGTAGAAAATGACACTGATATATCACTGGATAGCTCAGTGGTAATGCTGCTGACTTTGACACGGGAGACTGGGGTTCGGATCCAATCCAGTGTGGACCCTTAGGCAAGGTCCTTAGAGCTACCTGCCTACTTCAGGATGCGTGAAACCGTAAACGTCACAAACAAGGTCAGTTGCTGAGTGACCAGAGCAAATCGATGAGAAATGGGCTACTGGAACAAGACATCTCACACTGATGAGGTACAAAAACGAACGCGCTACGGCGAGGGGGAGCCAGGACGACAGGTCAGAGGGGGAATAACATCAACCCCCCCAATAATCAACAAAGTCAAATGCCTACCTGTGTTCCTCTCATTGAGTCTTCTGTAAGTAAATGTCTTGCGGTGTGTCCTTGGCGGAGAAATGTGGCGGAATGTGGCGGAGTCTCTCTCATTCTTTTGGGTTGGCGGAGAAAAGCAAGTGGGCCGAGTACAGAGGCAACCTGAAGAGAGAGAAGGGAGAGAGGTGAGACAGCTGAGCTCAACAGGAGGAGCTGTTACGGGCTCAACAATGTCAAGGTGTTCACTTTGTGTGCTTTTACTTAATTAAAGTGTGACACATTGGTGTGATGTTAATGCAGGTGGCTCTTTAACGCTTTAAAACACAGCAGGACACCTCGCCTTTACATGAAATTCATGCTCTTGCATGGTGTAACTGTTCATCAGAGCGATGGGCTGTGGGGAGATACTTTTCTTGTGACTGGTTGTTTTGGTGTGCAGAGCTCTGTAGCGCCTCCCAGAGGGGAGAAGTTGGAACAGGTGATGAGTCTGCAGTGACCATTCATGACTCTGGACATGAATAAGTCCTGAATGGAGGGCAGGTCGGCTCCATGGATTCACTCTGCAGTCCTGACTGTCTGCTGTAGTTCTCGTTGATGGATGAACAGAGAACAGACCGTGTATATGTTAGACATGTAAGAAGATTTTACATGGAGGTGAGATCACTCTTGCACATTACTGAATGGTCTGCTGCTGTTTTTATGACAGGCTGCGTCTTCCTCCGTGGCTGAAGACGGAGATCCCCATCGGAAAAAACTACAACAAGCTGAAGAACACGCTGAGAGACCTCAACCTGCACACGGTAAGTTTTACAGACAGGTGACAAGTTACAGACGTGAGCGGAGAAACAGGAGGGAGTGGGACTATGTGTAAAACTCTGACACTGTGCCGTATCATTTCTTAAAGACTCTGTCTGTTTTCTCCTCAGGTGTGTGAGGAGGCCAGGTGTCCGAACATCGGGGAATGTTGGGGAGGAGGAGAGTACGCCACAGCCACCGCCACCATCATGGTAAGTCTACTGGCATGCTGTGACTCTGCGGTGACACTATTACTACCAGTAATATATCACAAGAGAACATCTTAATCCACACATGTCTCTCTCTCTTTGTATATAGCTGATGGGGGACACGTGTACCCGTGGGTGCAGGTTCTGCTCTATAAAGACGGCCCGTAAGCCTCCACCTCTGGACCCAGACGAGCCTTACAACACAGCCAAGGCCATCGCAGCCTGGGGGCTGGACTACGTGGTTCTCACCTCAGTCGACAGAGACGGTAACAGCTTCCTAACTCAGTGTATCTACCTCATTCTTCACAGGGGCAACTTTGCTTACACACAACTCTCAAAGCCAGAAGATGAACTTGCCGTAGCCTTTATTAATTCCCCCCTTACTGCACATATTTTCCAAAATAGCTTTGACACAATGTCCTCTGAAAAGGTTTGCAAGAAATATAAATGTCCACAAATTCATAATAAACCTCAGTGATGTTCACGTGTGTCTTTGTTTTGCAGATATCGCCGATGGAGGAGCAGCACACTTTGCTAAGACGGTCTCCAACCTGAAGGAAAGGTATAACCTCCTGTACATTTTGGATTTATCTGGTGTTTTCTGTCTTCCATATCTGTTCCAAATGAATAAACCAGCTCTCTTGTCGTCCTCATGAAGGGACCCTCAGATGCTGGTTGAATGTCTGACGCCTGATTTTCGTGGTGACCTGGCAGCGGTGGAGAAGATCGCCCTGTCTGGGTTAGACGTGTACGCCCACAATGTGGAGACAGTACGAGAGCTGCAGAGGTACTGACAGACGCCGAACACGTCGCCTCTGTGTCTGACCAGCTTCTTTATGTGTCGGCTGTAATTCCTGAGCTTGTATAAGATGCTAAATGATCAAGGGTAGAAGCTAAACATCTAGTGTCTGTTTAAACATTAAGACAGACAGTCTGACTTTGCAGCTCTGCCACAAGAGAGACATCAGTCCTAGGCAGCAGCACAGTAATACACTCATTAACCAGCAGGTGGTACAGGAGACCAGTTTCCCTGTTACCTGTCCATGCTTCACCCTTTTGTGTATTTATTTCTGTTTCCAGACACGTGCGTGACCCCAGAGCGAACTTCGACCAATCTCTGAGCGTCCTGAAGCACGCTAAAAAGGTCAAACCCACCGTGCTCACCAAGACGTCCATCATGCTCGGACTGGGGGAGACCGACCAGCAGATACTCGACACTTTGGCTGGTGTGTACGCTCGCCACTCACACCCAGACATACTTCTAAAAATGTTCATGTAAAGTCTTTCCTGACCGCTCTGTTGTGGTGATGTTGCAGAGCTGCGAGAGGCCGGAGTGGACTGTCTAACACTGGGTCAGTACATGCAGCCCACCAAACGCCACCTGAAGGTAAGAACATTACTCCCTCCTGTATTAAAGCAACAGAAAGTGGATGTTTGGTGAATGACTGCTCACCGTGATCGTGTTTGTTTGGGTTCAGGTGGAGGAATACGTCACTCCAGAGAGGTTTGCCCACTGGGAGAAAGTTGGGAATGAAATGGGCTTCGTTTACACAGCCAGCGGGCCGCTGGTGAGATCGTCCTACAAAGCAGGTGAGAGACACACGTCATCCTGCACAGTCATGACATGAACAAGCTGAGGACGTCCCAGTTTATTCCAGTGACTTACAGGACTACTTTATTCTACAGTTGCACTATATTTTAGACAGTGAGAGTGAGCTGAAAGTCAATAAAAGCGACAACATGTATGAAACAGGATTTCCACACTTACCCTCTTGTGTTATTTAAACTTGCAGATGGTTTTTCTTCTGCTCACGTCTGAAGAAATCTTTCTTTAAAACATCTGCCTCAATCACAATACAATGCAGGTGAACATATTTTAGTTTATTCTGAAACTTCAGCAGCATTAACGTCTCTCTAGAAAGTGTCATGGACACACTGATAATGTTCTCGTTCTCGTTCCTTCAGGAGAAAGTAGTGAAATGAAAAGTGGATTATACGGAGGAACAGATGACTTTCTTAGCAGTTAAAACTAAAATGTTTTGTGTGATACCGTTTGAGGTAAAAATATGTATTTTTGTAATTTAGGTGGACTGACTCAAACTTTAAATTCTTACACAAACATCAAGACTTTCTCACAATATGGTTTTAAGCACATCACGATGATGTGAAACTGAAAGACTGAAATATTAAGTGTATTCTAGAGGGATTAGGTCTGGAGGACACGATTTTAATGTCCAGCTGCAAATGTTTGAACGTGTTTTCATCAGAGCAACAGAACGTGAAGATGATTAAATAAAGCCTGAGCTGTCTGTCTTCGCGTGGACAGGTTCACCGCTTACATCTAGCCATAAATCCAGCCAGATAAACGTCTTTGTTTGGGTCAGAGAGAATATTATTTTTATGATTTATGTCTTTTCTCTTTGCAGGCGAGTTCTTCCTGAAAAATCTCCTGAAGAAAAGAAAAACAGAAGTCACGATAGCAGAATGAAAAGCACCAAACCAGCAGCTTCTTCCCGACCTATAAACCACGCACACATTGACTGTCACAGCTTTACTCCTGCAGCTTCGTCTGCCGAAGCACAGAAGACACGTTTCATTTACAAGTAGTACAAAAAGTTAAAAAAAAAGCAGTTGGTATTAAATAAGGGTAGAGAAGTGACATTAATATGACTCATTCCTTTGCACTTGTCTTCTCACTGTTTACCTGTGACAACCCGGAGGGGCTGCAGTTTAGGGGAAGGCGATCAAAGTGAACAAGCCGCAGTTAGAAGCCTGAAGATATGGAGATGCTGTCCGTGTACTCCTGCTAGAAATACAACCTGCTGTTTGCAGAAGTTGTAATTCACGTGGAATTGTTGATAGAACTGTTATGTGCAAAATCTGTAACGCAACATGTAGCAGCGAACTCGAAAGGTGTAAAGTTACTATAGTTACTGCTCAGGTGTAATGTTACTATGGTGAATCTGCTGAATCTTTATAATGATTCTTAATAAAATCATGAAAGTAGCCCAAGTGCACGTGACAAATCTAAAGGCAAATAAAAAGTGAAGCCTCAGAGCCCATCTCTCATGAAAATGTACAATTGTTTAATATTTCCACATATATATACACACATCAGGTCAGGTATGGTAAATACGCCACACCATGAGAAGAAAAGAAAAGTACAATATAAAAATAAATAGCATAGAAAAAAGTTAAACATAAAGAATACAGCAGAAGGCAGTACTGAGGGTGAATTTTTATAGAACGGATCTGTTCAAATTATATTAAGACTTAAAGTTATGCAGGATTAACAGCGTGGATAGGTCAGGTCTGCCAATGATTCACATGTTTGCTGATTTTTACATTAGCGAGGAGGCAGAAGTGGCAAGATGGTGGCGGCCAGCGCTACAACACCGAGTACCACAAGGACTCTTTGGAGACATACGCTGACCATTCTTTACACTGACATTGGTCCAAGAGAGCCCCAGCTCTCAATGTTCACTACAGCTCAACATATCAGATGAGATCTTCCAGTGTCACAAAGATTTCCTGAGTTGTTCTTTTCTGACACCTCCTGGTTGTTTCTGGTCACTTTGGGAGGTTTCAGTCCATGTTCAAAGCAGCGTCTCATCTTTTGTCTTCTAGACATCTTATACTGGTTGCTCCGTCCTTCCAGGAGTGTCTACATGCATCAGAAAGTTATAAGTAAGACTTTTTAATGACTTCGTTTAATTAAACTTGAGGTCGATTTTGCAAGAAAAATAAACACAAAATTTCTTTTGAATGAATCCCTACACATCATAACAGGTGGTAAAACAGTTCTGACAGTAACTTGACATAAAAAAGAAAATGAAGGTGTGACTTACAAGCTTGTCTTTTTAACCATAATAATCTGAGCATCACCCCCAAGAATCCAACACTGATGATGATGATGATGATGGTGATGGAGAGGAGCACGGCAAGCTGAGATGAGGTCCCGAAGAAATGAGCTGAAATGATAAAAACCAAGCAGCATGATATTTATAGAAAACTTGACCTCAGCTGTTAAAAAACAAAAACAATATGTTGAATTTATTTTGAACTCTTTATAACCTGGAACATAGATGTGTGTCTCTCTGTTCTGGTTGATGTTCTTCTGTTGGACTCTACAGGTGAAGTTGTCGCTCTTCTCCACAGTCAATCTTCTGCTGACAGTATAGAGGTCATCAGGACCTCTGACTGTCTCTGTAGGTCCAGCAGAGAGGAGGTTTCCCTCAGCGTCCAGCCAGAACACCTCAGGCTCTGGATACCAGCCTTTAGCCTCACACTGTAAAACCACCTCTCTGCTCTTATTGGAGACAAACTCTATGACGGGCGTGGAGACGACACCTGATGATCAGAGAGGAGGAATTATAACACACGTCACTGATTTGTATCAAACTGCTCGTGGCAGCAAGTCTGACTTACCAACAGTGAGTTGGATGGACGCGTCCCCCATTATTGAATTCGAATGACACAAAAATATTTTCCTGTATCAGAAATTTTCACTCTGAAGATTTTCATGGAGACGTTTCCGTTCTTCAGTTCATCCACAAACAGAGCGGTGCGATTCTTAAAAGATGGATTTTGACTCCAGTACACCGGTCGTCCATCTTCATGATAATGGATGTACTTTGGGTGTAAATCAGTTCTGACCCACACCACGGTCTCTGACCTGACATCGATGGGAGGTTCAAGGTGACATGGTAGAATGACATCATCTCCAGCCAGGGCCACGATTGGTTGATGTGAACAAATTAACTGTGACAGCTCTGCAAGGAAACAAGAAACAGAAACAAACATGAACAACAGTGAAAAGTAGAGAAGGTGAGAACAGCCGTGCTTTTCTCGAGATAAAAACAAGTCTTTTGTCACTGAAGAGCAGTTTGATGCTATTTTTCAATGCTAATTAGCATGCTAACACACTATGATGGTGAACATACCCTTAAGGCATCCTGGGGACATTTCGTGCCACTCTGTTGTTTATTTTTTAAGCCATTTTGGCTGTGTTGAATGAAGATCGCTCAAATTTGCCAGAAGATATTCATTTTACATTTACTTTAGAATTGTCATCTCAGTACTTTAATTAAGCCTAAAATGGCTAAGCTACAAAAAAACATCCTTAATAGTTCTTAGCGCCAAAGCCTGCCATATTGAAACCCATTAAAACCACTATTTTTGATCCCACGTTTATCCTCATAACTCATGCATTCCTTTATGTTAAGATTTCATTTTGGACCTCTGGCTTTCAATTTGTAATTTTTATATTTGTCCACCAGGTGGCGCCATTTTTACCCATTCAAAGCATGCAGCAAAGTTAAACACTGTTTTCTGCAAGGGAAGTGTGTGTGCTATTGATGTTGGATAATGGTGTGTGTGTGTGTGTGTGTGTGTAAAAAAAAAAAAAAAAAAAAAGGGGGGTAAGTGTGTGTGTGTGTGTATACTCACTGAAATGTATTTAATGGAAATTATTATTAATTATTTTTGTTTTTCTGTTTTTTTTGTATAATAAACAGCGTAGTTATGTAAACATACTGGCATTTAAAGGGTTAAAAACCAAAAAAATATGATTAATATTTGATATGCATATTTCAGGCTGAAGTAGTTCTAAAAGACTGATGTGTTTAAAGTAGAAAAAAATATTAATATATACTATTTTTATAGCAGTTTTTGGGAAGAAGCCATTATTTGTCAATAAAGCAGTTTTTTTTTAACTTTTTAGTTAGCCTTAGATAAAATCTTTGGACACTGCTTGTTTTTTTGGATAAAAAAGACAGCGGAGTTATGTAAACATACTGGCATTTAAAGGGTTAAAAACAAAAAAATATATATTGTTAATATTCACTGTGGCTGTACATTCATGTTAACGTCTGCTTCTTTCCAACACATGCACACATCGATGTGTTACTGGAGTGTTTTGTGTTGAAATTACCTCCAACAGACTGAAGAACCATGAAAATGAAAACACTGCAGGTCCTGAAGGACAGTCCATCACTGGGCTGGATCTTTGGCTGCAGCATGCTGGACTCCTGAAAAGTTCACTTTGTAGTTACTTTGTGCTCCATGTGACTTCAAAACACTTCATCTACACAGACTAGTAGAAAACACTGAGGCAGAGGGGGATGACATTGATATATCACTGGATAGCTCAGTGGTAAAGCTGCTGACTTTGACACGGGAGATCCAATTCGGATTCGGATCCAATCCAGTGTGGACCCTTAAGCAAGGTCCTTAGAGCTACCAGCCAATCCCAAGAACTGAACAACTGAAATTACCTGAAATCCAAAAGCTGCCTCGTCGTTGGTTAGTTAAACAGACAGTATCGTCCCAGATGTATCGTCTTCTGTGCCTAACACAGTGTGTCCACGCGAGTTCACCGTTTAAACTACTAAGTAGTACTCCTACTGTGTGTCTGACAGGAGACGCACAGGACACACTGACACAGAGTGTCACAGGACACGCCCCCTGACACAGACGCGAGTGTACTGTTTAAAGTGTTAGCTGTGAAACAGAATTGGGACGTTGTTCAAGAAATTGAACAACTGAAATGACCTGAAATCCAAAAGCTGCCTTGTCGTTGCTAACTAAAGTTTCCCATGCTGGTGTCCTCACCTTGACGTTTTGCTGCTCTATAAGGAGGAAAACTCACATCACAGTACTATGTTATAATTCACAAGAGCTCCATTTGGCATCTTGTTTATCAAAGCATCATGTTTTAGACGCACTGAAGAGTGGTCTGCAGATCAGTCACATCCAAGTTTGTCTATTCAAAGGATCGAAGCTGATACTTAGAAGATAGTTTGTCAGCGATCAGACTAGTAGAAAATGACACTGATATATCACTGGATAGCTCAGTGGTAATGCTGCTGACTTTGACACGGGAGACTGGGGTTCGGATCCAATCCAGTGTGGACCCTTAGGCAAGGTCCTTAGAGCTACCTGCCTACTTCAGGATGCGTGAAACCGTAAACGTCACAAACAAGGTCAGTTGCTGAGTGACCAGAGCAAATCGATGAGAAATGGGCTACTGGAACAAGACATCTCACACTGATGAGGTACAAAAACGAACGCGCTACGGCGAGGGGGAGCCAGGACGACAGGTCAGAGGGGGAATAACATCAACCCCCCCAATAATCAACAAAGTCAAATGCCTACCTGTGTTCCTCTCATTGAGTCTTCTGTAAGTAAATGTCTTGCGGTGTGTCCTTGGCGGAGAAATGTGGCGGAAGTCTCTCTCATTCTTTTGGGTTGGCGGAGAAAGAAAACTCATTACCAATCTCTGGTGGTAACTCATCTGTTACCAATCTCTGGTGGTAACTCATCTGTTACCAATCTCTGGTGGAGATCTTAAAAGAGTGGAGGAGATCTTAAATTCTTTTGAATGAATCCCTACACTTCATGACAGTAACAAAAAGTAGTAAAAAAGGAAAATGAAGTACCGCCTGGTACCGCCTGTTTTGTAAGTCAGCTGTAGAGACACCTGAACTAACCCTCAGCACCAGCAGCCTGTCAGCTGCGGCGAAGTCCTCCACGGAGCGGACCCGATCTGGGGGACTTCATTTCAGGGGAACTGTCGGAGAAAAGCAAGTGGGCCGAGTACAGAGGCAACCTGAAGAGAGAGAAGGGAGAGAGGTGAGACAGCTGAGCTCAACAGGAGGGGGAGACAGTTTAGTTGTTACGGGCTCAACAATGCTCACTGTTATGAAAGAGTTCAAAGAGCAGCTGAGACTAAACCTTATCAAGGTGTTCACACTTTGTCAGAGGTGACATGCTGCACAGATCCTCATGCAGCTCATCAGTGTGTGCTTTTACTTAATTAAAGTGTGACACATTGGTGTGATGTTAATGCAGGTGGCTCTTTAACGCTTTAAAACACAGCAGGACACCTCGCCTTTACATGAAATTCATGCTCTTGCATGGTGTAACTGTTCATCAGAGCGATGGGCTGTGGGGAGATACTTTTCTTGTGACTGGTTGTTTTGTTGTGCAGAGCTCTGTAGCGCCTCCCAGAGGGGAGAAGTTGGAACAGGTGATGAGTCTGCAGTGACCATTCATGACTCTGGACATGAATAAGTCCTGAATGGAGGGCAGGTCGGCTCCATGGATTCACTCTGCAGTCCTGACTGTCTGCTGTAGTTCTCGTTGATGGATGAACAGAGAACAGACCGTGTATATGTTAGACATGTAAGAAGATTTTACATGGAGGTGAGATCACTCTTGCACATTACTGAATGGTCTGCTGCTGTTTTTATGACAGGCTGCGTCTTCCTCCGTGGCTGAAGACGGAGATCCCCATCGGAAAAAACTACAACAAGCTGAAGAACACGCTGAGAGACCTCAACCTGCACACGGTAAGTTTTACAGACAGGTGACAAGTTACAGACGTGAGCGGAGAAACAGGAGGGAGTGGGACTATGTGTAAAACTCTGACACTGTGCCGTATCATTTCTTAAAGACTCTGTCTGTTTTCTCCTCAGGTGTGTGAGGAGGCCAGGTGTCCGAACATCGGGGAATGTTGGGGAGGAGGAGAGTACGCCACAGCCACCGCCACCATCATGGTAAGTCTACTGGCATGCTGTGACTCTGCGGTGACACTATTACTACCAGTAATATATCACAAGAGAACATCTTAATCCACACACGTCTCTCTCTCTTTGTATATAGCTGATGGGGGACACGTGTACCCGTGGGTGCAGGTTCTGCTCTATAAAGACGGCCCGTAAGCCTCCACCTCTGGACCCAGACGAGCCTTACAACACAGCCAAGGCCATCGCAGCCTGGGGGGCTGGACTACGTGGTTCTCACCTCAGTCGACAGAGACGGTAACAGCTTCCTAACTCAGTGTATCTACCTCATTCTTCACAGGGGCAACTTTGCTTACACACAACTCTCAAAGCCAGAAGATGAACTTGCCGTAGCCTTTATTAATTCCCCCCTTACTGCACATATTTTCCAAAATAGCTTTGACACAATGTCCTCTGAAAAGGTTTGCAAGAAATATAAATGTCCACAAATTCATAATAAACCTCAGTGATGTTCACGTGTGTCTTTGTTTTGCAGATATCGCCGATGGAGGAGCAGCACACTTTGCTAAGACGGTCTCCAACCTGAAGGAAAGGTATAACCTCCTGTACATTTTGGATTTATCTGGTGTTTTCTGTCTTCCATATCTGTTCCAAATGAATAAACCAGCTCTCTTGTCGTCCTCATGAAGGGACCCTCAGATGCTGGTTGAATGTCTGACGCCTGATTTTCGTGGTGACCTGGCAGCGGTGGAGAAGATCGCCCTGTCTGGGTTAGACGTGTACGCCCACAATGTGGAGACAGTACGAGAGCTGCAGAGGTACTGACAGACGCCGAACACGTCGCCTCTGTGTCTGACCAGCTTCTTTATGTGTCGGCTGTAATTCCTGAGCTTGTATAAGATGCTAAATGATCAAGGGTAGAAGCTAAACATCTAGTGTCTGTTTAAACATTAAGACAGACAGTCTGACTTTGCAGCTCTGCCACAAGAGAGACATCAGTCCTAGGCAGCAGCACAGTAATACACTCATTAACCAGCAGGTGGTACAGGAGACCAGTTTCCCTGTTACCTGTCCATGCTTCACCCTTTTGTGTATTTATTTCTGTTTCCAGACACGTGCGTGACCCCAGAGCGAACTTCGACCAATCTCTGAGCGTCCTGAAGCACGCTAAAAAGGTCAAACCCACCGTGCTCACCAAGACGTCCATCATGCTCGGACTGGGGGAGACCGACCAGCAGATACTCGACACTTTGGCTGGTGTGTACGCTCGCCACTCACACGCAGACATACTTCTAAAAATGTTCATGTAAAGTCTTTCCTGACCGCTCTGTTGTGGTGATGTTGCAGAGCTGCGAGAGGCCGGAGTGGACTGTCTAACACTGGGTCAGTACATGCAGCCCACCAAACGCCACCTGAAGGTAAGAACATTATTTCCTCCTGTATTAAAGCAACAGAAAGTGGATGTTTGGTGAATGAATGCTCACCGTGATCGTGTTTGTTTGGGTTCAGGTGGAGGAATACGTCACTCCAGAGAGGTTTGCCCACTGGGAGAAAGTTGGGAATGAAATGGGCTTCGTTTACACAGCCAGCGGGCCGCTGGTGAGATCGTCCTACAAAGCAGGTGAGAGACACACGTCATCCTGCACAGTCATGACATGAACAAGCTGAGGACGTCCCAGTTTATTCCAGTGACAACTCTTATTCTGTTATTCTGGTAAAATATTTCTAATTAAACCTCAAATCTAAGTTTTTATTCAGTTTTATTGCAAAGCTTATCTTTTGTAAGAAATATTTGCTACAAACCATTTTAAAGTGGCACAACATGTATGAAACAGGATTTCCACACTTACCCTCTAGTGTTATTTAAGCTTGCAGATGGTTTTTCTTCTGCTCATGTCTGAAGAAATCTTTCTTTAAAATATCTGCCTCAATCACAATACAATGCAGGTGAACATATTTTAGTTTATTCTGAAACTTCAGCAGCATTAACGTCTCTCTAGAACGTGTCATGGACACACTGATAATGTTCTCGTTCTCGTTTCTTCAGGAGAAAGTAGTGAAATGAAAAGTGGATTATACGGAGGAACAGATGACTTTCTTAGCAGTTAAAACTAAAATGATTTGTGTGATACCGTTTGAGGTAAAAATATGTATTTTTGTAATTTAGGTGGACTGAGTCAAACTTTAAATTCTTACACAAACATCAAGACTTTCTCACAATATGGTTTTAAGCACATCACGATGATGTGAAACTGAAAGACTGAAATATTAAGTGTATTCTAGAGGGATTAGGTCTGGAGGACACGATTTTAATGTCCAGCTGTAAATGTTTGAACGTGTTTTCATCAGAGCAACAGAACGTGAAGATGGTTAAATAAAGCCTGAGCTGTCTGTCTTCGCGTGGACAGGTTCACCGCTTACATCTAGCCATAAATCCAGCCAGATAAACGTCTTTGTTTGGGTCAGAGAGAATATTATTTTTATGATTTATGTCTTTTCTCTTTGCAGGCGAGTTCTTCCTGAAAAATCTCCTGAAGAAAAGAAAAACAGAAGTCACCATAGCAGAATGAAAAGCACCAAACCAGCAGCTTCTTCCCGACCTATAAACCACGCACACATTGACTGTCACAGCTTTACTCCTGCAGCTTCGTCAGCCGAAGCACAGAAGACACGTTTCATTTACAAGTAGTACAAAAAGTTTTAAAAAAGGCAGTTTGTATTAAATAAGGGTAGAGAAGTGACATTAATATGACTCATTCCTTTGCACTTGTCTTCTTACTGTTTACCTGTGACAACCCGGAGGGGCTGCAGTTTAGGGGAAGGCGATCAAAGCGAACAAGCTGCAGTTAGAAGCCTGAAGATATGGAGATGCTGTCCGTGTACTCCTGCTAGAAATACAACCTGCTGTTTGCAGAAGTTATAATTCACGTGGAATTGTTGATAGAATTGTTATGTGCAAAATCTGTAACGCAACATGTAGCAGCCAAACGAAAGGGTTAAAGTTACTATGGTTACCACTCAGGTGTAAAGTTACTATGGTGAATCTGCTGAATCTTTATAATGATTCTTAATAAAATCATGAAAGTAGCCCAAGTGCACGTGACAAATCTAAAGGCAAATAAAAAGTGAAGCCTCAGAGCCCATCTCTCATGAAAATGTACAATTGTTTAATATTTCCACATATATATACACACATCAGGTCAGGTATGGTAAATACGCCACACCATGAGAAGAAAAGAAAAGTACAATATAAAAATAAATAGCATAGAAAAAAGTTAAACATAAAGAATACAGCAGAAGGCAGTACTGAGGGTGAATTTTTATAGAACGGACCTGTTCAAATTATATTAAGACCTAAAGTTATGCAGGATTAACAGCGTGGATAGGTCAGGTCTGCCAATGATTCACATGTTTGCTGATTTTTACATTAGCGAGGAGGCAGAAGTGGCAAGATGGTGAGATGAGATCTTCCAGTGTCACAAAGATTTCCTGAGATGTTCTTTTCTGACACCTCCTGGTTGTTTCTGGTCACTTTGGGAGGTTTCAGTCCATGTTCAAAGCAGCGTCTCATCTTTTGTCTTCTCCACATCTGATGCTGGTTGCTGGTCCTCCAGTCGCCTCCTCCTTCTCCGAGCGTCTACATGCATCAGAAAGTTATAAGTAAGACTTTTTAATGACTCTGTTTAATTAAACTTGAGGTCAATTTTGCAATAAAAATAAACACAAAATTTCTTTTGAATGAATCCCTACACATCATAACAGGTGGTAAAACAGTTCTGACAGTAACTTGACATAAAAAAAGAAAATGAAGGTGTGACTTACAGGCTTGCATTTTTAACCATAATAATCTGAGCATCACCCCCAAGAATCCAACACTGATGATGATGATGATGATGATGGAGAGGAGCACGGCAAGCTGAGATGAGGTCCCGAAGAAATGAGCTGAAATGATAAAAACCAAACAGCATGATATTTATAGAAAACTTGACCTCAGCTGTTAAAAAACAGAAACAATATGTTGAATTTGTTTTGAACTCTTTATAACCTGGAACATAGATGTGTGTCTCTCTGGTCTGGTTGATGTTCTTCTGTTGGACTCTACAGGTGAAGTTGTCGCTCTTCTCCACAGTCAATCTTCTGCTGACAGTATAGAGGTCATCAGGACCTCTGACTGTCTCTGTAGGTCCAGCAGAGAGGAGGTTTCCCTCAGCGTCCAGCCAGAACACCTCAGGCTCTGGATACCAGCCTTTAGCCTCACACTGTAAAACCACCTCTCTGCTCTTATTGGAGACAAACTCTATGACGGGCGTGGAGACGACACCTGATGATCAGAGAGGAGGAATTATAACACACGTCACTGATTTGTATCAAACTGCTCGTGGCAGCAAGTCTGACTTACCAACAGTGAGTTGGATGGACGCGTCCTTCATCATTGAATTCAAGATACACAAATATTTTCCTGTATCAGAAAGTTTCACTCTGAAGATTTTCATGGAGACGTTTCCGTTCTTCAGTTCATCCACAAACAGAGCGGTGCGATTCTTAAAAGATGGATTTTGACTCCAGTACACCGGTCGTCCATCTTCATGATAATGGATGTACTTTGAGACTAAATCAGTTCTGACCCACACCACGGTCTCTGACCTGACATCGATGGGAGGTTCAAGGTGACATGGTAGAATGACATCATCACCAGCCAGGGCCACGATTGGTTGATGTGGACAAATGAACTGTGACAGCTCTGCAAGGAAACAAGAAACAGAAACAAACATGAACAACAGTGAAAAGTAGAGAAGGTGAGAACAGCCGTGCTTTCTCTGTAGCCTCACAGAGCCTCACTGTGGCTGTACATTCATGTTAACGTCTGCTTCTTTCCAACACATGCACACATCGATGTGTTACTGGAGTGTTTTGTGTTGAAATTACCTCCAACAGACTGAAGAACCATGAAAATGAAAACACTGCAGGTCCTGAAGGACAGTCCATCACTGGGCTGGATCTTTGGCTGCAGCATGCTGGACTCCTGAAAAGTTCACTTTGTAGTTACTTTGTGCTCCATGTGACTTCAAAACACTTCATCTACACAGACTAGTAGAAAACACTGAGGCAGAGGGTGATGACACTGATATATCACTGGATAGCTCAGTGGTAATGCTGCTGACTTTGACACGGGAGACTGGGGTTCGAATCCAATCCAGTGTGGACCCTTAAGCAAGGTCCTTAGATACCGGTTACTGAGGCAACTTGATGAGAAACGGGTTACTGGAACAACACATCGCTGGACAACAGTTCAAAGTACACACACACACAAAAAAACCGCTATAATTGATGAGGTATAACAACGAACGCGCTACGGCGAGGGGGAGCCAGGACGACAGGTCAGAGGGGGAGAACATCAACCCCCAACAAAGTAAATGAATAAAAGTAGAATACTAGAGAGTAGTAGATAGTAGATGTCCGCAGTCCGTATTCTTCTGACTGTATCTGTCAGACTTAACTGTCTGACTGTCTGACAGTCCAGCAGAAACGACAGCTATATTACTGGTAGTAACAGGAAGTTAACACTGTCTGACTGTCAGACAGTCTTTAAGAAACAGGAAGTTAACACCGTTTCTGCTGGACTGTCAGACAGTCAGACAGTTAAGTCAGATACAGTCAGGACATCTACTATTTCTTACATATACAGTAAAAACAGAAGTTAACAGAAGTTTCTGCAGCTTTTTACGCTCCCATCAGATCAACCTAATATTACTGTATATGTAAGGTTAGAGTTCAACCACAATATACATTTCGTCATAATTTCTGCAGCTTTTTACGCTCCCAGATCAGATCAACCTGACCATGATATCAGACAGCAAGCTAGAGGAAGCTAATATTACTGTATATGTAAGGTTAGAGTTCAACCACAATATACATTTCGTCATAATTTATACAGTGTAAGAGTTCATTTATTAATCTGTATAATTTTATGTTATTGTATATTGTTCTGATGGTATGCCTCTTGTGTTGTGTTGTCATGAGCTCAACAGCTGATCACCTGTCACAGCTGATCAGCTGTGTCACAGGGGGCACTGGTTTAAAGTTAACAGCTTTTCCAACATGTTCTGCTTTGTTAGAAATTGATAATGTCAATTGTTTATAAGTTCTGGTTTACATGTAAAGCTTGTGATTGTGCAGTGTTTGTTTTTGTATAAGAATGCCTCAAATTTTTTATATTAGCATTAAATACTTACTTATTATTTCACAGAGCACTGGTATCCTGCAGTTTGTGTTAATTGTATCGGGATGGGATGGTATGGTACAGCCCCGCCTAGAATATTTTTCACCAGCCGCCATTGATACCCTTATATACCACACCACACCACTGAGTTTTTCACACACAGTTTTTCTCAGCAGACACCACACCACGCTCCAGACGCTTGTCAGGTTGGGGAGGAGGAGCTTATATACACAGCAAAACACTCACAGGAGTCACAATTTCCGTCCTGGAAGTCTGTCTGTAAGTACACACTGTGTTGACTTGATGAGGAGGAGCCATCATCATGGTAAGTCTCCTGGCATGCAGTGACTCTGCGGTGACACTATTACTACCAGTAATATAGCTGATGGGGGACACGTGTACCCGTGGGTGCAGGTTCTGCTCTATAAAGACGGCCCGTAAGCCTCCACCTCTGGACCCAGACGAGCCTTACAACACAGCCAAGGCCATCGCAGCCTGGGGGCTGGACTACGTGGTTCTCACCTCAGTCGACAGAGACGGTAACAGCTTCCTAACTCAGTGTATCTACCTCATTCTTCACAGGGGCAACTTTGCTTACACACAACTCTCAAAGCCAGAAGATGAACTTGCCGTAGCCTTTATTAATTCCCCCCTTTACTGCACATATTCATGTCAACAACTTGTCTGGATTGGCTGATAGATGGAGGTCCCTGCTTGTATTAGAGGTCTTGACAGTGAGTAAACATTTTCTGACGGTGAGGACGCACACACAGCGAGGAACAGACGATGTAAGCTTCAGTAAACGTTCATCAGAATTAAACACAACATGCCACCATGATCTGAGGCTGTTTCTGGTTTCTGTAAGCAAAAACATTCAATTCATATTATATATACACTGCTCAAAAAAAATTAAAGGAACACTTTTTAATCAGAGTATAGCATCAAGTCAATTCAACTTCTGGGATATTGATCTGGTCAGGTAAGTAGCTGGGGGGGTTGTTTATCATTTTCATCTGTTTTGGTGTAAATGAAATTAACAACAGGGACACTAGAGGGGCAACAATGAGACGACCCCCAAAACAGGAATGCTTTTACTGGTGGAGGCCACTGACATTTTTTACCTGCTCATCTTTTCTGACCAATTTCTCATTAGCTTTGTATTTGGCTAGGGTCAGTGTCACTACGGGTCGCATGGTGCGGTACCTGGACCCTACAGAGGTTGCACAGGTAGTCCAACTCCTCCAGGGTGGGACATCAATATGGGCCATTGCCAGAAGATTTGCTGTGTCTCCCAGCACAGTCTCAAGAGCGTGGAGGAGATTCCAGGAGATGGTCAGTTAATCTAGAAGACCTGGACAGGGCCGTAGAAGGTCCTTAACCCATCAGCAGGACCAGTATCTGCTCCTTTGTGCAAGGAGGAACAGGATGAGCACTGCCAGAGCCCTACAAAAGACCTACAGGAGTATGAATGTCTCTGACCAACGGCCTCATGTGGCGAGAGTATGCAGGCAGTTCCTGGAGGATGAAGGAATTGATAGCATTGACTGGCCCCTATGCTCGACTGACCTAAATCCAATAGAACACCTCTTGGTCATTATGTTTTGGTCCATCCGATGCCGCCAGGTTGCACCTCAGACTGTCCAGGAGCTCAGTGATGCCCTGGTCCAGATCTGGGAGGAGATCCCCCAGGACACCATCCGTCATCCCAGTAGGAGCGTGCCCTGACGTTGTCAGGCATGCATACAAGCACGTGGAGGCCATACAAACTACTGAATACCATTATGAGTTGCTACAAAGAAATTTTGGCAAAATGGACTAGCCTGCTGCGTCTTTTTTTTGCTTTGATTTTGGGGATGTCTTTGAATTCCTCTGTAGGTTGATAATTTTCATTTCCATTAATGATGTGGCATCCTTTCATTCTTAACACATTACCCAGTCCATATCAGGAAAGAGATCCAGCATGATTTCTTTTCCCGTTGAGATCTGATGTGTTTTCAAAGTGTTCCTTTAATTTTTTTGAGCAGTGTATTATATTTTCCAAAATAGCTACGAGAGCTGCAGAGGTACTGACAGACGCCGAACACGTCGCCTCTGTGTCTGAGCAGCTTCTTTATGTGTGGGCTGTAATTCCTGAGCTTGTATAAGATGCTAAATGATCAAGGGTAGAAGCTAAACATCTAGTGTCTGTTTAAACATTAAGACAGACAGTCTGACTTTGCAGCTCTGCCACAAGAGGGACATCAGTCCTAGGCAGCAGCACAGTAATACACTCATTAACCAGCAGGTGGTACAGGAGACCAGTTTCCCTGTTACCTGTCCATGCTTCACCCTTTTGTGTATTTATTTCTGTTTCCAGACACGTGCGTGACCCCAGAGCGAACTTCGACCAATCTCTGAGCGTCCTGAAGCACGCTAAAAAGGTCAAACCCACCGTGCTCACCAAGACGTCCATCATGCTCGGACTGGGGGAGACCGACCAGCAGATACTCGACACTTTGGCTGGTGTGTACGCTCGCCACTCACACGCAGACATACTTCTAAAAATGTTCATGTAAAGTCTTTCCTGACCGCTCTGTTGTGGTGATGTTGCAGAGCTGCGAGAGGCCGGAGTGGACTGTCTAACACTGGGTCAGTACATGCAGCCCACCAAACGCCACCTGAAGGTAAGAACATTATTTCCTCCTGTATTAAAGCAACAGAAAGTGGATGTTTGGTGAATGACTGCTCACCGTGATCGTGTTTGTTTGGGTTCAGGTGGAGGAATACGTCACTCCAGAGAGGTTTGCCCACTGGGAGAAAGTTGGGAATGAAATGGGCTTCGTTTACACAGCCAGCGGGCCGCTGGTGAGATCGTCCTACAAAGCAGGTGAGAGACACACGTCATCCTGCACAGTCATGACATGAACAAGCTGAGGACGTCCCAGTTTATTCCAGTGACTTACAGGACTACTTTATTCTACAGTTGCACTATATTTTAGACAGTGAGCGTGAGCTGAAAGTCAATAAAAGTGACAACATGTATGAAACAGGATTTCCACACTTACCCTCTTGTGTTATTTAAACTTGCAGATGGTTTTTCTTCTGCTCATGTCTGAAGAAATCTTTCTTTAAAACATCTGCCTCAATCACAATACAATGCAGGTGAACATATTTTAGTTTATTCTGAAACTTCAGCAGCATTAACGTCTCTCTAGAAAGTGTCATGGACACACTGATAATGTTCTCGTTCTCGTTCCTTCAGGAGAAAGTAGTGAAATGAAAAGTGGATTACACGGAGGAACAGATGACTTTCTTAGCAGTTAAAACTAAAATGTTTTGTGTGATACCGTTTGAGGTAAAAATATGTATTTTTGTAATTTAGGTGGACTGAGTCAAACTTTAAATTCTTACACAAACATCAAGACTTTCTCACAATATGGTTTTAAGCACATCACGATGATGTGAAACTGAAAGACTGAAATATTAAGTGTATTCTAGAGGGATTAGGTCTGGAGGACACGATTTTAATGTCCAGCTGCAAATGTTTGAACGTGTTTTCATCAGAGCAACAGAACGTGAAGATGGTTAAATAAAGCCTGAGCTGTCTGTCTTCGCGTGGACAGGTTCACCGCTTACATCTAGCCATAAATCCAGCCAGATAAACGTCTTTGTTTGGGTCAGAGAGAATATTATTTTTATGATTTATGTCTTTTCTCTTTGCAGGCGAGTTCTTCCTGAAAAATCTCCTGAAGAAAAGAAAAACAGAAGTCACGATAGCAGAATGAAAAGCACCAAACCAGCAGCTTCTTCCCGACCTATAAACCACGCACACATTGACTGTCACAGCTTTACTCCTGCAGCTTCGTCTGCCGAAGCACAGAAGACACGTTTCATTTACAAGTAGTACAAAAAGTTTAAAAAAAGCAGTTGGTATTAAATAAGGGTAGAGAAGTGACATTAATATGACTCATTCCTTTGCACTTGTCTTCTCACTGTTTACCTGTGACAACCCGGAGGGGCTGCAGTTTAGGGGAAGGCGATCAAAGTGAACAAGCCGCAGTTAGAAGCCTGAAGATATGGAGATGCTGTCCGTGTACTCCTGCTAGAAATACAACCTGCTGTTTGCAGAAGTTGTAATTCACGTGGAATTGTTGATAGAACTGTTATGTGCAAAATCTGTAACGCAACATGTAGCAGCGAACTCGAAAGGTGTAAAGTTACTATGGTTACTGCTCAGGTGTAATGTTACTATGGTGAATCTGCTGAATCTTTATAATGATTCTTAATAAAATCATGAAAGTAGCCCAAGTGCACGTGACAAATCTAAAGGCAAATAAAAAGTGAAGCCTCAGAGCCCATCTCTCATGAAAATGTACAATTGTTTAATATTTCCACATATATATACACACATCAGGTCAGGTATGGTAAATACGCCACACCATGAGAAGAAAAGAAAAGTACAATATAAAAATAAATAGCATAGAAAAAAGTTAAACATAAAGAATACAGCAGAAGGCAGTACTGAGGGTGAATTTTTATAGAACGGACCTGTTCAAATTATATTAAGACTTAAAGTTATGCAAGATTAACAGCGTGGATAGGTCAGGTCTGCCAATGATTCACATGTTTGCTGATTTTTACATGAGCGAGGAGGCAGAAGTGGCAAGATGGTGGCGGCCAGCGCTACAACACCGAGTACCACAAGGACTCTTTGGAGACATACGCTGACCATTCTTTACACTGACATTGGTCCAAGAGAGCCCCAGCTCTCAATGTTCACAACAGCTCAACATATCAGATGAGATCTTCCAGTGTCACAAAGATTTCCTGAGTTGTTCTTTTCTGACACCTCCTGGTTGTTTCTGGTCACTTTGGGAGGTTTCAGTCCATGTTCAAAGCAGCGTCTCATCTTTTGTCTTCTAGACATCTTATACTGGTTGCTCCGTCCTTCCAGGAGTGTCTACATGCATCAGAAAGTTATAAGTAAGACTTTTTAATGACTCCGTTTAATTAAACTTGAGGTCGATTTTGCAACAAAAATAAACACAAAATTTATTTTGAATGAATCCCTACACATCATAACAGGTGGTAAAACAGTTCTGACAGTAACTTGACATAAAAAAAGAAAATGAAGGTGTGACTTACAGGCTTGTCTTTTTAAGCATAATAATCTGAGCATCACCCCCAAGAATCCAACACTGATGATGATGATGATGGTGATGGAGAGGAGCACGGCAAGATGAGATGAGGTCCCGAAGAAATGAGCTGAAATGATAAAAACCAAGCAGCATGATATTTATAGAAAACTCGACCTCAGCTGTTAAAAAACAGAAACAATATGTTGAATTTATTTTGAACTCTTTATAACCTGGAACATAGATGTGTGTCTCTCTGGTCTGGTTGATGTTCTTCTGTTGGACTCTACAGGTGAAGTTGTCGCTCTTCTCCACAGTCAATCTTCTGCTGACAGTATAGAGGTCATCAGGACCTCTGACTGTCTCTGTAGGTCCAGCAGAGAGGAGGTTTCCCTCAGCGTCCAGCCAGAACACCTCAGGCTCTGGATACCAGCCTTTAGCCTCACACTGTAAAACCACCTCTCTGCTCTTATTGGAGACAAACTCTATGACGGGCGTGGAGACGACACCTGATGATCAGAGAGGAGGAATTATAACACACGTCACTGATTTGTATCAAACTGCTCGTGGCAGCAAGTCTGACTTACCAACAGTGAGTTGGATGGACGCGTCCCCCATTATTGATCGAATGACACAAAAATATTTTCCTGTATCAGAAATTTTCACTCTGAAGATTTTCATGGAGACGTTTCCGTTCTTCAGTTCATCCACAAACAGAGCGGTGCGATTCTTAAAAGATGGATTTTGACTCCTGTACACCGGTCGTCCATCTTCATGATAATGGATGTACTTTGGGACTAAATCAGTTCTGGTCCACACCACGGTCTCTGACCTGACATCGATGGGAGGTTCAAGGTGACATGGTAGAATGACATCATCACCAGCCAGGGCCACGATTGGTTGATGTGAACAAATTAACTGTGACAGCTCTGCAAGGAAACAAGAAACAGAAACAAACATGAACAACAGTGAAAAGTAGAGAAGGTGAGAACAGCCGTGCTTTCTCTGTAGCCTCACAGAGCCTCACTGTGGCTGTACATTCATGTTAACGTCTGCTTCTTTCCAACACATGCACACATCGATGTGTTACTGGAGTGTTTTGTGTTGAAATTACCTCCAACAGACTGAAGAACCATGAAAATGAAAACACTGCAGGTCCTGAAGGACAGTCCATCACTGGGCTGGATCTTTGGCTGCAGCATGCTGGACTCCTGAAAAGTTCACTTTGTAGTTACTTTGTGCTCCATGTGACTTCAAAACACTTCATCTACACAGACTAGTAGAAAACACTGAGGCAGAGGGGGATGACATTGATATATCACTGGATAGCTCAGTGGTAATGCTGCTGACTTTGACACGGGAGACTGGGGTTCGGATCCAATCCAGTGTGGACCCTTAGGATGAGTGAAACCGTAAACGTCACGATCAAGGTCCGCGTCAGTTGCTGAGAAATGGGCTACTGGAACAACACAACGCTGGAGTTCCAACATACGCAAAAAAAACGGAAACTGCTACAACTAGACACTGATGAGGTAAAACAACGAACGCGCTACGGCGAGGGGGAGCCAGGACGACAGGTCAGAGGGGGAGAACATCAACCCCCCCAACAACAGAAAAAAGAGACAACAAAGTCAACAACAAGACATTGTAAAATAATAAATAGATACCTTAGATATAGATATGTTCAGGAACTGGAGCCTTGCACAAATCTCACAGAGATCAATCTGTTGAGTATGGAACACTTCCCTTTTTATTGCAATTCTTCTTCTTCCCTTGTTCCCTTGTTCCAAGGGCTCTTATTGAGAGATGATCTATACCATTCAGTTACCATTAAAAAGGGAAGGTGCTGGATTTCAGCAGATATATATGTCTGTCTATCTATCTATCTATTTATCTATCTATCTATCTATCTATCTGATGGTTTTTCTTCTGCTCACGTCTGAAGAAATCTTTCTTTAAAACATCTGCCTCAATCACAATACAATGCAGGTGAACATATTTTAGTTTATTCTGAAACTTCAGCAGCATTAACGTCTCTCTAGAACGTGTCATGGACACACTGATAATGTTCTCGTTCTCGTTTCTTCAGGAGAAAGTAGTGAAATGAAAAGTGGATTATACGGAGGAACAGATGACTTTCTTAGCAGTTAAAACTAAAATGTTTTGTGTGATACCGTTTGAGGTAAAAATATGTATTTTTGTAATTTAGGTGGACTGACTCAAACTTTAAATTCTTACACAAACATCAAGACTTTCTCACAATATGGTTTTAAGCACATCACGATGATGTGAAAGTGAAAGACTGAAATATTAAGTGTATTCTAGAGGGATTAGGTCTGGAGGACACGATTTTAATGTCCAGCTGCAAATGTTTGAACGTGTTTTCATCAGAGCAACAGAACGTGAAGATGGTTAAATAAAGCCTGAGCTGTCTGTCTTCGCGTGGACAGGTTCACCGCTTACATCTAGCCATAAATCCAGCCAGATAAACGTCTTTGTTTGGGTCAGAGAGAATATTATTTTTATGATTTATGTCTTTTCTCTTTGCAGGCGAGTTCTTCCTGAAAAATCTCCTGAAGAAAAGAAAAACAGAAGTCACGATAGCAGAATGAAAAGCACCAAACCAGCAGCTTCTTCCCGACCTATAAACCACGCACACATTGACTGTCACAGCTTTACTCCTGCAGCTTCGTCTGCCGAAGCACAGAAGACACGTTTCATTTACAAGTAGGACAAAAAGTTAAAAAAAAAAGCAGTTGGTATTAAATAAGGGTAGAGAAGTGACATTAAGATGACTCATTCCTTTGCACTTGTCTTCTCACTGTTTACCTGTGACAACCCGGAGGGGCTGCAGTTTAGGGGAAGGCGATCAAAGCGAACAAGCCGCAGTTAGAAGCCTGAAGATATGGAGATGCTGTCCGTGTACTCCTGCTAGAAATACAACCTGCTGTTTGCAGAAGTTGTAATTGTCTGGAATCTCTGCACCTCAGGGGCAGGAGGGCCCTAAATCATGAAATCCTTCCTCTCAGGGGGTCACCAGAGTTCAGGCGAAGAGCTACTGACCTTTAACATTTAACCACGTGTTCGCTTTATGAGCTCTTTGAGGTCTGCTGCTTCAGGACGGAGGATTTAATGGTTTGATGGATTCTACAGTGGCTACAAGAAATGATGTACAATACACAAACAAATGTACAGTATGATGATGATTTGTTACACTTTATATTACACTAGAAAAAGAGCGATTTGAGCCCATATTGGACTTTTAAGAGTACTCTTGATGTCTCTATCGGCTCAAACTATCTATTTAATGTAATAAAACTTGTGATGTGAAGTTTTACACACTGAACAAAACAAAATCAATAAAAATGCACATTTATATTTAAAGAATTAAAAACTCTCAGCCCACATTTGCAGCTTTTTGTGTGTCACTGATTTCTAATAATCAACAGGCACAAAGAAATAAAGGACACGTACCACATTTTATTGCATTTTTTTTCAACAGTCACTGATGCACAGGACAAATACTGATTGACATACAGTTCATTTATAAAAAATATTTTAAAAAATAGTATAAAATTTAGCAACAATACTTGATTATATAGTAAATGTAAAAAAGTAGACTCCTACTGATAGTGTTTGGTTGATTAAAATGCTTACTGGATACTGAAATGTAAAATTAACTGTCGTGTGTGTGGAATGGTTTATCACTAAACTTCTCCCAAAGAGTCGAACAATATTCATGAATCACATTCACACAAATTTGGACTGAAGGCTCAAACTTCTTCCTCTCCTCCGACCTCCTGCAGGGGAGTAATCAGTCATCCTGTTTTGGCCTTTTTGATCATTAGGCGTGTACCGACAGCAGACGAGGAGGAGGAGGTGGAGGTAATACTCGGATGAAATGTTTCACCAGCAGTAAAAAAAGGCTGAGAGAGGAATGTGCTGCATGTGTGTGTGTGTGTGTGTGTGTGAGTTTTAGACTTTGGCTTTCTTGGTTGGAGGTTCAACAGGAGCGACGCGAGGACCAACAGCTGCCGGGGTGTAGGGGATTCGTGTTATGGGCACTTTCTTACCGATGGTCTCGATCTGCGGAGAGAAAATGCAGCATTATTATATTACATATTTTTAAGTAGTACCAGTGTGTGTCCTGTCTGCTCACCTGGAAGCCGATGTCCTGGAGGTGAGCGTGGAGGTGGTCCAGCACCCTGCGACCATCAAATATAAAAGCCGGCTTCAGCATCTTCTTGTAAATCTTTTCATAGTCCAGCTCCTACGGTGGAATTAGAGAGGTATGATGAGACTTAAAGGGTTTTTTTTAAAGTAATTTACTGATTAAGAATTGTTGATGTTAATTGATCGTGACCTTAAACATGTCCCACTCAGTGCAGATGACGAGTGCATGAGCACTCTGGCAGGCCTCATAAGGGTCAGAGGTCACAGTCACCAGCTCCGACACTGAAAAAGACAAAACAAGTCTGTTAAGTCAGACGTTCTCATCTCAACAAGTAATTTCACATTTTACGAAGACCGTTAAGAGTTATTCGAAAAAACTGGGAACTATTTTTGTTGATGCTGATTTCAATTTTCAACAATGAATTACTGAAGGACTTCTTTAACTTCTATCAAAGGCTGTGACTAAATTATTCCATCCATCCATTTTCTTTACAATTTTTCCCCTCAAACTTGAACTCCTACGCTTATTATTCTAATTAGAAAATAATTTAATGTTCTCAGTAGAAAAATAATGAAAAAGCCAAAAACCGAACATCATAGAAGGCTCAGAAAATGCTATTTCATGACGTTTTTCCTAAAAATTACTTAAATTATCAAAAAAGTTGATTTTTCTGCAGGTTGTACTGGAATACAGGCCTTTAAGACACCATCACATCACAACGCTCAAGTCCAGCCTTCGATGTCTACCCCCACCTTATTTCCTGTAAAACTTTTTGCTGTACTTTATGTACTAAAAGGCAGAAAAATCCCCTTTGCGAGCTTTCCAGAGCTGCATTTAAACCTTGCTAAACACACACACCTCTCTCTGGGTTGTCCTCCGAGATGTTGGGCTGGGAGAGGTCGTGAATGATTTGTTCTTTGAGGACTTTGGGGTCGTAGATGAACAGCTTGGCTCCCTCGTCCATCAGATATTTAGAGATGTAGATACTGGACGACTCTCTGGGAGTTGCACAACACAAACACGACTCCGATCAGGGCCATAGTTCAGGTTCATATGGGGCAAAGTGTGATCAACAATGACACTGCATGTTTTATATGTACAAAGATCAAACATGGCAGCTAAAAAGGCCTCTTGGGCATATTTACAAATGATTAGAGATTAATGCTGTTGGAAAGGGTTGGAACGTCTACAAGGGTGGAGGAGAAGGGAACATAGAAAACATGAAATGAAACTGACCTCGTGTCTCCTGTGTCTTTCTTGAAGGAGAATCCCAGCAGAGCAATCTTTTTACCAGTGACAGTGTTGAACAGGCAGTCGATAATCCTGCAGGCAAACCGCCGCCTTTGATACTCGTTCATGTCTATCACCTGAGGACATGACGAACAGATAATTAAAGAGAGCAGTTACTTCAGGAAAAAAGAGAAATATTAGCCGCTTTGCGCCGTCTCACCTGCTGCCAGTAGGACGCGACCTCGGGCAGGTTGAGGGCCTCGCACAGGTACACCAAATTCAGCACGTCCTTCTGGAAACAGCTTCCACCAAAACCTGACCGGGGTGTCAGAGAAGCAAAGAGATAGACGGTGACACTTCATCTGAGTTTAACGCGATTAAAATGTACACGTTAACTTCAAAACGTGTTTCTTACCCACGCTGGCTTTGAGGAACTTGCTGCCTATCCTCTGGTCCATACCGATCGCCTTGGCGACCTCCTCCACGTCGGCCCCGGTGGCCTCGCACAGAGCGCTGATACTGTTGATGCTGCTGATTCGCTGTGCCAGGAATGCGTTGGCCGCCTACAAACACACACACACAAAAAAATTGTAAAGGCCACTCAAAGGAACGCAAGCAGGTGAGTGATCAGTTAGTCAGGTTCAAGCTTCTTTCTTGATCATATAAGACAGTGCACGCTCTGCCACGTGAGCTACTGGGGCGACCCATCAACACAATTTCTCACATTTCATTCATAAAACATCCGGAAACAATAATCAGCAACCAAACTAATGAGCGGTTGCAGCTCTGCACTCACCAGTTTGGACAGCTCGGACGACCACGTGTTGGTGGTGATGATTCGCGCTTTGGGGACCCAGTGTTCATAGACGGCACACAGCGCTCTGATCGCCCTTTGACCTTCGGCTGTTTCGTCTCCACCAATCAGGACGCGGTCTGGCTCCTTCAGGTCCCGCACCGCCGTCCCCTCTGCAAGGAACTCTGGGTTGGACAGCACCTAAAAGCGACGGCACGACTTCAGAAACTTACAGAACTAAACATATAAGAGTTTCATTCTAGTACAGTAATAATACACACTTGTAGGTTGAGGCTGGGCTTGGTGTTGGCATCAAATATCCGTCTGATGCTCTCAGCAGCTCGAACGGGGACCGTGCTCTTCTCTGTGACGATCTTGTAGCCGTCGGACACCTCGACGATCCGCCGAGCACACGCCTCAATAAACTTGAGGTCAGCGGCGCGACCCTTCCCCATCCCATAGGTCTTAGTTGGCGTGTTCACCTGCGGAGGACGGTCATAATAAATTAATTTATGTGTCGTAAATGTGTCTCAGCATGTGTGTGCAGGGGTTAATTATGGACTCACGGAGATAAAGACGAGATCTGCGTCCCTGATGGCCGAGTCGATGTCTGTAGAGAAAAACAAATTTCTCCCCCGGCATGATTCAACCACCTCTTTGAGCCCCGGCTGTAAAGAAATGGGAAAATAAGACGTGGAGGGTGTGTCAGTGAATGTGTGCAACACACGAACAGTTGTGCAATACAAGTAATTCGAGTTCTCAGCGACTGGACACTTTTTTTCTGCCAGTCATGATGATGTAATACCTTGTGGTTGTAGTTGACGTACAGAAGTTGCGACACTGAGCAATCTGGAACTAATTTATATTTCATTCAGCCCAAGATGGAGTAATGTTGTACCCAAAACAATGACTGGAACAGTTGCCTGGCTACATCCACTGCTCCACCACTGTTGCTAAGTTTAACTAATGAAGCTGAACACTCCTTCAAGATATCTGGCTCTCAAAAGTGAGATAAGAATGTGGGGGAGAAAACACTCTGACCCTTGTAAAACCTTAACACAAGTCACGCTATTAATCCTCTTTGAATAGATTCATATATGATACCTCGTATATGGGCAGAGTGTCCGAGTTCCAGGCTTTGATACGGGACTCGTTGACGTCCACGACGGTCACCGTAATCTCCGGACACATGTGGGCGATCACGCTGCATGTCGGGCCTCCTACATAGCCGGCACCGATGCAACAGATCCTCTTTATTTGAAACATCTGCGAATGTTAGAGGGAGGAGACAGGAGTACAGAGAAAAGACATGAAGCACGAGAGAGAGAGAGAGGAGGTAAAATGAATGAAGAATGTGACCAAGACAGATCAGCCTGACCAGTTTATCGGTCAAGAAAACCTTTTTTCATCACAGATCCTAAACAATTGGTCTTTTGATTAACTAACTGACTGACATTTACTTGCTCCAGCTTCTCAGATATGACGATTTGCTTCTCATCTGAGACCTCACAGTTAACTTAACCGCTTTAAGTCTTGATTTAGGCTTCAGGAAAACTGACAAACTAACTGATAATCAAGATATTAATCAGTTACAACCCAATACTACACTTAAAAGCACATTTCCACTCATCAGGAAACATATAAAATACATTAACATGTGTTCAAAACCTGACAAAAATATACAATCTAGACACACTTTGGGTCCAGCAAACAGTACAAAATGTAACATACAGCCCTCAGATATTCTCATGGTGGTGTGGTGTAGTTTCGTTAGGAGGGTTAGGGTTGGCTACTATTCAATAATCATCAATGAATTCATTCATTCACCTCCTCCAGCTTCTCAGACATGAGGATTTGCTTCTTCTCTTAGACTTTACAGCAACTGTTAAAGCTTTAAGAGTTGATTTAGGCTGATAAATTCACTGATAACGACGATATTAAATCAGCTGCAGTCCAATTCTGCACCTAAAAGCACATGTACACTCATTTATTCACACATTCCTCATGCTAAAGTGTCTCAATAGCTACAAATATCACCTCTACAGACTGATCTACTACACGCAACAATCATCAATGAATCATTTCATTCATTTCTAAGCAAAATGCCCAACATCTACACGCTTTGCTTCTTCTCTGACACCTCAGATGACGATAGAGTCACTGATAATTAAGATATCAATCAACTGCAGCCCAATGCTTACACTTAAAAGTACATTTACCCTCATTTACCCTGTGCTAGAACGTGTTTAAACACCTCACACAGGCTGACAAGCTCTATCAGATCGCTGAAGTTTCTCTGTAACTCTTTGAATGTGTGTTTCTGACTCATTTAGATCATCCTGTGTGAGTCTTCACACGGTGGTTCACTGATCGGTGTTTACCAGTCGGACCGTTATAGCCTGGGCAGAAAATAAAGAGCCTTTCATGAAGACTCAGCCACGTCTATAACACATGAAGAAACCCAACATACATGTCAGCTGTGTGTCACAGTCCGTAAAGCAGCGTTAGACATTAACGGCGCCGTCTTTACGTCGGTTTACCGCTTTATTTTAACGTTAAGTGCGCGAGAGACCCAATGAATGGACGTCTGTGTTGGAGCTAGCCCGGTTAGCCACCGTTAGCTAACGTTACATTACCTCTGCCAGCTCGACAGTCGCTCGGTGAAGTTCAGGAATGCGCAGCTTGTTTCAGCTCCTTCTCTTTAAATGTGTCCGAACTGACGTCGACGTCGGTTCCGGAGCCGCTGTTCTGTTTTTTAACACTTCAAACTAACATTTAAATCACTGCCGGACGGATGAACTCACAGCATCAGGGCTCCTCGTACAACTTTTCCTGCAGCTACCTTTACCTAAAAGTGAGCGAGCGAAGGTGCCACCGCCTCCTTCATGACACCGCCGAGAGAGCGAGAGAGCCCACGTCCGGTGTGAGATTTTCAGAGTAAAAGCACGAAACGTGCTTCACTCATTATTAGGTTGGCAAAATAAAAGACGTGGTGTATTAGGTAAGTATTCAGGTTCTTACGCAGAGTAAAAGTACTAACACACATTTGTAAAAATACTTAATTACAAGTAAGAGTCAACCTTGTTTCAACATTTTATTTTCTCATATCTTATTTTAGTATATTGTGTATTTTATTTTTAGTATATTTTGTGTTCTATGTTTCTATTTTCTTGTATATTATATTATATTATATTATATTATATTATATTATATTTTGGTATATTTTATATTCTTTTTTACCATTTTTTTATAGTATTGTATTTCACTTCTTTACTTATATTATGTCCAACACATTTCATTGACCCTGTGTTAACCTGCATGATAGAATAGAATAGAATATCTTCATTGTCATTATGCAGTGCATAACGAAATTTAAGTGCCATCTTCAGTGCAGGAGTACAAAAAAACATAGTATGAAACATAAATAAAACTAAAATTATGATTTCTTATATATGTGTTATGATGGCCTGCTTCTGTTTTCTTTCAGGCCTTCATGCTCGTCCTACCTCGATGACTGATTAATGTCTTTATAAGCTGTAAGCAGCTCTTGCTCTTGGGGCTCTTGGTCCCTCGAGGAAGGCTGTTGCCTTTCAGGCACTCACTTTGGTTTAGCTTTGGTTCATGTTACACCCAGTTTAAGTTAGCACATACTTTCATAGCTTTCAACACCCACACTCACTACTGATTACTGATGTAACGCAGTATGGTTTGCTTAAACTGAGTTGAATTTAATCATTTTTGACTCACTTAAATTGTTTCTGTGTGTTCCTCTCTTTTTGTTATATTCTTCAACAAGCCGGGCATAACAGTGTCTTTTATTTCAACATGTAATGTCTTCAGTAGAGTCAAACATCACTGGCGTAGACTGGATAGGATTTTCCCAGCCTTGTGGACGAGCCTTTTATTGGTTAATAGAGTAGAAGCAGACCTAACAGCAGGCCATAAACAAATGCCTCAACAGCAGTCATTCATTAAGACGATTAGTTTTCACCGTGTCCGAGTCGTAAATCCAAAATACTTCTCTCTGTAGAAACTTGTTTAAAGTCTCGCTTCATGCTGGGAGGAAAAAACTAGTTTCACATGTTAAATCACATAAATGTTAGGATGATGCAAAATGAATAAGAACAAAACAAAAAGGTGACAAATAAATTCACCAATTAAATAAAAAATGTTTAACATAAAATAAGTGTCAAACAGATCAGTTTTTAAGACTGTGCGTGTTACAATCTTAAGACACAAAAAAGTGGAAACAGTAGTCAACATTAGTAGTTTAATTATATTAGCCTTTTACATCAATATTTCTTCTTATTGCTGCTCCACATTCTGACACATTGTCACTGCAAGTAAATGAAACATAAACATTTTCTAAACATACTGCAACAGTTCAGACGCATATAAAAATATAAACTCTACTAGAGCTGCTGGCTACAAAACCTGACAAAAATATACAATCTAACAGCTTCAATCGACTATCTTTCAAACTCACTTTGGGTTTAACAAACACACAAAATGTAACATACACACTATTATATTACTATTATATTCTCGTGGTGGCATGTTACATTTCAAATGTCATTTTCGAAACGGTATAGTTTTATTAGGAGGGCTCCACGGCGGAGGTGGACTGTCTCTGAGTATTGCTCGGATCCGTCTCTCTTCTCTTTGTCTCTTCTGTTCTAGATCTTTCCGTACCTGTTGGAAAAAACAAATATCAGTAATAAGAGTTTTGCCTTCACTATAAACACTTCTTGCCTGCTCAGAAAACTGTCACTGGTACCACAAGTACCTCTACTTACCAGCCAGTTTTCATACATCTCCAGAGACATTTTATCTCTCTCTTCCTTCATGTATTGTTCCTCCTCTTCTTTATTTTTGACTTCTTTACGCTCCATCAGGATTTTTTCATGGACCACATCTTTCTTCTTTTCCTGCCTTCATCGTTTTAAGAAAGAAAATGATGAGTGTTGATGATTTTGTGACTGAAATGCAGGTGATGAAACATCGTGCTCTGGCTGCCATCTAGTGGTTGATCATTTGGACAGCACCGTTCAGCGTTAAAAGCCTTTATTTTGTAGAGGTTTGAATACTTCCTTTCAGAATAAAAGTACAGTAAGACAGCTATATGTGGAGGTGTATTCAAAAATGTCTCTCACCACTAAAAGTGAAAAACATTATGAACTATCTATCAGCAGACCTTTGGTGCACAAAGAGGTCGTGTTTAATCACCTTTTGAATAAACAGTAATGAAAAAGTCAATAATTCACACTCACCAGTTAGAAAAGGCAGATTTGCTGTCTCTCTTTCTTTCCTCCTCCTCTTCTTGCTTTTTTAACTTCAGCTTACGCTCAGCTTCTTTTTGCTTTCTGAACTTTTCTTTGAGGAGATGATCGTGCTCGGATTTCCATCTTTCAAACATCTGTAACGTTTATAAAACCATTAATTAACATTACGTCCTCCCACAGAACTGCTCGTTAGAATACTGCTCAGTAAAACATCAGTGTACCTGCTGAGCAGATTGTCTTTTTTCTTCTTTCTCTTCAGTCGCTCTTTGCTGCTTTCTGATTACATCTTGCATTTCTTTGGCTTTTGCTTTCAGACTCTCTGCTTTCTTTTCTTTCCAGGCCTCGTATGATGCAACAGCGTCTTCCTTTTTGGCTTCTTCTTCCTGTTTGTGTCATAAGAGGTCAGAATATATGTTAAAATAACATATGTTTTCTTTACAGTGTTCTAAAGCGGTTAAAAAGATGACTCACCCTTTTCTTTTTCTCCTTCAGGAGTTCCTCTTTCTTCTTCAGCAGCACGTTCTCTCTCATTTTTTCTTTCTTCTTTTGAAGCCATTCCTGTTAAAGGTGCATGTCAGATGAGATTTTAGTTGACTGAGAATGAACTGTAGATACTCTGAAGCCCTCGACATGAATAATGAGTAGTAGAAAGAAAGGTTCGTTACAACACTGACCTGGTAAACGGCAGCTCTGAGTGAATCTGCTGCTTGCGGCTGAGACTCCTGCAGAGAAACTTTACGATCCAGAACTTTGAGAGATCCCAAATACTTTGATTCCACTCTCCTGGAGCACGCGCTCTGAGATCTCGGCGTCATTTTTGAGTGAGAACTTGAGGTCCTGATTTAAATGAAAATGACGGTCAGTTAAGTGACAGTCTGGTTTTATCCGATGGTCTATCGTTGCAGCTTGTTTACCTACCTGGTATCAAATGATTTTTCATGGACATGAGAGAGTTGATCGGAGTGATCTCCTGAGTCTCGCTGTAAGAAAACAATAAACACATTAACTGATGTGTTACTTGGTAATAACAGTCACACCTGACTCCTGAATGACCTACATTAAGCTCTTCAAATGATGTGGAGTACTTTCTCTCCTGCTCTTTGCTGTCATCGGAAATAAAGCCATCTAAAACAACAAATAAGAGGATTCATGAGATAACAGTACAGTAAAATAAAAGGAGGTCATGGTGCTGAACCATCAGTTATTACCTCTGGATCCAGAATCAACCGTGGACTTGGTGAAGTGCTGCGATTGTTCACTCTTGCTTGAATAGGATGTGTGATCTCCTTCTGTCCACTACATGATGAGACAACATAACAAACATGTGCTACGATTAGAAAAAAACAGCTTAAAATGCGGAATAACCCAGCATTAAAACACACGTTTGAACTGCAGCTCCTTACTGTGACGTTGCTGGATGTGTCAAAGGAGACGGGAATGGACGCAGAGGAAGTCTGAGGCCTGCTGAGATCCTGAGATTCAGCATCTTCAGCTATCATCTCCGTAGCGTGAGCGCTCAATCCGAGAGTCCTTTGCCTCGGTTTAGGCCTGGGAGGCTCCCTCTCAGCAGTATCATCTGAATAGTAACAGTTAGTAAGTAGCATATATTGTGCCCGTTGAGATTTTTGCATGAAACAGTGTAAACAAACCTAATGAGGACTCGTGTTTGAAGTCAGCTGCTGGTAACTGTGGAGTCTCGGATCTTTCTTCCAGAGCAGAGTCGCTCTTCTCCTCTGGAGCTGGAGTATCAGACGGTAGAGGTAAAGACATGTCCTGCAGAGTCTCTCCTGATGTTTGATATGACAGAGACTGACTTGTGCTCTCTCTCGTGAGCTCTCTTTGAGGATCTGTAGACTCGGCATCGCTGTTTTTAGATCGCGTGTTATCTTCGCTGACATTCGTGGAGTGCTGTGAGTTGTTATAATCGTTGTGTCGACCGATTGAAGAGTCAGACGGCTCGTTTTCACGTGACTCTGATGCCGCGGTGTCCTCCGTGGGAGAGCTGATTCTTTGTGTTTTCAGAAATGAAACTCTCTTCGTCTTGCTGCGTTTGCCCTCGTCGTCTGAAATGTCAAAGTCGTTGATTTTGGCTTTACTCTTCCCGGACTTTTTTCTTCTTGATTTGAGGAGTTCGTTCAAAAAATCTGTGAAATACAGAAAATGACAAGATAGATCCAAACATTGAACTGTAATCATTCAACTAAACAACCTGGAGCTTTGGACTGCATCATCACTGGTTGCTGACCAACTTCTAACTCACAATGAATCTAATATGAAATGTTCTTCTGACTATTTGTGTCAATGTAACACCAGAATATGTTGAAAATCATTTTTTATGAAGTTGAACCCAACCCAATCCCACTATCTTTGGAGTAACACCATTAATATTCCTCTTCTATTCAACATATTTACATTTTTCTTTTAAAATGTGTTTAGTACATATAATACATATATTATACTTATTTATTTATGTATCTTATCATATCATTTTTGGGGGGGTAATTTCCATAAGTTAATAGCTTTTCTCTTTTAAATGTGCTCTTGGTTCCAGGGGAGTTAGGGTAGGATCAGGGGTGGGTACAATGTGGGGTAATTGTTTGTAATGTTGTGTAACTTCAGTATGTTTTTGTATATGTTTATATAACTGCAAAACTTCAAAAAATGAACCTAACTACTACAAAATGTGATAAAAGGAAGTAACTTGCACAAAAAGTGACGTCAAAGAATACACAGGTGCTAAAAGTAAAGGTGATAAACAAGCTTCATCATTAAACACAGATAGAGGTGATACAGATAAATATTATAATGTAAACAGAGTCATGACAGTCAGACATGTTGATGCTCTGTCATCTCACCATCTTCCTCTTCATTGAAGTCATCAGAGTATCTGTCTGTTTTTGGTTTGCTCGCCCTGGCAGAGACGACAGCCTGAAGTTCATCCTACAACAACAACAACAACAACAACATTTCATGTTGATGTGACCCTTCATAGCTGTGTTCAGAGGGCTCAAACTAATCCACTGACTTCACTTATCATTTGACAAACACAGTTTTTTACCTGAAACGTCGTCCTTCTCGATGTTTTCGGGCTTTTCGTGTACGCCAGTGTCCTGAAGTCTCGATCTGTCATCCTTAAAAACTACAAACACTGCGGTCATTTACATTAGCATGCTAACTAGCTCTCGGCTAAGTTAACTGTAAAGAAGTAGCTTAGCTTAGCTTACTTCGCTTCCTATGCTACCATTATAGCACCATAACTACATTATCAGTGTGCAAAGTTTGATTACAACGTCTCTGTTGTCTAGTTTAATACATATCATGCAGCTAAATGGTGCTAATGAAGCTACACACAGCTACAATGAGCTAACGGACTTGTTGACGGTTACCCAGGGAAACCATTTGACCACTGCGCATGCTCAGAGGTGTGTCATTGTTTTTTGCGCATGCTCAGAGGAGGGTTGTTGTTTTTTCAAATATTCAGTTAAAAAAAGTTCAAAATGAGATAAAACACAAATATATATGAATAAATATTATTAGTAAATATTTGTAGGCTATATCTAGCATGCACATTTTAAAAATAATAATTTATGTGCTTGTTTACCTTTTTAATTAAGTATTATTATGGAAGACAGGCAAAGTTAATATCCAGATAGAGCAGTAACTCCATTTATACACCAGCGGTGTGTGCTATGCATTAATTTTCAACAGAAATATAATTTTAAAATACTTAATTACAAGTCCAAATCCTGTAAAGTATGAAAAAAAATCAGCATGTATCAGTTTTAATTTAGTTCAAATCAATCGATACTACTGATGCATTAAAATGTAAACAGTATTTTTTCACAGGTTTTGTATGTAAAATCTCACTCAACGGCTGTCTATTAAATGCAGAGGAGTAAAAACATATAATATATGACTTTAAGATGAAGCAGAGTGCACACACATCAGCTTAGAATGGAAAAACTCAAATTTAAATGCAGTACGTGAGTAAATGTTCTTAGTTACATTCCACCACTTGTTATGTACTTATTCCTTTACTGCATTTATATACCTGCGTGTTCAGCTTAAATGTGAAACCCTGAAAAAACATCTATGTGTTTGTGTTGATAATAAATAAATAAAACACAGAGAGGCATTAAGACTGAATTCTTTTTATTTTTTGTTTTGTTATAGGAAAAGTGCATAGTTGAAGCCCTTTTTCTCTTAGACAGTAACAGTGTATATCAAGGTCTCCCATGGTACCAGATAGTCCACTTGTTCATCTCAACAATCCAGTTTGGCTTCCCTCGGTAAATATCCAGAACTACTCGTGATTCACGTCACTATTTTCCTTCCTTAAATCTCCCGCCTGCTAACTCCCGAGTGAGAACAACAAAAATCTGAGACGACATCTGTTGATATGGAAATGAGCAGCCACTGAAGACTGTTGGGATGAACTCAGCCCACGGTTGTGATCATATCCAGTTTCTTACACCATATATTCAAAGAGCCTTCAAATGTTTACAACTAATTCACGTAATTTCTGATACCACAGGCCCCCTGGAACATAAACCAAGGCCCAGATATGCTACTAAAAGCCACGTTTCTATAACAGGAGCATGAAAAAAGATACGGTCAGTGACTAGAGAAACTGGAAACCCACTATCTTGCACTGCAATCCAATAGCCAACAATTGAAAGAAAATTTTCTTGAGATTGTATCAAAGACGGGTTGATGCTCCTCCTCTCCCGTCAAGGGTTTCTTTTTTATCTGTTCACTTATTGTATTTAATCAAGCTCGCAAACCTTCTAGAACAGCATTTTGTTGTAAGATTATTAACTCATTTTGCAAAACTCTGGACCAATAATCAACAA
Source organism: Argyrosomus regius (assembly GCA_946959425.1). Taxonomy (NCBI): domain Eukaryota; kingdom Metazoa; phylum Chordata; class Actinopteri; family Sciaenidae; genus Argyrosomus; species Argyrosomus regius. The sequence continues at coordinate 4,886,413 of OX336883.1, forward strand.
ATCCTGTAAGAAAAGAAGCTTTAAATGTAAATGTGAGAAAACTACAGAGACCCTGTTCCCATTTCAAATTTAAAAACTGACCTCAGGTATTGCTGCTCCTCTAAATAATGACCTATAAATTCACATTGGCACTGTTTGAAGATGTTCATTTTCTTTCCATTGGTTTGACATGTTATTGTAGAGAAGTTGTTGTGAAGTAGAAACTTTGGATGATCTCCTCTTAACCACAGACTGCTGTGATTCTCAGTAAGAAACGAAAAGGCCGCCCCCGTCACGTTAACGCCTTCGAAAAAGGATCCAACAACAAAAGTGCTAGTAAAATATTATTCTACTAATAATCAATATATAATAATCATGTTTGTCTTTTAACCACAAAACAATTACAGTACAAGGAATCATCTCAATATGATTAAAACCTTTATGCTGAGTCTATTGTTTTACAAAGATCACCCTCTCTTCACTGAGCTGAAATGTGAAACAGACTCTTTAAGATCTGTCACTGCCACCTTAAATCACTTCTACTACAACAATCAAACCCACCGTTACATGAAGAGACAGACACAGAGTTAATATAAGAAGAAGATTTGCTGGATGAGGCGAGTAATCTAACAGAGGCCTGGATGTAAACACAGAAGATAAATATGCCATGTTATTGCACGCCAAATCCTAATTCAACCATATAAATGTGATCAGTCTGCTGGTTTTTATATGCGATTAAAATATTGTGTGATATGAAGTCTTTACTGGCACTGTTTAAGAGCTGGAAAGTGGAAAGAGTGGAATGTTTCTGAACCGAACCCGCCACCCTTCGTTACTCAGCAAGCACTCGGATAAGAAATTCAGCAGCACACAAGGGAACTCTCTGCTACCCCTCCCTCCCTCCCTCTCTTCTTCTTCTCCGTCTCCTCCACCCATATAACACATTCCTTCATTATGAGCTCCCGTCTGAGCACCAGAACTGGGATCAGGGACTGACTCACAAAGATAACAGACCTCCTTGTTAAAGACAGAGCCCAGCTGATGTATCAACAAGATGATGTTGTCGGCCAGTATTATTTGGTTTCATCACAGACGTATGTTAGCAGTGTGTATGTTACATATTCAGAAGTTATTTCTCTTAATTCAACTTTTATCTTTGAGAAACTGTCTTTGAGAAAATGTTTTGGAACTCTAAATCTAATCCTAATCTATTTCTTTGTCAAAAACAACCTCTTATTTACGTTGTGCGTGTTTACTTAAAAATAAAAAGATTTTTTTTGTTTGTTTTGGCCTCATCAATCCAGCATCGGTTGGGCTCTAGTAACAGGAATCATAGACAAATCCACCCCAAAACCACAATGGCATTAAACTGAGAGAGGAAAGGAAAGAAAAGAAAAAAAAAAGATATCTGAATGGAGGTCGACAGGGAGATGGCGCTGTCCTGGTCCCAGTAACTAGCTAGCTGTGCAGTTCCAGTTAGAGCAGGTGGGTGAGTGCTGGTTCTCCGGCTCCACTGCTAATCAATAGGTGGTGCTGGAGGCTCTCTTCTGTCGCTCTGCAAACAGAGGCAAGATCATATTAAGTCACAGAATAAACATTTAGTTTCTGCTCTCTGCTCATAACAGCTGTTTGAATGATCGACGTATATACAGGAACCCCGAAGTTATTTTAAAAAATACCTATACTATACTGCTAAAACAAGTTCTTCATCAGCGACACACTTTAACTTACCTTTACTGTTAAATGTAAAATAGTAAACAGTCTTATTTGGAACATTGTGTCAAGACAGGCGGGGGGTAACGCCCATCGTCACTTTGAGGTCAGCAGTAGATGATGAAGCGGCGGCCAATGCAGTAACCACCAGCTGCGGCGGGTAGGGAGGGTGGTGCAGCGCAGAAATGTGAGACTTGGACCAGATGTATAACCGATGTGTACGCACAAAAACATCTGTGCGTCTTTACCGTCATGTCAACGAGTATGCATAAAATGTGACCTCACACAGACCTCAGACCGGCGTACGCAGCACGAGGTAGCTGCGGTTGACATGGCTGAGAGTTAAACGTGGTTTGTTTAGTGTCGCTTTTATTTGGAGGCATTACTTCCCTGTTCATCATACGAAGGTCAAAGGACACCCGATGGCTTCTGCAATTGCGTCTCCGTCAGTAATCGCTTCATTTGATCCTGAATAAAGCACTTTAATTTCCACATTAGCTGGGTAGTTAAACACCCACAATGTTATCCAATCAGTCAGCAGGTCACTGAGTGTGTTAACGGCTGTCCTTTTCAGAGGATGTCAAATCTAGAGGGATCCAGGGAAGACACCTTAGTAATGATTAAATTCACACAAACTTTAAAACACAACCTCTTTGGACAAATATACATGCTGAAAACAAGCAACAAATATAGCTGGAGGGTTTTAATTGTTGCTAAATTGATTTTCAGATCATGTAAATACCCTGTTGAAACAGACTGGTCAAAAACTAATTCAAAAATACACACTGGCTATGAAAAGCTCACTAAAACAAAAAGGAAAAAATAACATTGCACAACAATAATAATAAACAGACAGCTGTCTCTGGTTATGACAGCTGATTTTTAAAATGCACAAAGAGAACACAGAGCCTTTTTGTTACAGTAAAAACACAGGTGTAAATAATGGAATTAACAATGGCTTAATTCCATTTAGCTGCTTCAGTTTCAGGGTCCTGCGGCTGTTCATGCTGTCATAAATCATCATCATTAATGATGAGTAACACCTGTGCTTCTCCTTTTCCTACTATGACACGTGAAAAAGTCTGGGGCTGTAAAGGAATAAAATGTGATGACACGACGACAACATCGTCGTCTAAAAGCAGAAAAAAGAAACCACGGGATATTTGTCGTAAAAATATACGACACACACGATAAGAGCAATGCGTTACACTCAGCGCTTCAGCAGGCTCGAGCCTCTTTTGAGTGGTAATAAAAGATCCATAATCGTTTAATTTTATGAGCTCACTCCCACAACATAAGCTAAATGCATATTTTTTTTACCACCAACTATAAAAGTAGGCACATTCTCAGCAATTCATCTCTGAAAAGAAAGAAGTGAATACTTCCAATTTTACAAGAGAGGCCTATTAACTGGTATTCAGCATATTAAGTACCACTTTAGCTAATAGCATTGCTTCTTTCTCTTGATTACTTATTTTTATTTCTTAATTTAGGGTTATAGTTTTCATCAAATTTGAATTTTATCTCCGTAAATGACCACACAGGCACATGCAAAACTGATTTGAATCAAATTAATGTCGTGTTAAATGAAGGCAGAGGAGCGACGAGTGCGATTGGTACTGACATTCTGGGGTCCAGGAGATTTGCCTGTGGGACGGGGACCCCTGAGACTGGATGGGCGAAACAGGAACAGGAGCAGAGCCAGCACCATCCATCCCATCAGAACCATGGGGAGCGTCAGGTCATCTCCTCCTCCTCCACCGCCGCCGACTGATCCGCCGGGACCTGGCACTGAAAACAACAAAAAAACACGTCTTTGCACTTCACACGTGTAATCGACAGACATGCTTCTCATTTGAGAACATGCTAGCCAAAGGAAAAAGGTCTAATGTGGTCATACATACATTCCTGAGGGCAGTCTGTGTCTGTGCAGTAGGACTGAGATTGCCTGAGCTGAAAGAGAGATTACAGAAGGAACACAGTGGATGTAATAGAAGAGAAGAGTAGGAGAAATATAAACACACTGCTGTTATGAAACCTTTAGACTTCCTTCTTATATTTGCATTAGGTTCCCACTCACAGCTTACTGTTACCAACAAATTCACATGCAGATGCTGCAAAGCAGCCACCTGAGCTCTGCCCGTTCTGAGTGGCAAAATGCTGCGCAAATTCTTTAGTTAGTTTGGACAACACCCTTTTCCTCCTGCAAAGCAAATTAGCAAAAAGCCCGAGGGTGGCTCCGAGCTCTGTGCCAACTGCAGCTCACCATGCAAGTAACACCTGTGGACAAAGAGCCAATGAGGTGACCTGGAAACTGAGACAACATAATTACAAGCTGCGTTTGTTCTTTAAAAGTAGTTTCTCTGCACTGTTTTTACAAAAAACACCTTCTGTTAAGAGTATATTTAGAAGTACGTGCACACTTGACAGTGCACGGTGCAACAGAGTGATTCGTCTTTGCCAGGCGGGACTGATAGACTCTCAAGATAAACACTGAGCAGGAACCAGGATATGCTGCCAGTCGTCAGCTTTTTATTTCTTTCTCTTCAGACTCACTTGCCGGTTGTTTCTCACGTTAATCTCTTTGCTTCTTCCTCTCGACTTCAACAGGAGATGTTTTTACTTCACGCTGCATACTTTGAATACTGTGACCTGTCCTTGAATCTAATCTCGGTTAAAATCAAAACATCTGATGCCAAACTCGCCGAGCTCCACGACTTACCAGGTTGAGGAGACGCCTCATAGCATACTCGTGGGTGCAGATGCACTCACAAGGATCAAAGCCTCCCTCTGCCATTTCTCACCAAACGTTGTCCACCTGGGAGAACAGGAGGAAAAAGTGCTGTGAGAGAAACCCAACGCTCCCCTCCTGTCCGCGCTGTGCTCTATTGTTGTTTCACACGCAGGTTAAAGGGAGGAGACTGCTTGGTTAAGGACAGTCAGCACACTCTGTGGCTCGATTATCTCTGTGGTAATCTAGATGTTTGTTAAGAGTGAGGGCTGTCACAGTTATCTCTTTGTTTAAGCCTGGCAGGGCAAACTAATATAAATATTTTAAAAGAAAAAAAGGTTATTGAAAGTAATCTAAAACTTTGTTACTCTAAATTGGCATATTTAACAACATACAGAATATTTTCTGAGTTGATTCTGGTGACGTCTGAACTGGTTTATCTTCATGGCACGCTTGTCTTTAATAACACTAATTCAGAGTGCCTTTATAAGTTAAAAGTCAGTCAATAAATTGGTCCATAAATGCAAGAATTTAGCTCATTGGTGGTACTAATTGTAAGTGTTGCAAGATTTGCCAACAAAACGTGTTTTAAAATGTCAAGACAGATACTTTATTGTCCTTACAAGGAGATTTGTTGCCACAGACTCACATAAATACACAGATAGATCAAACACCACAACATAACCACAAAATTAAACATTAAATACATTTTTCCACCCATATAGCTCTCAGTGCATGGTGGTTACCAGAGTGTTTTGTTCAGAGATGCTATGTCAGAAGGGACAAAGCTCTTAGCTCTATAGTGTGCTCGTTTACAGACCAGGGACCTGTGGGGGTGGCTGGGGTCACAATGTTTGCATTAGTTGTCGGATACAGTCAAATGAATGCACAGATGTCTGCTACAGGTTGTCAGATATATACCAGTTATATAAGACACTGGATTTTTGAGGCAATATTGATGTTTGATTGGCTCAATATGAACCAACATACAGAAACATTTCTAATGCAACACCTCCTGAACTGTTATGCAAAGATATGCACAGGATTTACTGTTACTATTGCAAACTGTGCAATGAGAGTTGATTCTGGTGACGTCCATGTGCAGTCTGAACTGGTTCATCTTCATGGTACACTTGCTTTTAATAACACTAATTATGAATGTCATTCAAAGTTAAGAACCTGCCAATTAATTGGTCCATAAATTAACAGTCTTGCACAATTTGCCAATCGAAACCTATTATCATGTGTCTTGGCATACAGACACTGTTTACATTAGTGGGAGATGGTTGAATGAATACACGGATGTCTGCTACCGGTTATCAGAGCTGTCCAGGTCTATAAGATACTGAACTTTTAAGGCAATATTGATATTTGATCGGCTGAATTTCACATGCAAAACTAAAGATATGCACAGAGGAGTACGTTTTCCAATTGGAAAATAAACTGTTACTATTACAAACTATGCAATGCATGCCTTGTCTTTGCACCTTATGTTCACTGCCACTACTTCTATAAAAACCAGGGCATTTCTGTTCTGCAATTTCTTGTTTATTTGCTTATTGCAATATATATTTGCAACAAGCCAATGTGGCCCAACATGTCCATTTATTTATATAGCTCTAGTTTGCACAAAGTAAATAGTTAGGACGTGTTTTAAATGCTAAAATATAAACACACTGCACATGAACACACTTGTATCACAGCATATAAAGCTACACGTTAAGTGCTCACTGGGTGTCTGCCTGAATATTTCCGGAGTGACGAACAAACCAAAGTGGTCAGTTCACCTCCACCGTGTTCAAATCCAATGAAGGGCAGCAGCTGCCATTATTTACACTGAACCAAACGTTGAGTTTGCACATAAGACACTGGCTCTTTAACCGATTTAACTAACGTTTGACTAGCTTGTTGCTAACCTAGCCAGCTCACAGCGTTGTCTGTTTTTTTTTGTTTTTTTTATCGACTGCTAACAACACACATTTGATCACAGACAGATGAGACAGCGAGCGGCATCGAAACGGGACTTACTTTGAGCGTTAAAGGTGTTAAAAAGCCGTTTAAATGTGTTTTAAAGGGGGCCTGGGCGTCTCTGTTGTTCTGCTATGCTGCAGACATGTCAACCGACCGACCGTCTGTGTTTGGTTTGATGCACGTGAGCCAACCAGCTTCTTCACCACCAGTGATGTGCCGTTCGTGAACGAGCTGGTTCAAAGAGCCGGATCTTTTTAAAGTGAACGAGTCGGTGTTGTGGAATTTTTCGACTCCCCTTCGCGTGAACGCGCATGCACTGCAAGCATTTCATTCTCTTGTCAATTTAAACAATCTTACACATTCTTGTCTGCTTACTGCAAGACAAATGACTATAATGAATAGACTATATAGCCCAGTAAATCGGCATTTCGATGGTTTTATGATGGATTTCATTTTCACTTAGTTACAATTCAAGTCTCCTCTTACGCTATATTAAACAATTAAAGGTATTAAGCTACCAAAAACAACATCTCTCAATCCATACAAAACTGCCCTCAGGCGTAGGTTTAGATATGGTTTTGTCATTTCTGCCATAGCAGCGTTTAACAAACTGCCTCGCTGCGTGAGTGATAGCCTACGTGTGTTGTGACAGGCGGGGAATGAAATGTTATGGGTTTATGTATATAGCCTGGTGTGGTTATTGTATATGCACTGGCCTTTGAAAACAAATTCCATGCGGAACAATAAAGATGGTCTGTGTGTCTGTACAATAAGTAACTCCAACCATTTTCAATCTGCTGGCATATTGTGACCTCTGCTACTTATGTGTAAAGTTATTTTTAACTAGTGTTAACAGAGAGGGGAGTCAGTCTATCCATCATCCATATATCCATAATTTGGAGCTGCCACACACTGGCCACCAAGTCAAGCTGTCAATCATAATTATTTTAATCATCATTATCTACATCAGAAATCAATCGAGGAGCGCCAACTTCTGATGAGGACCTGCGGTAAGTCTCTGTATCTTAATCTAACCTTTAAAAAAGGGTGAGTAATGTTAAATTTGGACACCTGGCAAACTGGAACAGTTACAATTTGCAATTAACATCTTTTAAATACAGTTGTTTAATGATGTATGATGGATGGATGGATGGATGGATGGATGGATAGATAGATAGATAGATAGATAGATATTACTTACTTTATTTATCCCCATGGGGACACCACCGGTGTTACTTATTGTGTTTTTGATTTTGTAAAAATTTTGTAAAAACGTAACCTGAAAAAATCTGACTCCCCTCCTTTTTTCCTCTCTGTTAACACTAGTTACAAATAACTTAATACATAAGTAGCAGAGGTCACAATATGTCAGCAGAGTGAAAATGGTCGGTGTTACATCTTGCATTTTTAATATAAGAGGGGAGTCAGATTGTGACATGTAAAATGTAACCTGAAAAAATCTGACTCCCCTCCTTTTTTCCTTTCTGTTGACACTACTTACAAATAACTTTATAAATAAGTAGCAGAGGTCACAATATGCCAGCAGAGTGAAAATTGTTGGTGTTACATCTTGCATTTTTAATATAAAAATTGGGCGTTTTTAGAGAGACACAAGTGTCTGTAAACACAATGAAAACAATTGGCTACAGCAATTTATTGATATTAGAAAATGTAATTTTTACTTTTGAATACTTCAGTACAAGTACAGGATGTATTGAATATATACATGATATATGTGTACACATACAAATCATGAGTCAAAACAGTGCTCAATTTGGCTGAATTATGAAAGATATAAGTGGTAACAAGAAGGGCCGAGTCGAATGATCTGACTCCCTAAAAAGAACCGAACTTCCCATCACTATTCTTCACCACTGACATCCGGGAACTTCAGGAGGAGGGGGCGGGGAGGTGTGAGAGGGGGAGATGGGGACACGGGGCGCTTTAAACGATTCCTATTGGTCCAGAAGTTTGATGGGCGGGAATTTGAGCCAATCACAGTAAAGAAACGATGATACTGTCTGGATAGTAAACAAACAGTCTAGCTGCCGATCATCATCATACAGAGGCAGACAGACCCAAACACAACATCTGTACAGCTGTGGAACCAAATATAACAAATACAATTTATAATATAATTTACATTTATTCAAATACTGTATAAATAAAAAATACATTTTAATATTTATTATTGTTTTATTTAGTCAAATTTTAATTGTATATGTTATGTTATATTTTTAGATTATATTTCATATTTAGTTTATACAGTTACCAACTGTAGTCTATACCAGGGGTCTTCAACCAGGGGTCCGTGACCCCTAGGGTGTCCGCCAATTAATAATTGACAAATTTTCACTAAAATAATTTGTGATAATTAAAAAAATATAACAAACTGCAAGCATTAATATGCATACAGGCTAATAACTCAGTATATAAATAGGTTAATAAGGTGAAATAAAAGGTGAATAAAGTAAATATAAAAGTTATTATAGGCCAAGCTTAAAATGTGACACATTTTAAAAAATTAATTACATGTGGGGGTCCCTGTTCTGTTTGTCTCTCGTCCAAGGGGTCCTTGTGCTGAAAAGGTTGAAGACCTCTGGTCTATACAGTTTCATTTATTTTTAGCCTATTCCAGCTGACTGGGTGGTCATCACAGGGAATGTTTATTTCACCACTGCCAAATATGTAAATGTATAGACATATATAGATATATATTCTTAGACTGCTTAATTCTATTTATACTGTAGTCACTTTAAATGCATGTACCTCATACCTGGTGTATATTGTATGCCTGTTTTGTGTTGTGATACATGTGTCTATCTATAAAAATATAAGACTGCTTACTGAAAGTTTAATTATCATTAAACAGCAGTCACATTTTTTGCCCACGAGGGAAGTAATTTCTTATATTTTACACAGCAGCCTGCTAGTCAGTAAAAAGTGTATATATAGTATAGTGTGCTTTAGTTAAGTTATTTTGATGCATTGAACATTAGTTTATTTTACTGCCATATATAACAACACAATTTATTTAAATACTTTCTTATCAAATACAGTATTTATTTTAACTCATGGAATGGACACTGAATGAAAATCTGGAGTAAAAGTAGTAAAACCACCTGGTAAAACTATTATATTATATATTATATAACTATTAAAAGTACCAAAAGTATCAACAGCCTTTCAGATTGATATTGTATTATAATATATTATATGACTATAACATCACATCACTGGACATGTTAATACGTGAGTAGCATTAATATGAATGTTAATTAATGTTATATCTGGAGAAAGGGATAATTCTGTTGTATCATATTTTATGAACTTAATTTATGTTTTGTATGTGAAAATCTGCAAAGTACTAATTTAAGTAGTATCAAATAGAAATACGCAAGTAAAATGAGCCACAGTACAGGACTTACATTCAGTTGAGTTAATCTAAATGACCGTCACTCACTAACAGTGTAGTTGTAACTCTCATGTGATAGACGTGAAAGGTCCTATTTAAATCAACATGATGGACTCTGTGGAAGAGGACCCACAACATCCAGAGATAAAATTTTAAAGTCATAAAAAGATATTTTCAGGTGATTATACACTAATAAAAACATAATTTACATATTATATTAAATGTCTACCTTGTTCTGTTATACCTTTAAAAAGCCACTACAATAAATTAAAGCAACTTAAATGTCAGTTTATGAAATATTCAGGTGAGACAGTGTAGTATAGTTGATGTGTCAGCAGCTTTCTTAATACAAATAAAAAACAACAACAACAATGAAGTAAAATCCCAATAACACATCATGTATAAGTTGGCATGAAGGTGTAGAAATCAGGTGTGTTCATTACATGATGAGAAATGTCGTGAAGTTTTCAAAAGAACATGAACCAATGCACCAGAACTTCCAGCTTCTTCCCCATTTAACCGCACCATGTGTGTGTGCATGTTCTGGACTGACTGAGCTGGCTGTACGCAGGCAGGCAGGCAAGGCAGGCAGGCAGCTGGGGAGTCAACGTTAACAGTGAGCTGCCTCTGAGGTGTAAAGAAGCGGTAGAGAAAGTGAAAGGAGTGCTTGATAAGTGTAAAAAACAGGCAGGCATTCCTCCCCTCACACAGACAGACAACATAGGGGAGAGAGAGAGGCAGAGAGGCCCCGGGTCTTGCTTCCAGGCAGCAGTAGCGGTTCAGCAGACACAGCCATGGCTAACATCGCGGTCCAAAGGATCAAGCGGGAGTTCAAAGAAGTTCTCAAAAGCGAAGAGGTGTGGTAACGTTAATATCTGTTTTATTTAAAGTTTGAACTTAAATCCAGCTCCTTTGTTTTGTCAGTTTGAACTCAGTTCACGTGTAAAGTGTCTGTAGCCGTTATGACAGACACTAAAAATGAGTGTAGCAGCAGCAGCAGGTCAGGCCTTTAAAACTGGAGAAGTTCAGCTAAGCGTTAGCTCTCAGATCAGAGTGTCAGGTCGAACCTCTCCTCTCAGGTGGGGGGGTGTGATCAGGAAACACCGGGGATGCAGCAGCCCCTGTCAACCGGGCAGGCCCGGTTGTTTTTTTTTTTTTTTTTTTTTAAAACAACCGGCATATTTTAATAAAAAATTAAATTAAAAGGCGAATTAAAAATGAACCTAACATTAGCTCAGGTATCTTACTGACAGTTCACGTTAGCAGCATTTAGCTCGCTAACGTTATTTTGACATATCATCCACAGTTAGCACAGTTAGCATGTGTTGTTGTTGTTGTTATGCTACAACGTTCCCCCAAACACCAACTTAACTAATTAATTAAACCCCAATCAAGTGTTGCTTTTATTAGAGAAGGGTTTCGGTCATTTAACGTGTGTATTTTTGTCATCCCACCACCTGTCGTGTTGTTGTTATTGTGGGTAACTTTTAGGTAGCTTGGTTGTGTTAGCTGTCCTAGCGGCTAACGTAGTTAAATGTCGCTACTTCACGAAAACAAACCGACTTTTTGCGGTTGTTTTTAATAGATAATGTCAGTTGTTGTGTCTTTAACAGCCACCTTGTCTGTGGTTTCACGTTTGTCAGTGAAGGTGTGTGCTTTCATACTTGACAGAGACATGTTAAAGACTCTGAGAGAGAGCTGTGAATTCACTGTGTCCCCTCTTCATTTGTCCCCAACATACAGACAAGTAAAAACCAGATAAAAGTAGATTTGGTGGATGAGAACTTCACAGAGCTGATGGGGGAGATCGCAGGTCCTCCAGACACACCTTACGAAGGTAATATCTCCTCCCACCTGCACTACAGTGACCAGTGACATGAAGAGACTTGCTGCAAGACTTTACGATTTGTCACATTTAAGTTGTTGTTTTTCTTCTTTCTTTTCCAGGTGGCAGATATCAGCTTGAAATAAAAATCCCAGAAACATATCCTTTTAACCCACCAAAGGTACGTGCTTCAGTATCTCCCATCTCCGCTTTACATGTGGGCTGATGCGACACGTTGTGGCTGCAAAAACGTTTCTCTTATCCAGTTTTAGGGACCTCAGTGTTTGAGCTGATGTACTCTAATAGAGAGCGTGATACTGTGGCTTTTAAACACTGTATTCAGGTGTCTGTGTGCACAGGTGTGGCCTCAACTCCAGCGACCATCCATTATCTGTAACCGCTTATCCTCATCGGGGTTGTGGGGGAGCTGGACCCTATCCCAGCTGACTTGGGGGCGAGAGCCGGGGTACACCCTGGACAAGTCGCTTAGTTTAGTAGTGAAATATTGTGATTAAATGACACGTGGACAGTCGGCATGTAAAAGTGAAAGAGGAAGTCTTACACTGATGAAATCACCAGACTTTCTGAGACGTTGAGGAATGAATGACAGACCTTCACGTCACACGATCATAAATCTGGATACTTGTTTAGACAGGAAGCTGACATGTACATGTAGGCGTGATACAGTAATCTCACATCGCTATATTGATATACAGTATATAATGAAATATTAAAGTTTCTAAGTAATAATATAACCATATATTTATGTATTTGGTTTATTCAGTTAATTTAATACCTAGAAAATGAAATTCTTTGTCACAATAATATAAAAATCTGATGCTGTCATAAAGCAGTGCTGCTCATTGACTTGTAACGTTGCTCACAAAGTCCCAGCACGCTGAATATGAAAGAGAAAGTCTTGCACTGATTACGTTGAGGAATGAAACACACTCCTACACACAGATGACCGTAAACTCGGAGACTTTCTGACTCGTATGTACAGGAAATCTAAAAATATCTTAAATGTAGTGATGATAGACGGTAATTTTACATCACTATATGCTACAGTATGTGGTGAATTATTTAAAGTTTCTTAGATCTCTGTAGAGGAAGTGTTTATGTCTATGATTTATACCTAACAAATCAAGTTCTTTGTCACGATGGTATGACCTCCCTGCAGCGATACTTAAAGGAATCTCTGAAATAAATACATTTAAAAACACAATTATACTATCACAATACTACGCTAAGATAAGAGAAACTTTATTGATCCCTCACCGGGGAGATTCACTTGTTACAGCAGCTCACACTAAACAAGCTGGATGAGATAAGTACTCTAAACGGGCGTCCTGGTGTGTGCGTGGGCTCCCCATGTATGAAAGTAACGTGTCTATAATTTGAGTTCTTTATTTGTTGTTGTTGAGGATAACACACATTTTCTAGATCACCTTTACTTCCGTTAATTAACACAGGCGATGTGGTTTCACCTTATTTTTACCTGTGCACTCGGTGGTGGACGTTAGACAGCGAGGGTGACTGTCTCATCGCTTAGTAACTCATCTCATAATGTTTTGTCACTGTGAGTCACCATCATAAAACCTCAAACTCAGCGTGACTCACGCGTCACAGTTAGAGCCTGCTCAGTCACTTAGCTGCAGTTTTTAATGGAAAGTGGCCGCTACATTACGTCCTGCGACGACCCGGTTCTGACTCCGTCCTGTGGTCCACGGACGTTTCCTTTGCTGTGTGTTGTTCCCCGCTCTCTCGTCAGCTGTAGGTTGAAAGTTGAAAGCCGTCCAGAGTTACCAGCGAGTCCAAACTGGGTTCATTCACCCATATTTCTGTCATGCTACACCTCCGATGCTCCCTCTGTAGACTTGTTACAACATTTTAAAATAAACAGAGAGCGCAGGAATGTGATTTAAAATAAGTTCTGTATTTCCTGTAACTTTTGTGTCAGTATCAGCCTGATACGTGGGCACGTTCATGCATGTAGCACAGGAACTATCTGGAAGAGAACTGCAGATCAGGTCGGCCTGCGTCGCTGCATTTTAACGGTGATCGTTGGCGAGCTGTATTATATTTTCTGCGGTCGTACGCGGTGTGAAAAGTTTGAGAAACGAATCCACCCAGAGATGTTAAAGCGACCATAAACAGTCTGTATCGTCTTACTGTATTTATTGTCGTCATGCAGCCCAACCCTTCCCAAATATCAAAACAAAGACACGACTCCAAACCAGGATACAAGTGCATGTAATGTAATCATTGTAACACCAGTTTTCTAACCTCTCTCACATCATCTGTGTTCCTCAGGTGCGTTTCATCACTAAGATCTGGCACCCTAACATCAGTTCAGTGACAGGAGCGATATGTCTGGACATTTTAAAAGACCAGTGGTGAGTGAGACATGACTGTGCCCCGGTGTGACCTGCCGTACTCCACGTTTTCACCGTCACTCCACTTATCTGCTCCAACCTCTTTGCTCTGTCTCACCCAGGGCAGCTGCTATGACCCTGCGGACGGTGCTGCTGTCTCTACAGGCCCTCCTCGCTGCAGCAGAACCAGACGATCCACAGGATGCAGTAGTAGCAAACCAGGTGAGAACAGTGTTGCGCCTAAAGACAGACTGTGTCTCTCTCTACCTTCACATCACTCACTGAGCTTCCTCTCTCTCTCTTTTCATCCTCAGTATAAGCAGAACCAAGAAATGTTCAAACAGACTGCGAGGCTGTGGTCTCACATCTATGCAGGCGCTCCGGTCACCAGCCCCGACTACAAACACAAAATAGACAAACTCTGTGCCATGGGCTTCGACACGGTCAGAACAACTGTCTGTTTGTGCTGTTCCATGTTTATATATTACATTACACCCACATTTAGTCATTTAGCGACCTGGAATAAGTACCACTCACACAGAAACAAGGTCCAGTTGTAGAGGAGGGTATATTTAGCATGTCCAGTTGTTGGTAGTGTTGGAGAGGAGGTCCTCTCTGTGAAGGTAGGAACTGGTAGGGACGAGAAAAGTTTGGATTGCCAACAAGATGTTCTGGTGGCTCTTCTGTGGTACTATCTTCAGGCTTTGGACTGTAAGAGATGCCACTTTGGACACTAGTGAACTTATGATTGGCCTTTATTTGGCTTTTTATAGTCTAATCAAAACATTAGCAGTAGATTAAGCGATAATAATCACCATGATCGAGCAGGGCTAGTCATTGTAGGGAACGAGGCAGAAAAGCTTCACCCTCATTTTTCCAAATGTTTCCTCTTCATGTGGCCTTCACTTTGGCATATGGCACAAAGTCTCTCTTGACAAATTTTGAGGAATTCAAATTTAAATTTTTCTAATAAATCAATACAACACTGTGAAAAAAGTTCACTGCCCTCTGAAGTCATTAAGGACAAAAATGTCCACTTCCAAAAAAAACTGCTATAAAAACTTTACAAATTTATATTTTTTCTACTTTTTTCTGCATAAATCTCTTAAACAACTTCAGCACTGCTCAAAACTCCAAACTGCTACCAAACATTCAATCATTTTGAGGATTTTAACCCTTTATGTCAGTTTGATTACTTGATATTTATGAAAAAAGGGAAATCTCTCATTGTTTGTGACACTAAGTAATCAAACTGGCATTTAAAGGGTTAAAATCCTCAAAATGTTTGAATGTTTGGTAGTTCTGAGCAGGGCTGAAGAGACCAAAGAGATTTATGCAGAAGAAAATCTAAATTTGTGAAGTTTTGTAGCAGTTTTTTTTTACTTTGACTTCAGAGGGTAGAAAAAGAAACTGACGCACGAGGGTTAAAAAAGCTGCTCTGAATCATCCGTTCAGTTTGTATGAACTCAATACTTCACAAGTACTTTATTTATGTATATTTTCTTCACACAGAATGCAGTAATAGCGGCCTTGTCTTCGAAATCCTGGGATGAGGAAACGGCGACAGAGCTGCTCCTCAGCAACTGAAACCCAGCCAGGTGTGAAGATCCCAAAACTCCCTTCATCATGCATCAGCTCCTTCTCTCCCCCTCTCCTCCCCTCCCCTCCCCTCCCCTCCCCTCCCCCGGCACCATTCCAACCAACCATTGCCTTTTTTTGTTTTGTTACACAGACAACACCCTCCTCCTCTCTTCCTCCCCTCATCTTCACCACACTACAGCAGTCTGAGCCTTCTTTTATAGCAAAGTTTGTTCGGCTACAAACTCGACACCGGTAGCACCACGAATCGCCAATATGCACACCACCCTGTTGCCTGTCTGACCCCCTCCCTCCTCCTCCCTCCCCGACATCTCTCCTTTTTCTGCCCGCTAACTCTCAAAATGTGTATCCTCGTAATAAGCCACCAAAAAAATCAATCATACATCTCGTCTTCCATACCGGCTGTGAAACTTTCTGTTTTAATATTGCAAAGAATCAAACGCCTGCCACTGCCTGGTGGATGCTCAAGTGTAAAAACGTGAAGGAAGTCCTGCACACTGCTCTCTCAGTTTAATCAACATTTACACCTTTTTTTGAGCGAACCAGTTTAAGACCTTTTACGTCAGATTATCCTCTTTTATGGACATTTAAGTACGATAAAAGGTCGAGCTGGACTAAAAAAAAACGACTGGTTAGCGTTCTGCACGAGCAGTGTGACGGACTTTTCCTGAACAGTTTGATGAAGATGCTTCAATCATTTTGCAGAAGTTTGGATGTACATGTTTTTTTTTTTTTTGGGTCTGTAGAGTTAGAAAAGATCACACAGACATCCTGAAACATCTGCACAGAAGGAAAAATCTGTAAATAGACGCGTGTAAATTTGAAAATACAAAACGGGGATATACTTTTTTTCTTACATGGCATTGTAAAACAAATTATTTTAAATATAAACTATGCCTAGTTTACAATTCTATGGAGAGATATCTTTTTAAGCTTTTGTGATCCCTCTGATTGTGTTTGTTTTCGGGGAGGGAGGGGTGGCACAGCCAAAGTCCTCGCCCGGATGGCACCTGATGGTCATCACACGCCTCTTTTTTTTTTCCCTGCACCACCACCATCCAACCTCGTGTCTTTTATCGTCCCCCGCATGTTCGACGCTGCCTTTATTATTTTATTTGGCCAAATGATGTGGTGACGGTGGGGGGCAGGGGTTGACCTCTGCTTGGCAAGCGACCTAAGCACACACACACACGGTTTGGCGTGGTATCCACAGGGAACCAAAGTCTTTTTTTTTGCCCCTCCCTGAACACATTCGTCGGGCGCACCTCCGAGAAGAAACGCGCGATTCTCGAACGACGTTAAAAGATTTGAGTTTTGCGATGCTGTGGTTTTGTTTTTAACTCCGCGGATTAGCTCGGCCTCTCAGTCCTGATGTTGATCATTAAGAGGGGGGGAGCTTTGTCGCTAAATCACTGATCCAATCCAGCAATCAAACACACACACACACACACAGGTGACAGGCATGCTTTACCACACAGCCAAATAATAAAACGCTCACTGAGGTTATGAGCAGTTAAAGAGGCTGGAACTCCTCTGAAGCAGGCCTGCACAGTGTGTTCACACGTTTTGATTGGCGGTACACAGACTGTAAAGAAACTCTCACACACACACACTCACACATGGCCTTTTTCTTTTTGAGACTACCTTTTCGCTTGCCCCTCCAGCCTCCTACCAACACAGTGGCATACTGCAGTACATTACACGGTACAGTACATGGAGTTATCGTGCGTCCTCTCTCTCCGCTGACACAGAGCCAAAAAAACAAAAATGTAAAAGTTAAGTCAGGGGGGGTCGAACGCACACGTCATCTCCTTTACTTGTAAATAGTCGGGTTCTTGATTAAAAGAGCTGTCTTGTTGTCACTAGAGTGCACCATTGATGGCTGGATCTATATTTTGTAAGAAAAAGAAAGGACAAAAAAAGGATAAGAGGCCCCTTCTTCTCCCCCGGTGTTCTCACGATGTACAATATTGCACGATGACGATGATGAAGCGTAAAAACAAAAAGAAAAGGGGCTGTTGCATCTCTCCGTTTCGATTGAGACTTATTTTTCCTCTTTTGTTTCCTTGGAAGTAAGCATCAGCAGTATAAAAAAAAAAAAAGCATGGTTATTTATTGTGACAGTGTCATGTTTCTTTGATTAAAAAAGGAAAATGAAGTCCCGAGTTTGTCGCCTCTTTCTTTGTTTATGTGATGAAGACAAACGCACTGCATGGTTAACATCTAAAAGCATTTATTTTCTGGAAAAGAAATTAAATATGATCATGAAGAATACTACATCAAAAAAAAAAAAAAAAAAAAAGAAATTGTCATCAACACAAACCCGCAAGATTTCCACTCACTCAATGCTTGAAAAGCACGCGTTACCCAACAAAATAACAAGTACAAAAAATATATAATTGTAAAAGATGAACAAAAACCTGAACACATACTGTACTTGTGTAGTAATATATCATTTATGCATTCCAAAGTGAAGTACTCAGCAGTAAAAAAACAACAAAACAAAAGCTCGATTTCAAAGCCTCCGACCCGGGCAGGGAGGCCACAAACAGAGCTCGGAGCACAGTATCCAGAACTGTTTAACAGCTTTTTAAATCTGTCCATGAACACACTGGAAATGAATCAAAAAGGCCTTCGAACGCATCACAGGTGGAAGTTAAAGAAGCCACCGGAGGGGTTTCTATCTGGCCTTGTGACGCTATAACCGAGCTAAAGCATCTAAAACATACCAAAGTTAGAAACCTAAACGTTACCAAAGTTTATAAAATCTTTAGGTTGGCGGCACATCTTGTTTTCTTTTTTTAATTATTATTATTACGCTATGATGTTCCCACATTTTTAACCATTTGATTCAATTTGGATATTTAAAAAGTTTAACGGCAAAGTTTGCACATGGATATTTACAAAATACAACGGTGTTAAGTGAAAGTGGTGAGCTCAAAGTAATAAAAAACAGAGGAAGAGGAGGAGGAAGAGGTCAGGACACGTACAGTAAGGTTTTTTCCCAGGGAATTTAATAAGCAACAATCATAACCAGATTAAAACGTTTGTAAAATGTCCATCCTGTTTTTTGTTTTTTTCTTAAAAATGGCTCCACAAAAGAAGCAAAGAGCAACAAACACAAAGGAAAAAAATAACATGTTTTTTTTTGGAGTAAGACCTACATACAATGAGCTTCGAATCATGACTATAAGGTGTTTAAAACCTTCTAGGATGTCAGTGGTGTGTGTGTGTTTGTATACGTAGTGTGTACGTGTGTTGTGTGGTGTATGTGTGTGTTTTAAGAAAGGTCCATAATGTGTCCAGGAAAGCTTTTTAGAGTCAGAGGAGCGGTTTGCGTACAGGTCGGGAGGGTATAAAGGAAGAGTCTGGCCCATTTCTCTACAGTCTTGATTTCACCTTCACCGGTTTCCTCTTTACCTGAAAGACAACAAAGTTTGGACTCAGGTGAGAAGAACAAAAGACGAGCGAGTTGACACAAAAACAAGACAAACCGTAATTATCTGTGGCTTGTTGATTAAAGTTAAAGGACTAAAGGGTACATTCAGACAGACCAGGTACGCCGCCGTCAGGACGGTGTTACAGTTATCAAGTCGCAAGATGACCACAGCCTGTCAGGAGCTGGCTACCTGTTGTGTTCCGGCTCAGTTTATTTCATTAACCAGCTTCTAAATCTGTCTGACTTGAAAGTTACGCTGCAAATAGTGACAGGAAGACGTTTAATTTGTGTCCGATGGTTTGAGAGAGAGAGTGAGAACAGGTCTAGGGACAAAGACAGTGAATGAGAGTGAGCGAGCGCGGGCCTCTTTAAAGTCGGTGAATCAGCGAAATAAAAAGTTATTTCCTGATTGTTTCTCAGCGTTCAACACAAACCGACACAGTGATTCACCGCAGTGCCCGTAAGTATGAAACTTAAGGACTTAAGCTTGAGTCTTTTCAATGAAGGATTTGCTAAAACTTGTTGTAGACGTCAGTAGAAACTAAAGTAGAAGCTCAAAGAACTACAAACACGTCGGTTGCTACAACAACACTAACAAACAAAACACAAACAATATGCTGAAGGTGTATTATGCTGAATAAAAACGCTTCCTGTAACTCAACAAGTGAAACTGATGCTGAGGTTTTGTGGTACACTGACTGGAAGTTTAGGGCTTTCCAATGGGACACTCCAGAGATGTGGTTTGTAGTTCCTCAAAAGAGGAGCTGAACTCATGTTAAGACCCTAAAACATTAACTCTTCACCCTAAGTGTGTAATGCAGATTCTACAAGCCCAAACAGCAAACATGATATCATGTATCATCATTTGGATTACTACTTAAAAAATATCTTTTGCACACTACGAGTTATTTTCTCAGACCTCCTGTAGAGCCGCATTAGACATTAAATTTCTGTTTTTAAAGTCACAATTTTAAAAAAATACTTCAATATTTTTTGAAATATTTCGCTTTCTTTCAGAGAATTAGATGAAAAGATCGATACCACTCACGATTTTTAAGCTAAAACTACTAAAACAGGATGAAAAATATAATATAAAAATAATTATTTGTGGTTTATAAGGATGGATGTTCAGCCCTGAACAGGTTTAGTAACATTGTGCCTGTACAGATATCTGTGCTAAGACCTCACTGACTTTATCCGGCCACTAGCACTTAAACTGAAATGTCTGTAAAATATGGCATTAAATATTACAGTGTTTTACTGTATATTTAACCGTCTCTATTATAAAATACTACTTTATTCTGTATAAAGTCCCTTAAAATGCTGTATAAATAAAGGTTTTGAAGTATGACTGTTCTACTGTTCTCAGGAAAACAGTCATACTTCAGAGTATTTTACAGTCCTGGCTCCGTTGGTAATGAGCAACAAGTGAAACAGACTTAGACAGTCTCGTACGGCCCTGTAGCAGCGTAACATTTGTTTTGCAACATCCTGGACTGAACCAACTCACTGCCAGCCCGCCTGCCTTGTCTCCACTGTTGGGCTCTCCCTGCCTGCCAGAAGGAGCTCCCCTCCTTGTAGACTTGGTATCTCCCTGGGGGTATCGTTCTTTGTCCTCCCTGCCACAGATAATACCCTCTGGGCTGGACTCCAGCTCTATCTCAGTGTTGCCCTCACTGTCCAGGAAAAGGGCAACTGTCCCTACAGCTCTCCCTGTCTCCTCTCCAGACTCCCACTCTATCACTTTTTCACTCTCTCTGCTCACAAACGGCCACCTGAAGAGAAAAAAGTTCACATCTGAAGGACGATTAAGGATTAAGACGCGCTACAAACGTCTCTTTCCTCTCTCCACTCTCACCTCTGCAAGTCAATCTGTCTCTTTGTCCCTTCATCATTCTGCTGCTGCTGTTTTGACATCTTGATGTTGATCGACTCTGCCGACGGGTTGGAGTTGGGGTCAGCCGCCCTCTTCCTGCCTCTGCCGGTAGCCGTAGCCGCTGCTCCCTCTTTTTCAGCCGCCGCGGGGGCAGCAGCGGCCGTCTTGGGCTGGCGGCCGCGCCGTTTGACAGGCGACGCTTCTGTCTCGGCGTCAGTGGTCGCGTTCTGACTCGGCTCGTCCTGAGAGAGACAGATGAGGAAGGCTAAGTCATGATAACTCTCCTTAACGTCGCAGTATGTGCAGTTAACGTTGCCGTCTGGTTGTCTGAGCTTACCTTCTTGCCCTCGTCATTCTTGATGACCGGGTTCTCGTTGTTTTCCTGCGCTCGGCTCTCTGATGACTCGGTGGCAGCGTTGCTGTTAATACAAGACACATTCAAACATCATTCAGTGGAAGACGCATTATTTGTGGGTGTGTGTGTGTAAAAGCAAGTGTGTGTACCTGTTCTTGTTGATGGCCGAGGAGGAGTTGGTGCTGGTGTTACTGGCTGTGTCTGAGGCTGTGGTGGTCTTGGTGAAGATCCTCCTCCCTGGTACCGTCAGAGTCTTGTTCACAGCTCCCAACACTGGAGCTGGCTTAGGCTGCACGAAGAAAGGTGATGACGGAGTTGTTAGGGTAAAAATAATCTGATTACAGTGTCGCTCCTTTAAATTAATGTTACAACATCATTTGGTGGTCCTGCTTGTGTGTTTTTACCTTTCCAGTGAGCAGCATTTGTCTCATCTCTGTCGTCAGATACTCTTTATCATTTTTAAAGTCCTGCTGAAAGAAAGCAAACAAAACTTTGATCAGTTAAATCACAAAAGTTATGAATTTGGCTTTAATCTCACAAGCATGTGCGGCCTAATTATCTGGCATGTGTGTATTGCCTTGTCCTGTATGATGAAGAACTTGGAGGGGAGGACGGGGTCTTTCGGAGAATCCAGGTGACACGCGGTGCTCTTGTTGGCGATAACAAAGAGAGCGACGTCACAGACGATATACAGCTTCTGTAACGACAACAACACGAGACACACACTGTTAGATAATGTTTGGTAATCAGGCCCAAAGAGTTCTTCTTCTTTGGTTTCCTTACAGAAACTGAAAGGTTTGTCAGTTTAGTTTTTTTAGAGAGAGATGTGGCAGACGTCAGGAGCAATTTGGGGTTCAGTATCTTGCCTAAGGACACTTTGACACGCAGACCGGAGGAGCCGGGGATCGAACCACCGATCTTCTGATTAGTGGACGACCTGCTCTGACGTGCCCATGCTGCGTGTTATCACTCTTCTACTTCTGCTGTTGTTTGTTTTTGTTTGCCACATTGAGTAAGTACTAGACAGTTTGGTTTGTACCTCTGTTTTAAGCTCAGAAAATGACAAACAGTTAAGGCACTCAAATACTGTTGCATTGCCAATAAGTAAAAATAAATAACAAATGTCAGTAATGCTCCGTCATAAGACTCGGACCTGTGTTTATAATTGCTGAACACAAAAAGGCAAACTGTAGCAGAGCTCAATCACGATGACGATATGCTTAAATCCTCAGTATGTGTGTACCTCATTGGCCTTAGCATCTTCAGGACACTGTGCATCCTTGGTCTGTTTGATGTTCTCTACCATCTTCCTAAGAAAGGCGTGACTGTTGTTTTCATTCTTGGTCATCAGCACTTCCAGCATGAACCACAGGCACCTGCACACACACACACACACGAGCACAAGTACAATAAACATGCTGTATGTCGCAGCGTTAAGTCGAGTATAACATACAAATCTTATATGATCACTCACTCTTTGATGTCTTTGAGCTGCTCGTATTCATGTGGTTTTGTGAAGTCTGGATCGTGAGCCAGCAGGTGGATCATATAAGGAACGACGTACTCGGGAAGGAGGGAGACGAGTTTTTCTGAGGGAAGAGAGACAAAAACTTGTTTTAATGTCTAGAAGTTTGTTTCTGTTCAAACTGTTTTTATGATGCACATCAGTGGAAATGCTGACGTAGTGAAGTTAGGGTACTGATGAAGACAAAACGGGACAATACGACAAACTGAACAAACGTGACTTCATCCACTGAAGCTTCTTCTCCTTCTTGAGGCAGACGAAAAACATCAGATGAATGTGGAGCGACGAGGAGACGTAACCTTCCTCAAATTAACATACAAACCTAAATGCTATATTTCCATCATGAGAGTAAGTGCTACCAACTCTTTGCACAACAGTTGTGGATGGAAACAGGCGTTAATTCTCATTTTCTTGAGCAGATCTTCTGGAAATTACAGTTAAAATGTGCTAAATTTGTATGAAAGCATAGCTTTTGTGACCTTTCATGGTCTAAACGAAGCTTGTCATGAGTCTAAACTGCTGTCCAAAAAAAAAACTTGAAAGCAGCCGTGTGTGATCATGAAAACGTCCATACCCTGAGCGAGTGGGTTCTGTTTGATGTACTCTCTGCGGACGGAGATGTTTTTGAGGAGGCACTGTCGGGCGTGGGCGCGGCGCTCCTTCACCGGGTCCTTGGCACACAGGGCGAAGACGGCCAGGTACTCCAGGGGCAGCATCAGTTTGACGAGGGCCAAGTGCAACTTCTGAGCAAAGATCTGACGAACCTGGTAGCACTCGTCCTGCACGCAAAGAGGAATCAGCTTAGTGGAGTTGACACGTAAACATTACGTTTTTGACTCATCATTGTAGGAAAGGCAGGTGTTTCTAATAACATTAATGGTGGCTCCATTCTGTGAGTGAGCTGGCACAAAACCAGGACCTCGAAGCAGCTAAATGGAATTCAGCCATCATTAATTTTATCATGTGCTTCTCCTCTTGAGACAAATTGTCCTCTGTTAAAACAGGCCTGTAAAAGAAGTGACGTCGGGGGTGAGACTGACATTGATAACGAGGCCGCAGAGCTGAAACTGTTCAGGCGTGATGATGTCATGGTAACAGGGCTCCTGGGCCAACTTCATGATGGCTCCGCCCGCAGCCAGCCTCAGACGAGACATGTCGGACTTGCTGCGAGGAGACAGAGATGACAGACGGTCAGAAGGATCGACCGGAAGATGAAAAATGAAAATACAACTGGCAGATATGTTCCCATAAATCTGTAATAAAGATTTATTCATTATAATCACTGTTAAAACAGCTCGACTGTGTCCTTTAACCTCGACTTACCTGATCTTCTTCTGCTCCGTGAGGTCTCCCTCGCTGACCAGCATGGCCGACAGCAGCCGCAGGGTGGAGTTTGCCGACTTGGATTGGTTGTTCTTCATTCCTAGTAACCAACGCACTAGCAGCTTGATGGCCTGCACCTGTGGGAGCAGGAGGAGCATGAATATGTAGGCAGTGAGCTCTCCATCTTTATTACAAACATACTGAACTACAGCTCGAATGTTTCGAATGTGTCGCGGACGCCTCTTACCTTAGCTAGGACTTCAGGTGAAACTTCCTCATCGGTGGTCCACAGCTTCCCGTTCTTGTTCCCCACCGACTGGAGACACAAAGAGACGACACAGTCACATCCTCACTCTCCTTTATTACATATGTATGTCTGTTTTAGTACACAGTTTGAACTCTACGCACCCTGTCATTCATGAGCAAGTCCTTGACGATGAAGTTAGCCACGATGGACTTCATTGGTGAAGCAAACTGATCTGGAGCCAGCATGGAGATGTGACCGAGGGACACGAGAGGGGTGATGAGCTG
Organism: Argyrosomus regius; assembly: GCA_946959425.1. Lineage (NCBI taxonomy): Eukaryota > Metazoa > Chordata > Actinopteri > Sciaenidae > Argyrosomus > Argyrosomus regius. The sequence goes on from OX336883.1 coordinate 4,911,070, forward strand.
CTCCGGGACGTCTGCATTCAGACTACGTGACAGAGGCTGAAGAAGACACACAATTCAGGTTAAAATCAATGAAAACAAACAAGTTTTAAGTTGTTGTGAGTTACGAGGTGGTCCCTTACCTCAAAGATCTGTGCCAGCTGCACTTCCTTGTTGTTAAAGATGGCGTGGATACAGTGAACAGCCTGCTTGGCCTGGTGTGGCGTTCCCCGCTTGGCTTTCTGATGCAGGATGGGAATCAGAGTCCTGATGGACACATAAAAATAGACATTAGGAAGACTTACACAACCATTAAATCCAGATCTGAACCAGTATGGCTGATGTCAAACATGTCCCTTCGTTGTGCAGTACTGTTCTCATATTTGACTCTGCAAACAACACGTAGGAATGAAACTGTCCAATAAGACGTCCATCATCTCATCTCTTACGATCGTATCTGTTGTAGCTCCGTCTCGATCTTCTGCCCGGTGTTCCTGAAGATCTGGATGGCTGCCTCGGCCACTTTCTCATCCTCCATCTTCAAACACTGGAGCAGAGACTCGTAGGTTTCTGCAGAGTGGAATGCCGTGGGGTGGGTAAACGACAGGACCTACAAGGAGAGAAACAGTGTGAAATTATTCGTTTCATCAAAAGCATGTTGAAGCCCATTAAATACTAATCACACACTCGTTATTTTGGGTATGCTTGCTCCGTGTTTTGTACCTTGAGTAGCTCCAGGCCGGAGCGGATGGCTGTATCAGGGGTTACGCCCTCCTCATCATCATCAGCCGTGCCTTCAATGGACTTGTTCAGCAGCTTCACCAGAGCACTGCAAGAAAACATGACAAATTATAATCAAATAATCTGATTTTATGTGTGTCACATGACAAACTGACACACTTTTAGCTATCTGAGGACACAGAATCAAATGCTAAACATATAAACAATTATTAAACTGCATAACTGAAGTAGTAGAAGTCACTGAGTTCATGTGTTTCCTCTCTCATGGTGTTTTTCCATAAAGCAGAAAGGGTTAAACCTGTTCCCTCTCTAAGGCCTGCAGGTACGCCTCACCACCACTAGGTGTCTCAGTGAATGAGGAAAGCCTGTTAATGTTATTACACAATGACACAGGGAGCTTCGTGTGTGTCTGTGCATCAGTGAGATAGTGGAACACAGACTGCTGGTTGGTCTCATGACTTCCTCGTTGTACAAGAAGACACTTAAAATCGACCAGAACAAGATTTATGATCCAGTTTCATCCCTTTAATTAACATTTACTCTTCTATTCTGTTCTTTAAAATTCAGACTTGAACATGTGTTTGTTAATTTGGTATGTTGGTTTGTTTCTGACCTGATGGCCTCGGAGTCGATGTGGACGGGGGCGATGCGCTCCAGCAGGAATTTAACCATCTCCAGGAACGGGTTGGTGGGCTGTTTGGGGAATGTCAACTTCCGTGTGATCTCCCTCTGCACGCAGTACAAACAGCACACCGTTAACACCAACAACATTCATGGATCTGTGCTTATATATTTGCATGTCACACTGAAGCTTGTAACAAAAAATCAGGTGACACAAAACAAAAATAGTTTTGCAGGATGTTTTTCTCTGTGGCGTTAAACTGGGGATAAGGTATTGATCTGTATCTGTATTTGTAGACATTTCCTGATACTAAAAAATGTCATTTTTAAGTGGCTGCACCTGAAAACATTCAAATTAACCATTCGCCGCAACTACTACAACTTCCTTCTCTCTCTAAAAAGTCGCACTGAGCAAACATTCTCAGGTTTAAAGCTGCCTTGAGTGATTTTTGACTGCTGCAGTGCCTCGAAAACAAGCCCACAATATTGAGCCTTACTGTGCTTTTATAGCCAATGTGTTAACACTTGTGTGCATGTGTTAAAGATAAAGAGAGAGGAGGATACTGGCAGTCTTGTCTGAGTGTCTATGCGACATGGATGAGTGTCTTCTCACCACGCAGATCTCAGCCTGTTTGCAGGAGCACGTCGGACTGATGAGCACCTCCAGCTGGACTCTGAGCTTCTCGTCCTCGCCGAGAACCTGGTTGAACTTCTTCATGAAGTCCTGAGCTTTCCCGGCATCCGGCAGGTTTTCTGTGAACATGAAGCAGAGTTAAATTAGCATGTCAGTGACATCGGGTGTCGTTGAAGGAACAGCAGGGTGCGCAGGTTGCTTACTGGCAATGCTCATCAGCTTCCCAAACATGGCTGTGTTATTGGCCTCAGACTATCAGGGTAAAGAGAGAGACACGTTTGCATCAGAACACACGGAGGAGGTGATTAGTTTTGTATTAAGTGTGGGTGTGTGTCCACTCACCACCGGCAGCTTGTGGAGGTCCAGCAGCTCTTTGACGAGGCTCCTGAGCATGTTCTGACACTTCCACATCTCATTCAGGGCCCTGAACATAAACATCAGGAAGCAGGTGAGAGGAGAGGTGGCAAAAACGCGAGCGGAGATCAATATTCTGTCCATGAGATCCGTATTATATATCTATCACTGTTTATTTTCATGAAGCATGTAAAGACGTGTGTGCATAAGCAAACATACAGGTCAGTACCCGTGTGTACTATCTAAAAATGTGTGGGTGTGTTGTTGCTCAAAGAGTCAATATTGCAGGTTTACTGACTTGACGGCGTTTGTGTCCAGGCACGCGTACAGGTAGTACAGACACTTCATCTTCTCCTCGGTGTCGAGGCTGTGAGGGACCATGTACTGAGCGAAGATCTTCTCTACTAACAACCTGTAGACAGGAGGGCAGAGGTTACGAGAGTTAAGCAGAGACTACAAGCAAGTCAAGAAGCCACAATAATCCACCTCAGAAAATATTCGTCTCTCTAACTAATACCATCATGACAGATGTTAAAATACAGTCGACCCTGTTCAGCAACAGACCGCTCACATAGAAGGCAGGTTCATTCTACACTGTAAAAAACGTCTGTAGATTTTATGGTGAAAAACTGCAAAGCCATGACAGGCCAGGATGTTGCTAAACAAAAGTTATCCCAGATAAACAGACTAAGTCTGTTTCAACTGTTGCTATGACAGTAAACGGCCGTAAAATATGCCATGAAGTATGACTAAGTTTTATTGTATACAGTAAAACAAAGTCATATTTCAAAACCTTTATTTAGACGCCATTTTAAGGGAATTTAGAGAATAAAGTATTTTATATTAGAGTCTTAATTATACAGTAAAACACTGTAATATTTAATAGTTTTTCACTGTAAAAATCGACATTTTATATATGGAATAAAACGCTAATCATATACATGAAATCAACAGTACTAATATCTTTTTACTGTAATATTAGAAAAGGTTATACCGTATTTATTACGGTAAAATTCTGTCAAAGACAGCTGCCAGTTTTTTACTGTAAAAACAGTTAACGTCACATTTTTAGCTCATAACTAATCATGGATGAACGCGAGCTACCTGCATGAAAGTGGCGACGTATCAGGCTGATGTTAAAACAAAATAAAAAACTTATTTTAAAATACATTCCAGCGTAATGTTTTGATAGTTGGTATATGCTTTTTAATGAATATATTACCACCGCAAGGAGGTCTGGATGGAATTACTGCAAGTATATTTCACGTATGACAAAGATCTGTGCTACCATCACTAGACTTAGCATCTTTCCTATCGTCTATTCATCCATTTTAAATTTAGTTAGTCAGTTTCGCTCTCTACTTAAGTCATGTTACCAAAGATTGAAATAAAAACAGCTGTTTTACATTCAACATGAATCTATAACTTTCTGTCCTCACTTGTCGTCGATGCTGTTCTGATAGTAGATGTGCAGCAGTTTGTCTTTGATCCAGCTGATCTTCTGGGCGGACTCCTTCCCGGCCTCGTGGTGCAGACAGTACTTCTTATAAAGCTGAGCCAGGCCCATCATGGCCTCCTTACGCACACGCCACTGTACGGAGAGAGAAGAGGAAGGAAGAACAGATCAGGGAGGACAGATTTAAAGATGAGGAAAGTCAAACTGCATTTCTGCTGATGCACCGTGAGTGCACATTTGTCTCACCCTCTTGTCTAAAGTCCTTTCCCGTACGAAGCCCAACAGCTGGTCGTTGACCAAGTTCAGGTCTTTCTTCCCGGCGTTGATGATGGTGACGATGACATCGTGACGGATGGCTTCCTCTGGGTCGTGGGAACGCACCTTCAGATACTCTGATTGGATGATAAGGAGAAAGATGTGTAAAGATGTGTGACCCACAGGAAGACGCAGGAAAAACTAGAAAATCTAGAAGATAAACATGAGCAAAAGGTGCACCTGTCAGGTCTCTGGCCAGGTCAGGGTGATTCATGAGGCAGTGGCTGGCAAACTTTACACACTCTAGCCTGACTGGAACGTGGATGTCGTTGAACCTGGGGAAAAACATCAGATTTACATCATGAAATCAACTGAATTAGGCGTCATACTCCACGCAAATCATCTTCAGAACTTTACGACCTCCTCTGACTTCATGAGTTCACCCATTTTTTAAAATATATACATCAGACATGCTCGTTTCAAGCCAAAATACCATTTGAAATTCACAGAGGCAGTCGGAGTGCTTCACTCTCAAATGATTGTGCATGTTTTAAGCCGGGCATCCTGTTAATAAACAGGAACTTTATTTCCTCTGCAGCACCAAACACAATACACGATCATCTAACTCCATTAGGCTGCAACCTGAGCATCAAGCTGGACTAAGCACACGTTTTACCAAGAAAAATCTATTTTTTAAGACAGATGATTGATGCATAAACTATCAATCAAGGACTACTGGAAAATCTGAAAATCATGACCCATCCCAATTAAATATCTTTAGAAATTAACAAGAAGTTACATCACTTTTCTTTGAGTTAGTCTGTCTGCATTGAACTGGATCACCTCAAAGCATCACTTTGTGTTTGTGTGTTCGTGTAACTCACCGTCCTAAGAAGCACTGCCACAGTGGTCTGTTCTGTGAGGCCAGCTCCGAGTCTTTGGCCCCAAACAACTTAGCTAGCAACCGTACAACAGCTAGACGCTCCTCGCCGTCGTTGCTCTGCGAAACAAAACAAACGTGTAAAATATACGTTTAAAAAAAGTGCAACTGCCACCAGGAAGAAGAAATTATGTTTTTATGGGCATTTGAATATTATTAATTCATTTTCTCTGATCGCTCTTCAGCAGAATCAGAAAAAACAAACATACAAACTGATCCTGATACTGAATATTATATTTATGATTATTATTATTATACAGCTACAGTATCGTAGCCTGCTTGGCAAAGGCGTCCTTTAATGCGGTCATGATGGTGCAGCCCAGGACGCCGACAGTACCGTGTGGTTTTATAGTGTTTTAATGTGAACCAAAATCACACACGTGAGGTTTATTGGTGACTCTAAATTGCCCGTGGAAGTGAGTGTGAGCATGAATGGCTGTTTGTCCCCAAGGCTGACAGCCTGACAATTTAAATATGTTAAAATTGACTTGAGATTAGTTTTCACTTCCCTTTTTTTTAACCGTTCCCGCATTTTCTATTTAAAAGTGTCTGAGGTTGTCTAAAGGTTGATCACACACATGGCGATGGACATGATCATACTGAGAGGTAAAACAAACTCAACGCCAAACTCGATGTGTGATTAATCTTTGAAAATCTGTGAGTTTGTCCGTTAACCACCAACAAGCTCATAAATTTCACACCATCTAGTATGTTAATGATTTGAGCACGGCATCAAGAGGAACTAATCTGTGATCTGTGGTGACGTGTACTGTCAGTCGTGCGTGTCATGTTAACCTTCAGTTTGAATTCCAGCTGTGGCATGACAGAAGTGAGCAGCATGGGGTCGATGGCAAACAGTTCCTGGATCAGATCAAAGACGTGCTCTGATAGGTCGCTGACTGATGACTTGCCCATCACTAAAACCTGATTGAAGAACTGAGGAAGGAGATAAACACTCAATTAAATTCATGTAATCTGTGTCGACAAAACACGCTGGTAAATTATTTAGATGCTACTCACATTTGCGATGCACGTCTCTATGGTCTGCACGGTCCTCTTCAGCAGAGTCTTGGCAAGATCGTACGCTTGCTTGTTCAGATTCTGTCCAAAGGAAAGTCAAACACCGAATAGTTAGCTCAACTGAAGACGAATATCTTATTCAAACATTCACGGACATTCACACTGAACCTTCAAGCTTTGGACAGTTTCCAATATGATGGCAGCTGATGAGCGGTTGAGAAATATGCAAGGCTCGTTGTTTGAAGAAGAAGAAGAAGCTGTTTTTTATGTCAAAAAGACGTTATTCATCATAGTTTGGATAAAAATAATAATAAATAAGGATCCTCTTCTGATGAGGACAGCTCAGAGGTTTCCATTAATAGAAATCAAAGCTCAAAGAAGCTGCTGATTTTACACACATCTTTTCGTATCATTACACCCGGTGATTTTCTAATATTTCTCTTATAATTAATTAACACGTGAATGTGTCTGTGCGTTTCCCACCTTGTGTGCAGGGATGAGGTTGATGAGGATGGTATCCAGCAGCTCCTGTGTGACGCCGTCTCCCTCCATGATGATGGAGCTCATCAGGTCCATCATGTGCATCTGCACCTTCTGGTTGTGGCTGTTACTGTGGAGACACAGAGAAAGAGAGAGAGACGGGGACATTTTGATCTCAAGTGTTACCTGAAGAAAGAACTACAAATATAAAGAATGATTATTCACTGTAACGTCCTCTACGCAAGGTTAGAATGGATCTTCGTCATAACTAGGATCATATCTATCAGCCTGCATGTTTATAGGTTTATATGTTAAAAGGGATCTGTATCTATACATGTGACAGATTTGAGGGCTGCCAGCAGGACTGAGCTGGAATATAAAGGAGGCGTCTGATAAATTGTGATATTTCGGGATGTAGAGGGGAAAAAAAAACAATGTGAAGGTTTGAGATATGAGGAGATTTTACACAAAAGGCTGAACCAGCATGTCACGGCTGCTGCTGACTCGTCTATGATTAACTTTTTGCTTGTGGTGTTTTACCGTGTATGCAGAGGCTAGGTGTGTGGTCGCATGCCACTGATTGGACCTAGCTGAGGTGGTGTGGCCGCCACTTGTCTTTTTGTTATATTGATCATTAATCTGAATTCCAATAAAATAAATAAAAGCAGTTAAACAAGAAACTTACTTGATGACTGAGAAGAGTGTTTTAAAAAGCTGGATGAAGATCTCGTTGCAGTCCTCCAGTTCGAAGCAAATGTTGTACGACTTCACCCACGCCAGGTTCTATAAAAACACAAAGAATATATTTTATTATATATATATATATATATATATATATATATTAATCATTCATCAGCAGCTTGTTGTCTCTTGAACCAAAATTAGCAAAACACAAGTTCAGCCGCTCACCTCCAGCAGGTAGAAGTATCTGTTGAACTGAGGGCTTTTGGTGTCTTCCAGTCCCTTTAGCTGTCTGGTGATGAACAGGAAGATGTCCTGGAGATGAGAAAGGAAAGAAGCACTTGAGCGTGTGATTGAATTTATTTTTATGTTAGCAGTGGTGAGCGCTCAAAAAAAGAAAATAAGCTCTCAACATAACAGATTTTATCAGACAAAGCAGTGACAAAGAATAATCAGGTAACATTACAGCTCTCATAGTGATGTTACATCTCAATGGCTCTTCACTAAATTTAACAACGTTTCTAACTCTTATATTAATTGTCGACATTTAACGTTGAGAGTTTTTAATCACATTTTTTATGGGATGAGCCTGAATGAATTTAAGTCTTAGAGAGGCAGCTCTCTGACACATTATGTGAAAGATAATAGAATAGATTAGTGGGCTGGTGAATGTTATTTGTCAACTAATCGTCAGTCAAACACAGTATTACCATAATTAAGAACGTACAGACCAAGTGTCAAATATCCTAAAGTATAGACATCTAACGCAGCTACATGTTGCATAATGAATAACCCAGGACTCGTGCGTAGTAGCCACTCTAAGGGACTGGAGATAAAAGACAAGACAGAAATTTTGTCTCTTCTTGGACACTTCTGCCTCTTTCAAACAATCTGAGAAAGAAGTGAAAATCTCTTTTTGGCTGCAGACTGACCTGTGATGACGGGTCACAGATAAAATAATAGTATAGACAACCAAACAAATGCCAAGAGTTTTATTTTGCTCATTAACTAAAGCTCATGAAGTCTGCACACAGCTTGTTTTTTTCAACTGAGAAGCTTGGGCTGCTTCTGAATATTCTTCTTCTGAGTATGGTGCTTAGACGTTCCTAACCTTGAGTTTGTCGTGGGAGGTGTAGGGCGCCTCAGGAGCGTAGATCCTGAAGATGTCAGCCAGACAGCAGGCCACCAGTAGCCGTACGTCTTTGTTGGGGTTCCTGAGGAAGAACTCTGAGGCGAGGTGGAGCGCCAGGGCGAGATACTGCTGCTTCTCCTCTTCGGAGTCTTGATCCATGTCCATGTAGGTTTTCACCACCATCTGTGAAACAGAGCGACAAGGGAGGAGGGAGGAAGAGGAGGGTGAGAGGGGAACATCTTGGGCAGGCTGAGGCAATGTGAATGTTTGACAGCTCTGCATTTAGAAAATATATTCTGCATCACAGCTTTTATAGGTTTTCTATAGTGCCGTGTGACAACATTATCCACAGAGTGAAGCATCCATCAGTGTGGAGCTGTTGTGCCAGAAGGTTCGGACAGGATTTGGACAGCCTCTTAAAATAGGCTGCTCCTGCAAGCTGCTATTAGAGGCCAACAATGCTCGCTGTCACTAATTGTAACTCTGCGTTTCTGCTTCATTATTTCGTGTGTGCTACACAAACTGTGTTTTAACAAAGCACACAATAACAACGCTACAAATTAAAGAGGCTAAATTGGCGGAGAAACTTAACGAATGCAGATGCTTCCACGCAGGTGTACTGCATGCTACAATTAAAGAGTTTAACATCCAATCATGCTCTGCGGAGTGTCTAAAAAAATGTCGAGCGGGCCCAGTTAATTCTGATTTTAATGTCGAGACGGCAAAAGGAAAACATCTGAGAGACTCTGAGAGAGGGTTCATTGTCGGGGCAGGAGCTTCAGACACAAAGACTGCTCAGCCGGCTCGTGTTTCAATAAGAACAGCGACTGGAGTGATATCTGCATTTAGATCAATGGGGAAGACGTCAATAAAAAAGGGTCGGACATTCTCGACAGCGCACATTTGATGACTGTGACGCTCCCAAGGAAAAACAGAAGAGTAACTCTGCCTCAGGTGACAGAGAACGTCAATGCGGGACGTGATCAGACTGTCAGCAACAACAAACACATAGTGAGGAGGAATGCAGTGCATATACCCTTCACTGGATGCACAGAGATGTGGAAAGGAGTGATATGATCAGATGAGTCATCCTTCACCATATTCTCCACACGCAGGGGGGAGTGTATGTGTGGCATACACTAAGGCTGCATGGTGGTTTGAGAGAGAGAGACGAACATTCACAGACAGTGAATGAGAGTGAGTGAGCACCAGCTTTCATAAAACCGGTTAATCAGCGAAAAAACATGTTATTTCTTGATTGTTTCACAGCGGTTACATTCAGCACAAACAGACAACCCTCCTCAACTGTGCAGCCTAAGGGTGACACAGGGTTGTGCAGCAGTGAGGGGCTGAGGTGTGTGTCTATATGTGCTGAATGTAACCGCTTTTATTTTGCTGATTAAACGGCTTTATCGAGGCCGGCACTCGCTCACTCTCTCAAACCATCGGACACAAACCAAATAAAACGTCTTTGTGTCTCTGTTTTGCAGCGTAAATTGCGAGTCAGACTCAGATTTAGAAGCTGGAACATGAGATAAACAAAGCCAGAACACAACAGATAGAGGTTTAGAGTTTAGTCCATGAATCCGCCTGGATAGTCTCAGTTTCAGAGATATTTCAGGCTGACTGTGGAGGTTTGCCCGATCTGTGTCGTGCCAGAACCGGAGCTGGGCAAGTGGGCCATGTAACTGGGCTCTGCAGCCTCTATGGACATGGACTGAGGGGGACACTGATAGAAGAAGCTAAGAAGATTGTCCGACAAGAGTAAATCTGGGACTGACTTTTAGTTGTTGGTGAGAGCTTGGTGAAATAAAAGGCTGAAAGACAGACGCTGAGCTGGGCTGACTGCTGTTGGACTAGTAAGTAATATTAGCTGGCTAATTTGGGTAGACCAAATACACGTGTACAGCTGTCCATATTTACCACAGGGGTATTTCTACGTCATGTCGTAAGATCTGTTTCTCTGTTGAACGAGAACGCCACGGTTTCACGAGGTTGAACGCACACAGTCTTATCAAACATCTCAGTTCTCATGGACAGCCTCTATGACACTGCTTTAAACTACCACTTCCTCTTCGAGAGTGATGAGTGAGTGAGTGAGTGAGTGAGTGTGTGTTTATGAGCGAGGTGAAGTAGAGCAGTGGAGCTCACTACACAGCCAGGCAGCCAGCGGGGATGGGGGATGGGCCAACAGCTCCAGCAGACTGCAGAGCACCACACTCACTCCTACACACACAGACTAACACACACACACACACACTCGCCCCAACCCTCAGCCGTTCTTAGCTGAACCCAGCCGGTGAAGCCTCTCCACGCAGAGACGAGTGTGTGGGCCTGTTGAGCTGTGGTGTACATCTCTGCATCCTCAATTTATTGTAGTTTATTTGTGCAAAATATGAACTCTGAAAATGTGGGTGTCATGTTTCCCAACGGCTGAGACTCCTGTTAAATGTTTAACCGCCACATTTTAACCGTGGAATTCATGCAAGCGGCTCTGATAACATCTAATAAACCGTAAACTGAAAACCGTTTCCTCCTCGTGGTGTGGTGATCAGTGTTGTAGTTGCTGTGATAGCTTTCTCATAAAATGAACGGCGGCACAGACCTTCAAACTCACTGATCTGTTGCTCAAAGTGGACTAACTGGATTGTATTTAAACCCACCAACAAAAGACCCTGTGTGCTGTGTCTGGTCTAAACACCTTGTTTGATGAAAAGCAATGTGCGATCACGTTGTGTCAGAAGTGAGAAGTAAGGTATCAGAGATATGGCAATTTGTTTTATTTGCAGACGACACCAATATTTTCTGTTCTGGTGGTAGTTTGCAGCAGTTTTTGGAGGTCGTCTCGACAGAAATGAGCAAATAAAAAAGCTGGTTTGACACAAATTATCGTTAAATTTGAACAAAACTAAACTTACGCTGTTCGGAAATCCCAAAACAAAAGTACAAGAAATTATAGACAGTGTTACTTTAGAAGGAGTACATAAAAACATATTATTTCTTGGGGTGATATACCACAAAATCTGCTGATACCTCATAAAATATATACTAGCAAAGTTGTTGAGGAGTGTTGCAGTTAAAGAAAAAAAACTTTCTGGATCATAAAGCATTGTACAAACTGTACTGTTCACTTGTATCTGAATTACTGTGTGGAGGTACAGGCTAACACCTTTAAAAAGCACCCAACAATCATTAGTTAACACACCAACAATCACCTATGTTTAGTCAAATGCACTGAAGTTCAGGGATCTGGTGAAAGTTAAGACTCCACAAACTTCCTGGTAATATATAAAAAATGTTCTTAGACAGCGAGCGAGGTAATAACAAGACGGAAATTTAACCTGAAGTCTGTTTGGACTGCAGCACGACGAGTAAAATGATGCACAAAGACATTGTACACCATTAGCGTAAAATACGCTAGTGATTATATAGTTTTTATGACTGGATAGTTTTGTTTATGTAAGAAGAGCTTAGAGGAACATAGTGGTTAAGTTGTGAACCATCAGTTATAACAACCAAAGTTGGTTTATGTGAATTTATTGATTCAGTACTGATGCAGGATGTCACTCAAAGGTTTCTGAAGCGCCACTTTGAGCTCAAAATCTGTGGCGCTGGCCACTGCCATCTTGGCTGTGCTGTCTCTTTTGCCTCCCGGTTGATTTAAAAATCAGCAAAGACCTGAGGCGGACCGAATGACGCCTGGTTGCTCAAACAAAATTCACCCTCAGTACAGTTGTCATTTAAATTAGCTATAGAGACCAAAACTGTTTTTTGTACCAGGCTGTAAACATGTTTATTTCTGCTGTGAAGTTGGACATTTTAACATGGGGACTTATGGACTCACTTCTGCAGCCAGCCTCAAGTGGACGTTTGAGGAACTGCAGTTTTTGGCACTTCTGCATTGGCTTCACTTCACAGGCACGGAGGTTGCTGCTTCTCTCTCTTTTTGGTTATGAAACGTTAATTTATGTTGATTACTGGAAGATGGTTGTTCATGTACAACGTATTGATTGGTCATTTATTTAAAATATACATCTCTCCACAGAGGTCTTAATATTAACGTAGTAGTTCTCCATTTTGGAAAACATATTTAATCATTTTCTCGAGTTAAATGAGAAGATTGATGCCACTCTCATGTGTCTGTTCAGTAAATCTGGAGCTACAGCTGCCTGCAGCCTCCTCCTAAAGTTCACTAACTAACCTAAGTTATATCTTGTGTCTTTCATCCACATAAAAACCAAGAGGGAGAGGCTTTAAAGGGGATTTCATGGGGTAATATTTCTTGGCCGTAAGCCTCCTGGCGTCTCTGCTGGTTGCCTGGCAACCTCGCGGTGACGACAACCAGCCGCTGGCTGTAGCTTTCATATTTACTACACAGACATGAGAGCGGTATCGATCTTCTCGTCTAACTTTCGAGCTGGCGTGAGGGTATTCATCAGCCAAATTATTCCCTCAGCTGAAGGAATGTTTTGTCTCTCTGAGAAATCGATGTGATGTGAAACTGAGTCATCTCCACAAAACACAGTCAGATCAAACAGATGTTGTGTCCTGTGTGTCCTCGTCCTTGGTTCTGTTTCTGCACACAGACTGCTTTTTCTTTGATACATCAAAAGAGTACAGTCTGTGCTGGTGAAAATACTTCGCCACCAGCTAGACCGAGTTTTCTATTATCCTTTCAAAACCATAAACACCCTCATTTGTCCTATTTCAACAGCAACGTGAGCTCTGAGGAAATCATTTTTATTATTACATTATTTGCATTTACTCACTTTACAGCACCGTTATGATGCATGCTCCCAGACCAACTATTTGATTACAATACAAGCAACTGTACAAAACCCTGGTGCAGAGTCCTGAAGATAGATATGCAAAGAGCTTTAATCTAACAGCTTTATTCGCTGCAGTGAGAGCAACTGAGACGAAATATATAAAAATAGCAACATGAAACAGAACTAATTTGTTTTAATAAAAGTTACAGTCTGTGGCCTTTGAAGCGAAATAGACTGCAGACTAAATTGACTGCACATTGGTTTGTGTTTGTCGTTTCGCTAACATTAGCCTCTGGGTGACGGAGTACAAACTATTTATATATTTATATATGTACTTCACATTCGTCTTTTAGAGCTATTTATCAAGTTATTAAATCCAAAATGTGCCCAAAGGCTGAAGATGAACTACAAGATATCTCAGTGTGTGTGTGCTGTCTGGGAGCTCGTGGATGAGTTCCTCCTGTTAATAATGATGTACAAGAATAAAAACATGTATGGCATTTGTAAATAACTTCCTATTCTATCGTAATCACCATTTTGATTTGAGTTGACTTTCCTGGAAAAGTCCCTACAGTGTCCGTGATTTTATCAAGTGTAACCGAACACCTTCTCCTGAAAGTAAATGCACTCCCTCCACATTAAATTCAACTTCAACCCTGATTCACCGCCAGATGAAATGCCTGTCTTACATGCGTTTAGCCTTTAATGCCTCGCTAACACAGACTCCTACACACCCAGAGTCCTGCAGCACATAAAGTAGAGCCTACCTATGTGGAGAAAAAAGGGGAGTAAACAGAATTGCGTTTCTGATAAAAGCCAAGCAAAAATCCACAACAAACATCTGGGACAAACCAACCGTTCCATACAACAACTCATACTAAAAATCCAGATGCAGGCCAGGATGAGACATTTAATTCAATATAATACTCAGATAAAAGAGAATTTGCTTCTTGTATTTCTGCCTGGTGCTATATGACCTCCTCGAAATCCTGCAACGCCCCATGTGCATGAGATTTTGACCTACAACAGGCCAAATTATTGGAAGACTTATGACCGAGGCTGACTCTGGATGAAAATGACTGAATAACTGAGACATCAGCCGTATAAAATAAGCTGTCTGCTGGCTAATTGCCCCTCTGGCAGCACAACTCAAATCTTAAATCTCTTCCACCAAATGGCTAGATTACTGCTCATGCAATTAGCGTCGGCCTCTCCAACTCTCAGCAGTATACAGCAGAGGTTAAATGGATCCATAAACATCTGTCTTGCACAGTCAACAACATACCATTCAGCACATTTGTCCAGCCTGCCGATGCCAAGGGTTGTGTGCTTTATGGTCACGATACTGCTCTATAAATAGGATCGCTTTTCGTTCTTAGATGTCAGGAAACCATTTCGGTATTAGTGTAGTAAACAATCTAATGTGATTAAGAAGAGTCACAGGATCCCTGTAAACACACATGCCAACTTTGAATATGCTGTGTGTTTAAAGGAAGGGTGGATATCAGGACGCAGTGTGACAGTTTAACACCTGTATTTTAAGCAGCTGTAATCAATATTTTAATAGTAAATGTATCAAATGACACTGTGAAAACAATGACATTGAGAAAGGTGCTCTACAGAGAATGATCACCTGAATGTGCAGCTCTCCTCGACTTTATTGACAGTTTCTACCCATTATTTAGTGGTCCGGCCTACCACTTCACTCCCATAGCGGTGTTTTTAGCCACAACGAGCCGCTCTTTATATTAAAAAAACAACTTAAGAACACCAAACAGTAGACAGACCAAGTGGCAATCTCTGTGGCTGTAAAGTGAAGTGCCAAAAACTGCAGTTCCTCAAACGTCCACTTGAGGCTGGCTCCAGAAGTGAGTCAGTCTCCATAAGTGCCAATGTTAAAATGTCCAACTTCACAGCAGAAATAAACATGTTTACAGCCTGGTACAAAAAACAGTTTTGGTCTCTATAGCTAATTTCCCCGTTCATGACAACTGTACTGAGGGTGAATTTATATACAACTCACCCTGTAGCTGCTGCTAGAGTCAGTTATAGAGTTTAAGTAAATGAAAATAATTTATGTTTTAATAAATCATAATTTTGTTAATGGATGTAGCTTTATTTTATTTTATGTTATTGTGTTGTAAAGGGTCGGGTCCTGTTTTAGTCAGAAGATGACGTTACGTTACGATGCCGCATAGTAACGTTACGGAGGTTTGGATTGAGTGAAGACTAACGCAGCCAATGAGGTATGCAGAGTTATGTTAACATTATGCTGACAGCTGTTTGAGGCACTCAAAGTTCAGTGATAGATTAATCAGCAAGCAAATGAAGTAGATTGTGCAAGATATTTTATGTTTGTGAGATATTTCTTTAATGTTTATTCTCCTTCAAAATGCTTTGTATCACATAGTTCTCATGGCACGACTGACCACACAGATGTGCAAATAAATGCCCGTGCAACAAAATAAAGTCCAGTTCAAATTATATTAAGCCTTAAAGTTATGCTGAATTAACAGTGTGGCCACTTTGAATGACAGATAGGTGACGTTACAGATGACCTGTTTTGAGCACCCAGGCTTCAATTGGCTCACTGAACCACGTCACTGATGATTTTTAGATTAGCCGGGACGCGGAAGAAGCAGGACTACCAACATGCTGGCACACTCTGAGCTTCAAAACAGCTCTTTATAAACCTGTGGGTGACGTCACGCATACGCTCCCCAGTCTTCACACTGTCAGTGAGACAGATACAGTTAGCAAATAGTCATGTAGCAGCTAAAGAGCTGGATACGTTCCTCGGGCACTGGAAGAGACCAAACACAGAGCTAAAAGAGAGTGAATATTTGACCTACATTCACCAGGAACACGATTCACCCTGATAATGTTGCCCTGTAACTGCTGGATGTGTAAATAATCTGTTTGTAAAGGTCCTCGTATGTCAGTGTTGTGTTAATAACTTGTTTCTGCTGCCCACAAGTCAAATAAATAAATAAAAAAAATCTACAGCAGTGTGGCAGTTTCTTTGAAAAAGAATGACTAAATGTAAACATGAGTCACTATTTTGTTCCCTTTGGAGTTAAAGTAACTTCAGCGTGCAGCGTTTGTTTTTCTTGGGATCAAACCTTGAGGCCATGAGATGAACAATGACATCTGCTGTGTGTGGTGTCATGCTCAAGTTCAACAACATCTTAACACTGTGGTTGTGATGGCATGACTTTATAAACAAATAAACATAAACAACAAGGCAGAGGATTGAGGAGAAACTGCTGTAAGTGAAGGGAAAGACTGATATAGTTCACAAAGTTAGGATGTTTTTGGCGTTTTGCCAGGGGTTGGACTCTGATAAATTAGGTTTAAAGGATTAAGGAAACCTCATCAACATACCTTCAACCGTTTGACCACCTCATCGTTGCTGATTTTGTCCGTAATCTCCTTCACTCCAGGCGGATAGGTGATCTTTCCGTCCCCCGCCGCCGGTTTCTGCTGTTGCGGGAACTCCATGCTTCTTGTTGATGTTGTACGGTCCACACGGTCTTCTACTGGCCTCTATGGGTCAGAAAACAAAAGTTCAACACCAACCATGCTACCGCACTTACCAAAAACCTCGTTTTAAGCATCCTATGATCGATTCCGTCCGCTAAAATTAACAACACCGTACGTGTACATTTAACGACATTATAATACTTTAAACTTTCCGGACGGAAAGCCAAACACTGAAGCAGCATTGTGCATATTATTTAGCTTTACATGCTAAAACACCCCCAGCTCCGTATTTCCCCCGTTAAAAATGTCTCATCAAACATCGTATAGCTACAGAAACAAGCCCAACGGCTACTTCGGTAACGGCTATTTGAACCGCCAACTACAACTGAAACCACTTTTTTAAAAACACAACACGAGAGCAGCCGGGGTGTGTGTGTGTCTACTGTCATACAGGTTATCAAATTAGCTAGCGAGCTACAGTGCAGACATCATTGGCTAGCGGCTAGCTGCTAGCTGCTAGCGGCTAGCATTTTGCGGGAAGGAAGTTAGCAGCTAAGTGGCTAATACACGTTAGCCGCGCCGGCTAACTGGGTTAGCCTTAGCCGCTAGGCCGCAAACTATTCAGGTACCCATCACATCTCTCCCCTCAAAGCTACAGAACAATCACAGAGGAAGTGAAGTATCCTATCTATCTACGCCTGGTGGTCAGTTCCTGTGGTTTACAACAAATGCAACTACTTTGTTAAGTTTAAAAACGAGGCTAATTTACTTGTTACTGTCTTTTTTCCAACTTCAACGCATCGCTCCCCCCCGTACCGCCGCTAGTTTACAGGCGAAGAAGGGCTGCTACCGTCGCCCTCCTCTCGCTCTCTCTCTCACACCACCACTAACTTGCCCCCACGGAGGATTTTAGAGCACCCTAACAAATGCAAAATGAATCTATTTTCAAACACACAACTACGACTAAAACAGCAGCACATTTGCCAAGCGTTTCCCCGTTAGTATTTACCTCTCAAGTGGGCCGTTTTAATTCATTAGTCTGACACAGGTTGGGTTTTAGTTTTCGGCACAAAGCTCTCTGTCCGTTCAGTCTGTGCTGCCTGTGTGTGTGTGTGTGTGTGTGTGTGTGTGTAGCCTAGGTGCAGAGCGCCTTCCCTCGGTCTCACAGCAGTACTGCAGCAGCAGCGCCAAATACATGGCGGGAGTCAGTCAAGACACAAACAGCTCGCACACACTCAAATCACTTTCGGTCCTTCTTCACCCCCCCTCCACACTGTGAGTTTATCTTATTATTTATCCTATTTTATATCTTATTATTGGCTGTGCATGTCTACTTTTTTTTTGTTTGTTTAATGTAATCACTATATTTGTCTGTAAATTCACACATGCTTCATCACATTTATCGTTTTTGTGGCACTTATATGGAGAAAACAAGTGTAAATATAGCCTACTAGTACTACAACTATTAATTTTATATCATTATCAATACAGTTGTAATATTGCAATATTTTTAAAGCTAAAGTGGTGGTCTCTCTACACCAATATGAGGTTTAATATTGCTATTTTATCTTCTTATTCCCATCACAACCATCTCTACTAGTACTACTACTCCTACTATTGCAATAACTACTTGTAGCAATTACTAATTCAGCACGTACACTTACTCTATGCGTTATGAATGGAGAGAGTAGTGACACCCGGTGGTCAACTAGTAAATAACAATTACAAAAGTGATTAAATTCTACCTATTTTGTTATTATTTTATTGTTTTAGTACAATTAAATTTCAATTTTCAGTTTCAGTTTTATTTATTTATATAGCAACGAGTCATAACTGAAGTTATCTCATGGCTTTCCATATAGAGCAGACCTCTATCTCTTTATGGACAAGATTGCACAATGCACATTTTGTTGCACAGAGAGTTTATGTGCATATTTTTCTTTTGTATATTATTTTGTATATACTATATATTTTTTTTTCTATCTATCTATCTATCTATCTATCTATCTATCTATCTATCTGTTATTTAGAGAGACCCACTTAGCGATGGTGGCAAGGAAAAACCTCCTTTAAGAGGCGGAAACCTCGAGTAAAACCTGGATCATTGGTGACCGGCGGCCACTTGCCACAACCAGTTGAGTTAAGAGAGGGAGAAGTTGAGAGGCGAGGGGAGAGGATAGATAGATAAAGAGAGAGCTAGAGACAAATGCACGGTAGTATTAATGATGATAATAATATCAATGGTATTTGTAGTGGACGTCAAGCATGACCACAGCAGCAGGCTCGGCCACAATCCCCGACTTAGGCGTAGCCACAATCCCTGATAAACCTGCTAGACAAGAAAGTAGAAAAACTCAAGCTAAGTTAGGGACATGTAACAAAGATGACTTGATTTATGATGACTTAATCACTTTAATTGGCCAGGTATGTGCACACATGTAAGGAATTTGACTCTGGTTTTACACTGGTCTCAATGTATATACACAGACATAAAAAAAACAGTAAAACAAGAGAGCAGAGTGCAAAGGATGTTAAAATAAATATGATTTATGTAGCAGGTTGCTTTATGTACATGTGGTAGGTGGATGTGACAGTGTATACAGGATGAACAGTATGAGTAGACTGCGTGTGAGTGATGATGTTTACATGTTTTAAAGGCCAAAGCTGAATTTAAACAGTGAGAATGAATAAATAATTTACAGGTACAGTGGAAATTTGAGACACAGAGTTATTTGCACAGGGATTGTTCCTGACACTGTGCCTGGTGTTAACTGTTCAACAGAGTGATGGCCTGTGGGAAGAAACTGTCTGAAGCTGAAGTTTGTTTTGGCCAAGTTTCAGGTACAGAATCAACAAGGAAATGGTGAAGGTGTCACAGTATTGGTCACATCTCACCTAACCCATATTTGTAAGCACAGTAGCATGTACTTGAACCATGCTTTGAATTTTAAAGGTCCCATGTTTCATACTTTTCTGGTGTTTTATTTGAAGTTTTGAAGATATACTTGTGGTTATATATAAGTACCAAAAACCGTCTTAAAATAGTTTTTCATCCCCTCTCTCACTCTTCTCTCTGGAGTTTGAGGAAGAATAGTGTGTTCTGTTGTGTTTTTGTCTCTGATTGTCTGCACAGCCAGGCCAATCTAGGTCTATGACCTGTGATTGTATCCTGGGTGTATCCTACCCAGACAGTGAGTCTGGGTTGGCCATGCTGAGGGCATGGCTGAAGGTGGTGAAGTTGTGACATCACAAACTTACAGAAGTCCTGACGGCTCATTTAAAGGCACAGTTTCCGAATACGAGCTGCGTGCATTTCTATGTAGTATTTATGTAGTACCCAGACATCCTTTACAATAATTATAATACTATGAGGCCTTTCTGTATGGAGTTTGCATGTTCTCCCTGTGTCTGCATCACTTCTCTCAGGATACCTCGGCTCCATGGTCCAAAGACATGCATTTAACAGGTTAATTGGTGACTCTAAATTGCCTCTCGCCCAATGTCAGCTGGGATCAACTCCAGCACCTGCAACCCTGATAAGGATAAGGATAAGGATATAATCATATTAACAATAACATTAATAAGAATAATAATGGAAATCTCACTTTCTACAATATGTGACCTTTAAATCACAATATTGTTCATGTGACCAATCAATCAGACTTTATTCATATAGAACTTTTCATGCTTCTCTTACAAAAGCACAATAAAAACTGTGGAAGCACCATCTCATCATCTTGCAGTGAGGAAACACCGGAGGCAGGCTAAAAAATAGAATAAAATAAAATAAAAAATAATAACTAACTAATAAAAATAAACAATAATAATAAAAAAAACTAAAAATGAATAATAATAAAATAAAACCCATTAAAATGTATAAATAGACAAAATAGAATAAAAGTATAACAACATATATACAGTAGATAGCCAAAAATAACTAACTAAATTACTAATTTATCACGACTAATAATACATATATATACATATGCATACACATATATACTAATACCACACTTTTACAGTACTTTTATTTATAATACATTACATTTTTCTTATAGTATGTGAGTACTTCTACTTGTGTAAGATTTTAAATGCAGGACTTTTACTCATAACTGAATATTTTTCATTATTATATTACTTTTACTGAATTAAATTAACAGTTTAATCCACAGATGTTCAGGTATTCTCCAGAGAGGCCATAACCCCCAGCGTGAGGCAGCCTTTTATTTTGAAGTTTTATTTTGAAGCCGAACTGATTTCCGGTATTAAGCTCGGGTCGGCTCGGTACAGTAAGTTTGTATTTCGTGCTGTATTTCACCGCTTGGAGTGCTGTTAGATATCATAACCTTGAGTTGTAGCACTTTGGTTACTCTACCCGACTGCAGTAGCATGTCTTCAGCTCCGGACCACCTTCTTGTAGCCTCAGAGCTACTCGGTTAGCTCCGTGTGGCCGCTAATGAGAGCAACCGTTCGGCTACAGCCACGGAATGCCTCGGAGAAAGAAGAACGGCCAGAGCCCGGCCAGAGTGCCCGGCGGCGGGCCACCAGAGGGGGGAAGCCTCGGCCACAACGCGGGTTACCGACTACTACCTCAGGGATTTGACGGCGCAATGGCGAACAACTTCCCATCCAGCAGCTCCGTCAAAGAGGAAATCGTGTCAAGCATGCAGGAGATGTTCTCACACCTGGACCCTGAAGTTATTTACATCGTGCTGTCCGAGTGTGACTTTAAAGGTAGACCTAAAAAAAACACGGAAACCCTGCGGTCCAACCTGCTGTGTGACTCCTGGGAATGCTACTTAGTTAGCTGGTGGCTTGTTATTACTTGTGACATTACTTTAGAGTGAAAGTCCCATGTGTATTATGACACTTTGCATTTGACTCTCTCCCACCTGTTGTACCTGTTTACCTGAGCTCCATTGGTTATAGCCAGCCCCCAACACATGTGGATGACAGATGCTGTCTCACTGACTTGCCAAGTGATTTTAAAGCCAGTAAATGAGAATAAAAGCAGACATTTGTTTAGATTAATCACATGGCTGACTGGTGTGATAGTGAAAGGCTGTTTCAGAGCATGGGAGGAGGGGGGGGGGGACTCTGAATTTCAGAGTCCAGGCACAAAGAAATCAGATTCTTGGCACAAGACCCCTGCACGGCACTAATCTCCACTATCATGTTAACTGTTTAAAGAGCAAAGGTGATAGTGGAGCTACTTTGAAAACTGCCTGCCAGCGGAGTAATTCCCATTACACACAACTGGGAAAAGATTTAAAAGTATTACAGATTCTGCATCAGCAGCTGTGTTGTTGTGTAATAGTATGTATGAAATGTTATGCATCATTGTTGGTTGGTTGTGTTGATAGCATTGCTGTGGCGTATTTTGTTTTGTTTATTCTTATTTGATTACACACAGGTGGTACAGTGGTAGATAGATTATGAGGTCACTTGATGATGATGAGGGGCGGCTGTGGCTTGGAGGTAGAGCGGGTCGTCCACTAATCAGATGATCGGCGGTTCCATCCCCAGTTCGATCCCCTCCAGTCTGCATGTCGAAGTGTCCTTGAAAAGGCTTTAAGATGGACGGAACCCCAAAATGCTCCTGTATAGGCTGAGTCCATTTACCATGATAAATCTGTGTGTTACTACAATTTTTAAACATTTTCATTTTGAGCATGAGGGTTCCTGGTTCGAACCTCGGCTGGGAACTTTCTGTGTGGAGTTTGCATGATATTTTTATTGAAGCCAGAATCAGAATCACTTTATTTTTCAGGTGTGTGTACACACACTCACACACACACAAGGAATTTGCTCTCAATTGTACATACAGGTATAGACATAAGTACAGTTAAAAGACAAGGGACGTGACAGGTAAGCACAAACATAAAAACATAAAAATAACTATATACTAAAAGATAAAAGATATATTTGCATAAATATAGATATGTGTAACTAACAAAAAAGAAAAGAAAGGATGAAACAACCCCCAAACTCAACTCAAGTCAACCCTGGTACGGTGCAAATAAACATTTGAATGAGTTCACGCCTGGTTACATCTGAAAAGCAAAATAAAATATAATCAAGTGATGTATGAGGTCCAAGATAATCGTAGAATCACAGTAAAAAGTTAAAGTCAGCTGGGATAGGCACCAGCCCCACCGTGACCCTGATGAAGATGAGCGGTTACAGATAATGGATAATGGATACAGATAATTTTGCATTGTTCTGTGTGAGTTCATCAGTGCAGTTTGCTGGAAATCAGTTATTTCAAACATTTAATCATGAGTTGTCATGGTTACAGACTCACTCTTATTTTGTTCTCTGTTTGTGTCCTAGTTGAAAATGCGATGGACTCTCTCTTGGAGCTGTCCAGAGCTGCTGAAGTTGAAGCCCCCACACTTCCTCCTCCTCCTCCTGTCTCTGGCTTTGAGCGCACAGCCGCCGCCCTGCTCAGCCCACACCACTTTTCTGAACCTAGACCAGACACAGACTCCTCCAGAACACAGCAGCAGCAGCTGCTGCCCTCCTCTCCTCCCTCTGCCAACCTCCTGACAGAAGAGCTGGACCTGCTAGTCGATCAGGAGCTACAGACACTAACCACGCAGCAAGATGTTAAGGAAGCACACTACACCAGCCAGTATTTATCCTCTTTTCCTCCTCCACCACCGTTCCCACAGCAGGTCCTCCCTGAGCTGCTTCAGACCAGCATGCAGCCTGGATCTAGAGGGCCCTCTGGTGCCCTGGAGGAGCATATTTCTGGGACTTCCTCTCCTCTTGATGAGCTCAGCACTTGGGAAGACGATACCGCTGAGCAGCAGCAGCAGTCGATGGTGGATTTTAAACATCTGATGGCAGAAACGCCTGCAGACAAGCCGAAACCTCCTTTGGACCTGGCAGCTTCAGGGCGTCCCTCGGCTTTTCAGGTGTATAAAAAGCAAGAGCCGTCACACACTCTTTCAGGCAAGCTGCCTTCTAAAGGGATAGTCGGAGGAGCGAGATCTAAGATGAGCATGGTGAATCAGGAGCAGCTTAGCTACATGCCACCATCCTGGAACCTGCAGGCACCGGTCTTTTCCCCCCGTATCCATGGAAACCAGGGGCCGACATTCATAACCCCTGTGGCTCCCAACTGGTCCAGCCAGCCCTGGCATAGTCAGGGCCCTGTAAGTCAGGCACCTCTCAAACCTTCTGCTACTATTCCAAAGTCCTGGGCCATGCCTGCTCCTCGGCCTCCTGCCCAGTCCAGCAGGCTTCGTCTGGAAGGGAAGGTCCTCGTGCTGCTGCGCGGTGCTCCAGGATCTGGCAAGTCAACCTTGGCAAGGTAAGAATGTTTGGATACTCCAACACTAATGCACTTTGCTCTCTAGTAGTGTAGCTGCGTTATAGTTACAGCCAGCAGAGTGGAGGCTTGGTTGTACGCCAGTAATGCCAGAATAAGACTCAACCATCAACTGGAACTCATTTGGCTTGCAAACTTTTCATTTTTAACAAGCCAAGAAATCACAGGCGCGCTTGTTCTCTCTTGTTTCGTCGGCTTGTTATTGAGCTTTTGACACACGAGGCATTACATGGTCAGGCGCCTCTCACCACAGTGAGAGGCCTCGGGTTATTAGAGTGGAGACTTCTGGCTGTGCCAAGGTCAAGGATGAAAAGTAAAGCTGGTAATACTTTGGGTGTCGAAAGAGCCTCCTGGGAAATATCAGAGAAGCCGAATGAGTGAAAAACGTCCTTCCTTTCTCTATGTTGTTGATCAGCTGGTGGTATTGTTATTGTGTATGTTCCTCCTTGACCTTTGTATAAAACAATAATATAAAAATACTTCAGCATGTTCCCTTTGGTTGTTGTAGAATGAAAAGAATTAGCTGTTTATTTAGTTTCACTTACCTACTTTCTATTAGGTTAATTTAGCACAGTAACCTGTGGTAAACCCAAATTCACAACAGCCTAACTATGTAATTTATTGTCTTATGTAGATATTTTCATTTAAGTTTTTGTGAACTTTCTTGATATTGGGTTTGATTTGGGCGTGGTTATACTCATTTATGACACAATTCATTCTGTGAACTAATCCTAAAAAAAATCCACGTCAGTTGTCACGCAAAACAAAACGTCTGTGCTGTCAAGCTGCTTTAAAGCCGGCCGAGCTAAAAGAAAACCAGCTTTGCTGCATTTAGTGTGATAAATAAACTCAATAAGCTGTCCAGAAAGGAAATATTCTTACATTTGGTTTCCTTATTAAACAGAAAACCTGAATCCAAACTTCCTTGTTAACTCATGATAACTCACTTTTCATTCAAAAGAAGAAATAATAACAAAAATCACTGTTCCAACAATCACCAGCTCTGGTTTGCTTGATATAAATCCTCAATTCACAGAGTGATATGTAAGAATATTCTGGTAAAAATACTGTTTTTGTCAAAGGAGTGTGGTTTTGTGTCTTCAAAGACAGAGTCTAGATAATGGCCTCAGTTCCCCATCACACAGAGCTGTGTGTCGGCAACGTAAAGTGGTGAAAGTATTCAAAATAAGGCGAACACTTGAACCGATGTTGATCGTTTTCGGTGGCTAAAATGGTTTTGCTGCTCCCCCCGTCCACAGCAGTACACTGCTTAGCTTTAACTAAACTTTTCTGAAAGCTGTGAATGTTTATTTTCACTCAACTCTTGTGGATGCTTAATGAGAAACTATAAGCCACATTTCCAGAAGCTTTAATGTCAACATTACAACCTGTGTGTGCAGCCAGCCGTGAGATGATTAACCACAAAAGAAAAGAGATAAATTTAAAACAGCCACTGTTGCTCATGAGTCATGGGCTTTTACTACAGTTATCACAGTCTGTGTTACATCACCTTTGTGTTTGTGTGTGTGTGTGTGTGTGTGTGTGTGTGTGTGTGTGTGTGTGCGTGTGTGTGTTTGTTTGTGTTTGTGTTTCTGTGTGTCTGCAGATCCTTGGTTGAGCATAATCCAGGTGGAGTTAAACTGAGCACCGATGACTATTTCGCTCGTCATGGAGAATATCGGTTTGACCCCTCAGCTCTGGGGGAAGCCCACGAGTGGAACCATCAACGAGGTAAACAAACACACACACAGTTTTATAATGTATTGATTCATATGTGATTTTGATTGTAAGTGCTGTTTTTCTTTTTGTTCCCTCGCACTAAAACAACATATTGTTTATTTTTCTTGTTCTGTCTCATGCCAACTTTGTTCTATAGCCAAAGAGGCTTTTGAAAGAGGCGCTAACCCCATCATCGTCGACAACACCAACATGCAGGGCTGGGAGATGAAACCCTATGTGGCTCAGGTCAGTCAGCTCGCCTCTCAAATGGACTGAACTGATTCTGCTGCAGCCCTAATTTCTCTGGAGAAAAGGCTCACCAAACACCTCTTCATCTAATTAATGCTACTATACTGAGCCTGTATTGGTCCTCTATCTGTCTTAGGCACTGAAACATGGATACAAGGTTCTGTTCCGAGAGCCGGACACTTGGTGGAAGAACAAACCCAGAGAACTGGAGAGGTGAGAGAGATAGAGGAAATACTCTAGCATCTGTTTTTAATGTACAAAGTCGACTAAATGATTTTGTTTGCACATAAATGCTGTTTCATATATTCCACTTTTGTATCTTGTTTCTGTTTCTGTGCAGACGCACCAAACATAAAGTGCCAGTGGAAAAAATCCGACGCATGCTCGATGGATACGAGCGCTATGTCACAGTCCAGTCCATCATGGGTTCACAGCGCCCTCCTCTGGAGAACAGAGGCTCACAGTGAGTGCTGGTGTTCTGCTTTAACCCACAATGTGTTTCAATGAAGAAGAACCAGGTGTGACTCTCATAACTGAGAGAAGCTTCTAATTTAGTCCAAGCAAATCTGATACATAGGTGGGACTAAGACCATCAAGAGATAAGAAATATAAACCAATAAAAGGAACTTAAATTTGATTCTGAACCAATTCTGAGACTTTAAAATTGGTGTGATGTGTGCTGTCTTTCTGGTCCTCGTCAACAGACGTGCAGCTGAGTTTTGGAGTAACTGTAACTAAATAATTATGAAGTATTACAATAGTCAGTTGTGCAGGTATATGGCATTTAAAGACATTGTCAATGTGGAATACTGCAAAACTACCACTGACTTAGTTCCAAGCCACACAGCATGTGTTGATAGAGGAGTTAACTCTGTCTGCGGGGTTAGGAATTTATGCATAATCAATATTTTACAGCTGAAATGCAGAGGAATTGACAGTTAGACAAACTGTCAACTAGGGACATGGACAAGATGTTTATTGACAACTGATGAAACCTAAATTATTTAAAACTATCATATCATTATTTTTCATTCCACTGCACCGAGCCCTGGAAAAAAATGTATTTTATTTGACATATATTCAAATAAAAGTTCAGATTTGTTTTAAATTTCTTGAAATTGACATCTAAAAGTTAAGTTTTAAGTTAGTTTCATCAGTTTAATATTACCTGATATAAAAAGAAATCCCCCATTGTGCTTAAAATAAAGGAATATGTAGATTTATGCACATCTAATAAACATGAATGCTTAATTAGGCATGATGTTCAGTTATGTTGTTTCGACCTTTCATATATCTCTTGTTTCCTCCAGGCCGGCGTCTTCTGGAGCTCCTTGTCCTGACCTTGTCGGGCCACCTGGATTGACAGATGGATGTAAGAAGTCTCAGCTGTTCTCCTCCCTCCCTGACGTGTCATCTATTGGTCGTTCTAGTGAGGCGGGACAGTCGGAGGACGGCGCCCACAAATCTACAGAGTCCCTCAATTTCCAACCGACTGAAAGACTCACGGAAAACCCAGAAGTGTCCAACAGGGACGATGACATGGATTTGGGGGAACTGGATTCGGAGTTGGACGCTCAGTTAGAGCTGAATCATCCAATAGGAGATCAGAGAATACCCGACTGTATCGTAGAATCAGTGATGAATGAAGATCACCGTGGGGAGGAAGTGCCCGTGGCTTTCTCCGAGTCTATCGGACAAAGAGTGAGGAGAGAAAGGCCAAGCAGGAGGTCTGCTTTTGACAGGCTGGAGCCTGCAGATCTGGTGAAAGATACTAACCAATCAGAGAGTGAGGCGAAGGAGAAAGAAAAGACGAAGGAAGAGGATGAGGGTGGAGAGAAGGGGATGTTGGATTTTGTAGGAGATTGGCCGTCTGAAGGATCCCTCGAGCAGCGTCAGGTGAGGAGAAGAGAGCGCCACAAGGAAGGAAACGGGAAGGAAGCTGAAGGCGTGTCTCAAGAAGACAAACACACAAAAGAGTTTCAGAAGCTTCTCGATCTGATTCAGACGGGCGTGCCTCCCGATCGTACCGGCTCTTCCCGCTCGTCCTCCTTTTCCATGAGCTCTGGAGAGGAAGTGGAGAAAGAAGAAGAGGAGGCGGATGGCAGGTTTGAGGAATCTAGTGAGGAGAGGGAAGAAAGCATGAACAGGGTAAACAGCGCCAGAGGTGAATTACCTGACTGTGTGTTAGACTGGAAGGCAGCTGAATCTTGTAAGATCAGGGAATTGAGAATTGATGATTGGGAGGGACTTAAAACTGAAAATGAAGTGAGTGGTACCACAGGAGATGACATGTTGGAGACTGTGGAGCTGAAATCAACCGACCCAACAGATCCCCACACAACTGTAGAGCCAAATGTATGCCATGATGGAGAGGGAAGCCTTGACGTTGAAGGTGAGGTTGGTACAGAGCCTTGTTCTGGTCCTGCTGACGTGGACGTGAATGACTGCACGGAGAATGAGTCGAAAGCTGAGGCTGATATTAGTGAAGCGTGTCAGAGTCCTGTGTGTGAGGGCTCTGTGGAGGCAGAAAGCGGTGCTTTCAGTGGAGGCAGTCAGGAGAGGAAGCAGCGTCAGGGTCGTAGATCGGGGAAACAGTGCAAACTTGCCCTCACGTTTACGCAAAACTGCCCCGCTTCTCCACCGAACACTCTTGAAAGTCCCAACACCACTGCCGAACCCATCAACAGCACTCAGAATACCATTAGCGCAGACGTTGAACCTAACTTAAATACTAAAACCAGCCTTAGCCTTGAACCAAATCTTGACCTGTTCACAGAGACACACCTGCAGCCTCCTTCCCCTTGTCCTGATGAAGGCTTCTCCACCCAGACAGAACCTCAGGACTTTGCCCTTCTTTGGCGTCTGAATCGTCAAGACGGCACCGATAACGCAGCCGTCACAGGCGACATTAAAGTCCTGTCCGGCGACTCCTCTCGCTTCGTACCGGAGCTGTCCTCTGCTGTCTCTGCAGCTGTTGCTGTTAACGCGTCTGGCCACAGAGAGGTGCCCTACCGGGTGGTGCACGAGAGGGGCACACAGGTGGAGGAGAAAGAGCTCGGGGTAACTCAAGACCGACTCGAGAGCCTGCGCATCCTCAGCCGCCATTTTAAACTGGTTAGTTTCGATACATTGGAAGATCTGTATGACAAATGCTATCAGGACCTAGAATGGACCACCAACCTGCTGCTGGATTCTGGAGAGAGGTTCTTCAGAGACGAGGATGCTGTGGAAGAGGATGTTGCCATCACACCCGGTCTGTGTGGAGCTTTAGGCAAAGCTGAAGACACAACGGTATGTCCTGATGTGTTAGATGAGCATCACTCTGAAGATCGGCCAACTGGGTTTGAGGAGGGGACTCAGCAGTCAACCTCTGGGACTGTTAACGGGTCAGATCAGAACTCAAATAAGGCTGATGTGAGAAGTTTCGGAGGTGCAGCCCTTCCTGACACAGCCGCACAAACAGACCTCAGTCTTCCTCAAGCAGAGAGAGGTGGTGACACCGAACACAAAGTGGCATCCGAAGCTGACCTAGTAGGCGGCGCTTGGGGTGGAAGCTCTGACGACGGAGTGATAATCGAAGAGTCGAGAGTTGAGAGCGAGGAGGAGATGGCTAGCATGGACACGGCCAACCAGCTGCTGCTGGCTGAGCTGGACAAGATAGAGAGGGAGGAGAGAGCTGAAAGGAGGCTAGTGGAGGAGAGAAGGAGCCGACACCTGGACATTCAAAGTGTGGAGCTGAAACTACCCACTGAGGTGGCACTACAGCTGACTGAACTGTTTGGACCTGTTGGAGTAGACCCAGGTAACTAACACACAGGTGTACCTTTTTCAATTGCTAGATCTAATCCCACAACAGAAGCATCAATTATTTGGGGTGGATTAGGTTGTAATGTGGCAAAGCATTGTATCATACACCTGGATCATACAGCGATCAGCCATATCATTGTGTTATCATTGTGTGGGTCCAAAACAGGCCTGACCCTTTGAGGCATGGACTCCATTAGACTTCTGAAGGTGTGCTGTGGTATCTGGCACCAAGATGTTAGCTGCAGATCCGTTAAGTCCTGTAAGATGCAACGTGGGGCCTCTGTGGATCAAACTTGTTTCTATCAGAACCAGCATTAACTTTTTATCATATGAGCTACAGTAGGTCCTCTGATGGACCAGCCTTCGCTCCTCGTGTTCACTTGTTACCTAATATATCTATATATATATATGTGGTGGTCATTCATACATGATAGTAACAGCACATGATTGGACAGTCTTTCCTTGAAGGCTTTCATGGTGTTGTATTCATTGATGAAAGAAAATAAGAATAACAGAAGTTTAAACTCTTTAACAGTTCCATACCTGGTCGTTTAATAATAAATAATGTCAGATAATGAGTTTTGCACTTTGTTTGGAACATATTGAAGCATTTAGGCTTCATGAATTGTTGAACAATAAATCTTTTTCTGGTGCTCAGAACTGACATAAACGTATCTGTCCTCGTCTATTCAGGTTCATGCTCCACTGATGACTATGCAGTGCAGATGGACCTGAACCTGGCTAAACTGCTCCATCAGAAATGGAAAGAAACCATCCAGGTGAGTTCATTAAAGCACCTTTAATCTATATTATTATTGTAATGATTTATCAAAGTGTGAAAGGGGTCGCTTGTAGTGATAAATCTGCAGCTCCTCTGGCCTTTAGGGAGCTTCACTGAGTTTCAGCTCATTGTAACTTCACAGTTTTTGTTTGGCTGATGAACATAATGCAGCATTTAGAGACTCTGGTGCCCTCAAGTGGCCAAAAAACATCAGTTATTGCAGGTTTAATTTTACCTGCATATATTTTATCCATGAAGTTATTAATCTACCCTGATACTCTGATTTACTGTGAGGGCGTCAAAGTGGGTTTTTTTAATTTGACTGTTTCTTTTTCTTACAGGAAAGGCAGAGACAAGCAACTCTTTCTTTTCATTTGCTTCAGGAAAGTAAGTTCACATTTACACACACTCACACTGTCGTGTCCTCACTTGGTGTTCGGTTTCTGGCCTCTCACAGAGATAAACATGCCGCCTTCACTTGAATATAACGGATGGAAACTTAAAAGAGAGAGCCGAGGAATAAATGTGTCATGAAATAAAAGTCCACTGAAAGAAATAAAAACAAAAATCTCCTTTTTTTTAAATAAAAACATTTATTTATTGAACTCCACTGACTTATATTTATATTTACATTTATTGCCTTATTTATGTATTCTGTAATCCTATTTATTTATTTAGTATCGACTAAAATGTCATTCCATCATTTCATCATGTTGTTATCACGACCGCTGATTGTTGACCTTTGAATGTTTAGGCTCAGTACACTGGGGTGAGTCACAGACAGTCAAAGTTGGTCCACGGACACAGCCGGCGCATTTCCTAATCAGCGCTGACGGTTACTCATCAATGGACAGCCAATCAGAGGCCAGCAGTCAGCTGCCATTCATGGACCACTGGAATGTGTCCCGGCCTCACATCTCTCTCAGAGACATCATAAAGGAGGAGCAGGCTTTGCAGGAGAACGTGGAGAAGGTAACGGACACGTATTCCACCTGCAGACTTCAGTATTTTCTGTCACACCAACATCTTGAATAATATCATCCTCGCTTGTTATTTCAGACCAGACAAAATCGCGCAGACCTGGACCGACGTGACGGAGCCACCCTGCTGAAAGAGAACCAACTGTACTCCCTCTTCCCCAACATCGACAGACATTTCCTCCAGGACATCTTCAGAGACAACAAGTGAGGAAACAAACTTTGAGGCACTCAAAAAAATTCAGATCTGTTTCCATTCTAAAGTTCATAATGTGAAGGCGCTGACTAACTTGTGTTTGTGTTTCTCGTTGCATAGTTACAGCCTGATACAGACGGAGCTGTTTCTTCGCTCTATACTGGACGAGGAGCCCGTCAAGACGGTGGTCGCCCCGGAGGCGCCTCGGCCCGACCACCAGAGAGCAGCCAGCAAGGAGAGAGAAAAGGTATCCACAAACAGAGAGAGAGAAACAAACACATGGATTCCACATTTGTAACACGAGTGTTGGGTAGGCTCATGTATTATACATCTTGACCTCTGTGTCCTTATTTGTTTTCCTCAACGCTCCCTTTTAGCAAGAGTTTGTCTGCAATACATCACAACTGCTCTTACACTAGTGACCTTTTCCACTTATATTTAGCCGTTTGTATCACTTCTGTTGTCAGAAGCAGAAGCTCCCTGAGGTGATCGTACCCAACTATCAGGACACGGAGGACCCAGAGTACGACGACTTCAGGGCCGAGGCCAGCCTGCAGAGGAGCCGACAGCTCGAGAGCTTCTCCAAGGCTGCCGAGGCCTACAAGCAAGGACGCAAAGAAGTGGCTTCGTTTTATGCACAACAGGTGAGGAGCTAAATGTTTTAATTCAGCTTTCCTCTCATTCAATTCTCTGCTCGCAGTAAATTAATTTGTTTGTCTCTGTCGTAGGGACACCTGCACGGCAAGCGGATGCATGAGGCCAATCGGCGTGCAGCGGTTCAGATTTTTGAGAGGCGCAACTCATCGCTGCTGCCCAGTAACATCCTGGATCTTCATGGGCTGCATGTTGATGAGGCGCTGGAGCATCTTGCGCAGGTCTTAGAGGACAAAACCACAGGTAATGAACAGCATACTGTACTGTATGAGCATGAGTACAGAAGGAGGGAGAGAGGGAGGGACATTTTTGACATCTTATTAGTAGACTATAAATCTTCATTCCAGCTTGATTACATGTATCTCTGGAATGTGTGTTACAGGTGAAAACATTTCTAGGTACGTGTTCAGCTGTGTGTTACTAAATGCTGATTCAGGATAGTCCAGGCTATTGGCTGGCTGAACTACAGTAACAAATAAAGCACACCACTATGTTTTATTTTGCCTTGTCTCGTCTCGCATGTAAAAACCAAGCAAGGCTGGCTCCAGAAGTGAGTCAGTCTCCATAAATCCCCATGTTAAAATGTCCAACTTCACAGCAGAGATAAACATGTTTACAGCCTGGTACAAAAAACAGTTTTGGTCTCTATAGCTAATTTCCCCGTTCATGACAACTGTACTGAGGGTGAATTTTTATACAACTCACCTGTTCAAATTCTGTTAAGAGCGTGGACGCTTTGATTGAAAGAAGGGCGACGTTACAGGTGGCTTGTTTGAGCAACCAGGCTTCATTCAGCCCGCCTCCATATTTAGATCAGCAAGGAGGTGAACTTCACAACAGCTCTTCAGAAACTTTAATGCAAAAACACCCGATACACTTAGGGAATTTTTGACGATCGTTTTGTGTGAGTTTTACGTCTTTAATGAGGTCGTTGAAAGTAGAGAGATGACAGGAAATGATAAGAGAGAGATTGTGATATGATATGTTTAACGGTCATCACCCGGGCATCAATACATTGAAAAATATAAACTCTAAAATCGTGCTTACACCCTTGATAAGAGAGAGGATCGATGTGACAAAGCACAGAAATGACCATAAAGTATAAAGGTTACACCAAATAAGAAAATATTTCATGTTTTACTGAATGTATATAAATGCAGACCCCTCCGTCTGCTTCTACGAGAGGTAAAGTTTCTTTTGGATTCTCACATGCACTGGAGAGAGCTACATAAGAATAGCTCACTCTTATTGTATTTTGCAGGATTAATGTGTCTAATACATGTTAGCAGTTCAAAATCATGTTTATAATCAACTCTCAGTCAATGTTAAGTGTGTTTTTACAACAGCTTAAGGGGGCCCGGTGTCTCTAGCACCAGAACAGAACAGAACACCCAGCGTCCAGCTGTGAGTCTTATCATGAGGGGCTGGGTTCAGAATCTGTTACTGAGCTTTGTTGGGTGGGTTTGTAAAAACAGTGTTGCGACATTACATCTAACACGTACGCTTGCAGGAGTTGTGTGTTCCTGCCCTTCTCAAAGCGTGTGCACTCTGCCTCTGTTAACTGTGTGTGTGTGTGTGTGTGTGTGTGTGTGTGTGTGTTTTTCTTCTTCTCTGGCCTCTTTCTGTGTAGACTGTGAGCAGGGTCTATGTCGACCTCAACTCTCTGTCATCACAGGAAGAGGGAACCACAGCCTGGGGGGCGTGGCCCGCATCCGCCCCGCCGTTATAGACTACCTCACCAGCAAACACTACAGGTACACACACACACACACACACACATATATATGTACACACACACGTGCACACACATGTTCATCCTCACCCACCTTTTCTCCTATCTCTCTATCTCGCAGGTTCACTGAGCCAAAGCCGGGTCTCGTGTTAGTCTCTTTGAAGTGACATGAACTTTGGTTTATTGGATTCAAGCTGCTACGGAGGACAACACACACAACACTCTCTCTCTTTAGACTCCTGCAACACCACACACACACAGTTATTACAGTGTATATTCAGTATGATGCACTCTGCCTCCTCTTTTCTTACATCTGTCAGTTATTTTTGGTGCTTTTGTTTTGTACTCATACTCTCTCTCTTTTTCTTAATCAGACAAATAGCCACTATAATTTTAATTTAATCTTAAACTTGGTTAACTTGAGGTTAATTTTAGTCTTAATTCAGATCTTAATACAAATGGTTTAAAAAAAAAGGTAGCTGCATTGGTGTGTTTATTTTTATGCGTCTGTAAAG
This sequence comes from Argyrosomus regius, assembly GCA_946959425.1. Lineage (NCBI taxonomy): Eukaryota > Metazoa > Chordata > Actinopteri > Sciaenidae > Argyrosomus > Argyrosomus regius. Next base: position 4,945,578 of record OX336883.1, read on the forward strand.
CTTGAACGTTTGTATATTTTTATATTTAAAAAGTCTTTTATACTGTGGTGTATTTGCTTCATCTATATGTCATTTTAAAGAGTATGAACATATTTTGAAGGCTCCGTGTTGAATAAGGTGTTCAAACATTGACTAATCTGAATATGTGCAAAGATTTTTATGGAACTTTAATTGATCAGCTTGGAGGACGATCTCTAGGCATCTTTGTGTTTAATTTGACGCTAATTCTACATGTAATGCCACACAAATGTGTTGAAGGAAGAGAGTTTTCACTCTTGGCTGTAGTGTTAAAGTGAGCTGAAGCTCTCCAGACGATCAAAAGGCCGTTAAATAGTTTAACCGCCCTTCACTGTGAGTCCTGCTGCAGCCCGTCTCCTTTGTCTAGCAGCTGCTGCAGCAACATGTTGCTGTGTACGTCCTCGAGTCTTAGCCAAGCTTAGCTGGTAATATATTGATATTTAAACTCAGGTAAGATTCAACAATGTTTTCTTTCGGGGCCAGTCAATTTTTCAGCCTGTCTCTGGTTAACTTTTCTTTTTTTTTTTCTTAAACACATTGTGCCAAATTCTGTAGCAGTTGTATTCCTCAGGTTGCTACACGACTTTTGTAGGTTTAAAGCCGCTTCTGTTTTTCTATCTGCAGGATATTTTTCACATTTTACTGATTGTACATAGCGAGAACACGTTAAATGTAAAGAGAAATTTGTATTTTTTTATATGTATTTGTTCAAATGGTTTTACAGATAATGTTGTATTGTTGAATAAAATCCTAAATGTTTACATCCTAAGACTTCGTGTGCGGGTGAACTTCAGTTTTTGGTCTTTGCTTTTGAGCAACAATCTGTAATATATTGACCAATTTGGATGCTAGGTAGCATTGATCATAGTGAACACGTGTGGCATCATTGGAGGGCTTCCTCTGGAGCCACAAAAGGCGGTTACACAAGCTTGTACACAACTTTTTATAAACATAAGCAGTAGTACTCCCAAAGCTTCAAGATTCAGCGTGTAAAATGGAGTTCTCCTTTAACATTTAATACATTTCTACATACATGTACATACACATTTTATATACCATATATTGTGTGTATAAACCGTACAATCAGGGTCATCTTGAATTGGAGGTGGTCGTTTACCACGAGGTCTACAAGTGTAAAGTTAGATGTTTAAAACAGTCTTTTATCTGGGACAGCTGTGTCAGACAAAATGTTGCAAATCCACAGCAGAAAAAAAAAAAAAACACCCATACGTATCTCGGAGCACAGCTGCAGTGGGGGAGGCGAGCAGCAGAAACACCTCGAGACTCATCGAGCGGATGTATTTTACTTTTCTTTTCTGTCGTTGCTTCGACACTTCACTTCACCAGCCTCGGCTGTTACACAGCTGCCAAAATACTTCACCTCTTCATCTGTTTCTGTCCCAGACTAACACAGACTTGAGCTGTTTTAGTGTATCCACTTATTTAAAGTTGTATTACAGTTAATATTGAACCTTTTGTGGAGTTTAAAGACTGTTTTTTTTTGTCTGAGCTGTGAAGTCTTCAAAGGCGGCAGCCTGCATCCGCCCGTTAAAGATTGAGAAGACTGACAAGAAAGGTAAATTATCTTTTTCTTTGTCCTCATTTGTGTTGTCTTGATATATATATATCTATATCTATATCTATATATACATGTGTTGTGTTGCTGAGGCCTTCTTAGTTCATATTTTATTCATATGTATCAATAAAAATTCAAATATTCTGTTTGGAAATGTAATAAGACTCCGTAATGTGACCAAAAACCTACACTTTAAACTTTAAAATGAGAAAGTGAGACCTTCAGTGTGTATTTCATCTCTCACTAGGACAAAAACCTAATTATGAATGTGTAAAATAACATTTTTATGTAAACTACATGAAATTTAACAGCTTGAGTTGCACTAAAGGTTTTAATTCAGTTTCTCTTACTTTATTTATTTATGAATTAAAGCTCTGAATGTTTAAAAGTAAGACTTCCTCTCGTGAGATCATTTAGAAAGTTCAATTGTGGAAAAAAAACACTGAATAAAATGTCCCATCTACGCTGTGGAGATGGAGGTCTTTCCATTTAGATGACTGTGTGAGTGTGTGTGTGTGTCATGGCAGGTGGTTTTGAGGTTATGACTTGTTACCTCTCATATTTTAATATAACTGTCAAACTTTTAGTTTAATGCACCAGAAGTCATCAAAAAAACGACGAGCAGATTTAGTTCATCATATTAGAAAAACATCAATGTTAACATCTGTCAAACAATAACCCTCAGAGACGTCTTCATACATTGTCAGATGTTCATTTTATGGCAGAATTAGGACGGATTATGAGGGTGATCCATTAGAGTAAATGGAGACAGACAGGTCATATGTACAAGATAATACAGCGACCGTGGATGAGTTGTAAATGAGCCCCTGTTAAAGCCTTCAGGATCAAGCTGTGAATTCTGGGTCACACCCAAACACACGAACATTTACTTCCGCCTTCAACCAGCACTTTGTTTTACATTTAATACTTTATACTTTCTCCGTAAATATAAACGATGAATGTTACAAAAACTGACGTTGATTTCGTCTGCCACGTGCAGTCCTCTAGCAGATCACTACTTAAATATTGTTTAAGCAGATATTTATGATGTAAACGTATTGTAGTAAGACCCATGCTGCCGTCGTCCTCCATGATAGAGGCTACATGTTGTATGAGAGGAATATGTCAACGGGAGAAACCAGTGTAAATGACGTTAAATGAGCTGTTTGCTGAATCGTTTCGGCGTCTAACCGATCCGTCTTTTCAAAAAAAAAAAAAAAAAAGAGTGCTTACTAGTACATGTGTCGTAACATATCCTCTGTTCGTCTCTCTTCCTCAGTAGATTCCGCGTCCTCAACTCTGAGAAGTTAGATCTGTTTCGACAGAATGACGGCCTTCAAGATCGTCCAAGAGAAGGACCAGAACCTGAACCGATCGAGGCCCGAGCTGAGAGGGTGAGACGAGCTGAGAGGGCACAACATGAAGTGTGTATAAAGGTCACTGCTCCTGCTCTATATGCTCTATATGAGAGACGTTTTTAAGGTCAACAAGACCACTGAAGTCTTCAGGATTGGAGTTACCACGAGTCACGGATACCAATCACCTGCTATGAAAACTACCAACTGCACGCTGATCGTCGTCTTTGACTACCTCATGAACCACCCCTGAGACGTTTTTAACCGAACCACAAACATCTAGAGGAGTGAGACTGTCAGACCAACCATGAACGGCCTGACGGAGATGTCGTTGAAGTGCGTCCTGGTCGGGGACAGCGCCGTTGGCAAGACGGCCCTGCTGGTCCGCTTCACTTCAGAGACTTTCCCGGACACCTACAAGCCCACAGTGTTTGAGAACACAGGGGTGGAGGTGTACATGGACGGGGTTCAGATCAGCCTGGGGCTGTGGGATACGGCGGGCAACGACAACTTTCGACAGATCCGACCGAGATCTTACCAGCAGGCCGACGTCGTCCTCATCTGCTACTCCGTGGCCAACCCGAACTCGCTGGCCAGCGTCCAACATAAGTGGATCGCTGAGGTTCGAGAGTACCTGCCCAAGGTGCCGGTGTTGGTCGTGGCCACCCAGACGGATCTGCGGGAGCTTGGGGCATATCGGGGGAACTGTATCTCAGCTGCTGAGGGCAGACAAGTGGCTCATGAAGTCCACGCTAAAGGCTATCTAGAGTGCTCATCCTTGAGCAACCGTGGCGTCCAACAGGTGTTTGAGTATGCAGTGCGGATGGCCGTGAACCAGGCCAAAAAGCAGGCCAGGCGACGGATGTTCAGCATGAACCAGTGCAAGGTCTTTTGACCCTTGACCTTGACTTGGCGGGCACCTGACTGTTCGTAAAATGACTTTTTCAATAAGACACGTTGTCTTAGCGTGCTGTTCAAACTCAGAGAGGGGTAGAAGTACAAGAACCCAAGTTTCTTACATACATAAGGTTATTTTTCACTAACGGGGTGTCCTGGCCTCCCCTAAACTCAAACCATGTTTAAAACTGAGATTACGGTGATTTAATCAAGACCCTAACAGACACCTCATGCAAATATACACAGGTGGAAGCTGTGCCTTTGTGTGACCGAGGTAGAGACATGAAGTTCATGTTTGATTCTTGTTTTGTAAGTGAACCACAGTGCATCACACGGAGGTATTTCAAACGGGGCATCAGATTAAAAACTTTTTGCTGTGAAAGGACTTTTTTTTTCTTTTTTTTTTTTGATTGAAGCATTTGAAGCTTTAATACATGACACAACATATAATTTCTCAAAGAGGGAAGTATCCTAATATCTCAGTTTGTGGTTGGATCAGCAAATAAACTTTTGAATTTCAGCGTACGATAAATAAAAAGTGCCTTTTACTACCACAAAAGAAATGACACAAGTCTTATTTTACTGTATTTACAGTATGATGTGCACACGTGTCAGAAACAAACAAGTCTACTCTCGTGCTCCTAAAACTTTTATTAATATGAACTGAGTAAATAATGGTGAGTGCATGTTGGCATTTGTCAGCATTGACTTCAACTCACAGGGCTGCATTGGGCCCTACATACAAAATACTGTCCATTATTCCTGTAGAGAAGAAAACGTTTCATTAGACGAGACCAGGTAAACTGTCAGTAGGTCAAAGGGTAGACAAACATGTCTGCTGGTTATAAGTTTCTCTATGTTAAATGTGTATTTTATATATATAAATCTGTCAAATCTATTTAAAACATAACTGTTTTTGTATTGTTTGAAATGTTTACTCTGACATCGGCTGTATTAAAATCACTGAGAGTTGGTAGAAGATCCAAACATTTACGAAAGAAATGATTAGAACAAAGTAAAAGGACATTTTAACCGCATCAGCGGCTACAGTGAGTTACTTTGTGCATTGTATTATTATTTCTAAAACCTATAAGAAAAATATTAATACACGACCTGTGTTGCTACCTGTGTGTCTTACAAACTGTCCTTGTTGTTACTTGTTCCTGAAACAACTTCCATGAATTAAAACTAAGGATTTAACACACTGGCAGAGTATTGTTTTATTTATATCTGTACTGTTTTCCCCCCCTGACTCAATATAATCAATCAATCAATCTAAAACTGGAAAAATCATTTAATAATTTACATTATCATTTTTATTCAATATAATATTCAGTATATCTTTTTAAAGGAGTTTACGTTGGATTTGAATATAAGCAAACTGTGTCAAATAAACTCTATGAGAATCATAAACGCTGTAAAAGGCAGAATTTAGACACTTTGCGTATGAACATCCGGCGTACTTTATACTGTATGTATTGTCTCATATATTTTGGCCACGTTCAAACAGATTTTATGCATGTGCTATCAAAAACATATACAGTACGGGATATTAAGCTACCGTTTGTCAGATCTATGTATGAAATCTGTATGATAATACGCACTAATGCATACAAATCTGTTCATTTTCGCAACATATTATTCTAACTGTGAACTGTTCTTTCAGACGTATGTGTCGTATGTCTGTATATACGACACTCATGCGTAATTGGATGGCAAAACATGAAAATAACAGTTGCAGACTTTATAAAAATATAATTTTCTCTGTGAAAAAGAGGCAAATATTGCAAGAAACAGCTTAGTCATTGAGAACAACGCATAATTATCACACAGACACACGATAGATAAGAGGTAGAGATGTAAACCTTTATATATATCATCGTCAAGTCAGTTTTATTTATTTTAACCCAAATCACAAACTTACCTTAGATAGCTTTAAGACCTGCACATGGTCTATCCTCAGTGCAGTCTTTCTATATAAGTACCTACAGTATATATGTCTGTAAACGTGTCATACGTCAGTCTGCATGTGTTCAGGGGTTTGAATATACACAAGGAAATAAAGTCTGTGTGACAAAACTAGATTTCTTGTAGCTGAACGAATGAAAAGCTCAAAAAATGACGACCAGGAACAGAAACCAACCAGGAAAAAGCTCCCCCAACCCTCACGTTGTTCTCCCGCTCTTTCTCGACATTTCTCTGCCTTATGTGGCGTTCAAAGCTGCTGAGGATGAGAGACACAACACAGGCATTTCAAGGATACGCTGAAAAACAGCTAACCACATCCCAGCACACACACACACACACACACACACACACACACACACACACACACACACACACACACATTATACAGTCAAACTTATGCAAACACACACAGCGACTATGAGTTAGTCTGTCATTTCTCAGTTGTCTTATACATTAACTCGTTCAGTCTCTTATGCACACACTTACACATTACATACACACAGTCACACTCATATTTAACATACACAGGAACCTCAGACCACCTGAACACAGTGTGGACTTTATGAGACTCTTTTAACACTTGACAAAAATCCCCAAACTTCCCAGAGCACGATGAAACATCTAAGTATTGGATATATAATAAGCTGTAATAGTACCTAAAATAATTACAATTATATTGTCTTTTTGTTCATTTAGGACAGTTATACTGAACTTGAGGGTCGTGAGATCATTTCTGAGGGTCGCCAAGAAGTTTGTTGAGTGTAAAATAAAATAAGATATTGTGGTGAGCGGTGCAGAGAGAGACAGGAAGCTGCTTTCAGCGATATCAGCCTTTTAATGACATCCAACACAGGGGACAACAACTCAAAAAACACTATACAATGAGCTACATATGTTTTTATACATCTTAACATATATTTCTATCCATCGCTGCTCTTTTAGGCCTAAATCAGACTGTTGTTGCTGCCGCTTTAATAAATCTAAAAGCACAGATTAAAACTAAACTTACATTAGTTGTTGCGTTTGTGAGCAAAGAAACTGTGAAAAGTTGAGAACCTTTGGTTCAGGACACTGAAGACTGTGCCGAGCATGCACGACTTTATTCACTAAATGCCTCTTTTGTTGAGTTTAATCACACGATCAAATGTCAGTCGTCATTTAAATGCTTTCTGTAACACTGTTGGTAATAGTTGAGTTACAGAGAAACGCTTCACTTTGAGAGTTGAACATTGTCTGACTGCCTGCTGTGGCCAGATCTTTCATCTCTCGTTATGCTCGCTCTCCCACAACTACCACAATGCCATATCCCTCCCTCTCTCTCTCTCTCTGTCTGTCTGTCTCTGTCTCTTTACATCTCTCTCCCCACACACACACACACACACACACTCTCACACACACTCACACACACTGTACACAGATACAGAAGTGCTCTCAGCGGAGCCACTTCACAGTCAGTGGGTAGCGGTTGTTCTGACTTCTCGAGGGCCTCTGATGTGTTATCCAGGGAGCTGTTTTCACAGCAGACATTTTGACATGTCAGCAGAGGAATACACGTCGAACTAATGATTAATTATTTCATTTAGGTGTTCCAGTATTGTACATACTGGCTCACTGACGAGGCTTAGAGGTGCAGCTAAATGGAACAGGGCCATCGTTAATGTTATCAGCCTCATTTGAGCTTTTTTTCTGCTATAGCAGCTAATTATGTTGTCATAGATCAACCAATCCCACCTCAACCGCAGTGATGGAAGGTCACTAAGTACTAAACTAGACTTTATTGAGCCCACACAAGGGAAATTCTCTTGTTGCAGCATTCAGAAAGCAAGGTGGATAAGAAAAGTACTCAAAAAAAAAGAAAAGATATACTCGATAGAAAAATAAAATAAGATATGCATGTTGGATAATTTCACAGAAATAATTGCACTGCACACACACAGTATATAACATATAACAGGAAGCGTTGTCATAAAAAGATGGTTGAGATTTTATGAGTACAGACGGAGGTAACTGTACAGTGTAAATAAATAAATATAATGAAGGTACTTGGACTTCACTTGAATATTTCATCATATATATACCATATCAATCATCGTACTTTATATACATTTCAAAAAATTGACTTTTCACATTTACACTTTGTTGATTCAGAGTGATAATACTAAAATAACTAATTAATTATGATTTATTATTGTAACAGGATAAGATGAAAACTTTATTGATCACTGGGGTACTTTTGGTATTTAAATATATTCTGATTATAATAGTTTTATAATAGCTTATAATAGATTTGTAGCTTTTTCTACACACTAGTACTGAAACTTTTACTTCAGTAAAATCTGCATACTTCTAAAGTATGACCAGTATATCTAATGAACTGTCTTTAAAGACTGGTGTTTCTATTATTGTCAACAAATCCCATGAAAAGATCAAAACTAACAAAAACTAACAGACTAACGTGTTCGTCCGTCTCTCGATACTGTCTCACCTTCTCATCCTGTCTGTCTAACAGTCTGCAGAGTTCACTGTAACATCGGCGGACATTTTGACGATGGCTCCTCCTGGTAAGACCTGTGTGTGTGTGTGTGTGTGTGTGACAGTACATTACATGACCCTGAAACTGAAGCAGCTAAATGGAATTCAGCCTTTCATTAACTTTATTATTTACACCGTTTCCTACGACGACCTGCCAGAAAGTCTTAATACTCTGTCGCCCTGAAGACCTCACGGCAGCAGATAAAGTTAGCAAACCCAAAACTGATGTTTTTATTTGTCTAGTCATACATTTTATACATCTATTACATTATTGTTACTATTATTTGTTTATTTAGTTAGGTTTTATACATTTTAACATGTTTTTTACCTTTATTTCTGTCATAAATCTAAACTTTTTAATGTGTTTTATTATCATTATCATTAATTTATCTCATTTTTATTTATTTATTTGGTATTTTCTCACCCCAAAAAACTAAATAGTGCTTCATCAGTTTGTTTTATAAAGCAGGTGGAGTTGTTGTCAGTTGCCTGAGCGGCCTGAAGGCAAATTGACAAGAAAACGAACAGCTTGTTTATTAAAACACAGCCAAAGAACTCCAAACTATATGTTTGACTGTGTGTTCAATTAGACAATTTACTGTTACTTTATATAAATCCACACACACACACACACACACACACACACACACACACACACACTTCCTTAGCAGTTACTGTCATTCTCTGTCCTTACAGTCTATCTGTCTGTCTTTGTCTCGCTGTCTCACCTCCTAAAGCTGGCCCACTCTGTTTCCTTTTCTGCCCCCTGTTTACTGCAAGAACACATCAGGGGTTGTACGCCATCATTATTATTCACAAGCTCACTGTGTGTCTTTTTGTACATTGTATACATTATATTATACTTTTCAATGTTCAGCGTACAAAATACACTTAATACCCCGTCAGCCTGCTGACTCTGCTTCTTTATCTAACCCTGCAGATGATGTTGATTAGAAATGGTTACAGAAGCTTCTGTTTAACTCTTACTCTGGTACTGTGGCAGCATTTCACACTTTCTTCCTTTTTACACACACACACACACACACACGCACGCACGCACACACACACACACACACACACACACACACACACACACACACACACACACACGCACACACACAGGAAACACCTGTCCTATGCGAGCTCAGTACCACAGAAACTCAGTGACACATTAACACAGCTCATCACCATGTGCAGTGTTCTGCAGTAAACGTGTAAAACAATGTCAGTAACATTCGATGTCGTTTGACGTAATAATTTAGATTTACTGTCAGCTACAAGCTTGTTTCTCAGGATTTTAACACAGCTGCAACTGAACCAAGCGAAAATACAACATTTGACCTTGTGGTTCTTGATCTATGTATCCTAAAGTTTGAATATTTTCAAACGTTTGCCCTCAACATTAACACAACCAACCAGCAGCTCTCCTACCGTTGCCCACCTTCATCGAAAACCATGTCGAGGGAACAGAGAGAGTCTTACTCACTGGTTTGCTGGCCTGCGTCTCTAACCTCTCTACTGTCTTTTTAAACTTTAAAAATGATTTAAGATTTGAGGACAAATACGCGACTGAAACAGCCACTCACATACGTTTCTTTTTCTCTTTTACTTCACCTACATCATCTCTCCTCCCCGATCATCTCTATTCTCACACGTAGACTTTGGAGACATTTCTACGCTCTCGTCCAACATAGAAACGGATTAAATATTTAAATACACGATGAGAATCTGTGCTAGTTTTTCTATTCTTTCATAAAACAACACTTTTTTTTCCCAAATATGCACACACATACAGGCGCACAACTCCCTCTACTGCTTAAAAAAACAAAGAGAAAAAAACATGGATTCGATCCAGCACTGGACCTGGACATAAACTTTTTAAGGCAATAACAAAAAGTATGAATAGCATGAACACAAACAAGGCTTTATGCATAAAATTGAAGCATGATACAGGATAAAAATAACAAAATCCACATGTTAGGATACATTAAACCATAAAATTGTCACGACTGTTGGCCAATTTTACAAGGATCGACTGGTTGGCCTCCATTTCTGGGTACCTACTTATCACTGATCTAAAACCAGCGTGCAGCTTTCCTGTCCTGATGTTAAAGATTCCTGAAACCTGATCCTGGATCTGTGTGAAGTTCATTACCATGTAGCATGTATGACATGTGTCTCCATCCTCACTCCCACGTGTGTGTGTGTGTGTGTGTGTGTGTGTGTTTTCATCTTAAATGACTTGAGCATATGTAAGAAAGTGTCACTGTATGCGTGTGACTGACACATGTCATTAGCTTTGTAACGCAGTAAGGTTCAGTGTGTATGTGTGTGTGTGTGTGTGTGTTGTGTGTCGTACAGCTGGTTGTGATCATGTACACAAGTGGATGGAGCTGCAGGCGTCACATTACACCCACTGCCTGTGTGCTATGTGATACCGCAGTGTACCTGTGTGTGTACCTGTGTGTGTGTGTGTGTTTGTGTGAGTGATATGCCCAGGTCCTGTTCCAGAGCAGCGATCACAGACACACACACAAACACACACACACTCACACACACACACACAGACACAGTAACAGAGGCGAACTGCGAGTAACAGCTAGTGAAGCATTCAGAGCTTCTGACAGGATGTAAGATTTCGAGAATTTTCTGTGGTCTCGGCTCGCTCAGCCTCAGCAGAGAGAGGAGAATGGAGGTCAGAATAAAGTGACGCTCTGGATTTTGGACCCGGGCTGCCTCAGCGACTGCTTTTGCTGAATAATTGATCCCTCGGCTTGTGACTGGTTGAAAATGAGGAAGGCATCGCTGATGGTTTGGATCAGCCTTTTGGTGCAAGGTCAGTTCTGCATGGATGGATCAGTTCATATCTGACTGATGCACAAAGTTTGTTTTGTCTTTGTAAAAACCTGGTTTTCACCTCTCCTCTTTCTGCTCTCCCCCCTGATGTTTCCTCACAACTTTAACCTTTGCTGTTGTGCACCCTCTGCTCTGCCCAGTGTCCCACGGCGCTCAGGGTCAATATGCCCGCAAACTTCTGAATGATCTGATGGAGGACTACTCCAACGCTCTGAGACCTGTGGAGGACACAGACAAAGCGCTCAATGTGTCTCTGCAGATCACCCTGTCACAGATCAAAGATATGGTGAGTGGAGAGGAAACTCAAATACGCTTCATTACCCAGCAAAGATGCAGAGATATAAAACCATAACCACAAAAGAACCCCTTCAGAAAGGTCTTTACATTTTCCAACAGTGGTTAACAACAACACACACCGTATATAGTGCACCGCCTTGTTCCAACACTTCAATTTAAGCTATAGGACGCCTACATATTCGAACCCAATGACATCATATATATGCACTGTCATATGGAAACATGCTGGATGTCTATAGATACATGCAGAAGCCAGCCAGATGTGTTTTGTCTGTTTTGTACCTGTGGCTGCTTCAGAGTTAAACCTCTAACTGCAAAATGTTTACGGTGATCATAGAAAGACGGAGATTAAGATCTGTCGTGATTTATGTCTTACATCTGACTGCCACATATTCAAGATTCAAAGAGGGTGCAGGCTGGTGTACTGTTGATACTGCGTGCCATAAAGAAGAATCATCAGAACAAGAGTGTAAATACATAAAATATAAATGAGCATTTAAGATATACAGTGAAGTAACAGATCACACTGAGGTGAAGATGCCAAGACTGACAGAACCACATAATGATGATATAATAATAGTATATATATTCTGTATGCTGTATGGAATATACTGTAAAGAAGGTTTCTGGTTTGAATCCCCCAGCCGGTGTTGAGTCTGCAAGTCCAAAGATACGCAGTTAAAAGGTTAACTAGTGCCTCTAAAATTGATGAACTACGACCCGGACGGTGTGTACCCGATGTACTTTCGCTCGGTGTCAGCTGGGATCGGCTCCCCTGTGACCCTGATAAGGATAAGCTGATGGAAAGAGGAATAAATGGGAGAGTTTTACTATATATAGATGTAGTAATAGCTGTTTGTCCAGTGCAACCAAGTCTTAAAACAGTTCTTCAGCATTTCAGTACTGCGTTTTCATAAAGCAGGAGACCTACGATAGAAAGATTAGAAGATTAGAAAGACTCTTGGGTTTCGTTAGATCCTCTCTGACCTAGTTTGTTACTCAAGCTTTCAGTTACCAATATTCAGTCTCCATTCCCGAGCTGTGATATCACCTCCAAGTCCACAAAAAGGCTATGCAGTACACAGTGACTCATGAGCTGACTTGTAAATCAGTGGAGTGCCCCTTTAATTTTTGCTTCTTTAAGAGCTACAGAACAAATATGTGGCTCTTTGCCTTCAGTCTTCTGAGCCTATACAGACCACCAGAGGTCAGCACTGAGCAGCATTGTACTGAACTCACTCTTTCTGTGTCTAAATGTGTTTGTGTGTGCAGGATGAGAGGAACCAGGTGCTAACCACGTACCTGTGGATCAGGCAGGTCTGGCATGATGCGTACCTGAAGTGGGACAAGGAGGACTACGACGACCTTGAGATGATCAACATCCCCAGTGACCTGGTTTGGAAACCAGACATCGTCCTCTACAACAAGTCAGTAACAAGAGACAGAGAGAAAACATGTTCCCATAATGCAGCAGAGAGTGTGTGTGTGTGTGTGTGTGTGTGTGTGTCTACAAATGTGTCCTTTGCTGTGTGTGTGTGTGTGTGCAGAGCAGACGAGGAGTCTGCAGGTGAATCCAGCACTAATGTGAAGCTGCGTTATAACGGAGAGATCATCTGGGACTCTCCAGCGATCACAAAGAGCACATGTGTGGTGGACGTCTCATACTTCCCCTTCGACTGGCAGCAGTGCAACCTGACCTTTGGCTCCTGGACCTACAACGGCAACCAGGTGTGTTTAAGCAGGGGGAGGATGAATGAGACGGAATCACACCTTTGATTTTGTTTGAATCATTTCAGATTCTCACTCGGCCACTCTCATTTTCTTTTTTGAACTTTCTCCATCAACGTCCCTTTGGTCCCTTTTTGCCTCTGTCATTATGTCCATAGAGGCTACTGAGCCTAGTAACATTGCCCACTTGCACAGCTCTGGTTCTGGCACAACACTCTCTCCGCCCAACAGCATTCGCCCGCACCCCAGTCTGAAAACCTCTTCTTTCTGGTCCAAAACTCCTGTGGTACAAACACTAACACTCCCCCGGTGCTCTAAGCTCACAGTCTGGCTAACAAACTGAGCTAACAGCAGCTGCAGTTGGCAGCAGTTTACTTCACTGTCCATCAGAAAACTCTGTAAATCACAGAGAGTTGAGGCGGAGCAGCCAGAGGACTTCAGAGGGGAAAACCAGAAAACATTTTCTCCATAAAATATGATCCAGTTTCACCAAAATCAGTGAAATAGTTGGTGGTGTGTGACTTAGTGCCATAAAGCGTTACGTACTTCTCCCGACCCGGAGCCCAAAGTTAAATAGTGTGAGAACAGAACAACATAAAACACTCAAAAAAGTATTGTCAACTATTGATACATACTTAAAGCAGCTATAGTCAATAATTTTCTATTAACAATGTATCAACAATGTGAAAGGGGTTACACTTTAAGCTCCCCTCAGCTTTACAAAGTTTTATAGAGAGTTTTAGCTTCATGTTTAGCTCTCTGACCCACCCTGGTTCACTCTCCGCACTCTCATAATGTTGTTTTTGGGCAGCAGACAACTGCTGTCATTGAAACACCTCTACTGTGCACTACATGCCCAGCACCAAACAACAGACAGACACAGTTAGAGATGTCACCATAGTCGAGCATTTACCAGCCAAAGAGAGAGATATCTTCACAACTGCTACCAAGTTCACCATATAAATGATATGTTAAAGGTCCAGTGTGTCAGATTTGGGAGGGTTTATTTACTTAAATGTTTCCATTAGTGTATAATCACCTGAAAATAAGAATATTTATGTTTTTGTCACCTTAGAATGAGACTTTTATATCTACAGATGCTGCAGGTCTGTCTGTTCCTCCAGTTCCTTTGACCTTAACAAGGGCAGATAAATGAAGGTTAAAAGTCATTTACTTCTTCTGTTGATAATCACAGCTTCATGTCCATGTGTGCCCTCCTCAGGTGGACATCAGTCTGGGTATGGACAGCGGTGACCTGTCTGACTTTGTGGAGAACGTGGAGTGGGAGTGTCACGGCATGCCGGCGGTTAGGAACGTCATGATGTACGGCTGCTGCTCCGACCCTTACACCGAAATCACCTACACGTTGCTCCTGAAGCGCCGCTCCTCCTTCTACATCTTTAACTTGCTCCTGCCGTGTTTCCTCATCTCGTTCCTGGCCCCGCTGGGCTTCTACCTGCCGGCAGACTCCGGGGAGAAGGTTTCCCTCGGGGTCACGGTGCTGCTGGCGCTCACCGTGTTCCAGTTGTTGGTGGCTGAGAGCATGCCTCCTGCAGAAAGCATGCCCTACATAGGTTTGGATCATTCTTGGTGTTCTTTTTAGCTACTTAAACTATCGAGGTTCATCTCTACAGAAAAAGAAGACAATAGATGAAAAGTTACAAATTTGAGGAACTCTAGTATTTTAATTTCATGCCACTTTCTGCTTTCCTTGATTTCAGGGGGAAATTATCTGACCTAGTTTATTTACTACTAGTTACTTCATGAATTCAAATTTTCGCACACAAACCATAGGAACAGTTTGTAAAATAATATTTTAGTTTTGTTTTAAATTAATCTACCCAGCAGTTCATGCAAGCACAGCTGCAAATATCATAGATGCAGCCTCACAAATACAAGGATTTGTTGCTTTTCCTTTTATTTTATTAGGCTTGGACATTGGACATTGGTTGGACAAGAACAAGGCTTTAAAGTCTTTTGCCTCTGGGTAATTGTGATGACATTGTCACAGTTTTTACAAACCAAACAATCGATTGATTAATGGATAAAATAATCAGCTCCATAATGAAAAATAATTGTTAGTTGTGGTCCTGTTACAAAATAGTTAATATTAGCTAGTAAAATCCTGCATTTACTAATGCATGATTAATAAAAATCTAATGATATAATATATAAAAATAATGTGGCCATTTTACAGATTATAATTGTTGGTAATACTTCCTGGAGAATAGTCCTTCACCACTGTTTTTTTTTCATCCATTATTTATTTTCTTGGCAGAAATGGACTTCCATAGAAACTCCTAGAGTCAGTTCATTTACCATTAAATATGTTGAATATTATATGTGTGTGTATCAAGATAAATCTGGAGATTTAGATTTTGTGTTTCCAGATCATTGCTGATGAATGTTAAACCTCGTAGTCTACAAATTAGGACTGCTGTGTATGTTTCTTCATCATGAATCTGTCCTTCTCTTTGCCCCTAGGGAAGTACTACATAGCCACCATGACTATGATCACAGCCTCCACCTCTCTCACCATCTTCATCATGAACATTCATTTCTGTGGTGCTGAGGCCAAGCCGGTCCCTCAGTGGGCTAAGGTGCTCATCATAGACTACATGTCCAAGATCTTCTTCGTCTACGAGGTGGGGGAGAACTGCACCACCCCGGAGAGTGAGAGAACCCCTCTGTACCCTGAGGAACCCATGGGCGGGAAGAGCAGCTACCTGGATGACCGTTTCCATGATTACCATCACGACAGCGACCCGTACAAGTACAGCAACGGCCACGGCGTGCATCATCAGAAAAACCAGGCGAACGGCAACGTCAACCGTCACCATTACAACAACCACAACAACCACGTTTCAAGACTGGAGAGGGGTGAAGGGAAGCGAGAGTCCATGCAACGCTACCACCACATCAGGAGGGATGAACTGGACTACCAGGCCTCACCTCATGCACGAAACCTCCAGCACCTGAATGGAGGGCTGAAGGAGCAGCTCCTCTTCCCCGCAGAGAAACTTCAAATCCCATCCTGCCCCTGCTGCTGCCCCTGCAGCCAGCATAAACAGGTGCATCACCGCAGCGCTGCTCACTTTACCTTCCTATCTGATTACTTCTGTTCTTCTAAAGTTTCGCTTCACTTGCTCTGTCCGTCTCTTCCTCAGGTGGTGAAGAACATCCAGTACATCGCCAACTGCTTCCGCGAGCAGAGAGCTACCTGTGTGAAGGTGGCAGAGTGGAAGAAGGTCGCCAAGGTGATGGATAGGTTTTTCATGTGGATCTTCTTCGTCATGGTCTTCCTCATGAGCATCCTCATTATCGCCAAGGCATCCTGACAGCCTCATCCCTCCCATCATCTTTTTACCAACGTTCATCCTCCTGTCATTGCTGGACCTCAAGACTCACCTCATTTTTACTTTGACGCAACTAAAGATACAAATGTATGTGGTGTGTCAGTATAGTGTGTGTGTGTGTGTGTGTAAGTGTGTGTTGACATAAAGAGGACAAGGTCACTGCACACAAATCATCCGTTTAAATTCATCACAGCCTTGCGGTTAGTTAACGTCAGGTGTGCTTGCTGTGTGACGAAGCAGCGCAGCAGTAAGACAATCCAGACCTCGTCTCGAACATGCATGGACTCTCCATTATTGATGAGCTAACAGCCATAGGCATTACATTACTTACATTACGTTTAAGGCAACCAGATGAGGCTGTTTTGCAGAGTCACGTACGTAACTTATGAAACAACTTGACGTGTGATCAAAATGGGGGCAAAGCCACGTCCTTCCTGACACTGATCATCAGGGTAAAGACATTTAAACCAGGCGAACTGGTGTCGTTTTAATCTATACATATTAAGAATTTGGGTTTATGTAAGTTGTGTGAATGTATCTAAAACAATCCCTCACTTTTTAACAATACTCAGACTTTAAATCCTACCTCCAGAACTTTGCTCATGGGTCCAGTAGGAAAGGTTTTACTCACTGTCCCAGCAGTTTACATTATGGTACAAATCTAATTTGTTTTACATGATGTATGTACACATTTTGCAGAACTGTCCATTTCTGATTTGTTTGTTTTTTTTGCATATAAAATCTCTTTTCATTCTTACTTTTTCTGTACTTTTTCCTGTACATACACAAAGTCATTCCCTCAATCTGTTTGGGAAATATACATATGTGTATATGAGCTACTATAAGGACACACACATACACACAGACAGCAGGAACAGGCGAGTGAATGAACCTGGTTTAGTTTTCATTCACTCAAGAGCCTCTAGAGGGCAGATCGGCTATAATCATAGAGGATTTAGTTACTGACTGAATGAATGAATGAATGAATGAACTCCAGGCATAAAAAATTTAACATCTAAGCACATGTATTTATAAAGTACCTAACAGACAGCTTAATGATACCAAATGATACCAAATACATAAAATATATCCTTTTTTATGGGCTACAAGGAGTGACAAATAGTTTATATAAAGTACAATAAATGTTTAAATAAGTGCTGCTACATTTATGCTGCAGGACAAAGTTTGTCAGGCTGACTGTTTAATTACAGCAGTGTTTTCAAAGATATTAGTTGGGAAGTAAATAGATTAAGAATAAATTAGTTCTCTCTCAAGTGAACCTTATTTTTTTATTCAAAATACATCCAGAATTATGAGATGGAAGGATGATATCCAAAATAAAACAAAACATTTTTGTGCTCTTATTGTGATATTTATAATTTCTAGTTCACTAAGAAATAACATCAGTCAATAGTCAGGTATATTTCAAACTTGAGCTGAAGTTAAATCTCATTTTGAAGAAGTAGCAGCATGAGACAGTTAACATACATTAAACATACATTAACATGAATTTATACTACAATAAACACATGTTAAAGTTAACCTATAACATAAATCTGCATTTAAATTAAAACTCTGCAAAGAGATTAAGCGTGCAAAGAAATTAAAACTGTGCTAAGAAGTTTTAATATGTGCATTTAAATTAAACCTGTTCTTACAAATAGAAAATTATATAAAAGTAAAAATAGAAATATTTTTTTATAGAAATAAGAAATAGAAGTAGAAATATAAATAAAAAATATATACAATTAAATTAGGCTCTAGACAATGAATGAAAGGCGTTCAACAGCCTGCCTGACACACTGAATGTTTCTTTAAGTAAGATTCAACTTAATAAAATTAAAAGTAACAAATCATAAAAGAAATCCACTCTTAATTAAAATATTTACTCTGTCTGGAGTCTCATGATGAACATCATGATCAAAACAATCAATAACTAACTTAGTCTAGCTTATTGATCCCCGGTGGTTCCTAAACAACTACTTTAAAGATAAAGAGGACCCGACAATCAAAAGGCCAGCTGGACTTCGATCGTCCCCCTCCTCACTTTACAGTATCTCAGCCTGCTTCCCGCATCTTTACCTCAGCTGGACCACGACCTCCTGCTGGAGTTTGCTTACTCAGAGATAAGATTGGAGTGTCTCAGAGACAGACTATCGGTCCACACTTTCTTCAGACTGATACTTGAGACACAGTGATGATGACGGCTAGAGGTCAGAGGGGTTTAACATGTCATCAAGCCCGACACGCCCACAATGTTTGGATCTATAAAGTGATGTGGCGTTCTCTTTAGTTTTCACTGTATGGAGGAGAGACACCACAAACAGCATGTCGTCTATTAGCAAGCAACTGTCTTCCATCAGCTGTGCAGGTATGTTGGGATCTGTCTTTTTCCTTCCTTCTTTCCCTCGTTCTTTTCTAACCTTTCTCCTTTTTTTATCTCTTCAGGCAGGAAGCCTCCTCCCTCCTCCACTGAGACCAGACTGGTTTTGCTGGGGAAGACTGGCAGCGGGAAAAGCTCCACCGCCAACACCATCCTGGGCCGTAAGGTCTTTGACTCAAAGGTCGGCAGCTCCTCCGCCACACAGCGTTGTCACAGGGCTTGTGGAGAGTTTCGTGGGCGACACCTGGCGCTTCTGGACACTCCGGGGCTGCTGGACACTCATCAGACTCCACAGGAGGTGCAGAGGGAGTTGAGGAGGAGCGTTAGCCTCCTGTATCCCGGACCCCATGTGTTCCTTCTTGTTATTCAGATTGGGAGGTTCACTCAGGAGGATAAGGAGGCTTTGCGGCAGATCAAACAGGCAATGGGTTCCCATGCTTTGAGCTTCTCTGTGGTGGTTTTTACCCATGGAGATCGTCTGGGAGAAGAGAAATCCGTGAAGCATTGTCTGATAGACGAGTGCACGGATCTGGCCCAGCTGGTGGCCGGATGTGGTGGCAGGTACTGCGTCTTCAACAACCAGAGCTCCAAGAACAAGGAGCAGGTGTCCGAGCTGCTCGCCTTAGTGGACAGCGTGATGCAAGGAAACGAAGGATGCTGTTACGGCAGCAAGATGCTCCAGAAAGCAGAGCAGGATCTGGCTCAGGAGCTGCAGGAGGAGAGGAGGCTCATGGAGGAGAAGGAGGAGCTGTTGAAGAAGAAGCACGAGGCAGCAGTAAAAAAGTCATATGAGAAAGAGCTGGAGATGGTACAGCAAAAAAGCATCAGGGAGATGGAGGACCTGAAGAAAAAGCTGGAGCGGGAGAAGGAGAAGGAGGAGAAACTGGCAAGAGATTTGGAGGTGGCCTTCAGACGAGAGATGGAGGAGAAGGAGAAGAAGGAGAAGGAGAGGAAGATACAAGAGATGGTGAGAGTGATGGAGATCCGTAGAGAGGAGGAGGAGAGGAGGGAAGCTCTTCAAGAAGAGCTCGACAAAGCTACTAAAATGCTGGAGGAGCAGGCTGAGCGGGAGGAGAAAATGAGGAGAGCAATGGAGGAGAAACTCCAAAGGGACAGAGCAGAAAATGAAAAGAAAGAGCGCGAGAGGGAAGCCCAGCAAATACAGAAAGAGCAGGCCATCAGGCAGAGGGAGGAGATGAAGAGAGACACTCTGCAGAAAGAGCTGGAGAAACTCACCGAGAGCTTGGAGGAGCAGAGCAGGATGGAGGAGGAGAGGAAGAAACAAATGGAGGACGTGCTGAGGCGTGAGAGGGATGAGAACCAGAGAGAGAGGGACATACAGATGGAGAATCAGAGAGCGGAGAAAAGGAGAACGGCGGCCCTCAAGCAGGAGGTAAAGCTCATCCAAATGAAAATCGAGCAGCATAAAAAGAGCGAGGAAAACCTCAAGAGACAGCTGGAGGAGAACCTGAGGAGGGAGAGGGAAAGGTGTGACAAAGAGATGTTTACGCTGAAGAAGCAGTGTGACAAGAAGCGTTCAGAGCCGTGCAACGAGACGACGAGGAAGAAGAAGTCTGCAGAGAGCACATTGACAACTGTGACCGGATATGTACAGGAAATGAGTCTGCTGGGGCTGAACGCAGCTTTAGAGAGAGTTGGAACTCCCTGCAGCATTCAATAGAAGATTTCTACGTTTATTATGTATCTTTTTCACGCACATGTGACCTGAACTACTTGATGACTTTTAGATTCAACCGCTAACTCGCGGTTAGAAAAAGAAAAGGACATTCATGCCCATGTGAAAGCGATTTCATTTCAACAAATGGATGTAATTCTAATGTGTCCTAAATCAGCAAATGCATAAAAATAGTACAAACTCTCAAAAAATGACGGCAGATAATCTGATTATCAACTCCCCACCCACTGCCTCTGTCTGCATCATCTAAATCTGTATTCAAAACAAACACCCTGTTGACATTAATAAAGATCAAATATTGCTTGAGTGCTATTTCAGTGGTCCTCACCGACGCTCAGCTGACTTCAGCTGTGCCATCTGGTTCTGTACCCGGCCAGAGAGTCTGCTTTTATCCACAGCAGCACATCCTGTGTGTTTATATGTGCGTGGGGTATTAAATTCAGAGTGCACGTGGCGGTATGTTGTCTGAACAATGATGCAATGACGCAATACTGTTACAGCACACTGCCTATAAAATGAAAGGAATAGTTTGACATGTTGAGGAACACGTACTGTATATATGCTTTCTTGCTGAGAGTGAGATGAATTAGAGACACTATGCAGATCTGGACTTACAGCTAGACTCTGTGAAAACAAAGCATAATTAGATCAGAGAACGGATTTATTAAAGCAATAACACACTCGAGGTTGTGAGGTTATACTGAATATCAGCACGGCTGATATTCAGTATTAATCCCTCAACGGGGAAATTCTTTTTTCACTCAGTTTTATTTACATGCATTTTAACCCCGAACACACATACAGTACAAGAGCTCATAGACATGCAATGTGGAGAGAGATGGTGGAGTGATGGGCAGCCCCCCTGAGGAGCGCCCTGCGAGCAGTTGGGGGGGTTCGGTGCCTTGCTCAAGGGCACCTCGGCAGTGCCCAAGAGGTGAACTGGCACCTCTCCAGCTTCTAATGAGAAATCTTCATTTTTTTTAATGGTTTGCTTCATTCCTCCGGTCGTCTAACACTAAAAGAGGCTGGTAGTGAGTTCTTGAGAGGCAACTAAATCCAAAATGTAGCTTGTGCGAAAATGTAGTTTACGTTTATGGATAATATTGATGCCAAATTAACAAGAACACTGTCATATAGTCATATATATATATATATATATATATATATGACATATGGACATGTAAGGAATTGTTAAAACATCATATTACTTAAAGGGAGTTTGGTGTAACCTTCCCTCGGCCAGCGTTAACTACAAAACTACAGAAATGTTTGTTTTTCAACGTTTTGTCAACACTATAGAAACATTAGATAACTGTTATGTATGATGAGGTTGTCTGCTTTTAGTTATTGGTTTGTTTAATGGTTGTGTATTGATTACTGACGGTGGCTAACCAGGCTAATTATCAGCTAATGTATTCAGTTGAACGACAAACGGTTGAAGATGGGGACTGATAATTTAAAGTCACATTAGTACACCTGTGAAGCGGAGGTCCCACTAGTGTTCAGTGCTCATGCAACGCCTCTTGTCCAATCAAATTACTTTGTTGGAACTAACTGAATAGTTACACAGTATTCAAACTCCACACTTGGTTTCTTAAAGCAGCCATCCTCTCCTCCGTGGATTGCGTGTTTGACTGGGGCTCAGTTGCTGATTCAGCCCCTCTCTCAGCAGTCAGCCGACCTTGTCAGTGTCAGTGGAAGGACTGGCTGTCTGAAAGGGGTCGACTGCAGGGTGGAGGTGTTTCTGGGGAGTTGAGGGCAAGACGCCGGTTATTGTAGCAGTAATTAGGTGTTTAATCCAAACAGCAAAGTCATGTCACTCTGTACGGTGGATTAGATTTAAGATCAAAGTATAATATGCTCTTTATAGGTTAGATTAAAGAGGTGGGTTTACACTTCTAAGTCTTGTGTCCCAGAGAAACAATATGACTGAAACAGACAAACTCATCATGTATGTACTGGTTTGTAAAACAAGCTACTGACCCCAATCCCTAATCGAATAGCATTACAATAAATAATTATAATTAAAACAATAGAACAACAGAATTATAGCATCCTTTCATAAGGCGTAATCTAAAAGTCTATAATTATTAATTCACCAACCAAGACCATGATAATATGGATATAGATGTGGATGAAGGTGAACCAAGATGATGTAGCCTACTGTAGGGGGGATGAGAGGTCAAATGGTTGAAACCTGTCTGCTGGAAACCCCTGAATCTTTGTGAAAGTTTAAAGAAATTTGCAGGTTAAAATTAAGATATATTGTGTTGCATGGATCAGGTAAAAAAAACAAACAAAAAGCATAATAAATAAGTGATAAATGAAGCGGACATACATTTTTTCCTGCAAAATCCCATGAAGTCAAGTCTGCAAGTCAAGTTTATTTATACAAATTTTCAACAGGAAAACAACATGAGAATGTAAAATAAAAGAAAACACACTCTCTTCATCGCTTTCTGGGATTAGAGTCCCAGTGCTTCCTGTATTTGTACAAAAGAGAGAGTGAATGGAGAAGGTGTGCTTCAGGTGTGGTCTTTGTTCCTGAATCTAGTTATAAAACTTCATCTAAGCACGTCTGACATGAGGCGTTTCTTAGACAAGTGCTCCACTTTGTGGCTGATCTGGCAGCAGAGAAAAGTGTTGAGTCAAGATGGAAACTTCAAGCAGCAGCAGCAGCAGTCATAAAACAGCTTTCCATTCTTGGCAATCACTTCTACTGCAAAAATGTGCAACACACATTATTGTAGAGGTGCAACACTTGATTCATAAATATATAGATTAGATTGCAGTAAGTTTTCAGTAAGTGACAAAAAATATCACATATTTAGATGTACTGACAAAGTAATCTGGCCCAACCCTGGTCCACAAAGATAAGTCTAATATCTGTTGGACATGTCTCCCTTTTTCTCAACAACACATCCTAAATTTTAGATAATTATGTTGGTAGTGATTTCACCTTCATGTGCTTGATTTATTTAAACATAAATGTAAACGTAAAACACTTTGTATCTTTGTTATGAACGTAGCTATATGAATGAAAATGACTCATTTTTGTACTCTGCACTTTCTCAGTTTAACTCAGTGACTTCTAAAGTCTCGCCTGTTGGGAGGATAAATGGGACCAAACGATGGAAAAAGTGAGATAATTTTAATGCTCAATGAGTGAAAATCAGACACAGAGATCATCTAAAAAGGCTTGACGTGTTTTTCTTTTCTCAGATGGCAAACTTCTCTCATCCCTGCGCGTTTCTGCTGTCAGCAGAGAGGACCAGCTGGTGGTGTATGAGGTCCTCAGTAAATCAGCTCTGCGCTCAGAGCAGCCACACAGATCAGTCCGACTGGAGCGGGACGCGCGCTCTCCACTCGGAGCGACTCTTTTTTTTCTCCTTTCCTGTTCACGGAGGTTTTTCTGGTCTTTGTAGTTTGACATATGGCCGAGCTCAGGACCTGGCAATGAATAACACAACCACCAGCCGGGAGGAGTTACCGGCGCACCGAGCTCTAACGGGCTGCGTCCTGGCGCTGCTCATCATCTGGACGCTTTTAGGCAACTTCACGGTGTGCGCAGCCGTTTTTCGTTACCGGCACCTGCGCGCCAAGGTAACCAACATCTTCATCGTGTCCTTGGCGCTGTCTGACCTCCTGGTCGCCGTACTGGTGATGCCGTGGAAAGCTGTGGCTGAAGTGGCGGGCTTCTGGCCGTTTGGAGGATTCTGTAAGACCTGGCTGGCCTGCGACATCATGTGCTCCACGGCCTCCATCCTCAACCTGTGTGTCATTAGTGTGGACCGATACTGGGCCATCTCCAGCCCTTTCCGCTATGAGAGGAGTATGAACAAGAAGGTGGCCTCTGTTATGATCGGCGTGACCTGGACAGTCTCCGTGGTCATCTCCTTCGTCCCCGTGCAGCTGAACTGGCACCGGGCGGAGATCGGTGATCCGGTTTCGGAGGATTTTGCGCTTCACGGTAAGAGTGTTGATGGGAGCTGTGATTCCAGCCTGAGCCGCACGTACGCCATCTCCTCCTCCCTCATCAGCTTCTACATCCCCGTGGCCATCATGATTGTCACATACACCCGCATCTACCGGATAGCCCAGATGCAGATCCGGATGATATCCTCCTTGGAGCGTGCGGCGGAGCACGCGCAGAGTTGCCGCTCGGATGTACCTGAACAGTTTTCTCACCTGTGCACGGAAATCAGTGCCAACTCATACGAGAATCACATACGTCTTCATCCCGATTCTCAGCGCTCTAATCAGTCACACAGGGAGCTCAAAGTGTCCATCAGAAAAGAGACCAAAGTCCTCAAAACTCTGAGCATCATCATGGGTGTTTTTGTCTGCTGCTGGTTGCCATTCTTTGTCCTGAACTGCGCTCTGCCTTTCTGTCCAGGACCAGAGTCCGCAGGGATCCAGAGGGGCCCTTACTGTGTGAGCGAGAAAACCTTCGATGTCTTCGTGTGGATCGGCTGGAGCAACTCATCCCTGAACCCGGTCATCTACGCGTTCAACGCGGACTTCAGAGACGCCTTCTTGCGCCTGTTGCGCTGCCGCGGACGAGGCTGCTGCGCCGCGGTGAGCGCAGCGGTGGAGACCGTGATGGCGAGCAACGAGGCCGGACACGTGAAGCAGGGCAGCCCGCTGAACGTGAAGCTGAGCGTGTCGTGCTCCGTGAAAACCCGGGGGAGTGAGGACAGCGGGAACACAACGGTGACTGTGTTGTATCACAGGGGTACGACCTCGGAGCAGGTGACGGACACTGAGGAAAGTAAAGACAGACTGACGCAGATACCAATAGGCCTATAAGTAAGACAATTCATGAAATCCTAAACAGACTATGCAAAGAACTGGATAGTGAGCACATTAAACCCCAAAAAGAAACATTGAATTTACACCCAAGGTCAGTCAAACATCCATGTGAACAAAAAAGAAGCCAACATGGAGGCCAGAAAATATCACCCACACACAAACACACAATCCTCATTTCTTTTAGGACATAATGTGTGTTTTCATGAGTTTTCTGTTAGTGGAGCTTCATTTTTATTCACGTGGATGTTTAACCAACAAATATAAAACTCAATGTGAGGACTACCTCTTCTTTTCCTTACCAGGACAAATACAGATCCAGATCTGGGTAAATAAAGTAAAGAGGGTCAACGGGCAAGATTAAGATAAGAGAGATGTTGGATGTGTTTTAAAGTTATTTATTCTGTAAATCAAGTTAACAAAAACCTCAAAAGGAAAGAAGTGATTTGATTTTTTTCCCTCTTTGTGGCACTGAAACAAACTAGATAAGACAGACATCTAAATTGATTTCTCAGATGAATTATAGCAGGAAACAAGTTAAATATGTCACCAATTTTACTTGAAAATCACTGACATACATTCACCAGTGAGCGTGCTTTTTTTTTTTTTTTTTTTTGCCTTGAGGCTTCCACTCAAAGCCACGATGGACAAAGAGTTATCAGAGGTCAGGATTTCTCACAATCTCTAGAAATGGGATTATGTAACTGACTCACATTAGCACTCGTCAGCTGGGCTTCTCGGTGGATGCACTGTGCACTCTGTCCACCATCCTCCTCCCCCCTCTGCTCTCTCTCCTCTCTCTCCTCTCTCTCTCTTGAAAGAAACAAACATAAATAATTTGTAAAGGTTGTTTCTGTGAAAGATGCCCTGACCGGTGAGAACACAGAAGCTTTTATGGTGACAACCTTTAAAAAAAACACAAGATGTGATTATTGTGTGCGCAGTGAGGCTGATGCAGGAGCAGGGACTATAAAATTAGCTGTGTGTGATTAACTTTCTACAGATTAACATCTGTTCATTTTTGTTTAATGAGACTTCCTTGTTGGTGTTAAATATGAAAGCGTGTGTTACAACCTCAAGGAGCCCCGAGCCTTAATGGAGCCAGCAAGAATTATGAGCTGAGCTGCAGATGTGTTGTTGGTGGTTGTGATTACATCACCTTTACAAGTTTTTAAAAAATGGTTCTTTTGGAAAATAAACTTTTTTTTGCTTTCTTGCAAAGAGTTGGATGAGACGATCTGTCTGGTTAGAAGTTTTTATTTTCTACAGCTTAGCTAAGCATAAACTGGGAGCAGGCCAACGACGGTATAAAGAACGGACAGCGTATGCGTGATGTCACCCACAGATTTCTGAAGAGACATTTTGAAGCTCAGAATAGCACGTTGGTAGTGATGCTTCTTCCGCCTCATCGGCAGACCTGAGGCGGACCGAATGACGCCTGGGTGCTCCAACAATCCATCTGTAACGGCACCAACCTGTCAGTCAAAGCATCCACGCTCTTAATTCTGCATAACTTTAAGCCTTAATATAATTTGAACAGGTGAATTGTATATAAATTCACCCTCAGTACAGTTGTCATGAACGGGGAAATTAGCTATAGAGACCAAAACTGTTTTTTGTACCAGGCTGTAAACATGTTTATTTCTGCTGTGAAGTTGGATATTTTAACATGGGGACTTATGGAGACTGACTCACTTCTGGAGCCAGCCTCAAGTGGCCGCTCGAGGAACTGCAGTTTTGGGCACTTCCACATTGGCTTCGTTTCACAGCCGGATACGAAGTCCATCTTTCAATCCTATTTCCCCCAAAACAATTCCTTTGAAGGAAATTGACTTGACTTCGCAAGAATTGACTTCCAATTTCACTGAAAATGTACACGGTTAACACATTGTATTATCTCTATTAGGCACCAGCGATAACACGCTTGTGTGTGTATATACTGATTGTGCAGGAGTGAGAAAACACAGAGGTGGTACAGTATACGGTATAATTGTTTCCAGAGGGGAAGCGTGTGCAGCCTTATGGTAGTCACTGTGTAATGGGGCTTGTAACCTACATAGGACATCCATCAGCTGTAGGCATCTCCAACTGTATGTAAGAACACCATACCAAAGATGATTAATAAAACAAAGGTCAGATAAATTTTTTAAAATGTGTCTCCCATTTACAGTGGTTGCATGTAGGTTGCTAAGTGAGAAAAGTCATTTCAGGGCCCGACTGGAGTGCAGTTCAGAGAGAAGTACGAGGGGTCGTCTCTCTGAGGAATGATAAAGTGATTACTTCTATTAATGTTGACTGACTGTCCTTGTTTCATTCTCATGTCACCCTAAAAGGAGCTCATTGCATTAACGAGTCTCTCAGGGTAGCTGTGTTCGCCTGGTGAAACTTTTAATGGGCCACACCTGCCCACCTTGAATGTGCGAGAGTTAAGAGAGCCCTCGAGGCTGCAGTCCACACAGAAAAAGAGAGAGACGAGGAGTTTCAGAAGGAGCTGTTAATTGATTTCATGTAGCAAAAGTACTGTAACTACTGCTCTGAAGCCTCAGCATACAGGGATTTTCAAGTGGAGGTTTTTAACACTTTATTTATGCATTTATCCCAAGACAGTAATACCAGAACAATGACAGAAGATCTGTGTCTCAATTTGGATACTTCTGTTAGTACACCCCTATATGCAGTACACTGTAAGCGTAGTACAGTACGCTCATTGTGCAATTACTGAAAATCATGATTGCAACATTTAACCACTTCTTCTTTGCCAAATTGCAACCAGGCGGAACATTAGCGCCAACATTTGACTTGAATTGAGAACACTACCCTGCTGAAATTAGCCCACTATGCCAGTACACATCACATATATCTGAATAGAGACACAACAATGGTCATGGACCAACGATGTAGGTTATGGTTGTTTAACAGGACTCGCTATGATTTTAAGGTTAAGGAAACAAATAGAATCCAACCACCCATTTACAACACTGTCACACTGCTTCTACCTTTTTACCTGATAGAAAACTATTCACATGGCCAGGAGGTACACTAATAAAGTAAATCTAATCATAGGTTATTTGAGCCACTTTCACAAATTTGGTCTGGCAGTCACAAGGCCAGTCACAGGAGTAGACTATGTTACACTGAAGTGTGTCTTGTGATACGCTAGCAGCAGTTCTCAACCTTTTTCACTTGTGACCTTATAAAATGAAGCAGTGGTTAGTTGTGACCCCTCGTCAAAGGTTGAAGGTCAATGAGCTGCTAGCTGTTCAACCAAAGACTTGAACTGACTGCGTCATTAGAAGCAGTGAAACTATTAAATATTTAACAAGAAAAGGAGAAACTGGAGAAAAAACACCTAAAGTCTTGTGTAGCAGATCATCATTTTTGGATCCTGATGATTTTGCGACCCCTCAGATTTATCATGCAACCTCTCTTCCAATATTTTTGACATGTGACTGCAATTCTTGGGCCAAAGACTTCTTTTTAACCTTTTAACCTCTCAAAAAACTGTTTACCATTCACCACCAGTGGTGGAAGAAGTATTCAGATCCTTTACTTATGTGGAAGTACCCATACCACACTGTGAAAATACTCCACTACAAGTAAAACTCCTGCATTGAAAACCTTACTTAAGAGAAAGTATGTACGTGTATGTTGCATTTTACTGCTGGAGATGTTTAAGGTTCTGCTAATTTAAACTACTTCATATACTGTTTGGTATTTTAATCTGCAGCAATGCATCACGGTCTATAAAATCATCATCGTGTCGCTGTTGCATATCTTAAAAAGTCAATTTTTCCTGAGCTCAAAGAAACAGACCTCAGATTTCACTAAGTTGTATGAGAGGATTTGAGTTCATTAACACAAAAAGGTGTATTTGTGAAAGTACACTTCATGAGAAATAAAAAAAACCCACATTGTTATTAATTAAACAAGATTCAATCTTCCTCATTAATAATGCTGCATTTATCAATAAAACAGTTTCCAAGTCCAAGAATACAAGACGGCGGAAAAAAAATGGAATGCTCCGTTCGCGTTGGAACTGAGTTACTGCCCCAAGCGAAAGAGTTTGAGTATCTCAAGTCTTGTTCACAAGTGATGAAAAAATGGAGCATGAGATGGATGGATGGATTGGGATTGGGGAAGAGGGAGCTGAGCCGGAAGCCAGAGCTCTCAGTATCGCTGTTCATCTACGTTCCAACCCTCACCAATGGTCATGAGCTTTGGGTAGTGACCAAAAGAATCACATCGTTGCATTGTTTCCTGCAATAATCCTGGGAGACGTCCCTTGTCTATGCATTATCAAAGAACACATTCAGTCAGATTCAGTCCTGACAATCGTGTCTATTAACACACAACTCTTATATAAATTAATTAACCTGTTTTATCCTTTATGTTTACGAAGGCTCAGAGCAAGTCTGAGAACTGTGCGTGTGTTTTATTCATGAGTGTGGGTGTTCCAAGTCAATGAATCTGAACGTTTCCGGCAGAAAAATGAATTAGGTCAGATAAGATTAGCAAACCGGACAACAGTGAGAAAGGAAAAAGGCGAGGCAGGAGGAGGGAGAGAAAGTGCATGAGAGTGAACTATAAACTATGAATAAAAGAGGACAGAAGAAGGTTCATAAAAAGGTTACAGTGAAACCTAAAATAAGACGTTAACCCCTTTTTAACTGTATTTCTTTGATTCAGATCTTAGTTCTGAACCTCATATCAGAAAAATAACTAGCTTTTTATCATCTTCAGTCAGAACATTGACAGACTGTGATCATTTCTCTCTCAGACCTACACCAATGTATGCCTTTATTACCTGCAGAATGACTATTGTAATGCTTTTCTGGTCTTCCTAACAAGAATATAGCTCAGTCACACTTCAGAATTCAGCTGCATGTCCGTACCAAAAAGAGAGCACACATTACACCAGTTTTAAAGTCTCTGCACTGGATATCTGCCTGCTTCATAATCAATTTCAAGATCCTTTTATTCGTTTATAAATCTAATTAATCGTCTTTTTTCCGACTATTTATCAGATTTGTTTTTAACCTATGAATCCTCGCGAACTCTCAGGTCCTCTGCTCGGTCTGTTGTAATGGACGTTGCAAACTAGTCACATTGTCACTTGGTACTGCTACTGAAATTGCACAGTTTTAACATTTGGCCTACTTACAGTAGGTGTTATTTAACTGATGAATAGTAATTATGGCTTATGAGAGGACAGAGAACGAGCCTAAATATTAATTTATATGCATGCGTATCTCACTTTTACTGAGTTTGAAGCAATGTTGTGTCACTTCTAATTTTGATGTTACACCAACGTATAATAACGTCATAATAATGAGTCTGCCATTCCCACTCTGTTCTTGCACTATAACTTTTATGCTCTGGATACGATCAGCCACGAGAATGTTAGCTCAGTCTGTTAGCCGGTCTACCCATACTGTGAGTTCAGAGCACCTGGGGAGTGTTAGTGTTTGTACCACAGGCATTTTTGAACCACCCTGAAGAGGAGGAGGTTTTCAGGCCCGGGGCGTGAGGGAATGCTGACGGGGAGCGGAGTCAGTGTCGTGCCAGAACCGGAGCTGGGCAAGCAGGCGGTGTAACTGGGCTCGGCAGCTTCTATGAACATAAGGACAGAGGAAAGAAGACAGAAGAGGACGTTGATAGATGAACCTAAGTGAGAAAAGTTGTCAACTCGCTAGTTTTTGGTCATAAGTAATGTAATCAGAACAAATACTCGAGTACAGCTGTTCATATTTACCACAGTGGGATTACACTCTGAAACTGGGGGCGCTAAATTCGCAAAAATACCAATTTATACACAATGTACATCAAGTAATCTTAGATTTTTCAAGCTCATATTCAAGTTATCAAGTTTATTTTATAATATTTGACATGTAAGATGTACAAAGACAGAAGTTATTGGTTAAAGGCCATTAGTTACCATGTGTACTACATTTACGTTGATGTCTGTGCTCTGTGGTCTTTAAGAAACTGTTTTGCAAAGTCTATAGTTTTGTTGTATTAAATTAATAAAGTGTTTGTTAAAACAACACATTGTAGGCCTACCTGTGTTTAGAATTCATACGTACATGGATAAAAAAAAAATTATTTGAAAAATCGTGTCGAGCTTACATACAATTTTTGGTTTGAAAACAAATCGCTCTAAATGGTTTAAATTAAGGAAGTTAGAGAGAGATGGAAAACACAGGGGAACGGACAGGAAGAAGCTGCAATTATTTATCAAAAGACTTTATTAATAAGAAGTAAATAATCCTAGCAGACGGCCACGTGAGGTCGGTGCAGCTGGGAGTGCACAGCTGGCTGCCGCTTCTCATTCCTGCTGCTGCGTGAATCAGTTGAATTATTAGTGTGAGGCGTCAGGAAACCTGCCACCCTGCTCTCATGGTGTCCTTCTAACCTCTAAAAATAGATCAGACACACACACACACACACACGCACACACACACACACACACACACACACACACACACACACACACACACACACACAGAAAGAATAGTCATGGTTGTGTCTCACGGTCAGAAAATGACCCTGATACATACAGTACATGAGGATGGTGAAATCTAGTGGCAGAAATCAGATACTACATTTACTTGTATAAAGTTGTACTTGAGGATTTGAGTTCAATAAACACAAAAAGTGTTGTATTTGTGGTTCTCTGCTGAGCTTCATGCAGAGAAGGAGAGGAACAAGACTCTCCAAGACCAACTGGACAACATGACTGTGTCACTCCATGAGTTCAACAACCTTAGGGCTGACCTCGAGAGGGAACTCGAGCAGAAGAAACTCCTGCAAACAACTTATGGGGAGCTGCAAGAGGCATGCAAACTGAGCCAGGAGAAGTTCTCTGCTGAGCTTCATGCAGAGAAGGAGAGGAACAAGATTCTCAAGCAAGATTTGGACAAGATCCGTACTTCACACTGCGAGATCAGCCAGAGGTATAAAACAGATGTCATCATGATGAGACAGCAGGCTGACACCCTTCAGCATGAGCTTGGTGTGGGTGATAAGGAAATCAAGTCTCATGCAGACAGGGCTGAGCAGGAAGCCCCCCGTCAAAAGATGGCGGAGGTGATCACTAACCTGAAGGAGAAGGAGGAGATTTTTGGGAGAGAGCTGGACGAGCTGCAAACTCAGCTCAGTGTTCTGCTCTCCACTCAACCTGAAGCTCTCCCCTGAGCCCCAAAGGGTCCCCAAAAAATCACCATCCCTAATGCAGAGCCCCTTGAACCAACAAAAGAGGCTGAACTTCCAGAGGAAATGTGCAAGCAGCAGGAGAGCATCAGTCCTGCACCGGCCCTTGAACCACCGAAGGAGGCAGAAGTCACTGAGGAGAAGCAGTGCGAGCAGCAGGAGACCAATCAGTCCTGCACCGGCCCTCGAATCCCAGAGAGGGGCTGAGGGATCTGAATCTTCCAAATAGGAGAGCAGAACCACCTTCTGTCTGGAAGAGAGCCCGTCACTTTCTGGGGTTGAGGAAACCAAAGAGGTGGAAGAAGAAGAGGGAGGAGGAGAACTAACACACCAAACCAAGTTTTGTGGGTTTTCTCCAGGTGCTCTGGTTTCCCCCACACGTCCAAAAAAAAAAAAAAAAAAAAAAGAAGTTGCTGAGGAGAAGCAGTGCGAGCAGCAGGAGACCATCAGTCCTGCACCGGCCCTCAAATCCCAGAAAGAGGCTGAGGGAAATCTTCCAAATGGGAGAGCAGAACCACCTTCTGTCTGGAAGACAGCCCGTCACTTTCTGGGGTTGAGGAACTAAAACAACATCAAGTTTTGTGGGTTTTCTCCACGTGCTCTGGTTTCCCCCACACGTCCAAAGAAAGAAAAAAAAAAAAAGAAGTCGCTGAAGAGAAGCAGCACGAGTTAGGATGACATTACAGAAACGTGTCTCCTAAAATGATTTCAGGATTTGAACATAGCTGATAATATCTTAAACTGAATATAAAAATACAATATTCATTCAAATATTTAATTATTTCTGCAATTAATTGTTTATGCTAAATTAATTTTTTGCCCATCACAGTAATCGTGGAAGGTTTTTTTTAAGGTACATTACAACCAGTTTATTATCAATAAAAACTGATAACAACATGAAATTATTACGTAGAATGCCTCAGAGTCTTACATATGGAACCTTCAAAGGTATAGTTGTATTTTGAAGTAGGGTTGTATGAGGTTCTTCTAGCTACAGTAAAGAAATAGAGCTATGCACTGCTGTGGACAGGGTCAGCAGAAAAATATATTTTGTCACACAATAATCAATATCTGTAATTGCTTAGCCTTGCTGTCAGACAACCTTTTTAATTTGGTGCTAACTCTAGAACTTCCAACAGCTGTCGAATGGCAAAGCAAGTATTACAAGCAATCATTTGACATTGAGGGGCCACAGACCTCGTGGTAAAGACAACTTCCCCAGCAAAATAACGTGACATGTTTGGTATCAATAGATTCATTGCAATCATGAAATTAATTTAACATTGGCTTCAGCACTAACTTAAAAACTGGGCTAGGGTTAAAAGTAGGCCAAATAAACAAAGAACTGAGAATGATTCCAATATTTAGATCATGGTGATCAATAAGGCAGAGTCTAATTCAAATCAAACCTTTGCATCTATTTTTCACTTCATAATCACAGATGAAGTGAACTTACCATGCTGCTCTAAGTGTATTCCAGTTGCCGTGCTTCTGTGTTACTGATAGCAGCCTTTGTTTGTAGAAACCATATTTATTCCACCAGTCATTCCAATCATCAGTCCTTTACCCAGTTTACAAATGTCTATAGATAGATACACGTCCATATATATCTATATTTAATGCAAATATATTTCAATACTCTTGCAGCACTGCTTGCTTGTGCATAATGGAGAAGAAAGCCACTTTCAAACAGTTAGATCTCAGACATTCAAGCACCTGCAGTGTTTCGCAAGATGTTCAGCAGCTCGTGCACAAGTAAAGGTGCT
Organism: Argyrosomus regius; assembly: GCA_946959425.1. Taxonomy (NCBI): domain Eukaryota; kingdom Metazoa; phylum Chordata; class Actinopteri; family Sciaenidae; genus Argyrosomus; species Argyrosomus regius. Next base: position 4,980,024 of record OX336883.1, read on the forward strand.
GCCACTGTTCAGTGGACACTTGAAAAATAATATCAAGGTAGAGGAGAGCTCTTTCACGAGCTGCATCGGTTATGGACCTGGCTCATTAAACTTATTTTGTAGCTCAATATTCATCTACGTGGCTAAATTAATGACCATTATGAGTGCAACAGACAAGGGACTCACCTCCAGGTCTGATGTCATCATTTATTAGATAAATGAAAGAATTCTGCTGCCTGTTTGATGATGTGAGATAGTGCCCGAGAACACTAGTGGACTCAGCAGGGGGCATGGGGTTGCAATCGCCCCTCCTGGTGCCTCCATGTTTGAAAAAAATGGAGCAAAAGTGTCCCACTGGATGCCCCTATGGTAGATAACGTGATAAAATGCCCCCTGGGGTGCTAACCTTCACTAAGCTCCTCAATATACAGCTCATTGAGCAATGTCAGCTCACTGAGTGTGCGTTGAAATAAATGGTTAAATACTTTATAATTTATGATTCTTTTTTACAGAGGTGCAGTAGTTCTATTCACACAATAAAAAACTTTCTGCACACTGGTGCCTTTTTTATATTTTCACCAGCACCCCTCAAAAGGCTCGATCCACAACTGCAGGAGAACATTTAATTAAAAATGTTGTTTTTAAAGACTTTTGTTGGATGTTTGTACTGATATGAATGAAAGATGAGTCATTTGATTTTTCAGGGGTATTTTTGCTGTCTTATTTTTTGGAGTAGAAAGGTGACAGGAGAGGAAAAGAGGGAGAAAAGAGGGAGAAGAGGGATGACTTGCAACAAATGTCCACAGGCTGGATATTGAACAGGAATGTTGTAAATATGAGAAGGTGTTAAAAAAATAAAGATATTAATAGAGCATATCAACCCCTGCAGCTCAAAAAAGGACCAATTGGACCAATGTATTTTTTTTTTTTAAGGAGTTAAAAAGACTTAGTTTTTTGGATCTGGTTAGACTCACTATTTAACCTTTGGGTTCACAAGTGATGATGTCACTGGTTCCCTTTTTTTTTTTTTTGTGCTCCAAGTGCCAACGACAGTCGTTTAAATGACTGTCTTAGATGGAAAGTTGGTTTCATCACCCTTGTGAACGCCCACACAAGAGGTTAAATAGTGAGTCTCCACACCAGATAGTTGGACCAGTCCCAGCCTGGTCAGATGCGTACATGAACTGATGAAGCCTCTTGGATGAGAGGTGAAACGTCTTCCTAGACAAATACTAAGTCCAGTTGCTTTCGATTTAACCTCCTTTGAAATACTATGACCTGGGCAAATGAGAATATGCACCGGCTCATGTGGAGAAATGTGAACTCTCATTCATGTGTTATGGCACTGCTCTGGTGTTGATTCCCTGTGGAGAGGAGTGGCACATATACTGATCCTCGATGCCTGCTGTGGGCCTGAGAACATTCAGACTGGTAGGCAACAAAAGCGATTGGCAAAATGCTTGATCTTAGCAAACTGGAAGGTGATGAGGCCCACTTGCTTTCCAAGCGATAGGTAGCTGGAGGATTTCCTCCATCTCAAGCATGGAAAAGGCCACCAACATGCTCAGGGGCTTAGACCAAGATACAAGCGAGCTATGGGATACCATGAGATCTTTCCCGAACTCACAAGAACACATTTACTTCCCCGTATGATCGGTTCTCTCAGTGTGCTCGCCAGTTTGTGCATGTGTCGTGCACACCTAAATCAAATAAAATGCACTGTTCACACTCCTCTTTGTTATTGTTATTATCTTGTTATGGTTGTGGATCCTGTAATAAAAGGACAAAGAAAGTTATACTGTAAAAAGGGCGGACAAATGTTTGTCAAACTATTAGTCAGCACAAGATAACAGAAGACCTTTGAATCATTATGACTATTTTTTAGTGGAGTTCCAGTGAGTAATGCAATAAAAATGTTGGTGAAATATTAATCAATTCGCTCTTTGAGCCTTGAGATATCATGAACAACGACATACAGTATATAGCTGTGAAGATCAAGAATGATAAAGAACCACAACAAATCTCACAGCAATCAACATAAGTGGGAAATATTTTTTAAAGCCATATTAGACAGGATATCAACTCTGGCAGTACCATTGGCGGCTACAGGAGAATAGATGAGAAGCTGGTTCTTCCCATGGAAGACAATCTCAAACCTTTACATGCTTCTGTGCCTTTCCTCTTCTAATTGCAACACCCTGATCCAACTGCAATGGCAACGAAATTTGGGAATTAATTTGACATTATCTGAATGGAAAAGTTTGTGGAGGGACTCTGTTAGCATGAGCAAGTGTGTCAGATACAGATAAAGATATTGCATAGGGCATATTTCATCCCTGCCAAACTCGTCACAACAAAATGCTTGGTCTTAGTGAACTGGAAGGTGATGAGGCCCTCTTAATATCCAAGGGATAGGATTTCCTTCATCTCTCCAAATCATAACTGAAGTTATCTCAAGACACTTTCCATACAGAGCAGGTCTAGACTGTACTCTTTACAACATTATTTACAGGCTCAACAATTCCCACCATGAGGAAGCACTTGGTGACAGTGGCAAAGAAAGACGTCCTTATAGGTCCAGGATACCATCGGTTGTACCACCATCTGTGGCCACAGGAGAAGAACAGACAAGAAGCTGGAGGTCCTTTCCATGGGTGACAGTCTCAAACCTTTACATCAACTGAATGGGAAAGTTTGTGGAGGGACTCTGTGAACTCTCATTCATGTGCTATGGCACTTGCCCTGGTGTTGATTCCCTGTGGAGAGGAGTGGCACATATACTGATCCTCGATTCCTGCCCTGTGATCTTCCTGCCTGCAGCATCCGACCTGTAAAGTCGTCTGTGTACATTAATTCATCTAATTATCTGTTTAGAATCACCTGCATGTGCTGATGTGTCATGCACACCTCAATCAAATAAAATGTTGTTATTATCTTGTTGTGGATCTTGTAATAAAGGAAAAAGAAAGTTATACTGCAAACAGGGCCCACAATTGTTTGTGCTTGTTTGTATTAGAAAGAAAAAGATCATTCATTTTAATACAATTTTATTTATATAGCACTAATTCATAATAGAAGTTATTATCTCATGATACTTTCCATATAGAGCAGGTCTAGTCTGTGGTCTATCATTTTATTTACAGATTCAACAATTCTCACCATGAGGAAGCACTTGGCGACAGTGGCCAAGAAAAACTTCCTTTAAAAGATAACAGAAGACCTTTGGATCATTATTTTCCAGTGGTGTTCCAGGGAACAATACATTAAAAATGGTGAAATATTAATCAGTTCGCTCTTTGAGCCTTGAGATATCATGAACAAGGACATACAGTATATAGTTGTGAAGATCAAGAATGATAAAAAACCACAACAAATCTCACAGCAATCAACATAAGTAGGACATTTTTTAGATGAGACAGAATATCAACTCTGTCGGCTCTTAGACCAAGATACAAGCGAGCTATGGGATACCATGAGACCTTTCCTAAACTCACAAGAACACATTTACTTCCCCGTATGATCGGTTCGCACAGTGTGATTGCCAGTTCTGCATGTTTCTACCAAACTGTGATCTCCCTGTCGTCTATGTTATCGTTATTATCTTGTTATGGTTGTTGATCCTGTCATAAAAGGGAAAAGAAAGTAAAAGTGCAGACAGGGCCAGTTGTTTGTCAAACTAGTAGTTAGAACAATATAATTCAATTTCAATTAAATTTTATTTATACAGCATCAAATCATAGCAGAGGTTAATCTCACGGCACTTTCCATATAGAGCAGGTCTAGACTGTTATTGACAATAATACAATAAAAATGTTGAAATATTTATTAACTTGAACTTTGAGCCTCAAGACAAGGTATATATATAGCTGTGAAGATGAAGAACCACGACAAAATTCACAGCGACCAACACAGGTAGGAAATACTTTTAGGGGAAATGACAAGGGCTGTTTAATCTTAGTGTTACAGTTATGATGAGTGTTTCTGTCTCCACACCTGTTACTTTGTCAGAATTGTCTTTAATCTTTGTTTAATGTTTAAATGTGTTTAATATGATTCCTTTCACAGACATGTTAGACTACATACTGTTTTTGTTTTTGGTGGTTTTGGTGTCGGTGGAACATGCTTCTTTGGCACCTGCTCCTCTACAAATAGGTAAACTACAACACAAACATACAAGAAATTTGCTACATGTGGTCATTCACTGTACATCATTTTATTAATTTATTTTCTTTATTTTCAGTAAATGAAGAACTCACCCACGTAGAAGCCATCAGGGATGATGAGATACCTCTGAAACTCACCAGGACAAACTTTGAACGTTTGGAGAAACTGAACAACAGATCCAGATATGTTGCAAGGAGCTGTAAAGAGATCAGGGACAGATATGGTGAACAAGAAGGTAAGAAGGCTTAGCCTGCAGGAGGTGTTTCTCTATGCATTACTCTGACATTAAACAAGTATTAATTCAATGTGTTGCATTATGCTCAAGCACAGAAGAAATAATTTGGCATAAAACTCCACAGTTGATGACCAGTGAATCCAAACAAAGCTGTGTATTTTCACTCATTAACACCAAATATAATATTTCCAGATGGGCTGTACTTCCTGACCACTGCTGATGGCATGGTCTATCAGACTTTCTGTGACATGACCACTGCTGGAGGCGGCTGGACGCTGGTGGCGAGCGTCCACGAGAACAGCGTTTATGGAAAGTGCACAGTGGGTGATCGCTGGTCGAGCCAGCAGGGCAACAATGCTAACCTACCAGACGGAGACGGGAACTGGTCCAACAGAAACACGTTTGGAACTGCAGAGGGAGCCACCTCGGATGATTTTAAGGTGCACACAGAAGTATTGCCTCTAGTGGGCCATTGACACACATTGCTGAATTGGGTATTATAAAGAATTTTAAAGAAGATGGTAAAGAAGAATTGTACTTTTTACACAATGTTGCTTTAAGGAATGTAATATAGCACGGAGGATAACTCTTTACTGTGGAAATTATCATTGTCTTCATCATTGTCAATACTGTGTGCACTTTCACAGACTCCAGGTTACTATGATATAGTAGCAGAAGACATGTCTGTGTGGCACGTTCCCAACAACTTCCCACTGGTGCACTGGAACCTGGCAGCCATCCTCCGCTACCACACTAGCAACCGCTTCCTCCGCCTGTATGGAGGAAACCTCTTTGAGCTCTTCAAGGTAACTTTGTATTTTCAGTGTGTTTAATGCAAAAAAAAAAAAAAAAAGGTTAAGGTACAGTATATACGAGCAAACCTTCAGGTTTATGAAATTGTCTTATTGTTCCAGCGATATCCAGTGAGATACAACGTTGGCTCGTGCAGCAACAGAGGACCAGCTATTCCCATTGTGTATGACCATGGAGACAGAGAGTCCACCAAGATGTTTTATGGACCCAATTCAAGAGGTAAGAGCTCATGTAGCAAGAGGGGAATGGATATAATAAAGAGCTTCTTCACCATCATGGATAAGTAATGTGTAATGTGGCCAAGTTAACATTCAGGAAACCAAAAGCCTAAAGCAAAAAACAAACATGGCAACTAGGACTAAATAGGGTTAATCATCTGCAGGACCGATGAGGAAATGAGATGGACGTGAGGAGGTGGGGGAAGTGGGAACAGGTGTGTAGACTAGGAGACTATGACACAAGGTAACCTTTTGAAAACTCGTGTTTTTTCCTGTTTATCTGAAAGCGGAGACTGAACCAGGTTTCATCACATTCAGAGCAATAAACAACGAACGTGCCGCCATGGCTATCTGCTCCGGGGTCAAACCGACTGGATGCAACACTGAACACGTGAGTCTGAATCCATCATCACACTTCTGCTGTTCGTCAGACACAGCAAATAATACACAGTGTAATAATTCTGCTTTTTATGTGTGTCTCCAGTACTGTATAGGAGGAGGTGGCTATTTCCCTGAACACCATGTCCAGTGTGGGGACTTCCCGTCATTTGACTGGGACACTGCGGCAAATTCGCAAGGCTGGAGCGCTTCCAAAGAGATAACTGAGGCTGCTGTGTTACTGTTCTACCGCTGAGAGGATTATTTTCACATGTGCATTGTAAAGTCAGTGAATCACACATGAAGTACATTTGAAACAAATTCAAATGATTGTAAACTTAAAGTAAAATATCACATAATTAGTTAGGTCAATGAATGAATGCAGCGTATGAATGAGGTTATGTTTGAGTTTGTCATAAAGAAGTTAATATTACATTAAACGGTGATTTGTAATTTGTAAGCTACACTACAGAAGATGGCATCACTGAACTGTATATTCAAATAAAGCATGTCTGTGTGTGGTGGATTGTTTTTGTCTCCTGTGTTGTAACCTTGTAGTAATGATGCACGCACACTTTTGGTTAACAGACCACATATTTAAATAAAACCTTTTGCATTTTTTTAAACTGGAAGGTGATGAGGCCCTCTTGCTTTCCAAGTGATAGGTGGCTGGAGGATTTCCTCCATCTCAAGCATGGAAAAGGCCACCAACATCCTCAGAGACTTAGACCAAGATACAAGCAAGCTATGGGATACCATGAGATCTTTCCTAAACTACAAGAACACATTTACTTCCCCGTATGATCGGTTCGCACAGCGTGCTTGCCAATTCCACATAAGATCTCCAGTGAACCTGAAAAGCCCTCTGCATATACAAATTCATCAAACTATCTGTTTATAATCACCTGCATGTGAGCTGACGTGTTCCCGCTCCTCTTTGTTATCGTTATTATCTTGTTATGGTTGTGGATCCTGTAATAAAAGAAGAAAGTAAAAATGCAGACAGGGCCGGCAAATGTTTGTCCAACTATTAGTTGGAACAAGATAATTCAATTTCCATTCTGTTCTGAAGGCTTCATGACAGAGCAGGTGTCTTAGCCAGATCCAGCCACTAGGGGCTCTATCGCGCTCAATCGGGCAGAGTGCCGCTGTTTGTTAGAGAGAGAAGAAGAGACTGCAGACGGTGAAGTTGTGTTGATACTTTGTATCAGTTGATCTGCAGTTTGTGGTTCAGTGTGCGTCCAGAGAAACGTAAGTTGCATTGTTTATCTGCTGGATGCATTTTCATTGTTGTATATTTTATCTGTTTATATTTCTGCTGGTTGAGATTATATCTGGTGTTACAGCGAATATTTCTAACAGTGTTAGATATTACCTTTAATGGTTTAAATGGTCATTTATGTTATATATGCCACTGACCATTTCCTTTGTTGTCAGTTAAATATGTGATATATTATATCATGTATATTCCTTTCTTTATATGGTGTTCATATTTAATCTATATATTTTATTATGCTTTACTTTCTAATTATGTATTTATTTACTTTACTTATTATTATTTTGTTTTATATTATTCTATTTTATTTATTTTTACCTAATTCATTTCTAACCTGCCTCCAGTGTTTCCTCACTGCTTGACGATGAGATGGCGCTTCCTCAGTTTGTGCTCTGTTCATAATGGGATGGGTAGAAGGGAGGGTCAGGGGTGGAGAATTGGGGTTGGGCTGTGGGTGTTGGGGTGGAGGGTATTTACTTGTTTTTTGTGTTTTATGTTTTTTTTATGTTTTTATGTGAAGCACTTTGTGTTACATTTTGTTGTGTATGAAAAGTGCTATACAAATAAAGTTTGATTGATTGATTGATATATTTTCATGCTAAGGATAATAATATTGTTATTCTGATTGTGCGCTATAGTCAAGCATATTGTGAGCCGTTTATTGATGACTGTTATTGTTCTTGGTTTATTGCAGAACCACACACATACCTAACCACACCCCTTCAACGCCTCTGTATGCTGTCCACTCTGGAATAAAGCGCCATAAAAGAATTGACTGTCTCCTTTCATCATTCTTTATTTAAGTCTTGGGGGAACTTTATAGGCGTTCTAACAGACGCACACTTCGCGATTACAAATCAGAGAAGCCAGCCTGCTATTTTTGAGCCTCCGTCACACATTCAGTTTTATTTATATAGTACAAAATCAGATTTGTCAGGTTTTAATGGATCCGTTTGTGTATGGGATAACATACTCTGTACTAAGAGGTGCATAATGTTTCTTTAATGTTTAAATGTGTTTAATATGATTCCTTTCACAGACATGTTAGACTCCATACTGTTTTTGTCTTTGGTGGTTTTGGTGTCGGTGGAACATGCTTCTTTGGCACCTGCTCCTCTACAAATAGGTAAACTACAACACAAACATACACATAACGTGCTCATTCACTGTACATCATTTTATTAATTTATTTTCTTTATTTTCAGTAAATGAAGAACTCACTCACGCGAAAGCCATCTGTGATGTTGAGACACCTCTGAACCTCACCAGGACAAACTTTGAACGTTTGGAGAAACTGAGCAACAGATCCAGATATGTTGCAAGGAGCTGTAAAGAGATCAGGGACAGATATGGTGAACAAGAAGGTAAGAAGGCTTAGCCTGCAGGAGGTGTTTCTCTATGCATTACTCTGACATTAAACATGCATTTCTGTAAATCCAAACAAAGCCGTGTATTTTCACTCATTAACACCAAGTGTAATATTTCCAGATGGGCTGTACTTCCTGACCACTGCTAATGGCATGGTCTATCAGACTTTCTGTGACATGACCACTGCCGGAGGCGGCTGGACGCTGGTGGCGAGCGTGCATGAGAACAGCGTTTATGGAAAGTGCACAGTGGGTGATCGCTGGTCGAGCCAGCAGGGCAACAATGCTAACCTACCAGACGGAGACGGGAACTGGTCCAACAGAAACACGTTTGGAACTGCAGAGGGAGCCACCTCGGATGATTTTAAGGTGCACACAGAAGTATTGCCTCTAGTAGGCCATTGACACACATTGCTGAATTGGGTATCATATAAAGAATTTTAAAGAAGAAAAGAAGAACTTTTATTTATTTATAAACTATTTACACAATGTTGCTTTAAAGAATGTAATATAGCACGGAGTTGTGGAAATTATCATTGTCTTCATCATTGTATTAGTCATTGTCAGTTAGTTGAAATGCGATCTAAACCACAATTCAGTCATGACAATACTGTGTGCACCTTCACAGACTCCAGGTTACTATGATATAGTAGCAGAAGACATGTCTGTGTGGCACGTTCCCAACAACTTCCCACTGGTGCACTGGAACCTGGCAGCCATCCTCCGCTACCACACTAGCAACCGCTTCCTCCGCCTGTATGGAGGAAACCTCTTTGAGCTCTTCAAGGTAACTTTGTATTTTCAGAGTGTTTAATGCAAAAAAAAAAAAAAAAATGGTTAAGGTATATACGAGCAAACCTTCAGGTTTATGAAATTGTCTTATTGTTCCAGCAATATCCAGTGAGATACAACGTTGGCTCATGCAGCGACAGAGGACCAGCTATTCCCATTGTGTATGACCATGGAGACAGAGAGTCCACCAAGATGTTATATGGACCCAATCCAAGAAGTAAGAGCTCATGTAGCAAGAGGGGAATGGATATAATAAAGAGCTTCTTCACCATGTAGCCAAGTTAACATTCAGGAAACCAAAAGCATAAAGCAAAAAACAAACATGGCAACTAGGACTAAGTAGGGTTAATCATCTGCAGGACCGATGAGGAAATGAGATGGACGTGAGGAGGTGGGGGAAGTGGGAACAGGTGTGTAGACTAGGAGACTACTGTATGACACAAGGTAACCTTTGGACAACTTGTGTTTTTTTTCTGTTTATCTGAAAGCGGAGACTGAACCAGGTTTCATCACATTCAGAGCAATAAACAACGAACGTGCCGCCATGGCTATCTGCTCCGGGGTCAAACCGACTGGATGCAACACTGAACACGTGAGTCTGAATCCATCATCACACTTCTGCTGTTCGTCAGACACAGCAAATAATACACAGTGTAATAATTCTGCTTTTTATGTGTGTCTCCAGTACTGTATAGGAGGAGGTGGATATTTCCCTGAACACCATGCACAGTGTGGGGACTTCCCGTCATTTGACTGGGACAGACTGGGAATGTCGCAAGGCTGGAGTGCTTCCAAAGAGATAACTGAGGCTGCTGTGTTACTGTTCTACCGCTGAGAGGATTATTTTCACATGTGCATTGTAAAGTCAGTGAATCACACATGAAGTACATTTTAAACAAATTCAAATTATTGTAAACTTAAAGTAAAATATCACATAATTAGTTAGGTCAGTGAATGAATGCAGCGTATGAATGAGGTTATGTTTGAGTTTGTCATAAAGAAGTTAATATTACATTAAACGGTGATTTGTAATTTGTAAGCTACACTACAGAAGATGGCATCACTGAACTGTATATTCAAATAAAGCATGTCTGTGTGTGGTGGATTGTTTTTGTCTCCTGTGTTGTAACCTTGTAGTAATGATGCACGCACACTTTTGGTTAACGGACCACATATTTAAATAAAACTTTTTGCATTATGAAAGTTTTTTTTTAAACTGGAAGGTGATGAGGCCCTCTTGCTTTCCAAGTGATAGGTGGCTGGAGGATTTCCTCCATCTCAAGCATGGAAAAGGCCATCTGTTTAGAATCACCTGCATGTGAGCTGACGTGTCGTGCACACCTCAATCAAATAAAATGCACTGTTCCCGCTCCTCTTTGTTATTGTTATTATCTTGTTATGGTTGTGGATCCTGTAATAAAAGGACAAAGAAAGTAAAAATGCAGACAGGGCCGACAAATGTTTGTCAAACTATTAGTTAGAACAAGATAATTCAATTTCCATTCAGTTTTATTTATATAGCACAAAATCATAACAGAGGTTATCTCATAATAGTTTCCATATAGAGCAGGTCTAGTCTGTGGTCTTTATCATTTTATTTACAGATTCAGCCATTCTCACCACGAGGAAGCACTTGGTGACAGTGGCAAAGAAAAACTTCCTTTAAGAGATAACAGAAGACCTTTGGATCATTATTTTTCAGTGGTGTTCCAGTAAGTTATACTATAAAAATAATAAAAATGTGGATCAAATATTAATCAACTTGCACTTTGAGCCTCCAAATGTCATGAACAAAGACATATATTGTTGTGAAGCTCAGAAATGTTAGAGAACCACAACAAATCTCACAGCGATCAACACAGGTAGGAAAGAGATTTTATGCTACAAAAATAGGTGCAATGGGTTTGGGGAAATGACAAGTGCTGTTTAATCTTAGTGTTACAGTTATGATGAATGTTTCTGTCTCCACACCTCTGATTTTAGTAGATTTGTCAGGTTTTAATGAATCCGTTTGTGTATGGGATAACATACTCTGTACTAAGAGGTGCATAATGTTTCTTTAATGTTTAAATGTGTTTAATATGATTCCTTTCACAGACATGTTAGACTACATACTGTTTTTTTTTTTGGTGGTTTTGGTGTCGGTGGAACATGCTTCTTTGGCATCTGCTCCTCTACAAATAGGTAAACTACAACACAAACATACAAGAAATTTCCTACATGTGCTCATTCACTGTACATCATTTTATTCATTTATTTTCTTTATTTTCAGTAAATGAAGAACTCACCCACGTAGAAGCCATTACGGATGTTGAGACACCTATGAACCTCACCAGGACAAACTTTGAACATTTGGAGAAACTGAGCAACAGATCCAGATATGTTGCAAGGAGCTGTAAAGAGATCAGGGACAGATATGATGAACAAGAAGGTAAGCAGACAGAAGGTGTTGCTCTATGCATTACTCTGACATTAAACAATGTATTTCCTGTGCAATGGAAAATTCAGTCTAATTAATTCAATGTGCTGCATTCAGCTCGAGCACAGAATAAATAATTTGGCATAAAACTCAACAGCTGATGACCAGTGAATCCAAACAAAGCTGTGTATTTTCACACATTAACACTAAGTGTAATATTTCCAGATGGGCTGTACTTCCTGACCACTGCTAATGGCATGGTCTATCAGACTTTCTGTGACATGACCACTGCCGGAGGTGGCTGGACGCTGGTGGCGAGCGTCCACGAGAACAACCCTTCTGGAAGGTGCACAGTGGGTGATCGCTGGTCGAACCAGCAGGGCAACAATGCTAACCTACCAGATGGAGATGGGAACTGGTCCAACAGAAACACTTTTGGAACTGCAGAGGGAGCCACCTCGGATGATTTTAAGGTGCACACAGAAGTATTGCCTCTTGTGGGCCATTGACACATATAAAGAGAAGAAAAAAGGGACCATACCACCTGCTGGTGTTGCTAGAGAAAAAGTGGGATTCATCTTCATCTACAAACCACGAATTCTCAACAAAAATTTCCATATAGCACATGTGGATTTGTCTCTACTGGAACTTTGACTTAATGGTGGTACAACAGGAAACAGAAGTGGCTCATATAGTAACTTTATGGCCTCATTATCTTGAAATCTTGTGAACCAAATGGCCATCTATCCAATAGTTTTCATCAAAATCAGTGAAATAGTTGGTGTTGTTGGTTGTTGGTGTTGCCTTAGTGCCACAAAATGTTACATACTTCTCACGGTAATCGTACCCGGAAAACAAAGTTACATAGTACAAGAACAGACCTACAAATGACAGAGACACCATTCACCTGTCATGATGATGATAACATGATTTGTTATTTTATGGTAGTGGCATGGTGTGATGACAATAGTGTGTTTACTTTCACAGACTCCAGGTTACTATGATATAGTAGCAGAAGACATGTCTGTGTGGCACGTTCCCAACAACTTCCCACTGGAGCACTGGAACCTGGCAGCCATCCTCCGCTACCACACTAGCAACCGCTTCCTCCGCCTGTATGGAGGAAACCTCTTTGAGCTCTTCAAGGTAACTTTGTATTTTTTGTGTGTTCAGTGCAAACAAATAGTTAAATGTATTCACAAGCAAACCTGCATGTCTGTGCTCTCATGATGATATTGTATCATCCTTCCAGCGATATCCAGTGAGATATAACATTGGCTCGTGCAGCGACAGAGGCCCAGCTATTCCCATTGTGTATGACCATGGAGACAGAGAGTCCACCAAGATGTTTTATGGACCCAATTCAAGAGGTAAGAGCTAGCAAGTTAGGGAGTGAGACAGCCCCATCCTTTGACCTTGGTTACTATAGTAATGATAACAATGGTGCCTGATTTTCAAGGTATTACCAAGGTAGTCTTTGAAAAACTCATCATCTTGTTGTTTCTGTTCATCTGAAAGGGGAGACTGAATCAGGTTTCATCACATTCAGAGCAATAAACTATGAACGTGCAGCCATGGCTATCTGCTCCGGGCTCAAACCGACTGGATGCAACACTGAACACGTGAGTCTGAATCCATCATCACACTTCTGCTGTTTGTCAGACACAGCAAATAATACACAGTGTAATAATTCTGCTTTTTATGTGTGTCTCCAGTACTGTATAGGAGGAGGTGGATATTTCCACCCTGTCCAGTGTGGGGACTTCCCGTCATTTGACTGGGACAGACTGGGAATGGATCAAGGCTGGAGCGCTTCCAAAGAGATAACTGAGGCTGCTGTGTTACTGTTCTACCGCTGAGAGGATTATTTTCACATTGTAAAGTCAGTGAATCACACATGAAGTACATTTGAAACAAATTCAAATGATTGTAAACTTAAAGTAAAATATCACATAATTAGTTAGGTCAGTGAATGAATGCAGCGTATGAATGAGGTTATGTTTGAGTTTGTCATAAAAGTTAAGTATTACATTAAACGGTGACTTTTTGTTAAGCTGCACTCAGAAGATGGCTCACTGAACTGTTTATATTATAAAAAAGCATGTCTGTGTGTGGTGGATTGTTTTTGTCTCCTGTGTTTTAACCTTTTAGTAATGATGCATGCACACTTCTGGTTAACGGACCTTACTTAACGTCTGCAACGGCACTGGCACCCAGCCAACATCTCACAGGCAACAGCACACGTAAACATGGTGGTGTTGCACCTCTTTTTGTTCCTGCGGGGTACCTGGTTTATTTAACAAAGGTTCTGGGGATCAGATCATTCAACGGTGCAGGGGTGCCTCCAGGGGGTGGGATGGAGGGCCATTACTGATGATACAACTGCTAGCCCTTCGACAGGAGGAGGAGTTTATTTTTTGAAACTTTAAAAAAGTTATTTATCTTCACTCTGGCTTCTCAACTTGTCTGCTGTTTCTCTAGCTGTAGCAGAGCTCTGTGATACTACTTCATATTATACAGAGAAAGAAAGGAGATCGCTTAAAGAAAAGTAAGCTTGATTCCAGCTTTACTATGAACTATGAAGTAGGCCTCATCGATCCAAAGTCTGTTCAAAGGTTGTTTGCTTGCTGTCTTGCAGACAGACCTTATATATCTTATATATTTACATATACAACCTTTTGATCTGTTTATTGCAATTAAAACACGGCAAAATCCATTTTTTGGGTTCATACTGCTGAAACGTTAATGAGTGGGTTTACAGTCAGTGAATAAACAGAAATGATTCAGAGTTTGGAAAGTTCACTACGTGTGTCTAACTGCAAGCAATCATGAAGAGGATCATTGCATTGAGGGTGGAAGGAGGTGAAATCCTGCCCTCTACAAATTACAAATTGCTCCTTTAACTCCATCCATCCATTATCTGTAACCACTTATCCTCATCAGGGTCACGGTGACGGTGGGCATGGAGCCTATCCCAGCTGACTTAGGGCGAGAGGCGGGGTACACCTTGGAAAAGATGCCAGCTTATCACAGGGCACATTGAGACAAACAACCATTCACACTCAGACACACCTACGGCCAATTTAGAGTCACCAATTAACCTGTTAAGTGCATGTGTTTGGACTGTGGGAGGAAGCCGGAGTAAACTCCACACAGCCGAGGTTCAAACCAGGAACCTGTGAGGCGACAGTGCTAACCACTGCGCCACCGTGCCACCCCCTCCTTTAAATCAGTTAATTAAATTAAATAATGTATAATTCAATCAATAATTTAGATTTTGGAGGTCTGTGAAGGTTAAATGTTTAACTAGAGATCGAAAGGGGATGAAAAGATGTAAGCTCAGCTTGTATTCTCCATTTTAAGCACAGTATCTTTAACGAATAATGGAAGAGTACCGTCCACGTTACTGTGCTTCAGAACTGTAACAATCTCTCTTGTGTCGAGGGGAAACGTCTCTAACTTTTAGCGCGACATGAAAAATAAAAAAAAGCAAAGGTGAGGAGTGTGAGGTAAATATTGTGTTTAATAAACAAACATCAGTCAGGGAACTGACATTAGTCTGGGGAAGGAGAAGAGGGGGAATATAAAGCACAATGCACATGTGTAGAGGTGGGGGGACATATTTATCTGTTACACAAGGTGCCCCTGTACAGTAGGAGCAGGAAGTTCTATATAACATACAGATCAGGATCCAAGTCTACGGTACAAAAACTTAGCAGCAACATGTTAACGTCGGAGACCAAGGGGCTAACAAAGTAGTTTCATTTAGAAAAAGTCACAGTATTCTTTAAGCATAAATTTGTTAAAAAGGTAAAAACAGTTCTAAGCATCCTCTAGGGTCAATGCTACTCACAAGATTTGTGTGTGAAATACATAGGTAGGGAAATTATCTATACATTTATACTCTAATATAAAGACCTTCTGGTAATGGCACAGTACAAACTCTCAGGAAACGCGACAAAAATATACAATGTCTTCACGTCACATTTGCAGATTAAAATGTAACTAAGGTCTCTGGCAAGCACAATAGTTTCAGTGATCCAAAAAAAAAAAAAACAACTTCTCTTCAACCAAAATAAAGGACACCATTTTGTTAGTTCAGCTATCTTGACAGATTATGTCTTTTTAATACAAAAATAAGGACAAATATAAATTAATATATATTAAAAGAATCAGATTGATACATAGGGGATCTACTGAATAAGTACAGGTATTTATGATACAATAAATACTTGTCATTCATGACTTGGGGGGGGGTAGATAAACAGAGAGTAGTGTATTTAACCTGGCAGGTAATATGTGTAACGTCTACAGGTGAGAGCATTTGTATGTGTGTGTGTGTTTGTGTTGTTCAGTAGCTGTAAAAAATACCACAAGTTTGAGCACAGCTGTGTGTAGGATCGCGCACACAGTCTCAAGAGGGTTCGGAAGGTCGGTCTGTTACGGGAGACCTCAGACTACAGTGGTGGTTTTCTTGTGTTGTAGAGGGAGGGTGGAGGGGTTATCGCTGCCCCTCTGTCTCCCATACTTTAATGCAGCTCCTCCTAGTGATGAGTCTGTGGTACTACCAGTTAAGGTTACTCCTAAAAAACACACACAACTCACAGAACAGGGAAGCAGGAAGTCTACAGGAGGCGGTCAGCCGTCAAGTGACCGGTCAGTCCTCCAGGGAAGAGAGACAGTGTGGCACACCATTGGAGTCATCATGACATGAACAAAAAGAAGTAGATGTAAGGAAAAAGTCAACTCTTGCGTGTGTGTGTGTGTGTGTGCGTGTGTGTGTTTGTTTTTTTTGTCTTTTTCTCCACTTCATAATAAAAAATAAGTCTGTTTTTGTACTTTACAATACAATTCAACATCCCCACCGAGGAAGCATCAATCATCAGTCCAGCACTGACAGGAAAAGAAACTCTTTTTTAGTTGTTTCTCTTGTTTTGTTTTTTTTGCCTTTTTTTAAGGGTTTTTACAAAAAAACAGGGTTGGTGGGGTGGGGTGGGGCTGTGGAGGGTGAAGGGTCATGGGGATCAAGTAAGGCGGGGGGAGGAACATAAAACATATCTGGAGGGGAGGAAATCTGCCGAGGGGTGTTGTCTCTTTTTTCTTTTTTTTCTCTTCTCTTTTTTTTATGAGGAACACTTTGTACAGCCGCATTTGACCACTTTCTCCACTTCCTGGACGAAAGAAGAGCCGTCAGTGCACTGGAAGGTGTATTTCCTGCGTTTGCTGCGGAGGGGGGTGCAGCAGGTGCCCTGTCCTTCTGCTCCCCCCGGGCAGCTGCCCCGACACTCTAGACGGGAGACCTTCTCCTGGGTTTGGCACGCCGCGTAGCCTTGCTGTCTCTGGTAGACATCTCGGACCCGTTCCCCTCGGCAGGCCACCTCTGCGGGCATGAGGAGGGAACAGAGAGGTTACAAGTGATCCACATTTTGTAGCTATTTTGAAGTGTCACAGCTAAAAAAATGTCAACATATCAGAGGACAGTAAAATGAGACAAAGTGACACGATGAGGGATGACACGCTGCAAAAAATAAAGACATTTGCGAGTATCAAACAAAAAAATCTGCCAACGTGGTAAAACTTAATGAGATTTGTGAAGATAGCATAAAAAATAAGTTTACTGCAAATGAAATTTCAATCAGATTCAAAGCGATGGTTCTTGAAATAAAATGATTTGTATCTTTAAATTGACATCAAATTTTTAAATTTAACTTTCACTAAAATGTCCGCGTTAGACCTCGATTCCACCGAGCGCATCTCTGCGATGTTGCAATGCTGTTTTGGTCCGTTCTCTCTGTGGCTTCATACCCTACAAGGAGTGTTTCATACAGTAAGCATTTTTGCCCGCAGACTTTGTTAACTTGCTCAGAATTGTTCATTTTTCCTGGATTTATGTGCCTCTATCATGAGTAAGTAGGCTACATAGTTTAACTGTTTCCTTTTTGTCTGTTTTTATGATCTGGAGTCTTTGACTGGACTCTCTATGTTGTTTTTTTTTTGTTTTTTTTTTGTCTTCCTGCCAGCTTCTTTCATCTGCTTTGTGCTGCTTGATGCGTAAATCTGCAGATCAGAGGCTGAAACAGGCTGCGGCGCTTCTGGTGGAATCACAAGCATTATCTAGAACGGCCATGATCAGCTACAACGGTGGAATCAAGAATCAAGTTTATGAGACACAAATTCTTCTGCTTGTTTGTGTGTTATCGATATTGGGATATAATCATGTAGTGTGCTTTTTGGGACTTAATTCTTGTTTCTTGTCAGCTCTAGTTAAAAAATGACCAGTATTTTATTATTCTAAAGTTAGATACTATGACTTTCTTGAACTGTCAATAAATTAAAAGATGAGGTGGAGCAGCGGGCAGTGGGTAGATGTAGTTTGGGTTGCATCGGAGAGGAACAAAGATGGAAAAAAAAGAGGTGGACATTAAGATGTGATCAGTCACTCTCACCTGAGTAACCCCCCTCGAGGGATTAAGAGGAAGCTCAGGAGATGCTGAGTTGAAGAAGCAACGGGTTAGAAGCGTTAATGCAGACACACTAGACACTGTTAGACACGCACACACTGCTCAGAGACTGTAAGTGAAAGTTAACAGACAGCAAAGCAGAAGCTAAGAAGTTCTGCTGAGAGAAACATGAGTCAGATATTATTATTAGAAGTCATTTCACTGTAAATACAGGTAATAATTTACACACACTGACCTCTGTCGCACGCCTCTCCTGTGTATCCACTGTTACACTCGCAGTATGTCTTCCCCAGGCCCGACACTCTACATTTTCCATGTTTACAGCGAGACAGACTGCAGGGGTTAGCCGCATCCTGGTCCTGCTCATCACAGAGCACGCCAGCAAAACCAGGCTGGCAGCGACAGGAGTAGGAGTAGGAGTTGATTGGAAGGCAGGTACCGTGGATACACCTGAGGATGGAGAGACAGGAAAGATAAAAGATGTGGACAGAAGTGGAGACAAATCTTCCAGCTAAGTCTCTCTTTGCATCCTCACTTGTTGCCGTCACAGGGGTTGTTGACTTGCTGGTCACACAGTGTCCCCGTCCAGCCGGGGTGGCAGGTGCAGGTGAAGCCACGGTGCCCTGTTGGGTGGCAGTCACCCTGGACGCAGGCGCCTCTCTGGCAGGGCTGGCAGCCTGGCTCCACCCCGTGGCCCAGCCACTGTCTGGTGGTGCTCTGTGCAGTCCCAGAACCTGGAGCTCCTGGCCCCAGCCCGGCGCCCAGGTCCTGGAGCTTCCCGTTGATGTACAGGTTACGGAGGCAGCCGTGGAAGCTCGTGCCGTTGCGTCCGCCTGTGCTTTGCTGCAAGGACGAGAGACCACCTGAGGCAGAGGCACGTTCTGGCATACCTGGAGAAAGAAAGGAGCGATTAGAAGGCAGACAATTGATTAAATACTAAAACCTACTAATTCTAATCCCCTGTGTGTGCTGGCTTGAGGACAACTAAATTGTCCTTGCCAGAAGATCAGACGTGACAAATGATGAAAACAGACCAGCACACATGCTGCAGTGTTTTGAACAATTTGCAGTTTATCTTTTTTCTCAGGTACTTCACTAAAAGAGAGCAGTAATCAAGCGAGCCAGTTGATAAAAGGGTGCATTCAATTCCCAGAACCTTTCTGCGAGACAAATGGCTTTAACTTGCCAAAAAACAAAAAACAAATCACTACTTCTAGTGAAATTTCTTATTGGCTTCAAATCAGGATCAAAACGCACCTCAAGGTTACACGTGGTTTTGATGTTTTGTGCCAGAGATACCAGAAAATGCAACAATAGCAGAGGACGACGGATTTGAGCAGAGTAGTTAACGCCGATGTGTTCTTTGTGGTTCTCCAGAAGCAGAATGGGAGTCAGATTCTTCAGCTATCAAGCTCCTCTCCTGTAGAACTAGCCTCTCCACGTTTGAGAGTAGACTTAAGACTTTTTGATAGATCCTATAGTTAGAGCTGACTCAGGCGAGTCCTGAACCATCCCTTAGTTATGCTGCTGCTATAAGCCTAGACTGAACACATTCATGTCCCACTTCAACATGTTACTAACTCAGCTTCTTCCCCAGAGTTTTTCAGCTTTCTCAGCGATCAGGGATTGTGGTTGCGCCTGCTGCTGTGGTCCGGCTTGACGTCCACTACAAATACTGCTATTATTATTTCTACTATTACTATTATTAGTCATATTTCTACTATAATTATAGTTATAGTAATCATTGTTATTATTCCTGCTGTGCATCTCATGGCAGATTACTGCCCACCATGATCCAGGTTCTGCTCGAGGTTTCTGCCTCTTAAAGGAAGTTTTTCCTTGCTGCTGTCGCCAAGTGCTCGCTCATGGTGGGCACTGTTGTATATATTATTATACACTTAGCACACATAACCAACAATGTGAATCAGGACATTAATTTGCAAACTAAAAACATTCCTGTTTCTTCACAAAACAAATGATGTTAAAGCTTTTTAGATTAAGACAAATCGTCCTCATGCATGCATAAATCTATGCAGATGTCCTCTATGATCTGCAGTATCTATCATGAATTTGTCTTGAGTCATTCACACAGACACACACACATTATACTCAGGTCCTTACCTCCCAGGTAAAGCGGAGAATCTATGTTGAGCGTGGACTGTTTGCTGATGGAGTTGATGGATTTGGGCGGCCCGCCGTCGATGGACAGAGACAAAGTCTGGTCTGATGCTACCAACTCCACAGCATGAAAGCTGCCATCATTCACTGTCTCCACACTGAGAGAATGGAGAGATTGGGTCTAAACATTTGTATCATCCATCATGTCACTGAGTGCATTTCTGCTTGCGTGTGCAGGTACCTGTATATAGCAGACGGAGGGTAAGATCCGGTATCGTAGCTGACCCTGAGGCGTCCCCTGTACAGCTCCATGGCAATGTGATCATTGTCTCCTTTATATAATAACACACCACTGTCCTCATCTGTAGCGATCTGAAAACACAGCATGAGGTTCATGTAAAAGAACTTAAATAGATAAAAGCACAAATACAAATGAAGATATGAACTTTGTAAGAACAATTTTTTGGCCACCTGTGGGCGACAGAAACAAACTTTTTGACAATGTTGACATATCATCACCTTTTAAGTTGATATTTTCCACTTAAGTCCAATATTTACTGTCTTTTAGCTCTGTTTTTGGTCTCTGCTAGCACCAGTGTGTGCCTATTAGCATCTATTTAAGTCAGAAGTCAAATGTCCACCCTCTCGACTTGCAGACTGAGCCCTCATTTGTACGTACTGTGACGTGGTCATTGTCATGTCAAGTCTGCGAGGGTGAGAGACTGCAAGGCAATAAGTTGCTGATAGGCAGGCTTTAAGTTTCACTCATTGCTATAGAAACATACTCTGAGCTTTACAACGGCTCTTCAGAAACTTCTGGGTGATGTCCATGTCTTATACTGTCTATGATCTACAATCAAGCAGACTCTCTGGAAGACTCTCTGAACTGTGGGTTTGGACTGCCCTCAGCACTTGCAGACGACCTGGGAACGTGTCGGACATTTGGATACAGTCACACAGTGTTACCTCTGTGACCTGAATGTATTCTAGCACATGAGAGGCACAAACTGGGACTGGGGCTATACCAACTCCTGAAAGAAAAATATGTTTGAACCGATACCATGGAGAGGGCAGTTAAACAACGAGCTCGCACCTGTAGGCTGATGTTGGTCTCCGGTGAGAGCAGACTGGAAGGAAGTTGCAAGTAGGACTCGCGGTTGACAAAGTTGACACTGACGAGCGTCTCGCAGCGTTCGCCCTCGTAGCCGTGGAGACACTGGCAGCGGGGGTCTGTTCCCATGACGACGCACTGCGCCCCGTTGAGGCACTCGTGGTTGTCGCAGGGGCTGGTGCGAGGAAGGACCATCGGGGGAGCGAACTCGCAGAATAACCCGCTGCAACACACACATTCATACACACATTGAATACAGCTGTTTTTAGATTATTGTAGATTATAAGTATGATGGTGATGCATGAATTACACAGAGTTTGCATGTAGAAAAATGCTCTATATAAATAATTTCTAGAGATTTAAAACTTGCTTGAAATTGTGTGAGTGTGGGCATGTTTTCATTTTTGTTTTTCATTGTCAAACTGAGGTTTTTATTGGAGCGTTCAAGGACAGTTTGAAAGTTATCAGCCCCCAAAATAAGCTACACTATTGGGAAAACAAACCCGGAACACACCAGCATGGAGGAGAGTATTTAAAATAGTTCCTCCTCCCAAAATTCATAACCACAAAATGACAATGAAACTTTGAGAAAGGTCAATAGATGGATCCATGCGATGTGTACAGCAGAAAAACAGACAGATAAACAGCAATAACTGATGATAAACATCAGGGGGAGCCTCTTCTACACCACTTATTGCAAATAAATACACATTCAGCTCAGTGTCAGGGGGAGACACTTTTTAAAAGAGCGGTAAGGCAGCAAACTATTACTAAGACCCTGTTAGTCAAGAGGATCGTACTTCGACATGAGAAGTGTGTGAGTGTTTTAAATGATTTGCAAAGAGAGCAGTAATCAAGCGAGCCACTTGATAAAGAGGTTGCATTAAATTCTCAAAAACCTTTCTGTGAGACAAACGGCTGCACTTTGCCAAAAGAAGAGAATGAAGTGATATTTCTTATTGGCTTCAAATCAGGATCAAAATGCACCTCAAGGTTACTCGTGGTTTGATGTTTTGTGCCAGAGATTTTACGTTACTTTATCTGCTCCAACCTTTTTGATAAATTTTGCCACCTGCAGAATATTATCCTTAATATTAAGGAGAGCAATTAAAAATCTGCCTCATGTCTCGTTATTATGATAAATTTAAAGCACATAACCAACACTGTGATTGAAGGCATGTTTTTTTTTTTTAGCATGTTAAAAGTATTTCTGTTTCTTTAAATTGTCTTCACAAAGCAAATTATGTTAAAACTTTATGGAATAAACCAAATTTTCAGCAATAACTGATAATGAACATGAGGTGGAGCCTCCTCTACACCACACACTGCAAATAAATACACCTTCAGCTCAGTGTCAGGGGGAGAAAACACGTTTTCTTTAGCAAATACTGAAAAAGAGACAACAGAACTTTTTGCCACATTTAAGAAAATGGTCAAGCAAATGTGTACGCTGAAGTTGACTTAAGAGAGAATCGTGCTTTGACGTGACCAGTACGTGATCTTACCTGTATCCCTCTGGACAGACGCAGGTGTATCCGTTGACGGCGTCAATGCACTGACCTCCGTTCTGACACTTGTTTTCTTCACAGTCGTCATAGTCCAGCTCACAGTGCTCGCCTACGTAGCCTGGAGTGCACTCACACCTATAACGTACAAACATAACACACACACACACACACACAAACACACACAGAAATGAGTTTAATCCTCAGAGTGAGCAGCAGACTTCTTAGTTAAACATACATTATTTGCCTCTGGGCTGGATTTGGTGTAATTGTTTATGCTTAAGATATTTTAACACTAGGAGCTCCCTCTGGACCAGGAGTTGTACAAATCCATAGTAATAACACACACACACACACACACACACACACACACACACACACACACACACACACACACACACACACACACACACAGTCCTGATCTCAACCAGGTGCCAGAATAACACGAAGTAAAGTCAGATCCAGACTACGAAAGTTAAGTTTACGGTTTCAAGATGCCTGATGAGGATCACTGGCTTCCAGACCTTGTATGTTTTTAAGTGTTAATAACTTTATACAGCTTAGCAACGGGGCACACAAGCACACACACACACACACACACACACACACACACACACACACACACACACACGCGCATACACACACACACACACACACACACACACACACACACACACACACACACACACACACACACACACGCACACACACAGGGGTAGACACAGTACGCTGACCACAGTATCGCAAGGGAGTAAAACTAAAGCAAGGTTCAGATAAAATCTGGACAGGAAATCTTATGAGAGAGCCCAAATCACACTCCCAACGCCTCCCTCCACACACACATGCACACACACACACACACACACACACACACACACCTAGACACACACTGCAGAGAAAAAAAACAGCAACTCGTTTATTTCAGTGTGAGAAATGTTAGTACTCAAATCCTGTGGGAGAGAAACAAGAAATCACTAACTCCACCATCTCTGCATATGTGTGTGTGCATGTGTGTTTGTGTGCATCAGTGTGTGTGTGCATTTGTTGTGTGTAGTCCACTCACTTGTATCCCTGAGGGGTCAAAATGCACTTTGAGTCGTGCTGACATGGGTTCAGCTCTGGAGTGCAGAAATCCAGTTTCTCTTCGCATAGCTCCCCTAGGAACACACACACATACACACACAAACACACACACACACATACACACACAAACACGCAAACACACACACACAAATCTTTTCAATACTTTGCACAGCATTCACAAAAATAATAAATAAATCAAAGTGAATTATAATATAAAACACCTCACAGTGTGTTTCTGCGTCTGCATCTTAGTACGAGTGAGCATCTCCGTGTGTGTGTGCGTGTGTGTATGCAGCACTGCGTGTGTCTGTGCCGCAGTGTGTGTCTCTGTTGTATGGGTGTGTACTCTGATGATGGATGAGTCTCTTGTGGCCAGGACCAACACAGTGGTCTGATAAATGATCTCATCTCTGCGAATGTCATATTCCTGATGATATTCCGGTGTGTATCCCGACGTTCCCGAAAATCTGAACTCCGAACGAATCACTGATGAGGCATCAGGGAATAAACCAATACTCCTGACAGCACAAAGTCCACTCTGGGAATAATTACATGATAACTGTGGTACCTCACTTTCTGAAAAGCAATTATATTAGCTTAATAGATTCTTATTTTTAAATAGAAACCCTCACATACTTTATAATTAAACAGTGGGTGTCTTCTTTTCCCAGTCTATTAGTTTTAGAGATGCTGATAAAGAGGCCCCAGCTGCCATTAAGAGAACTGGTGAGTTGTATCTAAAAGACAATCGACAGTTGACGAGTGAAACCTTCTGTAAAATAAGCAAAGTGCTGATCGGGATGGGTGGATGAAATGTATTTTAGGCTCAGGAGTTTTATTTTACATGAATATGTCAATTATATGTACATTTATATTTGTACAAGCTAATGAAGAGTTGGTCACAAAGGCAGCAGACTACATATCGTCTCAAATTATGGGACATCAAAATTATATTTACTCAAAAGAAGGTGGATGATGTCCTAGATTTTACTTATTCTTAAAAGACACCATGAAATGAGGCGCCCAGGTAGCTCACCTGAAGTGTGCGCCCCATTTACAAAGGCTCAGTCCTTACCGCAGTGGCCTGGGTTTGCCCTTCCACTTTCCTGTCACTTTTCAGCTGCCGTTGTCAAACAAAGAGCTCAAAAACACCACGAAAAGACCAAAATCAACAATAAAATGATGTCAGTGTTTTAGTATTCTCTGTGCAGTTAAAGCTCGATGTAACTTATTCCTCTGGGACATAGACCCAAAAAAGTAAAACCAAACAAAAACCTGACTACTAAGCACTGTTGTTTTTATCGAGTTGATCCCACATACGCTGCCCTGCTAGCTAGCGGACTAAAGTAATCCCCGCCAAATGCAGAATTGACTCACGTCTGAGTAACGTTTTGTTAAAAGACGACAGTGCCCAGATATTTAAGGAGCCCTTTTGAAAAATGAAAGTGTGTATTTGTGACCAACTTCTGGAGGAACCAGCCACAGACAAGAGGATTGAAATTGGGAAGTATTGAGATAAACACGCTGCTGATTTTGGTCTTTTTCATGGGAATTTTTGACAATAACAAAAATATAGAATATCACCGACCTTCTCCTTTAATGTCAGAATGTTTACTTGGAATATTACGACACAGTTTACTTTGACTTTAGTATGGTAAACAATATATATGCATAAAGCAGCAAGCAGAATAACTCCAGATATCTGTGAATACAAACTCAGTGGTCTGTTTGAACATCAAGGACATGCACAGCTAACATGGAACATGACTGCATACAGTATGTTGAATCTGTGGTGCTGGATATCAAATTTCTTGGAGAAGCGTGGAGAAAGCACAGGAAATGAGGGAAGGAAGGAAAAGGATGGAAAGAAGGAGAAAGGGACAGGAGGGACAGAGAGAAGAACAGACTAACCTCTCTCCACCTCATTGGTAGCAGCTGCAACCACGAAAGAAAAAAACAACAAACAAAACAAAACAGACGACAGATGATAGAAAGCAGAGCGAGACAGAAAAAAAAAAGAAAAAAGAAAAGACACAGGACAGCGAGACAGAAATACAGAGAGAGAACACCGCCACAAAGGTTAGCAGTCAGAGATGATTAGCACAGTGCAAAAGCAGACAAACAAGTAGCAACAGAGCAGTGTTAGTCAGAACTGAGTATGATTTGTGTGCAGAAGTCCTGTTTATTTGTCCCATTGTCGATGTTACTCACAGGTGGAGCAGTATTACGAGTCGGAGTGGTGTTTAACTCGTCGGTACAAAAAGAGAAACAGCCTCACAAATATCTGAGTCTTTGATAAAAAGTTAAAAACCTGTGTACATAGACATTTCAAGGTAGACGTTGAAGCAACATTGTGTAACCTTTCTCTCATAAAATAACAGATTTTAAACCCTGTTGATGCTACACTGACTTGTAATCAGGTGAATGGTGTCTCTGTCATTCGTACGTCTGTTCTCACACTATGTAACTTTGGGCTCCGGGGGAGTGCTAGTGTTTGTACCACAAGGGTTTTGGACCACCTGAAAGAGGAGGAGGTTTTTAGGCTCGGGGAGCGGAGGGATGTTGGGAGTGGAGCCGGTGTCGTGCCAGAACTGGAGCTGGGCAAGCAGACAATGTAACCAGGCTCAGCAGCCTCTATGGACATTATGACAGAGGCAAAAAGACCGAAGGGGATGTTAACGAAGGAAGCTAAGAAGAGTAAAGGAGAGAGTGAGCGAGCAAGAAGCTGCCAGGTAAATCTGGGACTGACTTTTAGTCGTTGGTGAGAGCTCGGTGAAATAAAAGGCTGACAGACAGACACTGAGGTGGACTAGTTTCTGAAAATATACACGTGTACAGCTGTCCATATTAATGGCAGTGGTATTGCATCCTGAAACTCGGGGCAACAAATCACAATTTAGTTTGAATTTTTGGGCAAAATTTGGATGAATTCAGTGAATATGGCGGCATCTTTTGTTTTCAACTGCACAGACGAAGCGTTTTGAATTTGCTCGGATTCTATGGTAACTGCAGCCAAGACTCATGGGTATTGTAGTCTTTTGAGCGATCTGCCAAATCAAAATGACAGACAAACAATCTGAACAATCTGAACTGGGAATACAGGACGGGGGTTAAAGGGGTTACCTGTGTACTC
Source organism: Argyrosomus regius (assembly GCA_946959425.1). Classification (NCBI taxonomy): domain Eukaryota; kingdom Metazoa; phylum Chordata; class Actinopteri; family Sciaenidae; genus Argyrosomus; species Argyrosomus regius. The sequence continues at coordinate 5,007,076 of OX336883.1, forward strand.
CGGTGAGCACATGCACGTGTAGTTGTTGATGCCATCGACGCAGGTTGAGTTGTTCTCACAGTCGTTGTCCTCGCAGTCATCGATGTTGATCTCACACGCGTCGCCTTCAAAGCCCTCTGGACACACACACCTGAGAGATACACACACCAATAAGCAGGAATCAAATGTAGGGCCACATACAGTACAATGATACACACACACACACACACACACACACACACACACACACACACACACACACACACACACACACACACACACACACAATCCATGCGTGCAGCTCATAACAGCAGTGTCAGCTCTATCTACATATCCCCAGCAGAGAGTCATTATTCTGTTAACGTGAGCGTGCCTCAACTCTGTAACTACTACTCAGGTTTATTACTGCGTACACACACACACACACACACACACATAGAGTGGTATATTATCGGTCTAATAAAGAGCTCTTATGCGGCACACACTCGGGTGGATTAATATCTCATTATATAGTCAATGACAGCTCTTCATGATGAATATTCCACCCCCTTATGCCGGAGAAGGCAAAGAAAGCGTGCAAAGATGGAAATACAGACACGAAGAGAATGACTGAAGTAACAGAAAAGACAGAGAGAGGGCAAAGGGAAGAGAAACGGGAGGATCAGTGATTTCGGGCCGGTCTAATTGTCTGTGTGGGAGGTTAAAATGTGCTCGGAGCGGGCAGACAGACGTTAGCTCCCCTCCTGTTAATACTAAACAGCCTAATGAAGAGAAGGCGATTCTCACAGCGGGGCTCTGCGGCTCGGAGACAGACTGAGGACACAACTGGTCCCCTGAGCTCTTTACCTCCTGTACACTCATTCCCACCTGTCATTAGTGAGCGCAGCAATATCACTGATAGAATTATCTCTGGAGGGTCCACAGAGCACATGCTACATCCACTAATGTGCTCTCAATAAGCACTGGTTCACCGGTAACTGATGTGTCTGGTATTCACCACCTCTCTGTGCATTTAAACAAGCTCTGTAGGTGTGCACACAGATGTTTCTATATCTTTATTTTTAGGTAAACATAAAGGAATATTTCACATACAGTACTTGCTCTTATACGTTTACTTATAACTCAAGCAAGTTTTTATGGCCTTTATTGTCTTATATTTTTGATATACTCATCTTTCATCATCCTTCCCTTACTATCTTCTTAAATCTTAAATTTGTCTTTACATCCATGTGTTAAAATAGTTAGAAAGCCTCTTAAACATAACCAATACAGGAATAATATCCCAAACTAACCAGGATGTGAAGAAGATAAAAGAATATTTTTTAATAGTCTCTCACCAAAAGTTGCTCCCTTCTCCTTCCTTCAGGTGGCAGGTGCCTCCGTTCTGGCACGGGTTACTGATGCAGGCGTGAATGGGCTCCTCACAGTTCTGCCCCTACATGCAAACACACACACACACACACATATATTTAGTACTTATAGGAATAGTCTGTGCGTGTGTGTATGGAAAGCCAAAAGGGTCATATTCACTTGCTCAAGCGTGCGAAAACACAGGTCTTAAATTGATGCCTGCAAAAAGTTGTCTTGGCTCTTGAGCAAGTGAATGCAACGCTTTTGGCCTTCCGTGTGTGTGTGTGTGTGTGTGTGTGTGTGTGTGTGTGTGTGTGTGTGTACCTTAAATCCATAGGGGCATGTGCAGCGGTAGTAGTGCACCGGGTCATTGGAGCAGGTGCCATCGTTCTTGCAGGGGTTGGAGAGGCAGGGCTCACACTTAGCCTGGATACTCATATCTACTGGACCTGTGTGATGCAAACACCCACACACACAGACACACAGACACACACAGACACACACACACACACACACACACACAAAAACACGTTATATAATGGTCTACATGTAGGGGAGTAAAATGAGTGGGAACACACAGACTGACATACACTCAGACAGCTGTACGTTATCAGGGTCCTGCATAAACTTTGCATCAGTCAACTTTTTATGCTTTATTTTTGTCTGACTGTACTGCTGTGTTTTGTTGATTTTTACAGGGACCGCTCACAATTAAAAGTAATTGCACCAGAGTTAACTAACTAAGCTAATTTGCATCTGTTGTCCCTGGGCAGATAGACAAAGAACAACCACGAAACAATAAATACTCCACATAAAACAGCTCGATACATTAAAGTCCATCTGTGATGATTGGTGGTGGTTTCAAACTCTGCAAAGCTTCCTGAGTCTTTACAACATTTATGGGTGTGGAACTTCCTCGATACTTTAACCGAGAAGATTGACCAAAAACTGGCTAAACTACGATTCACGGTCACCCCTAGAAGAAGAAGCCTCCTCTTAGAGGAGGGGGTGCGAGATTATAAAGTTCAGAATTGAGGAGTTATAGTTATATTTTGTCAGAATATTATAGTGATGATCATCCTTTGGTTTAGAGTGAGTACACAACAGGTGTACAAAAAGCTTTGCAGCAGATGAAGACAATACTGTAAAGTAAACATTTAAATACTTGTATTCTAGAAGATTAACTGGATTATTTGCAGGGCCGTGACATGTACAGACGACACACACACACACACACACACACACATATTCCCACATTTCATGACAGAACATCGAGTTCTAACAGTCGGGACACACAGAGCCGGTCAGAACACGAGGGCTGAGAGGAAAGAAGAGCGGGTCGGTCTGGTCAGGACTCAAAGGACGAGGAAAACCAGGCTGGGACTGTCTCGAGGAGGAGGAGGAGGAGAGACTGAGGAGGAAATACTGGGAGATGATCGGCTACTTTACCTGGCACCAGAAAACCACAAGGCCCCGGGACTTCTACAGTGCGTCAGTTAGATTAGGTTAAAAATAGGTTTCAGTCACGTATTCATAGTCAGTGTGATATCATAAGGTTTAAAGGTTTAACAGTCAGCAGCTATAATTTGTGGATTTTAGTTATTTCAATTTAAATTAAATTCATGGTTCTGTAAATGGCAACTTGTGGTCTCCTCTCGGAGTCCTCTTCAAGTGTGCATTCACTTAACAGTGTGTTGATATTTAATATAATGTACCATGTATCTACTGCCATGTGCGTGTGTGAGACAGCGTATGTTTACCTGTGCAGGTGAACTTCTTGGAAGGCGTGGTGAGCAGCAGTTTGTCTGTCATGTCACCGGGCCCTGCACAGCGGGCGATGCCGGGCTCCTTGTAGCCGCTCTTCACCCAGTCTGATAGCCACTGCATGTGGCAGTCACAGTACAGAGGGTTGGCACCCAGAGCCCTGCAAGCCGGGAGGAGAGAGAGGCGAGTGAGCACAACGTTCAAGTCATCTCATGGCACTTCTTATAGAGCGGGTTTATTTAAAAGGGACCCAACAATTCCCACCGTGAGCAAACTCAGCCACAGTGGCAAGGAAAGAGCCAGATAATATGATACTAGTGTTTAATTTCATATTCGATATGCTCTAAAACAAACTCGAAACACTTACAGACAGAGCTGTACGTCACTGTGAAATTAAATGTTGGCGGCATCAGTTCAAACTCTTCTTACAAACTCTAAATTTGTGTCAAAAATAATGTTATTTCTATATTTGACTAAAACATGTGAGACTGCATTAATCAGGCTAAGCACTGAGGTTGTGCTTCCATTAGCTCACTGGCATCAGCTGCTTTATTCATGCTCCACAAAGGCTCATTCATCAGCCACTTGGCTACTATCTGACGAGCAACAAATCATATTAGCAGCACTGTTTTTATAACCTAACACTTCTCACTGATTACTCAGCTAATAGTTCTGTGATCTTAGCTTTAGTTTTCGTATAAGTTTTTAATTTATACATGTTCTTGTTCCCTCAGATCTGACTGAAATGATACAGCAGTCGTAAAGGAGGTTAGAGCCATTCCCAGGGTGTGATGGTCTAACGGTCTGCGGTCGGGGATAACTAGAAAAATCAGCAGCCTGTCCCAACCGCTATCCGTGGTGCTGATCCTAGTGAGCGCCCCCGGGGCGGACGCTCCCTCATCGGCATTCCCACCAGCAGCTAACTCACGTTATTACTGTAGCATCATCTTTCACTTCCATCCATCACCTGAATAACCACACTGTGATGCTACAAAACATCAGTAAACCAAAGAGAGAGCTAGAGAGAAGAGTTGTTTAGAGTTTGAAGTCAATTATTCAGTTCTTAGTTATCTCAGTTTGTTGTTTTTCGACAAGAGTTTCCTCCGTTGTGTGCTGACTATTGATTAAAGGCATCAAGACATGCCTGCCCGGGAGAATCCTCCCTGTTCAAGCATGGGTGCAGATTTCCCCCCAAAATCCATTATTTAGCAAAAAAGCCACAAAGAGAGGAGGATCGCTCAGAGGAGGATGGTACTCTAGAGTCACACTATATACACCTCGCTTTAATTTCATCCATCCATTTTCCATAACCACTTATCCTTATCAGAGAGACCTGGAGCCGATCCCAGTCAGCACTGGGCGAGAGGCGAGGTACAGCCTGGACAGGTCGGCAGTTCATCAGCGGCTGGGGGGATTCGAACCAAGAACTTTCTTGGTGTGAGGTGACAGAGCTCCTTTAATTTCAATAGTAAATATATGAATCTATTTCAAATACTATAAATAAAGGACAGGATACAGGTGTAAACTATTGAGAGAGGACAGCAGGAGAACGGAGGTAGCTCTAGATGGGTTTGCTGCTCCTTTACTTTGGCAGACCGATACATTCACGGACGAGCCTCATCTAACAGATATTTTCCTTTTGGATGATTTCAAAAAGGCTCTTTTGTCATGATAATGTGTTTTCCTTATTTTGCAATTCTATAAGGTGAAAAGATGGAGACTCCAATCCGAGAGAAGGACATGAACAGCGGTGTGTGTGTCTGTGTGTGTGTTGTTATGTTACTCACAAGTGGGAGAGCGATGACAGGTCTTTGAAGGCTCCCTCTGGTATCAGTGATATGTCGTTACCATGGAGAGACCTGAGAAAAAGGGGCGAGAGAACGAGGATGAAAGAGAAGAAGGTGCACAGAAATGTAGAAAAGGAGTCTCAAGACCGCCTGTGCTGCGGTTTCCACCGCCTTGCACGTGACGGGACGGATACTCACAGCAAACGGAGACTCTTGAGTCCATCGAACGCCCTCACCGGTATGCACCGCAGGCGGTTGTAGCTCAGGATTCTTTACACACAGAATAAACATGTTGGCATGGAGACGAATGTAGAAACGTTTTCAAGATATCTTCAAATGCGGCAAAGCATTTCAGAGCACAATCCTGTTTATAACTACATTCCACTGAGCAAAGCAGTCGAGCAAACGCAGGCACGCACATCACATCCATCCATCCACGCACTACAAGCACAAACAAAGTATTTTTTTGCCCTGTTGATCAGAATTTTATGCGCATTTTGCTTCTTTTCTGAGGCAATTTTCCACCACATTTACACATTTAAGTCTGGGAACACGACTTATCATGTATAGATGATGTGCTGTCCTCAAACCAGTCCACCTTCCACCCCTTAAATGTTTTTTTTTTTTATTATTCTGCATTATTTATGATCATTTTGTCATTTTTTTTTTTGCAGTGGTTTGTATGAGGTCAGCATTTTCTTGTCCTTTTGGCTGTGTGGTGAGAATATTTCCAACTGCTTCAGGCTGCATATGCAGTTGCTTGTTTGTGTTTTTTGCCAACAGTGCATCGAAACAAAAAAAAAAGGTTCCCATGAGTTTTGTACAGTAGGTGGCCCACACGGGACAGTATTCATGTGTGACTAAACGCCAACTCGACAAAAAATATTTGCAAGAAAATGAACTCCTTATTTAATTTCATTTTGTCAAGGGCATCTTCTCACACATTCACTAACACACACGTCGACACATCCGCACACATTGCAAAGGGACTGATGTAAAGCCAGACTCACAGGGTAAGCAGCTCGGACATGTTACTGAGGCTGTGGTTGGACAACGTGCTGATCTGGTTGTTACTCAAATCACTGAAAAGGAAACAATAACAGATACATAAAAACACACACGCAACACATGCGTATACAAATGCACACACACGCACACAGGGGCTATATGCACACACACTCTGTACTCCACTGGGCTCAGGTTGTCACGGCCTCGTCAGGGCCAAATCACATCAAAAGTGATAGAAAACAGAGCTCTGCTTGAAAAACCAGTCCGTTAGTTTTGGTCTTTAAAAAGCAGGAGACACAAGCCAAGTCACGATCCTGATTAAGAGTGTGTTTGTGCAAAACTCTGTGCGTTACGATCTGTGCATTAACGTCTCCGTCGAGCTCATGTGAGTGAGACTTACATGAGGGTTAAGTGTTTGTAATTGGAGAGCTCCACGGGAACCTGAGTGAAGTGGTTGCCATCCAGATACCTGAGAGACAAGACAGAGGAGGTTTGGAGACAGAAGACGAGGGGTAAGAAGACAAATATGGAAAATGTAAGGAGGTTTGGGAAAGAGAGAGAGAAAATGAGACGGGAGAAAATGAAGTTATTTAACCATGTGGGAAATTCCTCATCTCCAGCAGTATGAGCAGTCATTACTGCTACAGCCATAATAAACAGTGGAGTTTAATATCCCCACAGGCATCCTAATACAGTATTACCACCCTCCTTCTCTCACACACACACACACACGTATGCATGACTGAGATCCTATCTCCTTCACTGTGTGACAATGTGCTATTAATCCAGCGTATTAATTAAGTCTTTGTTAATATTGGAAAAAGCACGTTCCCCACAGGAGAAATAGTGAAATGATAGAAAATACCACCGAGCCTGCTGTCTGATGTTTAATTTAAGGCTATAATTTTCTGATCATCAGGGATTTTGTGTGTGGGATTGTGTGTGCGTTGAGATGAGTTTCAGGAATATAATCCTCTGTGAGCCTTCAGTGTGTGTACCTGTGTCTATGTTGTGCAGCTTCGGTAAGTTGATTGAAAGTTTTCGGAGGCCAACAACTTTGACGCTATGATGGCAGCAGCAGCTCCGTGTAAACTTATCCCAAATTCACACCAGACATGAGACATTGGCACTGGTGAAAGTGCTACTTTTCAATCAACACTACCCTGACCTCAATTATAGCTCCAGAACCATCGTAAGGTGCTGACAGGGCAGCGGGGGGGGGACTCGCTGTCTAATATCACACGCTAAAAAAAAACACTGGGTCGGTTTTTAATCCAGTATTTTTGTGCAGACTTTCAAAGTATAAAAAAATATTCAGCCCTGTCTAACGTAGATCTATGCACCCGAACTGAAACAGGAAAAACTCATTTATTTATTGATCCTTTAAATGTAGTTAAAGCAGCATTGTGTAACTTTTCTACGATCACACACAAGCAAAACGTAACGCTTTGCAGCACTAAGTCTGTGATTTACAGAGTTTCCTGACGGACAGTGAAGTAAACTGCTGCCGACTGTAGCTGCTGTCAGCTCAGTTTGTTAGCCGGGCTGCCCGGACTGTGAGCTCAGAGCACTGGGGGAGTGTTAGGGTTTGTATCACAGGAGTTTTGGACCACCGGGAAGAAGAAGTTTTCATGCAAATGCTGATGAGCTGGTGTCGTGCCAGAACAGGAGCTGGACAAGTGGGCAATGTAACCAGGCTCAACATCCTCTATGGATATAATGATAGAGGAGAAGAGACCGAAGACGATGTTAACGAAGGAAGCTAAAAAGAGGACATGAGAGTGAGCGAGCAAGAAGCTGCCAGACAAGAGTAAATCTGGGACTGACTTTTAGTGGTTGGTGAGAGCTTGGTGAAATAAAAGGCTGAAAGACAGACGCCGAGCTGGGCTGACTGCTGTTGGACTAGTCAGTAATATTAGCTGGCTGCTATGTTTTGTGTTGTTGACCTTGTTGATGTTTGGCTATTAGCAAAGTTGTCCACCCCCCCCTTTTTTCCTATCATAAGTAATGTAAACAGAACAAATACACGTGTACAGCTGTTCATATTTACCACAGTGGGATTACACTCTGATTTCTACGCAAACACTTCTTCCACGTCTCTCAGAGTCGATTGTTATATTTGTTAAATAAATTTCAGAAATCTTTCAATCCTTCTTACATATATACAAATCATCACTGTCCATGTAATTCCAAGTTTGGTTTTAGTGTTTAATGAATAATTAACTTAACTTTTTATGTTTTGGGATATTGCTCATACTTTATTTATACTTCATTTAAAAACCCACTGGATTGTCTGTAAAATGCAGAGTCACAAAGCTGAAAAGCTTTCATGTGAAAAGTTCTGTGCAGCCTCGTAAACCAGTTAGATTAAATTCTACTTGTGTTGTGTTGGTCTCTAACTCACAGCTCAGTGGTCTCTTTGGGAAGGCCTTTGGGCAGCGTGGTGAGGCCCTTGTTGCTGCAGCGCACCACCGTGTCCAGACAGGAACACTCTGCCGGACACCTCAGCACTGGAGAGCAGCTGTTCTCGTCGTTACCTGATGGAGACGGATAGAGGGATGGAGCGGTGGAGAAGGAAAGGGTTTGTCAGGGCTGTCACAAAGCATCATGTGTAAAGTGTAAACCTGCTCCGTCTTACCATCTTCACAGGCAAAGTCCTGGACAGCTACATCCTGGATGGGGATCTCCTTCAAGAAATAAGGACTCTGGCAGCGAGGGTTACCAGTGACGATGCGTTTCCTTCTCAGCCAATCACCGAGCCAAGCCAGGTGACAGTTACAGTTGAAGGGATTGGCCAGAAGATTGCTGGAAAGCAAAGAGAGGAGTTGAAAGTTTTTTTTTTTTAGTGTGTGTGTGTGTGTGTGTGTTTTCGTACATTGTATGCATGTAAGAGTGTGTGTACTCACAGCGTGGACAGCGAGTGCAGCGTGTCGAAGGCTCCGGGGTTCATGGAGGTGATCTGGTTGTCGTAGAGCGACAGGAGACGCACTGAGCTCAACCCCACGAAGCTGCTGTTGCTCACGCAGCTGATTCGGTTACTCCTCAGCATGCTGCTCACACACAAACACACACAAACACACACGCACAGGCACAAATGATTAGATGTACTGTGTGTCTTTTTTCTTTCACAGGAGAAAAAACAATAAAAACTGATATATCTCTGATAATATAAACCTGTAAATTATGCATACTTGCATGCTTTAAGCAAATCTGAATATTGCACGCATACGGTACTTGATATGATAATGTGATTGCATGTGCATGTGAGTAACTGCGCATGTGTGTGTGTGTGTGTGTGTACCCACAGCGTGCGGAGGCCACCGAGTCCCTTCAGCATGCGGTGGTGTATGTTCTCCAGTCTGTTGGAGGTCAGAATCAACTCATTGACCCCCGAGGCTCCTTCAAACGTCCCCTCCTCTATGTCAGTGATACGGTTATTACTCAGGTTACTGCGAGGAGGAGGAGAAGCACGAAAGGTAAGAGAGAAGAAGAGGTGGAAACAAAAGGATTCACTTTAATTTCTGTGTAAATCAAAGTTTTCTCTGCGTGACCTCGACATGACTCCCTGACAACATGTGACGCTTTCTTCTCGTTACGTTTACAACACGTCTGACTCACATCTTCCTCAGTTGAGGCAACTTTTTGAAGATCCCCGTCGCCTCGAGCACACTGAATTCATTGTTGTTCAGACGCCTAGGAACAGAGAAGAGAGAGGAGTTGGTGGTGGTCAGAGACAAAGAGAGAGAACAACAGAAGAGACAGTGATGAAGGAGGAGGAGGAGATCAAGGCTGAGGCGAGGTTTTTTCTCGATACCGCACACGAATAAACTTTGTAGTAGACAAATACAGGGTGACTCACAGTTCGGCGGTGTACTGTGGGATGTGATCTGGTATCTTGGTGAGTTTCTGGTTGGAGCAGTCGACTGTGGTGCCCTCGCAGCGGCACTTCTCGGGGCAGGCCAAGTCGGCGAAGCAGTCTCCTCCTAGCTTACTGCGGTAATCCTCTGTACCTGGTCACAATCACAAGCACGACATCACACAAATGGCCCCAGTCGCACTAAAGAGTCGAACCCCCAGCGCTTACTGGTACCGGTTCCAACAAAAACACAGCGGATTGGCCAACGTGAAGGTCGTGATACAATGGAAGAATTTTGAGATGATGCAGAGGGAGGCTGTGCTGACTTTTGTTTGGAGTGGAAATGAACCAAACATCGTTGATTATGATCACAACATTCCCCCCGTGAACATTACCTCAAAATGCTGCATGTGCATCACGGCAAAAAGGAGCCAAGTCCGCAAAGACACACAAACTGTGGAGATCACGACATGTATACAAGGCGCACACGCATCCACGCAAGAGGAGTCTTTCAGTCCTGTCAGACTACGAAGCAACTGTTAGTGTTAGAAACCACAGCACAAACAAAAACAGCATCAAAAATTAGATCACAGCTGAAAAATGCTTACGCACACACGGGTGGTCATCGATCATACTGTACTCCACACACACACACACTGACAGACAGACACACACACACAGAGGTTGCAGGGGTGACAGGAGATTGCTGTCTCTTGCGTCTTGGACGTGCTGTAGGGTTTTGCAGGGCCGTTCCATGGTGCTTGACAGAACCATGTTCCACTATAGGAACCTGGCAGCCACATGGTTAGATCAAGCACAAAGGAACAACCTGCTGACTGACTGCTCCTCCGCCGGAACACAGGGGTGGGAAGGACAGAGGGAGAAGAGGAGGAGGAGGAGGAGGAGAGAGGATGTAGTGGAGGAGAAGGAGGATAGTAAAAGGAAAGTAGAAGGTGAGAGGAGAGGGTGAGAAAGAGAGGAGGAGTAATGTGAAGAGGGAAAGGAGTAGAGAGGATAAGAGAGGAGAGAGAAGAGAGAAAATGAGAGGAGCGGGGAGAGAAAATGGTGGGAAGGAGACAGAGTAGAGGAAATGAAAGAGGAGAGAAGTAGGAGGATGAGGAAGAGGAGAAGTGAGGATACAAAAGAAAGAAAATGAGAGTTTAAGGAGAGGAGAGGATGCAAAGGAAAGGAAAGGCAAGGGAAGTAGGGGAATAAGGAATGATGATAAGAAGGAGAGGAGATATGGGGATGAAAAGGAGATGAATGGAACATAAATGGGGAGGAGTAATGAGGAGAGAAAATTGGGAGGAGAGGGAAAGGAAAGGATGAGAAGGAGACAAAATGAAGGTGAGAGGAGAGGAGTATGGGGTGAGGAAGAGGAGGAGCAAGGATAAAAAAGAAAGAAAGGGAGAGTTTAAGGAGAGGAGAGGATGCAAAGGAAAGGAGGGGAGTAAGAGAGGAGTGGAGAGGACGAGAGGAGGTAAGGATAAAAAGAGGACGAATCCAAGGAAGAAAGATTGAAAGGTTGAAAAGGAGAAAGACAGAGGAATAATAAGGAGGAGGAGGAGATCAGACTCCTACAGAGCCGAAGAATCGAGGGAAGTTGTTGGGAAGAGGAGAGAAGACATCTAAAGACATCTAAAATCACAGACGAGAGCAGGAACAGAGGAGTGGGAGGAGAGTTACAGCAGCACTGAAAGCAAGAGAAGCCCTGACTTCAAGGAACACACACATGTAACACACATACATGGACACACACACACACACACACATAAAGCATGAAGAAAAACACATGAACGCTGTGTCATAAAATGTAAACCTGAATCTTCTTATTGATTTTGTGTAAACAGACAAAAGGATCCACAAAAGGGTCAAAGGTCACTGTGGTAGAGGTCAAAGGTCAGAGGCCGGCTCAGGGGACGAGAGGTGAGGGATTCGGAGTTTGACGCAAGAATCGTGTGTGTTAGTGTGTTTGTGTGTGTGTTACTTACAGCCGACATGGTGTACTCCTTGAGTGTGTGAGAGAGGCAGTAGGAGAAAGAAGAAGGGATTTCACTCGTTTTATTCGAACAGGAGGAAAAAGAAGCTGATGAAAAACTGAGAAAAAATGCTGCAATTTTTTCGTGTGCAGTCCCCTCGGGCAGTGATTCATTTAAAGGGGTAATGACTCGTGAATAGTGTGAATCGTGCTGGCATAACATGACATTTTGGTGGGTGCTTTTATCCAACACACACATCCCGTGCGCTCGTTTGCTTGTGGCACGACTGACTTGACAAACTTATTTTTGAGTCACGTGAAGCTCAAAACACAAATGTCTTTGTGACGTCGATCACTCTGAGCTGGTCCAGTCCTCACAAGATAAACTGTAAATGGACTATAGTTACATAGCGCCTTTACACTACATATCTCATTCACCCATTCATACACATGATGGCATTGGCTGCTATGCAGGGTGCCAGCTGCTCATCAGTTTTAGCAGCTAACCATTCGTACGCATTCACACACCGACAGCGCAGCCTTCGGGTTCAGTATCTTACCCACTTGACACTTGGACATGCAGACTGGAGGAGCCGGGGATCGAACCTCCGCTCATCTGATTGGTGGACAACAAGTTCTACCTCCTGAGCCACAGCAGCCCAAGACAAGACTAAAGCAAGAAGTAGTTTCGAGGCATAAAACTGGAAATAAAGCGCCCAGAATTATTCAGAAATCCGAAATAATACTTCATGAAATAGGGGACATGATGCAAATTAAAGTAAATGTATTGATCTAAAGCGCGATATCAAGGTTGGGCCGCAGAATAAAACATGTTTATTCAACTTCTCAACCGCAAATGTTCTTAAATTATTCAGCTTTGCCCCGTATGTGGTATCTGGGCTTTGAAACCTCTGTCCCCCCGGTGAGTTAATGACTGCAGCGAGCACACACACATTCACACACACACACATGCTTGCTCACATCCAACACACACCATGCCTCCTCTTGTGTGCTGCTGTGGTAATGACCGCCTTTAGCCCTGCTACTGATCTCATATGCATGTCTGATTTACATATTTCCCAGCGCCCCTCTGAGCATGGTAACTGTGTGACCTTTTGATGTTCTGCAGTGGGCGAAACAGACACAGATGCTCGCGGACACACGCTCATACATTAGCTATCATTAGATGTGCTAAGAAGCAAGGAGGACTGGTATTAAATATAGTCTGTGTGATCGCTTTACCAGCGTACCTTCATGTGGTCTCACATGCAGTGCCCAGCTTACAGCGGCCTGAGCTTATTAACGCGATTGTTTTTCTCCGTCTCCGGCGTAAAAGGTTGCGGTTACCGTCGAACACAGAGTGCAAGGACGAGAGTGCGATTATCAGGTGCCTGGTTAGAAGACGTGATGCATCGTGATGTAAGCTGAAATGTCTTGGCATTCAAAAGGTGTCACTCTAGGCAAGTCACTCCAAGTGTCAAGAGGTGTGTGAGTGTGCAGCATCCACCGTGATGGACCAAAACACACACATGCACACACACACACACACACACACACACATACATGTACAATACCTGGGATGAAATACTGTTCTCTAGCTAATGGAGAGACAGAGACAGAGAGAGTGAAAGTGAAGAACAACAAAAGGCTACTCACTTACTATGTGTGTGTTTGTGTGTGTGTGTGTGTGTGTGCGCGTGTGTGTGTGTGTGTGTGTGATGCCAGAAAATCCTGAAAACAGGGAGTTTAGGTTAGTAAAGAGAGGCTGAGGGAAAATCCCAGCAGGAAGACACAGAATGAGAGCGCAGGACAGTGAGTCAGTTTGACTTTATGTGCAGGAGGCTGTGTGTGTGTGTGTGTGTGTACGTGTGTGTGTGTGTGATTCATCAGAAATAATATAACGCGTAAAGATCGATGTGTGTTCACGGTGCGGCGTGTGTTTATACCTGAGCAGCGGAACTTCTTGCTCTTGATCTGTCCGATTCGTTTGTTGGCGAGCCGCCGGGGGCTGGTGCAGCGGGCGCCGCTCGTCTCGATGGGATTGTCCTGCAGGTAGTCTGCCAGCCACTTCAGATGGCAGTCACAGATAAACGGGTTTTGGGCTAAGTGACTGATACACACACACACACACACACACACACACACACACACATACCACACACAGACACATGGAGCACACAGAAACACACAAGCAAGCTGTCAGAACAATGTAGCAAACACCTCAAGCATTTACTTTAGATCTGTTGCTATCTGAGGCCTGTGAATCTAAAAGGAAAAAGCACGTTCTTTTTTACTTTAATGACATTTTAAACTGTGAAACATGCTTCACTGTTAATCTTTTTGAACTATCGGGATGGTATTTTATTCATAAAAATAAACGGTCCACAAGCAAACTGCTATTTATTTGTTTAAAAAATGATTTAAAACCAAGCGGCAACCTCCGTGGCTGGAGAATAAATCCATAACAAGTAACCAAAAACTGCAGTTCCTCAAACGTCCACTTGAGGCTGGCTACAGAAGTGAGTCTGTCTCCATAAGCCCCCATGTTAAAATGTCCAACTTCACAGCAGAAATAAACATGTTTACAGCCTGGTACAAAGCACAACAAGTTGTGGTCTCTAGTTGTGGCCTAAAAGAGCTCTGGACTGCCAGTCCTCACTGGATCATGGTTCCACTCACGCTGCACATCGTATGAAGCTAGTTTGCTTTCGCATCGAGTTAGATAGTTAGTTCGCCCGCCTGCACATCTGTCTGTCTGAGACTTACACCTGTTTTTTCACTCACAATCCACCAAAACCCGGCAGCCAGCTCTCATGTCTGGCCTTCCCTCTGCCAAGCCTCCACCTGGATTATTCTACCTAGAGTCACATCTCTCTTCTTCTGCTGGTATACTTAATAAAAGACTTGTTTTCACTTCCTGTCTGCACTTTTATATCTGTAACACCTCTTTATATACACGTATGTACACTTTAATTAAGTTTTATATCAACACCCAGGGTATATTATGCTGCAGGTAACCATAGCAACAATACTTTACATTCTGTTACCAGGCAACTCGCAGGCGAAACAAACCTAACAATGAATTAAGCTGACTATAAAAAAAAAACAAAACAAACAAAGTAAATCCATTTAAAAATATGGATGACAGTTGCAGCACAAGCTGCCATGTTATCCTGTGCAAAGTGTCGTCATTAAACTGTGCGGGAAAGTTACTCAAAAACTATAATTAGGCTGCTTGATATTTTACATTCGTTACCCAGCCGGGCTCTGTCAGAGGTGAATTTGAACTCCAAATCCTCCACACCCATACATCAGATTTTTTGTGTTTAACACGTGTAGAAACAGAAAATTAGACATGGTGGTTCAACAAGCAGGTAGTCTTATATTTCAAAGGACGTTACAACTAGCTTAACCATCGGCATCGGCTGCAGGTACACACACCCTGTCTCACAGTGACTCACAAAGTAACTAGGTGATTTGTGATGGGTGGCTAATGTTAGCAAGTTAAGAACAAGGAGCTCCTCCTGCAACAAACTCCTGGTATCACAGCGAACAAGCCAACCTCCAAATGCAAAAGTCACATTGGAGTTCACATTGAATTATTGAATTTCAAATTAAATCCTGTTACGGAAAAAAACCCTGAATGCAGCGTGAGGTGACGCAAAGTTGGTCTATTCTATCTATCTATCTGTTACATTACTTACGACTGACAAAGTCAAGTGTTCCTGCCCAAAGATGATTATAAGTATGAAAATACACCCTGAGGTAGGCTGATATAGAAAGAACCAGCTTTGGTGGATATGCCAGTCCTGTTCGACCGCCATCGTCCATTAATCTTTTTAATCAAAACAACTGATCATCAGTCAGTGTGTGTGCTGTGTGTTTTAAGAAACCCATTAGTCTGACAGATCTTACGACATAGACTGACAGCGTTCATCAACCTAACATCAAACTGGTTCATGCTGACATTTATTAAAGAAAAAGTCCAACTTTAAACACCCAGCCTATAAATCAGCCTGTGATGTGCTATAGGAGAAGGTTTTATAATTCACCCTCCTGTTGGATCCATTAAACAGCAAAGAGAGACACAGCAATAAGCATCTACCCAGACGAGCATACAGAGAGCCAGAGCAAGACGTCAGTCAGATGAAAGTCGGTTGAGGCTTTTGAAAGTGGTGAAATGAATGTAAAGTCACTCTTCTATGATATATCACTCTGACTTTAATAAAACTGAAAAATGTTTTTAACAAGCGGGAACAACAAATGGGCCTAAAAATCCATAAACAATAGATGTTTTTTTTTGCTTTCTGAAAATATTGATATTTGTCTGAGTTGTTCAGCTACTGCTGAAAGTTTTACAGCTTTTCGTTCATTGAGCTGTGTGTGTGTGTGTGTGTACATACAGTGTTTGTATGGCTCTTAATGACGAGAAAGTCCCTTTGGCGATGGTCTGGAGCTTGTTGTCGTACAGTGAGAGCAGATTGAGGTTGTGCAGGTCCTGAAATGCGTCCACACGGAGACACGCTATCTTATTAGCATTCAGTAACCTGGAATAAAGAAGTGACAGAGTGAAGGAGAGAGAGAGAGAGAGAGGGAGAGAGAGAGAGAGAGAGATGAAGGCTTATCCTGTTATCATTCTTCAATGAGTGCTTCAGATGTTACAGGTCAGTGATGATGGCTTTCAATCGTGATGTCTCCACTCTGATGACAATATTTTAGGTAAGCACTTTTCAGCAGAATATCAATGAGATGCGGATGTGAGCTCTTAGCTGCAACTATAGGTGTGTGTGTGTGTGTGTGTGTGTGTGTGTACTCACAGTAGCTGCAGAGAAAACAATCCCTCAAACAGTCCTTTGGAAACCTCTGTGATCTTGTTCCCATATAAAACCCTGTGTAACAGAAAAACTACATTAATAAGTCATGAATAAGACCACACATATTATCCAGTAACAGCATTAATATTGACACTCAGCATATAATGTAAAGAGAGCCTCGCCGGTCGACCTTCTGATCCATTAGCATCTGTTTCAGTCGGGATAACTGGAGCACCTTTTATCAAACGTAAAATTAATATTTCGTCCGCGTTTGGAAATCGCAGCTCCCATTAATCTTTGACAAGAACGCCGAGTTCATGTCAGATTGTAAAAGACCTTAATTATAAGCAGCCTGTGGGAAAAATGGTTGTAATTTCTGAGTCACGTTGGCGATGTCTGACAACTACAGTATCTCAAAATATGTGTCTGAAAATCACCAGAAGCTACATCTAATTAAAGCCCACTATTAACACTAATTAAAACAATATAAAACACAATGAAAAATGAATTTATTTGGAGGGACTACAGGTCAAATTATGGGTGTAACCATCTTTGGAGTTAGAATAACTGGAAGTTTTACAGTTCTTCTAGTTCTGCTGATCTTAAATCAGCGCAGCGTAAAACTGTAACAGGGTGGGACTTTGGCTCTTTACCGAGGAGAACGCGGAAACATCCAAAGAAAAACATTAAGACCTTAAATGATAAGAGCTTAATCAAAAACAATACCACCCTCTTTTCTTTGTTGGCTTCCATTAAAAACACTGGTACTGTGACTTTTGTGCCAACGCCTGGCTGTATGTCAACACTAAAGGTTTTAAAGTATGAACTATGAACTAGTTATGAACACTTTTCATCTGAACGTCTCAATAAAAGACAAAAAATGTCCATAAATCTGCCTCGCGGTGTGAGTAATGCGGGCTGTTATCGGAGAAAAGCTTTTTATAAACACGTCAGATTACATACACAAACAGGTCAAGGCTGAGACTGCCACTGCTTTGCCCAACAAATACCTTAGACGCACACACACACACACACACACACACACACACACACACTGAGAGTTATCAGTCATCTTTACGCTCCACGCTGAGTTGGGCTGTGTATGTAGGCAGTCTAAAGACATGTGTTTTAGATTGGCTTTTATTTCATTGTGCTGAGTGGCTGTCCCTGAGAGACTTGAGGTTGGGAAACACATGATGCTGAGAGTGGACGCTTCATTTATGTCTCACACACACATTAGCACGTACTGTATTGAGCGACCCCCACGCACATACAGACATACAGACACACACACACACACAGACATACAGACACACACACACACACACACACACAGACAGAATCGATGGCTCATTTACATCCTCTTTAACCAAACTTTGACACACAATGAACACACACAGTTCAGCTTAATGTGAAAGCCATACTGTATGTGGTGTGTCAGCATGAATGTGTGTGTCCCATTCTCTCTGTGGTGAATGTGTAATGAGGTGGCAGAAGCCTCCATTCAGCAATTCAGCATTTATGAATTATTGACATTGGAGAGACGAGACCTTAATATAACTCCTTCATGAAATAACTCTACGTCCCTCGCTCCCTCTCCTGCTCCTCTCCCCTCGTCCTCTTTCCCAAAGCTTCACACGCAAAGCAGATGGTCCGAGGAGGAAGCCAAGCAGCGCAGCGGCTCTTGTTGAAAAGTGCATCAGACGCTTGTTTTGTATTACATGGCTTGACACATGGGTACTTTTTAAAAAAGATTTAGATTGCGCCATTATGTCTAACCACAATAATAAGATAAGGAGTGGAAGTCTTGGAAGTCCGCTAGCTACGTCATAAGCCCATTGGCCACTTTGGCTACTGCCTCCAGAGGCTTCATCAGCTGACCAAGATTGTTGTTGCAACAATTTTAGCATGTTTGATGGGCCAGTAGTGCTTAGCTACAGTTGCTAAATTATAATTGTTTGTTGGACGGATTCAGTTATTACCCAAACATCACGATATACAGACTGACTCCTGCACACAGCCTATTTGTTGGAGTTTTCCCGTGTGAGGAATCATTTCAGACGTGCTCACTTTTGATTTCTCCTCCAAATAAAGCGGTTTAGATAACTCGGTTAAGCTTTTGGCCTGTGTAAGATTGTCTGACAGCTTTTGTTTCTTGCTCTTCCAGCTCGCTTTCTGTTGTAGCTCGATGTTGTTGTTGCGTTCCCAGATCTCATAAATGAACTTGATGAGTACAGTGTTAACATAAAAGACAGAAGTGAAGGATAAAGCTACAAAAACAAAATCAAGTTATAACAAACAACAGCGCTTAAGGTGGGCTAAAGAGATTTTGGAACAGTAAGATGTTTGATATTCCTCATGAGAGACAAAAAGGGCTGATTTGTGGTGTTTTGTGTATACTGTGTCTGAAATACAAACATATCACATGTACTCACAGAGAGTTGAGGGAGCGCAGACCTTGGAAGGCGTCCGAGGCTAACTCTGATATTTGGTTGTTGCTCAAATCTCTGTGAAGAACAAAAGAAAAAAAAAGGAAACAGGAGACAGAGAGGCAAAGAACGAGAGAGAGACAGAGCCAGAGAGAAACATGAAAAGTTAAACAAGGAGGTCAACACAAAAAGCCACAAACAGGGCTGAAACACAGCGTTTCTGTAGGTGGTTCACAATGCATGTATCTCGTCATCTACTCACATCCTGCGCAGCTTCTTATAAGGAGAAAAGGCCCCAGCTGGGATCACCTTGATGGCGTTCTGCTCCAGTCGTCTGGAACCAAACATACACACAGACCATTGAGGAGCGACATTAACATTCCCCTATCACAGAGCTATCACTGCTGTATCCTTGACTGCTGCTCATTCCCCGGGGGGGGCTCTGACTAAGGGGAACATTTCCAGATAAGGCGCTTTGATGACCATTGCCAAAGTCAAGTCACATCTCTCTGATCTTTTGCCCTCTTTAACATGTGTAGAGTCAAGACATGCTCACAAACACACACAAGCAAACACACCCATAAACTATCTGGGCAGTGTTCCATTAAGTGCCAGTTAGACTCTGCGTCAGCGAGGCCCAAACAAACCCGAGCCGGGCCAGGAGAGAGAGAAAGAGAGAGTGGGAGGGGGCAAAAAACAAAACAGACCCAAACAAGCGCTCTCTAAACATTTCACATGTTTAGTCACTGTGACAAGAAAGGCAGTGGAACATGATTTGCAAACCAACCATTCGATTGTGAAACTTTTCCCTACAATGAGTTTGTTTTTCATTTACTGTTCTCTTCTGTTTAGTTCCACTTTTCTTCAGTACCAACAAGTTTCGGTCATTACACAGGAGCGTTGTTATGTATTACACTGTGTTCTGTTTTTATGTTATTTAGGGAATAACCAAAGTCTCAAGTCATGTGAAGTCTGAAAGTCTTCTCAAAGCAGGTCTCACGTCTCAAGTCAACCAACACTAGTTCAAGTTTACAATTGAATATGCAAAGAGAGTGTGAAGTCTGATCAAATCAGGTCTTCACTCAGCTGAGAAAAGTTCAGGTCTCAACTGAAGTCTCAAGTCAATTGAAACAAGTTCAACTCAAGTCCCAGGCCTTGTTAAACTGGTCTCAACTTGAGTCTAAAGTCAGTTGAGACCAAGTCCAACTCAAGTCTTGTCAAATCAGGTCTCAACTCAAGGTCTCAGGTCAATCGAGACAAGTAAAAGTAAATTATTAAAGTATTATCACAGCAGGTCTAAGTTAAGTCTTAAAGCTTTGTCAAGTCAAGTTAAAGACAATCAGTCTGTAATCAGTCTAAGTCAAATCTCAAGTCTTGTCAAACCCCCAATCAGTCGAGACAAATCAAAGTTTATTCTGAAATCAATCAAGACAAGTCCAGGTCAAGACTCAAAGTCTTGTCAAAGCAGCTCAGCAGCTCAGAGTCCAAGTCAAGTCAAGTCAGCGGATAGTCCACGAGTTGCAAGTTTGATGGTTTGAAGCCAAAGTCTCTGAATGTTTGTCATACATGGTTTTACCTTTATTAGACAGCAACAGCTGAGGAGAGACAGGAAAGGGAGGACAGAGAGAGAACGATATGCTGCAAAAGGCTGCGGGCTGGCATAGAAAAGACCAAGTGAGCTAACAGGACGCCCCCCCCAATTTAAAGCATTGTTAAACAGTTTTTTTTTTACATAATTGACACGTATTACTTACAATGGTTAGACCTCACAATTCAATATTCAAGCTGTGGCTACACAAGGCCTGCCTAGAACTGTTATTTAGTTGTTTTCCAGGACTTTACCAGACCAGAAGAGTCAAGCCTCATGTAAGTCAAGTCTCAGAGGAGCCTTGTCCAAGTTGTGTCTCGTCTTTTGTGACTTGCAGAGTCTCATATTTGTCACTTTAAATCTGCTGCCTCTAATCCTTTTCTCGATGGCTCCCCTTTTTAGATAAAGATATGATCTGTCTTGTCCTTCAGATTAATCTTTCAATTCTTTCTTCCTCATCCCTTCATTATTTTCTTAAGCAGGGAAGAGCTGCATGACCAGGCTTTCTCATTTCACAGATGTGTGGTTTTATTCCACTGCACAGAACGAAAGAGAAGTAGTGAAACAGAAAGGTGGAAAGAGACAACGCAGGAAAATGGAGAGAAGCACAGTGAAAGAACAAGAGAAATATCACTGCACCGAGCGCTGTTGCAGGAGTTTGTGTGTGTGTGTGCACGTGTATGCAGAGTACAGCAGGTGTTAGTGTGTGTGTGCTCATATATGTGTGCCTTACATCTCAGTAATGGTTTCGGGCAGGTTGGTGGGTATTTCTGTCAGTCCCTTCCCTCTGCAGTCCACGATGTTGTTACTGCAGGTGCAGGACTCTGGGCACTGTAACACACTGCAGGAGGAAGATGATGACGACTGGTGACCTACACAGAGACAGAGGGCCAATATTATCCATGGATAATAGTTCAAATCCCAAAAGGCGAAGGATACTGCAGCTGACATGAAATCAGTGGAGAAAATGTGAAACAGTGGCCAGGCAACAAAGTGTGCAGGTGAGAGAGACTGTCCCTAAATGTGATAGTGACCTTGTCTGTCTACAGTATTGTTTTAAATCTTGTGTTCAGTACATATTTCAGTGCACAGGGTTAAAGCCAGGCCATGCAGGGAAAGATGAATACTTGCCTTCGTCCTCATCTTGAAAAGCATGAGCAGAAGACAGTAAAGAAAAAGCAAAAACGAGACAAAGCAAAAGATGGGTTTGCCACTGCAACAAGCGGATGTAAGTCACGGAAAGAAGACAAGAGAGCGAATATGTCAACTCAACCTACCTGTGCAGACAAACTCCTTCTTCTGCACCTCAGCCACGTTGTGCCCCCTCAAGTGCGGAGGGGCCATGCATTGCGTGTAAAGACCCAGACGTGGGCGCTGTCGCAGCCACTCTGACAGCCAGGCCACGTGGCAGTCACACTGCAGGTTGTTGGAGTGCAGGCGACTGGGGGGAGGAGAAGAGGGAGGAGGAGGAGGAGAGGGAGGAGGAGGAGGAGGAGGAGGAGGGAGAAGAGGGGATGGCAAGTATGTGGTATGACAGGAAAAAGGGAGGGGGGGGGTCAGACAAGTAATAGATTTGAGGAGCGGGGTGGGTGGAGGAGAGAGAGAGATGCGAGGGATCGATCAATCAATTGTACAAGAGCACGGATGAGAGGAATACTTCCCCTCTGGGCGGCAATGTACCAAATACACGGCGGCGGCCACTTACAAGGTCCTGAGCTTCGGCATGTGGTTGAAACTGGCCACAGACAGTCGGCTGATGTTGTTGTTATTGAGGGTGCTGAGGGGGGAAGAGAGCAGAAAAAACAGCGGCATATAGATTCACACGAGGTTGTGACATAGCCAGCAAAGCAGGGTGCGGAGGTTCATGTAATCAGTGTCATTTTTTTTAACCGCGTTCGGACGTAAATCCTGCAAACTGAAGCGTCTCTCAGCGAAGTCACGCCTTGACAACTTCAAGATTTATCCGTCACTAAAGAATCTCAAACTATAGCTCTCCTAACTGCTGTCTCATTCGATTAAAACTATTTTCTGTGTTGCTTCTTCAGACACAAAATTAAAAACATAATGTCAACGCTCCCTCTCAAACCGGCTCAGACTGAAAGAGACACAGCAAATATTTGACATTTTGGCAGAAAAACACAGAAAACAGTGTTTTTTTTTCTTCAGTAAAATACCAAAATGACATTTCAGCACAAGCACTTACCCTTGTAAAGTAAGAAAAAATGATTATCTTAAAATAGCAGAGGTTAGACACACCAGAAATATACCTTCAATGACATCTCACACGAATTTAGGTGAACTTGACTGGGGCTCATAATGCAGCTTTCAGACTACATTTACATAGCACAGAAAACTCTCTGACATTTTAATATTCTGTTGTTTGAATTAAACGTTGATCATCTAAATTGTTTATTGACTTTCAAGTTGAAGCCTCACGATAAAAGGAATATCTGTGATTGAAAACATCAACAAGCTTCTCGGGCTGACTTCAGGACAGGCACGAAAGACGTGGTGACAAACTAAATGAATTAGAAGATGATAGAAGTCGTTCCTGAATGTGAAACTGTCCTTTTTTCAGTAGCTGCACAGGCAATGCGGTCTTTTAAAGGTCAACCAGGATATTAGCTCTTCCATGTCCCACTGCTGTTAGTGTTCATCATTCACCAAAGCTTCTGCTGCTGCTGTTGTTAGCAGGGTGACTGAATAAACAAGTACTCACAGCACTTCCAGGTCACGTAACGCTCGGAAAGCTCCATCTTCAATACAGCTGATGTGATTGTAGTCCAACTGGCTGCACATACACACACACACACATACACCCACACACACACACACACAAAGAAAAAACGACAGAAAAGAGGAAGCTGTTGTAAGATGTAAAAGTGTCTTACAATATATCTTGAGGTGAAATTCAAGGCAGACAGACAGCTACAGAAGAAAATGCATCAACTCCCCCCCCGGCCAACTCATCAACAACCTCTCCCTGCCTCTCCTCGCACTCACTCACTTTCTCCTTTTTGCTTTAGTTCTCTGTCTCCTGAGCTCACTGTTCTTTGTAGATGTATTTCTCAACGTATTTATCTCTGTATCCATTCCCGCTCCTTGCTTTCTTCTATCTGACGTCTAATTTGTATGCTCTGCTCTTTACCTCCTCTCTCTCTCTCTCTCTCTCTCTCTCTCTCTCTCTCTGTCTTTCCCCTTTTCTCAAAATCGCTTTGCTGAAACAATTTAATTAAGACATAAGGACAGTAAATCATGTGCTGTCACCCGCATGCTAATGCGCGCACACACACACTCACACACACTGCCCTGTCCTTTTACAATAATTGCAAGGCATTTAAAAAAATTATGTGATGTGGTGGAAAAAAAAAACAGGATGCAGCTTAATAGTTGAAAAAATCCATATATCTAGAATTACCACCAAAACAACCAACAATTATCCTCAATCATCATAAGTATGACTGAGGCAAAACTAAGAGAAAACTACAGAAATGCCACATGATGTGACATCCACAGCACACACACACACACACACACACACACACACACACACACACACACACACACACTTTAACACACACACACACACACACACACACACACACACACACACACACACACACAGAGCTGCTAATGAGCAGCAGTGCAGGTCAATACAGCAAGCAGGAGGCACATGACATTTAACACAATGAAATATTGATGCAGAGGCACATGGGGGTTGTGTGCATTTATAAACACACCGAAAAGCAAGTGACACACACACACACACACTCTCCACCTCTCCCACACTGAAAGTATTGCAAAAAAAAAAGTGCCACTTACAGGTTCTTGATCTCCACAGCTCCCCTGAAGGCTTTTCTTGGAACACCCTGAATCTGGTTCTCGCTGAGATCACTGGACACACAGAGAGAGAGAGAGATGTAGAAGGTGGAAAGAGAAATAAGGTGAAAGAGAGTTAAACCAAGCTGTCACAGAGCCATTTGCTTTGCAGCACAAGTACTTGATGTAATCACCAAAATGCAGCGGGGGGAACTTCAGAGCCAGACAGATCATCTGCAAAATTGAGTTCCTTGCACAAAGTGCACTCCTTCGCCAAATATAATCAGCTGTCTCTATTCATCTCTCACTGACACAAAAACGCTCGCTTCCGACAAGCGTCCACGCATCCAGAGCCAGACGCAATTCAATTGTCTGCTCTGAGCATCCATCCAACTCAGGTACAACAAGGAGAAATGCTTAAACAACCTGTAGGGGGCAGTAGTGACCTCTGCTTTCCTTCAGAGCTTCCTCTCATCTCACCCCCTCACCCCTCTGCGCTCCTCTGCTTTTAAAGGAGTGAGTGATGGATGTGTGTGTGTGAGTGAGTGTGTGCTGGAGATTTAATTTTCAGCCACTTTAACTAAGCTGCAGCTTGAAAGAAAACACACACACACACACACACAAAGAAACACACTGCAGTCATATGTGTTCATGTTCCTCTTCACACACACACACAAGCTCATAAATACACTCAAACACACGAACAGGTGTCTCACATTAACTAAATCCACCGCCTGTAGCCGAGTGAAATACACGGCATGACTGGTTGGTATAGCAACTTGATTTAGTGAAGGACACACACACTTAGGCGCTGAAGGATGTACACGCAAATAGTTACATGAAATGAGGTGTTAAGCACGTTCGCATGCACACGGGCAAATATAAATAAAGTAACGTAAAGTAAAGGAATTAATTCAGCTGCCCGGAGGGACACAGATGTGTTACACGATGTCAAACGCAGGCACAAAAAGAATTAATCGATTTCATCTCTGGAAACTCTGTCAGACAGCTCTGCAGTGTGTGTGTGTGTGTGTGTGTGTGTGTGTGTGCATGTGTGTGTGTCCGGCACCAAGTTCCAGACAGACTGTTTGACCTTTCACCGTTGACCTTCCAGCTCTTGACCTCCACCATGCTAATCGGCTAACGGCTAATGCCCGGCCACATTCCTAACATTCCTGTGGGTGTGATGGTATAATCAGCGCCGCAGGTATCATCCACCTCCTGTGTTTACCACCTGCGGCTGCCTCGAAAAACCTGCATCTGGAGTGATAATTTGTCGCTAGGAATAAAGAAAAATGTTTAAAAGACTCCGAATGTTTTGTGGTTGCACGCTCGCTCTCGAGGATTATCTTTTGTAGCCTTTATGTCTGACTGAAACGACAAAAACTAGTCCCCTTTTTTTGCAATCAAAGATAAACTGAATTCCTCTTTAGCCTGGAAGCCAGTGGGAGGGCGGGCTGGTGTACGTTTTTGATTGACAGCTGAGACAGCAGGG
This sequence comes from Argyrosomus regius, assembly GCA_946959425.1. Classification (NCBI taxonomy): domain Eukaryota; kingdom Metazoa; phylum Chordata; class Actinopteri; family Sciaenidae; genus Argyrosomus; species Argyrosomus regius. Next base: position 5,032,943 of record OX336883.1, read on the forward strand.
GCACAAAGACACAATGTAAACAAACGTTCTCCTCTTCTTCCCTTATTAGCAAAGGAACAGATGTTAGCAGTGGTGCTGGAGACGACAGTACCTCGTTGTTCTGCATCTACACCCACTGATCATGACACCTGCGGGTAACTGTTTAAGATGTTCAAATTGCTGCAGATGACGAGCAAACTAGCCATCAAGCCTGCAGAAAGTTGGAAGTTTGTCGTCTATCGCAAGACCAAATATGCATCTATGATAGGTTTGAAAGCTTCTCACACTTCTTTTGCATCCATGTTAGCAGATTTTGGAGGCAGGTGACGTATGGTGGCAGCTTTCGTCACCAACCAACACCCCTCTATTCCCCTCATATAAAACCAACGTCTCTGTGGCCTGCTACGTAGCCGTGCTGACACTCCCTGACAGACACGTGAATCGGAGATGTAGCCTCTATGTGCGGCTAGCTTTGAGCTAACGTTACGGCACAGGTACCACAAAGAAACTTGGCCATGAATGTGCTTTGAGCTCCAGCATGGACGTGGAGAGCCTGACGGCAGCTGCTCATAGCTGATTAGTTCAGTTAGCTCTGACTAACAGCAGCTGCACTCCTGCTACACTGAGCGGTGGTCACTCTGTCACTCTGCCACAAGGCCACTGCTGCAGGCCTGCTGCATTTAAATGTGCTGGAAGAGAATATGGGGGTTTAGTTGCACTTTAAGTGCATTTAAGTCGTTTATTGAGCTAAAATGTCAAACCTTTTTGTGGTTCCAGCCTCTCAAATGTGAGGATTTGCTTCTTTTCTCTGCGTTGAATCATGCTAAATTGGATTTTGGACTGTTGGTCAGACAAAACAAGCAAGCTGAAGACATCAGCTTCAGCTTTGGGAAACTATGAGAGCAAAATGATGTATGCTCATATGCAGAGAAGATCTCCTCCTCCTTATATGCACAGAATTCAAGTGAAACGTCCTCATAAATAAACAAATAAAGTATTAATAACTCATTTAATCTGAGTTGGACTCATACATGTGCACCTGTGCACACGCAGAGCAAGTTCACATCATGTTTCACTGCTCTCCGATGCTGAGATCAATCAACATGATCCTGGAATAAGACTTTACAAACAGAGCCAGATGAAATAGAAGTTTCACCTTTGCTGTTTTACACACGCAACACAAACACACGTGTGCTTGTACTCATGCGTGCACACACACAAACACACACACACACACACTTACACACAGCGGCTGGTCTGAATCAAACAGAGTGTATCCTGATACTGTTTTTACAGGACCAGGGGGGTTTGGAAAACAGCCGTGCTCCTTTAACCGCTGGAAGTCTAAAACCAAATAAACTCTGAGAAAGTGCTCCTTAACCCTACACACACACACACACACACACACACCTACACACACACAGTATGTAATTTACAGTGTGCATCCACTTCATCTTCCTATCATAACTAGAAATCAGTAAAAACTCGTTAATGTGTCATACGTGAGGAGTCGACAGTTTGTACGTCGGCACACAGACCTCACTGTGACGCGGTCAGCTGATCTTGGCCTGAGTGTGTTTACACACACACTTAACATGTTTACTTGGGAATGTAAACCCTGCCACGATTATAGCAATGCAGCTACGGTAAACACCATGAGAAGGCGGGGGTTTAAAGTATATGATTGGTAAACGAGAGAGGTGGAGTTTGTACAGCGTGTGTGTGACATGTAGATTTATCTTCTGATGCACTGAGATGATTGGAAATTGATTTTTTCGCATCCCTCTGTCCCTGTGATCTACGACAGTACACACATTCAAACACACACACACACACACACACGGTTACTTGGTTTCTATAGTACACAGACAGTTCATGCACACACATGTGTGATTGGCAGTTTGGGTTCGTATTGGGGCTCTTAAGGAAGTGCAGGAGGCCACTCTAAACCCTATTCATCACTCAGACCACCAGAGTGAGAGAGAGAGAGAGTGAATAGAAAGTTTTAGCCCGACAAGGAAATTGACTTCTCGGGGACTTAGGAGTGGATTTGCTCCCTCGGTTTGGCGCCAAGACACCTGATTCAATTTCATCTTTAGTTAAATCGTTCGGTAGACGTCCCACCCACCACTTTCCCTTCTCTTTCTCCTTCTTTGGCTTCCTCTTCCCCTTTTCCATCCTCTTTTCTCTCGTCTTGTTTTTGGACTTCCCTAAGGTTTAACCCCTCACCTCTGCCCCTTGTGCCTAAACCGGGAGGTTACCTTCATTAAAAGAGGCTCCTGCTGAGCTTCAGTGTGTGTGTGTGCGCGTGAGTGTGTGTGTGTGTGTGTGTGTGGTTTTTGTTTGAAGGGGCCAGAGGTATTAAATCCACACAGGAACTATATCATGCTGCTAAGTTAGGAACCGTCTCAAACGCCAGACACAGACACACTGTTGCAGAAAAGTGACAGCTGACAGCACACTGACGTGATGCAAAGTCGGGAAACAGATTTAAACACACACACACACACACGACGCTACGCGCTGATGATGTACATGCTCTGCACTAACTGTTTACAGAGGCGGTGACTAAACTTTCACTCTTTTAGCATGTCTTCATCCCTTCATGGCCTCTTTAGACACAAGGCAGCAACGACAGAACTGCGCCCTGAAACACATTATTCATATATTCATGGTTTCTCACTGCGTCAAGTTAAGCATGATACACAGCACAGCTGCTGTGACAAATACTCGCGTGGCCAATAGAAACAAGGCAGCAAGCCAGGCGCAGAAGGCAAAATGGAGGAAAAACTGAATATCCTGAACACTACAACAAAAACCCTGACTTAGAAACATGTGTCTAAGCAAGTAGAGATATCAGGTGTGTTTTTAACAGGTAGCTTGTAGGTAGCCGATATGATAAACATAGCTTATGGTTTACAAAAGCCAGTGACTCATCACTGTGAGCTTGCTTTGTGTAGGATGGCCTTGTTTAGCAACCCGTAGGTGCACCCACTGGTATATTTTCATATACGAGGCGATTCTCAGGTTGCTTCCATCCGATCTCTGTTCTTTAGTTTCTCAGAAGTGTGATGGACAATACTCGCTCGATCGTGGGACTTTTACGTGTTGTCTGTGCCACATGCTCGTACAGAACTTGGGAAGAGGGAGTTTGGATACTCTGCACCTTCAGACTGATTTCTTTGAATGCTTTTAAATCCATTTTGAGAGACCTGGAGACAGAATCACGGGGCTGTCGTTGCTTTAACTGATCTTGTTGAATTCATGGCTTGTACTGCACTTTTATTATGTTTCTAGGTTGCTATGTGTTGTAATATTATCCTAGTGCCTTGTATCTGTTTTATTTGACTTGTTCTTAGTTTGTGCTGTCTGTCTGTCTTGGCCAGGACTCGCTTGGTTAAATTCCCTCAATATCTCCACAGTACAAGCGCATGCTTATTTGGAACGGGACAAATTTCATCTTCGCTGTGCTGAGCAGCGAGAACAGCGCAAATAGCACTGTGTCTGACGGCCTTTAGACATTACGATGAACCCTCCGGTGTCACATTTTAACGTGGATGGAAGAAACGGAGCTTTTTGGATGATGTCTGCTTTACTGAACAGGTGCCATTTATGATCAAATAACTTTTTTTTATGATCGTTCAGCTGTCTGATAACAGAAACAGAACAACGTATTAATTGGAACAACTTGAAACTATTAAAAAATACTTTTACTTTGTTGTTTCACTGTGGATGGAGATCTTTATGAGAACATCCTAATAAACAAAAGTATGGACGCACATCAAACCGTAACCCATTTCAGATTGTGCCCGAATCATGTGGGCGTAGTCTTTTTTCTCTATCTTCTGACCTTCCTCTTTGTCTGTTTTTCTCACCTCTGGTGGCCCAGGATGTGTGTGCAAGTGTGTGTGTGTGTGTCTGCGAGTGTGTGTGTGCATGACAGAGTCAGGTCTCCAGTGTTAAGAGCTCAGTGCTGCTTTTCTAAAGGGTCTTTTCAGAGCGAGAGGACCTTTTGACGCCCTGCGTGTCTAAGAAGACCTGGGCATGAAAGAGCAGCACTCAATTCTCACACATGGACCCCCTCATCCTTCCCCTCCTCCCTCCTCTTTCTCTCTCACACTGGACACACACACGCACACACACGCACACACACTCTCACCTACTGTTATACAGTTTCTGAACCTCTTTTGTGCGCGTCCTACTGCCATGAGATTCTTCCCAGGTCCAGCAAACTGGGGGTTCCCGTGGATCAACGTGTGTGTGTGTGTGTGTGTGTGACAGGGTACAGGCCGGAGTTGGCAGAGCAGTAAACTAATCATCTTGTTCAAATCCCTTTCGGAGACCTTAATCCTATTAAGTATAAGAATGTGTGAATGGGCAAAGACGGAGCTGGAAAGAGTCAAAAAGGGAAAAAGAGACGGACAGAGGCAGAAAAATGTAAACGCGGGAGAGAGGACGGATACTTTGTGAGCGAAGGAGCGAGTTGTGGCGTTGGTAGCGGGGTGTTTGTGACGGGACGGTCATGGAGGATGACTTAAATGAGAGTGTGTGTGTGTGTGTGTGTGTGTGTGTGTGTGTGGATCCCTCAGCTAATTCAGGGAGCGATGCCATGAAGTGGACCCCCAAAGATCACACTTCTGTGAGCAATTAGGAGGAGAAAGACTCCCAAAGAAAAGAGAGGAGATGAGGGGGGAGGAGAGGGAGGCTCGCTGAAGACAATGCAGAGGATTATTGAACACACTGGGTCAGGACTGGCACCTGGGAATGTGGAGGAATGTGTGTGCGTGTGTGTGCGTGTGCGTGTGTGTGCGTGTGTGAGTGATTGGGTGGCAGATTTTTTGAAAAACTGAGCATGCACAAATTGTACTATTTGCTCTTATTATGCAGAATCACACACACCCTCCCACACACACACACACACACACACACACACACACACACACACACTCATCTTTCAGCCTCTCTTCAGTCGGCTCTCCTCTAAACTAATATTGACTTTGCTGGTGAATGACAGATCCGCAGCCTTCCTCCCTCTCCTCCTCTTCACATCTCATTGTCTGCCTCCCTTATTCGCCATCACGCCTCGCACGCATACTTTAAATGCCAGGTAAGAGGGGGTTGCTATGGTTACTGGACCTTTTGGTGGACACCTAGGGGACATTTTTTTTGACTTGACAGAGAGTGGATGTCCCCTGTGTGTGCGTGAGTGTGCCTGTCTGGCTACCGGGATGGCAATGAGCCAGAAAAGGTGTGTGTGTGTGTGTGTGTATATGCATGTGTGTGTGTTGTAACATTACAGACTGCACAGCTTCTGTTTACAGAAGCTCTTGTGGTAACAGCTGTGTTATTTTTGCTGCTTTCTTAAGGACTTTTATTTTGCAACATTTCTTCCTTTATCCTCTGAATACAGACAGGAAAGCCAAGATGATTGCTTGGTAGAAATGCTACATTCTGCCTACTGATTTCCTACATAAATAGCTCCTGCTCTTTCCATTCAGCTACCAATCGTTTTTTTTTTTTTTGTAGTGAGCTCTTAACAAAGCCAGCTCGTAGGCCTCTCGCCAGAACTTGTAACACAAGCGTCTTGTTGCTGAGGAAACGACACAACAGACACTTCTTATCACATCTATATGGTACGATTAACTAAAAAAACAAAGCTGAAAAAATAAAGATGTACAGTGTGTGTGTGTGTGTGTGTGTGTGTGTGTGTGTGTGTGTGTGGGTGTGTGTGTGCACATGCATGTGTAAAACCAGACTGATTACGTCTCTTTCCAGCCCAGGAACAGATTAGTCAGCGGTCTGAGACCATGACATCATCAGAAATGTTTACACGTGTAATTATAGACAAGTGAGGAATACATCTGTTGCACACACACACACACACACACACACACATATATACAGAGTTGAAATGGACAGCGGCTTGCAGTAATGCAGTAATTGCATATGAGGAGAGCTGAGAAGCACTTAGTAACGGGGACATGGTTTCCCTCTTAACATCTGATGATGATATTTAGATTTAACGCTGCCTCGACAGAAAGGCCCGTCGTGCTGTGCACCTGTGCTCCTCCGACCCACATGTTGGAAAACAACAGCCCTTAACGTCGTCGTTCTGTGACAATTTCAGGATAGCAAGAAAAAAAGACAGGAGTAATATCTAATGACACAGTTATCGGAAAAATGTATCTGCACACATGCACCGCAGCTGACTGAGTGATAAAATCTTGTAGCTCCGTGCGACGAGCATGTGAGTTCACTGATCTACGCGGCCCACATGCTTATCGGTCTGCAGGTACATGCAGACCCTCTCTGCTCCTCTCAGCGTTGTCGCACTGAAATTGGTAACTTCAGCTGGTTCTAGTGATAATGGAGCATGGCCCTTCATCATAAGAGGAAAAAAAACACAGGAAGGAATGAGAGTAAGTGTGTATAGTAAATAAACACACATTTGTGTGGGGGGGAAAAGATTAACAGAACACCTGCGTTTGAATGAATTTTGTCCTTACCGGTGCCCTCTGCCAGCATTGTTATTAAACTACTGGAAAATGATAAGTGGGATTATGTATCTTACTTGCAATTCATAAGGTTTTAAGAGTTTCTCTGATATTTGTGTGGCCTTGTAAAAATGTTCTAAGCAGAGTTTGTTTGTAGAAATAGTGCTGCTTGTGTGACCTGTTTCTGTCGTTCTTGAATAAGTACTCGATCACGCAGTGACAAACGAGAACCTTTTGGACAAGTGGTCTGCAATGGCTGGCCCAGGAGCTTGTGAGGCTAGAGAGTTTAGCATCAAGTAATCTTAGTAGTATAAACTATTATAGAATAAAATGGGAGTTCAAGTATCTCCGGTCCTTTTTCATAAGTGATGTGAAATTGAAGCGTGAGATGGACTGGCGGCGTTGGTGCAGGATTGTGGACATTGTACTGGACCGTTGTGGGTAAGAGCGAGCTGAGCTGGAGGGCAAAGCTCTCAATCTCCCAGTCCATCTACGTTTCAACCCTCACCTATGGTCATGAGATTGTGGACACAAACGACCAGGATGAGCTTCCTCCGTAGGGTGGTTGGGCTCAGCCTTAAGAGATAGGGTGAAGTACTCGGACACCTGAAGGACCTCGATGTAGCCGCTGCTCCTTCGTGTCGAAAGGAACCACCTGAGGTGGTTCAGGCATCTGGTTAAGATGTCTTCTGCGTGCCTTCCTTTGGAGGAGCATGTCCAACTGGTAGGAGACCCCAGGGCAGAGCCAGAACCAGCTGGAGGTACTATATGGCCCATATGGCCTGGGGATGCCTCTGGATCCCGAAGTCGAAGCTGGAATGCGTTGCTAGGGAGAGGGACGTCTGGAACCTCCGCTAAACCTGCTGCCAGGTAGCTAAGGTTGAAACACACCTGAGACAGAACCCCTACTCCGGAGTCTCCGGAGACGGGCTGAACTGATGACATCCTTCTCCCCTCAACATCTACATCCATTCACCTGTCCTTAACATCAAAACCTCACAAATTTCAATTAAATCTTTAAATGAATTATTTCGGTGGTCCGTGGTGGCGAATTAGTAATCACAGCCCTGAGCTACACAACTGTATTTTCCAGTCTCATGCACATCTCAACGTATTTAGATACAGGCTGTCATGGCCGCGACCCAAAATGTATTTTTCAAGTATATTTTCCTCTATTTAAGCCGCACAACTACAACGATTGTGTAACGTGGGTGACCTGAACGCATGCTGCTTTTACCACTTCGCTGAAAGATCGGCAGGAAAACTTTAAAAACAAAAAAGTGGCGGTACATTTATGACTAAATATACCTCTAAAAATTCTCCACAATCGCTTGCGTTGGGTATAAATACTGAATTCGTCAATCTGCGATTGGCACCTTGAGCACCCTCTGCTGGTCAATTTGGAGTCAAACGCAGAAGAAAGTAATTCTTTCCTTCATCCTCCCCTCCATCGATTCCTTCCATCCATACTTCTCCTTACATTTCACTTCCTTTCCGACGTTTCTCTCCCTCACACCTCTTTTCTTACATCCTTCTTTCCCTCCTCTCTCCTACATCCTCTCCACCCTCCACTGCCCTCCTTTGCCCTGCTCCCTGTGTAATGAGTCTAATCCATCAGCCAGACAGTATTAATCGTATTCCGATAGCAGTGTGTTCACTCGCTGCTCGCTGCTGTCTCCGTCTCTACGAGTCAATAACCCAAGCTCTAACACCTACACACTGCCTATGACAGATAGGCTGTGTGTGTGTGCGCGCGTGTGTGTGTGTGTGAGAATTTTAAAACCAGCTCAGCACTATGACCAAATTTATTGCAGTCTTTGCCTGGAAGAGTGTCCAAAACACACAAGCGATGTAGACACAGACATACACACCACAGCTAAAATGACCACCGCTGGACGCGATGCCAGACCACTAGGTTGCCACAAACTCTTGGTCAGTGACATCATATCCTTTTCCTGTTTGCCTCTTACATTGCCTTACAATAATAAATAGAATAGATAAATAGAAAGTGACAGCACATGGACGCGTCTGGATCTATTTGTGTGTGTGTGTGTTTCAGTCTGCATATGTGTTGCCAGGTCAGAAAGTTTTTCACCCACGTCTTTGACCTGATCTGCCACAAACTCCATGACCCAATAAGCTGAAGCAGCCTCCTCCCTTCTCGTCTGCCTCCTTTCCATTTAAAAACCCCAAAGTCTTACAAAAAAAAAAACCCTCTTACTACAGGATAATGTATCAATCTGGCACCCAACGATCCTTTGTCATCCTCAGACTTAGCTCTTCCATCTCCCCCACAATTCGCTTCATCCATCAATCGCTGCACTGTTCTCCTGATCGCTCAGTCATTGCATCACACTTTTCATCCATCAATCATTCATTCTTTCTATTCATCCATCATCCCGCACCGTCAGACGACCAGAAGCGGCGGATTAAAAGTAAAACATTTAACTTTCCGGGAGGGGGGGGGTAAGCAGAGAGACGGCGCACATCCCGTACTAGTTTTATTACTCTGATCCACGCCGTTAAATCGAATTCATTAAAAGCTAACAGCCAATCTGCTGTTTTCGAGCGGCTCCGCGCGGGAAAACAAACAAACCAGAGACGAAGAAGAAGAATTTAACAACTATGAAATAAAGAGGTCAGGGTTTTTTTTTTTGTTTTTCTTTTCACCCTCTTACAACATTTTTCAGTGTGATTGACAGCTGAGCCTCACATGAGATGGTTTGTGGTTGAGGAGTGTGTTTGTACGTCAGGAATGAAGAGTTATGGAGTGTATCAGTGGAAAGAGAAGAGAAGAGTGTGTGTGTGTGTGTGTGTGTGTGTGTGTGTGTAGTAGTAGTAGAGGACTGCAGAGGCGATGACTTACTCACCCTGGTGTCATTATTCACAGTTTACAAACCATGACAAGACAGGCCAAGACAATCCTACACACTCACACTCACACACACATCCTCTCTTAATTCAGCACTGTGTGCGGTTTTGTCTTTCCTTCCCTGTGTTTACCCAGCAGCTCGGAGTGACATGCTGGCGAGGCCTCTTCATGCATACATGCACAGAGAAGACACACACACACACACACACACACACAGACAGTATAGTAATATTTTGTAAGGACGCCTACGTGTAATCACTGCCTGGATTTCTGTGCACAACCTGGGAATCATGAGGAGGAAATCGGGGGAAGATGAAGGACATAAAATGTGCAGGACTTTGACACTGAAGACTGGAGTTCATCCAGATTCCCGTCAGTGGTTTAGGATTAGGCAACAAAAGCACTTTGTTTAAGTTTAGGGTGGTTTTAGTTAAATGTTAATAAAATAAACACATCATCCTCAGCTTCTACTCGCTCTTGACTTTTCTTTTCCTGCATGAAACCAAGAACACGATCCTCGTGTTCAGGAGTTTCTAACAGATTTTATTGCGCTTTAGTTGGATGCAAATAAAGATTATTTTCATGATAGATGTATCTGCCGATTGTTTGGTTTGTAAAATGCCAGAGAAGAGCAAGAATCACAAATCCTCCAGAGCCCAAACTGATGTGTTTAATTTGCTTGCCTGACCAATAAAATATTCAGTTTACAAGCAAATACTCATATTTGGGAAGTCTTAGCCAAGTTTTGCTTTTGCTGAGTTTAACTGAGCGATTATCCGTCAACTAAATGATCAATTAATTAATTTTTCAGCTCTGGTAAATACATAAAAAGATTATATTCCTTCCTCTCATCAGGATGGACTTTCATTTTGACTTTTTAAATTTTGATCTCTTGCTGAGGAAGACGAGGCATCTAACAATGAGAGAAGTGATGTCATTTGTTTGTTTAAAAAGTGTGTTTTCATCAACTTTTCTATCATTTCATCTCCTCAAAAGGTCGACCTCGGTGTGCAAACTTATATTCAACAACTGTCTGTTCGCTTTCCTCCAGTTTATCTTCACTTCAAAGCGCACATAAAAACAGGTGGATGATGGAGACGTATTTATAGACATAATGAGGAAGAGCGAGGTGGTCATCACTGGTTCAATAAGCCCGGAGACAGATCACATTTCTCCCGTCAGCCTCTATTAGGGTGTGTATCAGTGTGTGTGTGTGTGTGTGTATGTTAGAGACGGAAAGTGTTTCCTCCCCTGAGGCCTCTCACTTGAACTCAGTGTGAGAATGAACCTCTTGTCAATCGTCTACTCAGGGGCTGTTTAGGGAAATGAGGGGATTCATCAGTCAGCCGCTCGGCTCTGGGAGGGCGACGAGGCTGCGACAGTTTACAGTATCTGACCCAACACCTGCACAGTGCTTTTAGACCACAGAGAGAGGGTGAGGAGAGGAAGACGGAGAGGAGGGAGGACCAGAGGGGAGGACAAAAAAGATGGAAGAACAACATTTGTTACCATCAGAAAGAAATCCAGCCACCATTCAGATAAAAAAAGAACAAATTGGCAGAAAGGCATAGTTTCTGCTTTTCTTTTATCACTACTCCACCTCCTCCTCCTCTCTCTCTTGCTCCAAATCTATTCAAGATGTATGCAGACCTCCCCCCTCCCTCCTCCTCACCACCACCACCACCACCACCACCGCCACCACCACCACCACCACCACCACCCCCACCCCTCTGTTTGCCAGCTCCTGGCAATCGCAGACTAGCTGAAATATTCCTCTTCAAATAGTTTCTCTCCGTCAATGTTGTCTTTCTTTCTTTCACCACCGTAGAGGCTCGGGTCACACACACTTGTCACTCTGGACCAGCTGTCCTGCACCATCTGTCCACTGTCCGCTCTGCACACACACACACACATGCACAAACACACATGCACACATGCACACATGCACACATGCACAAACATACACACACACACGCACACATGCACTGCAACGCTGGCGCTTAAATGTGGCAGTTACTGGCAAAGACACCATGTCTGAGAACAATTTATGTTTATTGGGCTGTGTCAAAATAAATACAATATCTGACAATGATAGCAGCGAGACAAAGAGTGAGACGGTGAGAGACGAAAGAGACGAAAGAGACGGGAAGAAGAAGAAAAAAAAGAGAGAGAGAGAGAGCAAACACTCCCAAACAAAAGCTGAGATCCATTTCCACATGGCCAACAGTGAATATGAGAAGTCATGCATAATCTGGACTACTTGTACGCTTTCTTGATTGGTTGTTGGGGCTTTTTGTGTGCTGACCTAAACACCATATGTGTTGAAGTGAGCAAAATTACTGTGTGTGTGTGTGTGTGTGTGTGTTATGTTCAGCATTCCTATGAGCAGCGGGTTGGAAAGACGGGCCATGAAAGCAAACAGTGTTGGCCATTAAGTCTCCTGGACACCAGCCAGACAACACACACACACACACACACACACACACATACACGCAAATACATATGTGCACGCGCGCACACACACACACACACACACACACACACACACACACACACACACACACACACATACACACACACGAGCACACATCAATACAACAACAACAACATTATTGATGATTCTCAGCGATACTACACTACAACAAACTCATTTTGACGTCTTGTTATTGTTTCATTTCATTATTTAATACCATGAATGTTTGAACACTGAAGTCTTGACTTGTTAATTACAGTCTTAACTTGTTAATTGGAGTTTCCTGGTTCACTTTAATCAATCATTTCCAGTTCAGGCGGGGACCTTTGTTGTCATCTCATCCCTCATTTCTTGTTCACTCTTTAATGCTTCTACCATGTAATAAAGACAAAAATGTCTGGAAACAAACTCCCTCGAGGTACTAATACATTTATATTAATCACATTGTTTTTTTTTTTTCCATGTGGTTGATATTAAGTTGTGGAAAGTCTCTACAGGAAGTTCATTTATTTTTGTAGGGTAATTAGGAACAATTCTGAGTGTTTCCATTGTGAGGAACTTTATACTTCACTCCACAACATCTCAGAGGCAAAAGTACTTTTTAATACACTACATTCATCTGATTTTTATAGATTAAATTACCAAACAGTATATAAAGTAACTAAAATCGGCTCCATCTCAAGAAGATACAACACTGAAATGTTTTATTACACGTGTGTGCATCAGTTATAATAATCTAATTACAGCTGATAACACTGTTACCTTATTAAAATTATAAATTCAAGTCTTTTTGTAATGCAGTGTTATTATATTATGGTTGATCACTGTCGACGTCTCACAAAACTCTTGTCAAACTGCCAGTAGAAGAAACTATTCGCCAGCTGAGCTGCCACCATTGTTCAAACAGTACTGCAGACCTCCTGCACAACTTTAAGAAAACGTGAGTCAGCATGAAAAATCAGATCAGGCACATCGTCAAATTCATTTTGGATAATTTGTCTGGTTTTTTTTGTGATATTGATCATTGTGTTTTTTTTCCTGTTATCATGTCGACAAAAGCAACTCTCCTGCTAAACCACACAGCCGTGTCTTTATGGCGTTCGATTACATACGTCCCGACCGGCCGGAGCCTTATTTAGTGCAGCACGCTGCATTTCCACTGGACAAGTTGAGACATTTCAGCTCGCAGAGCTGAGAGAGAGCTGAGTTCAGACCTGAGCGATGCCACTGTTCCATTTACTAACCACAGCACAACACGAGCTGGTCCGCTTTCGAAATACGACCCGTCGCACTACAATGTCCACGATGAGGTTTGTGTCCCAAATATAGAGAATATGTGCAGGTCAGAGCTCGATGAGTGACTTCAGACGGGCTACATTCCAGCGGACGGGACGTAGGGGGCGCTACGTGAGCAACAACACCATCAGACTGCTTTTTGAAGGCTGCCGCTGTTAGCTAAATTAGATTAGCAGGGTGTGTGTGTGTGTTTGTGGCTGCACCAGGAGTGTCATATTAGTTGGTAATGCACTGAACAGCTGTGACACACATGCACACACACACACACTTGCACACACACACAGATACCAACACACTTGCATACACATAAACTGATTAACATTAGCAGAATACCAAACTGCAGCTCTGACCTCGAACAGATTGATTGAGACAGCGACTGTTTTTAAATGCATATGTGTGCTCGCACGCATGTGTGTGTGTGTGTGTGCATGTTTTTCTTGTGTGTGTATGCAAGTGTGCACCAGCGACACACACAACATTCAATGTGTGTGTGTCTGTGTGTGTAATGGAAGAAGTGGACTGATGTAATGAGGCTGTAATAAGGCTGAAGCTTAATCCTGGTGAAGACAGACATAGACCTCTCACCCCTGTCTACACACACATGCTCACACACACACATGCACACACACTTTACACTTTTTTCTTTGCCCTCATACTCGACTACTCCCTCCCTTCTTCTTTCCTTGCTTGTGCACTTACTCTTTCTCCTTTCCTTTTTTGCAATCTTCACATTTCCTACCTTCTTTCCTTCCTGTTTTTCTATTTCCTGTCGCCTTGTTTCCTTCTTCGTCACTGCCTCTCTTAATTCCCTTGTCTCCTTTTTCTTTCCTCTTCTTCCTATCCATCCTCTTTCCTTCCATTCTTCCTTCCCATTCACTTCCTGCTTCCTATCTCACTTCTTTCCTAATGTCCCTCTCTCCTCCCTCCGCTGGTCACATTCTTCCATCTCACTGACTTTTTACCTTCATCTCTTTCCTTTCCTTCCTTAGCCTCCTTCATTTCCTTCCTCCTCTTTCCTTCATTTCAGTCCTCTCTCCTACCGCTTCCTTTCCTCAATCTATTCTACTCCTTCTCCTCCCTACCTCCCTCCCTTGTCCGTCCCTCTCCTTGTCTCTCAGTGAATACCAAAGAGGACGCGCATGCTTCCTTTAAGTCCACCACATTAAGCAGGGCAATAAAATACCACACACACACACACACACACACACACACACACACACACACACACACACACACACACACACACACACACACACACACACACACACACACACACACAAACATGATGTAGTTAAAGAAGACGAGCCACTGTGGTTTCTTCCAAACAGTGTCAGTCTATTTCACGCTCCACACACACATTTCCCACCGCAATTTATTGTCCTGAGGTGGCCAGCACAGGACACATGCACTAACTCTCTCTCTCTTACACAAACAAACACACAAATAAAGACACACACAAGTTGTTGTGATCTGGTCCAGGTTTTTGAAACAGGTCATTTATTGTCTTTCTGTTTCACTGAAGGAAAGGATTCCATACTAGTTTAATCTCCTCGTGTAAAGTCATTTTTATTTCATTTTTAGACTCTCAGGGTCAAAAACTTTTGCATTTTTCTTTCCTTTTTCCCCCGAGCATGACATTGCAAGTGGCGAAACCCACAAAATCACTCAAACGTCATGACGAGAAGAGAACGAGGCGACATCCATTTATGTTGCTGGGTTACTTAGCGACCGTTTACCCACTTGAACACCAATCATATTACGTACTCCGACTTCCCATGTCGACAAAACGGCCTCATGAGTTCTGTCTGAAAGCAACATAACTTTTTCCCAGGAAAAAAGTCCTCTGTAGCTCAGCAAGTGATGCGTTTAATGTTTCCAGCAGCAGCAACAGCGGTTTGCTTGGAATAAACAGACGTACCACTGTGGCAAACAACAGACAAAAAGTGTGTGACCTGCAGGGTTGCCAGGTTCACAACTCGGAGAAACTGGGCAATATGCGAAGGCTAGGTTTCATGGAATATTATTTAAAGAATGGTTTTGACCATTTCGAAAGGACTGCAATGACAAAACCACACGGCCTGAAAAACTATGTGGCTCTATTGACCTACAGAAACTACAACTAGCACCAGACAGCAGTGAATGCAATGCACAGACGCCCCCCCACCCCCTGCCCACCATACTGGCTAATTGACTGCTTGATTGACAGGTGATCTGCAGGACATGCAACAACAGAAATCACTGCTTGTAAAAAAAAACACAAGATCACCACTTGAACGCAGCGCAGACCACTTTCGAGGAAAATGGTGCAACTTTAACCACATTGGTTATATTCATCGTGCCAGTCGCAGTAGCAGGATTGGAGAGGTTGCCGTTGTGACACTGTTTCTTTTTACCACAGGGGTCTTGGGAGGCCCCAGTTGAGGCCATAGTGAGGTGCTGGAGCGGGCTGCCTGACTAAAAAGAGAGCACTCTAACTACTGACAGGCAGCACTTGAGACAGGCCTGGGAGTGCAGGGGTCCTACTGAGCTATTGTCACCCACCACACAGGTTAACAAGACACTGCACCAGCCTCTAACCTCTGTCTTTCACGCCTCACACACTTTGTCCTGTTTTTTTGTCGGCCTCACGCACAAACACACAAAACCACATACATGCTCCCCCATCACCTTTTATCTATTTTAATTTTCCTTTCAGTTTAAAGGAGGGAAGACTTCGAGGGGAGGAAACAATTCAAAAATAAAATAAAGGAGCGATTTCTCATCTCCGATAATGACTTTATTCCCCTTACATGTTTCTTTTTTTCTAATTGAATTAGGTTGTTCTTTTTTATTCTGCTCATCATATCTCCCTGTCCTTCTTTCATCTCTCTCTCTCTCCCTCCTCTTCATTTCTTTGTATGTCTCTCGCCCTGCCTCTCTGGAGTATACAACCATTCATAACTCGAGGTTATCATTTCAAAAGGCTTTCAATTCGAGACCCTTACAGAGGAGACAGTATAAAGAGGTTGCTCCAGGGCAAGCCTGCACTGACACACACACACACACACACACACACACACACACACACACACCACACACACATATATGCACAGAAATGCACACACACACACACCAATGGACGCATGCGAAACAAGAAGGAATAACCGCACGTGTAAACAAACTCTGCAGAACACACACACATGCACATTTTTTAGATAGAAACACACACCCTGTTCTTCTCAGGTAAATATACAGATGCTAAGTGGTATCTAAGAGACACCAGTAATTACACACACACACACACACTCATAGGGAGGGAGGGAAATCCCTGATTGCTAAGTTTATTATTCTGTGTTGACTCCATAGAAATAAGACTTTTTTTCTCCCCTTCACAACCTCCACCGTCCTCTTTCTTCTTCTCCCATCTTCAGTCTCTCGTCGTCCTCTCTCTCTCTCTTCTTCTTCTTCTCTTTCCTCTTCATTCTCTCGTCTGTCTGACTCTTGTCTGTCAGTCACGCCTGGCTGCCATTCTGTCATCAGTCCCTGTTGCTCTTTCTCTAAAAGCTCTTAGCTGCCCTCAGGGCTTAACTTATAATATTACAGTACACCTCAAATCCATCTCTCTCTCTCTCTCACACACACACATGCACACACACACACACTAATACACTAATGGAAGAAAGACGCACAATAGCAGCAGCACTAAGTGAGCAAAGAGCCACTGGACACAGAGAGAAGGAGCATCTTAAAAAGCTCTTTCTCTGTCGCACACACATAAATAGCAGATGTGGTCGGATTAACGTCTTGGACCTTTTGGACAGATCAATAAGCTCTATGATGCATGTGTGCACATGTTAATGTGCTAAGATGACCTTGAATTAATGAGCGTTTTGGCGGGTAATTAGTAAAACGACGGTTTGCTCGGAAAGTTTTTTTTTTTTTACCACGAGCTGTAACGCGTAGTCAAATCTGTCACACTTGGTCGTCTCTGTTGCTTATTTTGTATTTTCGTTTTAATATTAATGGATCCCGGGGAGATTAGTATCCGCTAGACTAGCTAATGGGAATCCTAACAAAGCAGAAAGTATCGCACTGACTGAATATTAACGCATGCCGACTACACAAAAAGCACAAACGGAGATGAAATGTACACATTTAAAAAAAAGAACAAGCCTCAATCAAGCCAAACAACAAACTGGCTTTCTCCGCACTGCAGCATACCACATACTGTGTATGCATGAGAGGCTGTGCATCTAGTGTGTGTGTATGTGTCTGAACCGCATAATAGTTAACTGTATCATACCTTTACTATGGGAAATACCCACTGCACTTCAATTACGTACATGTGCGTGTTTTTTTTGTGTGTGTTTATGCGTGTGCGTGCGTGCATGTGCATGTGCATGCATAAGCGTGGCGGGGCGTTCGGAACTGCTCTATTGATGAGAGAATGAAGTCATTTTTCAATGTGGGGTTAAGCGCTGCATTATTGCCGCCTCATTTGGCTCCTGTGGGCCACCATAGCCCTCCCGTCTGGTTTCCATGGCACGGAGAGAGAACAGAGAGGGGAATGTCCCTGCTTACCAGACTGCAAGTTCATCCATCAGCTCACACACACACACACACACACACACACACACACACACACACACACACACACACACACACACACACACACACACACACACATACACAGAGGCAGGCAATAAGGGCTTATCCCACTCACAGTCAACTTTCCCACAAAGTTGCAACAAATCAAGAGCAGCAGCGCTAAGTCTCCTAAAGCCAGCCAATATCACATTATACGCTAGTTGTGCTTGGGTATACAGAGCTGCTACAGAGTGTGTGTGCTGCTGTAAAACCAATTCACCTAAAAAGGATAGAGTTTCTGCTACCGCTACAGTTCACGCGGTCCACAAGGGGCTCGACTGTAAACTCAGGAAATCTTAAAGTCCATAATGCTGCTGAAGGGAAACATTGTAATTTTTCAGTAGTCTTGTGTTTACTGCTGAATTTCCTGCCTTGCATGTAAGTGTGTGTGTGTGTGTGTGTGTTTTGTGTGACTGGTCTGATATTTGTTCTGCATTGAGCAACATAAGTGTGCGCTAGTTCACAAACACTGTAGGGATTGTCTGCAGTAATGGGATGGGATGAGCAGGCTCAATGTGCACATGCACCTTTGTGTGTGTGTGTTTGGGGGTGGGTGGGTGGGTGGGTGTTGTGTGTATGTTGGCTGTTTGAACAAGCGCTGAACGTGAGCCAACCATGTCAGTGAGCATTGTCAGTTCACATAATAAACTACATTCCTCTGGTGATATCATACAGAGCGGACAGAGATCAGCTTCACTGTAAAAGCCACAGCGAGATGGATGAACTGTCCTCATTCATTCATGTAAACGTTGCCAATTTTCTTGTGCTTAGCTAGAGTTCAGTAAAAACATCCTGCGAGCCTTCTCCGTCTTTCACTTCCCTTCTTTCTTTCATTCTTTCTTTCTTTTAATCCCCCTGAGGTCGAGTCTCTCTCCTTCTCTCAGTTTACTGTAAACATCTCCATGTATCACTGTCATATCAGCACATTCATCTCCTATAGAGTGCCAGCGTCCCTGCAGTGCACCATTCACCCTCATTCACACACTCACGCTGAGCACAGAGCGCATTCACACACACACACACACGCGCACACACACACACGCACACACGCATCTATGT
The DNA here is from genome assembly GCA_946959425.1 of Argyrosomus regius. NCBI lineage: Eukaryota > Metazoa > Chordata > Actinopteri > Sciaenidae > Argyrosomus > Argyrosomus regius. The sequence continues at coordinate 5,051,742 of OX336883.1, forward strand.
ATGCATGTATGTGCACAAGCGCACACACGCAAACTTCTACAACCTATTGTGCGCCAGCTCGTGTGACGTTCCTGTTTTTTTTTTTTTCGAATCCATTTATCAGGCGGGCACAAAAGAATATGAGAACACGCACAAAATGCAACTCTGCATGCACACGTACACTCAAGCTGTTAAACACAGTATATCACAGTGCACTGTGCTTAATCACTTATGGCAAATTTAATACACGTCGTTCCTCGAGTTGGATGACCTTCCTTATTGAGAAGATTGTATTAATCTATGAGGCTCTATTCTATAACTGCTTATATCTATACTTAATGTAATTACACGAGACGATCTAATTATTACTTGACCTTGGATGTTCCTCATTCATCTTGCTGACACTTTTCAGGAACTGCACAGCATTTTAAAAGAGTGGACAAACACGTCTCAATCACGGCTCTTTGATTTATTATCAGGTTATTGTTTTTTTTTAAAACATCTTTTTATTTTGAAGAGCGTACAATAACCAGCACTAGTGGGTAAACATGTAAACACACACTGAGTATCCTCATCCCTTCCCTTCGCCCCGCCAAAATAAAGTAATACTAGAACAAACAAACCAAACAAACAAACAAACAAACAAACAAACAAACAAACAAACAAACAAACAAAGACACTTTCACGCACCGCCGTACACATGCTTGCACCCATACATGTATATGCATGCCAAAAACCCCAACACAAAACAAAACAAGCAAAACAGTAACAGTAACATGATACATCCATAATTTATGTTGTACTTATATCCTTAAATAATCACAGGCACATCCGTTATGGATCACTGTTTGAAAATAAACCAAAAATCTTAAAGAAATATATCCATGGTTTTTTAGAGTTAATTTCTCTAATGGTAAAAATTCAGATATTTGTTGCAGGAACAGCTTAAAAGTTGGAGGAGATTCATTCTTCCAAAATATGTTATAGTAATACATTATAGTAGTACTTTGCATTTTATTTAAATTTAATTTGAAATCAGGAATGCAATTTAATAAATAGATGCAAGAGTTTGAGTCAAAAACAGATTTTGTGAAGGAGATTTATTCTTTTAAGTGAATTCAAGACCATCAAATGAGACGAGGACAAACTTTAACTTTAACGGAAAAAATAAGAATTAGAAAAAGTATTTTTTATTAAGTAAGTATGTTAATAAGTATTTTGTATTTAAGTAGGAACGGAAAGAGCTTCCTTCGTGCTCTGGTGGGTTAAAGTGTCGGCCATGAACCGGCTGCTGACCTTTGTTTTATGTCCTCTTTTCTCTCTATGCTGTTGGCTAATCTTATAAAATACCCAAAAATAAAAAGTTAAGACAACCAGAAAACCTCTAATGTATCATGATTTTTTGAAATATTTCCAATAATTATTATCGCTCAAATGTTGGTTGCCTGACCTTAAATCTGTTTAGCTGCTGTCATTTTGTTATGGGAGACTTTATGATTGGAAAAAAGAAGCTATAACTGACATGACACTCACAAACTGGCGAAGGGGCCCTGTGAGGCAGAGGTGATCCATTTGGATCCATCTCTACACCCCCTGTGTCTATAAAAAGCCGGGTGTCACATAGTGAGATCTCCTGTCTCCTCTCCCAGACTCTCTGACGAGGTGTCAACCCTTCTCAGCTCCACCTGACACAGGAGCCACATACCAAACATCCTCTTTCCTGTTTGTGTGTATCTGCGGGGGAGCGCATGTCGTCTGTGTTCTCACCTTCCTATTTGTGGTTTCTCTGTTTGTCCTTCGTGTTAAGACGTGATCGTACAGACTCACAAAATTACTGCGCGCGCGGCAGCCCGCGCTTTGAGAAACACAACCAGAGCAAATGGGAAACACTCTCCGATCGCTCCGGCCTTCCTCGTCATACTGAGAGGCATTTGGTTCGAGCCTATTGCACTGACAATCAAAATGCCTCCCGTAATGCTATCATCACACAGCAGCACCCCCGGCAACTGTATTACACCCATTCAAAGGACACATAACTTTATTAACTCACACACAGCATGACATGTCTCTAAAAGCAGCAGGCCGTGCAGGCTGCCTGCCATCCCGATAACATAACTTTATTAGCCGGTCTATTGACACAGTCGCAGACAGCCGACTCGCAAGCTCAACGAGTTCATTGAGTCATTCGTGGCTGGCCTTCAAAACAACACAACTTTATTACTAGCAGCATTGCCAGACATGAACACAGCAGCGGTCTCAGCTGCCAAAGAAGAGGTTTGGATTACAATATGGAGGGAACGGATGAGCACGAACAGAGAGGTGGATTCATGCATGTGGTGTCAAACAGGAGTGCACACCGGACCATGATTCCTTGTTGTTGACATCCCACACAGGGAAACAGAGCTGAATTTAATAAGTCATGCACGCGTGAAGCTCAGAGTTGTTGATTTTGTGTTTAGTCTTTCTTGAAGTCTTAAATCTCAGTATTTATGCTGTAAATGCTTAAAAACATCAATAAATTCTTTATTATTATTTAAAATGTGAAAATAATGAATTTACCCTAAAACCTCAGGTGCATCCGAACAAACAGCAAACACCAACATATTTATGCTGCATGTCATTTGTTGTTTGTTGTTAGACCAGGCAACAAATCACATGAGTGCATTGAGCATGTCTGCACACAAGCATGTGGGCACACACACACACACCACACACACAGTTGGATTCCTTGACTCAGTACCATGTGGCATTTGCTTATTGAATGCTTTCCTCCGGAACACATTCATAATTTATGGAGAGATTGGATCTGTCTCCACAACACACCCAGCCCTCCCTGTGCCTCCCATCGTCCCCCCCCCCCACTCACCCCATCTCTAATCAACCTCCCCACCTTCTTCCAATAAACACTTCACTTACTGGGAGACAGACACAAAGCAGGAAAGTGCATCTTTGGAAAAGTTGTTCTAATGCGTTTCATTGAATTCAATCAACGTAAAGAAACTAAAAATAACCTGATATCACTCCTGTTTTCTCTCCTCTCTCATCGTTCTCCGTCTCTCCAGGGATTCCAGAGCAAGTGATGTTACTAATTGACCAATCAGGTTGCACTAACAAGGCTGTCACACCGTGTTAGGATCATCCACCAATCACGGCCCGCTGAGTTGTCTCCCTGGGCAACTGTTAGCCAATGACCTGCAAGAAACTGACTTGGAGCGATCGCAATCAGCTACCAGAAGCTGATATAAGAAAATCAAAATGCACACACACACACACACACACACACACACACACGAAAAGATGCCCAAACCACACGTCCGAAAGTCACAGAGGAGACTTTTTATTCACTAAAGGTGAATAATCATTATGCGTGTTTGTGTGCAGCGCTACTCAAAAAAACACGTTGCTCAGGAACAAAGACTTTGCTGCCCATTAGTGGCCAAAAGCTTGGGGGCAAGTAAACACACACACACACACACACAAACACACTGAGCTTTGTTCATTTCGATGTCCTTTAAGACCATCTTTGCCCCGAGCAAGTAAAGAGTCAGAGCAGCCTTTTTATGCTGTCATAGTAATGTACTTCTCTTCTACCTCTTTCTTTCTGTCTCCATCACTCTGCAGGTCTTTAACCTCCTTTGCCTCTTTTTTTATTTGACCTCCTAACTGCCTCCCATCTTATTTTACCGTCACGTCACCTCTTTCTTAAAGCAACATTGTGTAGAAATTTGTATTTTTTACGATTTTGATTGAGATTTAAGCAACACTATAGCAGCCAGCTAATATTACTGACTAGTCCAACAGCAGTCAGCCCAGCTCGGCGTCTGTCTTTCAGCCTTTTATTTCACCAAGCTCTCACCAATGACTAAGATTTACTCTTGTCCGGCGGCTTCTTACGCACTCATCTCAACGTCCCCTTCAGTCCTTTCACCTTTATGTCCATAGAGACTGCTGAGTCCAGTTACATTACCCTCTTGCACAGCTACGGTTCTGGCACGACACTGGCTCCGCCCATCAGCATTCGCCCACACCCCAGTCTGAAAACCTCCTCTTATTCCCGGTGGTCCAAAACACCTGTGGTACAAACACTAACACTCCCCCCAGTGTTCTGAGCTCACAGTTGGGGCAGCCCGGCTAACAAACTGAGCTAACATCAGCTAACAGCAGCTACAGTATGCAGCAGTTTACTTCACTGTCCATCAGGAAACTCTGTAAATCACAGAGAGTTGAGTCGGAGCAGCCGAAGGACATCAGAGGGGAAAACCAGAAAACATTTTCTCCATAAAATATGATCCAGTTTCACCAAAATCAGTGAAATAGTTGGTGGTGTGTGACTTAGTGCCGTAAAGCGTTACGTACTTCTCCCGACCCGGAGCCCAAAGTTACATAGTGTGAGAACAGACGTACGAATGACAGAGACACCATTCACCTGATTAGAGGTCAGTGCAGATCAACAGGATTTAAAATCTGTTAGTTTATGGTAGAAAAGTTACACAATGTTGCTTTTAAACCACTCCTTTCACCTCTTTCATCCCTCTCTCCTCTCTCCATCTTTCACCACCTAAACTTTCCTCCCTTTTAGGACTTTTTCTTAAACAACTTCTTTCTAACTCGTCTCGCTCGACGTCTCTTCTTTTCTGTCTGTCCCTGTTTCTCTGTTTTTTTTTTTTTTTTTCAGGCCCGAGGGAGAAAGAGTTGTAAAGATGCCATTGCTTTTAAGTGAAAGCGGGTTGCCTCTTTATGCCCTAGTCATGGTCAGTGGAGCCTATGTTATTAACACACACACACACACACACACACACACACACACACACACACACACACACACACACACACACACACACACACACGGGCACAGATTCAGCTTCTGTCCCACGACCACAGTGGTAATCAAGGACTGACACACTCACACACATATGCACAGGCAACTTGTTAGTATGTTAATTTTCACTGTGCATATGAATGATCATCTGAGCGCAAACAAACACACACAGTGGCCATCTGCTCCACCGTGGTGTGTGTGTGTGTGTGTTAGTGTGCACTTTTGTGTGTGTGTGTGTGTGTGTGTGTGTGTGTCTGCATTATTATTTCTCTTGTTTAAATGTCACCTTTGTCTCAGGAGAGAAAACGTTCTCTTCATTGTTAGAAAGACATTTTCCCTGAATCACATAAGAAGCACATGAACACAAACACATATAGGGCTCAGCCGCAAAAACACACACTCATACCAGCAGTAGGAAAACCAGAGCCCTGGGATCAGCGGAAAAAAAACTGAGAGCATGACGATAGCTGACATTCCAGGGAATGCTGCAATACCTCATAACACACACACACACACACACACTGAAAGAGAAGACGCTTGTGTAATGGAGACAGATAGAGGGGTAATCCCAATTTCATCTTTCCAGAAGGGTAGTGGATTAGAGGAGGATTAGGACAGTATCATGACAAGATTATGACACACATGAAGCTCTGCTGCACTAAGCCCATTACTCCCTTTTCTGTCTTTTGTCTGTGCGTGCACGAGCATATGTGTGTGTGTGCGCAATTGAGTGAATGAATGCATGTCTGCCTCAGTACATTCTACAGGATGGAAACGTGTAGAGCCTGCTGCTTTTTCCTTGGGGAGAGAACAGACTGTATATGCAGGGCGTTGGGGGGTGTGCGTTGCGTTTGAGGGGTTCAGATGTATTTCTGATGCTTCATACCACATATGGGTCAGTGCTGATGTCCCTCAGGGGTGTAAGAGGGGTCAGAAATTGGGGGGGAGACAAGCATCATCAGTAGTCTTAAATCAAGGTTCACTGAGCTTCTGGGGGGATGAAGCCCGGTTCAGTCGCTCGTGAGCGAATCGCAGTGATGATGAGCAAATGGAAGACAGTTACGAGCAGATCGGCAAACAGACCACCGCCGGAGAGAGCTCTCGACTTGGCTCGCACTTTGTGTCTGTGTACAGTGAGAGCGCGGGCGGCGTGGAGAGCTGTTAAGTTTATGGGCTATGTGAGAAGGTAGCAGCGAGAGGTCGGACAGTGTGTTGTTATTTTTGGTCCCGGGGGGTTCTTAGGTAACTAAAGACCAGACAGACAGACAGACAGAAGGCCAGGCTGAGGGTCGACAGACAGGCAGAATATTAAAGGTCCATAGCAGCAGTCTTTTAAAAGTTTTAGCTTGTTGATTACACATAATGTATACTTCAGATTTTTGTCATTTTTAAATGCAATTTCAATTTTCAAGGCATCCATTGAGTTTTGTTAAATACAAAAAAAACAGTTAGCTTTACTTGCCTAATTCATCACAGTGAACAACAAGTCATCACAAAGATTGTAACCTGATCAGTCTGTAATTAAACTGCACATGTAGATGATCTACTTTGTCTATTTTTCACAAAATCTTTACTCACATAGGCCTGAAATAAAACCACACAGTCACACACAGAGCATGTAGACATGCGCATGTGAAGATACAGGGCACTAGGAGTGGTTTGGGTTTCAGTGCCTCGCTCAAGGGCACCTCAGCAGGGCCCGGGAGGTGAACTGGCACCTCTCCAGCTACCAGACCAAACTCCATACTGCGGCTCGTGCTGGACTTGAACCAGCCACCCTCCCTATGGACTGCTGCTACTGCTGCTACTGCTGCTACAGCCGCTACTGGCTGCCGTGTATCATCTGACAGTGTAAAAACGAAACAATTAATCAATTATTAGTCTTTTCAACTAAAAACATGCATAAATAATACAATTTATGGTTTCCATTTAGATGATTTACATTTGATTGATTCATAGATTCATCCAAAAATAATGGATTGAATCAAGTCAGACATTAGTTTCAGCCTTATTTGAAGCATGAGTTGTTGTGTATTTGCTTCAAAAGTGCGATATTTATAAAAGGACTTATTTATATTCATGTAGCGACATGGAACCAGCACAATTTATTTAGTACTTTATAAACTGTACTTGTAACCTCCCACACTGTGCATCTACACCTGTTCTATCATGAGGTATTTAAATCTATATCTTTTGTTATAGCATCAAAAACACTTGTACGCAGGGAGGATTGTTAATGGCGACACGTTTTGGCCTATTCAACAGCAAAGCAGGGACGACAAAAGGAAAAGATTTGTTCACTATCATTTTCTTTCTTTAAATCAATACTCACTTTAAGTAAAGGCGAGATGAAGGGGGAGGAACGGGTGAGTTTAAAGAACAAAGGGATTGAGCTGTTTTGAGACACGGAGAGAGGGATGGGTGAGGTAGAGGGGGGGGCATGTTATGACATCAGATGTCGTTAACCAATTAGACGGGGTGTTGCAGGAGAGTGGTTCCAGCAGCCACTAAAAGCCTCCGTGTCACTGACCTCAGGAAGGGAGAATTTAATAACAAACAATCTCTCCTTTCTCTTTTTTATCCTTTCCTTTTGCAGACAGCCACTTCAGTAATAGCTGTCTTTTGTCCTTCCCGAGCTGTCGGACCCTTATTTACGTTGATCTGAGCAAACCTGCCCATCTGGAGTTAGAAACCTGAGGCCCCCAGCTACTTAAACTGTGTGTCAAGACCGCAGATTGTTTGCTGGTTGCTGCTGAGTTTCCACATGACCAGATTAGCAATTAGCTTTAATGAGCGTCGGTCAAAAGGTGAGGGTGCACAGCGATCTCATTCGGGGTTTTGAATTGGAAAAAGGTTAAGAAACACTTGAGCTCAACTAAAGCAAAGACCTGGAAAAGTGTTCAAGTACCTGCTTGGAGAAGATCGCAGCGGTTCAGTTTATACTGAGAGAGCTGGAAAGACGATACGAGGAGAGATTTACAGTTTGTCTATGTTTCATTGCAGAGGAGGAATCTCGTTCTTTGAAACCCTCTCGCTCATGTAAAAAAAGACAATCTGTCCCAGAGCTTACAAGCACTCCCACAAAACACACACCAAAGTGTAGTTACAGCACGAGAACAGCTGAGCTTTAGATTGCTCCAGAATCCCCTGTGACCGTGAGTTTGGGCCAGCGGGGTGAAATAAACTTACCACCTGCTACTGGTAGTACACACACACACACACACACACACACACACACACACACATTCAAATAGACACACACACACCACTTTTCCCTAACATCTGCCACTGCAGTCCCTTGTGTTTTGCCAACACCGGAAACTTTCAGACTAATAGTCACAGCTCAAGGCAGTGCTTACAGTTTCCCAGCTTTTAATGGCTGTTCGCCTTACATCATTAATGCATATCAATCACCATAAACACACACATACATACACACACGCACGCACGCACAGAGCGCACATACAGCAGGATTTGTATCAGTGAGCTGTGAATAACGGGGCTGAAAGCCTCGGCAGTGAGTATTGAGCTGTTAAAGTTTGGAAAGGGAGAGAGAGCAGAGAGCGATGGAGGCGAACGGGAAAGAAAAGAGAAAGTGATTCAGAAGAGGAGAACGCTCAGGTGATTACAGGGCTGGACAAAATAACAGAAACACCCCGCAGCCCTGAAGTAAATACACATTTAGTGAAGCTCATAATCTTTGATTTTCTGTTGAGTCGGTCAGAGGTGCAGATTTAACTGAATGGTCTTTTTTATTATAGGTGCTGTTTACAGTGCTGTTGAGCAAATATGCCATTATCTCAGGTAAGTCTGTTCTGAGGTCTAATGTTGGGTTACCACAGAATGAGGTGCATCTGCTAATTTGGAAAACTTCAGGTGGGTAGTGAAGTCTACAGATTCAAGGTTGGGGTTTGTACTCTCGGTGTTAGTTTTATCATTTATCGTAATGTGCACATGCATTTCATTATTGATTAATCTGCCCATTTTATTGATGATTTCCTGAGCCAGAGTCTTCAAATTGCTTCTCCAACCAAAAGTATAAAAACTCAAATATTAAGTCTATTATCACATCTTTACTTGAGAAGGGTTAAATCTGGGACTTGGTTGTAGATCCGTGAAGATGTTTCACCTCTCATCCGAGAGGCTTCTTCAGTTCTGACTGACTGGTGGGGAAACCCAGCTGACTGTCCACACCAGAGCTCGACAACAAGGAGCACTAATGAACCAACAGGAAACATGGTTAGAGTTAGCCAGGTAAATGATCCCACCAAGGCTAAATATCTGGATTTCCCCACCAGTCAGTCAGTCTTCATGGGTCCAGCTACCGCAGATTTAACTCCTCTTAAAGAAAGACGTCCTGGACGACTGAGAACCTTCACAGACTCAGAGACTGTTTTGCAATTTTTGTTTGGAAAATGAAACAAACAGTTACAGCAAAGTTACTGATTCATTTTTCATCCGCAGTAAATGATTAATCGACGAGTCATTTCAGATATATTATTATGACATTACACCATTACGCTGCAAACCAAGAGCATGGCTTCTGTCCCGACCTCTGCAAATAAAATCAGTCACAAAAACTTCCCTTCCACATTTCTGAAAATGACCCAACCTCAAAAAATCAACAGAAATGAAGGTCATGTCAGGTGTAAATCATTATATTAAATAAACATATAATGAGGAATGAAACAATAAATGGACTTTGCCTTCAGTGACACCTAAAACACATAATGAACAAAGCTTTTTCTCCTCAGGAGGTCCATAAAATCTGCCTGTTTCTGCCCTAATTGTGTTCCTGAAGCTCTGCACTGAGCACTGAGCATCGTGAATATTGCACTGAAGCCTGTATGTGGTGTTTCTGTGTGTTTCTAACCAATGGGAGGCCTGTTTGACACACACATGTATACACAAACACACACACACACACACACACACACACACACACTCAAGTGGTTATGGAGGACAAACAGCGATCAAACGTTCAGCCCCTCTCGTCTGACTCTCTTTCATCTTTGCATGCTAATTAACCTTGACCTGAAACCTCCCAGTGCTTAATTGCTACCATGGAAACGGCTGCCATTTGCAGAACTGTCCCACGCGTCCACACGCGCGCGCACGTACACACACACACACATCACAAACGCACTGTTCAATTAAACCCATCCATTCTGCTTGACTAACAACAGTCATCACCATCAGCCCATCAGATATCACCTGTCTCTGTCTGTTTCTGCCCCATCGACTCATAGAGATAAAGAGGAGCTGCAGGCGGGGAGCAGGAGCGCCGCATAAAGAGACAACAAAAAAGAGCATACAAAGAATTTATGTGACGAACAGAAATAGAATACAAGTACCAATATCACTAAAATACCACATTACAAGTAAAAGTCCTGAACTGAAATGAAGTAAAAGTACTTGATCTGCAGTAAAATGTCTCCTGTAACTGATTTATCACATTATTAGATTGTTACTTTTGATGCATCAGTGTGTTTTAGGGCTGCAGCTTGCAATTATTTCCATTGCTATGTATATTTTTAGTATATTTCACACAGATAGAGCAATATGCTCTTCCTTCTCTTAGATTTTTTTAATGCTATTAATACTCTAGCCACTTTAAACATACTGTATGTACCTCATGCCTGTTTTGTGTTTGTAATACATGTAACTGTGGCTGTAACACTGGAATTCTATCTATCTACATCTATCTGATTGATTAATCTGCCAATTAACACAAAAATACTGAAAAAAGGTGAAATTTTGTTTGAAAAAGACAAAAAATGTAGTCCAAAAGTCCAAAACCCAATGTTTTTGTTACTATTTCTGTTAATTACTGAAAAGATTAATCATTTGTCAAAAAAAAAGCTGATTATTTTTCTGTGATTCAATTTTGCTGATTGAATCGTTCCAGATTTACTACATGCTTTATAGGATTTAATCCAGTGGTTCCCATCCTTGGGTCCCCTCCAAAAGGTCACAAGATAAATCTGGTGTGTCGTGAGATGATAAACGAGGTGAAAAAGTTCTGCTAAACAAATTTGTTCTCATTTCTTTTGGACTTTTTTTTCCTAATTTGTCCCTTTCTTTGGTGAAATGTTGGACAACTTTACCTCTTTGACTTTTAAGAGTTACTGAAAATTAAATTATTTGAGAAGTTTAGATGGAAAATCTCTCTTTGGTAACTAAAAACAATGAAAATAATAGTGAAATAAATGTAATCTCATTAGAAATATAAAGTACTTTGGCATCTACTTAGATTATTTCCACTTTTTTGTGGATCTGGATATCTTCTATGAAAAAAAAAACAGTTTACTGCATGAAAAAAAAGAAATGAGAGAGTTTGAAGGTAAGAAAAGTCACACAAGTGAAGACAGAAGGAGAAAAGCAGCTCAGTCAAAATGTTATAAAAGTCAGCCAAGCCAGCCCAATGGCTCCTATCTCCTGAGAGAGCTGATTGAAGGAAATGAGGCAGGAAGCGCCGCCATAATTTTAGAAATGCAGATTCAAAGAAGTATTTTCTTCCTTCTGTCTCACACAAGCTGCAGGATGACACACCGGGACGGTAACATACACACACATGCTTATAGATTCAGTTCGAATGAGGCTTGTCATGCCTGCAACACTGAACTTACGAACCCCCACAAACCTGCACGGGACGAGCACACACACACCTACAGACACACACACACACACACACGTACACACACACAACATGACTTGTGGGTTTTGTCAGAACATGCAGGTTGTCAGGCGGTAATGTGTTGTGGTTAATAACCCTTTCCTCTCCTCCCTCCTTGCCTCCTCACTTTTCCTCCCACTTTCCGTGTTCCAGGTGCTGAAGGGTCATGACACACACACACACACACACCTACACGCACACACTGCACCAAATCATCCTAACCAAGCCTCTATCTTGCTCGAAGCAAAGTCGACTGTACTGCTGCTGGTTCATTTGGGGCCACTGTGGATGATCTAATTTAAAACCAGTATGACGCCGGTGGCAGTCGGTAAAGTCTGATAAGTAAAGTCGGATGTTTCTGTGACACGAACGCGCTGAATACTTCACTGAAAAGTCAATGTGGAGACGACAACTGCAGATTTTTATCGAGTACAGCTCTGGGCTGATGCGTTGCGGGGAAGGACAGTCAGTACTTTCTGAGTTCTGACAGACTGAAGTAAAACTTTACAAAAATTTTGATAATTAACTTTCATTTTTTTATGTGGAAAAAGTTTGTGTATACAATATGTTTGTACACAATGAAAACACAGATTAATTTGAGAATTTTCTTTTAATTCTTATATCTATATTATAGAGATCTTTGCTATATTAGTAGAAAAACATAATTTTAATAATAATTATGGTAATTTTTTCATGCATTTATTGTAGGGAAAGTTATTTTAAGGCTGATTTTCATTTGAGGAGTTTAGTTGAATAAAAGAAAAACATTTAAATATTAATTTTGGCAATTTTCTTTTATGGAGGAGAAGTTCTTATGCATCTGTTTGTGTAAAAACAAACTAATCACCACTTGCACTTGAAATGTTTGTGTTATTTTCTTAAATTAAAAACATTTTTTATAGATTAAACATGTCTGTGCCAAAAGGTTTAGACCTAAAACCAGAACAGATTTCTGATTTAACAAAAATGAGTTATCGTCTCCAATCTCCCTTTGACTTATACCAAAATAATGACAACACAAATCTCCACGAATCCACAGCTCGAACTGTCCGGTACTGTATAACACGGATTCGACAAGAACAGACATCCTCGGTCGCTAAGATGTCTGGGAAACACCAACTGTTACCTAGCGGGTCACTAAGGCAACTCTGACAGGAATCTTATGTGCACTGTTGAACACACACACTGACAGAAAACCCACCCACCCAGAGCGCTGCTTGTAATTATGAGAGCTGTAAAACAGGCTGACATCATAGCCTTGGGTTGCTCATTCCCTTGGTCCCTGTCTTTCAAACTATATTATAGTTACATGTGTGTGAGTGTGTGTGTGAGTGTGTATGTTCAGGAGCAAACTATCCAGGTGTTTAGGCTGTTGTCTAACTTTCACTGCTGACTTCTGTTTGTAACAACCTGTAACAGCCCAGCTCCTCCCAAAGTGATAAAGTAAACTTTATTCTCTGACTAACTCTCCACAGAGACATCTCTAATCAGCTGCCCAACACACACTAACACTCACAAAGTAGCTAAACGGTGAACTCATAGTCTGGTGGACAGATGAAAGTGGGAGATGATAAGACTAAAAAAAGATTAAATGAGGGGGAATTCAAGGCCAGGCCAAAGCAGTAAACATGAAGAAGATATATTATCAATTTAGCTGCTGCTGTTACGGGCTGAAATATGAAAGACTGTCAGAAATTTGAATGAAGACACATAAAAATGCAATGAAAATTCACAATTTGATACCGAGAGAAGACAAAGCTTTACTTTGAGACGCAGAAAATGAGAAAACGTTGGACATTTGTAGTCAAGAAAAAAATAAAACAGTCGAGCAAAAAGAGCTTTAAAGTGAAAAACATGATCCGCTCCAATGTTGAGCAAAACAAATTGTTAAAATTCCTCTTTCTGAACTTGTAAATTTGTCTGCCAATGAGCTGTCAGGATGCAGGTGACCCTAATATTTGACCTGTGACCCTGAGAACAGGAAGAAACCTGCTCACACACACACACACACACACACACACACACACACACACACATTTTGTTATCCTCTATGTCTCCTCTTGTTCAAGTCTCCCTCCTCTGTGTTTCTGCCAATAGTCCTTAATTGAATTTCTCCGAACGATGAGGATCCGTCTTTGTATCACCATCGCATTGAACCTTGTAAAGTTTTGCAGTGTGAGGTCACAATACACACACACACACACACACACACACACACAAACAAGGAGAGGAGAGGGTATGAAGCTTTCTAAGCGTGTGAAATATTTAAGAGGGCCAGTGGGGTGGGAAAAAAAACAAAAAACACTGTTTAGTTTTTGTGAAAAAGTGAAGAGAGTGAGAGAGAGAACCATAAACCACAAAAGCTCTCCTTCGACTCGGCCCATTTAGAGGCAACACACTTTCAAGAGGGCGAGACTGAAGGAGAGAGAGAGAGAGAAAAAAAAGAGAAAGGGATGAAGAAGAGGAGAGGAAACACATGAGTCCCAAATATTGTTATTAGCAGACAGGGAAACAGACAGATAGACAGATGAAGTGTGAGGAGGAAGGAGCGATATGATATGATCAGAGTCCTAACTTGTCTTTGCATAGTTTAGCTGATCACTCTTTCAGATAGCATCTGTTTTATCCTGCATTACCCAATCTTCCTGGCATCTTCTGTGTGTGTGTGTGTGTGCGCAAGACTGTGTGTTCTCCTGACACTTGCTGAGAGGTCAGGGTTCTTAAGAGCAGCCGTCCAATAACGTGGGGGCATGGTGTTACCGTAGAGATGAGAGAAAACTGTAATTGGATAATGACACATCAGGGCTGGAACCTGTCATTAGACACTCGCAAGGGAGTGCACACATACACACTGGGGTATGCACGCACACACACACACACACACACACACACACACACACACACACACACACACACACACACACACACACACACACACACACACACACACACACACACACACACACACACAAACACACACATACATACATGCATGCAGGTCGGGTGCCAACCTGTGATTACAAACCTGCTGATCTATCACCAGCCTGCAGCTACAGACCTACAATGTCACACTTTCTCTCTTTTGGTCTCTTCACCAATCCGTCCTGTTTCATCCCCTCCAACAATAACATTTATTTTATATATTAAAGTGTTTGAATTTTAAAATCTGCGATGTTCAGCGTGTTAAAAACATCATTTAAAGCAGAGGAACTCGTTTAAAGCGACAGCAGCTGATGTGTTGTGGGTCTGTTTCTGGCCCCGAGTCCTCACATTATGTAAACATAGTGCGTTTTAATGAGGCTGGGTCGCTGTGGTCAGTTCAAACACACTCAGCTTTTGGTGGAATAATGTGAGAGGCTCTAAACTTGTGAGGAACATCTCTGGGAGGAATCACTGGTCAGCTCCCAGTTTCCTCTCTTGGTTTCTACTGCATCATTACCCTGGATGAGGGTCTTGCATAAGCCTCTCCAAACCAATGTGTTAGGAGTGAGAGAGAGAGAGAGAGGAGGGGGAGGAAAGTGGTGGTGTAGGCAAGAAAGAGTATGAGAGGGAAAAGACTTAAGAGAAAGGTGCTGTAAAGAGAAAAGGAAGATAATAGAGGAGCCAGGAGAGAGAGAGACAAGGAGGGGAAGAAAATGGGGGCCCAAAAAAAGACCAAGCGAGCAGGAGAGGCAGAGAGGGAGGGCCGAGAGGTTTTCTTTTGTGGTGGTTGGAGAGTGACAGGGGTGCCAATAGAGTGGCCAGCGATGACGGTCCCGCTGGAGAATGCCGGCTATGCCAGTGGAGTGGCACTAATGGAGCCAGAGAGGGGATGCAGTTGCCTGCCCCGGAGGAGGGATATTGTGCAACTGGACAAGGCGGCTTGACACGGAGCCAAGATGGAGGATTAGAGGGGAGGGGAAGGAGGGAGGGGAGGCACCCAGGGCAGAGAAAGACAGCCATGTTAGGTCTGCTGACTGATTGACATAAACTGAAACCTTGCTGTTTTCCATTTGACTGGCGAGACTCTGTGAGCGCTCGACGTTTCTGGTTTTTGTTCTAGAGAGCAGACACTTGGTAGCATTAATAAACCCCTGAAATCACTTTATTCCACAAGATGACAGTGTAATACATTCAGGATGATCCTGAATGTATTACACTGTCATCTTGTTTCAGCTCTTTGTTGAAGGTTTTGTGCATTTCCAACAAAATTCGTCCAGAAAATTTGACTTTTTTTTTTGGAAACTTTGGAGTTTCTGCAAGAGTTTCTCCCACCTCCTATACCTAGACATATTTCCTTGCCCTACTTCTGCTTATTAAGGGGTTAATTCCTCATAACTCGCCTCCTCACCGCACACAACAACAACGCTCCTCTACATGGATGCACACAGCAAGCAGGGGTCAATATTGCTGAGTAGCTGTGATTGGGGTGAGAAGAGGAGCGTTGCATGATGAATTGTCCTGATTAGTCCATAATCCCCCGCCATAATTCACTGGCCGAGCCCGAGTCATCCATCAATACAGGGCCCGGATCCATACCTGCAGATACCCTGGAGAGACAAACCGCCGCAGAGGGAGAAGGAGGGCGACAAAAAAAGAGAGCGAGAGGAAATAAGAGGAAGAAATCTACATCCTGATGCTTTCCTCGGCGGCGTAAACGCCAGCGTTGACGTTATATTATTAAGTTAAGCGCCGAGAGTTAAAGAGAATGAGAAGAAGACAGGAAGTGGGCTTAAAAAGGACACGAGGGAAGCGGAGGGGATGCAGGATGATTTAGATGCTTTGTTGGGAGGTATTACCGCACACGGTGACCCTTAATCACACACAAGCAAGGCGAGGAAACGCTTTGATGATCTAGAAGACCTCACACGCACACACACAGATTCACACACACTCTGCTATCGTAACTACCTGCTTCCAGGTAAGCTCTTCCTGGCGTTGGATAGGTATGTAACCCCCCCTCCCATCCCTCCCTCCCAATAATCCACACTCAGGTTACGGTACGTACACACACACACACACACACCTGGGCACTTCTTTCTGACAGACATGCTGGCTCCAGGCTTCAGGCTACCTGCCATCTACAGTAAGTACTGACATACCTCTCTCCTCTTCTTTCCACATGACTCTCCCCTCTAGCTCTCCTTTCTTTACTTTCTCTGTCCCTCGCTTTCTACTTCCACTGCTTTGCTTTTTTTTTTCACAGCTATCTCACAACAGAAAATACTTCTGTCTTCACCTCAGTAAATTCCACCCTGCTTTTTTCTTTTTTCCGCACCATTTAAGAGAGCAAACACATCTCTAATCTTTCCTTTAAATACCCTTCATTCATTCTGTCTGTATCCGCCCCTCCTCTCTCTGTCTCTGTTTCCAGGCGTGACTCTCACTCGTTCTGCAATCTGATGGGCAGAGCAGCGCCGTCACTGCTGGCATGTCCATTATCCTGGATATCTCATCGGTTGACACTGACGATCCCTGACCTTTCGCCCACGAGCTCTGAACTCTGACACTCACACACCCTCGGCGACAGGTGATTAATTGAGGGAAAACAAAGTGAGCAACATGTAAAAGGTGCATTTGTGTGCAGATTAAACAAGTTAATTAGACTTTTCATTGTGAAAAGTTTCTTTAATAATCAAATACATATTCCCTTTGTCAAGTTTTAGAAGTATATCTAAATAAAAAGCACTGTTTATACATATATTTTCATATATTTCTTGTGTTTTATGTTTAAAAGTTGGATGAATTCACATTTGCTGCAACAGCTACATAGAGTTTGACATTTTCATGTCATGATGAATCAATCATGTCCCCTGGATTTATGGTACCACCTTTAAAGTCATGCATGGTAGATATTACACACATCCTTTATGTGAGAATTGTTTTTTATTCCTTTAACAAAATAAACACTTTCCAAAGATTAGATCAGATTAAATTCAACTTTGCATGACAAAGTGAGTCAGTACAAGAACAAACAAACGGAGAGGAAAGATCCTTAACAGCAAAGATTTATGTGCGCGAGTGTATTTACGTTTTCCTGGAGTTTATTATGTCGACAATGTTTTTGTCGAAGCACAGCTGTGATATGTCTGAAGACGTCTTTTGTACCGAGACGAGATTCTGCCGCGGATAAAAAAAAAACTTGCTGCACAGCGTGTTATAAACACCTCAAACTACAGCCTCCGAAATGATCATAAAGTTAAATCAACACCTCTGCAAAACAGTTTAAACGACGACTGAACACTTTAACCTTCATGAAGGGAGGATTTATGGCGTTCATTTTAGCTACCTACACCCATAAAAATAAAAGTTTGAGTTTGAACCTGGAGTGGTTCTTCATGGTGATGAGATAAAGTAACCGTTCACCTCTTGGTTCTTCAAAGATTATTAAGTTCTACCCAGAATTTGGTGTAAATTGTATTTGTAGTTCATTCAAGGTGAAATATATAATCATTTCAATATTTTATTTTAAATTACTAAAAGTAATTCACTAAAGTTGTTTATTACTTTATATAAATTACTGTAATTGCTCTCTCTAAAAAGTAGTTGTAGAATATTAACCCTTACAATTAGAAATGGCACCACAACAATCATTTCTACACACAGCCACAATTTAGTCATTAGGTGAGGCATACATCAGCTGTTACTTAAAGTTTAGGTTCACAAAAAAGGTGTTCACACTGTCCCTTTACTGTTTTTATCAAAACCAGATCACATTGCTGCAAAGAGTGACGTAAAGAACTCTTTTGTGTATCAGTATTCCTTTAAAAAAAGATTATTAAACATAAAAAAGGTTCTTCAAAGCACCAGAAATGTTGCAATTGTGACTTAAAGAACTCTTTTTAAGGATAAAAATGTTCCCCAGAGAACTCAAAGTGCTGTAAACACTTATCAAGAACAAGTTTAATAACTGGTCCAAAATGCTGCTACAGTTGTGTGGTGTTTTGTTATTATATGTATATATGTGTAACTGTTCAAAGATAAAGTTCAGAATGCAAAAAAAAAAAGCTGCAAGGAGCGGTTAGCAAAATCCACACACACACACACACACACACACACACACGCAGGCAAACCCACACACACTTCCTGGGCTCCATTCAGAAACAAGTTAGCTCTAGCCGTGGTAAAAGTCAAGCAGGGCGTTTCATATCTTTACATTCTGTCTGTATAACATAATCTTTTGTACTGGTGCCCTCTGAATAATGCCAGTTCGGCTTTGGCAAGCCCTCCACGAATCACTTGAGAATGAATTACAGCATTGTGTTGAGATCTGAATGGCCAAATCACTTCTTAGGAATGAGTGGCCTTGAGCGATTCAGATAGGGAGTCATGTGATTCATATGATGGCAAGCGAGTGAGTCACTGACACTCAACACCTCGACACGCTGTTGTAACTGTTGGTTTTCTACTCAAGTGATTCATAACGTGTACACAGGAGACGTGGAAATATCTGAAAACACACAAACTCATCCCGAGAAAGAAAAATAAAAAAATAAAACACTGATTTTCCTGTTTGGCTGGATGCGATCTGTGTGATCCAAGAGTCTTAATGAAAACATTTCTTGGACAATATGTCTTTGTATATGCTGAAAAGATCTGAAAAGAGCTATTTTCTCGTGTGTGCGTGTGCTGGTGTGCATGTGTGTGTGAGTTTTTATATCTGTTAAAGTGCATTCAGAGAAACAGGAGGGGGCAGGAAATATTGCTGAATGGTAAAGCGGTGTGTTTGTGCCAGTGTGTGTCTATGTTTGTTAGATAGAGAGAAAGAAAGAGAATAAGAGAGAGAGAGAGAGAGAGAGAGAGAGAGAGAGAGAGAGAGAGAGAGAGAGAGAGAGAGAGAGAGAGAGAGAGAGAGGAACAGACAGGGAGAGAGGAAGGAAGAGAGGCCCATGTACAGACGCCTCGGGCTGCGAAGGCTTAACTTCATTTCCTTGGACAGACATAATGGCAGATATTTGCATATCCTATGTACACAAAGTCAGCGGCCAAATATCTTCCCCATCCAAAACACTGCGACTAACCTTGCTACCAGCCGATACTGATCTTTTTAAAGGCAGCATCCCAAAACAGAATAATCCCCTTCGACGTACGCTGGAATAACCAGAAGCAGGAGTTTAGATTTGAACATCATGAAAGGCTCAGAATGAACCTGAAATTACCACCGAATAAGATCTTTTTAAAAAAAATCAGTACGAGTTCTGGCACAGCTTCGACTTGCAGGGTGCGCGGAGGCTGAAAGCAGATGTAGAAGATCAAAATTCCTGCAAGACTTAGTTGTAATCGTAATATTGAGATCAACTTTATCATGAGACCGACATGTTTTTTTTTTGTGCCTGTGACCTTCATCCGGGCCGTCATACAACACTTCACAATATATTTAATAAAGACAAGTGATCAGCCGGCTGAGTATTTTATTTTTATTCTTTAAAAAGTGATTTAAAAGCATATTTTCCTCTCTCGGATTCCCTAACATCCAGCAGGATCACCTCTTAACACTCAGACGGTTTTTATATTTGATTTATTTAACTCCATGTTAATATTTAGACTCAAATAAACTCAAACACGATCCCCCGTCGGCCGACTGTGTCTCCTTGAAAATATGTTCACGTACAGCCAGTTTGCAGTCGCAAATATGTTTTGAAAGGATGCCAAAAACACATTTTTTATCAACTTGTATCTGCCAAATTAGAAAACATTTACTGAGTACATTTATTATTTGTTTCCCTACCATATTCACACTAAATGTAGTAGTGTAGTGAATATAGAGATGTCTAAATTATGGTTAACAATAAAATTACTTTAAAAAAGGAATAAGTAAATATATCCTCCAATTACTGCTCAGTTAATCGTTGTATATTTGTGATTGGAAGTATTTTATTTATTGTATTTTTGAATACTCGTCTAATTTAATTGTTCTTTGTCCGATGAAGGCCAAGTTGTCCTGAATACGACAACTGTTTGATCTTAATTTAAAAGAATCTCCCTGCAAACAACAGCTGTTACACGTTTAATTTGTCATGATTTCTGTTAATGAGAGGGAGGAGATCTCCCCCCCACCTCCTCACGTCTATAAATCACCTCCTGCTTAGATCTCCTGACCGGAACATTCTTCACCTTTGACCTCTGTGGTACCCAGAGGTCGTCGTCACTGTGGCAACTAAGACGCCCCAACGTTCTCTGTCTTAATTAAAAAGCATTATTTACTCAGAGAAAATTTCATTTTCTCTACCTCTGACCTCTCTCTTCCTCTCCCTTTATCCTCCCCGTCCTCCTCGCTCTGTGTTAGTTAACTGTCGACACGCTGGGAAAGCCCACATCTTCGCGGCGCTCTTGTGACGCATTGTGCCGAGCCTGTCGTCTCGGCCGAGGTGGTACGTATGTGTGAGTGTGTGTTAGAGAAAGAGTGTTTGTGTGTGTGTGTGTGTGTGTGTGTGTGTGTGTGTGTGTGTGTGTGTGCAGCAGGGCTAAGCTCTCACAGAAGACAAAGCCACAACCTTCGAGGCTGCTAAGCAACAATGCTGCCTGGTAAAGCCTCATCAGGGCACCGTTTAGCAGAGGATTAGGGACTATTACACACACATAAACACACACACCAAAAACGTAGCCTCATCAACTCATTAATTCAAACCCCCATACTGCTTTAACTCAGGTTTAATGTGTGTGCGAGAGATCTGGAGTTGACTCATTCAGCTCTCAATCAACTCGTCCATGTTGACTCTCCTTCTCGGTGGAATGACGATGAAGGACTGAGGCGCGGCTAACTTTCTTCATCTCCAACCGGAGCCAAAGTTTTAAGGAAAATGCACATCAAAACACGAAAAGACGCGCGGTGATAAAGTATTCTGGTTGCTGAGGGAGGCAACGCACCGAAATAACACACACACACTCCCACACACACATAAACAAACACTGTCCCATCAATCTAGCCTCATCATGAAGCATAACCAGACTTTTCAGTTGTGGAAGCACTGACCCATGCTCTTATCCTCCCGTCACCCCATCCCTTCATCAACCACTCTTTCATCTCTCCCTCTTTTTCATTTGATTTCTGTCCAGCAAAGATGCAAGAGAGAGAGAGAGAGAGAGAGAGAGAGAGAGAGAGAGAGAGAGAGCTGGGAGAGGAAATGCCACAGAAATTTATTTGTTCACCTTTTTGCAAAATACAAAGTGTTCACATAAAAACATGTAGATAATAAAGGCGAGCAAATGAGACGGAAAATGGGATGTATTAAAATAGAAGTGAATAACGTGGCATTAAAAAAGCAATGAAAACCGAGAATAGACAAAGAAGTTATAACATAATGGCAGCATGGTTAGAAATAAACACATAAATAGAGCCAATATACCAATTTAAAGCTGATAAAGCTGGAAATGATCAGAAAGTTTCAAGAAACCTTCATGAATGGAGCATTTACTGCAGAACTGCTGTATTATTAGTTTTAGCTCGTCGTCTAATAAACCGGCATCTGTAGGTGCCGTTATCGTGTTGTCAGTCGTATGATGTCACCTCATCACCCTGTCACCCCCGTGTCTGAAAACACTCCCTTGTTCACTGCTGAATAATTAACGCTATATTGAGCATTGAATCAAGATTTCAGACAATAATGAGTCATCATCAAGTTGTGTCATCACATCAGGTGTCACGCAACATGAATGTTCAGATCTATGAAATGCAACAAATGTTTTCAGAGAGTTACACAGGAGTGATTTTGGACAGCGATCTGGACTTTACTGTGTTCTCCTTCACATTTTTGTGGTTATCTGTCACGTCACGTTCTCGTTCTTATAATATCAAATGAACAAAACTATAAGATAGTGAAAAAAATCAACACTAGCCTCGTTTAAATCCAAATGCGTCACAAATTTCGAGCAATTTGGCTAAAATAAAATGTGGCCGGAGGTTATGAGATAAGCAGTAGGTGGCGCTAATTCTCCAGTCTGAATACCAGAAGAAGATCACAAATTAAAAAAACACTAATCAAACCTCAAACTGTGGAAAACAATGCAGAAAACACAAAGGAGACGATTGTTGTACGTATTAATGTGAGGAAGGTTACATCAGATCTGTGCGGGGCGATCATGGATGTATTATGGAGCCATGAGGAGACTGTTGGAGAGGAATCAACTGATCACTCTTGCACGTTACGTCAGAACTTATTTTAAATGTGATAAAGAAAAATACATTGATTGAAACACGTCGACTGACCTGAAGCCCAAGATTGGTTGTGTTGACTCGACTTCATGAATCACCTCACGACTATTCCCTGATCTAAAAGTCTCACAGTCGTGCAGGATGCGATCCCAAACCAGCAGTCTATCATATCTCATATAACATTTACTGATCTGAAATCTGTTTGTTTGCTCTAAAACACATGACATATCTCACACCTGACCTCAGCCCTCAAAGCTCTAAAACCACGGTGCTGAGCAAAGGTTAAACCCGTCCAGTAAATACTCACACACAGATTTTCCAAGCCCCAAAAAAAGTGAAAACATAATTTTCATAATAGCAGGTTGAGCAAGTGTTCATTTATAGCCGTACTGTCGCAAGAACCAAAGTCGGTCCAGTTCGCACATACCTTCTGACCTCTATATAAAACTTAACAAGATTCCACTTCAGAGGCTCTCGAGGGTTCTTGTTCTGTTTTCTGAAAGTAAAAATACACTGCAGGGGGTGTAGACATAAGATTTAATATTGACCAAGCAGCCATAAATACTATTGGCTTCGCCTCCGTGGTTGTCGTTCATCCTCAATGACTTCCATACGTCTGAGAAATCCGCACGTAGCTTTGCGGCCACAGCGGCGCCGGCTTGGCAATTTCTTTTTCATTGTCATTTAGCACTTTTCTGTTGATTCTCTGCGTTTTGTTTCATTCTCTGTGGATTTTATATCATATATCTCACTCATAAAAACGATAATGACACCGCAACCTGAATGCTGTTATGCTGAATGAAGTGTGCTTGTTCAGTGAAGATGTGCCGCCATCAGGAGACCCTCTGCTAAACAAATACACCTGGAGAGCCAACACACACACACACACACACACACACACACACACACACACACACACGCACGCACACACACACGCACACACACACACACACAAACACAGAGAGAGAGAGAGAGGCCGTTTGTCTGCGACAGCTGAGCTGAGATCAGTATATCCGAGTTGTATTTTTACCTCGGCCCACACGCTGAGCAATATGCCAACTCTTGGCCTTGAGAAACTCACTCACACACACACACACACACATACACTCCCAGAAACACAGACGCACATGCAGACACACACCCTTAGACACGACAGGTCAAGCCCAGCCAACCACCGTAGCGGCCGCAGAACATAAACAGCTTTCACACACTCTCTGAATCATCTGAGCATTTCAATATTGTTTTAGATAAATATATTCAGCCGCACATATAAATATATGCAACCATAATTATTCCCTGAGACCACAAATGACCATGACGGGAAGTTAGTTCCCACAGTTTCAAGCAGCGTCGCAGCCCAGCCCTGCAGTACTGGAAATCCACAGCTCGGCTTACAGTACAGACGGTCAGGCCGTGAGTGAAGGCTGGAAGGTGCCTGACGACAACAAACAGCGGTTCGTTGGCTGGTTTGAATGCAAACTGGAACGTTTATGTTCTGTAACTGAAACCGTTTTCTGCCTGTGAAACACAAAACGTAACCTCAGAGGAGAAACCTGTTTCTATGTTTCACTGCTTTATGCCTCCCTTGATCTGTGCTGCTCACTCTCCATCCTCACACACACACACACACACACACACACACACCAACACACACATCTCTCCCAGTGGGCAGCAGCTGTTGGAGTGCTAATCTCCATTAGCTACTGAACTGGCTTCTATGAAGAGGGGCCATGTAAAATCTGTTCTCTCACTCCTCCATCACTGAGTGAAACACCAATTTTTTCCTCTACTCTACACAGTCTGTAACATATTTCACCATGTCATTTTGCTCTAAGTCATATCCACCAAGCTTGTGGTGATGCACACAACCCCCCCCCCCCCCAATTGCAGCAACTCATCTGTCTGATCTCAGGCCTTCAAATCACACGAGGAAATGAGCAATATTTCAGTTAACAACGCAGAGTGAAGAGAAATAAAAACAGGACTTACAGTCTGTAGAGCTTCGTCGTTCCCAGGAAAAGCAGCTCGGGGAAGACGGCCAGATTATTCCGATTCAGGCGCCTGGAAAAACACAGCATAAATTAGGGAATAAGCTCTACCTATCCCCCTTCCAGACAGTGTGGGTGAAGCGGTTACACTTGTGTATAATTAGCTTTTGAAAGTGAGATTTGTGTTTCCTGATCATCATATCAAATGATGTGATATTATTTGGATTGTAATGCAATTCGGTCGAGTTAGAGGAAGTATGAAAGGATTAGAAGGCTGATGGAGACACTTTTTTTTTTTTTACATGTTCAGGGACGTATATGCAAAAAAAATAAATAACAAACTCCGGGTTACCCCTGATTTAAGGGTTACAACATGGCTGCCAGACAAACAGTGAACTCGAGAAGGACGAAGGGAAGGCGGGGGGGGGGGGGGAAGACGAGAGAAGGGGTTCGGGATGAAGGGGGAGAGGTGGTGGAGGGGCTTTTTTTTTTTTACCACAAAGGCGGAGGAGAGGAGATGATGTGGGAAAAACAAACAGGCAGTCTGGCCGGACTACCGAATGTGTGAAAAGGACCCCACTGAGTAAACAAGGCCCTCACAGGGGAAGAACTCACAACAACCTGTCATCACACACACACACACACACACACACACACACACACACACACATGCACAAACAGAGGAGTTGAGAGAACTCGGGTGAGTTTAATAATCTGGGTGCGATCATTTAACCCTGGTTGAGTGGAGTGAAGAGGTTTGTGTGCCGGTGTGTGTTGGTGTGTGTGTGTGTGTGTGTGTGTGTGTGTGTGGTTGTGCCTTGATGTGAGTCAGAGGAGAGTGAGGCAACTGAGTGACACAATGAGAGACAGGCTGCTGAAACAGTTTAACCCTGACACACACACACACACACAAACACACACACACACACACACACACACATTGACAGGCCCAGCGACGGATGCTGTGCTGGCTGCTACTGGAGGAGAATGAAGAGA
Source organism: Argyrosomus regius (assembly GCA_946959425.1). Classification (NCBI taxonomy): domain Eukaryota; kingdom Metazoa; phylum Chordata; class Actinopteri; family Sciaenidae; genus Argyrosomus; species Argyrosomus regius. The sequence continues at coordinate 5,077,331 of OX336883.1, forward strand.
GGGGAGAAGAAAATGAAGGATGGAGGCAGAATGAAGAAAGAGTGACTTCAAACTGAGAAGAAAAGTCCAAAAGTCCTGAATAAAACTCTCTTTAAAGCAACACTGTGAAACTTTTCTACCATAAAATAACATTTACAGCACTAAGTCACACACCACCAAGTATTTCACTGATTTTGGTGAAACTGGATCATATTTTATGGAGAAAATGTTTTCTGGTTTTCCCTCTGATGTCCTTCGGCTGCTCCGCCTCAACTCTCTGTGATTTACAGAGTTTCCTGATGGACAGTGAAGTAAACTGCTGCCAACTGTAGCTGCTGTTAGCTGCTGTTAGCTCAGTTTGTTAGCCGGACTGTGAGCTCAGAGCACCGGGGGAGTGTTAGAGTTTGTAGCACAGGCACTTCGAACCGATGCTGGGCTAATGTTGACGGGGAGTAGGGAGCCAGTGTCGTGCCAGAACTGGAGCTGGGCGGGCAGTCTCAGCAGCCTCTATGGACATAAAGGCAGAGGCAGAGAGAGCAAAAAGGGTGACGGAGGAAGCTAAGAAGAGAAAAGGAGAAAGGGAAACTGGGCTTCTTGCTAAATCGCTAACTTGTACTAAGTACTTATTTCTACGCAGTCTTGCTTCAAGTCTCTCAATGACTTCTTCCTCTTAACCCTCGTCTTTCACCTCTTTGCTTCACTATAAGCCGCCGTGGACTCTCCTTAAATAACGTCACCCCCTCTGTGTCCATCTTCTACCCACAAGTGCACAAGGCGCTCACGCACATGCATGCACATTGACACTCCAACAGTTACATCAGAGGCCATTTAAATATTTAACATCCCGCAGAAATGATGTTTCTAAATTATTCACTCCTCTTCCGTTAACGCCGGTGCTCTCCTGGCTAAGAGCCCCACGTGGTCCCGCGGAGAGGCCCACTCCTCCTGCAGCGCCTGCCCAGCCATGAGCACCCGTTAGTGGGCTAGACGTCCCCTGGGTGAGTGCACGGACTGGTGCTGGAGGTGGCGAGGAGGAAGGAGGACAGAGGGGGGGGTATGAGCTCATCCTCTTAAAATAGATGCAATGCTGTCAGACTAGGAGACTGAGAGAATGAAGTGAAGACAGTAGAGGATTAAAACCAGTCTGGATCCTGTTGGGTGTCGTTCACTTAAATGCACTTAATTTTTTTGCTTAAATAACTTGTCTGATTATTCATTTTATATTATTGTCATGTTATCTTCATATCATGCTAATTTAAGGGTCATAAATGTAACATAAGAAAGCTGGATTATTTATGGATTTTATGAATGGACCTAGTCATGCACATTGCATGTTTTTCGTGTTTCTCTGCAGGATACCGTAAAAAAAAGTTGTAGTGAAGACCACCAAGTCATGACTAAGATCAGAGTTTACTGAGACCGAGACAAGACCAAGACTTTGAGGGGATGATACCAAGTCAAGATCAAGACCAAGGCATGGCGAGACCGAGTCAAGACCAAGACCAAAAATGTCCTTCACATTTCCCAGAGCTGAAGTGTCCCAACTTACATTGACATTTACTTGTGTAAACTTGGGTTACAGGTTATATCAGGTAACTACAAACCACATAATTATTATTATTAGCACATTGAGAGTTTATTAGTGCACATTAAAGGTGGGGTCAGCGATTGTGGAGAAATGCAACACCATGACAAATACCAAGATATAGTGCGAACAATTTACAAAGTAATGTCACCAACATGTTGAGGGTTTGCAAACTGTTGCTAAAGTTGCTGCTGTGCAGCTAACGTGCAGAGAGGACGACTGTTACCCAGAGCCAGCAAACCAGCTGTAGACAGCGATACTCTCAACTCTCTAAACTGCTTCTATACCAACATTACAACAACAGCATATTGTTTCCCATTTACAGAGCCGTTCATTGTGCATTGATTTTTTTTTTCAATGCACATTGAACGTTAAGCTGGCAGAGTGTGAGGGGATATTTGCTAAATTAAAATAACGTGTATTGGATTATTATTGCCTTACCTAAAGGCACTTGTTGTTCATTTGAATCATTTTGTTCAGTTCATATTTGTGGTCACTGACAATGTGGTTAACTTTCTGTTAGCAAGCTAAGCACTCGCATCACTGTTCAAATGCACTAAATAAGTGACCGCTCATACGTTACAGTTGATTGAGACTGTCTTAAGTACAGTAGGACCAGAGCTATGCATGAAAGGTTAATAGCTGCCACCTATTTGCATCAGAGTTATCAGATCAGAATTATTTCTAAGACTAATGACCCTTTCAGACACGTGGCAGTGGTAGCACCGCGCTCTGAAATACATTTTTTTCCAATGGCCTGCTTGACTTGCACAGCACCCCACCAGTGCACTCGTGCTCAAAGTTCCACCTGGTTGCTGAACCCAGCGGCGAGCACACCGCAAATCACATTGTGTCTGAAAGGGCCAGTCTTTTAGTAACATTTTAGAGCAGTAACCTACTGCATATCAATGCAGAGTCACCAGTGAGGGGAGCTCCACTGCTGAAAGCTACAGATCCGTTCAGACGATGGTGATTCAGTGCAGTCAAGATTCAGTCTTAAAGATTTGTTCAGTTCACCTCTAGAGTCCATCTAAAAGCACTCACTGCTTCTGACTCAAATAATCCAGCCACGTGTAGTGGTTTAGTGGTTTGTTTCTGGACCTGAAGGAATGTATTTTTGTGTGTGTGTGTGTGCATGCACATAAACACCCTCGGAGCACTTCCACAGTCGTGTTTCATTAGTCAAAGTCTGGCTGGAATTGAATGAAGACAGAGTAGCCAGTAGTCTGAGGTGTGAGAGTCACTCCAGCAAGCTAATGTCACACTGCAGTGTGGTGATAATCCCTGCAGTCATAAACAGATGCTAGAGAGCCACAAACCACACAGTAAACACACACACACACGCTGCCACAAACACATACGGTGTGCCAAATCTTCATACGTACATGCGTGCGCACCCACACACACAGTCCTAACACCTCAGAGGCTTGTAGATGTGTACTACTACAGGCTTGCACACTGGAAAGGAAATAACAAACCACCTCAGAAACCAATTATTACTCCACCGATGCCACTGCTGCCATAATACACTTTTTACACTAACAATCTGTCACACACACACACACACTTAAACACACACTCTGTGCCGTTACCATAGTTATAACCGAAAGCCTTTGCTCTGAAAGCAACTTGAGACTGACCAGCGAGTGTGTGTGTTTATGCGTGTGGATCTACTCCAATAACTCATGTATTGGATACACATCTGAAGTGAACCATCATCAACCAAAAGATTTACACGATCTTATCTGTTCTTTAAACACTAATGACAGACAGCAAGCAGAGATCCAGTCTTCTCCCATGACCCGTGAATTCCTTCGCTATCACCCAAGAAAATCATTCACATTCAGCAGTTTTATCAAAGTCTGAGCAGTTTTTTTACTTCCAGTTGGTGTTTACCAACAAATATAACAAATGTCGGCTGCCGCAGAGCGTCGCGCAGACAGACAGAGACCCGGGAAAAAATCTATCGCAAATTACTTTTCAGACGCGTCCGCTGTAGTGAAAATGGCTTTTTGTGTTTCTTCACAGTGCAGATAATTTCAAGCTCCGCTGCTCAATAAAAATGAAAAAAAAAACAGTTGAAACTTTGCCCTGATATGATCATCGAGAACAACGTTATCACTCACTGGCTCCAGAGCTAATCATTTAGCAGTAATCCAGTGATTTTCTTTGAAATCTATATCCTGCTACCGTTCCAGAGTTCTCCCGCCAGTCGGATTGTCCACAACACAGTCATTTAGTTTGAGGTTTAATTTGTAGTTTGTAATCACTGTTGATAGACACATCTCACTACCTGTAATCAGTTTTACAATTATTCATCGCTGTTAAAATGATCTTTGACAATGTGATCACTCAATTACAGGCTAATTATCTGAGGCTTTATCTCACTGCTGCTCTCTGAAATCATTGTCACGCCGCCTGTAATTACTGTTTTGTTTCCCTCTGCATATCTGTGGCTGCTATCGCCTTCAATCTCAAAGACTCTGAATGAGACAGGGGCGGTAAACCAGTCAAAGAAGAGGATCAGGAACTCCTCTCTATCCTTTTCTTCTTCCTCAGAGAGAGAGAGTGAAGAGTATATGACATTCCTGTATGCGCAGAACAATGGAGGGAGTGAGAACGAGACGGGTGGGTATGGAAGAAAAACATGAGGGGAGGTTAAAGAATGAATTAAGGACAGGCTGAAGGTGTGAGTGGGTGTGGGAAGGGGGCAGAATCAAGATAAAACCAGTACTGATGGAGATGGTGCGTAAGTTAATGCGCATTCACAAGTGTATCCATACCCGTGCATGTGTTTGTGTATGTGCACGTGTGTGTTGTGACATGCCTATCTCCTCCACACCTACCCCTCCTCCTTTATACCCCCCAGCTACTGCCCCACACCTGACCCCACCCTGCCCATCCCTGCAGGGCCTGTCAAAAAAAAAAAAAAAAAAAAAAGGGATGAGAAGGGGAACCGTTTTCCACCCCCGTGGGGGGCAGTCAATGTGGATCCGTCAGCCCAGCTTAGGGCCCTCTCCTCTGGTCAGTGGTGCCCAGCAGGCCCCCACCAGCCCCCCCAGAGGACGGAGGCCTTTGAAATGAGCCCCCAGACTCCAGACTCCGGAGACGTGCCTTTGTCCGGCGGCCATGGGGGGGCATTGATGACTGACTCCATCTTTGTGTTTGTGAACATGCCACGCCAGAGTCGCTGAATTACAGTTGAGAAAACCCTCGCGAGGACAACAGAAAACAGCCATGTTGTGTCAGAAAGTAAGCCGCCGTCAAAGGTGTTTGTTTCCATCAAAGACGAGGAAAACAAGCGTGCATGGACTGACAGTGGCTGTGTTGGACGGATTAGTCTATGTTGCATGTGTTGAAGCCTGTTTGGCTCACACGTATGCGTGAGAGAGTGTGTTTACCAGCATTTATCCTCTCTTTGTATAGAGGCTAATTACTATCAAAGTTTACAGTTAGAGCCGGACTATGCACGGTTAAATATTGCCCTCTTTGTCTGCAGCTCTGGGCAGGATTTCCCACATGTGCTTACCAGGACAGAACCCAGAGTTGGTTGCATGAGAAACACTAGCGTGGTCCACAGAGCTTCTCTCTCTCTCTGTCCACAAAGATCAGCCATAGTGCAGCAGAGAGCAAGAGGAAAACCAGGCACGACACGCCCGAGACAAGAACAGCCAGGCGAATCACGATATTTCATGTGTTTCATCTTGAAGACTTCCAAAACAGCTATCAAAAAGATTAACCAACTTTCATTTGATTTTGTACCGTATGTACGTGTGTGTGTGTGTGTGTGTGTGTGTGTGTGTGTGTGTGTACATGTGGATATCCCTGCTTGCGATCAGGTATGTCTGTGTTTTTTTAAAATGTGTGTGTAAGCACTGAGGATTTTTATGTGCCTTTAATTAAAAGCTTGTGTCTAAGCCTGCTCAGACTCTGTCACAGTCTGCTGCATTCCAGCGTGTCATTGGCTGGCAATCAGGCCACATAACACGCAAACACACACACACACACACACACACACACACACACACACACACACACACACACATATACACATCAAGCAAAGTTGACAGTCGACACAATGGACACATCAGCAGTCAGGGGTCCACGTCCCCCTTCTGTCTTGCTGTCTCACACACTACCAGGACTTAATTATGCCATAACTGCCTTAGGGTTGGATGCTGAATACCAGTGATTCCAGGCCAGTGCCATAACAACCTTTGGCTGCTCCTCAGACACTGCACTGCAACTGACTCATTTTCAAAATTTTCCTCTTGGACCGAGACATATGATGACGATCAGGTTGCGAGAATGCAGAAACATGGTACAAGCATGATTTAACTCTTATCTTATGGCCTTTAAAGTCACCAGCTGTCAACTTAACTGTCTCAACCAACGTGTTTTGGGCATTTTCTAGCTGCACAAAACAACAAAAAAATGTAAGAGAAACACAGTGAAATCTTTGGTGTTCAAGACAAAAACAATGTCTTTAATTTGGACTGTGAGACACGTCGACTGACGGCTGATTTACAGCTTCAAAACACCAAAGACGTCCCGCGTCAAATAACTGGTAGTGTCGGAAATTCATGACCAAATTCAAACAGCGTGCCGCCTTCTACGACATGAATCATGCAGAATACACTGGCCGACGTGGCACTGTGAGCAAACAAATCAAAACTGATAGATGACGCAAGTTGATGACACGTCTCGTCAGTGCCACGATCCACCAGGAATTCATAGAACAATGACATCCTTTAACATGGATATGCAACAAACCTGTAAGATCTCTGTTAGGGCACAGTGTGTAAGAGCCTTTAGACAGACAATGATGAAGTTTTTCTGGTGGCTCAACATCCTAGCTGTGCATTTCCACATATATGAAAAGAGTATGTCTGCTTTGTGTTTTCGTGTATCTGCACAGAAAATGTGTTAAGGCATAAGATGGCAGCTGCTTTCGATTACAAAATGTTACTCACAGTCTCTCCAGCTCCTTCAGGTCCTGGAAGGCACCTCTCTCGATCGTGGTGATTTTATTCTCCATTAGCTGCCTGAAGGAGAAACACCAGGAGAGAATGAGACAATCAGAAACTGGACAGAGGGGAGAAAAAAAAGAAAGAAGGAAGAGGCAGAAAGAGAGAGTGACAGAGGGACACGTGGAGTGGGAGAGCTGACAGAGCGATTTGTGCGATGACACCGAGGCCAAAGGAAAGGAGAAAGATGGCTGGATGGGGCCACGAGATAAGAGAGAGAAGAGGAAGAGAAGGTGAAGGAGAGCGAGACCGGGCGAAGAGATTGACATTGGAGACGAGAGGGGAGGGAGAGATGGAGAAGATAGGCGACTGTGAGTGTGAAAAAAGAGGGAGAAAAAAACAGACTGGTGGAGATGGAAAGTGATAGACTGTTGAAACAGCAAGAGAGAGAGAGAAAGAGAGAGAGAGAGAAGACAATCAGCAGCCGGTCGATAGAGACCCAGAATTGACTTTAAAACTGGCCCATCAGTCGGACAGCGACTCATCTATCATCCAATTTACTCTCTATCTAACCACATAGCTGTGACTACTCATTCACTTACACTAGCACAACTCCCCCAAGAGCACTGTGCTGACCAAGCCGAGCCGACACACACACACACACACACACAGTTTTATGGGCTGGATGGTGGACAGTCGTCATAAGCAGATAAAACTGCAGTGAAATTAGGACTGCGGCTAATTATTATTTTCATTACAAAGAAACCTACTGAGTTTTTTCCTCAATCGTCTATAAATGTCAGAAATAGTGACCGAGTGCTCAAATAGATGTCTTGTTTCAAGAATATTCTCACATATGAGAAGCTGGAGAAGATTTTGGGGGTGTTTTTTGCTCTAAAATAACAAAATAATGAGTTAATTATCAACAGAACTTGGGTTTTTAATTGACTAATTGACTAATCTTGTTTTGACCAACCAACAGGTCACCACCACCTAAAGATCTCTCATTGACTATCAAACTTATCTACCTCTTGCCTGTTTTGTGTTTGTAATACATGTAAATGCAGCTGTAACACTCGAATTTCCCTCCAGGGATCAATAAATTACCCTATCTTATCTATCTATGACAGTAAAAAAGAAGAAGATCGTCACATCTGAGAAGCCAGAGAACAAGTGTTTGGGTCTTTTTTTGCTCTAAAATAACTAAAACAATGAGTTAATTATTAAGAGACTTTGGGCTGGTTTAATGACATGAACACAGCAAACACAGCAAGATGAAGACTGGAGCACACACACACAGTTTTATAAGCTGTATGGTGACCGTGATAAGTGGATATGACTGCAGTCACATTAGGGATGCGGCTAATTATTATTTTCATTACAAGTAAATCTATTGTCTTTTTTTCCTCAGAAATAATGGCAGAGTGCCCAAAGAGAGATTTTGTTTTGACCAACCAACAAGATATTTGATATTTTTTGATGTATTTTCATATGACAAGAAAATAAGAAGATGACAATGACGAGAACTTGGATTGGTTTGAACACAGAGCACATAGCTAGGATGAAGACTGGACACACACACTCAGTTTTATAAGCTGGATGGTGCTCAGGATAAGCAGATATATAACTGCAGTGAAAGTACAAATAAATCGACTGTTTTCTTTACTCGGTCATCCATAAATGTCAGAAATAGTGGTCGAGTTCCCACAAAGATGTCTTGTTTCAACCAACCAGCAGGTCAAAACATAAGAATATATAACTGACTGAAAAAAAAGAAAAAGACTGTCTCATCGGAGAAGAATTTTTAGGCATTTTTTTGCTGTAAAATAACTAAAACAATGAGTTAATTATCAGGAGAACATGGGATTTTGATTGACTAATGACATGAACGCACAGGAAACAGCTAGGATTGAGCACACACACACACACACACACACACACACACACACACACACTCAATTAAGGACATAATCTCTGGAGGAATTCCAACAATGTGTATTCCCTGCCATTCACTTTTAGCAGCTGAATAGCACACACACACACACGCATATGCACACACACACACAAACACACACACCCAATAAGAGCAGGCTATCCTTGGCCCACTCTTAACCTGGATCCATCCCAGGTAACAAACCTGTTCTTACATGACTCTTATCCTTTCCTTTCCTTTCCTTCCTCCCTCCCTTCCAGCTGCATTCCTCCCTCCGCGGTTACACCTAATGACCGCTATCTCTTTCCCCCGTTGCCCGGTGGTTAAAATAAGCCCCTCCTGACACTTCCACTGGCAGATTAACACGACAGCATTAACAGGTGCCACTGCTGCTCTGTTTAAACACACATAGGGACTTTAATGAAAGCGCGACTGTAGACGCAGTGCTGCATGCGGCAGCAGCTCCAGGGCTGGATGAGCCTGATGCTCAAACAGGGACAGAAAGAGTTAAATATGTGTGTGTGTGTGTGTGTGTGTGTGTGTGTGTGTGTGTGTGTGTGTGTGTGTTGGTGTTTTTTAGGGGTGTTGGTGGGGGGGAGTTGTTGTAATTGCAAGGTGCTGTTTGAGAGTTTTTCCTTTAGCATCTTGCCAGAGGAGGAGAGAAAAGAAATGAGAGATTCAAAGACACTTACAACACTCGCAGATGTCTCAGTCCTGCAAAATCCGCCTTGGTGATTTTAGTGAGGTTGTTTGCATTCAGATCCCTGGACAGAGAAAAAAGGGGTGAAGAGTCAGTACTTGAGATATGATGTTAATAAAACAAGGAGAGAGCAGGTGAGCAGCTATGAGGGGTTTTGTTTTATTGTTGGAACTTGTGCAGAATTTGGAGCGTCAGAGAAATTGAGAATGAATTTCATCAAAAGGGGTCTCTAACTAATAAAATACGGGCCTGTTTAAGTCAAAGCCCACTTGTCCAAATCCGTTTTTGATTAACTTGCTGGTCTCCAGACAAACCGATGTGGTCTACGGAGGCTGTGCTAATGCAACAGTGCGAAACCACCGACACAAACCACAGCAGTGCCACTAAACTTCAGCTCCGCGATCAGCAAATCACGTTTCCCTCCCATCAAACACACGCAATAAGTGTTTCTGCAGTTTAAGACAGCGAGTCAGGGTTTACATCAGGTGGATTTGGCAACGTTTACACATCCTGATGTGGAGTTTTCCACATGTTAAATGTATGCGCTATTAAAGATGTGCTGGTCCCCATGGAGGAGAAAAAAACCCTCCTAATACGCTGTCAGCATGCAGTTTAAAAGGACTGAATACACACATGTAACAACAGGAGTGTTAATTAAAACATTTGGAACAATATATGATCATGAAAAACATTTGTGGTGACATGTTTTAGGGCATCAAATGCCAGAAAGTGTGATAAGATTGCCGTAAACTCTTTAAACCTCTCCAGAAGACGCAGCTTTGTTATAAAATACCCAAAAGGTCAGCGCACACTTGTTATTCAGCATCACTGACACACAAAGAAACTGATCATATTCTGCTGATTTTTTAATGTCAAGTGTTGTTGGGAAATGTTGTGCGCAGATTAAAGCAAAAACAACTGCGCCGTTAAAAAAGCTTTTCACTCCCTCTGCTCGGTACTTACAGTCGCTCCGCGTTGCGGGGTATGTTCCTGGGCACGCTGCGGAGCCCTTGGCCGTGACAGTCCACTGTAGTCCCGGTGCATGAGCACTGGGTCGGGCAAGGCTGGCCGTCCACTCCGCTGGACTGGACCAGTACCAGAACAGCCACAAGCAGCAGCCCAAGCGCAGTCGCCGGGTAGCGGCTAGGGCCAACGGGGCTCAGAGCTCCCACCATCACTGCGGCAAGTGTGGGGGCCAATATGAGACCCACAAAATACTGAGAAAAATACAAGGGCGTTAAAAAATAAAAGCCCCGAAATCCCCCGAAAGAGCTCACCAAAACTCTGCACGCAACGGGATGCCGTCCTCCTTTTCGCTGTCGTCCCTTTTTCAGACGTTTGTTTCTGAAATTTTCTCGTTCTGAATTTACATTTGGGTCCTCTTAAGAGGGGTTTCGATGTGTGAAGGCTGTGAACCGGGAATTTGGTCCCCCTGGGCAGATAGAGGGGAGGTCGACGAGGCGGTGGACCGGCTCTCTGGCTGCGCTACAGCGGCGCAAACTTCCACATGTCCCCGGCATGCGGTGCCCAAATCCCCCCGGTGTGTGTTGTGTCTGTGTATATATACGTGCGCTTGCGGAACCAAGCCAGTGCAACACCTCGATCCTTAATGTGATCCACTCTCACACACACACACTTTAGTGCATACACACGCACATATATATACACACACACACACACCTACACACACACACTCTCTCTCTCCAGGTGAGGCTGAGGCTTGGTTATTAATTCACAACACGCGTCCGGAGAGGGAGCAGCGGCAGCGCTCGGTTTTTCCCAAAAGCTCAGCAGAGGTCACCGTGGTGGAGAGATATTGATTCCGATCATATATCAATTGCCGGTCAGTGGCAAGGGTGTAGGCAGTGTGACGGAGGAAAAAGCCCCGTGAAAGACCAGCGCGCAATACTATAATCCAACTCTGCGTGGTGCGTCAAAGCGCTGCTCCCGAGAGTGTGTGATAGGGAGAGAGAGAGAGGGGAGAGAGAGAGAGAGAGAGAGAGAGGGAGGGAGGGAGTGTGAGAGAGAGAGGGCACGTCTGCTACTGCGTCTCTCCAGGCAACTCTTTCTCTCTCTCTCTTTCAAACACACACACACACACTCACACTCAAACCAAAACACACGCACGCTGCGTTTTCCCTCAAGATAGCAGCAGGTTTCCAACTGGCCGTCAGTCAAACAGCAACAGTCTGACCTCGGAAGGGGGACTTTGATTCTCACTGCAGTGTCCCGGTCACCTGATGCTTTATTTATCTGGCCTCAGGAAGGCGACAGAGCTTCTCAGTGAAAATCTAACGTGGACAAAATATCTGATTCTTCTTACATTTCCACAGCTGAACCAAGAGGGGAGTGTCACTGTCCCAGGATGGACGCACACTTGTTGATGCAGCTCTCTGCAGCTCTCACAGCCACACTAACTGCACTGAGTGTGGATCTTTAATCAATATTAATAGGATGAGGGTCCAGGTTCAATTAGCAGCAGCTTCCTTAATTAAGAATTATGAGTGTCTTAAATCAGAGCATTCAGTATACTGGAGAGAAACTGGAAGTAGAAAGTGTTCCTGTGACGATGAAGATCAATAAAGCAGCAAAACAAAGAAGCAACATCTGGATTTTACTGATGTTTATTAATGAGAGTATAAACCCGTGGACTATGTGCGCATGCTCAGTAATCATCAGTTAAAATTGTGGAATCCATGGAGTGAAGAGAACTGTTTACTCAGAGATCTTTAATAGACATGCCAGTGCTGCAGAGTAACTAAGTACATTTACTCCAGTACTGCACATTTTCTGCTACTTCTTTCTGCTAACTATTGTACTTTTAAATGTTATTACAATATAATCAATACATAAAAGATGATGTACTATAATAGCACAGTTTAGTATTTGTAGTAAAAACCAAACCTTTACCATCTCAAACGTTAAAGTAACGCACACGTGAATGCATCAGTAACTATAATTCAGTATATTATTCCATATAGTTTGTACTTTTACTTGCAGGCCTTTGTATTTCTACAGTTTACTCAAGTAAAAGATATGAGTACTTCTTCCATCACTGATTTACATCTACTATATATTTACTATATTACTAGTGTTTACAATATGATTAGCGTCACTGTTTCAGTCATTGTTTTGAGCCAACAAAAGGTCACATAAATAAAGTTGACTGACTGTTTTTGTTTGCTTTCTGTTTATTTTATGAACAATTAAAAAGAAGAACAGCAGCTTGTCACTGTCACTAAACATAAATAATTATCTTAGTCATGAATATATTAAACATTTTAATTTTAATTACCAGAACAAGATGAGAAAATGTAAATGTATATCAGTATGATGAGTTTGTACACGCTGAAGTGACTGAATCTTATACGTTAGACCTTTTGAACCCTCCAGCTCTCTGAGGTCTTCTGGTCTTGTCTCAACCATGTCATCATCTTGATGTTGCCTCTTAATATTAGGAGGGATCGCACCGTTCAAACATTCATGTCCTGCCTCAAAGGTCATTTTTATGTTTTGGCTTTTGACCTGCCTGACTACCTGTTGCTCGTTCTGACACATCTGATTATTAGACTCGTCTTGAAGATTGTTGTTTTGTGACCTCACCCGTAGATTTCAGTCCTTATTGGATTTAAACTGATGAATTACAATCCTCTAGCGATTCTTCATCAGGGATCAGTGACGTACAAATCTGTGGTGAAGCCTGTCTTTCTCTCTCTTTCTCTTGATCTCTCTTTGGCTCCTAAGACAGAATACAAACAGCTGTGTGTGATTGTAATGCTGATGTGTACTCTGTGTGATTTATACTGTTACCCCGCATCCCCCAATCCCTCACACACACACACACACACACACACACACACACACACACACACACACACACACACACACACAGTCTACTCAGACTGTGTGCTTAAGAAACTTTATCCCACAGCAAATCTGAAATCTTTTTTTTTCCCCGTCTTATTTGTGGGTGGTGGATGAGAGAACTTGGCTGAACAAAGGGGAGGAGACAGGAGGAGTATGACAGCAGACATGTGGAGGAGTAGAGGGAGGAGGTGGAGGAGGGCAGAGGCCAGTCATTGATGGTGGAGTATCATAGCTGAAGTGAGGGAAAAGAAGGAAGGAAGCAAAGGGGAGGAGATGGAGGGTGACCCCTATCTCCTGCAATACAACGAGGCTTCAGGGCACACAGCCTGTTTAGACAGAGCCTAGCCTGACCTGCCTTCCTCTTATACACACACGCTACACACACTACACACACACACACTAGTGATTGCCTCAGATTACACCTAAAGCCGGGGTCAAGCTACAAGATTGTTTAAATCTTGCTGAGGGCAGTGCAGACTGGTTGACAGGTTTCCGAGCAATATTTTCTCCCATTTGTCCAAAATATTTGAATATCTAACTGCTAATTAAAGACAAAGCTGTACAGTTAACTTTATTTATAGCGTAAAATCACAAATTTGTCCCAAAGATCTTCAAAATTGGTACAAAATATGTCTCCCTCTCTGCTTAGACCGTCGATTCAGATCAGAAAAAGACACCAACAACTAAAAACCTTGAGAAGATCAAGAGTAGAGGGATCTCCTTTCATGGTTGGCAAACCTACAATAGATGCCACATGAGTAGACAATTACAATATGGAGAAAAACAATTACAGTATCGGGTAAATAGTAATATAAAGTGTCCACAGGTTACAGACAATAACAGTTAAAAACGCAGTGCTTTCAGGGCACATTTGACCCTATTTCCATACTCGATATGGAAAATAACCTCCTGGATGTTTTAGAATAAAGTCCCAATGGTGAAAACAAATGTGTGCATGTTTTAGGGTCTTTATATTACAGTTTACGGGGTGTGGTTTGGCTCGGTTGGTGGAGCAGCCGCCCCATGTGCGAGGGCTCAGTCCCTGCCGCGGCAGCCCAGGGTTCGAATCCGACCTGTGGCTCTTTCCCGCGTGTCATTCCCCGTCTCTCTCTTCCTGCATTCCTGTCACTCTTCAGCTGTCTCTATCAAAAAATAAAGCTTGAAAGGCCAAAATAAAATCTTAAATTAAAGTTTACATCTGCATATCATTTGTTTTTATGTTTGCACAGAAACGCACAACATCTTCTGCAGCGTCAAGTGTTTGCAAAGTTGTTACTTGTCGCTGTTATTCATACGAAGTGAAAATGTGATTAACCCTGCAGGCAACGTGAACAAAGATCTTTTATTTTCAGAGCTCAGGAAGTTAGACGACATTAGCATTGTCAATGAGGACAGGTGCGACTCGACAAACTTGATTTACATTTCTCAGAAGGGGAGTTCGAAAAACGTCTTTATGTGTTTTACCACATTCAGATATGTCTGGATCTATATTTAAGTACGTGACAGTAGTAAGGCAGCAAACGAGCGTCACGTGACTCGCTTCAGTGGTTAGATCCAACAACAACAGGTATTTGGAATGGCGAGCAGGTGAGCTGCAGTCGATCCAAAGCCGTTTAATTTTCGTCTTTGTTCTTTGTACAAATAATGAATGAATGGAGGTTTTTTGTTTTTTTAATATCATTTATGTCATAGCATTGAAATGGCCCATCCTACATTGGATTAATGTCACAATGATACCACATGTAAACAAACACTTCTGCCAACTGACATTCACACTGAAGAGACAGACAGACACCACAAACTATGTCAGTTCCTAAACACAACAAGTGGAAGTATGCAGTAATTACAAAGTCATATTTTAAAGCCTCTCTTTCATATGTCTGCATAAGCCTGACAACATTAAATACCCAGCGACAGTGGATTTGGCAGGTTTTGCAGAGCCGCTAATGAGAAGTGAATCTGTCTGACGGCTGTGATGTTGGTACTGCTCAATCTGGTCTGTTGATTTAGGAGCTGTTTGTGTTATCTTTGGTTTATGGCCATGCAGTAAAGCTGAAGGTGTGGGGGTCAGTGTGTGTGTGTGTGTGTGTGTGTGTGTGTGTGAGACTTAGGTCAGTTCAGCCACCTGGCCTCTGGACAGCTGCTACTGAGACACATGCTGCTCAGAACTCGTCCTACTGTACACAGACACACACACACACACACACACACACACTCATCTTGCAAATATTCATTTATGCACAGACACAAGTTCACACACACACACACACACACACACACACATTCAAACAGTTTATTACATCGATGTATTAATTAACCACATTAATCAAATCTGTGGGTTTGTCTCTTCATCAGATCTACGTGTGTGTGTGTGTGTGTGTGTGTGTGTGTGTGTGTGTGTGTGTGTGTGTGTGTGTGTGTGTGTGTGTGTGTGTGTTGCCTGATAATCACATTATTAAAAACCAATGATGTTTGTGTTTGGACTGGCACTGTCAACACAGGGGCTGGTTACACAGCTGCACTGAGAGACACACACACACACACACACACACACACACACACACACACACAGAGGGATAAACACACAGTGCCACACCAAAACACACAAACAGCAACATTAAAAAAACAAAAACTCCTCCTCTTGTCTCAGATTCCATTCACTCCCAGCTGTCAGTTTCGTGCTGATGAGATCTGTCCATGAAGTGCATGGAAACTGGATTGAGGCCCTGAGGTGTGTAGGTGGCTGGTTACCTTTGTTGTGATGGGACTGAGAGGCTGTTGTCTGTCTCACACACCCAGTCGCTGAGGCCCGGGGAGATGCTGAGAAGGTAAATAGGATCTCATGAAGGGACTGGTATGTTGGAAAGGCTCCACTCCTCTGCTGCTGGAGAAAGGTGTGTCTGGTTTCACATGTCAGGAGTGTGTATTTTGTTATTGTGTGGAGAGAAGTCATCATTATGTGTCATCTGAAAGAAAGAAGAGATACAAGTTGTCGAAAAAGAGAGACAGGACTCATTATTCATTTGATTTTCATTAAAAAAAAAAAAAACAGGTACTGGAGCTCACCTGCTCAGTCTTTGCCACAGCGGCCCAGCATTCGAATCCAACCTGTGGCCATTTGCTGCATGTCATTCCCCCTCTCTCTCACCTGAAAGCCCCAAAACAATCTATAAAAAACAGGTATTTCTAAGCAATTATTCAAATATTAACACATTGTAGGAAATGTGATGAATAATACTCACTAATAATGATTTTCCCTAATAGGGAGCACTTTGGGTGTCTTGATCAAGGACACTTCAACACGTGGAAGGTTAGGGATCAAACCAGCCTTTAAAAAGGTGCAGTGTGTAAGATTTAGTGACATCTAGTGGTGTAGTTGCTGATTGAAACCCCCTCGCTTCACCCTGTCCTTCCCACAGTGAAGGAGAAACTACAGTGGCAGCAAAACATGCAAAAAATATGTTTAGTTTGTCCGTTAGAAGAGGAGTCTGTAAATATTAAAGTCTCAGTCTGAGGTAAAACATAACAAGTCTTATTTTCAGGTGATTGCACATGAATGAAAACATAGTTATGAATATTATATTCTGTTTCTGCCATATTCTGTAAATAGAGCCCCCAAAATCTGACACACTGGACCTTTAAAGGTTGTCCTGTTTATGTGTGTCTGCATTCAGAGAGGATAACAAATGTTTTTAGTGTGTTTCTTCCTCATAACACATTTGCAAATCTGATTTTCTAACATTTTAGATCCTGCATTCTTCTTCTTCCTGCCTTTGTTGGCACATTGTTGTGTTTCTTGGCAAATTACTGCCACCTGTAGACCAGTAGAATAGCGTGAAACCATCAGCGGGCTTGTGAATCTTGTGTCTCATGAGAAAAAACCAAAAACCCACTCATAAAAACATTTCACCATAGCGCCATTAGTGGTTAAAAACTCCACAGAGTGCCATAAAGGGCCAACAGACTCTGCTGCCACCCCCTGAAACAAGCAGAATTTGCATTTCTACTTTCTACAACTGGAAGATGTTTATGTTGTGCTTATCACAAGAACACCTTGTTAAACTAGCAGCATCTCCACAGAACAACATTTGGCACCATGACATGTGTTAAAATTAGTTTAAATGGATCTTCTTTTTTTGGATTTTTCTGTTTAAAACACTAAAAAACTGAATCAACTCAGGTTAAATTAGGTGGGAGTGACCCTCCCTTTGAGTCTGTGTCCAAGCAGGTAGACTGAATGTGTGTTTAGCAATGATAGAAGAAGTTATCCAACCAGACATGATAGTCTTGCATATTTCCCCTCATGGCGCAACAATAGAGTCTCAGCCTCTCTAATCCTTTTACACAATTATCCCTCACAGTGTTTGTGTGTTTAAGCGCAGCTACTCTGACTGTGGCTTTTCCATGGACGTGAACCAAAACAACTCAACCGCCATTATCCTAAAATAGCCCATAAGTACAAGATAAACATGTGTGTGAAACTAATTGTGCGTTGTGCCGAGCTGGCTTGTTGAGGAGCATTGTTGTGACAACAGATTAAACATCTGTCTGAACCCATTGCTGAACCCAAATTGAGATTAGGAGGGAAATGGAATATATCCCATATATCCCTTGTCTCGCCAAATTGGGGAAGATGTAGTCTAGGTGACAGTGAGAAAGTAGAAGCAGACAGAGCAGATCACAGATTAAAAAACACACAATGAATGCTCTTCTCTTTTCTTCTCTTGTTTGCTGAGCTAAATCAGACACAGAAACACTTCTTCTGCCTCCTTTACTTCATTGTTTTTCCCGCAAGCTGAATCAGAGAAAAGCCACATGGAGCTAATAACTTGCACCATAAAACATCCTGAAACACACTCATAGTCACACGCACACACACACACTTTAGCAACATACTGGAGATATATCATCTGTTTATCACGCTGTGCATAATCCAGGAATTTGTCTGAGGATTTGTTCATGCTTTTTCTCCACCAAACTGCCAAAGAACAAAAAAACAAACACAGAACTAACAAGCAGCGCTGTGCGGCACAAACACAATGAAATAAAAAGGTACCGGCTTGATACAAGAGTGCAGAGCAGTGCTGCTGCTGCTGCAGGAGAGGTGAGTGAATGAGTTATAGTAGGTTGTAAGCTGTGCTGAAGAAATGGGCCTTAAATACTGACACAGTATATGATCCCATGACAAGGGCAGGAGTCTTGTTGCAGATGGGGCTCTTATAGGAGAGGGCCGCTTTGTGTCAGATGCGAGGAATGATGCGTGGAGTCCTGCATCCTGTGAGAGTGGAGTGTATAAGGCGTGCGAGTAAATCATTTGAGGGGGGTTGAAACACCTTTGAAGTGCAGCACAGAAATGTTCCTTTGCAGTATAGTGTGTGTGTATCCACAGCATCTTGGAGATGGTGGTATTTCATTGTTGCATAGAAATCAAAGTCAGTTTCCGAGTTATCCCGAGAGTGAGGGTCAGCCTCATTCGATACTGAAAAACACCAGAAAACAGCGAGATGGAGAGAGGGGTAGAGAAAGTGTGTGTGACGGAGGGGAGGAAAGAGTGAGGTTTGAGGAAAGGACAGCAGGGCAGAGAGGAGAGGAGGGAAAGAAAAATATGAAGGGTCCTTTTGGAGAGAAATGGAGGAGGCGAGAGAGAGAGTGAGAGGGAGGTGTGTAGAAAGAGGAGTGTGGGAAAAATCAATATGCTCTCTGGAGCGACTGGAAGAGACAATCAGTCCTGTCTGACCCTCGTCTCCCCTTGGTGTCAGTGCGTGTGTGTGTGTGTGTGTGTGTGTGTGTGTGTGTGTGTGTGTGTGTTAGTGCATGCATGTGTGTTAGTTCACAGAAGCCTGTATGTGTTTGTAAGTGACATGCCCGCACATTGATTTAGATTTCGAGTAGATTCATGTGCCGATATGTGCAGCCGGGTATGTGTGGTTGCAGTCATGTGTGTGTGTGTGTGTGTGTGTGTGTGTGTCGCTGTCTCCTCTCGTGTTTGCTGTCCTCAGCTCAAATATGTTTTATTGGCATGACTGCTGAGGGCAGGAGAATGATGCCAGGGAAGCTAATGGGATAAAAGTTCATTACTCTCCCTCTATCAACTTTATGAGAGAGGACAGATCGAACAAACACTCTGAGCAAAGTTGAAATGGGATGAGGTTGTCACGTCCGCACACGGACACTCTAGCGGCTTTAACTGGCAGCGTACGTGTTGATTCTTGCTTACGGTTGCTCGCAGTCACTTTCCTCACTCACTCCATCTGTGTCACCGTCATCTACGGGGTCACATTCGCTCACCAGCCACGGGCTATGGGCCAGATTTTCTCAGATTGTCCCGAGCTACTTTTTGTGAAACGTCCTTGCTTTGATAGCTATTATTATTATCAATATAAAGAAGAAAGGTCTCCTTTGCTCTCTCTCTCTCTGTAAATGTATGTATGTGTGTGTGTGTGTGTGAATGGTTAGTATTTTAGCAAGCCTCGAGGCCAGCAGCTTTCACAGGCCGTCCACTCGACGTTCGGGGTTTGTAAAGCTGGCTCAACCCGCCATTGTCCAAGTCCCACTCCTGAATTCAGTTCCTCCATCTGCCCCCAGGCGCCTCTCAGACTGACAGGGGGGCGAAGGGGGTAGATGGATAGATGAAAGAGCAGACGGAGTAAAAATACGACTCCTCAGAGAGAGAGAGAGAGAGAGAGAGAGAGAGAGAGAGAGAGAGAGAGAGAGAGAGAGAGAGAGAGAGAGAGAGAGAGAGAGAGAGAGAGAGAGAGAGAGAAATTTACCAGTCACGAAATCCACTTCTCTCAATCTCTCTATCACTCCTCTGCCACCATCATCCAATCACTTCTTTTATTCTTCCCTCCCTCTGCCATCCTCCTCCTCCCTGCTTGGTCTCTCTGCTGTGCAGTTGCAGGGGGTTAATTGAGGTCTGAACAGCAGGGGGCTATTATGACACCTTTGCTAAGAGGACACACACACACCTACACACAAACACACAATCCTCTGCACACATCATAAAGCAATAATCAAAATTTAAAGATGCAGGGAATGCACACGACTCCTCGTTTTCAGTGTTATGCTATGCAACAGCTGCATTGTTAGAGTGTGTATGTGTCTGAGTGTGTGTGTGTGTGTGTCTGGGGGGTGATGTAAGATTTAATGATGGTTTCCACCCTTTGGAAAAGGCTGCCTCACCCCGAAATCAGGAACCAACTGAATAAATCACACAATTAATCCAACAAGTCAGCGTGGCGTATCGAAGCACTGCGCACACAAAACAGAAGAGACTGACAGGTGTGTGTGTGTGTGTGTGTGTGTGTGCACATGCACTCACTCTGCATGCTCTGTTAGTAGCAGATGGTAGGCTGGTGGTCTGTTGCCAAATTCACTGTGTGATCATGTAAATGATCACATGCACACCCACACTCAAGTAACACAAACGCCCCCGCAACTACGCTGAGACGTAAACAAACATAAGCGCACACACACACACACACACACACACACACACACACATAAATGCATGACACCTGTAGTGATATAAACAGGTGAGTGGGGATGATGATCGCTGTACCGCCATCGATCTAAATTAGATCTTTTTTCTCTCTGACTCTCCTTTGTCTCAACTCTTTTTTTAAATTCTCATTGTGAAGTCTTTAATGTGAAACAGTGGCTGCTCTGCTGTGTGTGTGTGTGTGTGTGTGTGTGTGTTGCAGTTAAGATGTTGATTGAAGCTGAAGTTTAACAGTGGGAAGCTTTACATCAAAGACTGACATTCACCTTTTATATCCTCTTCTTTTGATGCATGGAAACACACACACACACACACACACTCTTCATGGGAATAGAGAACCGACAGTTTCACTAAATCAAAAAGTGACATTTGCTTCGAACCTCTGCAATGCAGAAAGTCTCAAACACACACACACACACACACACACACAGTACAGATAAGGGTCTCCTACAGGGCTTCGGGCCCCTTTTGGCACACATTTACTAACACAGAACACTCCCCATGCTTTGGCACAATGAACACAATATATAGAAGAAACACACACACACACACATATGCACACACACTCATTTGGCAGCGACAGCATCAGGCAACAGATGCTTCTGAATGAGCTCTTTTGCTGGGCATGATTCATAATGTGGCCATTGAAAATCACTTTCAACACATTCATAACCACTTATAGCTCCCTATGAATATTCACGGCTCGGAGGCTGCGCCACATACGTGCTCTTAATGGGATTCACGCATGGATTAATAAACACACACACACACACACACACCCACACACACACAGAGGGACGCACCACCACTTTTTTTTCTTTAACATATCAATGAGGTATTGTTTAACAAGATGGATTACTTGTAATTTAAGGTATGTAGATCAGATTTTTAGCAAATTTCCCCTCCTAATGTTTCTGCTCTCTGGAGGAAATTGTTTTCCAGGGTGAGACGATGTTCTAATACGACGCAATTAACTTTGATAATGGGTTAAAATAAAATCTGGTGTCCTCAAAGGACCCTTGAGAAATCTCTCATCATCTCATCATCTCCGTTCATCTACGATCTTATAACACGGGGAAACTTTCCAAGTTTTCATCTTCTTCTCTCCTTTGCTTATTGCTCCTCATGGGATTTAGAGTCATGCTCTTACAGTGAGTCATCCTCAGACTGAAGCTTGATGTGATTTCCAAATATCACCCACAGAATTACAGGAGGCTCTTTGAGCTTTACCTTTAGTCTCAGAGCTGAGACTGTCTTGAATGAATAAAATGCTGAAATCCATTGAGGTTTCAGTGATAACTTAAACAGCATTTTCTCAGCACTGCTTGCACAACAGACACACTTTGGACTCTTTGGAAGACTAAGCTGATCCCAGTGTCTAATGCAGACGTTTCACACGTGATGATTTAGGTTCACCACCAATGCAGGAAATGGTGATCCCTTTATGTAGAGACATGGGAAGTAATGGTATGGAAGGGATTTAGATCATAGATCATAGATCAACCAGTTTCGTAACAATACCCATGTTTGTTCCTGAACCTTAAAGAAGTGTTTCAGTAAATGTTAACCACCTTAACCACAGTGTGATGCACAATTAAAAAGCCACCCTGCAGAGTTTTTGACCTCTAGCGGCACAGGTTCTTTTCTCATTTTGTTTTTCTCGTTCACGAAGACGTACATTCACACTATTCCACTGTTCTATATGCGCGATAATGCTCCAAGAAAAGCTGCAATGTGCCAACAAAGGCGAGGAGGAACAAGACAGCTAGCTAGTAAACAATGCAGGTTTCAAAATTTTCAAAAATACAGCACCTTTAACTGCAGTTGTGTTCAGGGACGTAACAAAGAGGGAGGTCCACACAGCAACCATGTACGTGAACCAAAAAGAAATGTATTAAATACAACCCAATGTAAGCAAACTATACTGTGTTATGTCAGCAATCTGTAGTGATTGTGTGTGTGTTGGGTGCTATGAAACAATGTGCCAACTTATATGAAACAAAGCTACACTAAACACAATCAAATCATCACCCAGCTTATAAAGGCTGCAAGCAGGTGGCAACTCTTAACTTGATGACCATCAGGAAGACCTGAAAGAAGAAACAGAGGCAGGCCAGCACAACACACACACACACACACACAAACACACACACAAACACACACACTGTCTTAAGGCCTAGGGCTGTCACAGTTGCCATTCTTATATATTATATAAAAATGTTTTTTTTTAAGTTTTCATTAAACTTCACAAATTTAGTCCCGGTTCTGTATGTTCTGTTATGAGGTTAAAATGGTATTGGATGACATTTGATTATATTTTTTTTATTCTTAATGTTCATAAAATTCATTACTGAAGTCATTATTTACACTAACCGAACAAAGTGAGCAAGAGCATTGTTACTATGGTAACCGGAAGCCAACATGAACTGAGACTTATGTTTGTTGACAGAAATGGCAGCACACAACGATAAATATAATATACAATACGGCAAATATTGGATATTAAAAATAGGAAAAATAAATATTTCACTGAGCAGAAATGTTAATCTTTATAAAAGTGAGAAGATACAACATCACCTTATCGTCGGGCAGATAAGGGAAGCTGAACTGACTTCCTGTTTCATCCCGTTGTCGGCTCCATCACGTATATCCATACACGAATCACCACAACTCTCACCAGGGCCGATAAACCTAAGTTTAAATTAAGTTTCATATTGGACGTCAAGTATTGAACTGTGATGTGTGTCAGTGTGTTTAAAGACAGGCGTTTGTGTATTTATTGGCAGCTACTGAGGTTTACAGATTTGGTGTGAGGGCGTACTGGAAGAAGTTGAAGTTCAGCTGAAGTTTTCGGACAACATCAGCCTGAAAGTAACCCGGCGCAACACAAGTAACAGGAACAGAAATGTGTGTTGGGTGCTTATCCTTATATTGCATACAGTGTATCTTAGTGGACGACAGCCAGTACCAATCTGCGATACCTGAAGATGTCCCGACAAAAATACGCTCATCTTCCATGACATGATCCAAACATTGAGCCTAACCTGTTAGGTGCATGTCTTTGGACTGTGGGAGGAAGCCGGAGTACCCGGAGAGAACCCACGCAGACAGAAGGAGAACATGCAAATAATTATAATTCATTTATGTAGTCTGAACACATTAGTGGGAGTTCAAGTAGCCTGCATACTGTTCACTAAAAGATTGCACTAAAGTAAACCAGCTAACATCTTGTCGCCTTCTTACAGGGTGAAGCTAGAGAATACATGGGCTGGGTGATCTGTAATAAATCGAGCACTGATGATGAGTGTGACAGCTACACTGACGACCACAAAAAGTATGATATGTGCAAACCATTTATTAAGAATATTAATGCCTCCTCCCATGTGATAAATGATCCATTCGGGTAAAATAGCATTTAAATGACGGAGGATGGGAGTGTTTTTGTGTTTTTTTACTCAATCCTCAGCGGATGCACAATTTTCTCACCATGAATGCCACAACTTCTGGGATTTCCCTTTTCTTTATATGACGAGAACCAAAAAAAAAACAAAAAAAAACAAAGCGATAGAAGAGTGAAAGAAAGAAAGAAAAAGACGAGAAGAGGCGAGAAGTTGAGGCAGCGGTTCATTTCTTGATTGAAACCAGATGAGGATCTGGGGGTGATGAAAGATCTGGGAAAAGCACCATTAACCAATTAGCTTTCTTAAACAACCATGTCTCCACCTATCAGAGGGCTTTGTACCTGACAGCCTCATTAAAGGAAGCGGCTGATTGGTTGATTAATTGGAAACGCTTCAGCTTCACTTTTGTGTCACAGATTTAGGATTTAAGCCTTTAATGGTGTTGAGCTTTGCTGAAACATGTCACACACCCTCACATAGTCAATAAGAATCAATCTTTCATTCACATCACTGGTTTGGATTTGCTGTATTTTCTGTTCCCACTAGAGGCGGGACGTGACTTCACAGACTGCTAAAACTGGAGTGTGTATGCGTGCATGGTGTGTGTGTGTGTGAGAAGCACTACTGTGTGATCTTGTCCTTCTTTCTCCTCGAAACAAATTCAGACCACATGTTTTTCAAACAATGAATTCAAGACTAGAATTGGGAAAGCACCTTACAGTCCCTCCCTCCCTCCTTCTCGCTCTCCTCCTCCCTCCTTCCCTCCATCACCACATCCACATGTCTCACCCAGTATCTTTTTATGTCTCTTTTCTCATCTGTCAGATCTCATCTCTCACTCGTGGAGCTTTTATCCCACCGCAGCGTGAGGACAGGTTCAGCTCAGCGTGAACTGGATGATGGGAAATTGAGTTCCCGCTGAGCCTATATGATCTGACCTCTTGACCTATTGCCACGGTGAAACACGATGAGAGGAGGGAAGGAAGCGCGCAGTTGGTGAGGAATGTAAATGAAAAGAAAACGTAATATTTTTCTCCGTGTGGGTACGGGAGGATGAGAGGGAGGAAGACTCTTAAGGTGTCTCATGAGACGATCCTGAGAGTCAGAGAAATGGAGAATAAAAAAATAAAAAAAATGTAAGAGACGTGAGGAATGGAAATGGAGATGGAGTCGTGCGGCATGAAAGAGGAGTAGACACAGTTTGAGGAGAAAGGGTGGCGCTCTCACCTTTCTCCCTGCTGTTGCTGGGACACAAAGAGCAAGTGGCATCACCATGACAACGCAAACACAAACATCACTGAGTGGAGTGAGGAGAAAGAGAGAACCCTGTCTGATTATATACATATCCTTCTTCATATACATCTCTAATGGGAGCTGGTGCACGCAGCAACAGTGACACAATGGATATTGCAGGATTTTCTGCAAGTGAGTGTGTGTGTGTGTGTGCACAGAGGGGAATGCCTTGGCTCAGATCCTGGTTGCGTGTGATGGAGAACTCAACAAATTTCCAAACAAACACTCTGGAAGCAATTAAGAGCAAAGAACATGGAGAGACCGAAAAGATAGAAAGGACAGAAAAGAAAGACAGATGGAGGAGACAAAACAAAAACAAACACCTCGCGTGCATCGAGAGCAAACAACCTTTACGTCTCTCAGACTGCATGACAAAGACACACACACACACACACAATCATGATTAATTAACAAAGACAGTGTAATGTCTATGACAGTATTCCCAAATCACAGGAAATGATTATTCCCAGATCAGGGAGTGCGAGTGGAGCCATCAGTCTGAAGCTCGGGAGAGTCATCAGCTCCAAAATGCTGCAGACGTACAGATCTCCACCTGCTGCTGCTGCTGCTGCTGCTGCTGCTGCTGCTGCTGCTGCTGCTGCTGCTGCTGCTGCTGCTGCTGCTGCCGCCGCCGCTGCTGCTGCTGCTGATTTCACACAGCTTACTGCTAAACACAGACACACCAAAGGTCTTCTGGAAAAAAAAAAACCCCAACAACAACAACATCTGTAACATTTTCATGTAAAATATCATGTCTCATCTGAAAAGTTTTTACGTTAGCCGTTTCACAATACCTCCTCTTTGTCTGGATAAATCTGTTGACAAGTGTTGAGATGGATTTCCCAAATAGACTGTTTGGAATAAAAATATAAGTCCTGGAAGTCATCCATAGAGATATACTGAACAATGGTGGCTTTGTTTGTGTGTACTCCTCCTTATGAACATGCATGCAATATTTAAGAAGATTTGTCAGCTAAACCAGGAGGGAAGGAGCACATTACAATAAGCGGAAGGAGGGTGTGATGAGCCTGAAGAGCCACGTGAGAAAAAAATGATTGCATGCTGGGTATTGAGAGTGATCATCATGATTGATGAGACAAAGTAAACATCAACACCTACAGAAACTCAAACTTCATCAGCGGAAACTCAGAGGGAAAATTCATCACAGTATTTGGCTGCACGATGGCTGTTTATAACATATACGTTTGCCAAAAATAAACACTTCACTGATTACAACTGTGTGTATTAGTATTCATGCAGTACTAATGTGTAGTAATAGTGTGAATGCACATGTGTGTGTGTGTTGTACATGTTCCCACCCCCTCAAGCACCTGCACAGGGGAGTGACCTCATGTCCATCAGCGGAGCTCTTCGTCCCATCTAAACACTCAGTGATAGATGCAGCAGCTAATCAGGACAGTGATCACACAGTGATGTTGTTACAGCCCACAGATGCTACGAGCCAGATCCCGACGGGTGGTTTACTACCACATAAAAACTCTCTCTGGTGATTTAGTTTTCTGTATTTCACAATGGGTGTACTTCCAGATTCTTAGCAGGATATTTTTAACATTTTAACGAGCGATTTTTAAGATATGAATCTTTAAACATGAACATTATCAACAAAATGTTAAGAGGTAACAGCCGACACACATGAAACACAAAAGCAGAGTGCTATTTCCTTCCTCACTTTTACGTTTCCTGTTAAAACAGCGCTATTGCCAACTGTAAACACCAAAAAAAATATCCACAAGTCCCTCTCCATCTGCCTGAGTGTGCGTTACACTCTCACCCCTATGAATTGCAGCCAGTGCTGTGATCTAGTGTCAGCGTCTACTTTCCAGGGAACACGAAAGAGTTTGCTATCAGAATAGGAGCCGTTCAGCCCGATAACATTTGGAAAGCCCAGAAGAGCCGCACGATTAAATCATTTTATCCCCGTTCAAGATAGCAGAGGGCTAAACTGGAAGTTAGTGGCTCGGCCCAGCAGAAGCCTTTAGTGTGCTTGCTCTATGGGTCACACAGTGCCGAAATACGGAAGGTCTGGGTAATTTTCTTCCCGAAAATGTAACTTTTTTTGGCTTCAAGCACCGCTGAACAGTTTCCATAAGAGTAAGTTTGTTGGTCGGAGTTTTCGTCCTGTTCAGAATGAATTTTCCCCCCAAGTTTGTTTGTGTAGGCAAAGTTCCTGCCTGCGTCCATGGCGTGCGGCCGCGTCGTCCAAATGACTAAGCATCGAATGAATGAGCATGAATAAGCAAGTTGTTCGCTTGTTATCTTGCAGACTTATTATTGTAACCACTTGGCATTACTATTATGAGATGATGAGGAAAGATTGGAAGTTTGGGAAGTTCGCTATACTCCCACTGAAACAACATCCTTCTTGAGAAGACTCATGAAAGTGAAGAAAGTGACAAAAGAGGAGCGACTGCACTAAAGGGTTGAAATCGAGTCGAGCCGGACGAACCTGCAAAAAGCTACAGGTGAGAGTCAGCAACGGTCGGCTCGGTGTGTCATGTCCTCAACTAGAAATAAGATAAAAGAGCCTCACTTAAATACTCGAGAGTCCATGTAGAGTGTCTTTGACTTATTCAGTCTAGTGGATATGGGAGGAGGTGAGAAGTTCGACATGTTCTCCACCATTTTTCTCCTTTGCTGAAGATATTTGTAGAGACGGTGAAGCTTAATTTTGTCAGGAGCTCACTCTGGGTTGCTAGGGAGAAACTTGGATCCTGCAGTGAGTAACTAAGTTACAGGAGTTTAGAAGCTTTAGATCTATTTTTAAATATTTTAATGAGGGCTAAACTTAGTTCTTATTTTATTTGTTTTGATACAGTGAAATGAAAATGTTGAAATGTTCTTTTAAATATAGCCAAAGTTCATAATTTACAGCAGTGCCCTGTTGATCCGACACCTTCATGTCCATGGTAACAGTCAATTAAATGTGTGTTTAATGTGTGTGTGTTTTCACCTATGGCTTTGTTGAGATCCAATACGTGATCGATGTTGATTGTATGTTCTGCACAGTATTGTCGCCATCAACATGCTACTAGCCCGCTGGCATTTAATCTCAAGTTACTTAGCAACTGTGAGTCTGAAACATCTGCAAAGACTAAACTTTATATATCATCTGTCCTTACCTTCATCATTTCTGAATAAAACACACCAACTGTTACTCTACCCACAAGAGGAGCAGAGAACAGACCATTCATTCATCCATTCATCCATCCCGTCATTCATTCATTCATTCATTCATTCCTCCACTTGCAAAGACAATAGGCCGTTGTTGCGTTTATGGTCTCTTGTTTGTGGGTTTTTTCTCCCAGGCCCAGTTTGCTGAGGCCTCATGAAGCCTGCTCACTCTAATAAAGTTTAACAGGCCTGTTTCAGTCCCACAGGACTCTGAACACACGGGACGACAGCGGAGCAACGCTGACTTTCATTATCTCAAACTCCAAATGACCTAATTATATCCAATGTAATCAGCACTCGGTCCTCCACAGTGTGGTTTTCATTACAGAAATGTGGTAATATGATTGACAGTGATGATTTAAACATCTAAGAGTGTAAAGTCTGACTCAGAAGAATTACTTAATCACGCACTGATTGCTTCATTTGTACCACACAGATAATGTCACAGACGGAAAGAATTTGACTTTGAGGACTGTAAATGAATATTTTCATCACACAAAGAGCGCCGGCGACGTCGGGGGAAAAGTTAAAGTTTGGTTAAATTAAAACACGGACGCTGGAGCACATACACATCGCCGTGGCAACGCGTTCATCACTGACCCAAACCTGAGGTCATGACAGAAGCCGTCCGCCCTCGTAAACAACAATTAATCCCCCACGGTTGCCATGGTGACGACACATGTAATGAGGCGCGAGCGGAGAAGAGTCGGTGATGTGTACATGTTCACGAGCCCCTGAACATGCCTGCATGATTATAACTATGTAAACACTTGTCAGGGTCTCACAGTTTTCTCAGTCAAGCGCTCGGTTGGGGTTTTCTCTGCAGGTCGTCGTCATTCTCTCATCCACTTAATATCTTTTCCGTCTGTTGCACCATTATTCCCACTCTTTGTAATATCTTTCTGTCCGTATCTGTCTGTCGATGTGAGACGTGGAGCATCCAGAGTTGGATGGAATAAGAAAGGCGTTACTGGAAGATAAATGATTAGGGGTATTGAATTACTCTGCGTCAGGAAGAGGAATTTCACTCCATGTCTACAGCTTTCAGTATTAATGGGTCTTAGACATGTAACTCTCACATGAAACTCTCAAAGAAGGAGGGGTACGTGGGGAGATGAGCACAGAGACTTAAGGAAGATAAAGAGGTGTGCTTCAAAAAACGATAAATACGGGACGATCGACCCATATCCATCCACGCCAGCTCTTTGTGGGGGATCTGCAGGTGTTCACATGTTAGATGTCATCCCTGACAGCATCTTGAATCCACTCTGAGAACTCTGGTTTGGCCACATCACTATTTACAACAGCATTTTAGAGCAAGATCACTTACGAGATGGATGTAATCTGAATTTACATTACTTTTTCTAAAGGGGCTCAACTTTGATGAACTTTGGTGCACAAAATCAAACTGTCTTCATCGTGCCAACCTTTGAGAGAACCGAGCAGCTTATTATATTAGCATTGTCGCAATATCCAATATTATATAACTCTGCCCCACAGAATCTGAGATGTTGCCAAAAGAGCTTTCTACTTTGTGTTATTTTGCCAAAAAAGAAACGAGCCAAATGCCACACTGCAAGGTCACGACGCCATTGAGCCTCCGGAGCCACTTCTTCCACAAAGATGCAGAAAATTAATTTTGCTGTGTCACAAAAGTCTAACAAAAGTTTCCATTCGGATTTCTCATGAAAACGTGTCAATCTTTGAGGTCTGGCAAACATGTTGAATGCATTTCCTCCTCCCAAAGCAAAGCTCATTTTTTAATCTCTTACATTGTGGATTGTTCCAGATTTATCAGCTCGCTGTCTTCTTCTGTGTTTGAATGAATTGTTACATATCCTTATGTGTTACCGCTGCCAGCTGACGATAAATGTAATAAACTGGCGACAAGTATTGCATCCTCCAAACCATCGAAAATCAAACAGCAACCTCTGTGGCTGTTGCAGTTCCTCAAATGGCCACTTGAGGCTGGCTACAAAACAAGTCAATCTCCATAGGCCCCCATGTTAAAATGTCCAACTTCACAGCAGAAATAAACATGTTTACAGCCTGGTCTCTATAGCTAATTTCCCCGTTCATGACAACTGTACTGAGGGTGAATTTTTATACAACTCACCTGTTCAAATTATATTAAGGCTTAAAGTTATGCAGAATTAAGAGCGTGACTGCTTTGATTGACAGGTAGGTGCTGTTACAGGTGGCTTGTTTGAGTACCCAGGCCGACCTTAGGTGCACATCCATGATCCACGTCTTTGCCGATTTTTAGATTAGCCAGGAGGTGGAAGAGGCAGGACTACCAAGATGGCGGCTAAGAGAGCCACGGATTTTGAACGTCAAAGATATGATGTCCATTCTTTAAACTGTCATTGTCCAAAATACACTATTAAATATCGCTCTACAGCACTACTAGTGGTCAAAAGCTCTGCAGGGTACCTTTAACTAGTCCTTGTGAACAAATTAAAGGTATACGTCGATAGAATTGTGTCCACGGCACGGGCGTCTCAGGACAGATATACATTTAAAAAATGAAACACTATGGTGACGACAAATGAGAAATACTTGAATCTGTGTATAAACTTGAACTCTTTGTCCGTCCTCTATGGCCTGAATCACAGGCAGTGGGAGTGAGAGTCTCATACTTGACCTCCTCACATTTGATTAAGCAGGGGATTGAGCATGTATCCACACACACACACACACACACACACACACACACACACTTGGACTGGAGCTCGAGCGAGTGTTTGCCTTCAAATCACAATCACAATCTGTAATCAAGATCTCACGGAAAAATGTCCAGAGCAGAAGTTATGTTTTTACTCAGATTTAATAAAAAAGGAAATTCCTGAAAGAAAGAAGGAATACAGCCCAGAGCGCGAGACAGCCGTACAGATGTAAAACACCCTTGACTTTTTCTGCATTTTATTCTGACACACATCTGCTCGGAGAACAAAAGACATTCAAACCTGCACACACACACACACACACACACGGCAAGAGTGACAGGGAGAGTGGGTGAGCGGGGGTTAGAGAAACACGGAGAAATGAAAAGTGTCTTTGAAAGTAAACAAAGGCAGAGTGATCAGGACCAGATTGGTGCAGATCAAACAGTAGTGTTGAAGTAGGAGGAGAGAGGCCTCTGATGGAGACATCAAACAGAACTAATGTAAACCACATATCGGCCTGACATCATGCACACACACACACACGTATAGTACAAGCAATAATGCACGACAGATATCTACACAGAGCATGAAAGTGTGCACACACATGCAAAATGGATGTTGGATCACACACACACACACACACACACACACACAGGTCCTCTCAGATGCTTCTGAACTCTCAAATTTAATACATGCATCTGCGCATAAGAACAAACCTCTGCACACACACACACACACACACACACACACACACACACACGGACATCAAGAGCCAAGTACTCAGCAAATACATTTAAAGGACTGAATACTAGGGGTCTTTTCCTTCCAGGAAATTAGAATTATGGTGCAAGAAACAAAATTTATCAGTGAGAGAAGAAGCCAAAACACAAAGTGAAACCAAATGAACTTTGAGAGGATATTTGATCAGGAGTTTGTATTCATCAGGGATGAATTACACGTGGATTAGGTGATACATATGGCTGGACAGGGACGTGAGCATTAACGGAGACATAATCTGTGCACGACGTTTCTCTGCGTGCAAGAGGCAGACGGCGACCCGTGATGTCAGATGGATGGGGCGAAAGGCGATGAAGGAGAATACACAGTGATGATTGGGTTGTATCTATTGTTTTAAGTCTGTCTGCACGGGGAGTGTTTGTGATATTATAGTTACCTGCGTCATTGTGGTGTAGGCCGTCCACAGTGAATCAGCAGCACAGTAATCAATGCTGTCCAAAGTGAGTAAGAGTCAGAGAGGTTAGGAACAGGTCAGTGACAGAAACAAAAAGGGATGAAGACGGAGTCAGCCAGCACACTTTATCCACACGAGCAAATCCATGAAATTTTCCACAGATTTTGCCATCACAGTTGATGTGCTGCGTCCAGACAAAAGGTCTCCTAATCACATAACGTCTGCAATGTCTGCAGGACCCACAGTGCAAAAAGCTCAAATGGAAGTGTGTAATATTAATACACTTTTATACACTGATGTATAATAGTGACTTTTTCCCCAAACTTCACTCCCCAATTTTGTTTTTCCCCACCACGGCCCTAATAATCAGCTGCACCTTATCAGAAAGGTTAAAAAAGCTGCTATAAAAATAATTAGCACCAAAGTGCATATTAAGTGCTAATGAAGGTTAGGACTGCCACCTCACACCAATTAGCCCCAATTAACCAATTAGCCTCCCGGCTAATCTAAAAATGGGCAACGACGTGAATCAATGGACCTGAGGCGGACTGAATGAAGCCCGGTTACTCAAACAAGCCACCTGTGACAACTCAACATCAACTTGTCAAAGCAGCCACGCTCTTAATTCTGCATGACTTTAAGCCTTAATATAATTTGTGAGTTGTATATAAATTCACCCTCAGTACAGTTGTCATGAACGGGGAAATTAGCTATAGAGACCAAAACTGTTTATTGTACCAGGCTGTAAACATGTTTATTTCTGCTGTGAAGTTTGACATTTTAACATGGGGACTTATGGAGACTGACTCACTTTTGGAGCCAGCCTCAAGTGGCCATTTGAGGAACTGCAGAGGTTGCTGTTTGGTCCAAACTCTTGTCCAATGTCAGCTGGGATCAGCTCCAGCCCATCAACTACATCCTGGACCATCGATCTCTATCGACACCTTTACAAACAGAAAACAAAAACGCACAGGGGGGGGGTGGAAGATGCCAAAAAATTCACATTGCACAAAACCTGCCTAATCTAGCTAATCCTAATCTCTTCTGAATATGACAATGTACAGCATGCAGTGACTTTGCCATGAGCCTGTCAAAGTGTGTAAAAAGGGAGTGAGTTAATGAGAACAGATTTCTATTCCTGTTTGTCACAACACAGCTTCCCCAGCAGTGTTTATTCAAATGAGACTTTTCCCAAGAGGAAGATTAATATTCACTGAATTATCAGAGAAATATTCGAGCCACAGCGAGCGCTGGTCTGCCAAGAAAGGTCGTCGACCCCTGACGTCCGGCCAGAGCGAGCGATAACCAGTCTAGTGATTTTTCTCAGGCCGATCGGCGTCCCCACTCGGCTCTCTCCTGCTGTCACTCCTCCTTTTTCTATAGCTCCATTCATTAAAGCCAAGAGCCTATTGAACATCGGCCTAATTAATTTGCTAAACAACCGAGGGGCGTGGTGTATGCGGCGGCGGTGAGTGTATGTGTGTTTGCATGTGGGCGTTCATGCATGATTAATGCCCCAATCAGGATGTTTATTTGTGTTCACATTCGAGAGGGGAAGATGTGTGTTAGTGTGGTCTGCATGATGTATGAGTGTGTGTGTGTGTGTGTGTGTGTGTGTGTGTGTGTGTGTGTGTGTGTGTGTGTGTGTGTGTGTGTGTCGTTTATAAATGTATTGTGATGCTGGCGTCGTCGCCTGCCCTGCTTCATGTAAAGGGCAATGAGACAGAGAGGAAGCAGGAGGAACAATGATCAAGGTTAAAAATGTGATGTTTATGCAACGCTGTAAATCTCATGTAAGGCCTGTTCCTGGAGCAAGACTTGAGTACTAATCCACTAAAGTTTATGGAGATTAACCTCATCCTATTAATGTTGCACTGCGAGATTTCACCCTTCACTGTCTCCCTGCTGCAGTATCACCATATAAATGATCAGTTTTGGCATGCTTCGCGCGAGAATGAAGGCATGACTGGAATTGAATCTAACAGTTGACGAAAGAGACGTCGGAGGGGAGATACGGGTGAGTCGAAGGGTTTACGAGGCCCGGGATTGCAAAATCACATAGCGGGAAAAAAGTTCGCTAATCGACTTGAAACTCAAAAAAAACACAAGAGATACGAGAGCTTCAAGTGAAATATTAAAGATCTGGCCTGATAAATAACTAAGTGGAAGAAGATATTTTGTCAACTTAAATTAGGCACAAGCACAGAAAGCACACATTCATGCACACACACCACCTTCGCTGGGTTATTTTACAAGGATTACGCTGGCGATTACATGGAGCGCTTTTACTGGCTGCTCCCACATTCCAGCCTCCATGTCTCACTTTTTTTTCTCCCCCTTTTACTCTTGTTCTTTATTTGCTGCTCTTTCTCATTCTTTCTTTTACAATCCTCCTCGTCTCTCTCTCTCTCTCTCTCTCTCTGCAGACGGAGAAATTTATCTGAGTGGAGAATATGGGACTGCATGCTACTCCTATATTAACATTTCAAACACGCTTTTAGCTCACTGAAAGAAAATAAACTCAAGTGGGTTCGTGCCTTTTGCTCCCCTAAACTGTATGCAACTGCATCGCTCGCTCGCTCTCTCTCTCGCTTTCTTCCAAACCCATAAGAGCTGGTTCAATAAGTGAATGATAATCCCTGTAGAAGCAGGGAGCAGCCTGCTGGAGTGCCTTTGTAGTTTGGAGGGCAGATTAGCATGGTGGCCGTAGAGAGAACAGAGTTCTTTGTCTCACTAAAGGCCTGGGATTAGATATGTGGACTGGCCTATGAACTTATGAGAGTTGTGTGTGTGTGTGTTAGTGTGTGTAAGGACACAAAACACATGAAGATAAGATTTCATTTTCAGATGAATCTGCAGTCACGATGACGATGGGGAATGCACATCTTTGTTTGTGTGGGTTAATAAATAATAAGCCCCCCGCCCCCCCAAAAAAATCCCTTACAGTTACAGTAAGTCTTTACTAATGTGAAGCCGCTGTCAGGCATGATTTGTGAGTTTCCACCAAAATTGTTACAAGTATAAAACAATTTTATGATCCTACGGTGCCATGGTTACGGTTTGGTTAGGTTTAGGCACAAAAGTGATTTTGTTAAGGTTTGGGAATGTTCGTGGTCACGGTGAAATGAAACAACGTTGACGGCCGTCGGTTGGGAACGGAAACGAACAGCGGTCTCCCAAAAGTCAGATGTTTTTGTTGTTCCATCCATCCATCCACCCTGACCTCCGAGGACTCCGGAGTCCTCAGGTCAAAGAGTCATAATTGTCATGTAATTTCTGGGCATTTACTGCAACTGATGCTGTCGATTTACTTAGGAAGGTTTCTAATTAGACGCTCAGCAGTCTGGCGGTCATGCTTTCTGGCTTCAGTTGGAGGGATCGGTCTCCTCTCACTTAAAATGGACCGAGTGGAAGTGAGAGCTGTTTATTTCTTCATCTCGGTCCCGTCATCATTCCCCTTTCAAGGTAATTACAGTTCAAAAACATTTACAATTTGGTTAGTGACTTTCACTCATTTGTGTTTGCCGTATGACGAGACAGAGAAGAGGAAAAGCGTGCTTTGTAATGTTACTCTGTAAACTCTAGAGTCTAGCTGTCATTGTTGTTAGCATTCAGGCTAATAAGATGTGAAGTAAAGCCACAGCCACTGAGGCTGGCTCCAGAACCAGTCAATCTCCATAAGTCCCCATGTTAAAATATGATATAATACAACTTCACAGCAGAAATAAGCATGTTTACAGCCTGGTACAAAAAACAGTTTTGGTCTCTATAGCTAATTTCCCCGTTCATGACAACTGTACTGAGGGTGAATTTTTATAGAACTCACCTGTTCAAATTATATTAAGGCTTAAAGTTATGCTTAATTAACAGCATGGCCACTTTGATTGACAGGTGGGTGCCGTTAGATGGCTTGTTTGAGCACCCAGGCGTCATTCGTCCCGCCTCAGCTCCACCGTTGATCCACGTCTTTGACAATTTTTAGATTAGCCGAGAGGCTGAAGAGGCAGGACAGTCAACATGTGTATGCATGGGTGAAGTCATGCATACACCATTCATTCTTTATACTGTCAGTGGTCAAAATGCATTAGTACTTGGCTGGCAAAGTCATGAATTTAAAAGGAATAGTTTTACACTTTGGAACATTCACTTATTTGCGTTCTTGCCGGGGGTTAGATTAATCTAGAGCCTAAGGGTAATTAGCTTAGCTTAGCATAAACACTGGACATATAGGGAACAGCTAGACATTTTGATTTGTGTACCAGTTACATAAAAAAAGACATAGCATCATAAATAATCAAATATAGAGGTGCAGGTAGGTGTAGTTTTTAACCTTGGACTGAGCCAGGCTAGCTGCTGCCTGTCTTCCTGCTAAGCTATGCTAATCACCTCCTGGGTCTAACTTCATATTGAGGTTACAGACATGAAAGTGGCACCAATCTTCTCATGGAATTCTCTTTTATAAAAAGGTCTAGATGTGCAGTCAGATCAAGATTTCTCCCTGTTTTATCCCCCCCTGTTTAAGGGCTCAACCCAGGCACCTGATTAAAGCAGTGAACCGACAGAGAGACAGAAATGTGGAGAGACAGTGAGCAGGAGAGGGGGAAGAGAGAGAGAAAGACATACAAGGAATAATATCCATAAAAGTTCCAGTAAATCAAAGCATTAGTTTGTTCAAATAAATACAGACGGTATGACTGGGGATGACTAGAGGCGGTCTATGATCAGTCCCATTCATCACATACACACATCGATTCCACCCTCTGCATCAACAAACATGGACCCAGATTTAGAACCACAGAAAAATGCCAGCAATGAAACGTTGTTATGAGAACAACCACCACCGCCAAGTAACTCGTCTTTTCCGAGTGTGTGTGTGCACTTGTGGGTGTGGGTTAGAGGCGACGTGCACTCATGTGCACTTTCTCAGACACGAACAGGGAACAGACGCTGCGAACGCAAAGTCACTGCTCAACCTCAAAACTGAGGGCAATAAGTCGGCCACAAACAGCCTGCTCTGTGTACATTTCCTCACCACTCACATTTACTGACCGCTGAATAATTTGAAGACACTCCTGGGAGTAAACCATTAAAAAAATGAAATGACCATGTAAGGTTCAAGTGCAACTTCACTTTAACTGCCTATTTGTCTGGTAAGTTGAGATGCAATTTGAGGCACAGTTAGACTGTGGAAAAAGTCATTATCTTTACATTTAGTTTGGTTTTTGCCGTCGATGGGAAAACAGCCCGCTCCCTGCCTCCAATCTGCTGTTATTCATATTACGATTGAATTTATGAATCTGAAATGCAATTTTCCTGTGGTTTTAAAGCTATTGGCACCTTCTACCACTTGGACAGTCGCATAGGGTGGAAAAAATATGCATGGGAGTATGTGTGTGTGTTAGAGAAGGGAGGGTGTGTATGTGTGTGTAGTACACAAGGGGTATCGTTATGCTTAGCTATCATCTGCTGCCACTGTAACACACACACACACACGAACAGCTGCCTTTACAATAAAGTCAAGAAAAGACTAACGATTATTCTGAGAGGAGAAAAAAATCTTATTTTCATGGAGGTAAAGCAGCACACTGATACGGTTTGATTTTAGGGGAAAACAACTTAATCGTTACTTTAGATTAACAACCCCGGCAAAGCCTTAAAAGCCTCTCAGCGTTAAGATTGTTTATTTTCATTGTGATGCCTGCATAGGAATAAATTTCTAAAATTACACATTCGGGTTATTTCTGCCCGAGCCACAAATTCAAAACTTGCGTTCTTGTGGCAACGGATAGTTAAGGCTTTTATTTGTTCGAACTTAATGCTGTCGTTAAACTATGCTGTCTCGTTACATAAGATGTAAAATCAAACTGATGCACAGCCGCCTGTCGAAAGTAGTTGAAAATAAAAGAAACTTACTGAGAATGAAAGAAGATTTTCTCACTACAGGAAGTCAGAGTTCAAAACACAGCATGATCAGAGAGGAACAAAAAGTTACTTTCTGAGCAGGTGCATATACATGCAAACACACAAACGCAGTATATTCACTCATTCACTATACATATATTTACTGACATCAAGTCATACAGTGGTGAAAGAAGTACTCTGATCAGTAAAAATTCATAATTTCCCGCAGTCGTCTTCTGCTAACTCCTTATGAATTCTCCTTCACATCTTTCCTTTCTTAGGAAAGGACTATTTTTTTTTGACTATTCGACCATACCACACCTCTCTAACCTGCTAAGCTAAGCTAACTTATATTTCCCAAAATATCAATATTTATTCAAGCAAAAGAGGCAATAAGATACTATAAAACATAAGTAGAAAAGAAAACATGGATGTTGGAACACATGTTGGAGTGGGAATCCCCCAACCTGGAGCAGAGCAGGTACGCTGACTTGCAGCCAACGGCGCAATAACTACACTCACCTGCATCTCAGCTGATTTATAGTACAGAACACTCAAAGCCAAGAGCACAATAAATCCACCTGTATCTCAACGACACAGGATTTACAGCGCCGCTCTCAGCCAGAGAGACCAGAGACACTTTAAGCCAACACCAATATTAACTAAAACAAAGCCCAAAAACTAATTGACAGCTATAGTGTCACATCATAACCACAGGAGGACTTTACAAGCCTAAATGAATCATAAGAGTTGCAACAACCTTTTGCAATGCAGCGATGATGCAATGCCTAACCTCAACCCTGGCTCCGCTCCGTGCGAAATCATCCACCGTATCATCAAAGTCTAATGCATTGGTCAGTTTGCTCCCAATTACCATGAGGGGAAAAGGCCCTGAGGTGCGTTTGCGTCATTATTCCTCAGCTAATAAGGTGTTGTGCCAAAAAGTGATCGTCTGCCAAAAACTGATTGCTCATTTTATATACGTCTACAGCTGCTTTTCTCTGGATCAAAACAGTCATAACGTGCAAGAACACATGACTTTATGTCCGTAGTAATGGCAAAGGTATGTGTTTAAAACTTTAATGTTTATTGTAAATAATCACAACAGTGGAAAAAGGTGTGTTTGCAGTTTGTAGCCATTTTTTTTTCAGTATTTTTGACTCCAGCTCTGCTCCATCTGTCCTAATTTCATTTCAACATTTCTTGCTTGACCTCTGATATTACG
The DNA here is from genome assembly GCA_946959425.1 of Argyrosomus regius. Taxonomy (NCBI): domain Eukaryota; kingdom Metazoa; phylum Chordata; class Actinopteri; family Sciaenidae; genus Argyrosomus; species Argyrosomus regius. The sequence goes on from OX336883.1 coordinate 5,116,733, forward strand.
ATGGATCCACTTGAAGACGTGTGGAGAGGTGACAGCGGTCACCACTTACCAGCTCCTGCACCTGCCTTAGGGTACAGATGGCCTTTTGACATTTTGGGACTGTGTCAGTCAGATGGGCTCCATCAACTTCAAGTGGGCCGTGGTTTGGTACCATAAAGCTAAGCCCACACTTCATACACCCCTACTTCCAACAGCTCTGCCTTCATGTAATATGTTAAGTAGGTAGAAGTCGATAAGTATCATCAGCAATCAAATGATCAAAAGTAAAAGCACTCATTGCTCACCTAACTGTTGTTGATATAAAGATTCTAACTGGCCACAAACCACCAGAAAACACTTGAGGGCCTTTCATTTGTCTGAGTGTTCTTGTGGATTCATGCCATGGTTCTGATAAAGAAAGACAAATAACAAATCAAATCTATTCTTCAAATTATGTTAAATATGTGTACATTAAAATACCATATAACATAATTAGTCAAACATAATTCATCTTAATATTTAGCTACATCAAAATCAACTTCATAAAAATATCAAGTAGTAGAAAGAAATTCTTACTTACACTGAGAAATCAACAAAAGATGCATCATATGAAAACTGAGAGACACTCATCAGGATCAAAATGTTTGGAGACAAAGAGGAGGAAGTTGATTGCAGTCCTCATTTAATACTGTGGGAGGGTTTAGAAGCTGCACTGAATCGAAGGTGGATCTCCTTGTGGCGGGGAGGGGAAATGTAATCTGTAATCCTGCAGTTTGTAACTGAATATACCGATTCATGAAAACTGAACATTGTAACCTTCATCCAAGTTGATTTATCACAGGGCTGTTGTGTTAGACTGCAAGGATGTGTCACGTTTGTGCAAGCAAGGGAACTCAAGATGAAATGTCCAAATACAGACGCTACAGGAGGAAGAGCTTGTGCAAAAATAATTTAATAACACAAAACACAAGACTTACAGAGTTGTGAGGCAGGCAAGGGTTAAAAAGTCCAAACGAATGAAGTCCAGAAAAACAAAGGAGTAGGAAACACACAGGAAACATCATGAAACACAGGTGAAGGCAGGATGACGAGACACAGGTGAAACTAATCAGAGTGGAAGAAACAATCAAAGCTGGCAGGAAACACAACAACGACAGGAAGTAAAGCTACAGACACAAGGAGAGCGTGGAGTTACAAAATAAAACAGGAAATACTAAACAAGAAACCCCAAAAACCATCACAGTATTATTTCATGACTGTATGATTGTATTAGTATTTAGCTCCTGTGCTGTGCCTACAATAAGCCAGAAACTGAGTGATCATATGATTGTGTGTAAACTCTGAATCTGTAACCACAGCGATCAAATAAAAAATATTGAGTAAAAATTATAATATTTTCATGTGGAACATTGTGGAGCAGAAACATAAAGTTTCAGTGCTTAAAGGAGCAGTGTGTAGTGGCATCTAGTGGAGTAGTTACTGATTGCAGCCACCTCGCCTCCCTCGACTACAGTGGACAGAAAAACACCAAAGGTCCCACGTAAAGTGAGTGTTTAGTTTGTCCGTTCTGGACCTTTAAGTAAAGTCCTCAGCAAATGTATTGGCACATTCCACTCGTGAACAAAGTACATTTACTATACATACATTCACTGCTGAATGATTAGTCCTTGTTTAAACTCCATCTTTGGGAAAGCTTATTTTATGTTAAAAAATGTTTAAATTGTCTTGGGACCTTAGAATAAAGCACGTAATAATATGAATACCTCCCTGGAGTGGTGTTCCCTCTTAAATGATTTGGAAAGCAGGCCACTATATCCTCTTGACTTATCATTATTCACATGCTCAGGTGCTCTTTGGACCAAATCGTACATGGCAAAGTCATAAAGTGAAAAGAAAGAAAAAAAAATCCATAGACTTTGACATGATCCAAACATTTTCCCCTCTAAACTTTCAGGTTGGAAGAATGAACTTCTGTTTCCTCAAAGGTTTCTTTGTCCCATAAAATTCATCTTTATTGTTTTAAGTTCTACATTTACACGTCTGCACCCGTTCATCGGAGAGCGAGGAGTTGTCCTTAGAAGGGCAGAAAGGATATGACGCTTGGTTTTTTGGGCAAGGTTGTGGGAACGGTGTCACTTAGGAATGTTGGGGCTTCATAGCAAAGCACCTCGACTGCAGTGATCCCATTCCTAAAAATGGCCTAAAATATCATCAGTCACATCTTTGAGAACCGAGCTGGGAAGACGTGATTTAGGCAGCTGCAGGAAGAGAATCCTGGCAAAACAGTGAATATTGAATAGAAAAATGGAAAATAAACCACAATAATTTTAAACATTATTATCAGGTCCGTTGACTTTCTGTAACCCAAAGGAGTAAATAGACAAGCTTTGATTCAGACTGTGAAGGTATGTCTCACTGGAAGAGCATCACACGGAGCGTCTGTCTACAGTTTATACACAAAAGACCTCTGCTGTTGTCACAGATGGCCTTCAGACCCATAAAAGGTGACTGTGTTTGTGTTTCAGGGCATGTGTTTTTCATATTTTTGTGTCTATTTGGCATTAATTCCCTTTTCTATGCCAGTGTCCTCAGGTGCGTGTGCTCTCCTGTGTGTGTGTGTGTGTGTGTGTGTGTGTGTGTGTGTGTGTGTCTGTGCATGGATGCAAGCATGCATTTTTCTGAAATCCACTCCAAAGAGCCTTTGTGCTAATCATTCATCCGTGCATTTCTTTGCAATGAATAAAAACACTGTTGGGCTTTAGGTTTCCACCACACAGTACGAGCCAGAGATGTTAATCAGGGAACAAGACAGGGATCTGCATAGTGTCTGATCTGGACCACTCTGCTGTGTTTACGCAGAGTTTTTTATTACAGTCCAGAGGAGGAGGAAGCGAAAAGTCTTTATCGCATTAATAATACCCTTGTCAGATTCCTACAGGACACAGGGTGATGGAGAAAACAGATCTGGAGAGGAGAGAGAGGAAGAGCAGACTGAGCTGCATTTTGAAAAGTTGGAGGCTCGCTGTCTGTCTGATAGAAACAAACAAGTTTGTGCCAAAATATGTCTGGCCATAGGACTGGTACAAACAGAGATAATAACACATGCTCTCCTTGAAGGCACTTATCGTGTTGCACTCGGTTGTATAAGTGATTACAAGCGTACAAGTGATGTAAGTAGTTTTGTGTGCAACTGGGTCATCTGTATAGCACACAAAATTGGTTCAAAAACCTTTAAATGGTAATCCATCTTATTATTTCTGACAATTTATTGTATATATTTTTGTTTCCCAAATATCACAATGTGTGTCATCGCCTGTCAATATGAAGATTTTAGAGGAAAGGTACTTACTTGTTATTATTAAATGAATGTATAAACTATAAAATAAATAGATAAATAATGGTTGAATGTAGTGGCTGCCAAACAAAGAGCGTAAAAAACGTAAAATATCATAAAATAAATATGATTGTCAAAGCCTATAAATTTACAGAGGTTTTCAGTCAAAGTTTTGCAGAGAAAAACAGTTATTTTATTGTCATCTTACATGCATTTCTATGTAATTTAAGAAAGCAGAAAAAAAACTGTATATAATATAAAAGTATTTCTAAGAGTTATTCTTAGAAAAATGAGAAATAACTGTAATTTGTCATTATTGGCCTAATACTTAAAATAAGAGCTTGGTTGCTATTTTTAAAAAACAGAAAATGACTGTAAATACTGAAAAAACTGTTATTATCCATAAATGTATGATTTTATTTAGTACATATACCTCACCATAACAAAACATAAAGCTCAGCACAGCAGAGACTGATGATTAATTTCCCCCCTAAAGGTAACACAGAGTCAGGGCCTACAGGTGGATGCTGGAGTGGAGGTTGGGGTTTATTAAACACTGTGTTAACAGCCACTGACGGCTTGAGTATGTGTATGTGTTGCAGTGAGGAGAGTTTGCCGTTGGCGTTGACTGCCTGAACGAGCTCGCAGGCTTCACTGCTGATAGCTTCGAGTCACAGCAAAGCTAATGCTCCCGTTTAGCCTCGGGGGTGTGGGTGATGACGATGTTTGATTTCGTTTGGAGCACACTGATAAAGCATGCATTTCACAAAGTCTTTACACGAGGCAGTTTCACCCCTGTTGTGAGTAAATGAGAAATCCACTTTAGAGGAACATGCGAGACAGCTGAGGGATTAATAACCCAGCTTTGTTTATTCTCAATTTGTTTGTGAGCCTTGCTCGAGCCACAGGTGTTCCCACTGGGATCAAATAAACAACAAGTCATCCATCTTAAACAAACTCTCCCCCACAAAACTCCTGTTTCACTCACCGCCTCCTCTGCTAAACTTTCCCTCCCTTCATACCTGCGTCATTGCCTTCCAGCTCACCTACACCGCCCTCTTCTATTGCCGTGCTCTCCTCAAAGACCTACGCCAAGTATTTGCAGTCCAAGTCCGATCCTCCCGTCTCCTCACAGCCGCCAAAACAGGGAAACACTGCCGCTGACCTCGAGATGCCTCGAGGAGGAGTTGCATGAGTGTGTGGGCGTGTGACCTCACAGCAGGCCCTGTCAACTCTCACTGTAATGTCCCGCCTACAGCAAGGTGAGGGAGCACACACACACACACACACACAAACAGACAAAAGCAATGACCAGTCAAAGAGGCCTGCCAACTTCAGCGCTTTGTCCTGAGGCAGCTCCAGATGTGAAAGACAGAAAGTGCATGTTGGTCAGAACATTACAGCTGCTAATAGTAGAGCTACTGTTACCGACGGGTGGAGAGGTGGAGCGTGTGGACACTAAAATAACTCACCTCCATCTCAGGACCCTGACACACCTGACATAGTTGCTGCTGGGCGTCTGTGGCCAGCCGTCACCGGCAGCTGTTTTGTGTAAAGCACCGTTTAGCTGCTGAATTTCCAAACACAGAGTAATTTGTTTCTGTCGGCTGTCGCGGTGTGTTCAAGTGCAACGTTTAGCTTAAAGCCCTTTTCAGGCAGGTGATACATAACATTGCAGGCTTCAACTATCTGTTGAGGCGGGAGAGCAAGAGAAAGAGGGAAGAGCCGTGAGTTTAAAATGCTCTGAGAGAAAGAAGTTTTCTCACAGGATGCATGACTGATGGATTTTATTTTTCCATTGAAGCTTTAATCAATGACAGTCGTGGACGTGAGGGATGCTCACCCTCTTTTCTCATAGTGAACAGTGCTGGGAAACTTTTAATAGGTAATGCATGACATACTACTGGTTAGTTTCATCTGAAAGTAATGCAATATTGCTCCCCGTGAAAAGTAATCTGTTACTGGTTACATTACTTGAACCCGTTCACCAGAATAACCGCAGAAGTACAGCTCGGCATTATAACAGCAAATCCAGTGCTTGGTAATTTAAAGTTCAATTTTTTATTTTTCAGTTCATTTTTTTATTTCAGAAGTTTTCTCATGACACTTTCCCAATAGATCAGGTCTAGACTGACCCAACAATGCCCACCATGAGCAACCACCTGGCGACAGTGGCAAGGTATACAGAATAAAGTTGTATTTTATATTACGGACTGTTAATTGTACAATTAAACATGGCAAAGTCTTTATTTTATGCAGCATTCATACGGTATTTACTTTTCAATTATATGGCAACAGTGTTTCTTCTGATGGTAAAATCTTTTATTTATATGGTAAAATATGGAATAAAATGCCAAACTTAACTGTAAAATCATCACTACTGATATCCTATTACCGTAATAGTCTTATGTAAAGCAACATTTTTTAAAATCTTTTACAGTAAAAACAGCCCTGAACTTTTTAAATAAATGAAAGCACACTGGCAGAAGCGGCATGTTATGGATGAATTCAATAAACAGAATAGCCTTTCATGGTTTATTATTTATTTTCTTTCTGCTTAAAAGATGAAGACTGACATAACTAATGTATTTATCCGTGCTGGACTTGCAGAGAGTTCTCTGGAGCTTTGACGGTCACTCGAAGCACATACACGGTTTCTGTATGCTAAATGTGCTAACTAGCATCTCTAGCTACATCTTCTTGAGTATCAGTACGGCTACATAGCAGCCACAGTGACAGTCTGCAGAGTCGGGAAATGTTGGTTTTATATGTTTTATATTTGTGACGAAAGCTGCCACTATACGTCACCTCCCTCCAAAATCAGCCAATAGCAAAATTCGAATGCAATAGCCATGTTTCAACCAGTAGAGGGAGGTTGCTATGCATATTTATAGCACAATATGTGTGTAAACAGTCAAGATTTGGATCTGAATCAGTCAAAAACACTACTAAATATCTGTATACAGTGGTTTTAATCTGAAAAAGGTGGTCTGAGGGTTTATTTACACTTTAAGCAGTGAACAATTGTTGTTGCAGTTCAAGCATGCAGGCTACAAGTCAAGCATGAAATAAACAAGAATAACAGAGGAGGAGGTGTGTAAACAAAGAGGAACACGCTGTGGGTCAGAGAGTTAAGATGATTGTGGAAAAAAGTGGCTGCAACTCGATATCAGGACACTTTCAAATAAATGCTGTAAGGTGAAACTTGCTGCTGCTGAAATGACAGTGAACTCAAACCTCTCCGGTGCTGGCCAGCAGCTCTGTGCGAGATGCTTTATGGAGTTTTGTTGGTCGTTGCTTTGTAGAATATGGACTGGGCATGAATCTGCCGTCCGCAGCAGCAGCGTAGATCAGCGCTCGTGTCAGGATCTCGGTGAAGGGTTGGTTGAGACGCTGAGTTATGGCTGCGGAGGACTGTTCTCCTCCAGGCAGGACTTTATGGGGTCACCAACTGTGCAGCGGTACTCAGCATACCTGGACACACATTCACAAACACACACACAGATGTGTCTGACCTGAAGGCTTTTCAGGGCTCTGTCAGTGATTCAAACCAGATGATTAACGGGCTAATTATCATGCTCTTTCTCCCCACTAAGACACCCACAAACGCGTCACCCTCTGTTTGACCCTCTTCCCCCCTCTCTGTTCGGTTCACATCTTTTTACTTTTTCCTGCTTTCCAGCTCTTATACCCCCCTCCACACACACACACACCCCTCCTGCCCTTTTCTCCTAATCCTTACTTAGATTCCTCTGCTCAGAACATAGAGCTAATTAGCTCATTTCAAATCAGAGCAAGAGCCGCATAGCTGGCTTTTAAAAATCTGTGGCACCAGCAGATCATTAGACTCACATTGCCAGAGTATTCTGCAGAATCCCTGCTAACCAAAAGCATGTTAAAGGAATCACGGCTGGTGACTATTGGCAAGAGCGGGCCCGAGCCTGGATGACAGTGCTTCACAGTGACATGGAAAAACAACACCGGAGGGTTTTCCTTCCACACAACTGCTGTCAACTAAGCTCAGAAACAGACAGAGAAAATGATGTGAAAAAGAGAGAAAAAAGGAGAGAAAGTTTGAGACTGGGTCAACTCTGTGTACCCTTGTCACATGTCATTAGTGTACTAGTTTCCCCACTGTAGCCTTGTCGCCGCTAACAGCACGTCTGACACAAAAAACAATGAACACACATACGCGGCGTACGCGCGGCCTATTCGACCGTGGGCGCTCGAGAACACATGTCAAACAGAAAGCCGACACGCTACAAGCAAATGTGCGTTGCAGGTTGTCAGTTCACTGTTGGCAGGCTGTCTCTCCACAGTTCAGCTGGTCCACAGTACACAAATCAAACACACCTTTTCTTTGCTCTACTTTAGTGCTCTGACTCCCCCGACACGCATTGTTTTAGCACACATACACACACAGACAACTCGTGTAAGGATCTGAAATTGTTACAAATACATAGAAGAGCACAAACAGACCAGCTGCCATGACCATTATAACAGCAACATTACCAGCTGATCCAGGGCTTGTGTCAAAGCCTGTTTCACTCACAAATATTGTTTCTCTCCTGTTAAAATGATGTTTCCCACACTGTAAGGTAAGGTAAGGCTTAAATATGTTTGTTTTCTTGTGAAACTAGTCAGATATTTATTAGAAAATAGACTCAGGGTGAAGGTGAAGCAAAACAATGAAGCCGAAAAAATGTTGAAATCCAAATATGTTGAGAAGTGTGAATGAAGTTTTCATATTTTGTGAATACATTTCTGACAATGTTAAGATAAAAGTCACAGTATTTTAGAATTCAGTGGCAATATTGTGACTTTAAATAATTCCACTTTATTTGTACAACAAATTTAGAGTTCATAAACCTTATCACAGAAAACACTGAGGAAGGAAGAACTAGTATTCAGAATACAAATTAATATACACAGTATATTTTTACCTCCACCAAGGAGGTTGTATGCTCAGTGCTGCCAAAAACTGCAGTTCCCCAAACGTCCACTTGAGGCTGGCTCCAGAAGTGAGTCAGTCTCCATAAGTCCCCATGTTAAAATGTCCAGCTTCACAGCAGAAATAAACATGTTTACAGTTTTGGTCTCTATAGCTAATTTCCCCGTTCATGACAACTGTACTGAGGATGAATTTTTATACAACTCACCTGTTCAGATTATATTAAGGCTTGAAGTTATGCAGAATTAAGAGCATGATTGACAGGTGGGTGCCATTACAGGGTGGCTTGTTTGAGCAACCAGGTGTCATTCAGGCCACCTCAGGTCCACTGATGATCCACGTCCATGATCCAGAGCCACCACATTGAGCTTCACAGCGGTTCTTCAGAAACCTGTAGGTGATGTCACGGTCGGGTACGACCTCCATATTTTATACAGTCTATGGAAAGAATCCATTATATTCCGAGTGTATCCAAATCCACACAGAGCAGCTACAGGGATTATTTTTCACTTTTGTTTTTATTGCATGGTTGTAACAGCGATGTTTATGTCTGTGGCAAAATGAACTGAATTCATCACGCATGCATGAACCCGTCATAATTAAAGCGGTGTGCCATGACTAAACATACAACAACACATAAGAGCCACCTCAAACATCATTGCAGAAATAAAACACTCTCCCTGGCAGTTATGACTTTTGTTTACTTGTGTAATTGATCGTGTGCTTGTTTCAACGAGCTGCATAAAATCTGCTGTAGTTTCAAGTGTGTCTATTTTTGTTCATTGTACAGAAAATTACTTTGGGCTGCATTTCTTGTAGGGAAATTGTTCCATAAATAAAAGTTTGATGTTTGAGTTTTCAAATCTGCACCTGTTATAACTCTGTACTGTAAAACAAAGAAACTTGGTGTAAACTGACACGTTTGGGCGGGAAAATGAGTGTGTGGATTGATGTTAACCTGCATGTTTCTGTATAAAATGACTGTAGAATGAATAGAGCTGTATTTTATATCACATGTCACAGTTTTGAAACGAAGTCTGGTTTGATTATGAGATTTTTTAGCACCCCTGTTGTGGAGAGTCTGTTTGCCCCCCGATGGTGATGATAGTTTCTCTGCACATGTGTGTCGCCTCTGGCTGTTTGTTAACAAAAGCGATACTGACAGTCCCCATCCTTCCATATTTAAACACACACACACACACACACACACACACACATAAATACTGTGTCATCTGTCAGAGTATTCAGGACTTGCTTCAGCAGTGTGTGTCGAGGCCCCGTGGCTAGTTTGGTCGTGCTAAGTGGTTTTTTTGTAAGTGTTAATTGAGTCACTATGATACCAACCTGAGGCTATAGCCACACTGATATGAACGCATTCAAAAATAACATTTTACATGTGCACACATTAGTGTTTTAGGTTATTTTTAAGAGCTCTCTGGCCGTTTTGAAATGCCACAACTGTCTAAAAACAGCTTCATTTCTTCATCCAGTGGCTTTCTGCTCTTTATCATCACTTATACTGCATTTCAACACAAACATACACTTTAATCGGTTTCATTTACATATTTTGTTCTGTTGTCAGACGACTAAATCAGTGTGTAATAAAGATCTGACTATGGCTAATAAATGCTACATGTTGATCAAGGCCAACGCTGACTGGCTGCACGGATTAAATTGCTGTCAATGCCCTCGAAGTTGTCTGATAACATTACACAAATACAGCTGTATTCTGTTAGCTAGGTTTGCACTGAAAAAGAGCAACTGCAGAGGTGACAGAAAGTTGGCTCCTCAGCACGAATGCCACGCAGCAGTCTGTCTGCGAAAGCATTTAAATCATCATTTCGGAAAATAATGTTTTCCCCATTGACACTACAACATCGGATTGTCTTTTTTTTTTTCTACATGAATCCACTCTGGAGAGTGTTTTCAAAAAATATCTGGAGGTGAAGCACAGAAAGAAGGCCAGACTGCAGAAGATCTTTTTGGCATTTTGCCCTTATTGGCAAAAAAAATGACAGCATCAAGACTTCTGTTTATGTTGAATTGACAAAGCCCTCTAGAGCTCATAATAATTATGACGGGGGCAAATGAGGAAGTCTGTGTAGGGAGGTTGTTGGGGAGAACGAATCAACAAAACATTGGACCTTAGCACTGTTTCTTTTCCTCTTTCGAACACGTCAACGTTGATGTTTGTCAGTTTTAATCCTCCGAGCCAGTGGAAGAGTTTGTTCAAGGATCTGAGAGCAGAAACGTGTCAAAACCTTCATCTATAACCTGGATTATGATTATTATTGCATCACTCTTAAGCTGTTTTACTGTTTGCAGTTGTGTCTTCTTATCAGTTCGTCATTAACCTGCATTAAAGGTGCTCCACAGATAAAGTTTGATTGTTTGATTGTTTTTTGTAGAGGCATGACTACGATCGTTCCCCAAACTTAACCTCATGTTTTTTATTATATAATTTTTAAAAGCTATGGAACGAAGCGTTTGCCTTGCTGATGGCGGCATCTGATCAGGAAACACTTCTACATGTCTTCCTGATCTGATGACGGGATAGATAAAGGTTTTAACACTTTCAGCTGCTCTCAGATCCTTGAACAAACTCTTCCACTGGCTTGGAGGAATAAAACTGACAAACATCAACGTTGACGTGTTCGAAACAGGAAAGATACTGTGTGATCTCATGTTGAGGTCCAACGTTTTGTTGATCCGTTCTCCCCAACAACCTCCCTACACAGACCTGACTTCCTCCCTTGCCCCCGTCATAATTATTATTGGAGGACTTGTTGGACAGTGACACAGACAGTAAACATGGGTAAGGAGAGGGGTATGACGCCAATGTGGAAGTGCCCAAAACTGCAGTTCCTCGAGCGTCCACTTGAGGCTAGCTCCAGAAGTGAGTCAGTCTCCATAAGTCCCCATGTTAAAATGTCCAACTTCACAGCAGAAATAAACATGTTTACAGCCTGGTACAAAAAACAGTTTTGGTCTCTATAGCTAATTTCCCCGTTCATGACAACTGTACTGAGGGTGAATTTATATACAACTCACCTGTTCAAATTATACTAAGGCTTAAAGTTATGCAGAATTAAGAGCGTGGATGCTTTGGTTGACAGGTAGGTTCCCTTACAGGTGGCATGTTTAAGCACACTAGCCTCAGATCTGCCGTTGAACCCCATCTTTGCCAGGAGGCTGTAGAGGCAGAACAGCCAACATGGCAGCAGCCAGATTTTGAGCTTCAGAAAGCAGCGGGTGACGTCACACATAAGCCGTCCATTCTTTTTACTGTAAGTGGGTATAACATACAACAAGGGCCCCCGGCGCAGAATCTGTATGTATTTTAACAACCAGGCCACCTGGACGCCCCGAAGATGCATTTTTAAATCTGAGAACCGACTGATAGCACGCCGACATGTGTGGAACATGTAAATCAAACCAGATGACAAGTGTATCACGAGACCCGGCTCATAAAGGTGAGTTATTCCTACAATCAGATACAGTACAGTCACATTAACCATGAGAAATCAGACTCTCGACTGTGGAACAAAGCTTCCTAGAACGTATAATAAAATGAAACCTAAAACATAATTAAAAGTGGTGCATTTAAAAAGCAGAGTAAGGTTTCCTTCCCTGTGGGCTGCAGCCAAGCCAAATGCTGGCCCGGGACACGTAACGTACTGCACTTCTCTTAGTAAAATTGACGCTGACATTTAGGGTTAATACCGCTTGTCACTGTGATTTTTGCAAATATGGCTTCACCGCTAAGTGTTCCACCAGCTGTTTGTCTGTGTGTGCATGTGTGTGCGTGTGTGTGTGTGTGTGTGTGTGTGTGATTGTGTCTGCATGCAGTGTGGACTAAAACTGTCATTACAGCTGAATCTAGTCATAATGTCCACACCTAACAAAAGCCTTCCAGAGGTCGCTAAACACACACACTTACCCGTGTAGCCATCCAGAATATAAGAGGAAACACCCGCTACCTCACCCACTGACCCCCGCACCGCACCCCATCACCCCCACCCACCGCTACCCATCCAGTCCCAACCTCGAGCCCAGGTCTGTGTGGGTGTGAGCTCCAGCAGACCGCAGCGAGTGAGTCACTGCAGGCACAAGGGAGGAGAGGTGAGGGTGTTGTGAGAGACACTGGAAACCACCCTGGGAAAAGTGAATATGATTCAGCCCTCATACACAAAATCATAAACACACTGACCTGTAGCCATTGTGTGTTGCATGACAACAGGCCACCTGGCGCCCGCACACACGCCGTCGCCCAGGTCAGTGGTCAAGTTGGTGACGGCAGACATCGGGGAGTAGGGCTGGCCAGATGACGACACCCAGTGAGACACGTAATACGACTTCTGCCAGGAGAGCGAGTGTGTATGTGAGATGATTGCCTGTCTTCGTTCATTATTAGACCATCTATAACAGTCCAACACAGTGCGTCCATAATTAACGGTATAAAGAAAATAGGATTTGAGCCTCCCCTTCCCCTTCTTGGTGATTTTTGTGACTGCTGGCTGGCTGGGGGTGACGGGAGTCTTCCCTTGCTGATGACTCACTGATGAGCCTGTTTTGGATGAAACATTTGCCAGCAACGAGCCTGGAAAATGAGAGCAGGGGTATTCCAGAGTTACGGTTGCACCATGTAGTGATAATTGCAACTTGGCGTGCGCTGACGCTTAATAAACGAATTACACTTCTTTTTTTTTTCAGGCGAGGAAGTGATATCAGAATACTTCTTTGATGGCTCACAGGATTTTTCTTTTCGGGAGGGTGTGTGAGAAGGTCACAGCCTGTTGCAAACTTGTTTCCTACGTAGCCACAGGGTTGACTCAATAGACACGTATGCTAACCCTGTCTCCTGTACGTTTATGTACTGCTATTATTGGTTCGCCACATGTTTAGATGGGAAAGCAGCCATTTTTCCAGTGAATGAGTTGTTCTTGTAACGTACAGGTGGACATCAGGGTGGATGGTTAGCCTACAACGCTCAGGACTTTGGTACAAGAGACCAGAGTTTGCATCCTGAGTGTGGTTAGCAGTGTTGCAGTACTCAAGATCAGTCATCGTCTCAAGACCACTTCTTGAAGGTCTCAGAATTACTCAGTCTTGTGTCAGTCTCGGACAAAGAGGACTCTAGAGGATTTTAGACTGGTCAAAACCACAACTGTGGTTATATCACTAGTGTTTTCCATGAATCACCTAATAATGTCACATTTGTCCCACCACAGCTTCCTAATGAACCGAAAATATTTTTACACTTTGGGCGGGACTTAAGTTTCACTTTCATTTCGCGGGCAGCAACGTTGGTGCACCACCGAAGAGAGTAAAACAAATGAAGGTGAAAGCGGCTGAGAAACGGTTAAAAAAAGTTGTTGTGTAGTCTGTAGTTACAGAGCAAACACCTGCATGGACACTAAAGAGTGGAATGGAGAGTTCAGGTCGCGGTTTAACACTCAGACCACAAGCCAACAACTGCAAAGTTCCTCCAACAAATCAAACTCAATATTTTATAAAGCAGCTCATTAAAAAAAAAAAATGAACGTGAACCAGTTCATTTCAGGGACTGTGAACTTAGTAAGAAAGTGATTGTGGCTGTCTGGGAGGAGACTTCAGCCAAATCTTGTGTAATAAAGTTTGACTTTCTCAAACCACAAAGAGTTCATCTGCAAAACACACATGCAGTCTGTAAATCCTGCAATACGCTTACTAAGAAGGTTGGGACCACGCCTCACCCAAAGAGATTTGGTGAATATTAGCTGCATGTTAGCTATATAAGTGAGTTACATACTGTCTGGTCTTGATCTTGGTCATGACCCCTGAAAGTCTTGGTCTTGTCTTGGTCTTGATACACTGGTATTGGTCTCGACTTGGTCTCGGTTTTGGTGGTCTTGACTACACCACTGATAGTTAGGTTTAGGAAATAGAAGCACTATGGTTACATTTAGAGAAGTTAAACTACAAACACAATTTTCCTAAGGAAAGATCTTCGTTAAGTGACTTAAATTTGTTGATGTTCAGGTCTTCTAGCAGCCTTAGTAATTATGGCTCTTGTCCGTCGTCAGGTGACGTTACCATGGAGTGATAAAGTCCACATAGGGAGGTCTGGTTGAATGGATTGGACTTCACAGGAGACCGCTCTTTGTTTCCAGTTTCCAACCAACAAGTCAACTTTTAATCATGTCCATGATCTTTCCATAACCTTAACCACGTGTTTATTATTGCAACCATGACAACAAAGGTCCTTAATGAAGTAGTAATTTTCACACAAACCGCAATGTTTTTGTAACTCTAATCCAAAGTACTTATTTTATCTTGTTTTTCCCTTAAACCTAACCGACTTGTTTTTGTGTCTAAAACCAAACTACGTGGATGAAAAAACATATTTTGTCATTTCATTTCGAGGACTTGTTGCTTGTAAGAGTGGAAAACAAAAAATATATATACGTTTATGTTCAGTATCAAGATTGCGCAACAAGTTAGATACTTTTCTTAACGTTCCTGACGTTGCGTTTCCCTAAAAATGTATTTACCACTGCAAATTAGTGGCTTATAAACACAATTTGTAGAAGATACATAGTTGCATATGAACCCTGCCAGTGCCCTTAATCACCCTTGAAAACTTGCAGACTCTTTTTTTTAATGTCTGTCTTTGATCAAGCTGACATTTTAAAGGGGTGTGTGAAGTGTGTGTGGCTGGAGACAGAGGACTTGCGGTGGCGTGGTGTTGTTGTTGTTTGGTTTGAGGTTGATGTTCACTTCGACGCCGTGCACTCGACTAACTAGATGCAGATCTTCAGGCAGGGCAGAGAAATAACCCTAGTGTCGAGCAGCTGTGGGCACAGAGCCACATACTCTGAATGTATACACACTCACACACACACACACACACATCAGCCTGCTGGAGTATAAGCAAGGGCGTGCACGCAGTGAAACAGATGAAAATATGTGCACACACACACACTGAGAACACCCAACAAGTTCAGAGGCATCAGACTGGAATGAGTTGCAACTGAGAATAGTCGCCAAACACACACACACACACACACACACGTGCACGCACACACATATTTCTGATATTATTTTAGTAGTTTAAAGCGCGTGTGACGTTATCAGAAAACAAACACGGCACCAAAGTTCACACAGCCGACAGCCACTCATACATCACACACAAATACACAGACGCACACGTCAGTCTGACACATGACATGGTGGGACTGAAATACAACAGACAAGGTATTCTTTTAATGTTCTTTTAAAGCCGAATTCTGTATTTAATGGTGCCTTATTGAACATATTGTCTCTGTTACGGCTTAACTTTTGGCAGACTGTGTGTCCATGTACGTGTGTGTGTACGAATCTGGTCATTGTAACAGTTTAACAGCTGGCTCATTATCTGCATTTATACACACACATATGAAAACGCCATCAGGCTCGACCACATCAATTCATCTCAAGTATTACCTCGATTCATTCAGTCCATTTCGAGGTTTGTGTGCATGTTTGTGTGCAGGAGCGTGTGTGTTTCTGTCGCCGTTGGCTTCTTTTTTTTTTCTTTTTTTCTTTTTTTTAATGCAGCCAATGACTGAATGTGTGCCATTTTCTCCCCACAGGATCACGTCTAAAAATAAAGACTAGGGCTTTAGAAGAGGCTAACTGACACAGGAAGGAGAGTTCATGTTGGTGTGGCATAAATATATTAATAATAAGGCCACAAAACATTTCATAAAAGGAACGGATCAGCTTAAAACTCATTTACAGTCGGATGTTGTCTCCACACACCCAAAAGAGGCTGCAAAAAGAGAATAATGACTTTAATTTCCGGTAAACAAGGACCTTGTGGATAGAAGAGATATCTGTGCAAAAGTCCTGCAAATTAAGTAAAAGTGAGAAATTGCAGAGTGCTTGCACTGTCAGTGGCCTTTCTAAAATTGAATTTTTAAACAGATTTTTTGTTTTGAATCAGAAAAACAGATCAATTCTCTGATTAATTAGTTTAAATCTAATGCAAAACCAGTGAGCTTTATCTAAGCAGTGGTATTACAGTGTCATGAGGTGTTTAGCTTTTCTCTGAGCTGTACAACATCTGGAAGATGAACACAGACTGAGGTTCTAAACCTGGCAGCGAGTTGAAGGGAAGGGGGGATGTAAGAAGCCCATTTTCCATCACCTCCATCGCAAGCTGTCATCGCTGAGAGCTGCAGTGAAGTGTATAATGTAAAATAAATCTTGTCACTGGAACATCTCCCTGTTTCTGTTGTCAAATATTTGCTTGGCTTAAAAGAAAAACTCGATTTATCACAAAATGCTCACAGGGAAAGATCTAGGGCATGTTGCAGTGTTGTGATGTGAGAAAGATATCGTGACTAGCCAACAAAGATGACAAAGTTTTCTCCTTTGTGTAAATAGTTCATTCAGCCGAGGTGGCTTACAAATCACACGGGAAATGATACACACAATGCTTTCATTATCTATATTTATCCAGTTTGACAGGTTGCAGTCTGGTTAGTTTGAACTGGTTTTAAAATTAGTCCACTTTAGTAACCGCGTATTTGTTTCTCGAAGATGAAAAGAAGACAATATGACAGAGGATGTGGCGGTGTGAGTGTCATATCTGTTCTCAAAATGTAATAAAGGTTATGACTCCTTCATTAACAAGAACATCTGAATGTTAACACTGCCGCTAATGGAGAGTCTCATTATTTGCTGCCTGTACTGTCCTTTCTGGTCACATTCATTCCTGCCTTTCTTCATATTGCTGCAGCCTGCTAGAAATAGCACATAAAGTAAGCTTGTGGAAATGCCACAGGCGACAGCTTATGACAAAGCTGCGACTACAAGAAGCTATTAGCAAGCTTGCCAAACAGTCATTAGCAAACAGCAAAGTTTTCGCTAAGTATGAGCAGACAGAAGCGATGTAGTGTTTGTTTTTACTTTAGCCTGTCAAAACTGTTCCTGGAAAGCAAGAAAAAGGAGAAGTTGAATTGATTTCTGTGGCGTCTGGGCAAATAAATATGAACCTGAGGGAGAAATAGTGTGTCCACAGGTAGTAGATGACAAGTGCATATGGTTGTGTGTGTGTGTGTGTGTGTGTGTGTGTGTGTGTGTGTGCGTGTGTGAAAAAGACTTATTGACGCCACATGTGTGAATAAAGGCTGGCGGTTTTGTCACCAAGCGTGTGAAGCATCACATCGCGGTGACACATCTCTGTGACAGCTCCCAGCGTAAACACCACAGCTGGACTTTGACAGTGATAACTAGTGACAAGGAGAGGGAGAGGAGAAAGGAAGGAAAGGGTAGGACACTTGTAGATAGCAGCTGTAGGCCTGACTTCATGGCTTCACAAAGCGCTTTGAGCAAGAGGCTCTGACAATGCAATTGCACAGAAGAAGGGGAACTCCATGAATCTTAAATCGGCTCCCTGCGTGGCTCGGAATTAGATGTCGCTCCACTTTTGAGGAAAGGCAATTCAAAGGCAAAAAAAAATGTGGATTCTTTTAACCTTGCCCCCAGTTTTATGTGCATGTGCTTGATTTTAGGTTGTGTTTATGTGCATATGAGCACCTGTGACCTTTTTCTCTGATGTTGCACCTCCTCGATGAAGTAAAACACCATCCATTTACTGTCCTAATAAAGAGCTCTGGGTCATATTCACCTTTAAGGGCAAACTCCTCTTAAAACACACATACACACACACACTTTGGTGGCTGCAAGAACAAACTACAGTCGTTCCAGAAAAGGTCTCTCTTATGAAGCGGGATAGTCTCATTGCTCATCTTTACAGCTGTCAGTTAGCAGAAGAAGCCCAATGCATGTGTCAGCCATTTCTTTAATAGGGAACACAGCGTCTCTACACAGCCATTGATTTACCTCCTCCACCCTCGCTATCTCTACTATCACCCAGAGGTTTGATCAGCATGAGTTAGATAAAATTTGCCCTGGCTGTGCGTGCGTGTGTAATGAAAAACAAAGGAGGGAATGAAAATCAAAAAAAAGAAATATATAAAAACACAGACGGGTGTGTCTGTGTGTATGTGCTCGCTTACGTTCACCTCGGTGCATTTGTGCTTCTGCATCCGTTCGGAGAGCAGCAGTAAATTGAGCAGCTGTATTGTATCCTGTGAACAAAAGAGGCCCATTTGTATAAATTTGGCTTGTAGAACGTTTGGCTCTGAAATGCGCCCCTAGCGTAGCAGATTTGATTACACGGGTATCTGTTGCTCTGCCTCAGCAGATAAAACAGGCCTCCATCAATAGAAGAAGTCAACGTGTCCCCCAAAAACTTGAACATCGTGTTATCAACCAAGCTAAGAGTTGTTGAAGGAACAAACCTCATCTGAACAAACCTATTTATCAGTATTAAAAAGATCAGAAGTGTTTTTAGCCACGCTAGCAGCATGGTACAATAGATAACAATGTCGGTCAGTCCACCACTTTGGTGCAGACTGATATATCTCAACACTAGTGCCACACTGACATTCATGGTCATGCTGCTGCAACCTGCAGCAAATGGAAACTTCCACATGTTGGGAATAAAACACAAGTCCCATTCCCATATGGTCTAGCGGTCAGGATCCCTGGTTTTCACCCAGGTGGCCCGGGTTCAACTCCCGGTATGGGAATGCTGCTTTGGGGTGGAAGGATGTTGGTTGCCTACCACTAGAAGGGCAGTCACAGTAGTAGATCGGGATCACATGACAGAACAGTTTTCACCCTAGGTTGAGCTACAGTGGTGGCTACAAGAAGATTCCCAGTTCAATTCCACCATGGTTAGCTGGGTTGAGATTCTCCTGCTGCCAACTTGGGTCCTATGTTACATTTTATGTAATGTGAAGTTGCTCAGTTGCTCAGTTGCACTGATGTAGCGTCTACCTCCGCTTGTTGTAGTAGCATGGTGTCAGCCTTACACTCTTCCAGACAGAAGAACAAACTCTGAATAAAAGAATAGATTAGTTAAGAAGTGAAGAAGATCACACATTGGGGGGGGAGAAAGGCATAAAATTCCCATATGGTCTAGCGGTCAGGATCCCTGGTTTTCACCCAGGTGGCCCGGGTTCAACTCCCGGTATGGGAATTGCAGGATGTTGGTTGGCTACCACAAGAGGGAGAGTTGGTCCACACTAAGGACCATAGTGTGACGTTCCTCCTGGTTGCTACCTGCTTTGGGGTTCAATTCCACCATGGTTAGCAGGCTTGAGACTCTCCTGCTCCCAGCTCGAGTCCTATGTTATGTTTTATGTAATGTGAAGTTGCTCAGTTGCACTGATGTAGCGTCTACCTCCGCTAGTTGTAGTAGCATGGCAGGTTACCATAGGAAGTCAAGTTACAATGGCTAGTAGATGGGGGGATCAAATGACATCCCTTATGGTCTAGCGGGCATGATCCCTGGTTTTCAACCAGGTAGCCCATCCCAGGTAGGATGTTGGTTGGCTACCACAGGAAGGAGAGTTGGTCCACACTATGGACCCATAGTGTTTCTCCTGGTTGCTGCCCTTTTGATTGTGAAGTTGCTCATTTGCATCACGACAGGGAGTAGCATTGCGTCAGGCTTCCACTTCTCAGACAGAACACCCTACCCCAAGTAGAAGGTACAGAAGTTTTCAGTTTCTGCTGACAGTGGCATGACATGACAGGGCACGGCATCCCATATGGTCTAGCAGTCAGGATCCCTGGTTTTCACCCAGGTGGCCCGGGTTCAACTCCCGGTATGGGAATGCAGTGGCAGGATGTTGCTTGTCTACCACAGGAAGGACAGTGACAGTAGTAGATGGGGATCACGTGACAGAACAGTTTTCACCCTAGGTTGAACTGCAGTGGTGGCTACAAGAAGATTCCCTGTTCAATTCTACCATGGTTAGCTGGGTTGAGACTCTCCTGCTGCCAACTCGAGTCCTATGTTACATTTTATGTAATGTGAAGTAGCTCAGTTGCACTGATGTAGCGTCTACCTCCGCTAGTTGTAGTAGCATGGCGTCAGCCTTACACTCTTCCGGACAGAAGAACAAACTCTGAATAAATGTTAAAAAAAGATTAGTTAAGAAGTGAAGAAGATCACACATTGGGGGGGGGGAGAAAACTCCCATATGGTCTAGCGGTCAGGATCCCTGGTTTTCACCCAGGTGGCCCGGGTTCAACTCCCGGTATGGGAATTACAGCTTTGGTGTGGCAGGATGTTGGTTGGCAACCACAGGAAGGAGAGTTGGTCCACGCTAAGGACCATAGTATGAAGTTCCTCCTGGTTTCTACCCTTTTGAATGTGAAGTTGCTCAGTTGCATCACGAGAGGGAGTAGCATTGCGTCAGGCTTCCACTTCTCAGACAGAACACCCTACCCCAAGTAGAAGGTAAAGAAGTTTTCAGTTTCTGCTGACAGTGCCAGAAATAACTCATCAAATTGTGATGTCACAATGGACTGAACAGATCACATGACAGAACAAAGCATCCCATATGGTCTAGCAGTCAGGATCTCTGGTTTTCACCCAGGTGGCCCGGGTTCAACTCCCGGTATGGGAATTACTGTGGTGGCTTTCCCTGCCTACAAGAGTTTTTCCCAGTTTAGGTCCGTAATGGTCAGCAGGGTAGCGATTCTCTTGCTGGCAACTTGAGTAGTTTTATCTAATGTGAAGCTGCTCAGTTGCACTAAAAGAGGTAGGCTAACATTCTGACTGTGAGGAAAGAAAACATTAGTTAAGAAGTTGAGAAGTGAGGAAGATCACATATTGGGGAAAAGAAAACACACCAACCTCCCATATGGTCTAGCGGTCAGGATCCCTGGTTTTCACCCAGGTGGCCTGGGTTCAACTCCCGGTATGGGAACTACCTTAGTAGCTGTAGCAGTTCAACTCCCAGAGATTAATGAAGATAGTTTTGTTTCTGTTCTGATATTAAATGAAATGTGTTTTTTAATTCATTTACCACGCACCACTTCCAGCAGTGAGCTTTAGTGTATTTAAAAAGGTCTAGACTATCTAGACTCTGTCATCACATTATTGTTAATATAAGCACTCCAGTGAGTAACTAACCACAACGTGAGCTTTGATTACCGGCTATGAAACATTACCCTCTTCCATTTTATAATGCCTAGTTGTACTTCTGTGACTATTTTTTGTGAAAGTTACACAAAAGTAGTACAACACAGAGAATAATATTGAAAGGTTCCTTGTTACTTTCAGGTGAAAGTGACCAGTATTATGTAGTATGTTACAATTTTTTTTTTTTTTTAGATATTTTTTGGCCTTTTCAAGCTTTATTTTTTGATAGAGACAGCTGAAGAGTGACAGGAATGTGGGGAGAGAGAGATGGGGAATGCTGCCGCAGCAAGGACTGAGCCTTCGTACATGGGGCGGTTGCTCTACCAACTGAGCTCAACGACACCCCGTGTGTTACATTTTAAAGTAACTTGCCAAACACTGGTTATCAATACACATAAAAATATATAAATGTATATAAAAGTGTGTGGAGTAGTTGAGTCATTTATTTCCCTGGCTGGCCATCAAGAGTTTCTCTCCCGTGTCTCCCTCTCTGCTTTCTTAGTAAATAAAAAACATTAAAGCTCAGTGGACTGCTCACTCTATTTATGGTTAACATATGATTATTATCATAATTCCCCTTCTCCCCATTTTGTTCAAATTTTCCAATTTCCAAAAACCACTCATCCCTTGATATTCTTTTGTCTATCGCTTTCTCCTTCAGGTCCAGTTGTTCCAGACTCAGTTTTCTATCTGTGGTTGAAACATAATGCCTGTCAGGAGAGTGCACTTACTGGACGAATGCTGGCTCCCTCCACACACAAACACACACACACACACACACTGGCAAATGTCCATTTAAGCCAGCACAATCTAATCTCACCTGCATCCTCTTCAGTCTAAACCTTTACATCATTCTTCCATTCATCTCCCGATCTGTAAAAACCTCTTGTTCTTTGAGCTCAAACCACCATCTTCCACTTCACTTTCTCATTTTTCCACACTCAAAGGTTAAGTACACTTTTTGGGACGCTGATAAAAACTGACATTAATCCACAAGCGGCAGATATTCAGTGATTGATACAGAGGAAAGGATTTGTAACGGTAATCTATACAACCGATGTAATTTATTGATGCATATCAAGGCAGGAGTAGTATGGAGGCTTCTGGGTATGTGTGCATGTGTGTGTGTGTGTGATTACCTTGGCTCAATGAGACCGAACTCCATTATCTCCACCTGTTGATCGTCACCCTTATTACACTAAACCAACAAAAAAATCCTCCCGTTTATACTGGCTCTGCATACTGCTCACATGAGTTCACATCTACCGCACACGCTGAGCTGAGCTACCATTGTGTGTGTGTATGTGTGTGTGTGTGTCCGTGTCTGACTGAAGTTGACTTGACCATTTTGTCATTTGGATCACTGCACTTTCCTTTTAGCTGCCTCAAAGCAACCCAAGAGAAAAATAGCAGCAGGATGTAAACTTTACAAACCGAATCTTGTCAGAACAAAACAAATGCAAACAGAGAAGGATGATGGAAACAAAGGGCAGCTCGACGCTGGATGTTGAGAGGCAGGGCAGTGTCTGTTTGATGCTCTGGCCCTGAATGTTAGTGAAGTCTACTAAACTAGTTTTACTCTTCTATCGCTCATTATGATTGACTCCTCAGCTCTGTCAGCTCTGTGAGGTTGAACTATGACGTGAACGCTTTTACTTTCTCAGAGTAGAAATCTGATGTTTTAACATCACAGATGATGAACAAACGTGCACTGAGCTGAGACTCTCGGTACGGTCACCCACGACAGAGTTTCCTGACGGACAGTGAAGTAAACTGCTGAACTGTAGCTGCTGTTAGCTAATGTTAACTCAGTCTGTTAGCTAGCTAGTTAGTGTTTGTACCACAGGAGTTTTGGATCACCGGGAAGAAGAGGAGGTTTTCAGGCGTATACTAACGGGTAGCGGAGGCGGTGTTGTGCCAGAACGGGAGGGAAATGTAACCGGGCTCAGCAGCCTCTATGGATGTCAAAGGCTAAAAGAAAGAAGAGGATGTTGACGGAAGAAGCTGAGAAGAGAAAAAGAGTAAATCTGGGACTGACTTTAAGTCGCTGGTGAGAGCTTGGTGAAATAAAAGGCTGAAAGACAGACGCCGAGCTGGGCTGACTGCTGTTGGACTAGTAAGTAATATTAGCTGGCTGCTATGTCTTGTGTTGTTGACCTTGCTTGATGTTTGGCTGTTAGCAAAGTCGTCAGTCACTGGTTTTTGATCATATTTACCACAGTGGGATTACACTCTGAAACTGGGGCGCTAAATTGGAAAAATACCAATTTCTACACAATGTTTCTTTAAGCGTCTTTAAACATCTTCTATGGATGAGAAAAAGCAGAAACCAGTGAACCATGAACACACACATGTAACACAAGTTAATATACCACAGACAACCTCATGGGTTTGAGCTGACTGAGATTCCTGATACGTGAACAGCCCTCGTGGTGACAGAGGCATGTTCATGTTGACTGTGGTTATTGTTCTTGGAAGGTGCCGCTCAAATATATGAGGAAACATAACTTTAGTGAAGAGATCTAAACCATCGGACACACATACAGTAGATCTGCTGTATATCTTCAGTGTCAAGGAGGTGTGTGTGTGTGTGTGTGTGTGTTATCCAAAGCTGGGAAAGAGCTCTTGCTGATAGGGAGATGAGATTTCAAATTCACGGTTTAAAATGACATCTTATTTATGGCCATTTAACTAGGTTGACATGATTGGAAAGCATTAGGGTGAGTGTGTGTATGTGTGCGTGCGTGCATGTACTGTATCCGTGCATGTGTTGTGTATGTGCAGTTAGCTCTGATTGCTTTTGGTAGCATTATTAACCTCGTCGGTCAGGAGCAGTAAATGAAATGTCAAACATCATATCAGTTAGGAGGAAGATATTCATTCTTTCCGTCTCGCGCACATACACACACTCAGTCTCTACTTGACAGCAGAAATTAACATTCTTCATGTAGTGGACATATAACCGGCATTACACTCACACGACACTCTGAATAGCAATGAAATGACAATTGCTACCTAATCCCGGTCTCCAGTTTGGTAGATTGATATGTAAATGAAGGTAAATGAATCTCATCCCAGAAACCTGACCTCAACACGCCGGTCCACGCCGGGCCGTCAATCAGCGGCCTCATCAGCAGCAGCACAGGAGCGAACGCAGCAAAGCATACCTTAATGGTACTATCAGTCCCATCATGCCGCGCATATACATCCCTGTGGATTAGGCCTGAAACCTGCATCTATCATTATTGTGCTCAGATACTGCTATTAGAGTATCTTTTCCCCTCTGTGGCTTCCCTTTCTATCCTCTCGCCTGAGGAAAGAATGTAAAAATCGCTTTCCATTTAAAAGAAAAAAGGAAAACAGGATTTTTCTCACAGGGCGTGGAGCTGGAAGACCGTACCTTCACTAACCAGCACTAAGGACTGTGTTCTAACCGCGGTCATGGCTATCATGAAAAGCAATCTTGTTCAGACTGTGGAGAATCAGTAGGAAATTAGCCTTCCTATTGTCACTGATTTAGAGGAAATCTTTGATTAGGCATTGTTCTTCTCACATTTGATGGCTACGTTTGACGGACGATCTATGAAAATTGTCTCTGCTGTCTGTCGTCTCAGTCTGCTATCAGAATCGCTGACAGGTAATCACAATTGTAGGACCATAAGGTCACGTTCAGGCTGATATTAACTATCCGTGCAGCCTCCTCATTTATATAGCAGGTCCACGATGCAGAGGCCTCTGGAAAAACGATGCAGGGCCATTCACTAAAAGTGGCACTGGCAATCTTCCAGTCATGTTCAGGCAGACATCAGGACAACTTCAAAAACTGGGTGTCTGGGTGAGAATGTGCCAGAACCAGAGCTGGACAAATAAGCAACATAACTGGGCTCAGCAGCCTCTATGGACAAAATGACAGAGGCAAAGAGGCCAAAGGGGATGTTGAAGTTGAGCAGTCAGTCAACGAACATGAACATGGAATGGTCAATACCAGAGGAAAGGCAAAGGAAGACAAACAAATCCAAGAACCAAGCAAAGTCCAATGTCTAAAGAACAGGCAAGGTCCGAGAAAACAAAGCTGTAGTCAAAAAAACACTAGGAATCTCTCTGGAACACTTGACATATGGACAAAGACAAAGACAGACAACATCGAGACACAGGTGAAATTGGTGGGACACCAATGGCAGGAAGTAAAGTTACAGACACGAGGAGAGGGGAGAATTACAAAGTAAGGAGGAGGAAGTAGGAAACACTGAACAAGAAACCCAAAACCATGACAAAAACTCTGTGAGAGCAGAGCAGTGTCCAGACGCTGAGAGCTCATGCAACAAAATCGATGGTAAAAATCTGCAAAAACATTATAAGTGTCTTCAAATCATGCCACAATTTATGCCAGCACACGTTCCTGGTAGACTTCAATGTCATAGTTCCTGACGGAGGATAAAATAATTGTCACCATGACAACTTTCCAGAATTGTAACCTCCTTCCTGAGTATTATAAACCACTGTTCAGTGTTTTGGCATCCAATAAGCCTCAAAACCCAATGATTTATTACTTAAACGTCTCAATTTTATTGAATCTTATCACTTGTAGCAACACAGCCACAAAGTAGATGGAAATCTTAGAAGTGAAGGACAAAAAAAACAGTGGAAAACACAAGGATGACTTCCATGAAGCAGCCTTAAACTCTCAAGAACATGCACCTTGGTCTGTTGACCCACAAGCTGGCCCCTGTGTCTATGATCCCTGAGATACTTTTGGTGAACCAGGGGCTTGGAATCAGGCCACGGAGAGCATGAAATAGGCTTTTATCATAATCACGGCCTCCGGTCTTTTGTGGTAGCCACTGCAGAAAATCCCCACCCTGCATCCTGTGCGGTACTGCCGCTGGATCCTCCACACGAGTTCTTTTGAGGGTCGGGTAACAGCGCAGAAGAGTGCAGCAATCATGTAACAATCATGTGGAACGATGAAGGCTCGCATTCATATGCAGAATCACAACCAAGCTGCCAGGCTCCTATCAGCGCACCGCGGAGTCGAGCTCGGCCTCGCAGCAGAGTTCACACTGAGATGTGAAGCAGACTGAAGCAGACTGTAAGAGGAACTGTAAGAACAGGTTCTGTTTCATCTGGATTCATCTCAGCTGGTAGATTACTGGCAGGTGTTTACACAAGGCTTCAACGCAGAAACTCTACACGCCCTCCCTCCTCCTCTGTGTGTGCTTGAGTATATGTAGTGTGTGTGTGCGTGTGTGTGTGTGTGTGTGTGTGTGGCATGTGTGTGTTCCTGTATTTCTGAATGTGAAATCAGATTAAAGTCGGGGAAAGGGGTGTGGGGTGAGCTGCAAGTGCTCAGCTACGCTCGCTTTACTCTGAGGTATGTGAGAGTGAATGTGTGTGTTTGTGTGAGTGTGTGTGTGTGTGTGTGTGAGAGAGAGAGACAGAGAGAAAGAGTGAATATGTGTGTGTGTCTCTGTTGGGGGTGCAGTGGGGGGTTGGGATTGCGGTTCTTGGCTCTCAGGTATTTAACCTGAAGGCGTTTGTGCACAAGTTTCGGTTTATATATGTGTGCATTTGCATGCATGTGTGGTGTGTGTGTGTGTGTGTTTGCGTCTTTAAAGTAAAAGCCCACCTGTTGATGGTCCTGATAAGAAGCCTTTGGGCCCCTTGTCTCCTATTACATCCATAACATCCACAGGTTGGACAGAAAATTACCCGAACACGACCACAACATGATCAGAACACTGTAATTACATGTTCATATCAGGTTATTGGGTGATTTATGTGCACATATTCTACTCCGAGGGACTTTGAGGCTTGTTGGCTAATGTGAAAATCTTTTATGAGACTGCAGAAGTGTCTGAAGTGAAACATTTTTATGTTCCCATGTGGACTGAACAGAGTGAATACTGGCTTTGAATACCAGTTTGAGATACAGCAGTAATGACAGCAAAGATAACAAATATCAAAGTAGAGAGTTTGGTCATTTGCCCAGTTCTCCACAGAGAGGATCAGCTCACCAGTTAAAGCAGCCCTGTTTTTTATAAAAATGCACGGAAAAGTTGAGCAATTTGTAGCCTAATTAAATGGAAAAACGTGCTCATTTTCACAGTTCATCAACCGTTACAAAATGGAAAACACAAATTCAACCGTAAACACAAATTAACGGGAGGAAAAGAGCAACAAGAACGACGCCATACAGTGTGATGTCGCACTGTTGATTGTATCTTTTCATGTGAAACGTTCAAGTCGTGAGCTTAAAGGGTCAGTTCACACAAATCACAACATATTTTCCAGCTAGTTTTGGTTTTGATCAAAAAATCAAAATCAAAGCAAGCTGCCATTATGCTTCATCAGAACTGACCTTCACTCCATGAATGTCTTCCAGGAGAGATTTGTGTCTGACCAACAACCATGAGGCTGCTGAGTCTTCTTTAATAGGTAAGAAGCTAAGGAATGTGAATTTATTGTACGTAAACCAATTTCTATTAACATTCCAGAGTAAATGGATAATGATGGTTGATTGTCTCTGTGTATTTCGGCGTCTCTTCGCCTCCGTCATCTCTTTGCGTCTTTCAGCCTTTTATTTCACCAAGCTCTCACCAACGACTAAAAGTCAGTCCCAGATTTACTCTTGTCTGACAGCTTCTTGCTCAGTCACTCTCTTCTTTTCTCCTTAGCCTCCTCCGTCAACATCCCTTTCAGTCTTTTCACCTCTGTTCTTATGTCCATAGAGGCTGCCGAGCCCGATTACATTGCCCGCTTGCCCAGCTCCGGTTCTGGCACGACAGCCTGAAAACCTCTTCTTCACGGTGGTCCAAAACACCACTGGTACAAACACTAAACACTCCCCCGGGGCTCTGAGCTCACAGTCCAGGCAGCCCGGCTAACAGAGTGAGCTAACATTAGCTGACAGCAGCTACAGTTGGCAGCAGTTTACTTCACTGTCCATCAGGAAACTCTGTAAATCACAGAGAGCTGAGGTGCAGCAAAGAAAACATTTTCTCATGAAATATGATCCAGTTTTACAAGAACAGGTGTACGGCATGCAGAGTGGGCATGACAGAGACACCATTCACCAGATTACACATCAATGTAGCATCAAAATTATTTAAAACCTTTTATTTAGTAGTATAAAAGTTACACAATGTTGTATCAGTTGTAAACAGGTCCCTGAAACTGAAGCCTTCTGAGCATCCAGGAAGGTAGTTGTTGAAATCAAATTTCTGGCATCCTTTAACATCATTTAATCCACCACATTGTGTACGGGGAAGCTGTCAACAACCTCGGCACTGACCTTTGTGTGTGTGTGTGTCACCCGATCCCCCCCAGGTGAATGTGTGTTAACTGGCTCTTTTGTCATAACTTTAACAGGACACGTCAGTCAATGGGGAGGAAATTACCACTTGGAGAATGAGAGGAATCTGTGTTTTCCTCCAGAAAGAGACAGAGGGCGAGGCAGACAGACAGACAAAGATAGACGTGACCTCTCATTCATATTTTCGGCACTGTCATTTTGATCAGTTGACATTTTTATTTTCAGATGTTCAGATGTTGTCTGTGAGAGCGCAAGCCGACAATTGTGACATTCTGAAAAAGCATTTCCCAGACATCAACCGTGTATTTCAGGATTATGTTACAGGAAATTTCCCCTCACACAGAAAAGTGAGGTTATGACACACAAGAGATCAGTGCCAGTCCAATACTGTAATTTTAACACACCCCTTCTCTCTGCACAAATAAAGTGTGTGTGTCACATTTTTTCCAGCTGACAAAAAAAAAATGAAAATGACAGATGAATTATGTGTGATAAATGTAGAGGAAGTTGGGTGATCATTAATGTATTTATTTGGTTATGTTGATGAAAGGAAACAGGAAAAGAGATTATCTGACAGACATGAAACTCACCCCAAAATAATCATAGTTTTCATTAATCTGTTTTTATGTGTTCTGCAGATATGTTGGAACGCAGTGTGAAACTCATAGCTTCAGGCAAAGACATGGAGTTATTTGCCTTAGCCAGATCAGTTGCTCATCATATTCCTACGAGTACAACACAAAAATTATAAACGAAAATGAAGAGGCAGCAACCCGATCGCTTTAAAATGTTTATTCTCATTTAT
Source organism: Argyrosomus regius (assembly GCA_946959425.1). Lineage (NCBI taxonomy): Eukaryota > Metazoa > Chordata > Actinopteri > Sciaenidae > Argyrosomus > Argyrosomus regius. The sequence continues at coordinate 5,146,144 of OX336883.1, forward strand.
AACAGCAAATAAGTTTAGAAATTAATGAAATATTTGATTACTATATCCACTTGTGTGCAGCACACTATCCGCTCATAGCAACTAAACCATGATTAACGTCTGTGCATGATCGTGTCGAGGCAGTGAAAGCACTCGGTTACAGTTAAGGGAAAGATTGTGGTCGCGGTTTAATATTGGAAAAAAGTCCGCACTGAGTTGAAGGATGAGACAGGACGTGTTTCCTTTATTAACATTTAGCAGAAATTCCTTAAATACTTTTGCTACCTAAAGCTAACCACATGTAGGACACGACCGCTGCTATCCACCAAGATGATGAAAACGTCCAGGAGCTTTGAATAATGAGGTTTTTATCTGAGTCTTGCTCAATAATATTTTCCCATATTTATCTCAAGAATCCATCCATCCATCCATTTCCTGTAACCGCCTATCATTATCAGGGTCACTGAGGGCTGGAGCCAATCCCAGCTGGCACTGGACAAGAGGTGCGGTACACCTTAGACAAGTCACCAGTTCATCACATAGAGACAAACAGCCATTCACACTCACATGAACACCTTAAGGCAATTTTTAGAGTCACCAATTAACTTAGGGAGGAAGCTGGAGTACCCGGAGAGGACCCCAGGGAGAACATGCAAACTCAGAAAGGCTCCAGTCAAAGCCAGGAAACTTTTTGGTGCAGCATGCTGCCCCCTACCTCAAGAATATTCTTTAAAAATAACGGGCCATGTTAAGTAGAGTACCATTAAAAATATGTATGATAGTCAGAACCTTAGATTATAATACACAAAAATGGATCATTAATGAGGTAAGCAAAGCAGGAACTTTCAACCACATTTCACCACCTTCATTACCGTATCGTTGCTGTCTCCACCTTTGATGATTCTGACTGTTTCGATATATGTAATATCCATATTCTCATCCGTCTACAGTCAGCATTTACCTTCTTATCCACCAATGAAAAGCTGTTTTGTTGCATCATGTATGCAGGATAGATAGAAGGAGGAGAGCTTTGGATAAATAATAATTTTGAGTTTTGTTTCAACGAGCTCTGTGACCTCTCTGAACCGAGTCAGACTGATGCACGCACGTCAGTGTCAGAAGGCCATTAACCTGGATTATGCTGATTTCTATCTAAAATAGTAAAATAGCTTTTGATCAGGCCAATATGTGCTCTGTGGAAACATGTAGGACACTTTCACGCCGTTAGAAAAGAAAACGTGCATATCAACTTCACTCGCTCACAATCCATGTAAATCCATTTAAAATATTTAATGGTTCACTGATGACTGTGTAAACAGAGATTTTCATTTCTGGTGCTAAATGTGTCTCGTTACAGTGTTTTAGGTTTATTTTGTGAGCATGTCATGGAGACGGCTGAGGAAACATCATGTGACCTGAAAGTGCAACAGAGCTGTTATGTGAGGAGCTCGCCTGGCTATCAGGAGCAATATCGACGTTGTGCCCGGTGTTGGTCTGATGTTTCTTTCCAAGATGATGATGATGATTTAATGCTCATTTTTTATCTAGTATGATTTTTGATATCGGTCTATCAGTGTGTGTGTGCGTGTGTGTGTGTGTGTGTGTGTGTGTGTGTGTGTGTGTGTGTGTGTGTGTGTGTGTGTGGGTGCTCTCTACTATCCCGCCTCTTCCCAGTCTCAAGTCTTTGTGTGGTGAGAACTTCAGCTGGACTTGCGTGTCTGAGTTTGCAGCACAGATTTCAGACAGATAATAAATGTGTCAGTAGAACGAGGTAGAAACATGCTAACTTTCACTACGTCTCACACACACACTTGCATTCTCAAACACACTCACACACACACACACACACACACACACACACACACACACACACACACACATAAAGAGCACTTAAAGAGCACTGCCTGTGCTATAAAATCTGGAGTCTGAGTCAGCCTGAGAAACAGAAGGTTTATAACTGGTGTCTAGTCCACCCTTTCTCTAAAGACATCATAAAGACAACTGCAACCAGCACTGCCTTTTGTGTGACTGTTGTATCTTTGTGAGGACCAATTTTGACATTTTGTCTAGTTCTCACTATTTCAAACGTTGCTTTGTGCAAGTTTTGGGGTTAAAGCTGCACAAATCAATATTTCTGTTTTTAGTGTTAAACTCTCTGCGGTTCCCCTTAGCTCTGCTGAGCATTTTAGCATCTTTCAGCTCATTGTTTTGATGTTAAAGCATGCAACTTTTGCTTCTCACTCTCTCACTTCCAGCAGCGTCACCACACTGGATCCCACCGGGCACGGCTGCCTTCTCCACACAGCTTCATAGTCCATCAGGAAAGTATCAGAAGAGGAGTGTTTTGACCACCGGACTTTGTTAACTTGCTCAGATTTGGTCATTTTCTTTGGTTTTTGTGTTAAATAGGCTCTGCCCTGTGCTGCTTGATGCAGCTGGTCGCGGTGTCCATCAAAAATAGAAAGTATTCTCAGCGCAGTAGAGCAGAGAGCTGCTTCTGGGACACTTCTGAAATGAGCCACGGTGCTTGTAGTAGAATCACAAACATCTTCTAGAACTGTAGCGAACAGCCCTGCCAGCCGGTGAAATTGATCCACCAGGCAGCTCTTTTCTGTGAAAAATCCCTCTGATAAACACTCTGACACCAAAACAACAGACACAAAGAGAATGGGGAACGTAGTGGAGCGTTTAACATTTAAGAACCAAATATATCCCTCAGGAGTTGGTGGAGACCAAAAGTATTGTATTTCCATGCACCAGGTGGGCAGAAACAACAACTCTAAATGAATAATAATGTGTGTGCTGGAAGTTTGTTATAACAACTTTATAATGCAATAATGTGTCAGATTGTTCTCCTACATAATAATCCTTTCATGTCTGAGTGAGGTTGAATTTAAGACGAGGTAAGAGCTGGTTACAGTTAGGAAGCTCATTGTGTAAATGATCACCCTCACAAGTATAAAAATGCAAGTGTGTGTGTGTGTGTGTGTGTGTGTGTGTGTGTGTGTGTGTGTGTGTGTAAAGGGTCAGGAATTGTCCTCCCTTTGGGCTGATCTACCCACTTAGATCAAAGCGAACTTCCAGGACAAACTCTGGAGTGTCCACTGTTCCGGACGCCGCCTGGAAAATCCCACTCACTGGAACACAGTCACCATGGGAACCATCAGCCATTGTGTGTGTGTGTCTGTGTGTGTGTCTGTGTGTGTGTATGTAGGTGCGTGTGTGTCCATGTGTGCTTTCAAGGCATGTAAGTTGGGAGTCCTGAGGCTCATTGAGACCTTTTATGTGGGTCACACTTAGAAAGCTCTTCTGTTACAGTCATACACTTTGAACAAGCGCACACACACACACACACACTCTCCCTGTCTCACACAGATACAAACATCCTGCTTGTTGGGCAGTGGTTAACCAGGCAAACCCTGTGGATGAGATGACAGGCCTGCTATGTTGCTGCGGTGACTCTTGAACCTGGCCGGAGGTCACCGTTCACAAGGAGGTCACAATTCAAAATGTCACTTTGCAGCACTCTGTGGGCGGTGAGACTACCGGTCCCCGAGCTCAGAGGGAAAGAGAGAGAGACAGAGAGCTTTACAGGATGAATAAGCCAAAGCTCCTTCGACTTGGCAAATTTAAGCATCTAGAGACAACATTTGCAAAACAGAGACTGAAGGAGACACAAAAGAAAGCAAACAGATCCCCTTTCACACATGGAATTTGCAATATTGCTGCGTTCAGTCACGTCTGAAAAGCAGCGGTTTGGTAGATTTATGTACCTCTTACTCCCCAGGTGGTGGCAGCACTGCTAGAGAACAACATAAATTGTAAAACAAGCACACCACAGAAGAAGGACTTGGCCCACATGAGGTTGGAACTAAAGCAATATTATATGGAAATTACTGAAATCTGTAATGTGTGTGTGACCTTCAGACTACACAAAAGTGTGAGTTATGTGCATTCCCCTGGTTGCATAACTGACGTGTTTTGGATTAATTAAATACCTTCAGAAGATGAAACAATGCCAGATACTGTGACTGATCTTCTGTGATTTTTAATGATGGTGACAGGTGGCTGTGCGGACTCAAAATCCAATTTTCACAGATGTACAGGGATAATGTGCCGTCATGACAGCAGATGCCAACATTTTGAGTGATGGGTTTGAGGTTTTTACAAATTTAGCCTGAACTAAAGCAGTATTTAAGGCAACAGCAGCACACAAAATGACACAAGTGAATATGTATTCTTTTATACTTTGTGAGGGATCATGTTGTTTGTTTCCTGCATTGTCTTCTGAGCAACAAGGACTGCAGAGTAAGAGGAAATACAGCAGACTGAATTTTCAAAGCTGTTTAATGCAAGAGCAAATTATCACTTTCCCTAATCCTTTTTTACCCCCTCCTCCCGCCACTTTCAGCTTGATTTTCTTACTGAAGTCTCTGTAAACTGACTGTCTCTGACTGTCCAGCCACCATAGTCCACATGAGAGAAGATCTGACCTGACTGACTTGTTGATTCACTCACCTAAATCGCCTGCAGGTTTTACCATGTGCTCAAAGTAATGAAGTCCTGACTTCCAGGCTGCATGAGTTGCCATCCTTTGTAATTTTGGTAATGCAGATAGAAAGTATCAGGTATCTGTAAACAAGCTAAAAATGAATTCATCATTGTGCATCCTCACTTTTTAACAACAATTCTCCGGGAGCAAAGTATGTAGACCTTGCTACTCCAGTAGCGCTGTCCAGTGGCCAAAAAGATGACTTTGTACTGGGCAAGTCCATGACACTTATCTTGCCAGTGTCATTAATGTGAAGCAGGGCGTCATTCTTAAGAAAGAAGTAGACTAAAGCATCCCAAGCCTAAAATAAATAACGGTAACACTTTGTGAAGATGGCTGATACTCAGGTAACTATTAAATAACAGGGGTTTGGTTCAATGCAGGTAAACAGTTCATGTAGAGAGCAAAAGAGGTAGAATGCATTAGATGATCCATCAGCTGTCGTCTGATGACAATTTAGCTTTTCTTCATTTATCTGCATTCATATGGTGATATCTGTATCTGTGGATATCTGCTGGCTACACCAGATCCCCCGAAACATTGGCCATTTTCCCCAGAGGCTAAATCATCATCATATGATAGCCGATGGTTTACCACGATTGATCCACTAATTGTCTGACCAACTAATGATGCCAGTTTCCAGGTGGCACTAGATTGAAAGTCAGGGAACAACCACAATCCATGGACTCATCCTCTGGCTGGCTGTACAAAATGTAATGGCAGTTTATCTAATAGTTGAGATTTTTTTAGTCTGGCCTAAAGTGGTGGATCAACATTGGCATTCATCTATCCATGCCACTCTCATGGCTAAAATCTGGATATTAAGCAAAGAGTCAGTTTCCTGACGAAGAAGAAGAGGAAGAGGACACTCATTTCTTAGATTAATTTTGCCATTATTATTTTGACAGCGGACAGGAAACATGGAGAGTTTGATATGCAGCAGAGTTCCCTGGCTGGAATTGAACTGGCGATGTTGTGGTTATGTGGCACGATAATCTATCTTGGCTACTGAGGCACTCTGAGAGGACGCTTTCTATTCTACTGCACAACTTTAAAAAGTTTTTGTGATATTACTTCATACAAGAATATTCAAACCAAAGAAAACATGACTAATATAAATGAAGTTGTAAAATACTATCTAAGAACAACAATATTCCAGACATGTCCCTTCTAGACACACCATTAGTGAAGCAGTAGTTTGGTTTTCGGTTCATCAGAGAAAAAAAGTAGAAGCTCTACACTTTATACATCTGTATGGCATTTAGTATGCTGCATTGTGCATTTCCTCCCCAAAGGTGAAATTGCAGACTTGCTTCAGCAGCTACTTCCATGCCAGATGATGGTGTTTGATAGTTGTGTGAGAGTGAAACTAATGAATTAGTGAACAGAGGATGTGTAGAGTGCATGCAGATCTACAGGGAGCTCCGTCAGCCAAGGGGAACGGACGAGACGGAAAGCCCACCTTGAATTTCAACACGCATTCACCCTTGCAAATCAATAACCCCACCTCCAGCAAGCACTTAAATACGCACAGGCTTGCACATATAGACACCCACGTATATGCGCGCTTACACAGCAGCATACACACACAAACAGTGGATGATTTCAACAGGGAACCTTCGATAAACAGTTTAGGTTGCAGACGTGATTTTGGACCATATATCAACGCAAAATGTCAACACTGAAGTTTGATTTACTTTTTTTTCACCTTCCACTTTTTCAGTCTGACTCTCTCTTTCTTTCTATTTTAAGTCCAAAGTATGCAGATAATATTCAGATGAGTTCCAGATGGACATTAGTAGAACCATGTGTTCGAATCAGGCCTCCAAGCTCTATCGATTCCACCATCAGAACATATTGAGGTTCTCCAGTTATCGCTTCCCCTTTAGGAAAAAGAAGCCCTCCATCTGAGCCTCTGGAGGGCATTTGATCTCTGTGTTGTGGAAGAGAAGGGATGAGATCAAATGTGATGATGAGCGATAGGAAAGAATGGAAATAATCTTCTGGGTCTGAGATGGCCTAACATCTTATTCTTTTGTCTGAAATGTTTTTTGGCTCCTATACAACCTGTAAGGAACGAGGGCAGAAAGACGCAAAAGAAACAAAACGTCAATTTAGAAAAGAAAGTCTGTTTTTCATGTCTCTCTTGATCATGAAAATGATCTTTAAACCTGTGTTAGCGTTTTTTTAATGGTCAGCAGGGGGCAGTAGATGCAAGCTGTATACACAACTTTGACATATCATCACCTTTGAAGTTGATAAGGTGAATCTGTTAGCTAACAGTTGCCTCTTTACATATCCAGGAGATATGCAGCGACATTAACATTCATCTGGAGTCATATTTCTGGCCACCTGTCAAAGGTATTCATTATATTCTCTCTCATTTTAGCTTTTTGATCTCCACCGACTCATACGGGAAATATCAGGCTCTTGAGCTGCTAAATGCGCCAGTATATTCACCAGTCACTAAATTTGTCTGCCTGCTGTCTGGTGATGGGCAGGAGCTTTTTTCATTGCAGTGAACCAAAACATAAAAGTAAAACCGTGGGATGGAAAACCAAATAAATGAGCTGAAAGATACTAAAATGAGGAGAACTGCAGAGTCAGATTGTCACTATTTCACATATAAGTAGTCATGTGATTCATTGTTTATCTAAAATATTGATTACAGCTGCTTTTAAGCAGCATTATGTACGAATTTTTATGTCTGGCAGCCACTTGCTTGGCCACTCTCTCTTTCTCTTCTTAGCTTTTCTTTGGTTTCTTCAACTCTGCCATGTTCTGCCTCTGCTGAGCCCAGTTATGTTGCGCACTTGCCCAGCTCCAGTTTGCATGCCCATTCTGGTGTTGCTCTAGATCTGCATTCCCCCTGACCCTGACCCTGACCCTGACCCTGGCCCCAGCACTGAGCATCCCCTGGTGCTCTGAGCTCACTGTTCCGGCAGTACGGCTAACTAAGTGAACTAGCAGCAACTACAGTTTGCAGCAGTTTCCTGTCCACCAGGATAGTTTGTGCAAGAAAAAATGGCTGACAACAAGTTAACGTGGTGAAAATATTCTTAATATAGCATGCGCTATACAGATATGGATTTTTTTGAGGTGGGCCTTTTTATGTGGCTAAAATATGCTGACCCTGTCCACAGCAGTGCATTGCTCTGCTTCTGTGTTGGGATCCCTGTTTGCACTGACCGCCATCGACTGCAGGTAATACACTAAATATGGATGAGTACAAGGACAAGTCCTCATACAATTCAAAATACCCCAAAGTAAATTCACGGTGAGTTAATGAAGATGGAAATAAATAGAATTCTGTTTTCGCTGTAATGTATTCAGTCGGTGACATTCAGGGGATCAACCACAGCTTAGGCCCAAAATGACCACAGAATACCACATCACATCCCTGGGGAGGGGAATCAGCCAATCACAGCCCTCGGTGCATCTGATTCTATGTCAATCTGTCAGTCTGTCCATCCGTCTATCTGACTGACAGGCCCCAGACACTCCTGTCTGTCTGTCTCTCTCTCTCTCTCTCCATTGTCAGTCTGATGCTGCATTCACATCATGGCTGCAAGAACAGACAGAGAAGGAGACGGGAAAGTCACTCTGATCAGTAAAGCCTGCACACAAACTCACAGACATGCACAAAAAACACACAACCAAATCTCTCCCCTCTGCTTTACAGGACTGACATTTGTAGGTTACACTAGGGAGGGAGGCGGAAAGAAGATTTTGACCAACATATCAACATATTCATACTGAATGTGCTCAATGCTGCATTCATAGTTTTGCTGTCTGAATTTAAATGCATGCACTCTTTCTCACACCCGTACACATCATGATGATCACACTCATCCCAGCGTCTGATAGCTTTTGCAAGAGAAAAATCTCGGCTAAAAGGTTTCTGCAAATCGATTCTCTTCATGAGACTATCACTTTCAATTTCGAGCCAAATCTCTTAAAAGACGCCGAGATGTGAATTCATTATCTAACTGTCATTCTACATACTCACTCTGATGTCAGTGGAAACTCTATAACAACTTCCTCCTCTGCCCACATTAATATTACATGTCGGAGTAACCGTGGCCAATTGGACTCGCATTGCAATCATTTGGCGTCAAGACACTTGGATTACGCTGCACGAGTTGTTCAGAGAGAGTTAATGGTGGTTTTAAGCCTTTTTTGGTCTTCTGAACAACCAGAACTGTGTACCTTGTTTGTGAGAGGAAACAGGGCTTGTTGTATGTTCAGTCCATTACACTTTTCATTGACCTTTAATCTTTTTAATTATTGTTCTTCAACTGCCGTATCCAAAATAAAAATTAAAAAAAAATAAACATTCACACATCACATATTCCTCTAAACTATAAATCCATCCATTTTCTTAAAAAAAAAAAAAAAAAAACCACTTCAGAAGTTTCAACAAACCAGTTGCAACACGACTGCAAAATAAAATAAAATCCAATATTATCACTCTCAGAAACAATTTAGCCCATTTAAAATGAACATACATCATTTGTTTGTCAATAGGCTAATTTAGGGCATGATATTATTTTGTCATCTGCTGTTTCAGACTTACCTATGAAGCAATATCACACGAGAGTGTATCTGATTCTCCAACCAGCTCTTATTTAAGTGAGAAATCTTGATTTTTGTAACGTTTCACCTCATTCCTAAGGTCATCTCCCTCTAAAATAACGCTGGTAGTGAGTAGACAAGAAGACTGTCGACATATGACGTCCTTTATCTCGTGTTTCTAGAGTGATGTGTTTTTACGGACACGTAAGGTATTGTTAAAATATATTTCTTAAAGGTCCAGTGTGTGAGATTCAGGAGTATTTATTTGCATTAGTTTTCATTAGTGTATAATAACCTGAATATAAGACTCGTTGTGTTTCGTCTTAAAATGAGCCCTTTATATCTACAGTGAGAGCGGGTCCTCTTCTATAGAGTCCACCATGTTGAACCACCATTTTTGACAGCGCAGAGAGCTTTAGTTTAATTCAAACTGCTACTTTGTCAACGCTACAGAAACATTAGGTAACTGTGAAGTATGATAAGCTTGTTTGCTGTTAGTTATTGGTTTGATTAATGGTTGTGTATTGATTACTGACGCTGGCTAATCAGACTAATTATCAGCTAATTGCATTCAGTTTAATGACAGCATGCAGTGAATGGTTGATCCTTGTGTGTGTTTTTAAACTACTTGTAGAAATATGTTCATCTCTGTGGTGCAGACTTTGTTACAGCCTAGGATAGATGACGATTGTTAATGTAAGGTCAATATAACGGTCATTAGAACACCTGTAAACTGGAGTGATTTCATGTAGTTAAAAGTCCCAGTGCTGTTCAGGGCTCATTAAAGGCCTCTTGTCCAATTAAAGTACTTGGACGTGAATAATTCCCAGCAGAAATGATGACACGATGTCTTTTGATGTCTCATCTTTATAGTATAAAGCCAATTTGCCCCCTTGATACCGTACATGAACGTAAGACTGAACTTTTTGCTGTTTCTCTGCCTCTTTTCAGGATCCCAGCCGGTCCAAGAGTTACGAGGCGATGACAGGATGGACTGACGAATAGTAAATCCTGTCAGCACACACATGGGCGCACGCACACACACATTCAGGGATATACCCACACATGCAGCGGTGTCAAAAGGGTATGCTGCCTCCTACTGTGTTGCCAAGCCCTACAGGATGTCTCGCCAACTGTGGGACAAACACATGCAGCAGTTGTCACACACACACACACACACACACACATGCTGTTCATACATACGCTCATGCAACACACACACAGATATTCAACATGCTTGGACGTAGAAGTGCCAGAATAATCTCCACAGAGAGGGTCCCCTCCCTTTCCCTCACTTCCTTGGGTAAAACTTGTAAAACTCTTGAATCCACACACACACACACACACACACACACACACACTGAGACACAAAGACATCCCATCCTGGTTTCCTGCAGTCCTTCCTGGATCTCATGGTGGCGAGCTGAGTATCGTAAATGTGTGAGATGACATGGCCAATATTAGTCACTCTAACACACACAGACAGACATCAGTCACCACACACACTCACGCACTCGCTGACAGACGTTTCCAGCATTAAACCTCGGCATGTGTTCTCTACGGCAGAACGTATGCGCGCATTCACAAGCAAGCACAAAGAGAAGCCTCATCAAGATAGCAACTTCAAATCATTTTTCATATGACCATATAAAGCCGTGCACCACGGTTGCATTCGATTGAATCCTTGATTAAATTATAGCTGTGTGGGTGGGGAAGGAGAGAAGCACCGCTGTGTGGTCTATTAGTGTCAGCCACAAACAAACCACACACTTAGAGGCAATCATGAGCTGCGAGTCTGCGCAGCGCACACTCGCAAACAATTAGCTGAAACATCTGTGCGTGGATGAGCTTATGTTCATGTGTGTGTGTGTAAATCATAACTGATTTAAAGTGAGAAACTCTACTTTCCTACTTTCCCTCCCTGCGGTGTCTCATTGTTGGCCCAGACTGAAGTGGAGTTACTATTGCCAGGTCTGGTGTTCCCACACACACACACACACACACACACACACACACACACACACACACACACACACACACACATGCAAGCGTAGATTTCAGAGTCTATGTTAGCTTCATTAGAGCAGGAGAGAGAATGGGCACAGCGCTATCGGCATGTGGGTTAGATTAGCCAGGCCTGCCGAGCCTTATAAACCTTGTTCTATTACTGAGACAGAGGGAGAGAGAGGCGGTTGGATGAGGAGGGGTGGGGGTCGTTTCTAATATATTTAGCAGAAAGGAGTGTAAGTGAGAGACAGGAGCAATGGTTAAGTTTCCACCAAAGACACCAGAGACAGACGGGCATCAATGAAAGTGCTGCAAAGGAGACAAATGTGTGTGGAAACTCACCTCATTGTTTTAAAAGAACGACCCCGCAGAGACGGAGCATTAACACACAAACAGCACAGACACATGTGCATTATATAAGACAGAGTCAGCTCACGTATGCACACACACATTCAGCCAGCAAAGTCAGATATTGCAGGTATTTAGCACGTAGTATATTTACTGTTTGACTCAGCTCGGAGGAGTTATCAGAAGGGAAGATGATGTATGAAGACAGCTGTTAAACTGCCTCTTCCCTCCACCCTCATCTTCCCTATCACCGCTTCGACCCTCCTCTCTCCTGCGGTCCGGCTGTATATCACCGCCGACGCCCATTCGCCTGACATTAACACACATCGTGATTGACGTTCATTTCAGCTTTAAAAAAAAAAACCCTGTGTGCATATCATGTGGGCTCACCTTTTTTTCTTTTTTTTGTACATTTGTGTGAGGTCAGCGGTGCCTGGCTGCATTATGTGTGTCGTGATGGTACCATCTGGGTCTTGGATGATACCGGAGGAAACACACACGCTCACTCACCTTTCTGTGAGCACACACACAAATGCACACGCATGGTAGGTGTTTTATGACTCGTGTCCCCAGAAGGTGATGAAAACTGTTCTGCAGTATAATAATGAAGTTGGTTTCAGTTGAACAGTCTGTTGCCAGGAGCAACGCCTACTGACGCAGCAGTTACAGTTTAACTGACATTGGTACATCCACCATTTTGTTGACAGATCAATTATGTTCTCTCCAAATTCTTTTGGTTGGGAACTACAGTCATAATGCTTTGTTTAATATGGACATAAATATAATTATATAACTTTGTTCATCCACATCACTGTCTGGTTTGCATCGTCCACCAAACAGGACAGGAACAGACTAGGGAGCCAACCTGCCTCTCCATTCAGGACTTATACGTGTCCAGAGTCAGGAGTCATTACTGTAGATCCATCACCTGCTTGCAACCTCTCCCCTCTGAGAGGCGCTGCAGAGCGCCGCTCGCCAAAGCAAATAGACACACTTTCTTCCCACAGGCCGTCGCTGTGATGAACAGTTAACATCAGACACACAGTGTTAGGAACAATCCCTGTGTGTCAACATCCACTGAACCTGTAAATTATTTATTCACACTGTTAAAATTCAGTGTTCATTCTTTAAAACATGTAAATATCATCACTCATACACAGTCTACTCATGCTGTTCATGCTGTGTATACTGCCATATCCACCTAATGCATGTACATAAAGCAACCTGCTAGAAGCTTATGAATCCAGTTTCCTTGTTACTGTTATATAATTTATTTATATTTTGTTGGTCACATGACTCCTGATGTCTTTGGTGATCCTCCAGAGTCGTCAGCAGGTCAGAGTTTTCACATTATCCTGTTTAATATCACAGCATCTATTTGATGAACTTGCACACAGTTGTGTACAGACATGAACGGATCCCTGTCAGTCCTCTAACTTTGTAGTCCTCTAACTTTTCCCATAAGGCCACCAGGCCAATAAGTGATATTCAATCAAAAAACTGTTGAAATTGGATTCTACCGCTGGAGAAACTGTTATAACTTTGGTGATTATTCTGTTTTTGTACCTTTTATATAAATCTGTGAGGCGGAATAATCATGCCTTGAACTCTTGTTGAAGTTATCTCACCTATTTCTGATTTGTAATCATTATCTTTGAATTTATTGTCTTTTATTTAATACTGTTTTCACAGTATCAAATATTCTTTCCAGCAAAGACCTCAAAAGCCTTTCTACAACTTTAATTAGAAGTGTGTTTAACTTCATAACTCTGCACCTGCATGCTGTGGTGTAGTGTTGCCTGGAGAAGTGTGTATACTCTTAATTCATGTTCCTAGTTTTGTTTAAAGCACTCCGTCCAGGATAAACACCCCGTGTTATAAACAGTGACATGTGAGACTACTCTTACATATTTAGCTCACCCAAAAAATGGGCCAGAATTTGCACATTTTCACTCCTGCTGCTTGACTTCAGGCTGCAAGAATGATTATGAAATTAACATCAGCCACAGAAGAGGTGCAGATTTTGCCACAAGACACTGAGACAGATGAGACAACTGCATTATTCATCTGAGTGAAGTATTCCTTATTTTTCACTCCATCTACTCATAAGAAATTGGACAATATGTCTCGCCTTCACCATCAAAAATCAGCATGCAAAACACTACTGAATGATGCACATCAGAGGGGATTTAGAAGTGGGTATATCTAATGTCGGCTGAAAGATAAGTAGGTATACCTGCATACACCTCTGCCTAATGAGGGCAGAAGAAATACAGTTTTTTACAAAAGGAGGTGAGTGAAGGTTCAGATTCTCCCGCATACTTTTAATAATAAAATCAACACTTAGTAAAAGTGATAATTTGTGTTAATAAGCTCCCAGCTCTCCTTTTATCTTGCTGAATTGAGGTATGCATGATACAAGCTAGTGGACAAAGAGAGACAGAGGGAGACAACCCCACTACTGTCTGCTGTTTTCTTCTTATCAGCGAGTCACAGCTCTTAGCAGAAACATGAATCCCACAGAAGATTCATAACTGAATTACATACAGCAGACAAACACCACATGCAGGGGAGACAGCCGTCTGGATTTATGAGCGGTCTGTGAGCAATGACAGCCTCAAATATCTAACTACTATTTCATTTCTCTATCAATAGATAAATGTCACACATGCCTGAAAATGCTGGAATTAAAAGGGAGGTGGTGTTTTTCTCTCTCCATCTTCCTCCACACTGAAACATAGTCTTAGTTTTTCTTAGAGATAAACACGGGGCCCTTTTCAGACATCTCAAAACGCAGTCTCTCTCTCTCTCTCTCTTTGATTCTGCCAATGACAGTAGAGAATTCATCTGGCCCGAGCCAAAAGGATTTTATAGTCTGGTTGTAAATAACACCACCAGCTGATGCTTCCTGAAAACACATCAGAGAATCAGATACTCAGATACACAATCAGGAGGCAACATTTTACATTATATTTGCTTTCTACTCTCACAGTACAACTGACAGTGTCTGAGTTTTTCTTTTCCAGTTTTTAAAGATCAAGATAATACAAGAAACAAAGAAAAATAATAAAATAAAACATGGAGGCTCTCATTTTGTTGAATATGAATAAGAAACTTTATCTATAAAGCACAATTTCAGAGTTAAAATCACAAGTGCTTCACAACAACAGGCACAATATAATGAACTAGAACAAACGCTCAACAGATAGATCTCCTCAGATCGTCAGTCCTTTCGTTTTTGGATAAGAACAAGCACAAACATGTCACATGTAGGTCAACGGATATTGGAAATCAATAAAAACACTAATACGTGTGCACTTGACTCCAAACCACACATTTATTTAACCCTGCAATAACACATTTTGGCCACTTGGGGGCAGCAGAAACAAGTTGCAAGCACAACATTGACATATCACCTTTTAAGTTGATATGGCCACCTGGTCCGATATTCAGTCTGTTTTAGCTCCGCTTTTAGTCTCTGCACCAACTCCTGAGGAAAATATTTGGCTTTTTAGCTGCTAAATGTTCATCTATCTTAGTAACTTACTGTGTTTGTGTGCTGTTTTTGTGCTGAGCAGAGCTTTTTCTATGAAAACAGCTGCATGGTGAACAATGCTATAAGAGCAGTGTGTGAACCTTAACTTAAACTGCAGATTCAGGTGAGAAGGTTCACCACTACGAACAACCCCTTTAGACTTTAAATAGATGATGTTACAATCCCAAGTGGATCTACATCAGGTCAAAAAGTTATTTTGGAGGCGTTACTCTTTTCATATAATAAATTACTGGAGATATAAGTCTGTATAATATAAAAAGTGATCATATGTATTGTAAATTGGACTGTGAATTCGATGGGGAGGCAGTAAGTAATCAAGATGGGTGGTAGGAGAGCCCATTTATAGGACATTTCACAAGAATTAGATGCTATAAGGCGATTATAAAGAGAGTTACAGTCATTCAAGTGGAACAAAATCAATGCATGGATAAATATCAACGTCTCAGTTCGAGAAACAATGAGTCTGTGTTTGGCAATACTCCTCTGATGGGTAAAAAAAAACAGGAGCAAATCAAACATATGCTGGTCTAAATTCAAGTCTTGGTCAAAAATAACATCTCTGAGGTTACCACAAAGTGATAACAGTAGAGACCTGGTGTTTTCCCTCTCCTTTAGGACAAAGCTGGCCGCAAATGATAACAGAAAGACAGACAGAGCGATCGATAAACAGACCTAAGAGACATAAAATCAAATACAGACACATAAAGAAGCAGACAGAAAACTCCAGACTGATAAGTCTCACAGCAACATGCTTCTTTCTTGGCTTTTTCTTCCATTATATGCCAGATGAAGGAGTGCACTTGACCTTGCATGTGTTTTTAGTTTGGCTATTTCCTCCCTCCTCCTCCTCCTCCTCCCCCCCACATCATCCCTGGAGCTAGGTCTGGCCCCGTGCACCTCCACTTAAAATGACCCTCCACCTTCCAGCCCCCTCTACAAAGTGCACCTTCACCTTCCCCAAATGCTGTGTGTTTATGCGTGTGTGTGTATCAGAGTGAAAGTCAAGTGCATTACTGTGTGTGGAATTAATGATAATCCTCCGTAGTGCTCCTGCGCCGCATAAGCCCCTCGAGTCCCTTTTTTACCTTTTACCTCCAGAACACTGCACGTCTCTCTGAGCCCTGTCTTACCTAAAGACCTGCCCAGATGCACAAAAGACAGACAGCTCAGACAGAGAGTGAGGCAGGGGGGTCAGTTGGAACCAGCTGGACAGAGCAGAAGTAATGAAAGACCTCTTCAAATCGGCAGTGGCTTGGTGTGTCCCTGCACAGCAGTGCAGCTCTCCAGGTCTCTACACACTCCTGCTCTGATAAAACTCTCCTTTTCTGACTTTACTGCCCTTCCTTCCTCTTTTTGTATTTAACTTCCCCGACTATTCCTCCAATTTTGCAGCTTATTACTCCAAAATGAAGGAGATATCTGTGAGGTGAGCCAGAACGTAATAACAGAGCTTTATAAAGGAATGCTGAGAACGGCTTTATCGCAAATAAACATCACAATGTCGACCATCATCTCTCATTTAAAGCCAGGAATTCTAAACAGATGTCTTTATGCATTCGCTTGCACAACAGTGAGCGTAGCCGTGTGTTTGGACATGGGAATCTGAAGTGAGGGTTCACACTGGATTCTTCAGGGACAAGAATACTGCACCTCTGTAGTAATCACGATGGCCTTGTTCCAACCATAATACAGATCCCCACGACTCTAACCCCGCACACTCATGCATATATAGTGTACATGCGCAGACACTCAAGCTTAAAAAAAAAAACACCCAGGTAATCATTTCCATATTTATTTTCTTTGCGTTCATATTCCTCTCCCCTTCATATGTTTTCATAGAAACAAAGCCAAGCCTCTCAAAGAGGGTTAAATAAGTGATTTTTGGAAATCCCTTTTGAAGGGCCACGCTCAAAGTGTGGTGGGCGTCTGTGCCATGTCAGAGATTATACACGAGGCCGCTGCCAAAAACTCAATGAGACCCCGGACTCTAACAATCTGGTGTGACTGTGGTTTCACCCCAGTTAAAGGCTCATTTTGATTCATTCGATGTACAAATGATTAAACCTATTGGATCCAAGTATTAGCACAAATAGCATACTCAATCCATCAACTGTCACAAATCACCACCTTAAAAACAGCCAGGCAACCCCCGACTGTAAGCCTGGCTTTTAGACATAATGCCTTGTTGGAGTGTTTTTCTAATTTATCGAGCCCCCTCTAATTAAACATGATCCCCCACTGGTTTGTGCACAGCACAGGGCGGTTAAATTAAATCTATCTGAGACTTCAGGGGGCCACATATGTACATGAATGTGCAAAAAGACTGAGGTTTCTACCCCTTCACTTACAACGCAGTAAACACAGCAAGATGTCTTGAATTTAAGACGAGATGAAACCTGAAAATAACAACGGGGAAACTGTGCGTCACAGTCAGTCCGAGGGCACGCTAGGGCGAGGAGAGTGAGTTCATACTGAGCCAAGCACACTGAGCCACTTTAATTGTTAGTGTGAACAATAAAACCGTATTAATACCGGCTAATCCTGTTTATATTAAATATGTGAGGTGTTTCTTTTATGGCATAGGGAGAGCTGCTTCCAATCATCTTTAAAAAAAACAAAAACCTATGGGCTCATGGAATGCACCTGTAAATTTAATTGACTGAGAACTTCTTAACAAGCATCGTCCACACCGCCCTCTTCAGGGAACAGAGAGAGATGAAGGGAGGGTGAAAAAAAAGAGGTGGAAAGGAGGAATGAGTGAGACTAAATAAGATGGATGGTTTAGTCCTCATCTTGCCTTGGTTATTTTGAGGACGTGCTTTATACTTGGGCGTAATGAGCTCTCTTGATTTCTTCATCCTGTGGCTATATTTAAAACTGATAGTTTGTCGACGCAATCTATTTCTGGATGTTGTGTTTGGACTTGTTGAGGCAGTGAAACTGAGTGAAATTAAAATGTGTAGCTACTGTGCCCCTCTCCTGAACTACATAATAAGATCCAGGTGCGTTCCTGCACAGTCGTACTCACTCACACACACACACACACACAAACATGAACACATACCTCTGAGTGGCCCTAACAGCAGTCAGGACTGTGTGGTGTTGCAGTAATGAGATATGTTGGTGGCTGAGGTGTTAAAAGTTCCTCTGGGCTGCTGCAGAAGCAGCAGAGGGACCACCACCTTGGCGCTAAGCTCATTTCATGATCACTAAATACACATGTCACCACACTGGAGGTATACACTGCATTGTTAGTCACACACGCACAAGTACAAGTACACACAGCATTATGGTGACCCTGCACGTAATCATCTCTGTCCCCGGGGCACACTGGGCTGTATGCTGTTGGTCACGCTCCGGCCCAGAAGCGGCGTTCACCAGACCGCCGTCTTTCATCACCATCTCCACGGCAACCACGCTCTAAGTCACCGTGACAACGAATTCCACCTGGGCCTGTGACACTTGCTGCCTCCTCCAAGCTTAACATTCAATCACACTGCCCTATCTGCTCTACAGCCCTCCATAGCTCTTTATAACTCTATTTCATATGTTCTCTAATCGGCCTCCCTGCCTCTGTCCTTCACTCAATCACTGACACACTCTCCATGACCTCCTTTTGTGCGGCTTGTTCTCATACCTTTCTGATGTGCTTCATTACTGGATGCATAGACAGATTAACCTGCTGTGGGGCCCCTGGGGCACAAAAAAGAAAAAAGCTGGGGCCCCCTGTTGAACCCCTTCCTACTTTCATTTGTGTACACAAGCACCCATCGAGTACAGCGTAGACCAAAGAATACACATAACATCCTAATTATATTTTGCCTAGAGCTCCAGAGAACAACCAACAACCTCCTGTGGTGGATTACCTGGCCCCAGGTTAGTTTGTTTTTAACTAAAGACAACTTCATTTGATAGTATGTGCTGTTTAAATCATAAAAATGTTGTGAAATCAGGTTTTTACAAAGCTATGTTTTGACCTCTTTTCAAGAAAGGATCCCCAGATGATACAAGATCCACCTTGAGGGCCATTCTCTATTATGTGATTTGGTGTCTCATCAAATCTGCAATTAATCACAATCTTTACAGAGGACTTGAAACACAGTGAATCTGCAGCATCTGGGGCCCCTAAAGGTCTGGAGCTTTGCTTCACCGTTGACTGGATGTAAACTGTATTCATCTGGTTTTGGAGATCAGTTACACTGTTTCTTCAGCTTACTCTATGTATATGACCCTGTGTTCATCCGGACATCTTCATGTACGCGGACCTTCAGAAAAACTGAAGTTCTCTGCTGCCCTCATGTGGAGGCCTTGAGGAGGAGCTGACAGTCCATTCAGCCTCAGATGTGATTTAGATTTAGATAATTGTCAAGTTATGCTGCATTAGATTTTACAAACTGTCCATGTTAAACCTTTTTACTGTACAGCCCAGAGATATATGAGGTCTGATAAACCTGATGCATTATTTAGTCCTTTATCTTAGAACAGTAACACAAGGACAGCACAGTATCAAACAGTACAGTTGCATAGCAGTTAGCACACTTTTATGCACAAGATAAAACTCACAAAACTTTGGTTTATGGAAACAAAATAGATAAAATAGACCCAACAAGATCGAGTCATAATTTTGTCTATCTGTTTCTTTAACATCAAAAACAAAAGAGCAACACTAGCTGTGATTTTTTATTTTTTTTTATCAAGGTCAAATACACATAAACAGGAAAAGTATTCACAAAGTCATCAAATCATATACGCAATACAGATAATATCAGCCAATCAGGGGTTGACACATAAATATGGGCATTCATGAGTACAGTATGTGTTCATGTGACCATAAACCCACATGACTGCATGATAAATATAGATACTGTACTGCTGCCGTTGCTGTATAAATGTGAACATTCAAATGTATTGTTGCTGCGGCTTCACGTGACATTCAAAGTCAGTGACAGTCTAGATAGATAGATGAATGTCACACATGTCACAGCATTGTCTGTACAGTTTGTGCAAATTAAATCGTGACTTGTGGTGCAAAATGTCCAGGAAACAGTGAAACTCAGCGTGAAATTGTCAGTTTGTGTATTGTCTTTTGCCATAACTGAGAAGTGTTGTACAGTTTTTTGGTACGAAAGAGTTCCTGAGTATGTTTATCCATCTATATATACTGTAGATTACAGCTGATAAAAAAAGAGTATTTTGTAGTCTGTAGTCAGACCCAACATGACTACATGATAAGATGAGTTCACAGTATGCAGAATATTTATGTATGTTTATCTATCTATATATAGCTCACAGAAAAATGTATTTGTAGGCTTTTAACAGTCCCAAAATGTGCTATTTTTATTTATTATAATATATATTTTTAAATCTTGTGTACACAAGATCATTTATTATAAATTCATATGCATCTCTAACGGCTTCAGATGCAGACAGCCACCATATAATGGCGAGGACTCAGATAATCAAGTTTTATTTTCACCTTGGAGTGTCATATCATGAGATGAAAGAGCGTTTGATGGAGGTTTCAAACATGATTTGACTGGAATGCTCAGCCAAGCTTCACTTATTGACACTTGGTTTTGTTAATGAGAACTATAAAACTATAAAAGTGCAAGCCGCTACACTTTAAATAGCTGTATGTACTGTACTTCTTACGGAAGCCAAAAAAAACTAAATTTTTAACTCTCAATCTGAACTTTTCTCTTTCAATTCAAACTTTTTGCTTAATGGTAAATTATTACTGTAATTTATTTAACCAACCGATATGCTCCATGCAAGCATTCATTATTGTTAATGCAACTAAACTGTGATTGGCTTCTCCACATAATGTACCAGACACTTGACCAACCTGAACAACATCCCATTGAAAAGGCACTGTGTGCTCGATAGATAGATAGATAGATAGATAGATAGATAGATAGATAGATAGATAGATAGATAGATAGATGACTTTATTAATCCCCGAAGGAAAATTAGGTCGTACAGTAGTCACAGAATGGGACAAGGACACTTAAAAAACACAAGATAAATAGGTAGATAAGGTGCAGTGGCAAGATGATGGTAATAGTACTGATGATATTATGGTAATATTATTGTTAATAACAATATATAATAATAATAATAATAATATATCTATAGAGATACACATATAAATGTGTCATATACTTAGCCTGTGCATTTTGTATAATTTTGTATGAATTTCAACATCTTTATTTTAGTTACATTTCATCTTGTGCGCACAAGATAAAAAATAAATAGCACCTTTGGAGACTTTGGGGGCTCGGCATCTGTCAGACTCAGTCCTGGGCTAAAATGTCCCACCTCCAGCCCACCTCTCTCTCTCTCTCTTTCCCCGCACAACATCTCCCTCTGGCGGCAGGCTGTGGTCACGACAGCCGCCGCCGCGCTGCAGCACACACACAGCCGCTTCCTGTCCGTTCAGACAGACAGAGGGAGAGAGAGAGAGAGGGGGGAAGGACGCAGAATGGCGGCCGTGCAGTGCTCCAAATGCACGGCAGAAAGGAAAGGGTTTCGGCGGGAACTTGATTCTTGGCGACACAAATTGATACACTGCGTTGGTATGAGCCATGTGCAGTTTCATATTTTGTGACCAAAAAAAAAAAAACCAACAACAACAAAAAAAAAAAATCAAAGAGGTTTAGCTCACAGGCTAGCAGAAGGTTAGCTCCCCTGAGCTAAATGCTAACTAGCAGCTAGCAGCTCGTAGCCTGGCACCGGAGGTGGCCCGCTGCTTTAGCGGTTAACTTAAGCTGGCAGGCTAACGTTTACCAGCTGGCTAGCCGCTCGGTTTGGCTCCTTTTCTTTGTCCCTCTGAGCTAGCTCGCTACTCACCGGTGCTAGCTCTTTTTTTTAATATATATATATTTAAACATATCTGAGTGGATGTCGAGCAACGTCGCATTAAAGTAGCCAACGGGCAGTTACGTTGTTAGCTCGGTCTGTTTATTGACATTAATGTTGGCTGTTGCTGCTAATCGATGCTAACGCTGTTGATGTTATTTTTTTTGCGGGGGGAGGGGAGAGGGGATTGTTGCTACAGCTAATGTCAGTGCAATGTGAGAAAAGCGTACATGTCAGCGGGGCTCGGGTAACGGTTTTCCACGTACCGATGTGCTATTTTGAACGCTTGTTTTTTTTTTTTTACATTTTTTTTTTTTTTTAATGCAACTAGACGCCGGTAACTTCAAGGCTCGAGCTCACTCACGAAGTTAGCTGCTTGTTTGTCATTATCAGATCGTTCTTAACGTTTAATCGGGGTGACATTGAACGCAGCATACACGAGATTATCAACATTATCAATGTCATTAATCGTGTTTATTGTTTGTGTTGTTTACCAAGTGTTACAGGTGTTTGCCTTAAGCTGCCTATGGCTGTGTGTGCTCATCTATCGGGATATCTGTGTTTATGTCAAACTGGTCTTAGTCATGATACAGATATATAATGTACATATTGGTGTCAGGCATTTCTGGCATGCAGATCATGTTCTGAAGGTGTGTTTTTCTGTTTTTGTCTTGCAGGGTTTGAAAGCATTCTGGAGGGAATCTATGGCCCGATGCTGCTGAGAGACCTTGATTTATTTGATGGTGGGTTTGTACATTAAAAAAACTATACTATACTAAAACAGTCAGTTGATCATGTCACGTCGGGTTCAGCTGTCAAATTCATCAGTTCCATTCATAAAATACTGATAATTTACTATATAAATCGAATAGTTTCCTTCCATAGTTGGATCAAGTAGCCCAAATGGTTTGTCACAAGGCTGTACCTGTTATTTGAACTCCGTCCTACGTCACTTGTAGACCTTACCACCCAGGCACATTTGTTCCTAAGACGTACATCTTTAAAAAATTTGACACATTTATGTTGTTTTTCTATT
Source organism: Argyrosomus regius (assembly GCA_946959425.1). Lineage (NCBI taxonomy): Eukaryota > Metazoa > Chordata > Actinopteri > Sciaenidae > Argyrosomus > Argyrosomus regius. The sequence continues at coordinate 5,169,055 of OX336883.1, forward strand.
AATAAGCTCGTTAACAGCTGATCGTTAGCTGGCACACAGGAGTAAACTGTGAATTTGTTGTGGAATATTTAAAGCCGTGGATGGATATTGATTGACATTTGGTTCTCCAGCAGGACGATGTATGTGTAAACATGTACTCTGTGTCACATTCAAGCTTCCAGTTTGACAGATATGTAATGTTATTTATGAAGTTGGACTCTTCATATCCCTGCATCTATCTACACATTTCACAATGATACATTTCATCTAGTTTTTCTTTATTTAACTGAATATATATATACTATGAAATGCACAAGGGGTTCCAGCAATATCGCCACTTATATAAGGAGGCAGTATGATGTCTTACTTGAGTCAACCCAGCCTCTGTAGCATTAATGGAACAGCTGGATTTAGGTGGATGAAGCCTCGTGTACAACAACACCCAGTCAGCAGGTTTTCTGTGAACAATGAATCTGTTGTGACCGCCCAAAATGTTTCCCTGTAGATCACTGCCTGTTGTGTGGCTGCAAATATTATTATTTCATTTGGCCTCGAGCTGTTATGATGATAATGCTTCTTGTGACATCTTAGAACTATGAGGAAATGATACTCTCTTAAATCAGGTACAGCCACTGCAGATGAATTGTTGCTCATCTAAAAGTTGCAATGAAAAAACAGCTGAATTAAATCCAAATCTAGTCGGATCATTGCAGATTTATCCAAATTTATATACGACAAGAGAGATGCGTGGTTCTTTACTTGTGGTGGCTCTGCTCTCTCCATTAGCTCGTATGCTATCACAGGCCACTTGTACTTGGACTTGCAGCCAAAAGACACAGCTTGCTCAACACTCTCTGCAGTCTGTAGTGCCATCTGGAGTTTGAGTGAGGCTAGACAGGAACATAATCAGATGATGTGTGAGTGAGACCTGGCAGCCATAATGAATTTCCTGTTGGAGTGACTTTTTTTCTTTATTGATTTGCCATTTTTAAAGGAGAAAATATTTATAGATAAAAAAAGGTCATAAAGCAGTCCTCTGCTTTGATTTGCAACATTACAAACGATTGTCTAACCACAGATTTGATCACTGCAGACTTTTGTTCACACTCAGTTTAAAATCCGGCTCGCCTGACTCAGATTTCCTCGATTGCCGGAGCTTTCTAGAAAGTGTCACCTGCTGTAAATCATGTAGTAAAACCTTGGCAGATCTGTCGTCAGCAGCACGTTAAGTGTTCTCTTAAATAAAAGTGGTGTGATGCTGCATTTTGGCAACCACTTACGCCGCTCATCAAACTCTGTATTGTGACCACAGCAGGAGGCTGTTTGATCCCTGATGTATCCTCATGTGTTAACGTTTGTTTATTTAATATTGTGTCTTTCAGACTGTGAACCTGATGAGGTGGATGACTGGTCTGTAGAAGCAAACTGCTCTCAGTGTTCATTCTGCAACCTTCCCCTGGAGAAACTCAGTGTAAGGATTGTAGCTCTTAACATTTAGTTAAGTCATACTATAATCATCGCAAAAACATCCAGTAAAGTAACTTTTCTCTCTTTCCTTGTAGGATCAAGTACCTTCAGCCACGTCGCCCCTCTCCTCGCCCTCTGATTACTCTCCCTGTCAGGCTCCAACCATCTCTGAGAGCAGCCAATCAGCGCACAGGTTCCTCCAAGCTGTGTTTCACAAGAAAGGTGGGTCGGGTGTCTTTCCAGCTCGTAGGGCACGGTACGAACGTGTCAACTTATGATACTCTGAAGCTCCTGTCATATCAGTTTGAAAAACAGAACTCGTCTGCTTTGATTTTTTTTTTTTTTTTTTTTTTTTTTTTTTTTTTTTTTTTTTTCCACGAAATGCTCCAGATTGTTTAATTATTCAGCTCTGGCCTCGCCTCGAGCACATTTCTGTGCTGTGTGCTACAGCAGACATTTCATATCTTTGCTCACACAATGTCCTGTTCCTTTGGATAATCCTTGTCGTAAACAGTTAATCATGGGACAATTTCTTGCGAATAACCGATTACATGCTTGCACAAGAGTTCTAAGATGTTGTTGAGGTCCTTTCAGACTTCCCAAATGTTCCCTCTAGAAAACTTGACTGATTACTCTTGAACTGCCTCCAAGGTTGATTTTATGAGTAAATGACTCAGCTGCGGTCAAGTCAGTGCAAATTCCAAATTTGCAACTCGGCTTGGTAGTTAGGAGGAGGTGAAACGAATCTTGTTTCATAATGATGATAATGACTCCTGGAAAAAACAATTCAGAAATGGTTATGGTACAAAACAAACAGACAAGATTGTCTTAAACGATCATGATCAGGCAGGAAGTGAACAAAAAATAGTTTTTTAAGTGGGAAAGATGAATCCCACCTACTAATACTTCCTAATATGTCATGTTGGAGTGACCTGGACAGATTTATGTCACAGTGGATTTATTGTAAGATGTTAGAACAACCTTCTCTGAGGACCAAAAACACCCCAAAACTCTCTAACAATAATGAAAAATCCAGCTTGTTATGTTACAGCCTCTGAACTTCTGTCTGTGACTTCGCCTTCTTCATTAGATGTGCCGCATGGCTGCGATCCGAACATCCCTCTGGTTGCCCAGGAGCTCATGAAGAAGATGATACATCGCTTTGCCTTGGAGTACGCGTCCAAGTGCCTGCTCCACACCAGTACAAATGGTGTTACAACAAGGACCTCATCACCTTTGTCAGAGACATCAGATGCCCCTCTGGACCTCACAGTGAGCCGAACCCAGGAGGAGAAAGAGAGTGAAAGTGAACCAGGTAGAGACATATTACAGTAAATACATATTTCCAGCTTCCAGAGTTGTACCGTGTCTCAAACACTAACCAGTTCCAATGAAATCTTCCCATAACAGATGGCGTGCTCGACCTCTCCAACAGGAACTCTGCCTGCTCAGCAACTTCATCAACATCCTTATCTAATCACAAAGCCTCAGGGTAAGATTTATTTTTTCCTGTATTCTTGGATTTCCCATGTCTATAAATTTTAGCTAGCGCTGTTAGGTCTTTTGGAAAAATGCACGAGGAAACCCTGTCATTACCACCGGGGGGGTTCTTCTTAACTATACGATGATAAATTCACATGACCGAGGCAATTTTTGTCCAAACCCACCGTGACTGAAACATTTTGCATGTGAGGAAATCTGCATTTTTAAACTGAGTTCAGCACTTTTATCTTCTGCATCTACGTTTAGGTGTATATAGCATGGCATTTTTTTGTCATTCCTTGATTTAAGTCAACTAATTAACACCTCTCAGGCCTGATAATGCATACTCATTTGTTTGGAAGCTTTGGTAGTCATGTCGAAGAGATAGCTTTGGTGTTTTGGTTCTCTGGGGTTGACTCTTTTATCTCTTGAGCGGTAACGTCACAGCAATGGCACCGTATTTATAACATTTGCCAGCAGCTCAGGATTGAACATTGCAGTACCTCACAACGATTTTTTTCACCTCCCTGTTTACTGATCCAGTTATGATGAGTTTGATTATTCAACCTTCAAGCATGTAGGACTCTCACTGAAGGATATCACAAATACTACAGGGGGTTGTGTGTGTGTGAGCGCCAAAGTGTAACCCCAGCCATTCACAGACTGTCCCACCTGGACGTGAAGAGGCTTTGCCACACACACAGCAGCAGTGTGTGAGGGCGCAGAAACAGACTGAGAACAGACAGACATGAAACATAACAGTCGCAGTGATGTTACCAACACAAGGCATAAAGGAGTGGACCCCTCGCTCTGCACCCCCCCTGTCCCCTATGCCAAAAAAAAAAATCAAACCCCCCTCCATCACCTCCATCCTGACCCTGCTGTTTGGTCCTCCCATCCCTAGGAGGCAGCGCAGGCAGAAAGAGGAGTACATTGAGAGGAGCTTGGAGCTGTCTGAGGGGTTGCTGTCCAAGGCCTTGAAGGATATACGTTCAGGGAGGCTGCAGGAGCAGCGTGCCGCATTGCTTTACGGGATACCTCTTCACACCCTGAGGCAAGGCCTGGATGGCTGGGCCGAGGGAAGGCTGGGAATGCTACATCAACTTGCACCAGGAAGCAGAGATTTCAGGGATGAAGTGACGTCATACAACGTGATGTCGTCGATGCTGGGTGGCGAAGCCCGCCTCGTCCTGCAGAAGGTGGCGGCGTGGGCGGAGCGGGCAGAAATCGGAGGAGCTGCAGAGGAGAACGGAGACTTGAGTGTCCCTTCATCCTCTCTTACCTTCTATCAGCCGAGCGGTCTACAGAAAACCCTCCCACACTCTTTCCCCCAGCTCAGGGATGCTCTCCAGCCACCACCAAGCCCCACGCCCAGTCTGGAGCCACCCACGCCCCTGCGTATTCCTCAGGTCCGTTCCATGTCCGACCACAACAGGTCGATCTCAGCTGAGAATAGCAGCGTGGCTGAAAACCTACATCAACGAACCTCATCAACAGAAGGTACTGCCAGCGTTACTGCTAGGCCTTCGTCTCTCTTCAAACTCAGACCTCCTTTCTTACAACATGGATGCCCGGGTATTGCCAACCAGTCACCTCATCGCCGTGGGTCCTCGCTGGATGATTCAGAAGACGGCGGCCGGGATAAAGACAAGCAGCCGAGAAAGAAACGCGGGCGATACCGCCAGTACGACCACGACCTGCTGGAAGAGGCCATCACCATGGTGATGGCGGGTCGCATGAGCGTGTCCAAGGCCCAGGGGGTTTATGGGGTGCCCCATAGCACACTGGAATACAAAGTCAAGGAGCGTACTGGTACACTGAAGAACCCGCCCAAGAAGAAATCTGCCAACTTTTGCTCAACCAATTCCAACTCGTCTGCATCTGGTACCGTGACCGGTTCCACTAACTCAGGGACTCTAGCCTCATCTGCTGACGCAAAGAGGTTCTAGACCACGAAACGCCTCCAGAACTCCTCAACACTTGAACTCATCACCTCTTACAAGATAAATGTTTTCTGGAGACACTTGTTTTAAAAAAAAAACACAACACATGCCTTTACAAAATATATGGATATTGATATTCAGGTCTTTTAACTATGTCTGTAATGTGACAGTCATACTTTTTAGCTGTGCTTCTCAAACTTGGTCCTGGGCTTTGATTAAAGCAGCTACGAGGTTCAGCGTTTTTCAAGAGGCAGTGGTGCTCATTGCAGCTTTTGTCCGCAGAGGCTGCTCAACTCAACAAACTCCTCGTAGCTTTAGTTTTTATCACAGAAGCTAAGAGATTTTAAAGAATATAGCTGGCTTTATTTCATGTGTTTACAACAAATGGAAAGACCAAAGCTAGAAATCAGTTTTATCCAACCAACCAAGTATTGTCTTTGTGGCCACAGTGGCCACAGTCTTTGATGGAAAAGTGGCAGATATGCACACTGTCCGCACAAAATGTCAGAAAGTGTCATCTGGCCATTAGTCCACTACTTTTTCAATTAATCTTGCAGTCCTGTGCCCAGTGTTACTGGTGTTCTTTAGATTAAGACATTTTTTGGATGTCAGTGGCGTTCAACAGCACAGCTGTATCAGTCTGGATCAAAAGACTATACCTATTACTTACTTAAAGGTGCAGTGTGTAAGATTTGGGGCCTTTATTTTCAGAATAAGACAGTCATGGAATATAATATTCATAACTATGATTTCATGCATGTATAATCACCTGAAAATAAGAATCTTTTTATTTTTGTTACTTAAAAATGATCCTTTTATAGCTACAGTGGGAGCGGGTCCTCTTTCACAGAGGCCGCCGTGTTGAAACACCGTTTTTCTACAGTAGCCCAGAACAGACAAACTAAATACTGACTCTGTTCACGGCCTTTCAAGTGTTGTTTCTCCGTTATACTAGGAAGGCAAGGGTGATGTGAGGTGATTGCAATGCAGCGATTACACCGCTAGATGCAACTAAATTCTACACACTGGACCTCTAAGAGAAATCAGTTGTTGGTTTTCGGTCTGTTGGACATTTGTTGGTAATAATGTGATAGAATAACTCCAGCGTTCTCCTTAAAGAGCTTCAGGAAGTTCTCAACTTTGTTTTCATGTTTGTACGACTAGTTTTTTTTCCTTCAAGGAGGAAAAACTGACATTGATTGTTCACCAGATTGCCCAGGATCAAGTCTGAGAAAGCTAAAACAAAAAACAAAGTGTGACTCTCACGTTTGCTAGCTGTTGGGTTATTAGGTTATTCAGGTTTGATTCAATTCTTAAAGCTCCTTTGTTAAATGGAGCGTTGATGATTGTCATTTGCAGCTTTCTATCTCTCTCTGGGTATTTTACCCGGGCTACTGAAGTGACTTAGAGCCATTATAACAGATTAAACACTCAATGCTATTGGTAGACACCTCTACAAACAGGGAGATTGTACAGTACAAACTGCTGTGGTGGCTACATCTTCATTATGAGTTTTTTTTTTTGTTTGTTTTTTTTTGTTGAAGAGATTAGCTTAAAAAAAAAAAAAAGAAAGAAGCCATTTTGTGTCCACGTAGTTCTCCTCTCTATTTGTGCAAGCTAGTCTGAACATTGTATTGAGTGTAGTTGGAATGCAAACTGTGCAGCATGTTTTGAAATGTGCACTGATAAGCTTGGGAAAATGTATGTTATTGTGTACGTGTACCGTTTGTGAAATATGTTCTTTTATTATCACAGATATTTACTACTTCTGCTACTGTAGCTGTATTACTGTAAACCTTATACATGACTGCTGCTGCTTTAAAACTTTTTTACGCTACTGGACCATTTCCTTGGCACAAAGAAGCGTAGCCACAACAAAGAAGCTCATTTCAACCAGACTTTAGCGTACGGATAGGGTTAAATGTTATTGATGGGTTGACGCGTGGGCCGCTGGAGGTTACAGTAGTTTTCGTTGGAACGTCGGCAGCGCGACAATGACTTGATTCAGCGCAAGGCTTACAGGCTTCTTTGTCTTTGTCTGGGGGAAATGCTAAATGTTGCGTCTACACTTGTGTCTGTCTCTGGGATGGGCCTATTTCCATTAACAGTGCTAGTACCAAAGCAGCAGTTCAGGGTTACCCACACAAAGCTGCTTCGATTTGTTTTGCTGTTATGTCAGCCTGCCTGTCTCTCTCTCTCTTTCTCTCTCTCTCTCTCTAACCTCGTTGCCACATATACCTCTGAATTTTATCTGCCTATAGCCCAGTGTCAGGTTTCACATCAAGGCCTCTGTGTTATGGTCCTGAACATGCTGGGGTATGAGCTCTTACTAGCTTAGAAACACTTGTGAGCGGTTTGTCTCTCAAGGAACAACACCTAAGTGTAAATATAATGCCATCAACAACACTTAAACTTCTTCAAGTAAATTATTACACAGTCAGTCGGCCGTTGAGCAGAGCGTGAAGGAATTTTTTCGATTCTGCCCTTTGGCATTTACAGGAGATCTGCCATGTTGTTAAGTTCTCAAGTGTTTGTCCTCGTCGGTTATCTTTGTGTGTGTTATTTGTAATTCAAATTGTAAAGTTATTTAATTTTTTTTATGGTCGGATTGTTTGGCATTTCAACCTTTGTAACTTTGGCAACTTACACAAACACTGATGTCTCCGCTACTGAATGTCTCTGCTCATAATAAGTACACAGTGCCTGTGTCTGGGGCTATACAGCATAGTGCAGCATGATGTCTCTACTCTGGGAAGTATCTGCTATTTATATCAAAGGGCCTGTAACAAGCCGAAACACCTCTTAAGAAACAGGAAGATGATTTCATTGTATATGTTTTTAATTGCAGTATACTCTGGGAACACACCCAGGCTTGTTTTTAAATGCAGCTTAAAGCATTTTCTTTCGTTTGTTTGTCTGTTGGACTGAACTGCTGGCAAATGTTTGAAACGACTTAACAGAAATCTGCTATTTATGCATAAATCAATTATTGCACTATCATTTATAAGAAGCATTTTTATCGTAGAAACCTGTTTTGTGATGTCGCTGCATACTTATTTATTGATTGTGCTTCGAAAACTGTGATTTTACTCGTTTGATCGTGGTAGTTCTTGATTTTGTAATGAGGCACTTTGATGCAATGTGAAACGTGTACGGCTACAACTGCATGAGCGCTTTTTAAATGTTAGCCTATATAATTTATTTAGTCCTGAAATGACACCCCTGATTATCGTGGTTGTTTAGTGCTTACGTTAAGTGATTTTTAAAAAAAGAAAAAATGATTTGGTTACCATAACAAACTGAACAGTAACACTACAGAATGTAACACTCCTATACTGCACCCAGACCAGTTTAACAAGTCTGGATGTACTTTAAATGTTGGAAGAAAACTATCTACTATCAAACACTTGACCAATTTTAATGTTATTTAAATCAATGACTTTGCTTTTATAATGAAGTAAATCACTCACAGGCCCTAATTAAACTGTTAGATTTGAACTTTAGAGGGGTTTTTTTGAGCTGTTAGTTTGTTGGTGAAAGTGCTGTTGAAAAAAACAATTTTGTTCAGGCGTTTCTACAATCGTTCCTTCTGCTTTCAGCAGAATGTTATCATTTGCCTTCAGCAACTCATCAATAAAACAGTTCTCTAATCACTCTCCTGTCATATTTTTATTATTTTCTGTTTTCAGGGTTTTGCAGATTATTAACATTTAAGTCTACTAGAAGAGTTGTTTTTTTCATTGTTGCCCCTTCATGCCAAGCTGGCTTTAACAAAACTTTAACAATAGCAGGCCAGAATATAGTTATTAACTTGTCTGTCCACCCTAGTTCAGAGCACACTCGCATAAAAGTGTCTACAGTGTATACAGCAAAAGCCAACTGCAATGAACTGTTTGTCTGTGGTGAATATGTGCTTGAGTTTTAGTTGGTGCATACATACCATACATTCTTAACATACTGCTATTCTAACGATGTTAGACAATGCAGTGGGCTGCAGTTGGCGCAGGCTGCAGGTGACTTCTAATACAGCAATCATAAAATTGAATAAAAAATAAAATAATAATAATGGAAATTTAATTGCTAGAAGATTAATAACATTGTACAATATTGTAATGTGAATTTGAAGTGGTGAATTGCTGTTTGCTGCAGTGTCTTTTAGGTACTGCTGCTAAAGTCAGAAAATCTTGACAGGCCCCAGGAATACAGAATATTCACATACAAGACCAGTTTATAATAGTGTTACTTTAATCAGACTTTGTGTGAGCACTTATTTGTTTGTTGTTTAAAACTTGGCTCAGCTCTTGAGTAAAACCTCCAATCTTTTTTATTTTTACATCTAGCTCCCTGCTGCCATCACTTGCTGAAGGATTGGGGGATCTGGGACAACAAAGGACTAAGTGTCGTCAGAGCTCTGCGTTGGATGCTGTTCTCAGCTCACTCTGCCCATCACACAGTTCCTTACTCTACCAGATTTTGAAGCTGGCACACGAGGAGAAATTGCTGTTGTTGCTTAAACACAGACCTGCAGGTCAAACTGAATCTCACTGCTGTCATTGTGGCGTTAACCCACAGGATAATGTTACCCCTAATGCAGTCTCATTTAGTGAATGTAAAGCCCATAACAGCAGCTTGTTCTACCCTTTAACTGATTGTGATCATCAAGGTCGTGGCAGCACAGTGTATCATCCAGGAGACTGCAAGTCCAATTGTAGCATCCATCACTACCCTTTAACAAACTGTAAAAGTGAAGCTCCTCAGGGCTCAAGCTTCTGCTGTTTGCAGAGGTCCAGGATGGAAACCTACACTGTTCTTTGCCCCAAGAGGCTGCACTGCATTTCCTGCCAAGGCCTGGCTGTAGGTCGTATCAACAACATAGTGAGTTCACTTCCATCCTCTCCTGCGTCATCCAAATCCCCTTCACTGTGCACTCCCTCCTCCAGCTTATGCCCTTCCTCATCGATCTGCTGTAACCAACACAACCCCCACTCTTGTCCCTGTTATTCAAACCATGCCTGTCTGACACAGGTCAGGAACACAAAAGAAAGAGCGGTTGGAGATGGGGATCCTCCTTGTCCTGTCCTGAAGAGAGAGCAGAGCCCCTCTCCTCCTCCTCTATCCCCTATCGCCCCAGACATCAATAAGAAAACTGATGAAAAGCCACCCTCCCTCCTTCACCATCGACAAGAGGAGGAAGCTGACCTAATGGTTAAAGATGGCTTTGTGAATGCAAGCCACCAGGAAGCACACATGGATACAGGTACAGAAGAGGAGCAGGAGTGTAGGACCCCAAGAAGTAGTCGGGCTGAGCAGAACCCAAGTGGGACTTTACTACAAGATGTCGTGAATCGCTTCAGTGAGAAACTGGAGACAATCAGACCTGTAGAGAAAGACCCACCTTCAGTTTCAACAGTAATTTATGTCTCTGAAAAGGAGCTGCCACAGACTCCCTCAACCAGTCAGAACTTGCAGTTTCATGCTGACGCCCACCTGACTGAAATCATCACCACGGTGCTTCATACAGGCAGTGCTAGTGACTACAATCTCAGTGAGCTGTTCAATCGCCATGATAGCAAAGAGCCCAAGTCACCTAATACCCGCTCCCGTCGTCGTCAAGAAGTCCTTGCTGCCATGGCAACACCTGCTGATGACGCTTCAACCAGAAGACAAACTTTACAAATTAAACGAGAGCTTGCCATGTTGGACCAGTCTTACAGTAGGAGAAAGGGGCCACCAGCAAAGAGAGCAAGATTTAAAGATGAAAATACTGTAACTACATCAAACACTTTGTCGGATTCAAACCTAGTTAAAGAGGAGTCTAAAAGAGAAGTGGATGTAGGGGTGGAACCTTTAGAAAATCATAGAGTTGGGGAGGGACCACTGAACCACATTCTCACTGCAGAAAGTGACAGGGAAGAAGTAAAAGAAGAGATACAGACAGTTATAGTAGCAGAAGAAGTTCAGATCATTAAAGTAGAGAAGAAAGAAAGTGAGATATTCAGTGAGGAAAAAGATCTTTCTCTCCCAGGCACTCAAATACCGACCCCTGAGCTGCAGAGCAAGACTGACAAACAAGGCTCAAAGGGTGACGGTGTGCAAACACAGGCGATGACAGTGACAGCAACCTCAACAAGTAACTGTAGCAAACCCTGTAAAGAAGATAGTATGGGTAGCAGTGCTGGAAGTGATAGGAACCATAAAGGAGCCCCATCAGGTCAAAGTTCTGACTGTAAAAAGAGACCAGGTAAAGATTGTCATTGTCCTAAAGGGCGGAAGAAATCTCAATCACACCACTCAGATGATTCAAGGAGATCCAGGAGAAACATAGTCCCTCCACAGCGGTTCTCCTCCTATGTCACAGAGCCCAGGCAGATGTTCTTTGCTGCATGTTTCTCTGGAAGCATCTTTACTCAGAAAACACGAAAGGAGAAAGCATTGACATCTAGCACCCTGGATGCCTTATCCAAAGATCCAGATGCTAAGGACAACCAGCAAGAATCAAGAAGTGAAAGCCCTCTGTCCTCACCTGAGCACACCTTTGAATCAACACATGGAGAACAATGTCAACCGTCTTTCAAAGAGTCAAATAAAAACCAGGTAATTACACATAATGCGCCTGCCAAAGAGAAAAGTCCTGCAAGAAACAGCTCAGACAGTGGGACAGATGGCAGCGACTGTAGTGCCAAACCTTTAGGAAGGCTACGATCATCTCCAAAAAGACTACAGTACACAAAGACCACTTCAAGAACTCCCAAAAACACATCAAATATGGATGTCACCATTAAGCCTGCTCCCTGTGTTGAGAGCCCTCCTAACTCCCAACTCCAGTACACTAGTCCAATTAAGCTCATGTTTGTATCACCAGTTAGGGATAAGGAAGGAGTCAGATACAGTCTCAAATCAGCAGGGTCTGGTTCTAGTGGACAAGCAGAGGAACCTTTTGATCCATGCGAAGAGTCGTCATGGTCAGGGACACCTCAGATACACAAAAGTCAGAGCACTAAATCTGCTACTTCACGAGTAAAATCTGTCTCTTCACCACTAAAGTCTGCTACCTCACCTGCAAGATCTGCTTCTTCACCTCCCAAGTCTGCATCGTCATCACCCAAGTCTGCTTCATCAAAACCCAAGTCTGCTTCTTCACCATCCAAGTCTGCTTCTTCACCATCCAAATCTGCTTCTTCACCATCCAAGTCTGCTTCATCACCATCCAAGTCTGCTTCTTCACCTCCCAAGTCTGCGTCTACATCACCCAAGTCCGCTTCATCAAAACCCAAGTCTGCTTCTTCACCATCCAAGTCTGCTTCTTCACCATCCAAGTCTGCTTCTTCACCATCCAAGTCTGCTTCTTCACCATCCAAAACTGCTTCTTCACCATCCAAGTCTGCTTCTTCACCTCCCAAGTCTGCGTCTACATCACCCAAGTCCGCTTCATCAAAACCCAAGTCTGCTGCTTCACCATCCAAGTCTGCTTCTTCACCATCCAAGTCTGCTTCTTCACCATCCAAGTCTAATTCTTCACCAGCAAAGTCTGCTTCATCACCATCCAAGTCTGCTTCATCACCATCCAAGTCTGCTTCTTCACCAGCAAAGTCTGCTTCCTCGACACCCAAGTCAGCTTCTTCGCCAAGGAAGTCGTCATCTTCGCCAAGGAAGTCGCCATCTTCACCAGCCAAGTCTGCCTCTTCACCGAAGTCAGCTTCCGCTTCACCTAAACAAAGTACCAGAAGATCAGGCGAAGGTACACCAACTAAGCGTGTTGCTGGAACTGAGAGCCACAGATCATCAGGTGAGGTACTATCTCTCCACGAAACTACTCCTCCAAAAAGGCGCCCAGGTCGGCCAAAGAAGCTGGGACCACAGCTAGAGCAAAAAGTGAAGAGGCCGATTGGTCGGCCACGTAAGGAGAAGGCTGTCGATTCAGAAGTGGGGGCAAAAACTGTAAATGGAAAATCTGATGTACCATCGGACGTTGAGGAAAATGTAAACAAAAACCTCAAAATAACAGTAGTGTATGGCCGCTCGAGAAGAAATAAACGAACAGTGTCTGAGGGCTTTGATCAGCTACAAACAGAATTCCACGATGCTTGTCAAGCAGTGGGCCTTAAAAGTGACTTGGGCATTTTAATGCACAACACCAGCTCAGGTAGTATCAAAACATCCTCAACGGAATTGCCAGAGAAATTACATTTTGCCAACCCTGTGAAAGAGTCTGCACCTCAATCTAACAGTAACATCAAATGCCAGAAGCGGGATGATTCTGTACCCTCAAGGAAACCAGGTCGACCTGCAAAAGTTAAAATCTCTGGAATCTCAGTTACAGTAACCACAGTGTCACCTCGGCAACGTAAAATTCAGATAAATAAGGATACTCGGCAGTCTCCTGAAAGGCTAATTCGTAAGAAATTACTTGTACCAGAATTCAGATCTGCCAAAGAGCCTTGGACAATCAGTCGTCAATCAACGAGCAAAAGCAGTCTTTTGGAGGAAGGGATCGAAACAAAGGATGAAAGTAAAGAAAAACTGCCAAATCAGCCTGTAGCAGTGCGTCACTCAATGAGAGTGAGAAAGCCCTCGATCCACTTTCTGCATGCTGTTGCCACCTCCACGTCTAGATCATACAGCCACAGCCACAGCAACGCTCTACTACGGCGCTCTAAACAACTCCTGCTGAACAAGGCCAGCAATGAAAGGAAGCAAGCAGAGCTACAGAGTAGTGTTCAAACTTCAGTGGAGAAGAGACCACTCTGTGGACAAGAGCAGGAGAACATCTCTCAGGACCTGAACAGAGTGGCAGGTGTGTCTGTAGACTCAATCTTTACCCCAAAAGAGACACTGAAGTGGTGGGCAGCATCAGCTGAGGAAAACACTATGAACCAGGAGCTTGCCAGGCGAATACGACACATCTCTGACACTTGGGTCTCGGGCACGGTGGAGAACCAAGAAAAAGAAATCGCCTTAAATTCTAAACTAGGCACTAAAGGCAACAGGAAGTCAAAACATTCCTCTGTGGTACGAACACTGTTCGACTGTCCTCCTAATAAACCAAGCTCCTGCAGCATGCAGCAGCTCTGCTCCTGGTTTATGCAGACCACGGAGACACAGTCTCTGGGTATTGTCAAGAAGGCAAGCTCCCGTAATCCTTACGAACTTATGCACTTCCCTCGTTCTACCAATAATAAAAGTGTTTGCCACAGTCCTCAGGCAGAGCGACTCCGCAAACATATCAAGAAATTTGCCAAAATGGTGCCCAAAAGTCCTCTGCAACATCAACAGGCTCAGAGAAGGCTGAGGAAGAGAAATGAGGGATCTCCATCGACACATAATATTAAGCGACAACTTTTTGCACCGGGGTTTGCAACAGGCAGGCTCAGTCAGAGAGCCCAATGGAAGAGAAGCAGAGCATTTCTAAAATACCAGACCACTCTGTTTAGAGCAAGGACAAGGTTTCTGAACCGGAGAGAAAGGGAGAGATGGCGAAAGAGGCAGAGGAATAAGAAAAACATAAAGGTAGCTACAGGCTGTTTAAATGGACATATAGTGACTGGACTACAACCAAATCGTAACGCATTAAACAGATCAGCAAAATATCAGTTATCTGACTGTTTGGAGGACAGTTCTGCCACCGGTTCTGTTGACCAAACTCAGGAACCTGTGGACGTACCCAAAGAGCAGAACCTCTGCTCTAAAGCCTGGAGTCCTGAGACGCTGAAGGAATGCCGGGTGTTTCTGAGAAAGATCAACTCTCCAGACAACGAATCAACTGAGGAAGAGTGGGACTCCTGTACTGTGACACTGGATAATGGGTCACCTTCTGCATACCTCTTTGCAGGAAGGACGAGAGAACTGGTAAGGGTTGTTAAAGCTGTGAAAACTAAAAGAAAGCAGAGCATGAATAGGACTGCCTCAAGAGAGCTAGCAGGTTCTGCACCTAAATCAGTCCAGGAGCAGGATGAGATGCCAGCGGGGAGGCAGAAAGGCAAATACAAAAGTCCAGGGGTTGTGTCTACTGAACAACCACAACCACCACCAGCGAAAATGTTAAGACAATCGCGAATGAGGGGCCTGACCGGGCCAAGATGGTGCGACTTTGTGTTTGGTAACTATCCTCTTTTATTTGAATATTATTTATTAAATAATTTATTTACACTTCAGTTCAAATCGCCACAAAATCAACGTCTCTCTTTCTTTTCTGACAGAAAACTAAATGAAGCAAGAGGGCCTCCTCCGACCTGGGAAAGGGACTGTGGTTTAACGTGGTGCCTTTGGACATTGAGCTGACCACGTGGACTGACCATCCCACTATGGTTCAGTCTTACACTCAGCAATTATGTAGCAGTCTAACTTAACAAAAGCTTGATGTTGCACTATTTTTATCCATGTATGTACAGAATGTCTTTTTTTTTTTTTTTTTTTTAAGTGTCAACTTGCCTTTGTCTTTCTGAACGTGTATAGTTGCTCAAATCATTATGTCGAACAGAGTTTTAATGGGATAAACAGTGAGCCCTGTCAGAGTGGCTGTATTGGAAGGAAAGACTAAGCTTGACTGTGTAAAGACAGTGCCATCTCCCCCGAAAACATACCTCATTATCAAGGCCGCCACTTCTCAATTTTATTCTGAAACCAGTAACAATTTTGAATACTTTGTCTCCACCATGAAACCTAAACCCCCCCCGTATTTTTTTTAATTTATTGTTACTTTGGCACTGTTTAAATCCTAAATTGCTAATTTAATAATTTGGGTTTTTTTAGATTTGATAGACGTATATTGAAATTTAATGGCGTCCTCTCCATCCGAGCTTCGCTTGCAATATTTTTTCTCTGATGCTTCAGCCACTGTTGTTGCATTGCAAGGCAGTTGCCAAAACTGTAGTTCAAATGAAGGAATCTTTACCCCCAGTCACTATCTGTGTTTTGGCCTCCCCTCCCCAACTACAAATTTATGTAACTACAGTAATTGGCCATCAATCTGTACTAAAGCCAAATATTTCTGTCATTATTTCTTTTATTTTTCAAACAATATTTGCATGTCGTAGCACCAAACTGCAATCAGCACAAACTAAATGACTACATATCCAGCCCCCCCCAACACCTACGGGACGTAGATGTACATGTGAAGTGATGAAGAAAATGGCATTATGCAGTTGTAGAACGTAGATTCTGATTCGTTGGTCGGTTTGTGGGATCTGTCTTGTTTTAATTCAGTTATCTTTATGTGATTTGTCTCGTTTTCACCCAAAGCATATACTGTATGTCGGTGTCGGATCTACTTCTTGCACTATTCCATCTGAGATTATTAACCCCCCACTACACAGATTCCTTCCCCCATATTTTGCACATCCCATGTCCCACTACCAAACCCTACTGTAAAACTAGAGAATATATTTGGTGCAATACAAACCCAGATGATTTATCAGTATGTAGTAATTATTTTATTGCTGACAGACGAATGGATGTACGCAAGTACCAATGGCCTGGGATGTTACTTCAGTTGTTTCCATAGCCATGTAATGTGATCTTAAAGGATATTGCTATACAAATGTTTTTTTTTTTGTTCCCACCTGCTTTGTTCTCCTCGATGAAGCAGAAAAATAACTTAATCCTTAATTGTTATAATAGCATTATTATTTTTTTTTTTTAATCAAACGTACTAGCATTATTTACAGTTTAAAATGCAGGTGGGAAATGTGTTGCTGTTGTTTCCTTAGTTTTTCCTCAAGTTGCAGCAAGAGACGCCTACCTCCACTGGGGCTCAGCTAGGCCTACTGCTCTTTTGCTTATCAGCTGTGTGATATAGACGAGGCCAGACAAAGACGATCGATAAAACACTAATCTTGGATCGATATGTTTTTTTGTTTTTTTTTCCTGCCCTCTAAAGCTCCAAGATGTCTGGCTGTAGGTCAAAACTTAAAAAAAACCTGTAGTGTGTACTCGTGTGTCTGACTACCCCTTTGTACGTGTGTCACTATGGTTGCCATTTCAACACGATGGAGGTGAGGTGGCTCAAGTCTTGTGATAAATAACCATCAGCCCTCTGTTGAAGAACCTGGTGCTAAACATCTGTTGTATATTTTCTTTTTCATGTGTTTTTATACTGTCCGTTACAGATGCATCAAAGACGTGTCTGTGATTGGAACAATAAAGAGTCTTTTGAAATAACCGAGCGAGCAATGTGATTTATACTAGACCAGGGGTCTTCAACCAGGGGTCCATCGGGGCAGCATTTAGTTCAGTTGGTAGAGCAGCCGCCCCATGTGCGAAGGCTCAGTCCAGGGTTCGAATCCGACCTGTGGCTCTTTCACGCATGTCATTCCCCGTCTCTCTCTCCCCACATTCCTGTCACTCTTCAGCTGTCTCTATCAAATAAAGCTTGAAAAAGGCCAAAAAAAATAATCTTTAAAAAAAAAAAAACAGGGGTCCGTCACCACTAGGGATGTCTGCAGAGGTACTGCAGGGGGTCCACCAATTTTTGTCATAATTGACAATTTTCACAAAAATAATTTGTGAGAATGAAAAAATTAGAGTAAACTGCAAGCATTAATATGCAATAATAAGCTACATTTGACAAAAACTATCTACAAAATAAACGTTTTTATCAACATAAACACATATAGGCTAATAACCCAGTATATAAATAGGTGAATAAAGTAAATATAAAAGTTACTACAGACCAGGCCTAAACTGTGACACATTTTTAAAAATGAATTACATGTGGGGGTCCCTGTTCTGTTTGCCTCTTGTCCAAGGGGTCCTTATGCTGAAAAAGGTTGAAGACTCCTGTACTAGACTGAATTGTAATTGAACTGAACTGTTAACAGTTTTCAGTGTAAAGTGCTAAAAAAGATGACTTCAGAATTTTACACGTTTGTTTCTTTGGTATAAAACTACAACTGCCAGGTTTCCAACCTGAAGTGGGCCTTTCTTTCAGATGAAACGGTCTCAGAAGGAACATTTCCTATAGTGAGCCAAGAAGAAGACGAGCTTTACTGACATATATTTCACTTTAATGGTTAAAATGACTCAAACTTGAAAGTGGAAAACATACAGACATAAAAAAAGTAGAATTATGACAACACATAAAGATGTGAACACATTTTCAGGACACTGCAGGTTTGGTTACATGTACTGACGTCAATGGTGCTGTCAGAGAAAAGTAAATATTTCCATACGTGTGAATTATATTAGAAAAGAGTACTTGAACACTAGTTAAAAAACTAATTTCCATTTTTACATGAGCTGCTCATAGCATGACTTCTATGACACGTTGGCCTCCTGGTTGATGAGAGTGTTGAGGTCCAGCTTCGTCTTCTCCAGAGCTGCAGTCTTGGCCCTCCGTGAAGGACGCACCACTGGAACCGACTCTGGAACATTTTCTCCGTCGCTGTCACCAAAAACAAAAACGGCGCAAAACAAGATGAATTTACGAGAAAACATGAAGACGGTATCAAAGCATGTACGCATGTATATAATGACAGGAAACACGCACCTCTCCTCCGATGACTCTGCCCTCCTGCTCGGCTTTCTACCTCCTTTGGCTGCGCAGACTTTCCTCTGACCTGCGTGCGCACACACACACACACTCAGGTTACCTCACAGTGCTGAGTCAACTCCTTGACTCAGGTAGATGAGACGAGAGATCTAAAAATACAGCGGCACTATGAAGAAGTGCAGTTTTAGATGAGTGTACAGAACCTGCATTACCTCTTTTGGCTCGCTTGGCAGATTTAGATGGATCGTCTGTTGCAGCCTCTGTGGAAACACAGATTCATATTTTTACACTTCCTCTCTCTGCTAGCTGTATTTTTGTCCTGACAGACACTAAATAGAATGGAGTAAGACATTCTTGTAATAAGACATAATTCTTTTACAGGAAGAGTAAATCTACTCGACACAGGCACGTGAAGGTAACATTTGTTGCAGATGCTCAGCAGGATGTCAGGTGGCCTTTGTTTTTTTTTTACAGACTGTCACTGTGTTTGCATACATACCATCTGCGTTGACATCCAATGGTTGTAGCGCGCTGGCACTGAGGAGCTCGGCCTGTTCTTTTGAGTCTACCAGCTGATCGATCATCTTTTCCAGAGCGCGGAGACAGACCCGATCCTTCACCACCTGAAGAAAAAACAGAGGGACGGAGAGAGGAGACACGAAACATGAAACCATTCAAGAGGCAGATACAGATTAGGAGTGTTGCAATATCCATTCCCCCGTAAATCATCTCCATTTCTTTTCACCTACTATTTGATAGTGCAGCTGTAGATAGACAGAAAAGCGTGGAGAGAGATGGGATGACATGCAGCAAAGGGTTGCAAGTCCGCTGCAGTAAGGACTTAGTCTGTATAGGGGGCACACATTCTACCAGGTGAGCTGCTGGGACGCACTCCGTGTCTTTCCGCTCTTGCCTTGTGTAATTGTTTTTGTGCTTTTGTACAGTTATGGTTACATAACTGTACAAAAGACTCTCTCTTCACACTCATGCTGTGAGTGTAATTTATTTGCAGAAAAAAGACACAAAACGCACAATAAACGTTAGAGAATATGAAGATCATGAATTCTTTTGACCAAGACAGCTCAATACTGGATGGACAGCCATAAAATTTGGCTTGGTTCTCAAAAAGAAATCCAATACTTTGATTTATGGCTAAATATTTGCAAAGCTGATGGCGCTCCACCCGTCTCAGGTGTATTTTGTGTCAGCATGCTAACGAGCTAAACTAATGGTGAATATGGTGAACATGAAACCTGCTTAAAATCAACATGTTTCATCACTGTGAGCATGTTGATGTAGCTTAAATCTTAGCGTGGCTGTAGACTCTTGAGTGTGTCTGTGTGTACCTGTGCGAGCTGCTGCAGCAGCGTCAGCAGGTCTTTCTTGACGGTGCCGTCTCTGCTGAGCTCCAGGTTGCTCAGAGTCTTGGCATAGAGACGCACCTCGGGGGCTGTGGGGTCCTTCAGCATTTCCCCGCACATACGCACCGCCATGTAGTCGTGGACGCACACCTCCTAAAGACACATGCGAGACGTTTGAACTCAATAAGTTCAGCTTGTTTTCGCCTCATTGAGCTGCTCTCAGACAAAACATGAAGACAATTTGCAGACTTGTGTATTTGTGGGAAGACAGTAACCTGAACAAAAGCAATAAAAAACAAACACTCGATGGAGATAACCCAGTTTAATCAGCGGTGCTTCTTACCTCTGTGTTAGTCGAGGGTTTAATGAGCGCACTTGGACGCGTGAGCTCCACAAGTAGCTCGACCACGTTGTTAATATCCACCTCAGCCAGTGGAGAGGTGGCTGGGGCATTCATTAGAGTCCGGACAGTCAGCAGGAAACTCTCCTCCACGACCTCCTGGTGAGCCCTAATGAACACAAAGATACACTTCATATTAGTTTTTATTGCGTGACTAATAACTTCACCAAGGCAAGTAATCTTATTAATAACAGGAGGGAGGGAAATACAACGCGGTAATAAATCAAATTACCCCACAAAGCTCATGGTTTGTTTATGTACGTGTGTGTGTGTGTGTGTGTGTGTGTGTGTGTGTGTGTGTGTGTCTGTGTCACCTGCTCTCGCGGGCGTAGAGCTGGAAGAAGACGCCGAGGCAGTGCCGCAGTCTGATGTCGTCCTCAGTGACGGGGTTGTACCACAGCAGCACCAGACGGGAGAGCATCTTAGCACTGGAGATTCGGCCGGTGTACATTAGTTTAGCCAGACCCTCGGCTGTCTCTGTGCGCAGGTCAGACACCTGAAAAAGTGGAACACAGATGATTCAGCTGTAAAGAAAAACTATATTTCTATTTATTATTAATAAAATAAGTATTTCAGCCTCACCTCACTGTCCAGGAACTCTGAAAGCATCACAAGTATACTCTGTGCAGTGTCCTCAGGGACGTCTCCTTTCTCCTCGGTCCCTGCTGCGTCCTCGTCCTGTCTGTCCGGTGATTGGGAGGACGGCGCTGTCTGATTGGCAGCTGCTTCGGAGAGCAGCTGGAAGCCGAACAGCAGCAGCAGGTCGATGATGGCCCGCAGAGCACTGATACGGATCTTTACCTCATCCAGCTGAGCAATCTGAAAAAACACACACACACACACATACCAATTTTAGTACTTCTTTCACTTAAAGAAGGTGAAGGGGCTTGTTGCTGTGGAGTTAAACTAAATGCACTAAATGCAGTTTAATGTGCCACAAATCAAATTTAAATCACCTCCGATGTAGTCTCAGCAGTGTGAATCTTAAAAACCTCAGAGACTGAAATGTTTCAAGGATTTTAAGTAGATAAAACACACACACGTGTGTGTGTCAGATTTACCTGTAGCAGCAGGACCATGTGAGTTTTGGCCAGCTCCTTGCTGTGCAGAGTGCATGTTCCCAAACCCACCACGGCCATGTTACGGACAGCAGGGTGAGCGTTCGCTATACTGGGCAGGATCTGACAGAGATGGAGGACGATAGAGACAATCAGACACTTCATTCTATACTTCCACTAATTTTTGCCAGGAGGTTAAAGAGGCTTTTGACATCCTCAAAACAAAAATACAATTGTAAAAAGGTTCATTGAAAGATAAGTGAGTGAAACAACACTGAAAAAACTGGATTATTTTACACAAACAGGAGAAAAAGTATGCAGCCAATTTCGTCTTATGTAAGATTAATTATCCACATGGTTAGCTGCACATTAAGAACACTTCTCCATGTATTTTGTGTTTCAGTGAAAGTTTAACAAACAAGCTGCCTCTTTCAGGGTTTATGCAGGAATCCTGAGGTTAAATTTAATACCATTGAATACCTTTTTAATATCTTCTAAATATTTTTTAAAACCGCAACGCAACTAGCCTCTAGTCCTGTAGCAAAAACAGGATCGATAAATGGGAGGGCACGCGCACTGTTACTGTCAATCCCTTAGTTACATTTAGTCATTTAGCTGACGCTTTTATCCAAAGCGACTTTCAGAGAAGATGAAATGGCTGCAGTGGAAGTTTGACTGGTGGTAAGACTCGGTTGGAGCGGTGTACTGGGCACAGAAATGTGATAT
The DNA here is from genome assembly GCA_946959425.1 of Argyrosomus regius. Lineage (NCBI taxonomy): Eukaryota > Metazoa > Chordata > Actinopteri > Sciaenidae > Argyrosomus > Argyrosomus regius. Next base: position 5,190,957 of record OX336883.1, read on the forward strand.
TAATGGCTGCTATCCCATCAAGTTGTCAGTCAACTGAACACTGTAGATAGATCCATCTACATAATTTGAGTTACGCTACTTGACATCTGCTAAAGAAATGACATAATGCCTAAGAGTTCAGCACCACTCCACACATAACCATGTTCTCTAATGAAGACATCAAGTATACTTGACCAACAGTGTTTTTTTGTCTTTTCAATGACAAAAAAAAAACTTTTTTTGTGCAAAGCTTGTTTCAAGTTTTACTCCAGCAACCACCAGCGACCATGTAGAGAACTTTTCAGTATTCAGTGACATTGTACCGTCATACTAACCGCAAACTTCTTGAGAATCATTACAAAGTTTCAGGGCGTTCCCGTAACCATGGTGACTCACAGTGCCGGAGGAGAGGGAGCGACGCTGAATGTCGTTTTTGCACGATAGCGTCTGGACAAAATCCAGAGTAGAGTCGTTGTTTCACACATGTAGCACACAACAGGAGACTCTCCGTGTCAGACGAGTTCTCACATGTTGACTAAACTTTACAAACCGAGTCTCGACGCTGTAAACAATACCACTGGCTGTGTGACATCTGCCAATAAAAACATCGCCCCCCTCCTCGGATAAACATTGATCTCATAAATGGCCTCTGTGGACTCTAAATGACGGAAATATCAACGGAGAAGTCGCTATGACAGTCTATGTAATAAATTCTGGCGAACTTTTAACAAACAAACTTAAAATCACGCGCTATTCTTTAAAAAATGAGACATTTAATACTTTTTAAGGGCCTTAATTTTCACTAAGTTGATTTAATACTTTTTAATACCCCACGGACACCCTGCTCTTTATGGTCATTTTTAATGATTTAAGCATCATATTTAAACTTTCAGGTTGAGAAAATGTCCAGTCAGAGCGCGGACATAGACCTTTAACATGCAACGGATATGCACAGTGTGTTGACTGGAACTAAAGGAACTATTGACAAAAGTTCTTGGACTGGGAGTGGAATATATAATGATGTGTGCGGTGTGGGTTTATACCAGTGAGGACATTAACGCGCTTATAGTTGGACCAATTCGTGTCTTGATGCTCATCTGCTTCAGCAGCTCTGCACACATCGTTAGACACCTCAGGAGAGTCTCTGGATCATTCTGGAAAAAAACAGAAACCACAAATATGTTTTTTATTCCAGGAGGAAAATCTCAACACTGCTGTGATGATGATGCTTTCCTGTGTGATTATGTACCTTCTCGCCGCGGACCTCCTTATCGACCGGCTGGCTGCTCTCTGCGATCTCCTGGAGGATGGTGTTCCTGCGGTTCTCGAGCTCCGTGATGGAGTCCTTCAGCTCTGCGGCACGGCTGAACTCCTGGGCGGTGATACAGTCCTCCAGGGTTTGTTTGGCCTCCAAGATACGCACCTTCACCTCTGCTAGCTGGGCACGTAAACGGAAAGAGCGGAAAGTCATTCCTTGGGTGAAAAACACTCCGGAGGATTTTTGTTGAGACGGGCAACCGCACCTCCAATAACAACAACAACAACAGCTGAGGCTCTGGGACCGGTTACAGTCCTCCAGAGGTTACTTTCTGTAAGAGCAGGTGCACAGAATGGATGGAAACTAAACACCTGAGCTGGGATCGACTTCCTCTGCAGCTGTTTGGCCTCCAAGATATCACATAGTTTCAGTGCTTGTGAAAGATGCCGAGAGATGGATTGACAATCACGTCTAAAGTTTTAAGCAATCCTTCTGTGCCTGAGTTTGACTTTAACAGCGAGGACACTGCTAAACAAAGGGAACACTACTGGACCTGGATACACCAGGCAAAGACCAGATTGGCATACGTAGCTCCAGATAAAATGCTTTGCTTCTAAATACAAACCATCTGCCAGCGGTACAGAGGGACATGCGAATAAAAATAGACAGAAGGAACGTAAGTAAAGCACAGAAGAATGGGGAAATAAAAAAATAAGAAGATAGAAAATCTGCCTTGTCATAATTTTTCTGCCAAATAAAATCTAGTAATGAGCCAATATGAGATGTTTCTTCCATCCAAAGTAGGGTACTTGGAAGGGATGCTGAATTTAATTCTGCTTCTGGGTGCCTTCAGTTGGCAAAGCGTTCCCCACCTGGACCTGCTGCCGACGGCTCTCATTCTCATTCACCGGCTGACTGGCCTCCATGATGGGCTCCCTTACATCTGATATGATTTCTGCCACCTGTGTAAGACAAAAGCCAGCTCATTTAGATGTCATTCACAGCGGTAATGATTCCAGCAGTGAATGGAAAACAGTTTCATTCATGCATCATGCGTCAGCACAGAGTGATAAATAGTCTCATTTCTAATTGATAGAAAAGAAAAGAAGCACAGTCTGGATAAAAATGAACACTGAACTTACAGTCTGAATGCGTCTGTGGTCATCAGGAATGAGGGCGATGAGTTTCTCAGTGAGAAGGGAGACCAGGGAGGAGGGAGTCTGTGGAAGAGCCAACATCTCCTGGAGGACCGCCAACACGCGCTTCCTACAAAAAACACATCAATCTGAATAAAAAACATGCTGACCACCTGCTCTTCGTAGCTGGATGACTAGTTCAAAACTATTTTCTTCATTTAAAGCTGCCGTCTATCCACCCTTCCCAACTTCTCTCTCAATACTTTTCCAGTTCATGTCAACATGTTTAAAGGTAAATTAACTGCTCCATCTTTCCCTCCCACTCCAGCTCCACAGCTCTGCTCCTCGTCTTACCTGCCGCCCTCCTCATTGGTGTCCAGACATCCGATGAGATGGATGAGCTGCTGGGAGATGAACTCCTTGGTCATGACCAGCTCCAGCTGGTTGAAGTCGGCCCTCTGTTCCTCTGAGAGCACAGGCACCGCCTTCAGATATCTACAGCAGTCAGAGTCAAGAGTCAGAGATAACAATGGCGCAGGCAGATTAGATAATGCAGCTACGCACTCCGAGACAACAGAGACTAAATTTAGGCTGTCCTCAGGTACCAGACGCACAGTGGTACAACTCAGCATAAATAACAGTCATATTAAATGAATTAGTGCAACACTGTAGACACCAGCACTACATAAGAAGGCACACCAGCTAGCCACTGAGGGATTTATACAAACCTGCAACCTATAAAACAAATGAATGAGCAGATAAATGTTAGGCGTGCCACTCAGTTACAGCAAATTTAATTAAGGAGCGTCACACGCATTAGACAGGTGGTAAAACAGCAGAAAAGTCCATGTAAGATCAAAAGCAACAAATTTAGAGTGTATTCAGTATGTAGTGTGTGATTTGGTGAATGCTAACTTGAAGATGAAAGAAGGCTTTGTGGAATTTGAACTCGATCACAATGACCAGATCAACATTTTGGTCTGGCGATCAAAAGCAAGACAGATCAGTGAGAATAAAACATGACGCTGTGCAGATACAACAAATTCAAAAAGGTGTTACTGTGTAATGAGAGCGGTGTAGTAGTTTGAGTGTGAAGATCTGCAGCTGAATTTCAAAGTACTCATCAGTACACGATCTGTTGGGTTAACGCGATGACAGCTGTTTTTGAAGTATCTGACTTTGATCATGTAAATAAATAAAAAAAACTTGAGCATCAACAGAAACGTACTCGTTTTATTTGTTTATATAAATGTCAGACTTTAATATAACTAGCCGGGTTAAGCTGAGCGATAAGCAATGAGTTGGCCACACAATTACATACACGAAGAGATCCTCTGAGAACACCGGACCTGATGTGAAATACCTGAGTAACAACACGGTTATTATGGCAACTGTTACAAATACTCAGAGCATCACAAAGTAACTATATTAACTGTAGCTGTCTTAAAACAAGAGTCAGGTGCCTGTGTGGTCAGTGAAACTGGTTTTTGCTTGCTGTAATCATCAAAAAAGATAATTTCCTCCACTCCTCCAATGTAAATGATGGGAGACAAAATCTACAGTCCTTATCCTCTGGAAAAATATGTTAAACCTTAAAAACTCTGATGTTTTTTCAGGCTTTAGTAGACTAAATTAGGCAAATCCAATCAAATATCCTCTTAAGTTACAGCCTTTTTCGTACAGGAGGGGATTTGGTACGAAAAGATCTCAAAATTTAGAAGATGCCTGCTTGATTTATCTAACTCCGAGTCTACTAAAGCCTCATACTAACTTTGGATAAAGTTTTGAGTGTAAAGGAAGATGGACTGTGTGATTTTGTCCTCCATCATGTCCTTACATTAAAAGAACATTATGATTGCAGCAAGAAAATCCTGTTTCAATGTTCATGTGGGTGTCTGGCTGTTGTTTTTTAAGAAAACTGTGAATCCGCCCTTTAACTACAAGAATTCTGTTGCTGCCACTGGTCAGCAAGAAAACTATACATGAACTGCAGTGAAATCTGTTTCATCTCTCACCCGTAGAGGTAGTCTGCATAGGTGGCAGCGTCCGGTAACACTTGCTCCAACATTTCATCACCATCGTCTCCTTTAGCCTTGATGAACTCACACAGAGCTCTCCAGTAAAGCACATTCTCACAGGACAGAGAGTCCACTGGGATCAGCTTCCTGTTGAAAACACAAATAATCTCCAGTCATATGGCATTTTATTAATTATGTCACCTGTAGGAGTCAGAGAGATTTGTGTTTGAGGCGTACCTGTTGTCGAGCTGCAGTCTGTTCTGCAGCAGTTCTTCAGTCGGCATGCCTTCGAAGATGGCTTTCAGTGTGTCCAGAGCCGTTGGAGCACAGTTCTCCACATCCAGCCTGTGGAGCATCTCGATGACGTTACCGTCCAGCCGGAGCAGCCAGGCCGGCAGAAGACGAGAACAAACCACCTCCCTCACCGCTTCTACACACACATGCACACACAAACACGCAGTGAGTCACATGAATTGGGTAATTTGGAGATTACACAATCAGTTGATCGACAGAAAATTAATCAGGAACTTTATTTTTAATAATGAATAATCATTTCAGCTGTTGCAGCTTTAATGGATTATTTTCTTACAGCAAACACAAAAATACTCAATAATAGTTAGATATGTTGGTGTGAACATCACATGCACACACAGAAAGGCGCAGGTATCACCATTACCTGAGGAGTCATGGAGACCCTGCTGCAGTAGACTGACTCTCTGTGCGATGGTCATAGCTTTAATGTGAACCTTCTCAGCCAGAACCTTAAACAGAAAACAAAGTTAGAGTCAGAGCAAACTTCAAATCACAACTTTAACAGGAAAAAGTGTTCAATCAGATCAAAACAACTTTTTTATCTGTTGATGTACTCAGCATGTGTGTGTGTGCACATTTATATCTACCTGGTAGGCTAGTTTGCGGACGTTCTCTTTGATGTCTCGGGTGCGTTTGAGGACCTTGGGGAGGGTGCGAGGTGACATTGCAATGCAGGAAAGAACGGCACGTCGCACCTCGGCATTAGTATCATTTTCCAGAATCAACAGGTAAGCTGAACAACGGAAAGAAAGACAGTTAGATCAAAGTGTTGGGTTATACAAGAAGTAGTACATTTTACAGGTGAACAATCAACAGGCGGAGGTTTTGTTATAAAATAATATTTCTGCATTGGCTTGAGTGTGTTCTGTCAAATACAAATAAGAACGCAGGACAGAAAAACAAACAAACCGTTGATGGTTGGACAGTCAGCATCTTTTGGCTGTTGCAGGCGCGTCATGGCCAAAGCAGCCTGAATCCTCACATTGGGGAACTTGTCAGTGACACGGACCAGCATGGCTTGGTGGATGCGATCGAACAGGTCGTCATCTATCTGGGCATTCTCTGCCATACTGCCCAGCAACTTGTTGATCAGCTGGCACACACGGAAACGCACCGCGTGGCTATTGGCTTTATGAGACTGAGGAGAAAGGAAGGCAGGAAATGTCCAATCAGTTTGGGAGACACAGGATTGCAGATACAATACAGGGCGAAGAGTGAACATGGATCAAAAGGAAAGAGGACGAGCGGGACAGAGAAAAATGAATTGTACAGAGGAGGAGAGGGCAGGAGAAACAAACAGATGGAGTCCAACAGGAAGAGAGAGGAGACAGATGGGGCAGGACAAAACCAGATTAAAAGCAGCAAAGACATCAATCACTTCAGAGCGTCTCTGTACAGCAAATGTTCACAACAAACTCAGAGAGGAAAAAGTCTCAGGGTTAGCAGATTTCTTTAAAAAATGTTTGCTGCAAATGATAAATATTTATCTGCTGACCTCTTGTAGTTATTCAGCACACAGAGAACTTTGTGTGAATACATCTGTATAACAATATTTATACCTCCAACAGAAAGTTAAAGATGAAACTCAGAAATGGATGATCATCCTCATCTTCTTCCTCTTCCTCCTCCTCCTCATTCTCCTGCTGCTCCTCCTCCTCCTCCGTTTTAGGTGGAGATTGGAAACTCGTGGCGAACCTCGCAACAAACTCGATGACATTTTCAACCGCAGGTTCACGCTTGTAGACAATCATGGCGTACTTCAGGTAATGGACAAACTCCTCATGGAACAGTGTCTTGTCCTCAAGCTGATGGAGGAGAAGGAGGATGTCATCAACAACAGGGGAAACAAAACAGGGAAAACAATAATTTAGGTTAAAAATAAGACGGTGGAAATGGGAAATATATTCATCGAGAACAGGAGAGAGAACCATCCAGACCTCTGAGATCATCAGGGACAGGTTTGTTATTGTCCCCGAGGTCAAAACAAAGAGTCTGAATTCAGTTTTTATGCACCACATATTCAGAATGAACATCCAGAAAACTTTTTTGTGGCTTAAATTTATTACGTTTATTTCTCCGTGCACTATATTTCTTCGTCTGTTTTATTCCATTTTGATTCTTTCAATTCTTAATTCTTTTATTTGTGTCCTTACAAATGTCTTGTATACCAGGTCTACATGTAAATCACTTTGAATTGTCTTGTTGTTGAAAGCTGTTCCTAACCTAGATGATCTAACGCATCCACTGGTACAAACCATGTCATGCCAGCTTGTCAGGTAGGGTGCTTTATAATGCTCCAAAGTTAAGCTGAATTTTAAAACCTCTCATTTCATGCACGCATGCATTTTTCAGTAGTAAATGAGTATAATAATAATAAATGCAGTATAAATGTTTTAATTTCCACTGTTCTAAAATTAGTTTATTTGAATATTTCTGCATACTGGGATCCCTAAACGGTGTTGGAAATCTATAAATTAGGTATGACTAGAAAGCTGAGAGGAATAGTCTTTATGTGTGATGTTATTCTCCATAGTAGCTCTATTTTCTTAAATTTGACTGTATAAAATGATCTATTGTGACCTCTGGTATAATCACAACCTCACGTAACTGCACAAGCACAAACTAGAGAGTGAGGGCATTCAGGAGACGCACAGCTTTCATAGGTATATAGACAATAATGAGGTTCCTGAGGAATATCCAGAATAGAAGTGCTCGACATCCAAACACCAAAATACAACATTTGCAAACATAACCAAATCACAGTATTAATTTCTCTGTGGCGTTCCTCAAGGTCTTGTTGTCTTACTGTTGTATTTTTCTATTTTTAAGTGGTAAAAATTTGGTTAATTTCGCGCCAAATCTGTGTAACAACCCAAAAATGGCAAACAACTTATGAGACATAATAAAACATGGGAATCACCATCACATACGTGCATCATAATGAGCCTGTTTACACTCAAACCTAACCAAAACACAATATTTGTTACAGATTTATGACAAAGACAAGACACTACAGACATGTATTTAAACTATGAGACAGACTGGTGTGTCTAATGGCATAAAAACAAACCCTGCAGAGAGTAATCGGACATGATAGCTTCACATAGACTCACTTTGCTGTAGCGGCTCTTCAGGCTCGCCACCAGCTTCGCCTTGTTGTTGTGGCCCTTCTGAGCGCGCTGAAACGCCTCTTTAATGTCGAGCTCAGTGTCCGCAGTCATCTTTCCTTCACAGACAAACAACATTTAAAGACAGAGTCACTCGAACAGCCACACAAACTGTCCTCACAGTAACTTCCAGTAACGTATTTACTAAACAGGCTAACGGCAGCCTGGTTGTCTCTGGTGCCTCATTAGCTAACCAAAAGCCCCACCTCGACCCAACTCCCACTGAAAGAAGAGCTGGAAAACAACGTAACCAGCTAAACCAGCGTGGGACTAAACTCCCCAGAGACTCTTATGTTATTATAATTTATAAATATTAAAGCAGACATCGTATTTATACAAGAAAATTAGACTTATCGTGAGTTTTAGAAATTTACCGTTTCCTCTGTTTTCTTCTCGCAACTGCCGCCTGTTTTCAAATTCGACTCTCGCGGCTAGTCGCGAGATCGTGACTGTGTACTCATACGTAATGACGTACGTACGTACGTACGTGCGTAGGTCTTAATTTGTCCCTGAGTTTAGCCCGACAGGCTCTGTTCGTCAGGCTCGTGCTGACAGGCTAAAGGCTGAAACATGATACATTGATTAATCAATTAATCGATCAACTTGAAGTTTATCAACTACTTTAAATATTGATTTTTGTATTTTACAAGCAAAATAAATGCTAAATATCCCAGTTGACAGAGTGACAGTTTAACAGCTGTGAAGATTTCGGGCATATAATAATAATGGTAATAATAATAATAATAATAATAATAATAATAATAATAATAATAATAATAATGATAATAATAATAATAATAATAATACATTTTATTTCAAGCGCCTTTCAGGACACCCAAGGTCACTTCACAAATAAGATAAGAAAAGTATTAAAATAATAGCAGTCACATATCTAAATAAAAATCAGTAAATAAGTAATAAAAATTATCAAATTAATTAATAAAATTAATATATTTTTATTAATTTTAATAGTTATGTTATAATTATTAAATATAAATAATAATTTATATATATTATGTTTTAATATATATATATAAATTATTTTTATATATAATATTATATATATATATAAATAAATAAATAAAATAAAAATTATTTACATATCTGAACATGTTTTACAATTTTCTGACATTTTACAGATCCAATTAAACAAATGATTCAGTATATTGGCAGATTAATCGATAATGTAAAGGAATGACAAGTAACAAATGTTCAAATAAATTATGTTTAGCTTATTTTGATGTTCATTAATAGTATTACAATAAACAAACACTACTAATATGTTTTTGAAAAAATGACGGATTGCTTGCAGCACACAGCTCAGGCGTTAGTGTTGCCTATGAGGGAAAATTCAGGGGGAAAATCGCCAGGTGAATGAAGGCAGTGAGACAGCAGCAAGATTTAAACATTTAGTTTATAACACTCACATTAGATACACTGGGTTTGATTGGATTTTTATCAGTTTAATAACAGAAAGAACCACCAAAAAATCATGTGGCTTAATTTGGGTTGGAAGAAATCAATCAGCAATAACTAATCTGCAAATATTTTCACATCTTACTAGTGTGCAACCCCTCTGTTGGTCTTCAAAGGAGGGTTCACAAAACAGACACCTCACCTGTGTGGACTGGCAGGAAGACAGGGTTCTTTGTTTTATAGCAAGAACCGCCATCTACCTCTGGAAATCGGTTTAATATGGAGGGTCAGGCTGCTTTAGACCTGTGTGCATGAGGGCGTAGAATTATCTGAGAGGTGAATGTATCATCATATTAAATATTTATGCTGGTGGATGCAGGGGCTAAAAGTCTGTCCATTAGTCCATACTATGTCATGGGCCAAAAAGATGTCAGAAAAATGGTTACTAGTGCTTCTGTAAATCCACGGGCACATACAGAGGGTCATCTCTTAATATGTTATATATGCTATTACATTGCACAAAGACCTATGTGACTACATATTAAAGACAATATAACTTGCTGTGAATACCCAGGGTACCCTGAAGCTCCAGGTTCACAGTTTGTGTTCATTTGGTTGCAAATTGCAATTTTGTTTGTGCACATGACCAACAGAAGATAATATTGTATTGTCATCTAATCCTGTGTCCATGTGTTAAGGCCTCAGTATGCTCCATGTAAACTAGGTCGTAAGGTGTCTAAAGATAAAACTGTTTATAGCTGTTCCAAACGGCCACACTCAAAGGTGAAATGCTTCCCCGATCTCTCTCCAGGAACTTTTTGTCTCTGTAGTTTCAAATGCAATAAATCATACAAATGGGCATTACAGCACAAAACTTTTGGACAGTCTCTCCTCGAGGGCATTCATGGTGAGTTGGATAAATGAAAACTGATGGAAGACTAAAAAAAAGAAGAGCTCGAGAGAAGTTCAAATGCTGCCTACTTTTGTACCTCCGCATAACTGGCCTTTTGCTGCATGATGTGGGCACGATTATCAGTTGAAAAGTTTCAATAATTGTTGGATATAAGCCAGAAACAGTGCTCACATGGTGCTTAATCCTGAGTAATGTTTTATGAAAGGTACCACAAATTGACTGGCACAGAAGAAGGTATTAGGACTGGGTAGAAAACTGGGTCTCTACAGAGAACTTGGAGGTAAGACAGGACACAACAATACAGAGGCGTGAATGGACTTGGTAGGGACTCAGCAGCAATTGTTTTCCCCAGAGGCCTCCATTTCCACATACAGGTCAGTTTATTCATCATGAGGAGTAATATTCAGCTGGTGAAAACAGTTTATCTTCTTCGGCTCTGGGGGATCTTTGTCAGGTCTGAGAAAATAACCCTGAGGATGTCATTTGGATTATTCTTTATCTCAGCTTGATCTGGAAGGAGACTACCAATTAGTCTCCAACAGAAAGCGTGGGTATTTACCAGGCGGGGAGGGTCTGCTGCTGCAGTCCACTCTGAACTTGGAAAAAAACAAACCTACGACGCAGAAAAGTGTTATGTAACGGTCACTGATGTTAGAGTTCTAAGTTAAAAACTCAGGAAAGGTCTGTCTAAACCGAGTTCACCGACATAAACACACCTGACGTTGCAGCAATATGGTGACACACACAGGGAACAGTGAGCAGAACATTCATTTCATATGACTATTTATTCTATTCGGGGGGCCTGGAGCCGATCCCAGCTGACATTGGAGATTCTGTTGATTTGAGGACAGGTTACACTCTGGACAGTTCGCTAGTTCGTCACAGGGCTGACACGTAGACACATAACCGTTAACACATTCACACCTACGGGCAATATTGTGCCACCAATTAACCTGCATGTCTTTGGACTGTTGGAGGAAGCCAGAGTACCTGGAGAGAGCCCAAACTCATGCAACATGCAAACTCCACACAGAAAGCACGGTGTGTTCGACCACAGAACCTCCTTGCTGTGAGACAACAGTGCACCACCACTACATACGTGAACAGAACAGTATAGAACTTTTACTATATGTTGTGTTTGTGTTGTGAAACTTTACCATTCTGTTGATTTGTGGTTGATAGATGTCTTTGAGAGCATGTTGTACTAGCCTACTCCTTTTGCCTCTTTTAAAGTAGATTTGCCTTTGCAGTTCAGAGACTAGCCATACATGTTTGCTGCATGTTTTCCTAAGCACATGAACTGAGACTGATTTCGATTGGAAGTTGGGAAAACTCGCTTTGACGACTTGCAATGGATTGCAGCCGTACAAAACATTGACATAGTCTCTGTGACGTCTCCCGTAAGTTACTGTAGAGTTGTTAAGCTCGGTGTGGTAGTTCTGGCTGCTGCCATTTTGGCCGTCCTGCCTCTGCCACCTAAGGCTAATCCATGGTGGGTGGAGATGAGCAGGCTGAATGAAGCCTGGTTCCTCAAACAAGCCCCCTGTGATGACACCCACCTGTCAATCAAAACGCGCACACTTAATTATACATAATTTTATTTGAACAGGTGAGTTATATAAAAAAAAAATCACCATCAGTAAATGAAAGGTAAAGTTAGCTATGGAGACAAAACAAAACTGTTTTTTGTACCAGGCTGTAGACATGTTTATTTCTGCTGTGAAGTTGGACATTTTAACATGGGGACTTATGGAGACTGACTCGTTTTGCAGCCAGCCTCAAGTGGACGTTTGAGGAACTGCAGTTGTCGACACTTCACTTCATGACCACAGAGGTTGGCACTTGATTGCAGCATAATAAAAATATGCTAGTGAGTTGCATTATGGGAAGTGTAGTAGGCTTCAGTGTTTTTGGAGCTTTACCCACATTATAGACTGTTATGGGTAAAACTCGACCACTACTGCTTTAAATTTGGTCATGTGGAGCTCTGGTGTACCCCTTTAAGGTTATGAATGATTCCCACAATGAGAACATGGGTTGTACTTTAAACTCTACAATACCTGTAGGCATATTTTAGAACAAAAACAGATGATTTATGCATTAGGGTGCAGTTTCACAGGTGCTAATGTAGAGAAATATAGTATGAGAACATTGTGTATCTATGGTAATCAATACTAGCAGTGATAATACAATATGCATCTCACTTTAAAGCCTACAGGCCTGTCATATGTTGCTGTTTAGCCTCATCCTCTCAGTGTATTGTGTTTACGGTGTCTGACTGATGGAGTAAAATCACACGACCAGACCCCCAGAGACCCCCCTCCACCTCCTCCTCCTCCTCCACCTCCCCTCGGCACGGTGATCGGCATTGATACAGCAGCGCCGGTAGGGGCGGGGCAGCACTGCAGCAGTGCGCTTCTCGAGCTGTCTCCGGTAATGTTCCATAGGATACACACGCCCCTCTCCGCCCCTGCCGCGAGACAGGTGGTTGGACTATATGCCTTCATCCTCGAGCGCGCCCTCTTAGAATAAGAAATATCTGTTGACAGCCGGGGAAGGGTCGGTTGGCGCGAGCGCGTCCCCGATGGACTTCCAGCGTGTGACCTCCGCGATCACCGGGCGGATAGCGGGAGAGGGGGGCGACAACCGGAACGCACGAGGAGAGCCCCGCCGATCTACTACCAAATGTTTCCCAGCGAGCTGCCGTTCACGGGAGGAGGTCCACCGACACAGGCATGAGATGCGCGAGTAGAAAGTTGACACGATTATCGGTGGGGGAATTTTAATCCGAGAGAGGCGGCTGGATCATTTTTTGACAATTCCCCAGTCTGGAAAGTTCCCTTGGGGGTTGTGTTGTGCGTGTGAGTGAGTGTGTGTGTGACAGAGAGGGGTTCATTATGGCTTCAGGCGCCGGTAAGGCTGCACAGCCCCCCGGGCCGGGCTCCGCCGTTAACGGGACTGCGGCAGAGTTCGCGAACATCGAGCAGGAGCTGTACGACTACCAGATGCACAGCAAGATGTGCAAGAAGATCGCTCAGCTCACCAAGGTAAGACCCGCCGGTGACACCGAGGGAGAGAGAGGTGGAGATAGAGAGGGGCGCGCCGCCGGACGCGCTGTCACTGGATGTGCCAGGATGACTTATTGAGAATTATGCGATTGTGTTGTGATAAATGCCACATTATAGCACCATCAGCACAAATATAGATTTAAAAAAAAAAATGGATGCATGGGGAGGTTAAACATGCATAAAACACGAGAGAAGTCGCGCGTAAAAATCAAATATTGCAGCAATAAACTGCTTAAAACAACATTACACACGAGCGATGTGGGAGAATGATTGTGAAACTTGGATCGGGGCTTCATTCGTCTTCGTGACTGACACAGTAATCAGACATCAGCGATCACTGTAGGCTGCAGATCTCCAGCTATTTGAGAGGCAAACCTATTGGGGCAGCAATTAAGCGTGATGTAATTATCAAGTTAATTTATGGATTATCTCAGCCGTGCATCGATTTACTGTTTAAACCGTAGGATAAATGTCAAAATGCACGTCTAATAGTGAAGATTGCAGAGCCCTAAAAAATATATTTCTTTGTCTAAACAAGAGGTATGAATAGTAAATATAAATCAGGAGCCATCGATACCTTTTTTGTCATGATTATATCATGCTGTGTATCATCCTCCATGTGCATGCACACTTATCAGGGTGCATGCAGGGATGCCTGACAGCTGCAGCAGCAGTATCTGCTCTTGCTTTTCATACAGTAAGTGTTGCTATAAAGGGGGGATTCTCCCTCTCTCTCTCTCTCTCTTTCTGGTGCACAATAATGCTTACAGACGCAGGGCATGACCCATGGCTTGTTGAGCTATGACAATTACTGATGACTGTGCAGCACCTATCTTCTTTTATGGATTCACCTCTGTGTGTGTGTGTGTGTGTGTGTGTGTATGTGTGTGTCGAGGAACACACGTGTGCAATGCAATACATGCATTGGTGTGTGTGTTGTTCAGAGAGCTCGGGCGCGCACACAAACAAAGATGACACAGATGAAGGCTCAGCACTTGTGTCTGTGCTTGTTAGAGATATCCGTCTACCTCGTCTATGCTTCCACCGCCCCTCTTCCATCCTAATGAAAAAGGAAGCCTTGGACTTGTTTCTTTCTCTCTCTCCTGAAACTTTATGCAAGCCCTGTCAGCCTGCTTTAGCTCTTTGATGACCACGGTAAATAAATCTGAAACCAGGAGCCCTTCATGAAATATAAGAATCATCAAATTCAATATTTAGCATAAGCATTTTCTCTCTGAGCTTTTTGGATCTGGGGCATGTGACACATGGTTTATTGGAGTGTTTTGGAGCCGGGGTGTGGAGAGGAGAGTAAGCGGGAAATGGGTCAGCTGTGGTAACCTTATATATTTAATAACCCCTGCTTTATGTGTGCATGGAGGCTCACACACACACACATCACAGTCATACACACCTCCTCATATCGGCCTCCACTCACCCATCCATACTTATGCTTGACTTACACCACACATCTCCCTCCCTCCCTCCATCCCTCCCTCCCCACCTTCCCCTCTCTTTCTCTCTGCCAGCGAGAGTGGTCTGTCCTGGTTGAATGGGTACTGCTTAATATAAACCAGTAGCACGTCCGTTGGAGTGTGTTTACACGGCGGAGCGAGCCAATGGGAGGAAAGGAAAGCGAGAGCTGACCAGGCCAGCTGTTGTGAATGTTCACATGAGCTTGTGCGTGAACAGGCATGCACACAGCAACATGAATAACACACGAGGAGAGTGGTCTCTTCATGTGACTCACAGAGATCAACAGTAGCATATTAAAGTGTGTGTGTTTGTGTGCACGTATACACCCACACTTCTGATTGCCAGCTCTAATTCTGTCTATGTGATTTCCTGTACTTATCTAGCTTACGCTGTCACAATGTTCCCAACTTTGTAATCCAGCACACCCGGTACCCTCTTTGATATGTGTGTGTGTGTGTGTGTGTGTGTGTCCAACCTCTCCTCTGTGCACCAGCCATTCACTCGACATCTCACCGATGTTTCAACAGCCTCGTCTCAGCTCTTCTTTACACCGTAGACAGAATATTAATTTCATGCTTTGCTGACTATGAAGTTATTGTCAATAAGCACGGGCACTGGCTTGTGAGGCTACATGAATAACATTATCGACTGGCAGGATCAATATGGGGATCTCGAGACAGGATTTACAGTAGCAAGAGGCTCTTGCCGCTCTCTGACCAAGCTGCCATGCCAAGCGTCTTAAGGATTTAAACCCAAAGTGTGATGCCAGATGATACTGAATCCTGAAATAAAGGTCTGAATGTGCACTCCAGAAAATGTTAATGTTAACTTTTTAACAGACAGAAGTGGTGCACAAACACAGAATCCACTCATCCAACTAATTTTAAAAGATCTGCAGCACTAGCTGACATTGGGCAAGAAGCAGGGTTCACCTTTGACATAGAGTCACCAATTTATTACCACATATCACCAGTTATTAAGTGCATGTCTTTGGACAATGGGAGGAAGCCAGAGTACCCGCAGAAAACCCACATAGACACGAGGAGAACATGCAAACTCCACAAAGAAAGACGAGCTGTGGTGTATCTTGCTAATCACTGCACGACTGTACCGCCCAAACACGGAATCATGATCGTTAAATATCATAATTTATGCTGCTGTTAGTCACTTTCAGAACTGGCAGTAGCTCAGTCTGTAAGGATTTGGCTCGGGAACCAGAGGGTGGCCGGTTCAAGACCAAAGTATTCACCTCCTGGGCGCCGCTGAGGTGCCCTGCCTTGAGCAAGGTACCGAACCCCTAACTGCACCCAGGGTGTCGCTACGTGGCTGCCCATCCACTCCACCATCTCTCCACATTTGCATGTCTATGTGTGTGGTTGTATTTCGGGCCTATGTGTGTAAAACTTGAGTTAAAAAAAAGAATTTCCCCACCGAGTGATCAATAAAGTATTTATTCTACTCTACTGTACAGGACGCCAAACCAAACAAAGCTGTTGAACACAAACCTTTTCATCATGCGTTATTTATTCGTTCAAATGTTTCCCTTCAAGCGGGGTAAAGATGTGATTGCTTTTAGATAAAGCTACAAAACCTTTCGTTAGTCATGAAGTGAAAATGCAGAATTAATGACATCCCTAGATCAGAGGTTTCCAACCTTTTCTGCCTCGTGACTCCTTAAAATGAAGCAGTGAGCTGGGACTACTAATCAGGACTTTGAAGTGATAATTTTATCTTCTCACATTCTGAATGTTTTCCAGAGGTCTGAACGAGTCGAACCAGCTGACATTTTTAGAGAAAAATCTGAATTTTTATGCAACAGATTATATTTATTTATATCTTGTAGGTCATCGCTGACCCCTCAGGTTTACACCATATGTCCAAAAAATATGTCTGCACGCTGTTTATGTACTGTTTTTTAAGTCCATTAGTGCAACAGCATGCAATTATATATTAGACAGCACTGTGTTTCCAACTTGTGGCAGCTGTTTTGGAAAAGATCTTGTCCCGTTGCACAAAACCGGGTCCGTAAGTAAACGCTTTCAGAGTTTGGTGTTGAAGAACTTGCCTGCACAGGGCCATCCAACACCTTTAGGATGACCTGGGGAAAAGACCACAAGCCAGGCCTTCAGTACATAACTTCCTGTGGCTGAATGTGAGCAAATCTCTGCAGCTGAAGTTACAAAGTGATGTGGAGGCAGCAATATTAATGCCAGTATTTCAGTTTCCACATAATTGTGGCTATGTGGTGTACCCTGACCTCCAGCTGTGGGAACCACAGGTTTATCTCTAACCAAGTTTCAGGAGAACATTTGTTAAATCTCTCTCTCTCCTGCTGTATCTTCCTCCTTCCCTCCTTGTTCTCACTTTCAAACTGGCCACTGAGGACAGCCAAGAACAGCACTGACACACACTCCCCCTCTGAGCCTGCCCTCGATTCAGAGTCCCCTTCATTCCTCTGAGTCATGAGTTATAGTTCGTCAGCCAGAGTTCATGCACTATGACGTGATTGAATAGCAAGCGTTGCATACTGTACGAGTGTTTTGATTGACAGGGAGGAGAGAGCTGGGTTTGTGATCAGGATTTAGGAAGATGCCACGTCCATCGTCAATATCTGTATCTAGATTATAAGAAATACATCCTAGATTAATGCATAGTGTTGAGATATAAGAGTGTGAGTGTGTGTGAGAGGTGGTGACACTCACACACACACACACACACATAGAGGGAATGTCCGGCAGTGCTGTGCCAGCTGTGTGCTGTAGACAGAGAGGCGTCTGGGTAAAATATGAGCCTATGTGTCCCCCTGCATACACCCATGCACATGCACATGCACATGCACGCACATCTCTGCAAGTGGGTAAGTGAGACATCAGGGTCAGTAGGAGCAGATGATGACACTGTAGACATGGCGTAGAGGGTAAAGTGAATAGTGGGGCGAAAACAGGCCATATTTCAGGTGTTAGTCACAGTCTATATTGGGAAGAGGGGGCGGTAGTGATAGTGGTGGTGGGTGGAGGGGTCTACATATGCTTGACAGGCGGGAGAATCACTGCATGAAGCCGCAGCGCCTGGACTATATGAACTCACAGTAAACACACACACAGTTTGTCCGTGCTGCTGTTTAACCTCTATTATTTGTATTTGGGAATTATTGTGTTTCCATGTCAGTCGGTGTCAGTTTAATATTTGTTATCATAAAGCTGCCAGCTTCAAACTTGGCTCCGTAATGTCTGTGTTTGTGGAACAGTAATGGTGTCAGTTTCCCTGCTTCTTGTTTGTGATGTGCCCTCGTTAAATGAATGCAGAGATAACAGAGTGAATCATCTGAATCCACGAGGATGTAAACTGTAACCAGGTCAAAGGAAGTGAAGGACAACATTGACACAGACTTTAGAGTTTAAAATATCATCACAATATTTAGATTTAAAGTCAGTCAGTCACGTAAAAAAGAAGTAAAACAGTGAATAAGATCCAAATATGTGCTTACAGATCAAATAAAAAGGTCTGTAGGCCAATTTTAATCTTTTTTTTTATCAAAGGGGAAAAAATCTATTACTCAGTCTGCAATGAAATCTTTCAATGTCAGCTTAAACTCAACAATGACTGGCTATTTCTGCTTTAAATTATTCGGCACTCCGTTCCAAAAGTCACACGAAAGCACTTTTTCTTCAATCACTTGACCTCAGGGACTGACTTTCAACGACTGTGAAAAAAAATGCAAAATAATCACGAGGAAAGCTCTGAATGG
The DNA here is from genome assembly GCA_946959425.1 of Argyrosomus regius. Taxonomy (NCBI): domain Eukaryota; kingdom Metazoa; phylum Chordata; class Actinopteri; family Sciaenidae; genus Argyrosomus; species Argyrosomus regius. Next base: position 5,209,445 of record OX336883.1, read on the forward strand.
CCTCAAAAATACACTAATTATGTCCACCTGAGATGTGAGTTATTAAGACAAGAGTAATTAATAAACATGAAATCTCTGGAGCGCACAGGCGGCGCAGAAGGCGGCACATCAGTGTCTTGGAGCGGCGTGGTGGTGATCAGTCCCTGTCCCGACCTATTCCCATTTCTAAACTGTTTTTTACTTGAACGTGAACGGTCTTTAAATCTTTCCTTGTCTGTCGTTGACGCCCTCCAGGTGATTTATTCTCTGAACATGAAGAATGAGGAGCAGGAGGGGGCCCTGCAGGCCTTGACCCACGCCCACCACGAGGAGCTGCACCGCATCCTGATGGAGACGTGTCACGAAGGGGAGGGCTCGGCGCTCAGGACGCGTCTCCTCGAGCTGCAGGAGTCTCTGGATGAGCAGCATAGAGTTGGAGCCCAGGTGTGTGTGTGTGTGTGTGTGCACTCTTACCCTCCTGATCATGAGATAAACTGACCTCATTCAAGGACGCGTTGTATCGCTTTGATTTAATGTGTAAACTCCCAGCGGGAGCAGCAAATCAAACCCGCCCCCCCATGTGACCTACAACAGTCAACCTCCTTCAGGAAGTCTGTTCCTTTAACCGGCTTCATGTCTAATTTAAATGTTCTGCAACGCAAGAAAACATCAACATGAATCATAAATACCCCCATGACAAAAATGCATCTTAACAATTAAAACATTTATACCGACTTTAAACTTTTAAAGTCGGTATAAATGTATAAATGTGGATGTGTGGATGTGTCGCCACATCTGTCTTGCCGTCGGCCATATTTGTTTTCCTGCTTCAGGATCTCAACTCAACTCAACTCAAACTTTATCTGGATTTCTGTATCATGTTATCACAGCAGTGTAAACCTGTCAACACATACATCCAAAAAAGCCATTGTAGAACTCACAACTGTTTTCGGGGACCGATCCGAGTGCAGTACGGCCCGTAAAATGGGCTACAACAAGATGAATACATTGTTAGTAGGAGGAATACATCATCTGAATTGGAGCAGAGTGCCTCTGATGCAAATATTATGAGAGTGCAATGAGCATAAAACTAGACCGTGGAGTTAAACATAGTTCGGACTTTCGCTGTGTCCACAGAAAGTGCTGCAGATCTTTTAAAATCATATTTCAACAAACCTCAAACACAGTTCCAGGCAACAGTTTAACCGCCGTTCTGTCTGGATTAATATTAAAACATTATAAGGTAATATAACTGCAGGCGGCCGATTAATTTGTCTTTATTCTGCAGCAAGTGGCCAGTAGTGCAATAATGCACAATGTAGAGATAAATGTCCAGATAAAGGCAGTAATATATTTGGCAGAGAAAATGTTTAATGGTTTATTTTATAGGTTGTGACTTCAAAATAAGTTTGTAATCATTCCCAAGAGGTTTCCCCTGTCCTGCCCCTTCTGGAGGTTGAAATGTTCTGTAGGCTACAGTAAACTACAGTTTTTGGCACTTCATTGGCTTCAGTTCCCAGCCACAGAGGTTGCCGCTTGGCATGCGCCATTCATGCAAAGGCAAAGGCCTTTCTGCAGCGTCACTTGCTGCGTGTCATCCTCTCGCTTCCTGCTTTCCAGTCTATCTTTGGCTGTCCTGTATAGAAAAAAAGCTCTAAATGCCCCCAAAGAACTTATATCTGACGATGTTTCCTGGATTAAATGAAGCTCCTCTCGCCAGGAAATTCATATTTTCCCTATAATTACCTAAAGACATAGTTCCTTCTAGGAAATTCCCTACAAAGTTATTAAGAGATTACAGACCTACAACATGAAGCGGTACTAAAACGTCTCCTCCTCCGTCTTCTAACTCAATTGTTAATCTTCTGTCAGTTCTGTGCCACGCTGCATAAAGTGTGGTCTAGAATTTGGGAGGGGGAAAAAAAAAAGCAATTTATGGCTCCAACCTGCCTGATCTCAACAGCGCGGGCTGCTAATGATGTTTTGCCACATACTGAGTATTGTTTGAATGTCACAAACACTGTTGCTAATTGGCCGTTATGGACTGAGCCTTCCTTTTTTCAGATGTTTTGTATACACAGTCCACACTGTTCGCTGCAGTTCCTAGACGTCAACACGACCTTTGAGATTAGACGAACAGAACATTTGCAGCATGTCACCAGAAAAATACATGAGCTGTAGGATGTTGAGTAATTTGTGCAGTTCTTAGCGCTACTTAGCATGCATGCTCAGTGGTCAGAGACTTTTTATGAAACCATGTAACACGTTATCCTCCGTGCCTCCAGGTGCAGGCAGACTTTGAGTGCTTTCGCATTCAGGCGGAGGAGAGGGAGCGTGAAACTGAGCTGGAGCTGAGAAAAGAGTTTAAGGAGAGGCTGCAGGCTGCAGAGGAAGAGCTCCAGGAGGCCAAGGCCCATATCGGCGATGCCCAGGAGGAGAATCTGCGACTGAGCAAAGAGCTGGAGAAGGCCGCGGAGCAGATCCAGGAGCTGGACGCCAAATGTGAGGAGCTACAGAAAGCGGCTGACGAGGAGATGCAGAGCAAAGAGGAGCAGAGGCAGAGGGAAGACGAGGAGAAGAAGAAAGAGGAGGAGGAGAGAGAAACAGAGGAGCGGGAGGACCTGGAAAGAGTGAAAGCGCTCTTGGAGGAGGTGAAGGCGCTGAAGGAGGAGAGCGATCGAGCCGAGGAGGAGAAGAGGCGGGCGGTGAAAGAGGAGAGGGAGCAGTGGGAGCGGAGGATGAACGATCTGAACGAGGAGAAAGAGGAAATGAGGAAGAAGATGGAGGCCGAGTGGAGGGAGGAGAGGCAGAGGTGGGAGGAGAGGGAAGAGGAGGAGAAGAAAGGGATGCACAGCGCCCTGCGAGAGAGAGTGAAGAGGGCTGAAGCAGAGGTGGAAAGTCACCTGGAGAGGCAGGCGGAGAGCAAGAGGAACACAGTGAAGCTGCAAGAGCGAATACAGGTACACACACACACACACACACACACACACACAATCCTTTCATTTATGCTACGACTACAATCCAGTGAAATGGAAATTGAAATGTTGCAGCTTCCTGTCTCTGATGCACCCGGCTAATGATCGTGTTGATGGGAAAGGAGGGAGCGAGGTGGAAGCTTGCTTGTCTAACCACAGGCTGCCCTCCCTGAGTGCTATTCCCACTGCCAACTATCTGCTAATGAGTAGTTTGAGCAGGATAGATTCGCTGCACCACCACCATTACCACCTCGTGGATGAGCATTAAGAAACCCTACGAGAGCTGGCACAGAGCTGACATAAGCCCTCACAGCGGACCATTAAAGGCTCACAGCTGGGCGAGATAGCTCCCTGACTCACCACATTTCATCCACATTTTTTTTTTATCGCCCTCCCCGTCTCTCCTTCCTCCTTATCTGTGTCAAATTTTGCTGTCGGCTCTCTCTCCTTCATCTTTTCATCTTTCTTTTCTTCTATTCCCCCTCCCGTGCTCTCTCTCGTCAACCCACAACACTCCTCTGCATCTGCCCTCGCATAAAAAAAAACAAAAAAACTTCCAGGATCTGGAGGAGGAGCTGGAGCTGGATCGGAAGCGCGTGTCCGAGGCGGAGGGCGTGGTCAAAAGAGCGGAGGAGGAGCTCGCGGTGGCCAAGGAGAGGCTGCTGCTGCAGGAGGACGAGCTGCAGAGCAGAGCAGGTATGGCCTCGCCTCCTCTCAGTCCACTTGTCTTCTCACCTGTCTGCCACTGTAAAATCAGCTGAGCTCAGTGCATTTTCATGATTCACTCTGACTCAGCCTTAATTAAGTTTTTGCCTCACGCCATTATAATATATACAGAAAGTGCAACAAACGCACATTATTCATCCTCCACAAAGGCAAACAGTTTCATCAAAGTGTCATCATACCCAGTCAGCAAAAAAACACTCTAAATTTTATTTATTGCACGAGAATGATTTTTGTTTTAGGCTCTTCCTCATTCAGTATCGGCCCTGCTGTAAAGTCGATTCTGCTACTGTTATGCATAATCAATCAATACGTGCTCGTGCATGTTTGTGTGTGTGTGTGTGTGCATGCTTGGGTGTTTATTTGATGTTTTATTTGGTGTGTGTGTGTGTATCAGAGGAGCTGCTGAATCGCGGAGGCTGTGATGTGTGTGTTTGCGCTGAAGTGGAAGAAATGAGGAGCCAGGTGAGCCGACTGCAGAGCAGGAACAGAGAGCTGGAGCTGCAGAGCAGCGGCCGAAACAGTGACCACGCCCGGCAGATACGCCAGGTAAACGCACGCCTAAATATACTATGCAAGGTTTGTTCTGTTGAGATTGCACGTGTGCCTAATAAATGTGTATGATGTGTGTGTGTGTGTGTGTGTGTGTGTGTGTGTGTGTTGATAGCATGCCGAGGCCCTGTCCAGTCTGCGTTCAGAGATGGTGAGAGCCCAGACGGAGGAGCTGCGCCGCATCCAAAAACACGCAGATGACGAGAGGGACAAACTGCAGAAGGAGATAGAAAAAGAGCGAGAAAACCTCCAGAGGGAACGAGAGCAAGAAAAGGATCAGTTCGAGAAGGAGAGAAGCAGACTGCAGAGGGAGAGGGAGGAGGAGAAGGAGGCGCTGCACAAAGAGGTGGAGGAGATCAAAGAACGTCTGAGGAGAGAAAAGGAGGAGGAGGTCGACCGTCAGAGGAAGGAGCTGGAGGTGGAGAGGGTTCGCGTCCGCTCGCAGCTGGACAAGAGCATCGAGCAGGTCGAGGCGGAGAGAGCCATCGTGCAGCAGAAGCTGGAGGAGGAGAAGAAGAGGTTGGTGGAGAAGGCCGAGGAGGACAGGAAAAGGTTGAAGGAGCAGGTGAGGAAGGCGATAGAGGAGGTGATGAGGAGGCATGCGGCCGAACTTCACAGCGTCCAAGAGGCTCTGAGCTCAGAGAAGAAGACGAATCAAGAGGTGAGCATGACGAGAAACCACTGCTAGAAACTAGCACTGCTCACACGCACTGAGATTTTTAGACTATTTTGGGATATTTCTTCCCCTTTTTTTATTTGTTTTGTCAGAGAGAGAGGAGACAGTGCGAACGAGGACACAGCTTTTCCATAACGTGCACTTATATCTGAAATTTAAAAATAGCCCGCCGTTCAGCTGAGGCAGCCAGCTCATATAGGCTTAAGTATTTCAGCTTCAGTCTCAGCCAGACTTTGGATTTTAATTATTACGGATACAAAGAATATAAAAAAAAAACGCCATAAGAAATGATTTTCTCTTTCATCCCGTCACACACACAGCTGCAACATTAAGACTTTCCTGACTGTGTGTGGTGCACGTGTGCTCTCAGAAACACAGAAATCAGCTGAGATGTGGCTGTAACATTTTTATATTTAGTGTGCACACATATTCATCATTACCTAGCTGCTCATTAGGATGCATATTAGTAGCATGCTGACTCTTTATTTGTCATTATAAACCATTTATTATATTCTACAACTACTACTCACAACTACTCAATTACTGCTTATTGATCTTAACATGCTTTGCTCAGTATGGGAGTACTTAGAAGGTGGTAGTACAACAAGAATACTCATTAATATATGTTAAAAACACTTAATGAGGCTGTGGCTCAGGAGGTAGAACGAGTCGTCCACTAATCAGATGATCGATGGTTCGATCCCCGGTTCCTCCAGTCAGCATGTCAAAGTGTCCTTGAGCTGAAGATACTGAACCCCAAATTCCTCCCAATGCTGCGCCATCGGTGTGTGAATGTGTGTGAATGGTTAGTTCCCAAAAACTGATGAGCAGGTGGCACCTTGCGTGGCACAGCGAATGCCATCAGTGTGTGAATGAGACGTGTAGTGTAAAAGCTCTTTGAGCAGTTGGAAGACAAGAAAGACAGTCCACTTACCATATGACCTGCACTTATTTAACAAAACACAAGTGTTAATAGCGTCCAAATAACTCTGAATGAAGTCTTTCTAACTCAGAATATGTTCCTCAGTCTAAAGCGAGGTCACTAATTCACAGTAGTTTAAAAAGTTTGACACTTGTTAACCCACGCAGGCTCTTTAACCTGTCTCCTCTTCACACTTAAATCCATCATAACACACAACTACTGCAATTAACAGACCTCATTTGTAAGTTATGGATTATGCCTTTAAAAAATGGAGGTCTGTTGCTATGCATGCTAATAAGCAATGGTGGATATGTGGACCTTAATACAGTGTGTATATACTGTGTATATATTATAGTGTTAGTAAGTATGAGTGCACGAACCCGAACCTCACGTGTGACCCCTTGTCAGCATGGATCAAAAAGTGTTTTTCACTGTTTTATTTGAATGTTTTAGAGGCCTGAAGATTCTAAATTTCACAATAATTAAAAAAAAATCCAAACTCCTTGGTGTCACATAGCTGTTTCTTCTCTGATCTGTCGTACTCTTAATAATTTTGCGACCCCTTTAAGGCGGTCTTCACCCCGTGCTTGTGAACCACTGCTCTACACGAGCATGTCAGATGAATATTTTAACTGTAGCGTGTTGAGCACAAATGTAGAAATATAAAGAGATTTTTATCACATAATTGCCTGCCCTCTGAGCCTTCTTACAATGTGCACTTCATCGTGACTAATTATTAATTAGGCTTAGTAATAAGATGTTGGGATGGTTGGGTTAAAGTGCTAAAAAGAAGATAAGTCGTGAATGTAATGACGTTTTTTTTTTTTTTTTTTTTGAAGGTGTGTGCGCATTTGGATGAAGAGAGGAGAACCCACGAGGAGCTCCGCGGCGGGCTGGAGAAGGAACGAGAGGAGCTGAGGACGCGACTGAGAGACGCTACGAATGAGGTCAGAGGTCAAATTACACCAGTGCGTGTGCAGATTGAATGATTTATAATATCAGTTTTAACACGTGCGATATCTCAGATCTGCAGGCTGGAGTCAGTGATCCAACAGCAAGACAAGAAAGAGAAGGTGGGACCTGAAGCTGCATCCTCATGTGGACCACAGTGCTCCCGTCTGGAGGAAGAGCTCCACCAGACTCGGGCTCGACTGGCTCGGACGCAGGAGGAGGCCGAGAGGCAGCGGGACAGGCAGCAGAGAGACATCGCCTCGCTGAGAGCAGACAAACACCGGCTGGAGGAGAAAGTCCTGGAACAGAGCCGACTGAACACGGAGAGGAGTCTTCTAGATCAAGGCCAGCGGCACACTGAGGACCGGATCAGGTAGCAGAATAAACACCGACCTGCCAGAACTGCTTAGGCTTACATTACAGAGTCTTGACTCTTGCTTGTAATCACCCCCTTGCCCTCCTGTTAAGAGATCACTGGGGAAGATGAAAGTTGAGTTGCATCTTTTCCTCACTTCAATTTAAGCTTTTAATGAGATTTATTGACATGTTTATCAGGACAAAAACATGCCTAGAAATTAAATGCAGCAATAAAACGATACACGGTGATACAAAAAATACATTAAACAGTTGAAATGAATCAATATCACAATCCAGATAAACAAGCTGCAGTAGTTTTCAGAAAAACCAATTAGTCTGTCCTGTTTCATAAAGTGATTCTGCACATCGAGCAGCTTCTTTTTCATTATAAACCGACTATGATTACTGCATACACACGCCGAAAACAGCTGATTACTTGGATTTAAAGTGTGTTTAATTACTCAAAAATACCAGTTTACATGACATGACATTGCTATTGTTGAATAGACAAACAATAATGTATTCTTCTAACAATATTACCCCTCAGCATGACGTCGCTTTGCAGTCTTTTCCATGCAAAGACACACTTACAAACCAGGAATGCAACCATGCAAATAAAGTTATTAAGAGACGTGAGGGATAATCAGATTACTTCCACGTCTACTAAACCTAAAACCTAAAACAATAGTCCGTCAGAAGCACAAGCCAAACAGACACTATGAAACGATCACACAGAAGAGAGTAGAGAGAGGATATGAATCGTTTCTTTTCATTGCATGTAGGTTAACTCACTTCTTGTTCTGCTGCACGCCTCCAGGGCAGAGTGTGAGGATCGTCTCAGAGCAGAGTTCAGGATAGAGATGAACGCCGCCGTTGCTGAGAGCGAACAGAGATGGCAGAACAGAGAGCAGGAGCTGCAGACCCAGATATCTGAGCTGCAGAGTGAAGTGAGCGAGAAGCAGGTGAGTCTCAAACCACCAGGAGCCATCTGTGATCCTCCTTCTCAGTATGTTCAGTGAAGGCTTCGTGTTGTAACCTGATTGCAGACTGAACTGGCAGTGACAGCTCATATTTGTCTTGAATGTCTGAATGATTGTTTTAATCATTATAAGAGAGACACATAATCGGTGATGTGTGATTGTTTGAGAGCAACAGAGTGCATGTGTGAGTTGTAAGTGGGGTGGAAAGTTGAAAGCTGCAGTCTTTGGGGACCTTCTGAACAATCATTGCTTGAGTTTCTCAAACACTTTTGTATAATGTGAGAAAATAGTGAAATATACTCATTATAATTTAGCATCCAAGCCTCCAGGTGATGTCTAAAATCCAAAATAAATTCAGTTTTTTCATATTTGATGGAAAAAAAGCATCAAATCATCACTTTTTAACCCACACAGGTTCTTTATTCTCGAGTTGCCTCCTCTTCACACTTAGTTTATCCATTATAGCGCACAACTCCTGCAGTTAACAGACCTTAGTCATGAGTGATGGATTACACCTTGAAAAAATGGAGGTGTATTGCTTTGCATGCTAATAAGAAATGGTGAATACATGCACCTGAATATAGTGTTAGTTTTAGGGCTCAGAAACCTGTGAAAGAGTTGGACGTTCTTTGGTTTATTGTTCATATTTTTCTTGTATTTCTTATTATAGACTACAGCTAACAGTTGTTTTCATCCTTGTTTGAGTTTCTAAATCAATCTTCAGTCAGAAAATAGCGAAATATATGCATTATAAGTTCACACCCAAGCCTTAATATGATGTCTTTAACAGTCCAACACCCAAATAAATTCAGTTTGTGTCATATTTGATGGAGAAAAGCAGCAAATCATCATTTTATAACCCACACAGCCTTACACTTTATTCTCGAGTTGCCTCCTCTTCACACTTAGTTTATCCATTATAGCGCACAACTCCTGCAGTTAACAGACCTTAGTCATAAGTGATGGATGGTGTAAGGTGCAAACCTTGAAAAAGTGGAGGTCTGTTGCTATGAATGCTAATAGGAAATGGTGAATATGTAATATAACGTTAGTGTTAGGGCTCAGAAACCTGATAAAAAGTTGGATCCTCTTTGGCTTATTGTTCTGCATATTTTCTTGATAAACTATTTTTTGATTAAACTTTTTTTGTTCATTAGTTTTAGACTGTAGCTAACATATTTAGAGTTTCTCAATAAATCTTCTCAAAACAAAAATAAATTCACTTTGTTTTCATATTCGATGGAGAAAAGTAGCAAATCATCACATTTAAGAAGCTGGAACAAGCAAATATGTCTTCAAAAAAAGACTGAAACGATTAAAGGATTATCAAAAATAGTCTGAAAGCATCAACATCTATCTGCCTTCCAAATGACATTTTGTGTGTCACATTTAATTTGGATTACGAGGTGATTTCTCCCTAAACTGCACGCATTAAGATCAGTTTATTAGACACGATAAGTGCGGTTGTGTGGTCGTTACGACGGCGTCACCTGGGTGTCTCAGCCTTTGACAGAAAGAGTTTGATAGATGTGTGTGTTTACTGAAAGTCTGGATGTTTTGTCCTCCAGCGAGAGCCAAATCGCCGGATTCACTGGAATCACTCTTTTAATTAGTTCCATAAGCCTGTTTTGAGTGTTTTTATTTATTTATTTTTAAAGAAAAGCTGTCTGAGTCTGCAAATTCTTAAACAAAAGCGACATCTCCATTTAATTCAACGCTTTGCTGCAAAATTCATCATCTCAGGATTACTTTGACGGCACGCAGAGCCTCACGATTTTCTCGCCAAAATGCAGGCGGAGAAAAAGAAGGCGGGCCCGGGAGACGATAGCCATGGCAACCCCGAAATTGACAGGCTGAGGAAAGAGGTCCAAGAAACCAAGGAGATAAACAAGAAACTGAGAGAGCTGCTGCAGGTATTTAAAAAAAAAAAATCACATGTACTCTCGTCTCTGTGATGAATAATTAAGCAGCTTTGATGAAAGCGCCGCAGTGCGAGTGAGCATGCTTTTATCCATGTAGCATACACACACAGTTAAGCACAGTACATGGGTGGTGTAATAAAAGGAACATCATGTGTGTTAATGTGTTGGAGGAGCCCCAAACACAGTCTTCAGCCGAGGAGAGACACAGTCACACCATGGCTCTGCAGGCGTTAGAGAGACAGGCGAAAGAAGACGTGCTGTCTGAGAGGAACAGACTACAGACAATGCACCACCTGGAGCTAGGTAACACACACATGCACACATGTACACATGCAGACAGCAACACACGCACACATACACACACAGCTGCATGGACAAATAAGCACAGAAACACACACACACACACACACACACACACATACAGAACGATATACACTTTGAGATTATAAATTCAACAGTGAAGTTGCTATTGCCATGGATACACTTCACCATGGCAACAGCAGAAGGGTACCTGTAACAGTGGGCCAAATTGATTTTGTTTTTCTGTTATGTGGTTGTGTGTGTGTGTGTGTGTGTGTGCACGGTGTATGAATGTGTGTGTGTGTGTGTGTGTGTGTGTGATATCAGATAAGCAGCGTGCAGAGTTGACCCAGCAGCACACGGAGTGGAGCAGACAGATGACCCAGAGACACATGCAGCAGATTGAAGACCTACAGGCCCAACTACAAGCACACACACAGATGATGGCTCTGCAACAGGTAACACACACACACACACGCACGCACACACACACACACACACAAATGACTCTGGGATTAATCGAAACAGCACGTTACCGTCTACAGACGCATTTAACATTTTAGAAACTGAATTCTGGATCTTTGAATGAATGCAGAGCTTGTTCATGTGTATCTACTGTGTGTGTGTGTGTGTGTGTGTGTGAAGGATCTAAAGCAGCAGAACCAGTATCAGGTGTTTGAGCGACAGCTGGACGAGAGTCGCTGTGCCATGCTGGAGCTGCAGAGAGAAAATGCAGCACTGAAGAAGCAATTAAAGGAAAGGTAAAGAAAGAAGCGGGCACACGTGTATTTATTTCAACATTAATGATTTCCCTCAGGACGGCCACTAATGACTAGCTTCATTATCGCTTAATCTGCTGATATTTATTCTCGATTAATATCAGAAAATCACAGTTTCCTGAAGCCTAAAGCGACGTACTCGACGCTTAAACTGATTGTTTCATCCAGTCGACAGTCCAAAGCTAAATGTATTTGGTGTTTTCACATATGAGACATAGAAAAGCATAACGGTCACATTTCAGAAGCTGGAAATAGTGAATGCTTTTGTATTTCTGCTTGAAAACTGGCTGATTGATTGGTCGATTTACTAGATCAATCCACAAACTGTCTCAGCTCTAATAACCATGGAGTCAAGACAAAAACTAATGACCAACTACAGAGTTATCGCCTTAATTAGAAGCAGTGACTAAAAGGAACAGTTTGGGGAGAAGATTGATACCACTCTCAGTTTTTTTTATGATAAATATGAAACTACAACCAGCATCGGTTAACAGAGGGAAAGAGCTAGCCTGCCTCTGTCTAAAACGGTAACAAAGTACACCTGCAAGCACGTCTGGAGCTCACAAATTAACATATTATGGCCGGGCTTGGTACACAACCTCAGTAAATATAATATGTTGAGCTGTAGAGTTGCTGGTAGGTGCATTCTTGAAATTTGCATATAGCCAGGCCAGCTGTTCCCCCCATAAGTTAAACTAACTGCTTCCTGGCAATGTGCAGACACAAAATCGATCTTTTCGTGTTAGTCTTGGCAAGAAAAGCTAATTTCTCAAAATATACAACTATTACTTAAAAGGCAGGTGGAGGGAAGAGACCACACATGCTTTAAAAAGCTGTGTGGAAAAGGCTACATTTGACTTCATTTCAGCATTTTTATAATGTCAGGAAAGATTTAGGATCATTTGACACTCAAGAAAATGTTTTCTATCTGTTAAAATATGTCTAAAAGGTTTGCATATGTGCACACAAGCTTTATTATTTACTGGTCTAGATGAAAACTTGAGCCACGACAGTAGATACTACACAGACTTGATATCTAGCTCAATAATAAGCAGGCAAAATCAGCAGTGCTATTTCCATCAGCAGTGATTCAGCCATTTTCAGGATCCTAATGTCTTGTCCAGTAAACCAAATGCAATCAGCCATTACTGTTTCCAATCTGTCATAATTGTTTTATCGCATCAAACAGGCCGCTTCCATCATCTCCGTTCTTCTCCTCGCCTCTTCCCAGGTCAGTAAAGGAGAATCCCGAAGCCGAGAAGAAAGAAGAGGAAAGTGTAGACCTGCAGAAGAAGAGAGACGCCCAGCTGGAAGAAGAAGCACAACGTCTGAAGGAGGAGGTGGAGAAGCTGAGGGTGGAGATGGAGAAGCTGGAGGAGTCGCAGAAACACTGGGAGGAGAGGAAAGACGAGGACATAAAAGAAGAGGAGGTGGACGAGGAGAAGAGGAAGGAGCGCGAGGAGGAGAAGAGGAGAGAGGAGGTGGAGGAGATCAGGAGGGAGCACAAGAGGGAGATGCAGAGTTTGGTGTCTGAATACAGCAGCGCCCAGACGCACCTGCAGGCTCGCATAGTGGCCTTGGAGAACGAGTGAGTAGAGGACAGACACGTGGAGATGCAGTCGTTTAAAAATGATCATACGGGACGGGTATGAGAGAAAAAGGTGTGTGTTTGTGTATATGATTTAACTGCAGGCTGCGTGAGCGGGAGGAACGCTGCAGGAGGAGGGAGCCTCGATGTGACGACCAGCAGCTGGGGAGACTTCAGGAGAGACTGAGCGAGAGAGACCAGCTCATTAAACGATTAGTGGTGAGAGCTACAACCCTCTGATCACTGCAGAAGTTTAAAGCAAAGAGTGTAATACCACTGTGGTAAATATGGACAGCTGTATTTGTTATGAAGCCCAGCTCAGCGTCTGTCTTTCAGCCTTTTATTTCACCAAGCTCTCACCAACGACTAAAAGTCAGTCCCAGATTTACTCTTGTCTGACGGCTACTCGCTTGGTCACTCTCTCTTTTCTCTCATCTTCTTCCGCCAACGTCACCTTTACTCTCTTCACTGTCATTATGTCCATAGAGGCTGCTGAGCCCGGCTACATTGCCTGTTTGCTCAGCTCCGGTTCTTGCATGACACCGGCTCTGCTACACGTCAGCATTCGCCCTCGCCCCAGAACTGAAAACCTCCTTTTCCCGGTGTTGGTGCAAACACTAACACTCCCCCGGTGCTCTGAGCTCACAGTGCTAACAAACTGAGCTAACATTGGCTAACAGCAGCTACAGTTTACTTCACTGTCCGTCAGGAAACTCTGTAAATCACAGAGAGTTGAGGCGGAGCAGCCGGAGGACATCAGAGGGAAAACCAGAAAACATTTTCTCCATAAAATATGATCCAGTTTCACCAAAATCAGTGAAATAGTTGGTGTTGTGTGACTTACATAGTGTGAGAACAGACAAGAGACACCATTTACCTGATTAAAAGTCAGCGTAGCATCAACATGATTTTAAACAGACCCTTTAATGTAGTTTATTTAGGGATGATCCCACATATACGGCTGCCTCACTAAAGCACCAAATCTGTATCTAAAAATAGTCCCCATCAAACGCACTATTTCCTCCTGTTTGAGTTATCTAAGTAGTGCCCAGCTGTTTTTGGGAAATGATGTTTATTTTTTAAGGAGTGAAATTAGATATTTGTGACCCACTTTTAAAGAGTTACATGTTCAGTAGGAAGAAATGGGTTTGGTGCTAATCAGTACAGACACAAACTGTGAGAAGGACCGAAGCTCTCACTTTTATTGAATATGTTGACAAAAAGAAATACAGAATGACTCCACCCTCATCCTCTAAATCATGGACTATACATGACACGATGCACAGGCAGCTAACAGAAACCTGTTTGTGCCAATGTGCCAAAGCAACTAGTGTTCCTCCAGTTACGTTGCATAACAGTCGCAACAGTACATTAGGTATACCATCTGTCTCTGTTAAATTCTTAATGATGTTTAAAAAATATTTAGTTCAAAAGTTTCTTGATAAATTACTGAAGATGCTCTCAAAACTTGTAGGACTTCTTATGCACGTGGAGCTAAGGGTGTCCTGATGGAATAGTGGTTAGGACTCATACATGTAACTCCAATGTCCCCAGTTTGATTTCCTTTGGGGAATTTTGTTGTTGAACCCATAGACTGTATAAAACTTGGACGTAGTGTCCGTGACGTGGAGTTTAGGTGGGCCTGGTTGCTCAAATAAGCCACCTGTAATGGCACCCACCTGTCAGTCAAAGCATCCACGCTCTTAATTCTGCATAATTTTAAGCCTTAATATAATGTGAACAGGTGAGTTGTATATAAATTCACCCTCAGTACAGTTGTCATGAACGGGGAAATTAGCTACAGAGTCCAAAACTGTTTTTTGTACCAGGCTGTAAACATGTTTATTTCTGCTGTGAAGTTGGACATTTAAACATGGGGACTTATGGAGACTGACTCACTTCTGGAGCCAGCCTCAAGTGGACGTTTTAAGGAACTTTGTTTGTGGCTGGAGCTAGTTCAGAACAGTGTGAAATGGTCAAAAGCTCCAGAAGTAGCGAGTAGAGGTCAAGCAAAGACATTGAGCTTCTCAAAGCTGCTGAATAAATCCAACATTAGTCAGCTGTCGTGACCTGACAGCTGGAATTTGGAGCCAATTAACGCTGTTGTGCAACATAACGGCTAATATATAAAGAGTTCACATATGAAAAGGAGAAAATATATTTTTTCTAAAGTGTCCTCTGCCAGAATGTTGTGTCTGCCATCTGTGTGGCATGCTTAGCAAACAAGTACACCCTCCGGACACGACGCTAACACAACAGCAACAACACCAACTGTGAATAAGGCCAATGAAAGTCCTTCCTCATCCTCCTTCCCTGCAGGAAGAGAGGCATCAGCTGCAGCTCCACCCTCCTGTTGCCGGGGACAACAGCACCCTCAGGCATCGTGACAGCAAGTCCCGCCCCGGGAGCGTCACGCCAACCATGAGGGTGAGTTTGTCTGCTCAGGCACATAATGTATTCATCAAAAAAAAAAAAGTCTCCTTCCAGCCAGAAGTGTTCACTGGGCTGGAGCCAACTTCTCAGTCCACAGATCACCAGTCTGTCGTAGAGTGTCCATCACGCTGCTTTAGATTGCATTACACACGGCCAGCAAAGACACCGCCTCGTACGGATGAATAAAAATGTGGTTCTGACGAAATGCAAACAAGTTTAATGATGTAATCTTGAGCCATATGTTTGACTTTGGATAACTGATGTTGAAGTAACTTGAAGTTTATTGGTTTTTAATTTGTAGATATGTAATCCGCAGCGAGAGAGACTCTCGTGTCAAAAATCTAAAAGCGTCTTAAATCATAATTTGAGGCTGAAAGTGAGCGCAGGATCCAGTGTGCATTAACTTGCCTACATCCATTTTTTTGGTGTCAGTTACGGATAAGTGATCACAGACCATCTGGGCTGCAAAAGCTAAGCGTAGTACTGAAGCATCTGTGCTGTGTGCAGACTGTGTGTTTGGGAAGGATACTCCACCCAAAATCTTTTTAAAATATCAAACACCCAGCTTGTGCAGAAGTGCAGAAAATGGTTGTTTAACTCTTAGTAATTTATTTTCTGACAGCTAATGGATGCTGCGGTCAGCTCGGAGTGACTGTGGTTACAGTGGATTTCAAATGGGACGAGTTTAGAGAAAAACAAGCATAAAAAAAACATTTCTGCAGCGTAACCTACTTCTTTTGTGTGATCAGCATGTTGCAAACACTCAAGAACTGACTAAACACTCGCCATCCTTTCAAATAAGCACAATTTATGGTTGTGTAACGCGTTTTTTGGCATTCATGTTTCAATGTATGCTTCTCAAAAGACTGATTTAAACTCAAACTGACCACAGCTGCTGTTCTATGTAAAGAAGGTGAGAGTGGGTGGTTGTTTGATCATCGTGATATAAAGTATTGTGGGCAGAGCATCACTTTAAATTCAGACTCTGCAGTCCACCGCTCACCGCCACTCTGTGCAGCTAAGGCAGAATTATGTCAGTATGCTACAAATGAAGATTAAAGAGATTGAACTTTATTGTCAATGCACAAAGTACTGAGACAACAAAATGCAGTTTAGCCTCTAACCACTGCTGCAAAAAGCAGTAAAGTGCAGCGTAATCTCTACTACATAGATGTATAAATAATATAAATAAATAAAATATAAATAATAAGATGTATAAATACACTGTTGCTCATAAATGAGATGATTGTGACAATGTGATAAAATGTATCATCTCAAAACTTCATTGATCAATCTCTTCCAAACATGTCACAGTGAAAATTAAAGCACAGTTAACCTGATGTGTATAAATA
Source organism: Argyrosomus regius (assembly GCA_946959425.1). Classification (NCBI taxonomy): domain Eukaryota; kingdom Metazoa; phylum Chordata; class Actinopteri; family Sciaenidae; genus Argyrosomus; species Argyrosomus regius. The sequence goes on from OX336883.1 coordinate 5,225,934, forward strand.
GGAATACTTTATGGACAACAGTGTGAACAGAGTGAAACGAATACACTATGATATTTACAGTGTGTGCAGCAGTTACAGTTAGCATAAAAAGGTTTTCTCAAAAATGTCAAAGTCATTTTCAACAACCCTCAAACACGTCGTCACCTTTTAGTTTTCATCTGCTTGAACTCCCACTACATCGAATGCAGAGGACAATAAAGGATTATAGGCTGGTGATATTTATATTTAATGTAAGTTATTAAATAAAAGTCACACATATATATTGAATATAAGTCCAAGTAATGTCCTAGAACAGCTGGGCAGCGTAGACCTTAGACGTGAAATGATGCATTTGTTGGGGACTATTTTCAGCTGCGGATTCATACACATTTTGTGCTCGAGGGAGTATTCACAGCAGCAGAACAGAGTCAGAATAAACTACAGTGAATGAACATGAACATGTTCATACATACAAAACATAATATCACAGAACCGGTCCAAGAGAGTAATATAAAATAAAGAAGAAAGAGGGCACCATAATATGTTAAGAGCACTTACATTATAAGAGGCACAATATGGTCAGATTCATGCTCACTGTCCCCAAAAGACTCTTTTGACATGAAATATAATATAACACAGGTGTTTCTAATGATACTAATTAAGGTGCAGTTCCATTCAGGTCCAACAGAGTCAGGGTGCTGCTGTGCTGCATGTTGGCTCACTGGAAAGTCTCTGCTGCACTAAATGGAACTGAACCTTAATTAGTATCATTGGAAACGCCTGAGTTTACTCGGCTGCTGTGAGAAAGGTCTATTTACTAGTCATTTGTTCACATTTACTCCCAGAGAATCCAACGGTTTCTTCTGCTTCTGCATAAAAAGTCCTTCCATCCACGTAGACTTCAGAGATCAGGAGGAGGAGGAGGGTCCTCACCGACCCCGACTTCACCGTGATGGCTTTCCTCGCCAGCATTAAAGCGACTGAACCACTTCCTCATGTTTTTAATCAAGCGGACATGAAAGTGGATTTGCTGACACCTGTCGACCTCTCGCTGTTTGATGTGTTTTTAATAGTTTTTGGTGGAGCACAGAGGAATAATCTCAGTCAGGCTCTGGGTGCACTGAGGATACTTGTTAGTAGGATGGATGCATGGTTTGTTTTTGGTGTTTTCATGATAATTGTTAACAAGAAGAAAAATATCAGCAGCTTTGTCTTTGGATAAACACACAGAAGGTTTGAGAACACGACACATTTAAAGCAGAATCATTGATTTAACCGTGAGGATTTTGATTTATGTTGTCATTAAATAGATAAAATCTGAATAATGGACACATTACTGTCACACCAACATAAACTTTGCTGCTTTTTTCCAACAGAGGAAGCGTGTGGAGTCTCCTCCTCGTGTCACCAGCATACCCAGTGCCGGTACTTACGACAGAAGCATCTTCCTACCCCAATCCTCCTCATCGTCTTCCTCGTCCTCTTCCGTCCATCAGCACTCCTCCTCAACCCTGCCCCACCAGTCCACCTCCCACCCTCAGACCTCCCCCCATTACTCCACCTCCTCTCTTCCACACAAGCACACCTCCCTCTCCCTCAGCCAGCAGTCCTCCCCGTCCGTCCCACGTTCCACGAGATCGCGGACCTCCTGCATCCCTCCCACCCCGGCGCCCACCGCCCCGCTCCCTGTCTGCCCTTCGCCGCAGACGGGCATCCGCTACGTGTCGCCGTCCTGCCAGGAGCCACATGCACACCTACAGGCCCAATCAATCAGGTATGAACGTTTGAATGAAAACATATCGAATAAATGTAATGAAGTAAAAAGTAAAATAACACTCAGGTGACTGTGGTGTTTTATTTTGAAAAATGAGTGAGCAGCTTTCCTGTTCCTGTATATCTGTAGGTCAGCACCTTGCTGAAATAGTTATTATGTTTATTATGTTATTAATTTAGTCATCGCATGTGTTTCTTCTGTTTTGTAGGGGCCCGTATCTCGAGCAAAGGGGGACAGAGGGGCTAAAACAGGAGTGGTTCACCAAATACTTCTCCTTCTGAGCACAAAAACACACAACACACACACACACACACACACACATACAGCAACTGCAAGTACATTTCCTCATATACAGTTCATTGCTTCTTATACACATCCGTTTGCTTCCCACACACACACACACACACTTCACACACACACACACACACAGACATAACCACATCAACAAGACATATGGGCTCATCACCAGCAAGGCCATCTCAAACATTGCCTCAAAGCTCAACCAAAAAGTGCTTCTCAAACACATGCCTGACCTCTTCTCAGAAACATTGGCCTGCCGGATCTTGTTTGTATAGTTTGGAATGTCTCCATATCTTTTTTTTAAAGCAGTCTTCCTTTTTTTAAATGCAACCTTTGCTCGAAGTCTCATCTCAACGATTTATTCCAGGCGAAATGTACATTTTATTAAAGTCAAACAAAAACCAAGTGTCTCTTCAAGTATGGAAGCATTACGACGTATTCAATCAAGATCCTCGTCAAAAAAACGGACACACGCGACTCACCATACCAAAATGAAGCTTGTTTCAATGCAAAAATGTACGATAACCTTAATGAAGAAATTGAATAAAGTATTTTGTTTTTGTACCAGCTTCTTCTTTGTATATATCACAAGCTATATCACGTATATCCGGGTGACAGCTCGTTAAGATGGACTATATTAGACGGACTACATGTGTTAGAGGTGGGTTGTGTTCATAAAATCCATATCCATATCAAATTTTATATTGTGTTGTCAATATTCAGTTTATTGATAAAATTATCCGTTGGGATTGTCAGTTTTGGGAAAAATCCCAAATCATCATTAAAGCCTGATTGAGGTGAATACTAACAGATATTTAAGAGTTTAAAAATCTTAATAATGATATATTGATCAGTAGTTATATGACTTATTGGCAAACATATAACAGACACCAATGCAGATCTGCAATAAGCAAATATCTGCTGACATATTGTGGATTTATTGTTCATGCACGAATCTCTAAGCTGCACAATGATTTACAAAATCTGATGCTTCATGCATTTATATTGGGTCATGATATATAGAGAGGAGATCAGTTTTATTGATCCAAAGAACTGATGTTGTTTTGCAAAAGTAGTAACACATTCAGAAATTTTATTTTGTGTCTTTTATGAGTTTCTGAGGTCAAACTCTTATCCACCAAAAGTTTGTCTATTTGTTCGTCAGCAAAAAGTACTTTCTTGAAACTTGGTGACGGGGTGTAAAATGGGCTGAGGACAAATTATTTTTCACTTTCACATCGGGGAGGTTGGGAATTTTAATGCAGACATATTTAGTGGGTGGCAGATTTGCAGTAAACAGACAACTCGATTATTGGCAGGAGTCTGCGCTCTCACTGGGTACACTATCTGCAGACGATCTGGATCTGAAGACCTTCCATGTTTTTAACATTTAATCTCTTCACATATTGAAGCTGCTATTTTATTTTTATATTTCTAAATATTATCTATTAAATGTCAAAAAATAAAAATCAGCATTTCTCAGAGCTCAAAGTGAAACCCAGAACATAATCAGCCTACAAAGTGTGTAAAACAGTAACTCACATCTGAGAAGCTGGAACCAGAAATCAATTAGTGCGTTTGATTGATAAATAAATTAATCAGTTATCGACTTGATGAATCAATCACTTCAGCACTAATCTAGATGGCAAAAATTGTGATACCTCTTTCAGGTGGTGTTAAAAATCAAATAAAAATTTATTTAAAATATTTTTCTGCATATATATAGAGTATATATTTAGGATGCATAAAAGTGACAAGAGGACCGAATCAGTTCTAAAAATTAAAATATATATATAAAAAAATTATCCAGCCAATTTAAGAACAGTCTTAAAAAGCTTCATTAACAAATGTTATGACACGTGAATAAATCATTTTTCAAATGGTCATTTTAATAACCTTTGTCATATGACAGTTCTGTGCACACTGTACATTAAGTGACCTTCATCTGTGTAGTCGTGTTACACAGGGATAAATAACCGTCTTTACATGTCAAGAGGTCATCGATGATGACGGGCAGACTGCTGACCAAAAGACGCAGATACGTTTACACCTTCTTCACGCTAAAAACAGTCTGTGTGTGTGTGTGTGAGCGTCCTCTCTCTTCATGTGTTCAGAGCTCACGTACTACTGAAACATGGGGCAGTTTTGCAGCGCCTCAGTGGCAGAGCTGTACTGGAGGACGTTGTCATAGAAACGAGTGAGCATGTCCTTGGCACCCCTCCCTCCCGAGCCCCGGTACTTCATGGAAAGCAGCTTGGAGCACAGGTAGTGGAGCCACAGCACGTTCGTGTGGGGGTGGTAGTTACTCCAGTTGTTTCTGTGACAAGCAAAAAGAGCAGCGAAGCGTCAATGAATCAGTAACACGACAACTCTGAGATGTTAGTTTAATAGTGTCAATAAGCAGGAGGACACACAGAGACTGATAATGTGTGTTAATGCAATAATTAAGGGGGGAAATATTCTTCTTTGTTTACATGTTTGAGCTTTAGAGGTGCTGCTAGACAGTTTTAATCTTTAAAAACAGAGCCAGGCTAGCCTCTTCCCTGTTTTTTCCAGTCTTTATGCTAAGCTAAGCTAAGCTAACCAGCTACTGGCTATAGCTTCCATATTTAAAAAAAGGACCAGCGATTAAGTGGCTTCTAACGATGTAGTAGCAGCTTGGAGTAGTAAGTATGGTGGCCACGAAATTGTACAAAAAAAGGTGAAACACCCGGTCTAGAGTATGAGTATTTAATTTGTCCCTTCTGGGCTACTGTAGAAACATGGTGGACCCCGTGGAAGAGGACCTGCAGCGTCTTTAGATAGAAAAGTCTCTAACAAAAACATAATGACAAACTAATATTCAGGTGATTACACACCAATGAAAACATGGTTCATTACATTTCTGGCATATTTTGTAAACAGAGCCTCCTAATGCTGCATTCACATGGATTCCGGCAGTAGGAGACGATATGTTGCTATGGTGATGTTGTATTGTTTACATAGGATGGAATAAAAATGATTTTGTGTCTGTTATGTGATGCAATTAGCCAAATATTAGCTTCTCATTGTCCTGATCGCCCATGTTTTCTACTTATATGAGGGAGCCACGTAACAGCTAGACGTAAATTCAGTCACAGAAGACAGATGGCAATGCTGTCTACCGTTACCGGTGACTGTATTTTACCGCCCTGCTCTCGTCCACTAACATGACACCTGGTTTACTATCTGTCTGAATTCATGTAAATCTTACACACTGGACACTTATAGTAGTGGTGTACGGTGTTTAATAAAAACAGCTTTGGTGTTTGGGAATTCAAACTAATCACCTGACTTGTATTTCTAGACGACGTATTGATTTATCTGAGCCGAAGTCAAATCAATAATAATGTTGGCTCTGTGATCCAACACATTCTGGGTCTTATGATAGGCGTATTAAAGGATATAACTGCTCCATGTGACGCCTCCACAGCACAGAGTAACTGTTACAGGACACACTGGATGTTTCTGAATTTGGCTCACGCACACACATAAATGCACTGACCCATTCTCTTGTCTCATCAGTCTGTAGATGTCAAACTGGTAATCCCCTTGGCCCATGAACAGCTCCTCATCCTTGGAGATATCACAGGACACTGTGAGATCATCTAAAGAGAACAAAACATGTCTGTCTTTACTGTTCGGGATTGTAACAGCGCTAAATATTTTGTGTGGAGATGAAAAACAAACAACTGACCGATCTCTAGTCTGGAGAGGGAGTAGTCAATGATGCTGACGAGCACCCCTTTGGTTTCCAGAGAGTGGGCTGCTCCGTTCAGGAGGAAGCTCCCCTTCTTTTGCTTGGTTGTTTTGACCAGCACATTTCCCCAGTGGAGGTCTCTGCAGTGAACGGCACACGGGGATAAAGTTGCTGTTATAAGACACCAGAAAATAATCCATCACACTGACACCGCATATACACCAACTGCGTCACTGAGCCGGCTCGTGACACAAGTTTGATACCGAGCGCCACATTTCACACCTGATGTGGCAGCCAGAGTCGACCGGGCATCGGATTTAATGTGTACTAAAGGAAAGTACAAAGTGTTTGTTGTGTTCGTCACTGAACGCTTCAGATCATATCTGGATGTTAATTCAAAATATCAGTTATGGAAGTTGTCTGTTTGTGTATTTTATATCAGTTATAATTCAACAATTTTTCATACCTCAGTGCTATGAATCCACTAAAACACACAGAAAACCATTAGTTATTAATCAATTAGTCGATTAAGCCTCTCAAATATGAGACATTTTTTCCGCTCTGACATTTTCATGGTTCCCACACATTCTTAAACATCAAATTCAAGGATTTTCCAGGCTCAATTCCTTCAAATTCAATGACTCACATTGCCGACAAGCAGCATAGTTTGAGACACTTGTCGAGGTTAATACCGTTAAAGAACTGATCTGTGAACTAGCAGGATCTACAGACAACAATCAGAAGAGAGACTTGAATATGTGAACTCTTTATTGTGATGTGTTAAAGCGATGTTATGTTAAGTAAAAAAAACAAACTCAAAATAAATGGATTCATTGTCCATTTTCAACTTTCAAGGCATTGATTTATCTTCATCAAATTCACAAACTTTCAAGGATCCACAGATGCTATAGTGTGAGTGTGTGTGTGTGTGTGTGTACCTGTGCTCAAAGTGTAGCTCCTGCTCAGCAACAGCCAAAGCGACAGTAACCTGATGAAGGATGCTCTTCGCCACCACCAAAGACGTCAGCTTGACAAGACAATGAAGGCTTGAATTAAAAACTGCATTTTATTGCAGCACCACAATAAAACAATTTATGTTTAATGATTAGAAGTAATACACATTTTTCCAATTAATTAATACACATTTGCAGAAGATTCTCATTTGTAATGCTTCACTGATCTTCCCTTCAGCATCATCTCCAGGTCTTAATGACATTAAAATGTAATGACTCAATATACGCGTGCAGTTTCTTCATTAATGTTTGAGCACATTTTTACAGCTACTGTGCAAATATAATGAGACAAAGGTAGTGTAATGAGAGCAGAGTGCTTCTGTTCTGAGTGCCTGAATCTACAGAAAGAAAGTTAAGGAGGAGACACGTTCAGCTGCAGTTTATTAAAAATAATTTCAGGCCACATAACCCAAGTGGGCGGAGGCTCAGAGTGTGCTAGCTTCAGCTTTTTTCAGAGGGAGAGAGGGATGTTTTAAGCAGTCACTGACATGATTGATGAATGCTCAACGTCACTGCAGAACGCTGTGTGCCACAGAGGGGCTCGTATCGAGCTGACGCCGCTCTGATGTGCGCTTACCGTTCCGTTGCTGTTCTCCAAGTCGATGCCTCCGAACTCAAACTCCAGGATTATGAATAACTGATCCTTTTCAAAGAAGTCTAAGCAAAGAGAGGAAGAAGAGAGACTTAATGAAACAGACAAACACAGTCTGGTCCTGAAGGCAGACCATCTGCTAAAAACAAAAACGAAAAGTTTGATCGTCAACCTGAAAGGCTGTGCTGCATATTTAACGTTTCTCTCACAGACCTGGTCTGTCGTTCTCTGAGCCTTTCTCCCAGTTGAAGTTGTCCCACGCGTTCAGGAAATCTGGAGGGTAGCAGCCTAGAACGCAGTGAAGGCTGTGAGGGAACAAGACGGGTCACATTAAAACACAAAACGACGAACAGACGGCAACAGACGAAAAGACTTTAGAAGAGTGCTTACTCATTGAGTCCAATAAATCCGTGAGTCTGGTTGTGCTGCTTCTCTTTCAGGCTGCTCAGCTCCCTGACACACAAAAACACACAATGAACTCCTGCATGTGGTTTCCAAGACTCATCAGAAATAAGAAAAATATTAGGACAACACTTCTGTTGTCACAACTTCTTACTTTGAGATTATAATCTCATGGAGAATCTCTCCAAACGTCTTCTGCTCCTCTCCGTTCACCTTATCGCCGCCCTCTACTGGAATGATCTGTCAAGACAAGCACCACTGCTTTACTGCAGAATTTACACACAGTTTCATGAACATTTATGAGCAACTGTGTGGTTTTATTTTGGCATCTGACATGCCTATTTTTTTTAAATTTCAGAAGATTCACTCTCAGAAAAATGTGATAAAATATTTCAAAGTCAAGATCCTTCTTCCCCCTCAGAGCTTTCTATCATTCTTCAGCAAATTATATGTTCAGGTGTTGTCAGATGATGTTAAACTTTAACCACTTTTTAATACGCGACTGAAATTCACAAGGTGCTGTGATGACACCTGAATTTCATTCACATAAAAGGACAGCCATGGAATATGACAAAAAACAGAAGAGTTTAGAATACTCTGTCTCAAACATTTCCATCCAGCCGGGACAGAACAATCAAAATTGTATCAACAGCAGATTGATCTTAGACAATACCATGCCAAAGACACATACTTTGAGTGCAACAGTGTCTCCTGAGGCGTTGATGGTGGAGAAGACCTCTCCGAAGGTCCCCTCACCTATCTTCACACACCGTTTCATGCGCTGAGGGAGAATACACTCCTCCCAGGGCAGAGGGCGCTGCTGGCCACACTCAGCATACACCTTCTCTGCATCGGACAGATCTGCATCCTCACACTCGACCTGTGACAAAAGACGGGAGGGAGGACGTCACACAAACGCACATAAAAATTATGTTTGTTTGTTTGTTTGTATGTGTGCTCTTGTGACTCTTTCATGACTGATTATGTACCAGAGAACTGCAGCTGAGCAGCTGTGACTGGAGACGTTTCTGGAGTGGTGTCCGACGAAAAGGTGTGGCAAAGAGATCCTGGCTGACGTCTGCTAGCGCCGCTCTAACAGGAGTGGCCGACAGACTTGGAGTCTTCGGAGTGAGTAACACTGAAGAGAGGGAATGAGGGATAAGAAACAAGGAACATTTGCAAAGCTGGGCATCAAAGATCACAAATTATAACTTTGCTTGTGTTTGACCCATACCCTTGCGATGAACAGAGAGGGCAGCTTTGACTCGGTTCCAGGTGTGTGTGTTTGGCGTGAAGTCAGCCAAGAGGGACGAGAGGTTGAGCCGGCTCACTCTCAACGGGGTGGAGAAGTTCATGGTGGTCCCTAACAGCTCCTACAAACAGGATGGATGTCAAAGTTTATCCGTCAGTACAAAGAACATGTAAATTACAGTTAGGTGGATCGTAGTAGAAGAAGCTTACCCTTGGCTGTTTGGGCTGTGTGGAGATCAGCTCATTGATGCTGCAGTCCACCGTCTTGTTGCCGCCCGTCTGTGCTGTCCTGCTCCTGAACACGTGTGTGCTGGCGGCGTCTTTGGTTTTCCAGCGACTCACGCTCAGACCGCTCACGCACACCTTCCTGGTCGTTGCCGGTCTGTCCGTGGACGTGCTCCTCCGTTTCTTTTCTTTAGGAGCCAGAGAAGTCTTTTTTCTTTTGTGGAGGATGTTGCAGTTTTTCACTTCTTCTTTGTCTGAAGCTGTTTTGTCTTCACAGCTGGTTGAGGCTCTTTTTCTTGTACTGACTCTCATGGCAGACGTGTCTTCATTACAGTGGTTTGTGTCACTCTCAGACTGGCCGGGATTCGTTGTCTGGTCATCGCTGGCTGAGTCTGACACATCTGTGGCTGATTTAAGTTTTCTGTCTCTGAGCTGGAGGATTTCTTTCAATTGTGACGAAGTTAGTCTTTTTATCTCAACAAGGAGTTTGTCTGTTAGACAGTTTCCCTCCAGCATCGATGTGAGCGCAGCTGCCTTTTCTGCTTCTGGGTCACTGGACTCTAACTGAACTACTGGACTTGTGGGCTCCATCAGATCTTCTACATCATGTGTATGGTCGTTTTCTGACCTGTTTGCATCTGGATTAGCAGACAAATTAGCCTCTATCTGCTGCACGAACCCTCTGAGTGGTGGCAGAGACAGTTTTTTAAGATGAACGGTGCATTTCTTAGTGAGACTTTTGTTCTTTACTGCTGCAGCCGCCTCTTCAGAAAACAGCGTTTGCATGGGGGCGTTGTCTGTGTCCACGTTAAACTCAGAGCTGCTGTCTGTTTCGTGTACAGATCCAACATACAGAACTGATGCTGACTGCTCCAGGAGTTCCTTTGAGGATGAGTGTTCAGCTGAGTGATTATAATCAACTGATGGCGACTTGTTAGTGCTTTGACTGTCAGTCATGGGAGCTGCATGTTCAGGAGACTCCAAACTATTTACAGAATCACAGCTGGATTTATTGTTAGTCACGGATAAATGGAGATTAAGTGATAAAGACTGTGAGAGGTCAACCGTTTGAACACTGTCCACAGATGTTTGATGTTCATTTGTGTGCCGGCTGTGGACTGAGCTTGACTGTTCCAAACAGGATGAGTAGGTCGTTTGACTGCAGCGCTGAGTCACGGTGTGGTTGTACAGTCTTTCCAGCTGCACCGTGCAGCGCTCGGTCAAACATTTCTCCTTCAGAGCCTCTATCAGCCACTCTAACCCGCCTGCTGCTGACACAAAATGACTGCTGCTTTCACTGTCATTTGTAGACAGCAGAATGAGACTCTGTACTTCCTGGGCATTCTTGGTTTTCTTGTCTTCACTGTGGCCTTTGGTTTCCTCGCTACAGCTACTTTTCTTGGACTCCATAAATAAGTCACCAGAAGGTTCTTGCTCACAAACGCTGGACAGCATATTTTCCTCAGAGTGAAGCCCAACTGGTTGTGGTGGGGAGACAGGCCGCCCTGGTGAATCCTCTTGAAATGTGCTCAAGACACCTATACAGCTCACCGACATGGACGGAGGGGTGGCAGATTGATCATTGATGGATAACGGTTTAAGACGTGGCCGTTTGCTGAGGGGTCCTGCTGATGGCGTGGAGCAAAAGATGGGTTTCCTGGGGCAGAGTCGGAGGCTTTGATCCGCCGACTCATTGAGGGATATCTCTCGGAAGGGGTTGGTCGCAAAGCTGGCGGCCCCTGCAGCGTTCACAGAGTTCTCCGCACTTGACACAACAAATGGTTGGGGGACTCTCCCCCTCCTCCTCCTTGAAGGCCGAAAAATCCTACTGGAACCGAAGGCTCCGGAGGTAAAATCATCAGAAGAGTTGAGTATACTTGAAGTTGCTTTAGGGAGTTTGGGTTTGGCAGCAACGGCACGTCTGCGGCGGGTTACAAAGCGGCCTGCAGAAGGAAGACCAACACTGAGAAAAAGAAGAAGAGGAGGAGGAGGTAAGGTATGGTTAGAGCAATTACTGAGGACATTAAGCAGACATTCAGACTAAAAACAGCTGTTTTAAAACAGGAGGCTGCAGAAGTCATGTTAGATTAATGCGTTTAAAGACCTAACCGATGCCAAAACACTGCAGAACAGTTTATATTACTCACAGACAGGATTTTACAAGTCTGGAAAGTTATCACAGTGGGCACCATTTTATATTGAACAGCAGAAATATGGTTAAAGTTACAAAGTAATCCATCAGGAATTTCTTAATGACCTAAAAACCAGAACCAGCCTGGCTCCTTTCAAATACATGAGAGGGCTGGGTTTTTTTCTGAATGCGACCTTCTGTAGCAGACACTCCTCAGTTAATTAATGATGGGATCAATAAACTCACTGGTTGAATACTTACTTAGAGTCCGTCTTCATTCGAGCTGAGGTTTTGCGACTTGCAGTGGACGTTGAGTCTTCTTCGCTCTCGCTGGTCCTTGAAACCTGACGGCCTTTCTGCCTCGGCACAGACACGAGGCAGCTTTTCCTGTTGATGCGCAAGAAATACATTACAACAAAAATTAACTCTGCAAATGAGTGATTCCAGACAAGCATGTAGCCACAAGTTCAAAAGCCAAGCCAAGTTATGAAAACTTGGTGCTCAACAAGACGAACTAACTAGATATTGGCGATAGTTCAATGTGATTATTTCTCAACATTCAGTGGAATTGTATCTTGATATATGATCATGTTCTATTATTGTTTTACAACACGCTGTTGTGCAACAACAAAATGTTTTAAAGGCTGCATACTGCCACCAATAATCTCTACTAATATTTGCATGTAACATACATATAAGAGGACAGGCTGAGAGGCTAAACTCTGGGAACATTGTTCAAATCTAAGTAGTGCTTCGTGTGAAACGATTTGTCAGTGTATCAAGAAGTAATTCAAAACACTCAACCTGCCTCCAGCTCCTCTATTAAGAAGATTTGATGTTTTTCTCTGTACCACATCATCAAAATTGAGTTATCCAATTATGGGTCAGACAAAATAAACTTGATTTGAAGACATAATTTTGAGCTCTGTTCTCATTATTTTTGACATTTGGTATTTATTGATTTAAAAAAGCGTCCTAAGAAGTGAGATCTTAAAATGCATTCACAATGAATGCTGGGTATTGTAGTCCTGTTATGTCATACATGTGTTTGCAGACACTGTTATAGTGACATTAAAATGCAGAATCACAAAACTCTGCACATGCGGAATGTCATTTGCATTTTCACAGTGTGTTCTGCTCGTGCTCGACTGGTACACTGACCTCTTGTTCTGCTGACTGGGCAGAGGACAAGGAGGAGAGGGCATGCTGATGTTCTCCTCATCGCTGCTGGTCTCTGTCACACGTAACGTGGCTTTTTTCTTGGCAGGACGGACTACTATACTACTGGGTCTATTAGACCTCCTCTCTCTAATAATAAAGAAAAGATTAAAAGTGATGAGCGAGGAAGGAGATGGAGCTTGAACAGGTAGGTCAAGAACAGTTCATTTCTAACAAAATACATATTAATTAAATTATGAGCTGTATGTTTGTTCACAGACCTGGTTGTCTTGTTCTGCTGAACAGACTGAGGACAGGGAGGAGAGGGGATATTATCCTCATCAAAGCTCTTCTCAGTCAGACATCGCATGGCCTTTTTCTTGGCAGGACGCGCCGCTCTACGAGCAGCAACACTGGTCTTCCTCCCTCTGTGGCACGAAGAACAGATGAACAAGTTAGGAAGCAGTAAAGACATGATATTAAACATGAGATCTGGACAGTTGTCTTGGGTATTAGTAGCTGACTGCTTTCTGTACAATTAAACACACTATGTCGGGGTGGCAGCCTGTAGGGATGTGGAGGGTGGCCTGTTCAAATCCAGCATGGACCAAAGTATGGAGAGTGGACTGGTACCTCCTGGGCCCTTGAGCAAGGTACTGAACCGCTAACTGCTCCCGCTATGTGTGGCTGCCCATCACTCCACCAATCTCTCCACACTTGCATGTCTATGAGCCCTTTCTGTGTGTGTGTGGTTGTATTTCGGGTAAAATGCATGTAAAAACTTTATTCTTTTCTATTCTATGTCCACAGGATGACATCTGTTTTGTGTTTAAAAACTGTTTTATCTGTGCATAGTGATACATCTTTACACTTTTGGCACCATGGCAATATACCAGCCAGAGATTTGTGTACTTGAAGAAGACACAACATGGACAGAGATGGACATGCTACAGTTGTGAAACTTGTTCTGAGGTGCAGCAGCTGCAGCTGTGCAGGTCTGATCAGCTGACATACAGTATGTGTTATTTCAGCTGATCTATAGTAAACAATCTGATCAGGCTCTTGAAGAAAGCCATTAAAAACTCACTGTATTTAGCCAAAGACTGTCATGTTCATGCAATTTTAGCTCTATTTATGTATGTAATGCAGCTTGGCTCCCTGCTTTTGTAAAAACAAACTGTTAATTATAAACTTTGTTGCACCACATGATAATATAAGTCATATAGCTACAGGTCCCCTAAAAACCAAGCCCGAGTAACTGTCGAGGCTGATGGAACAAGAGGAGGACTGACACCCAGAGGAGCTGGGACTCGTCCCTCCTGTACATACCGTATCCTCGGAGGTTTTGCGGGTTCAAACACGGAGATGTCGCCGTCTGTCGACGCCGTGCTGTCCAAGAAGGCCTGTTTGCGGTTTTCAGGTGAGAGCCAGGCGGACAGCTTTCGCCTCTGTTTACCGTAAGTCTTCAAAAATAACGGCTTCATGTTTTAAACTGCAGTTATAACCGAGCTAATAAAACAAAACTTAGCTATTAGCGACGAGCAAAAAAACATCTAACGACACTAACCGAGAGGCGGACCAACGTCAAGTTTAGCCAGATAGCTCGACCTTTTGCTAACTGTTAACACAATTAACTGTATCGACGCCTTTGAAACTAATTAACAGTGATCGACAAACCAACTAAAACCAGCTGTTTTCACTAGTTTCCACGGTTGACACCGTTATCTGTCATCTTTTCTGCGTCTCCTTCATTATTATCCGACATGAAGGCGCTGGACCCGCTTCTTGTTCAAACTGCGGCACACCGATGATTGGTCAAGAACCGGTGATGATGTCAGCACAGCGCCATCTGGCGGATTGGAGTAATTACAACTTTGAGCTGGAGGAGAGAGGAGGAACTAACATCTCTTCATAAGCACATGTAAACACAATTCCAGCATGTGTAAGATTCAATATTACACAATATCTTTATGGAGATTAAAATTACATATTTTTCAGTGTTGTTGTTTTTCTTTTTAGCTGTGTGTCTATTTCTATTTTCCTGGAAATTGTAAGAGCTTAAAATTGGAGTCAAATTCCTTGTATGTGTACACATTCTTGGCCAATAATAATAAAATAAGATAATCTTTTATTATTCCCACAGAAGGGAAATTGGGTGTTACAGCAGCACAAAGACAGAAGAAAGTGCAGGTACATAAAGAAACTTAACACATATATAATAACCAGTATATAAAATAAAAATAAAAATAGATTAAATAGATGTGCGAATAGATGGCGATTTTCAGTGCCAACAACTAATGTTACACTGCTGAACTAACAGTGCAATACAAGCAAAGTGACATGGTGATGTGATGAAGCTAGCTGGTTATTGCACTAAAATAGAGACTAAAATGTACTTATAGTGGAGCCCATTTAAATACTGTGCACTGTAAATCCTCAGACACATACAGTATGATCTGACCATACAGGTGCAGCAAATAATGCAGTAAATAGCTATAACCACCAGGTGTCATTATTTTATCAGACTGCAATGCTATGTTCTGTTTGAGTGTATGGAAAGTGAACTGCACACAGGTTTGTGACTTCAGCATGCAGAAAATTGTTTCAGTTAGAAGGTGTGTCTTGTCAAATGTTAATTAGTGGGATTTCTTGCCTTCTTAATTCATTTGAGACCATTAGTTGTGTTGTAATGTTGGCATACAGTAAATGGCCCTCCATCTACTGTAGTAATCTAGATTATGGCAAGAACTACTCAACTAAGTAAAGAGAATCAACGGTGCATCATTACTTTAAGACATGAAGATCAGCCCATCTGGCAAATTTCAAGAGCTTTGAATGTGTCTTCAAGTGCATTTGCGAACTGGCTCTGTCCCATGAAAAGAACACCAACAGTTACCTCTGCTGCAGAGGATAAGTTCATTACAGTTACCAGTCTCAGAAATTGACAGTTAACAACACATCAGATTAGAGCCCACATAAATGCTTCACTGAGTTCAGGAAGCAGACACATCAACAGTTCAGAGGAGACTGTGTGAATCAGGCCTTCATGGTTGAATGACTGCAAAGAAACCACGACTGAGGGAGATCAGCAAGAAAATGAGAACTGTTTGAGCCAAGAAACACAAAGAAAGGACATTACACCAGTGGAAATCTGTACTTAGGTCTGATGAGTCCAACCACTGTGGTGTCTCTGTGAGACACAGAGAAGGTGAATGGATAGTATCTGCATGTGTGTTTCCCACTGTGAAGCATGGAGGAGGAGGTGTGATGACCCAAAACACACCTTTGGGGCGATTTAAACCAAGAAGGAGAGTGATGAAGCGCTGCATCAGATGACCCGGCCTCCACAATCACCTGACCTAAACCCAATTGAGGTACTGTAGTTTGGGATGAGTTGGACCATAGAGTGAAGGAAAAAGAGCCAACAAGTGCTCAGCATTTATGGAAACTCCTTCAAGAATTGTGTTAAAGCATTCAAGGGTGACTACCTTTTCAAGCTGATTAAGACTTTAATGACTCTGGACCACTAAAAAATATGCAATGTGCAAGTTAGACCTCTAAACTGGACTCTGCCCATTCAGATTTTAAAAACTTTATTACATTGTGGTTTTGCATTTTTAGACCATTAACTGCAAATCATGTTAGGCTACACAATTGTTCATAACAAAGGCACAACCTAATTGCCTTCCTACCTTCCAGGCACAGATTGCTTTCCATTAATTTTCTGTATGCTATGAAAATCATCTTGCAGAGACATGAAAGTTGCTCAAAGGCAATCCAATTACTTATCCCATATGCAACTCCAGAATGGCCAATAATAAAATGCTATACACCATTAAAGTGCTCTGGGACTGTGGACTGATTAGATTTGATGCAGCTCTGTTTTCAGCCAGGAGGAGAGGGCAGGGCAAACGCATGTTTTTGTTTTTTCGGGAAGAATATTTACCATATGTGCATGAATTCCACACGATCCATCTAGTCTAGCCCATTAAGGCTTGATTACTGCCAGGTTTAAGTTAGGACAAAAGTATAAAGTTTAGAAAGTTTAAGTTGATTCCAGGTGGGAGCTACTGATCTTTACTGTAGCTTTTTGAGACCCTACACATTGATTTCTACTTTTATCATGGCTGATCTTTGGCTAAATAGCAAATCCGGCTAAATTAATTTAAAATTTCACATTAAATCCCATTTTGTTGCTCCTTGTTAGTAAATATTAGTTGCTGCAATAGGCCTGCTAAATGCTATGCTGCCATGTGTGGTGGCTTTGCATTGTTCAGTCTGTAGTAAGGGACAGTGGAGATATCAAATTTGAATGTTGCTTCATCATCCATTATCTCGTTGTCTGTTTATTATCCAATATTACATATCTTATAGGTTAACTTTAGAAATTTAAATCTGGCATCTAACTACTTTGTTACTGACATTTCAAATGAATAGGTTCAAAATAAAACTACAAAGTACAACAACATATCTCATCTTATGGCAGCTAATTAGTAATTCCAGAATTACTCCCCTCTGTTACAGCACACTATATTTTATTATTTCTACACCATGGTACTGCAGTACACTGTGGTAGGCCTATGCTACTGCAACTGTAGTTTTGTTGTATTCTGTTATCTTGTGTTTATGTGTTAATATAGCACATATTCAAGTCATATTTATAGCTATTTGTTCATATTTATATGATTCCCACATAATATTTGATTAGCCTATGATTATTATGCACAAACAATTTTATTGCTCCATGAATATCTTTAAAATATGTCTAAATTCATTGTGTCACTTTGTCCTCTTTATGTGGATACACAGGATGCTGAGATTGCTGACTATTCTTTTTGTTTGCTGTACTGTGAATAGTTATTTGACCTTATTTTTGTAATTTTAATCAATATATGCATATGTCAAATGTGCATATGTATGAATAAACATTTTGTTTTGGATTTTGCACACACAAACACACTAAAGTAAAGCAGCCTTTTGTTTATTGCTTTCTTACCTATCTCTTATTTGCAAGCTCTATATTTTCCCTACACATCTGTATCTAATTCCTGTCTGATCATAATGTTTTCTATCTATATTTTCATCATCATCTAGCTTATGTCTAAAAATTGCTAATTTTCTTGGGACAAACTTCCCAAAACATAGAAAACTTTCAAGTTTACAAATGTCTTTCAGTGTAATGACCTTTTTTTTTAATTAGCTGTAGTATATTTTTTAAATGAAAGCAGTCATTCGTAGCACCATGATATGATAAAGTCATGACATTAGTCAGGGGGGAAAAAAAGGGAGTGTTAAAAAAATAAAAATCACAGAGGAGCGTTTGCTTCCGGATCAGCGTCCCCCGCCGGTTCCCCCTGTCGGAGAACAGCGGCATCTGGGAGGGAGGAGAAAAAGAAACAAGCCCAGAGAGAGAGAGAGAGGGAGAGAGAGAGAGAGAGAGAGGGAGGAGGAGGAGAAGAAAAAAAACGACAGGAGCGCAGCGAGGAGAGGACGTGAGCACACTGGGAGAGAAGAGGTGAGTGATGTGGTATGTGGAGAATTTTCTCGCTTGAACACAGGGAGCAGTTGTGGCGGTTACGGTTCTCCTCGGCGGTGTGTTGAGTTGAAAACGTGAGTAACTTTCCGTAATCTTCTGTCTGGGGGCGACGCATTGCTTTTTTAGACATCCGAGCAAGGGCCCCGATGTGTTGGGTGCAAACAAGTCGGGAAGGTGGGGGGGTGAAAGAGAGGAGACTGGGAGGCTGCGGCGGCAGATGGGGTCTGCTTTTACAGAGACCCAGCGTGTGCTCCTTTTGAGTTTATTGTCCGGAGGGTGGGTGTTTTGTTGCGGCTGGTGACCGTTGACTGAGTCCGCTCGTGGTGTCAGGGAATGCGGCTGCTGTCTGTGAGAACGACCGTTAGGAGAAAGGTTGTCGCGAGCGGCCAGCCGTTGACCGCCGCTTTTGCTTTAAGGGTTAGCTGCTATGTTAGCGGTTTAACCGGCTAAAAAGAAACGTTTAAAATTAATAAAACATCAACACAGACGAACTATAAAGTAACGTTATCTTAAATATGTGTTATCTTCATGTAAAGGGCCTGTTAGCAGGTAAGTAACCCGGCCATTCACGAAGAAGTTCACCGTTTATTTAGCCTCACTCACCTAAACACCTTCATATACGTTGAATATGGTGGTTTATTAAGCTGATATTTAATGTCACAATGTGTACATGTCTACATAGATAAACAGAGGTTGAGGTTTCACTCAATCTCCTGCAATAACTTGAAGTTTAGCTTGTGTTTACACGGTAAATATGTATGTAAACCTACCAAACTATACAGGTTGGTGAAGCCCGCATATGGCAGTATAAAGCAGGGTGTATTTCTGTATATTATAATTTTTTTTAAACGAGAAGCAAGTCAGACTGGTTGTTTTGTCCTGACCCAAACATATTTATATGTTTACTTATATAAAACAGCAGCAAATGGAGCTAGAATGAGCAAGTCCAATCATTTGCTTAAAACAATTAATGTATTATCAGAATTGTTCATTGATTTTCTGCCAATTCAATAATTAGTCCAGCACCAGGCGCCTGACAGGTCGGCTCATCCTGTCCTTTGGTTCCCATTCAGAGATGCTCCATCTCCCTGACTCATGCCTGGATCCTGCGTCTCATCCCATCATCTCTGTGCTGAGCTACAATTTAAGTAATAAAGAGGTTCATTGTGATACAAACAAGCATGAAGGAGGTTATTCTCCTGACTTGCCCACATTAAGTGGAATAGTCTGGGGGCTATGGGCCATGCAGGCCCCTGGGGTGGTGGTGGTGGTGGTGGGGGGGGGGTGATGCTGGTGAGGCTTGTATTGGTGCATGGTGCTGGCTGGACACGGCCAGCTAATCGTTTCCAGCCTCGCTCTGGTAATTTCTGCCAGGCCCCTTGAGATAATATGCCTGTTTGTTTTATAAAAATAAGGAGGCACTTAATGGCTTGTTTATGTCGTGTGATTTGAGGAATGATGTGGATAACTTTCCTGTTTTATTTTCTTAGAGAGATCAGGAGGTCAGAGATAGGGTCTTATTGTTGGCTCCTTTTTAAAAACGTTCTCATGGGCTGGATTTGTTGTTGTTGTAGGAGTGTATGAACTTGTGAAACGGTGCACATAGTGGCCTGATATTACGTGTTTCTGTGGCGGGGGAGCTAACACTGAAGTTGTTGACAATAACATGAACTACCAGAGGACCTGTCTGCTTTTTTCGGAGTGCAAAGCATGCCGCTGAGGTTTCTCTACCTCCCCGTCGCCCTGTCTCCCTGCCTTTACCCTCCTGTTGACACTGGCACTCATTCACTTATTTTGCATCACATTTGCAGCCATGCATGCCCTTTCTTGTGCTTACATTCAGGAGGTGTGCAGCACAATGAATGAAACCCGTGTTTATGTCATGTTTTAAATGTGAAAACCTTCTATTTTACTATTTAGTCTAAACACTTTGATGGTAAACAGACAGTACTCGTTATTTTAGGCGGCGGTTGTGGTGATCTTTTTTTTACGAGATTTACGCTGCGGCATTGGTTTGCTGAGTTTATTAGTGCAATCCACAAGAACGAGTGTGTCACTGGCTGTACCACCGGAGTTGAAATGGTGCACTGTCATCCTCTGTCCTTCCCCGTCACTGCCTGCTTTGCCTCCCTCCCTCCCTCCCTCCCTCTCTATCTATCCTTGCAGCCTCCTTCCTTGCCCTGCTGGCTTGCTCTTCATCCAGACCTGGCCCTGGTCTGCAGAGTGTGTGTGTGTGTGTGTGTGTGTGTGTGTGTGTGTGTGTGTGTGTGTGTGTGTGTGTGTGTGTGTGTGTGTGTGGATACATGATGTCATTGCTAATTGCTCAGGGCTCTCGGGCTGTTAACTTGGTTTATATTCTGCCCCTCTCCTCCCTTTTTCTGCTCTCTTTTTTTTTCACTTCATTACTCTCCCTCCTCCCTCTGTAGCATTTCTATACATCAGGACTTGCTGAGTGTGGAAAAAGTGACTTGGACATTTATGGGCCAAGTTTTGGGCCAAGCACTGCAGACTGTTGTGCTTGTGTGCTCGTGTTTGTTTAGTTTCGGTGCCTCAGTTTCAAGATCTTCTTCTTCTTCTTCTGCTGAGGTAGCTTCTGTCACCTCTGTGAAAGTCAAAATAAAAGAAGACTCGCATGCATTTAACCATACACAATGTACACAGTGAACATGTACAGGGACAGAAATAGTGATTCAGTAATGTAAGCTGTCACCTTGCAAAGCTGCGAGCATGTCAGACGCCCAAAAATACCCCACGATATCTTAGCTAACCCCAAAGTGCTCTGGAGATTGGATGTAATTATGTTGGCCAGGCTATAAATGTGTGAGTGTGGTGTTGGGACTTTCTTGCCTTACGGCACCAACCTGTTAGTCTGTGTGTGGTCGAGGTCACAGCTGACGATAAGGGATGGTGAAAGTGTTCATGTGCGTACATGCTTGTGTGTGTGTGTGTGAGTAATCAGATAAAGAGTTCAGAGATCCGTTATCACCGCCCTGTTTTCCCTGTGAAACAATACCACTGGTCCAAACTAGTGTGTGTATGTATGTATGTGTGTGTGTGTGTGTGTGTGTGTGCAGGCATGTGCATTTCTCCATGTAGACCAGATTGGACAGATGAATGATGAATTAAGGACAGCAGAGAGTAGATTCATCCCAGCCTGTCAAGTTGGCAAGATAAGCAGGCTGCAGTTTATTTGTGTGTATTTATGTGCAGTGTCGAGGCTGTGTGTGTGTGTCTGTGTGTGTTGTCAATCTTTTTCTCAGTCTCATTCTCTTCACTTTACTCTTTCAGCCCCCTATCGATGCCTCTCAATAGGGTTATTGTGCCCACTGTCAGGCAGCCTGCAGTATGTGTGTGTGAGTGTGTTTGGTGTGTGTATCTGTGCATTGTTGTTGCAGGGAGCAGACAGCCGTGAGGTGTGTTTGAACAGAGAAGGAGCACAGAGGCCCTGTTCATCCTGTAGGGTGTGAAACTGAATGATAGGGCCCCCTTTCTGTCTATCCATCTGTCCCTCTGTCTGTCTGTCTGTCTGTCTGTCTGTCTGTCTCACTCCCTCTCTCTCATGCTTCATCCTCATCTCCTTCTTTTTTCTCTGTTTTACTTTGCATCTTTGTTTTCTTGCAGTGTGTGTGTGTGTGTGTGTGTGTGTTAGCGCTGCCGTGTAACGTGTCAGCTCCTGGCAGCCCTCGCTGATCGGCTGTCTTCCTGCTGTCAAGCCCGCCTTGTGATTGGATCGTCAGCATGCGCGTTATTCTGCCAACAAATTGCGCGTGGAAGCAGGCGAGCGTGGACAGTTTTTCCACTTTCAAAGGGAACTCACAGTCACACACACACAAACACACACTTTCCCACTCTTTTGTTTATATGTTTCGGTTTCTGATGTTGTCTTTTCCACATCGCTGCACTTTCACACGTATAACCCCCATCACTCCCGGTTCAGCTGCATAAGGGGTTTTTCTGCCTCTCTCTCTCCCTCTCCGTCTCTGTCTGACCTTCCTCTCTTACTCTCTCTGACTTTCAAGCACACACGTCGTCATACGCTATGAAAGCTAGAACGTGATGAAAGAGACTGTAAAGGCCGGAGCCCCAGGTGCCTCTCTAAATTGGCCTACTGCAGCAACTTCAAGGATTTCTGCTGCGCTGTCTCAAAACAAGGATTGACTCAGACTTGATAGTCTGCACTTCACTTCTCTTATCTTCCATCCTTTCCTACATTCACCAGGAACACTCGAGTAGATAGACAGATGTTCAACCTTTAGCAGGCAGCTCCAGAGCTCACGGAATATGATAGTACGGCCTGCCAAGTGAAATATTTGCAGCACACTGATAATTAGAAAGCACGCAGCACGCTATTCAAAACATCTCACATGCAGTTAGTGTTATGCTGTGAGGGATTAGTGACTGGTCGGTATAATGTTTTTGCATCCTCCTGATAAAGGAGGATAATTAGCATCTTTGGACTCACTGTTTATATTTGGGTTGTGCTACCTGTGGTACTACGTTTGATGTTCTTTTATAGCCCAAAGCTCTTAAACCTCTCACATTTACAACGTCTTCTGTTGGCTTTAATTTGTTATGTGGATATTTTGTGATTAGCGTCTGCTTGTAGCTTACATGTGGCTGCCAAAAATTGGAATCATTAGCAAATCAGACATATTATTTAAGGTCTGAGACCAAAAGAGCTGTTAAATCTCTTATTTTGAAATGATTTCAGGCACAAAGCTCATTTCAAAAAGGAAATATTGGTGTTTACTTCTCTTCTAGTTGAGGTGGGACGAATAATTAGTACAGCGGTACGTTGCAATAAGGTCTCTTGTAATACATTATCAATACCCTTGCACTAATGCAGATTGCAGCTTGCTTTACTGCATGCATTTAAACTCAGGAGCTGTTCTGCTTTCTGCCGGGTCAGCCTTTCTGCCACTTTATGGCTGTTTTACATTTCAGCAGCAGCACATGTATACATGTTATGTGTTTGAAAGGCTCGGACTGAATACATTTCTACATATTTGTTTGATCCGAGCTGTGAAAGCACTTCATATGACAGTAATTAAATTCATTATACAAAGAATTAATGCATTTTGCTGGACTTTTCTGCAGATATTGTACGTGACTGCGTTGCAATAAATCCAAATTCAGAATGGGTTGTAAAGTTTTAGGGGTGGAAGTTACAAAGATCCAGGCGATAAATCACC
Source organism: Argyrosomus regius (assembly GCA_946959425.1). Taxonomy (NCBI): domain Eukaryota; kingdom Metazoa; phylum Chordata; class Actinopteri; family Sciaenidae; genus Argyrosomus; species Argyrosomus regius. The sequence continues at coordinate 5,249,205 of OX336883.1, forward strand.
ACCATCATTATCTATAGTCATAGTCAGTTGCATCCCCAACTGTGAATGATGAATATAAGATGAGTACAATTATGAAACAAGTCATATCACAACTGTTTTAATTAAAATCACTTCAGATTGATCAAGTTACTTGATATCGCCTCCACCCCTTCATGGTCAGGTGACACCATCATTCTCACAGGCGGTATATGGTGATCGGCTTGTACCATACTGACTTACCCTTTGATTCATGGTCAGATGTTTAGAGCTTAAACTATCAGTTGATTAACTAAGAGGTTGATTGACAGGAAGTTAATGCACATACTTTTCATAATCAAATAGTTTCAGTCAATTTTCAAGCAAGAATGTCAAACATTCACGATTTACTGCTCTTCCATCATGATGATTGGCTTTTTTTTGTCTTTTACATCATTGTAAACTGAATATTTTGTCTGTTATGATGCTAAGACGTCATCTTGGGCTCTAAATCATCATACTGTGTACATACTGTATGTTTGAACACTGAGCTTTCTTGCTCTAACTCCTCTTGTCTTGTGCTCAGTTTACTTACCATGTGACTAAACATGCCTGAACAATAGACACACTCACGACAAACTGCACTGTGTGAAATACAGTACCACAGTTAGTTTGCTGAAAGGTTAATGTTTGATTTCCTAAAGTGTATTAATCTGTCCATATTAGCGGAGGTGGTATTTCTGGTGCGGTTGCTCTTGTATAAAACACTGCAGCAAACCTCGCTCACAACAGCTTTTATAGGCTATAACTTCCCCCACTGCTCCCTCGTGTTGTAACAAATAACCTCCAGAGGATGTGGATTGTATGGAACTCATTCCTGTGTGATGAATGCACAGGATGACAGGTGATAGGAATGTTGAATCACGATCTAAGTCATTGTGGTGATTTTGTGTTCCTGACGAGAAGAGTTCCTTGCGTCAGATCATTTCCTGCGGTGGGAGTAATAATAAGTTAACATCTGTGGTAAGGATGCGATGCTTAATTCTTTTACCGTGATTCATAAAACTTGCAATAGCACAAAAAAGAAATTTTATTAGGGTTTCGTGTAATTGAATAGTGTAACTTTGATAAACCACACAGCGTTGGAATTTGCCTCTTGGCTTTGCACTGACTTGGCAAAACAAGTGGAGAGAGGGAGTCTTGGCCCCCGGTGCGTGTTTGCTCCAAACACTGAGCGATGCAGCGCTCGTCCACCAGCCGGGGTCAGCTAGCTGTATCATCGCCGTCCAAAACCAATGTCCTGTCAGAGAAGAATGCTCTGCTAATGTTGGGAAACAACAACTTCCAATGGTAGGAGGGGAGAGGGAGAGAGAGAGAGAGAGATGGCCATTGTGTGAGAGGAAGAGACGACATGAAGAGCGAGGGAGGGGTTGATTTAAAGTATCGGAGAGCGAGCGATCATTGCAGTGGTGTCTGTGGTTCCTTTGGCAGAGATGGGACATTCCATTTCTGATGAGTCACTCTCTCTCTGATCAGTTTTCCCTCCTGACATCTCCTGTACACCCCCCTCTCTTATTTTCTGCCTGTGTCCTCCTCTCTTTGGCTAATAAGTCAAAAAGATCTCCAGCCAATCAGGTCAGACTCGCCTGTGATATTAATACAAACGGTGACATTATCATGAAGCAGCTTGCCACAGGCTTTCTAATGAAATCTGAGATAACAAGGCCATGTTGAACCCACACACACTCACACACACACAGGCCTGAGTAAGAGCTGTGTCGTTTGCGTCTAGACTTCCCTGTCCTCTCGGATGTCCTGTCACATCTCGGCTATATATAGTCCACATAGTCTCTCCGCGGCTTCTGCCCTTCGCCTCGTATCCGACGGGCCTTTTGTGCGTGTGCTCGTCCGTCTGTCTCTCTGTGTGTTTTCACCGAGAAAGGAAGAAGGGTTTTTTAATGTACATGGCTGGCCTCCATCGCTACTGAAAAAGACAAAAGGGAGCTGTAGCCTAATGCTTGCAATCAAGCAGCAGAGAGACAGAAGCAATAAGAAGAGTCACTGTGAGCTATCTTTGAGGATGAAATCAGAGCTTACAGTCTTATTGTAAACATATGCAAAAAAAAATATGAATGATAATTTGTTTATTCCTCTTAAAATATCTGAAGAAGAGGAGATATTTGGGTATTAAAGAAGGAGAGAGAGGCTCGATATCTGAATTATAACTTTATATTGTTGACATAGCTTCACTGAGCTGGAGTTTTTGTTCTGCAACTATTGATTTAACTGCATGAAATGACAAATATCTCCAGCAAATTTACTCAGCTGTAGCCAATTAGCAGAACTTCAGTTCATTAGTGAAACTACAAAATGCAACTTTTGGCTTTTGTTTGGTCCCTGTGTGTGTCTGTTATATTTTACACACACACACACATCACTCTATGTGATTATAATTTTTGAGAGGCTGGAGAGTGGACTGTGTCGTGAAGGTCAAAAACACAAACATAATAGTGACTCTTACTCTAGATAACAATCGAGGCTCGTCAATAATCGCGTTTAAATGACTGACAGCTGGCAGATTTTGAACAGCAGCTGGAATTTACCAGAAAAACTTTGGAGCATATCATATATTTAAAAATATTATCACTTTAAAGGCTCTGAATTGTCTCCCATGGTTGTTTACCATAACCAAACAGCTATGGTTATCAGTAAGTATAACTTTTTTGACTCTTGTGATCATTTTTGAATATTAATGAGCTGTGATGTTGATCGAAATGGGAGTAAAATTCAATTAAAATCTAAAGGAATAGTTGCCGTTCCCACAGCCCTGCTGTCAGATCTCATTCTGTCACTGTAATGGAAATAAAGAAGGCTGATGGAAACAGACAGCGGCACGACTCTGTTCACTGCTTCAACGCCCTCAGCTCCGGTGTCCAAACTGATTCTGAACCAGACGCTCCTCTACTTTTGTCCAGTGTGATTGACCCTCACGGCACTGTCAGCAGCAGGAGATGCTCCTCAGCTCAACTCTAACCAGGACACGCAGGTTTCTGACAGTTTTCACACCACAGATGATGATCAAAGGTGTTACAGTGAGTACAGGAAAAACACAAGACTGAGGAGTTATGTAATGCTGGTCTTGGCTGAACTGAACTGCAACCGATCAGAGGCCTCGAGTATTTCTAAAAAGTATTTATTGATAAGAAATAGCAGGAACCGCAAGCGCATGACAAATTTAAAATACAGACGTGGCGCGACTTGTTGTTGTCTGACTCCACTGCTGGCACCGCCAGTTGCCTTCAACATCGCGTCCAGGAAAGAGCTGTGGTCTCATTACGGCGAAGTCGCGCTGGCTCATGTGTGTTCCACAGAGCGAGCAGGCTTTAAGGGCCGAAACGAGACTTCCCTGCTCGCAGTGTGTTATTGCTTGGTGTCAGTGTGTTCTCGGTGTACTCTTTCTTTCCCCCTCCCACGACCTCCCCTCACCCACAGGAAAGAGGGTCTGGGTGGGGAAGGAGGAGGGTGGGGGGGGGGGGGGTGTATCTGGGAATGGGGGAGGGGTTGGAGCACGCTCGTTCCCAAGTTTCCCAAATCCAGGAAATCGTCTCTTGGCTTCTGTTTCTGAAATCTTTCTTCACCACGTCACAGGATTTTTAAATCTGTGAATGTGTGCAAAACTCTTTAACCCCGTCACCCCCGGTGGTGTTCGCCGGACTCAGAAATAATCAGTGCATGCCATAAACTGCTCTGCATTTACTCTGTAATGTCCCAGTTACAGTCAGGAAGGGTTATACTGCAGGCGAGCAAGTAACTTCACAGTGCTCTCTGTCACGGGTGACACATTTTTATTTAACGCTCTATGTATAGACTCACTCTCACCTTTGTTTGCGTTTCGTTTAACCTCTCAGCGTTGTGGATTTTAGTTTGTTCGGGGTCAGTGAATGCATCGTGTACACACATGCTCTCACACAAATGGTCATCACTCACCTTTATTACCTTTTGTTGATCAATTAGAGTTTTCTTGCCCCCTAGTCGCCCTGATCCACCCACCCAAGGAAGAGACATGCCTGAGATTCTTTGGCACACCCTGAAAATTCCTCACTGTTTTCCTTTCTTTTGTGGTCTTTTTTTTTTTTTTTTTGCCTCTCACTTTCCCGCCCTTGGAAACCACGCCACGGAAAATGATACCTTATAGCTGTATGTATACAGTACATCGAGGCGTTCATAAATTCAACACAAACACAGAGACCTTTAAGTGTCGGAGTGTGCTTTAAACTCCGAATTATAGTGAAGCTATTTCTGTCCGTCCTTCGCACTCACTATACACGGCTGCTGCAAGGACGATGTACGGCCATGGGAGCTCGCTCAAACCACAGAGCTCACTCTCTCTCTCTCTGCAAGCAATGCCCAAGTGTGTGTGTGTGTGTGTGTGTGTGTGTACGTGCATGCTTATGTGTGTGTTGGTGTGTTTGTTTGTCGGTACACAAGATTGTTTGTTTAAGCTGCAGCCTCAGTCAAAGTGTTACTTTGTCTCTGTTATTTCCCGCTATTGACGATACAAGAATACACACACACATGTACGCACACATGCACTCTGGCCCTCCTTGCTGTTTGACCCTTCCGCTGTTATTCTGGAACCATATTCAGGAGATTGCTATTGTTTTCCTCCCTGCTTCCTCCTCCTTATAACGGACACACACACACTGAGTTTGGGGAAATGCATCCTCCAGCCTGTAGTGCACCAGACTGGACCACCAGTCACTGGTCGTATGTTAGCTCAGCGGCGGCTTGACTGATGTGTAGTTTTTTTCTGTTACTCCACCGACTAAAGCCACTTTTATCCTTGAAAAATATTTAGCCACGGCTCGCTATTCATATTAGATTACTAAGAATAACCTGAGCAAACATGCCCTGTTTTGTGAGAACCTCAGATTGAATGTGGCTCAAGGTACACGACAAAAAGCAGAGAGAAACTAGTTCATGGAAAACACGACGCAAACTTAGATCTGTTTAATTTTTGTCAAAGAATAAGTAGACTGACTGAAGCTAAAAAAAACATATAATATAAATCTGTTTTTAAAAAGTGAAAGTGATCACTAAGATTTCTTTTCTGTTTTCTCTTTTTAGAACTTTAATCCACAGTTTCGGAGGCACTCTTGGAAATGCTGCATTGCTACTTTTCTTAAGACTGTGGTTCTGATCAGCTAACAAACCTGCAGTTTGGGGATCTGAGTGAACAAACAGGCACATAAAACATCAGGGGAGTCTGCAATGCAGGCTGATCCGAGGCCATTTAAAGCTTTATATACAATCAAAAGGGCTGAAAAATCAATTGTTATTAATACAGGGGCGCAAGTGTAGTTCAGCTAAATATGCTCTGTTTTTAGTTTTGGTCAGGAGGCGAGCAGCCGGACTTGAAAAAAGTTTCTTCTAAGTGCATTAATATAGATTAAATAATAGGCTTTATGGGGGATTGAGTTTGACATAATGCTTGGCATGAAGAGCTATACGGCTATATGTATTTGGTCAGCATTGTTGCAAACTTCCCAGTCTTGTAGTGGAAGTAGTTTGCAGCTGGACCTGGCCTACTGCGCAGCCAATCATAATAAAGCCAAGAAGGATCTGGGAAGATTGCCTGCTATTGTACAGCTGGCTTACACGTTCGCGTCCTGATCCAAAAAGTTAGAAAAACACCCAGTTGCGTTTTTATTCTTCTGCGTGCCTTTTTCCACGGCCCGATCTCTTGACTGCGACAGTTCTGCTTTCTTGTCAGTCTTTTTTGGTAACAGATGGAGTTTCTCACGAGCCGAAGGGGGGAAACAAGAACAGGAGGGGGACACAGGGGCTGTAAATCAGGGTTGTAGAGAGAAAAGGGTGGTTTTATGAGAGTTTACAGACCTTCTTCACTTTTAATGAGAAAAGACAGCAATTCTCTTCTAGACAAAAAAAAAAGAGAGAGGAGGAGAGGAGGGGTGTGAGAGGTAGAAGATGAATGTAATAGAGGCAAGGAGAGGAAGTGGCAAGAAAACGGGATAAAGGAGAGAGGTAAAAGTCAAGTGGGATTAGCAGGGGAACTGGAATGGCTAGAGAACCTTGAGAGGGAAGGGCAGGAAAGAGGGATGAGAGGCCTATCAAACTATTGGCAGGCATCCACTTGGCATATGAATTTAAAAGCAAGCTCTCTCTCTCTCTCTCTCTCTCTCTCTCTCTCTCTCTCTCTCTCTCTCTCTCTCTTTCCCCTCTTTTCTTTGCCTCTGCCTCGGTCCGTGCAGAGTCTGGTAAACTTTGGTGGTCACGTACAAAGAAAAAGAAACACAGAGACAGAGACAGAGAGAGAGAGAGGTGGAGCGTTTGCAGCTGCTCCCTTCATTCTTGCTGGTGCCAGACCCCCACAACATACATGACACTCGCACACACACACACACACACACACACACACACACACACATACAACAGCACGGACTCGGTGGGTCAGCAGGCCAGAAGTCAAAGGTCACTGTCATGCTGTGACACATCCTAGATCTTATTACCTACCCCCCTGGATGTGTGTTTTTTGTCTGTGTGTGTGTGTGTGTGAGTGTGTCTTTAACGTAGAGGGTCCGCCTGTCTGTCTGCGTCTCAGTTTTTCGCCCGTGCATTTAACCGTTTACAAGTCCATGTGGAAGCTTCACCCGCATATTTACTGTTCATGTGTGTGTTTATGAATGAGTATTTGTCTCTGTGCGTCTCTCAGTGCTGCCCTGCCCACAGAGGGGCCCTGTAATTATGCCTAGACCCCCTCGTCCACAGCAGAAGACTGCAGGGAGCCCTTCATGGCTGCTGAGGCCTAAAACAGCCACTACGATCACTGTCATTCCATCCAAATTGAAGCCATATCCAGATGTAGTTGGGATTGAAAGTTACAGATTTGGTGCATGCTTGCTGCTGAACTCAAACCCCACCCAAGTGTGAAAACTTTTACATTTTACATCTGCAGAAGAAATGATACGGCAGCTTCAGCGCGGTCTGCAGTCAGTGTTTGAACAGTGACACAGTTTTGTTGTTTTGGCTCTCTCTCTCTCTCGGCACGCTGGGCTTGTGATGAGACGATCACTATGAGGTTAAAGTGGTAACTTTAAAAGGCAACTCCAGCGATTTTTACACATCAAAGTGTGTTTACAGGTCTCGGAGAGTTCTGCTGCATATTTGGGGGGAAAAAAAAGTTTCATAAAGCAAAGACGTGGCTCCAGAGGGAGACGGGTGAAGACTGATGAATCGCCTCAAGTCAGCGTTGGCTTGAGTTGAAGACGACAAGTTTGAAAAAAAAAAACCTCATCTCTGCTGGAGGCTAGGAACTTAGGGCTGTATTAACTGTTACTAATATAGCACACACAAACCTCTTACAGGACTGTCAGCAGCCGAGTTGCATCGTGGTTAATGTAGGAGCCAGGTTTTGACAAGGAAGAAGAATTCATGGTATTTAAATGATGATATCTGTGATTCTGCTGCATTGATTTTGATCTTTAGTCCAACAATACAATACGTAATATGTGGAGAACTCTTTTAAGCTTTAACTTTTCAGGGTGTTATGTCCACATTTTAAAGTTGTGAGCCTACTGATGACGTGTGGAGAGAGAGCTGACTCGTCTTATTTTCATATTCCAGAAATGAAACAGCCACATCACACACACATGATGTTGGTAAACACGCACCACCACAGTGACTGCACCATCGGACAATGATGGATGGCCGGCTTTCGTAAGCAGCCAAAACCCGTACGTTTAAACCGTTAGCCGACTAGTGTCGAGTCTGATTTTAGCTTCGTCGGTTGGCTCAGCTTCAGTCCTGTCAGACTGCGTTGAGGGCTGAAATGTATCAGCGTTTCTTTGAGCTCTGTTTACCATGTCAGATCTTTTCATCGCTCGCTGAGACTGCTGAGCTCCAGAAAAAACCCGAGAACCTTAACCCCCGAGCCAGAAAGCAAGTGTTACTATGACGACCGGCAACCACAATTTGTCATGTCATTAGCTGCGGCATAAATGCATGTTTAACAGTTTTTAATACAGTGATTTTGATATTTATTGCTCTGATGTGATACGTTTGGAAACATAAAATATAGTTAATGGAAATGTCACAGATCTCTTCTTAATGTGGTCAAACACACAGAGTAGATGAACAATCATATGATAAATCTTGGCCTGTTCTCAAGGCTCCAGAGAGCAGTGCTCTGGCCACAGACACGTCTAGTTTATCCTCTGCCAGGCTTGTGCTGTAGCCATTGTCACTTATTGCGTGTTTTTTGGTCCTCCTGCTCTGATTTTGGACACCCATGCTCAGCTAAATTGAGATCAGCTGATGTTGACGTCTGGCCCCACAGAAACTCCTTATTAGCTTCATGTATATTTGAGATCATTTGAGGACCTAGGAGGTTTTCAGCAATGAGCTGCTGTGCACACGTGCCTCGAATCTGGTCGTGGGTTGCCAGGTTGCGGCGACAGATGGGTTGAATTGTATGTAGCATGTTGGATTGTGTTTGTTTAGACGATCTTGCAACTTTGGTTACGTCAGATGAACTCCGTGTAGGATGACTGTTCATAATAAAGTTTGACGGCGTTTCCCTGTGCTAAACAACAAAACTTGAAGACAAAGGGAGATGACCTTGAAATACGGGAGAACCGCAGGAAACCCGGGAGTGTTGGCAGGTATCACTGAAAGTCACCGCTTTAACCTCGTAGTCACCTTTTCACTTTAAATTCACTGTGTTGGAGCCAAAACAAGTCACTGTCCCGTTGCGGGCTACACGATATTTGTTTCTCTCTGTATCAGGACAAACTGCAGTGACTCTAATGCTGACAGCTGCAGGGTGGTATACCTCTATCACGGATCCAACCTGAAGTGCCAGGTCAGCAGGGACACTTCATGGGAAATGATTCATACGTTTTTAGTGTCGACACCTCTTCATACAGATACTTTCTCCCACACACACAAACACGCGTGTTCCCAGGTATGTAGACTTGTTGCGGCAGGATTGAAGGAACAGAGCCATGCCTTGTAATTTTAATCCCAGAGTGCAACATTTTTTTTTATTGCTATTTTATGATGCACTTTTATTCATCGGCCCTCTTCCATCGTCTCTGTCCTTGCCAGCTTTTATACTCGAGCTCTCTGGGGGTTTTATGTTCATGTCCGTGTGTTTCTCTGTCAATTGTGCATACATTCAGTGACTCCCACAAAACCGATCTGTGTTTTTTTCAAAGTGATCCCTAAAGACTGAACGCTACCACAGTTTTTTAAACTAACATCTGACATAATATCTCCGTCGTAGCCGTGGCTTAAACCATCAGAGAAAAGACATTACCGTACACACAGCTGGTTTGAGGTCAAAATTATACGGCTGTTCTTCAGATGGTTTACTTTTTTTTCTTCTCTTTTTACCACATGCAGTGTAACACCTAGTGCTGCCAGACAAACCAGATGTTGTTTGTCTGTTAATGTCAGTAAACACAAGTATTGACTCAGTATTAAGGCTGCTCTTCAGCCAAGTGATTCAGCCTGCGTACTTTAGAGGTATGCACTATTCATAACTTTGAGTAGTTACATAAACCTGTACAAATGTAAATGTTACGTAAGCCTGGACTTTCATTGTTACCTATTGTATCTTTGATGTACGTTCTTTACAAGTTGGGAGGAAAAACATTCATTTCATCTTGAACACATGAGACACGACCTCATGGCCCTGTTGGCTTAGAAATATTTTCTTTGAGTCCCTGACCTGATAATATTGACTTTCCTGCTCAGTTTATTTGTGAAATGATGTGACAGATTGATTAATTTGTTGGAAAAACACATTCCACTTTGTCATCGAGCATGGAAAAAAAAATATATAGAGCTAGGCTAATTACATCTCTGCCTTATTAGATACATAACTTGGTTTCCGACGGTCAGGAAAGCAGCAACTCACACAAAATAATACAGTTAGCTCGAGAGTAGGAACTAAAATGGTTTTCTCTGTGCAGAAGATATCTGTGCACTGACTGGGGTACCTGTTTAAATCAATGACAGTATAAAGAATGGACAGAGCATGAGGTTTCCGAAGCGCCATTTTGAAGCCGAAAATATGTGGAGGTGGCCGCCGGCATGTTGGCAGTACTGCTTCTTCCACCTCCCAGTTAATCCTGGACCTGAGGCGGACCTGAGGCAGGCCGAATGACGCCTGGGTGCTCCAACAAGCCACGTGTAACGGCATCTACCTGTCAGTCAAAGCGACCAAGCTGTTAATTCTGCATAACTTTAAGCCTAAATATAATTTGAACAGGTGAGTTCTATAAAAATTCACCCTCAGTACAGTTGTCATGAACGGGGAAATTAGCTATAGAGACCAAAACTGTTTTTTGTACCAGGCTGTAAACATGTTTATTTCTGCTGTGAAGTTGGACATTTTAACATGGGGACTTATGGAGACTGACTCACTTCTGGAGCCAGCCTCAAGTGGACGTTAGAGGATCTGCAGTTTTTAGCACTTAGCCCTCATTTCCCAGCCATGGAGGTTGCCTCTTGTTCTAAATCCATGGCTGCTGATTCTTTTTTTTTCATACAACTCACAACACACACTACAACAGCTGCAGGCTCTGTGGCCTTCATGTACGGCGTATTAGGCTCTGAAAATGTCAGCTGTTATGTCTGTTCATTGATGTTCAAGACTGAAAGAAGGATGAAATATGTCCGAGGCTTAAGATAGGATCATTAAAGGAGAAGGAGAGAGTAGATAAGGAGGGGGAAGAGGAAGCCCTGTCAGCAGAAGTGTTCGTGCTTTAGTCTTCATGCTGGGATTCAAGGACTTGTGCAAAATCTGCTGTGAGTTCAGTCATTATGCAGACAGATAAAGGGAATTAGTGAAGGGTAAACTGAACCTTAGGAAAAAAAGAGAGTCTCCAAATGGCAGCATTTAAATAAACACACTGATGAGCCAGTTTCAGTGTTCGGGCCAACGAACGCTTTAAGAAATGTCAGATTGTTCTTGCAACCATCAGCACACGTTTGCCTTCAGCCCCGCAGCTGATACTGATTAAATCTTTAAATGAGGTCGATTAATTACTAATAATCTGGAATTACCTCTTTGAAAAAGTCAGCGTCAGCCGTTAGCTGAGTTAAAATATCCATGTGATGGGATAACATTTCTCTCATTAGTTACAACTTTACCCCCCCAAATCATTCCAGGTGTTTTTCCAGCCCCTCAGCCAGGGATAAGTGGAATTTTATGGTCCATTCTAACTATGCTTATTATCCTTCCACCACTCGTAGAGGTTGTGTGTTTGGTGAGTCTCTCCACAAGTCTTGACTGCATTATGCAGTAATGTGTGTGTGTGTGTGTGTGTGTTTTGGTTGTTGGAAAGCAGAGAAGAGGGAGTTTACAAGTCTCCTGTGGCATTAAGTTTATGATGGTTCCAGTCAGAGAAGGGTTGGCAAGACTCTGCACCCAAGAAAGAAATATGAGCTCGATACGAAATGAGCCTTATGTTCACGCACATATACCAACACACACACACACACACCTTGTGTATTAATGTTTGATCGAGGTTGTGAATAATTGATGCATCTTTATTATTTGTCCCTCTGGTGTCCTGCAGTCCTCTGTCTCTCTCAGTCCACCCCTCCCTCCCTCTCTCATTAATCCTGTTTTATGTTTGTCTATCCCTCAGGACGCTGCCGCTTCACTGAAGCCCTCGTGATTGGATGAAGAGAGAACCACCGACTACCAGCATGGACGCGCTCCATCCTGGAGTTTCCCACAATCCTTAGTTCTCTGGTAAGTAGTAACTATAAAAGGGTTTTTTGTTTTCAAGTCGGCATGTTTTGAACATAAAAATAGACTCCTATATAAACCCTCCAAGCTTTTAGAAATTGTTACTTTTCCTGTCAAAACTAGAAATGCGCGCTCAGTTCTGCTTTCATTATTTACAAGCGTTGCTATTGGTGTTGTCTGTAAATATGGGATAGCATTCAGACATGGTAATGCTGCGGGATTTAGATGCATTTAGAGTATCTCTCTCAAACTAAGCTTTGCTAAGATATGCTAAGCTAACCCCAGTAAAGTTAACTCAGTAACACTTTATGTAAGTGCATTCCTGCCCACTGCCATAACACTTCATAATGACTCCCCTCTGTGCAGAGAAAGGAGACTCACACTGTGACAGTTGATATTGGATATAGACATTTGACACATAACTTGCACTGAGTCATTCTTGCACAACTTACTGCACAGAGTTTATGTATATTCTTCTACATGGATAGAACAATAAGTTCTTCCGTCCCTCAAACTTTAATTCTATTTATACTGTGATAATACACTTTTTTTTTATTATTATTGTTGTGTTTTGTAATACTAAAGAATTTCCCTTCAGGGATCAATAAAGTAATCTATCTATCTAAAAGACATCATAGATTCTCTTTTATTTTGAAGAAACCTAAGCTGGGTTTTTCCTGCATATCTAAATCTAAGGTGAATCACCAAATTGGAACTTTATTGTTGTTTGGCTGAACTCTGAAACTCTAACCTTAGCTTCACATAGCGGTGAAACAGGGAAGACCCCGTCAAGGCATTAACATCATATAAACATCATGCTGTGACCCAAACAGCACTTTAGCGCTGTGATCATAGTGTGTTTTGATCTTTTAGGCTTTCAAAAATATTCTTAAAATCTACCTTAGATTTTGACTAGCAGGGAATACGCTGTCCTCTGTACATTCATTGGATGATCAGGACGTACAGTTGAAGTGCTAAACACGAACTATTCTTCACCAGACACACAGAAGTCCCCATGAATTTATTAAATCCTTCTCTGCTCAAGTTTCTGAATGCTTCATCTATCATTTGGATGTCCATGGTGTTTGGAGCCCCTCCACTGCCTGCACAGTGTTATGTTGTCTCCATAGAAACCAGCTGTAGTTGGGTTCCACGTGGATGAATGTGGTCTCCGAGGGCAACCCAAGAAGCACTCAGGATTCTTTGCATTCTTCCTCTGATCATTCTTGTACTTTTTTTTTTCCCCCTGGTGGCGTTCAGATCTGCAGCTGAGTCTACTGAACCCTGAACCGTGACCAGCGCAAGTCTATGACTGACCTCCTGTCAGGTACAACATACACACACACACACACACACTGATGCACACGAGCTGTCACGCATGCTGTCTTTGTGTTCAGTTGGAATGAAAACCTCCATCCTCCCACTGCCTCATGCTGAGCGGTTTCCCATCTCTGCTCTGCAGCAGCTAGTTGTTTCTAAAAGCTGCAATCCACAGTAATATCCCTCAGGAATGTAAAACTTAAGCTTGGCAATTTTATTCTAGATTTTATGTTTTTGTCAACAAATCCCATAAAAGGCCCCAATCAGCCCTACACTAGTCCTTCTCTCAGTACATCCTAGCTTCCTTACGCTGTCTGGGCTTTTCCTAAAACATCTGAGCACTATAGTCTTTAGCAAACATTAGTCAACAGGAGCAAATACTGTATTTGTTGGGAACTTTTTCCAGCTGTGGATTTGGTACGTCAGCGAGTATTTAAAGCATCAGAAAAGTGTGGGAAATCTCCTCAAAATAAACGACATTTTCACCGACTGCCTGGCTCCTGTATGTGTTTTCATTAATTTTTCATCGACAGTGGCGCTCTGTGTCACGGAGGAAAACACTGTTATGCACTGTATCAGGCTCTAGATACACAGGCAGGGCTTGGATCACTTCACTGTTAGTTTTGGTCTTTTCATTTGATTTGTTGACAATAAGATAAACACAGAATATCACCAGACTATCAGGATGTTTTAGACTTGAGTTGAACTCCGTCTGATTAAAGATTTGGTATGTTAGATTGCATTTCTATGACTGTGCAAAGAAAAACAGTTGTTATTATGTTGTTGTTTTTTCCAAATATACACTGTATGTTTTGCATGGACATATTTATTTTCACGTTTTAATGATTTGAAACTTGAACATATGTTCTGTAATTCTCCTCATGCAGTGAGCCAGTGCTGAATAATTGCACCCTCATGTACAGTATTTTAATGTGTCTCATCTCATTTCATGCCAAGAAGCTGAACCGTTCTCGTACACAGTTTGCAGCTGCTGCAAGAATGTTATTTATTTATTGGAACCATTAAGTTTCATCTCTCTCATGCATCACGATGCATAACTAGTAGTAGTAAGTAAGCAGCGGGACAAAACTATGTGTGGATTTAAGTGTATTTACCTCCTCTTTCAGGTGATCTGTCTTGTGCCACGATGATGTCAGTAGATGTGACCAATCACAATGGCCCCGCCGCCACACCTCCCACCTCGCTCAGCCTCCGCTCGTCACACAACCAGCTACTCAGCAGCGACGTCGTCAAACAGGGCTCCGCCACACCTCCCAAGTGTCGCAAAAAGTACGCACTCACCAGTATCCAGGCTGCCATGGGCCTCGGTGAAGCGGTGCCACCTTCGTCGTCACCGGCATCGTCCCCGTCGCAGTCTTCAACCCCCAACAACCCCAAACTGGCCAAGAACGGAGTCAACCAGCTCCGTAAAGCCGGACAGGATCACAACAAAAACACAACCGGCCCCGACCCGACGGACCTGGAGTGTAATTCAGAAACCGCAGCGGATGACCTCAATGTCAACACAGCTGAGGAGCATGACAGTCACACTCTCACCAATAATGACCGAGAGGATGATGTCATTAAGCTAGATGTCGACCTACACCCAGACACGAGCAGTGACGCAGAGCCCGAGCAGAAAACTGAATCAGACATAGACTGTAACATAAACACGACTGTGGAGCTCAAACTGAACGGCAACACAACAGATCTGGGCTTTGACTTGAACATTGAGACAGAGGAGAGCGATGACATCAGCATCCTGTCTGAGAAGGAAATGATGTCAAAGATGAAGATCGAGGAAGATGGAGATGAGGTGGTAGCGGAGGAGCAGGAGGACGAGGAGAAGAAGCCTTTACTGATGATAAAAAGCGAGTCTCCCGTGAAGAACCACAAAGTTTCTTCAGGCCTGGAGCTCATCTCTGACCTCCACTCCAACCTCAAGCTCCTCAAATCGGGCAAGGACTCCCCGGTGCCTCCTCCTCCATCTCCACCCAAGCAAGCCAGCCCAGAGGACACACCCCTGCTCTCCGTGGCCTCCTGCTCCTCCTCCTCGTCCTCCTCTCCAGAGACGAAGAAGGACAGAAGGACTGGTGCAAAAACAGACTGCGCTTTGAACCGCATCCAGAATCTGAACCCGAGTGACGAAGAGTTGAGTTGGACCACACTGTCCCAGGAGAGCAACTCCCCAGAGGAGACAGGTACACAGACTGACACACACAAAACACACACAAAATGTTAATTACAGTAAACCTTACAACCACTGTCATTTACTGATGTTTGGCATAGTTTTCATGTGAGTGTGTGTTTTTTTGTTTTTGCTATGTAGTGGTTTCAGCGTCCTCTCTGCTGATGACATGTTTCCATTTATGGTGACTGTGTGTGTGTGTCTGAGTGTGTGTTAGTGTGTGCATATGCAGAACTCAGACGTTGCTGAAACAGAATAACAAACACTGCAGCCTCCAGTAAATCTCCCAGAATCCCTCTGGGACAGGAAGTGCCCTTGTAACCTGTCGGGTGGTTAGATCAGCTGCGTCCTGTTTCATGCTGTGCATGGTGTGTGAACAGGGCTCGCAGGCTCGTCATGCTAGTGAAAATGTGCTAGCTGCAGTTATCTCTCTCTCATCATGGCTGTGATTTTGCCACCAGAGCTGATATTCAAGAACGAGGAGCCGCTTTATCTCCCTATAACCTTCATCGTTCTTCTGAGAATATGAACATCTGTGCTCTGCAGGTATTAAAAGCGGGATGCAGTTTGGACACACACTTACAGATACAGTTTTACAGCTGAGGCTTTTCATATGTGTCTGTATCTGTGGGTGCCACCAGAAAAGCTTTAGATAGATGTAAAATAAAGCATAAGAGGTATTTTATGAATTGATTTAATAATCACTTGATCTATAAAAGGTCAGAAAATACAGAAAATTGCCCATCAGAACTCCTTCTTAACTTCTTAAACCCAAAGTGATGTTTTCAAATTGCGTGACGGTCCAAACCCTGAATATAATTTCATTATTCAGATGATCCAGAACGCGGTGGCGCACCTGGTCTTCAGTCAACCCAAAAAGTCACATGTTACCCCGCTGCTCGTCGAGCTCCACTGGCTACCTGTAGCAGCCCACATTATATTCAAATTCCTAATGCTAACTGCAAAGTAGTCTCTGGTTCTGCACCAACAGACACATTACCTCCTCCAATGAACGACGCTGTCTGTTGTGTCTTTTCTGAGAACACAAACATGCTCTAACTTGATTTAATGTCTTATTTACCACACTAATTATTTATCAGTGTCGTTACCTGATATTTATTTCTACTGTTTAATGTTACAGTGCATACAGGAAGGCAGAACATTTTGAATTTTCTAACTTAAATTCCTTCGAGTCAACACCTCTGTTGTGGGCTTCTGTTTCCTTAAACTCGCTCGTTGCCTGCCTCTGCAGAAGGTCTGTTAAAGTCACTGTATTTCTTTTGTCAGCGTTATGTAAAAATCAGAATGTTCAGTTTAATTGGCTCCTTTAAAACTCCTGCCTGTCTCGTGCTTTGGCGTAAAAGCATATGAAACACATCCATCTCCTCCTGAGCAGCAGAGCAGTCCCGACCTCTGACATGAGCTCAGCTGTAAACCATCCTCTCAGTCTGGGAGAGTTGCGGCGCTCTGAGATGTTAAGCTTCGTTGCTCGTTTTTTTCTCTCCCTCCTCCCAGAATGCCTTTCTCGCTGCTAGCTCTCTGATGACTCACTGTCCCCTTTGAATTGTCAGGCTCTGAGCATCTGTGTGTTTCATTTCTCTACGAGTACCAGCAGCTTGTCCTCCAAACTGTTTGTGTGTTACACTGTTGTTTGTCTGAAGAATTTACTCTGCGTGTGTTCTTTTGTCCCGACTTTCTCTCGCTCGTCTTCCTCTAAAATGTCATTCCAAAGTGAGAAACCTCTCACGGGGCGGCCTTATGTTTCGTATAGATCAATGTGTGTGTCTTGTGTGTATTGATGAGTCGAGGAAGGGGGACAAAAAGTAGATCTTAGCGATGCTTTAGTCTCTAGATGAGATGCATTGTCGTCTGAGGCTTTGCTGAAGAGTCGATAATCATGCTGGCATCATTCATGTTGTTATTGATATCTCACATGTAGTCGTGCACACTGCTGTGTCCTTCTGTCTGCCTCTCTCTCTCTATTGACAAAGCCGTGTTGTTTTACCAGGTGTGTGTCAGATTCCTCTGTGGATGTTGCGGGTTAGAGGGCCAATAAGACACTGCTTTCACACAGAGGAGACAAAATACACACACACACATGCTGAGTTGAGGAAGGTCATTTTAAAAAAGTCCTTCGGATTCTCACACAACAGCACGCAGTGCAACATGAGTTGAATGTGGACGAGCGCAGCAACATGCGAAGTCGAGCGTTGTCAGTCAGACGTCGAGCTACTTTTTCCCTCTTTCTCTCCGTCACATGCTTCATCTTTCCACCCTCAGTATATTAACGTCCTCCTGCTGCTTTTCTCTCTCTTTATCAGCCTCACTGTATGTCTCTCCTCTCTCCTCCTCCTCCTCTTCTTCCCCCCCTTCCTCCTCCTTGCACCTCCACTGGATATGATACTGAATGAAAGATGATCTTGGGGTTGCCAGGACAACCAAGAGAGGCTACAGTGGAGGTGGGAAGGAGGGAGAAAGTGATAAATATAGACATTTGAAGAGGATGAGTGTGCCAAATTTTTAGTTTCTTTCTTTCTGTATGTGTGTGTGTGTGTGTGTGTGTGTGCATGTTTGTTTTAGGACAGGAAAAGGGAGGGCAGCCTTATTTGAGCTGTTGACGTTGTTGATGCTCCAGATAGAGAAAAGAGACAACAACAGCAAACACAGCTCAGCTGCAGGGGATACACAACCTCCATCTCTCATATCTCTCTCTGCTCTGACTCCCCCTCTCATTCACTCTTTTCTCCCCCTCTTCTCTGCCTCTCTTTTTCGCGTCATGTCCTCCGTGCCTCTCTGCCTCAGCGTGTCTCCATGTCCCTCTCTCTCTCTCTCTCTCTCTCTCTCTCTCTCTCTCTCTCTCTCTCTCTCTCTCTCTCTCTCTCTCTCTCTCTCTCTCTCTCTCTCTCTCTCTCTCCTCTCTTTCTCCTCACCCTCTCTCTCTTGCAGTGTCCCCCCCTCTCTCCTCTCCTCTCCTCTCCTCTCTTGCTCTCCTTCCATCTCTGTCTGGGGTTCTCTCTCTGGTTACAGCACTGGCTTTTGCTGTGTTGAGAGGCAGCTAGCTAACTATGATGCTGGGGAAAGACTACATGCTGGCCATTGTGATTGTCAATTACGAGGGTAGGTGCATCTGTCGGAGTCGGCTGGAAACTACAGCGTGGGTTTAGAGTTTGAACGGTGAAGTGTGTGTGTGTATGCATGTATGTGCACAGGCATGTGTGTGTGAGTGTGTGTGTGTGTGTGTGTGTCTCCTCCAACACGGGGGTGAAGTTTATCACTGTAATGCTAGTGTCCTTTAAATATCTGCCAGAGAGATCTGTGGTCTGTGCATGCTGTATTTGTGTGTGTGTTGGGAGTGA
Organism: Argyrosomus regius; assembly: GCA_946959425.1. Lineage (NCBI taxonomy): Eukaryota > Metazoa > Chordata > Actinopteri > Sciaenidae > Argyrosomus > Argyrosomus regius. Next base: position 5,267,806 of record OX336883.1, read on the forward strand.
ATGTGTGCATCGGTCTGGTCACGACAGTGTGTGTGTGTGTGTGTGTGTGTGTGTGTGCGCGTATGCATGCAGTGTCGTTTGCCAGAGATAACATGTGTATATGTGTGTGTGTTTTGCTCCAGAATCTCACTGTTCACCCCCTCCCCCCTGTGTGACTAACTCTGCTCTGCTCTGGCATGGAGCTGCATGCTAACCGAGGCTATCGTGGGCTAACTGCTACGTAGCTCCACTGTGGCACCTTCATGAGCTGCATATGTGCACGACAGTTGCTAGCCCCTGTGTTAGCATGCTTAAGGGCTTGCAGAGGGCGACACTGCTAACTTTGAGGCATGAGATACCCCTTCATCCAAGCCAGGCAGAGATCCCCCTCTCTCCCCCTCTCTCCCCCCTCCTTCCCCTCTCTCTCCCCTCTCTCTCCCCCTCTCTCTCCCCCTCTCTCCTCTCTTGTGTGAGTACATGCTTTAAATCCACATCCAGTAGTCTGTTCATCTCATACTGGCACCCATTCTCTGAGTCACCATCTTCCCCCTCGCTCAGCGCAGAGACACTCGGGTTCTCTTTGTTGTAGTTTTATTGGATGTGACCTATTTTTTTATTGCTCATCAAGACTGCAACTCCCAGAAGGCACTGCTTCCCAGCTCCTTCCTCTAAAGCACAGTCTTAAGCCCCAAGGGAAGCGTGCTCATGCCCAGAATGTATGTGCGCTATGTTTTTGCTAAGTTTTGTGAGTAATTTCTGTTCCATTAAACGGATTAAGTCGAATAAAATAACTTATGTCTGTGTGTGTGTGTGTGTGTGTGTGTGTGTGTGTGTGTGTGTGTGTGTGTGTGTGTGTGTGTGTGTGTGTGTGTGTGTGTGTGTGTTTGTGTGTGTGCGTGAGCCTGAATTCCATCTCAATCTGGACCGACCCAGTCGTCATGATGACATATGGCCTGCTGTCGTGGCGACGGGCCCACGGGCTGTGTTTCATCAGCATGGTCAGCAGTTCGAGAAGTCTTTGTGCAGTCGCACGCACGCACGCACGCAGACACACACAAACTACACACGTAATACACACAACACCAGCTTGACCTGTCCCTCAGAGCTTATATCACCTTTATGAGTTGCCACACCACCTAATGCAGTTTCGGATCGTCTTTACTACCTCGGTCACTACATCAACTTCACACACACACAGATGCCATCAATAGTTCTGCTACGTGTGTGTGTGTGTGTGTGTGTGTGTGTGTGTGTGTGTGTGTGTGTGTGTGTGTGTGTTTTTTGTGTGTGTGTGTGTGTGCGTGTGCGTGTGCGTGTGCGTGTGCGCGTGCGCGTGTGCGTGTGTGTGTGTGTGTGTGTGTGTCAACTGCAGCCTTCAGGCGAGGTGACATTTAGTACGAGTGTGGGAGAAGAAACCATGATAAAAGTGCTCTGATTCCTTCTCCGCAGGACCTGTGAGCGTGTGTGTGTGCGTGTGTGTGTCTGTTTTCAAGGTATCTGCTGTATTTCCTCTACATGTGTCACTGACAAATAAATGATCTCAACATCCATCTGCTCTATATTCTGTCACTGTGTTCTGTTAGTGGAGGGAATTTCATATTTAACATGAATCCATATGTACTGAGCCAGTGCGTCTTAATTAATGAACCTGTGGAGTGTGTCTGGTTTTTGAATTACAGTAAGTGCCGTGAGCCTTTTAGGCCAGAACATTCATTAATTTTCCTTTTCCTTCCACTTTATTTGGTTTGACACTGAGTTATGGATTTTTTGTGTATAAAGTCACTAATTTATTGTATTTTTTAACTTTAAATTCATAAAAAAAGTAAAGTTTGTTAAAGTGAGTCATGCAGTATGAATTGAGTTTGCAGCAGTAATGTCTTCTTTGTCATCATTGGCTATGTGTAGTTAACCTGGTATTGTGCAGAAGATGTAAGTGGGCAGAGAAAGAGTCAAATTCAGGAGCGAGGGTGACTCATTGGAAGCAACATGAACTGCTGCAGACCTGGTGCATGATACAAGTAACGCTGTGCTTCATTTTAGCCTGTTTTTTTTTTGGTTCTGTTGTCTCATGAAATTATTTCAGTGTTGAAATCGAAACAAAGTTTTTTGACGTGATGTGTGCTGACATCAAATCCACCTTTATTATGGGAGAAAATCTGGCTCACGGCGTCATTATGGACAGCTGTTAGTCCTCCCATTTCGAGATTATGAGTCGTGTATTTAGACATAACGTTTGATTTATGAGCTGATGTTAAAAAAACAAAACAATAAATTAAAGAATCCATGATGAATCATACACTCGTGGAAATGAGAGAGAACATTTGTATGATACTGAGTTCAGAGAAGAAGCTAATACGATTACTCGGGCCAGAGAACAATAAATCCTCATTTGTGTCTCCTCGAATAAAAACTTATATCTAAGTTTTGCTTCAGGCTCGCTCATTAGGACTGCATCCGACATCTGTTGAACTGTTCTGAATGGGAGAGGCATGCATGTGCGCCTGTGTGACATGTTTTATTTAAAGATGTTTAACGTACGTGTGAGTGTGTCGCACAAATTCAACAAAAGTGCTCAACAACTTTTTCTTTTCGTCTGCACAATGACGCGGCTGTTAGATGACAGCTGCAGCAGATGCTGCTAATCCCAGTCAGCTGTTCATATTGTTCAGTATATGAGTGTGTGTGAGGGTCGACTTCGTTTAACATTTGATCATATGGAAGAACATTCAGTATTCTGTGTTTGCCTGCAGTCACACACATCTGTCAGTTTAACAAATGTGTGTTTTTTTTCCCCCACCAGATATCTGGAGTGAGCAGTCATTCCAGACAGACCCTGACCTGCCTCCAGGATGGAAGAAGATCACAGACATGGCCGGTATCTACTACTGGCACATTCCCACAGGCGCCACCCAATGGGAGAGGCCCGCCACCCGCCCAGCACCCACCGGACAGACGGAGTCCCAGGCCCTCGGCGACCACACAACCTCCACACCGCGTAAACACTCTCTGGGCTCCCTCAGCCCCTCACCCACTCCTGACCAGGAGGTGAGTGACAGAACAATAAACTGACCACACACACACACACATTTCAGAGCTCATAAATCTTGTCCTCTGTTAACTTTGGTTACATCTGTAATTGTTTTGTTTAAGTGATGGCAAACAGCTCTGGCAGTGGTCCGTGGTTAGAGTAGAGTCTGAAAAGAAACCATCCACATTGTGAAGAGACAATGAGGAACAAAAGGAAAAATAATGAAGTCAAACTTCTAATGCTGTACAATAGACGGATACGAATAAGTAACTAATGACTTGTCTTACGACTGCAGTGCAGTTCAGCTGAAAATCCTCATTATTCATCCAGACTGTGTCTTTATAATTGTTAGTCATTATTATCAGCATTATTACAGCTGGAGCTGGCACGCTTGTGAAGATGAAAAAAGCTTCTTTGAAGCTTCTGATGAGCATAAATCAACATTACACACAGCAGAAAATGAATATTAGAGGGGCGATGCCAGGCGACGAGAGGTGAGAGAGGTGTTGAAAATGTATTTAGACCTCTGCGCTCCTCCTCTGAGAGTATCTTTATGATCTGAGAAGCTTAATACTAGTCTGGCATCTGGAGTATTTTAATAAGAACTGGGATTATAAATGATATTTTGTGATACAATTCATGTAACCTTAGATCAGATTTGTACGCCCAGGCTAATACCCCATGAGTCACTCCTTTAGGGGATGTTTTGTGACCTTGTGATAAAACCACGCTGCTGATAATCAAAGCAAATAGGCAAATGTAAAAGCTCAGTGTGACTCAACAAGGGAACCATTTTCTTAATCCCTGAATGCCACTAATGAGTCACTAAGAGCCCGTTACAGAATCAGTGAAGATGTATTGAATGGAGCATTTTCTAATAACTTTCTTTGTGTGTGTGTGTGTGTTGTGTGTGTGTGTGTGTGTGTGTGTGTGTGTGTGTGTGTGTGTGTGTGTGTGTGTGTGTGTGTGTGTGTGTGTGTGTGTGTGTGTGTGTGTGTGTGTGTGTGTGTGTGTGTGTGTGTGTGTAGTCATGCCAGGCAGAGATCTTCTTCAGGGCGTCAACTCGTTCGGGCAGCACCACCTCTGACAGCTCAGTGGAGCCTCTCTCCACTCACGAGCCCACCCTCACCACATGCGGATTCGTCAACAGCTGCTACTTTGTAAGTTACCAACGTCGTACTTACTGTCTGGTGTTCCGCATGGCAATTTCAAACAGGATGTATATGTCTGTCTGTTTTTGTGTAGTGCTGTGGAGAAATATACAACGAGACAGCCAGTTAAGAGAGTGAGACAGGGCCGATAATACTCCAGTCTAGCAGTGGAATACAGGAAAGAGAGAACACTGCATCAATCCATCAGTCAATCATGCAGAATGATGGAGGGAAACACAGAGAGGAAAGGAGATTGATAGAGAGGAGAATGGTGTAGATAAAATATTGATCCAGTGAGAATGGACTGATGTTGACGGATAGATGTGCCAGAATCTCAATCTGGCACATCTATCTGGAGACTAGTCGACTATTAGCCGGTGACACGGGGAGCCAAAATGGCAGACAGACAAACATGGAGGAGAAACATGTCCTCTGTATTCTCACTGTGGAGATTTCAGTCGCTTTATTTAACGCTTCATGTCCCCCTGTCTCCTTCTCTTTCTCTCCTCAGCCTCGTTCCACGTCTCTACAGGGGGTGCCCGATCAGGACTGTCGCTCTCTGCATCACGAAGACGAGGACAAGGTAGGACACTTTAACCCTTTTCTACATTCTCTTCCTCCACCCACCACTTCTGCTCTTGAGTTGAGTTTATATCTGTCTGAAAAACACGATACCTACAGCATCTGTATGTGTGTATATTACTGTATATGTATGTCTACTTGTATCACATAGAGTGCAGTCAGTATTTGGACAGTTTGTTTCGGTATTTAGTGCTTTTAATCTGAAATAAAACTATGACTGAGAGGTTAAAGTGGTTCACGATGCACACGGGAGACAAGTGCAATAAAAGAGTTATGTGTTTGTGTGCATTCATAAACAAAGACGACAAAGACAAGACAACAAACACTGAGGCTAACGTCAAATAGTTCACACTAAGTCACTTATTCCTCATATTTCTTATTACTCACATTTATTTTTATGATATTTTGTTGTTTTTAGTGCCTTTCTTTCTTGGTCAAAGCGGTACTCATATTTATGATATGTCGTTCTGCAGCAAGGATGGAAAATAACAAAAAAAAGTGTCACTGTCCAAATAAGCACCGACTGTACTCTATGTCTGTATTGTTCATATTCTACTAATCACAAATCAATAGATGCTCAGTACGGAGGTGAATGTTCAATAGGAGCAAGAAACATTTTGAGAAATCATTTCAAAGTCTCGACCGACAGCTTTTCATTTCAGAAATGTTTTGCTGGGTCGCTCCTTATTGCAACAGGCACTCGCTGTGGAGTGAGCTAGTTAGCTAACAGCCTTGTTCTGTCTCTTCTTTCCTCCCACCTTTGACCCCCTCCCCCCCTCTCAATCTTTGCCCCACCACCGTGTGTGTTACGTGTGTGTGTGTTTTAACGCTGTACGTAGAAACAGGTGTGGAGTGATTTTGGCGGAAAGATTGATAGTGAGGTGTGGAAGGCAAGTATAATGCACTCAACGCCAGTGAGTCTTGGTCTATCCTCACCCACTCTTTGAGTGTGTGCACTTATGCATTATGTGCCGGATATTCACAAAAAAAAAAAAAAAGCATGCGTGGCTGATGCTTTCACATAAATGTAACCGCACCAAGCACAGCATTTTGTCATGCCTGATATGTGTAACGCCTCGCTGCAACAACACACTCAACAAGTTATTCCTTTCTTTACTCACTCGGCTTAAATATCGTCATCTTTCCTTCCTGCTCGCACAGATCCGAATGTGTTTGCACACCCAAAGTGTGCGTTCATGTACACTCTCTCTCCTTTATGCAGCATGCCCCATTACACATAACACACCAAGCCCATTTTTTTCCTCTCCATCCAGCAAGGCCTTTCCGCCCACACTCGGATGCATGCTGGCATATACTGTACCGTGCCCGGTCAAAATATTTACATTTGGTTTCTGCCAGGTTTGTGTCTTATTAGCCCTTCTCCCACATGCCCTGTAACCCGTGAATGTTATGGCAGGTATACATGTCGGTGTTGTAAAATGAGCTTTTTTTTTTTTTTTTACCTTCCTGGAAAGAGTGTGCAAGTCTTTCAGGAGGAAACTACACAGAGGAAGCACTGGAGTCATAAAGAGAGAGGAAAATTGATGCCAAACATTCTATGTCGAAGCTTTGATCGTCTTGTGTCAATTCAAGATTATCAAAATACATCTGGATCACTTTCAGCTGCATTACCTGGCAACTATAAACCGACTAAAAATAAAAGCAAGTATTGGAGACGATGAGGCTCTTATCTGTCTGGAATTATGTCCTGCGGGATCAGAGTTTCTCTTCATTCATCATAGGCCGTGGTGTGTGCGAATGAAAGACGATTTTACCAGACAATATTACAGGTTACATGTGTGAAAGGGGCTTTGAGGTTTGGGATGTGAGGTTTGTTTTGCTGTTATTCTGCGCCCTCTGACGATGTCACCTCTGTGCACCAGGACCTGCAGGCAGCCACGGTGAACCCTGACCCCAGTCTGAAGGAGTTTGAGGGTGCCACTCTTCGCTACGCATCTCTCAAGCTAAGGTGAAACACCTACACAAGCAGACACACGTCTGTCTGTCGGTCTCTCCGCTGATTTCTCTCTCCGTAGTTTCTCCAATCTTGTGTTTAAAATGAGGTCAGACCAAACAGGAAGTTAGTTCTTCTACTCAGGAAATGCCATCATGTTCTCTGTTAGTGTAATGACTGCCTGTAGCCCTCACGTGCAGGACAGGAACCTTGTTAGTAAAGCAGCTAATGGTCACAACAGTACTGATGGCACACTGTTAACTTTGTTTTTTCAGGAACCGTCCAGCGGTGGAGGAAGAGGAGTCCAGCAGTGTCAACAGTGACCCAGAAACAAAGGTGAGGAGCCTTTTCCTAAACTAGACTTCAGTTCGAAGCTTCATGATGCATGTCTGTCTTTGTAACCTGTGGTCTTAGTCACTTTATTCTGCAGCTATTGTAATAAATCTGTTAAAGGCCCAGTGTGTAAGGTTTAGTGGCACCTAGCAGTGAGGTTGCAAATTGCAACCAACTGAATACTCTCCCACGCTTCACTCTCTCCTTCCAAACATGCAAGGAAAAACTCACATACACAGCAAAAGGCCATATTTAGATCAGTGTTTAGTTTGTCTCTTCTGGGCTACTGTAGAAAAATGGTGGTTCAACATGGAAAAGGACCCGCTCAAGGGCTCATTTTAAGGCAACAAAGACATAATTGTTATTTTTAGGTGATTATACACAAATGAGAACATACTTCTGAATATTATATTCCATTTCTGCCCTAAGTCTTACACACTGGACCTTTAAGAAATGTTTGGGTACACTATCTTTTTAGATTTCTGAATGTTAAAAGATGTTTTATGTGTCAGTCCAGCAGCCTTTGTGTTTCCTTCATGAAAACTGTAAAAGAAACACTATGAATATGTTATTGAGGCTGAATCTGAAGTAACTCCAGACTTATATTTATCTGTTATCCTGTCCTCTCCTTAAACCCTGCAGAATGTAATCATTCTCAGCACACATGGCCTCTTGCCTTGATGCTGCGTGCGTGTTTCAGTCTGTTGATGTCCTACGCCTGTTTGTTTACTGACTGTTTATGTTGATCACAGTGGCTGTCTTTGCTGCATCCGCGCGGAGATATTTAACCAATACTGCCTCCATGTGGTGAAACAGAGAAGCGCAGCTCACTGCTGCACATTGGTGCATTAATGACAGAGACCTGTTTTAAAATTCAGAGCTGAGATTCAAATGAGACATTTAAAGTTTTTAACGAAGGCTCAATAAAACATATTACTCAGCAGGATGCCGTGCCCATTTGACTGATACTGTTACCAGCAAATGTCAATTAATTTAGCATTCAACTAATTAAACAGAAGAATAAATTAACGATTTATTTGATCTGATACAGAAGCACTCTGTCACAAGATTGCAACAAAGGGTAAAATACATACCAAGGCGTGTGTGTGTGTGTGTGTGTGTGTGTGTCTGTGTGTGTGTGTGTGTGTGTGTGTGTGTGGATAGCTGGATAGATCTGGAGCTTTGCAGATTAGAGTTAAAAGCCAACGTTCAGCTCGATGACGTGGTGCTGATCTGGCTGTCTACTGTCTGTTTCCCTCTGGGTGTTTGTCTGGCAGAAACTCACAATCCTTAGCAACAGTGACACCGTGATGAATACCAGACACAAACACAGACATACAGTCAGGGCATCTGGTCCGGTAGCATACTCTGACGGTACACACACACACACACACACACACACACACACACACACACACACACACTCACACACACACTCACTGCGGTATCAAGATTGGATCGGTTCCTCACTGCCTAGTAAGGGAGTTAAATCCAAACTAGACCTCACTCAAGAACAATTTTATCTATCAGAGTGTAGAAAACTGACCAGATAACTGCAGTCAAACAGAGCTGCTATTCAACTAAACAAACCTTCAAATGTGTGACAGTTCATGTCTTGTAGCTGCTACCACCTGCTGGTCTGGATCTGTGACACAACTTTCGCAAGATTCCTGGAAACACGGAGCACGTCTGCACATGGTGTGAATCTTTCATCTGTGTGAGCCAGACGTTCGTCAGCTTCATGTCAGCGCAATACACATCCTCACATCTAAGACATCATGTCACTGTCTGTCCTGCTGCCAACACTTTAAGAATACAGTGAAACAACAGCGCTGTCGTCCTACTACTCACACAGCACAAGTACTTCATGCATGTATACGTGAAATCATCTGTTTGAGATGAATATTTGATCCACATGTGAGGAAGTTTTCCCTCAACAGACTACAATGCAGCCGGTTAGTGTGTTAGGGACTCACTTCATTTACAGTCTGTCACCTCTGTTTTTCTCAGTCTGTCCCTCTCTGACCTCTTTCATCGAGGTCTCTGCGGTCTGCAGAGTACTTTCTGACTGCTGAAATCAAATGAATACTTGATGAGGACAGACTCTCTCCTCTCTTGGTCTTATCTCCCAACATGTTTTATCCACACTTTCGTCTTTGTATAGTTCGAATTGTTTGGCTTCTGAATCCTGAAAAAGACCATGAAGCCTCATTAGGGCCTAACACAAAAACCCGGTAGTTAGTGTGCTCAAAGTCACAATATATCTGAAAGAACTGTACTATAATGATACAGTATCATCACTTTGTGGGTCTGTGTGTCCAGTGCTTTGCAGTGCGCTCTCTTGGATGGGTGGAGATGGCCGAGGAGGACTTGGCTCCTGGAAAGAGCAGCGTTGCTGTCAACAACTGCATCCGACAGCTGTCCTACTGCAAGAACGACATCCGAGACACCGTCGGCATCTGGGGAGAGGTGAGGAAGAAGAGTGTAGTTTTATGGCACGTAGTGTATGTGTATGTTTATGTGTTTTTCTTCTTGAGGGTGATTAGTTGTTGGAAATAAAGGTTTTGTAGCCAGAAAGATGAATTAAAAGATAAAGAAGTGTATGTGAAGAGACGGAGGGAGGAGGAGAGAATGAAGAGAGGAAAGTGGAGCAACGTTCTGAAGTCTTTACCTTCTCGTTGTGTTTAATGTGAAGTGACAGAACAGAGAGAGAGAGAGAGAGAGTTTCATCCCTTTTCCAATAACCTTTCAACTCCCACACCCTCTTTTTACGGTTTGATAATTTATTTAGACACACACACACACACACACACACACACACAGGCAAATGCACTTTATAGGCAAGTAAAAGAAAGCACTTGACCTACAAAGGACTACTTTTGAGCTCCAGGAAAAAAGGATTGAATGTTTTTTATGATGAAATCTGAAGAATGTGTGTGTGTTTGTTCAGGGGAAGGACATGTACCTGCTGCTGGAGAACAATATGTTGAACCTGGTCGACCCCATGGACCGCAGCGTGCTTCACTCTCAGCCAATCGCAAGTATCCGGGTCTGGGGCGTTGGCCGGGACAACGGCAGGTTAGTTTTTTTCTTTCCTTTTGTTTGTCTGCATGATTAATCATGAGTGTGTAAGATATCATGTTGTGCTGTAAATCATCTTCAACGTTCATGTAGTGTAAATAATCTGAGAGTTTCCAGCGCTCATTGAGGATTCTGTTGTTTAGGTTGAAGTTTTTTAATTGATAGATTAGTCACTGGTGTAAATGAAGTCAATGGTGCATCACGCACACACTCAGTAAAAGGTCAGGGCAACAATTGAGGGCAGCAGACGGGTGGTGGTGGTGGTGGTGGTGGCGGTGACAGGCAGAGGAGAGGAGTTAATGATTGATGATGAAGGGATGCTAATGAAAGATTAATTCATCAGCACAAAGGAGAGGATGGCCTTTATTCTCTTCCACCACAAATCCCCACCTGACTGATCCGTCCCTCGCTTTCACCTCAGCTGAGCTCAGCACAGCCGGCCCAACGAGGAGAGAAAAAAAAAAAAAGACAAATTCACAGCCAGCAGTTGGCTGTCTTTGTGCCGGGCAGCTCAGAGATTTGATATTCTTGAAGTAAAAGCCGCCTGCTGCATGTACGGAGGTTAAAATGAAACTTTAATCAAACACTGTGTGGTAATGATGCCGGGCCACCAGTAAAGGGCGCTCTGCGCTGCTGCTGAACGCACAAGAAGGCACCGAATGTAGGTTATCAGGAACAGCCTGTGGACCGGAGAGGTCCGTAGCTGCTGTATAATTCGAGCTGGCACATGTATGCACACACACTCACACACTCTCACACACACACACACACACACAAGCAGCTGATTGCACATTGAAAAGAGGCAAGGCTAAAAGCTCTTGGCATATGCAGAACTGCAGATTTCTGTTGCCTGCAGGGACTCACTCTTCTCTCACACACACACACACACACTCGCACACACACACACACACACTTGCAGCGGTGTATGGTACAGTGTATTTCTAACATAAGATCACCCCGTCAGATTAAAACAAACACATGTTTTCTGAGTACTTAGCCTTTATTCCGACCATCCACAGCTACACACAGAGAGTCAGAGCAGTGGGAATACCTCGGCTGCAGCACAGGGAGGAGGAGGAGGGACGAGGAGGAGGAGGAGATGAGATGGTTAGAGAGAGAGGAGGAGGAGGAGAAGGGGCTTTTGGCAGGAGAGAGGGAGAGAGGGGGATGAAGCTGCCAGAGGGGGAGGTATGGTTAGTGCTCACTGGGTGTGGAGCGGACAGGTTGAGGAGTGTGTGTGCACGCCTGCAGCATCACCAGGAATAGATGGTGTGAGTGCCTAAAGACGGCTCCCGTTCACAGGATTACCTGCCAAAATAGAGAAACAAACCACCGTGAGTACATTTATATACCGTTTTATCTCACTTCTGAAACCATCTGCTGTGTTGTTTCATCATAAAGTAGCAGGAAGAAGGAGAAAGAGAAGCTGAATGATCAGGCCTGAGTCTGCGGGGGGGTTGTTGTTGAGCGAGTAGTTTTTGGGTTGATTTTTTTTCCAGCCAGTGTGAGGTGTGCATGTCACAATATTTCAGGAACTCAGGTGGACTGTAAAAAAATCAGACGTGTGTGTGTGTGTGTGTGTGTGAGTGGTGGTTTGCTTGTGGGTGGTTAAATGAGAGTGTGTGGTGCAATCTACAAATAGAATACATGATAAAGGAGTCATTTGAATCTGCATCTGGTGTCTGGAAAAATGTATTTGTAATGCTGGGAAGCTTCAAACAATGAAACATGCAGCAGTTTGACACTAAAACATGATTTTTCTTCAATATTCATCCCATATTTTATATTTTAAATACTTAATTTATGTTTGTAGGAATGCAAAATACCAGAATCTGTCTTTGCTGCTCATCTTTTACATGTTGTTTTTATTTATTTATGCTTGTGGGACTGTTTTGTTTTAAAGATATGAGATGTTATGGAATTTGAACCTGGTTGGATCAGAGATTTTCCCTCCAATCGCTCTCACTCTCTGGCACACACACGCACACACACACACTCTCTCTCTTTCTCTCTTTTACCCTTGCGATACACTGGAGTGGTTGTGTCAGTATAAGAAAGGCACCCCGGTGCCCCCACCCCCCTCCTCACACACACTCACATATCTCCCCATGTGCCATGAAACTCATTATCGCCACAGAGATTACAGATTCCCACAGCAACCTTGACATTTTCAGGGGCGTTGGCATGATGATAAGATTATATTGGAAATGAGATATCACCCCCTTTCCCCCCCCCCCCCCTCTTTCTCTCTCCCCCTCTCTGCCTCTCTTCCCTCTGACTTTTATCTTTTATCTCATCTGGGTGTTTTATTCTCTCCTCGTCGTCACGCTTTTATCTTCATTGTGAACATTGTTGCAGTTCACTTCCAATTTCCTCCCCCAATATTTCACCTTTCTATCGTTATATCCTTCACTCTTCTGACTCTCCCTCTTTGTAACTTCACACTTTATTTCTTTTAGGGAACACAAACCATCAGCAGCCAATTCAAACTAAATGTTCCCGTTCAGAACATCTCTGCTGCTACTCCTCTTTTTTTTTTTCCTTGGTTCACTCTCTGTCAATTTTTCATATTTTGCCTGAAGGTTAAGTGTGCATAAGAATTACCTGCATAGCTGCTTTGACCTGTGATACACCCCATCAACCCACATGCACACACACTTGCACTCACACTGCTCCTGAAGCTGTTTATTGGTGAAGTTGTTCTGGCGGAGCAGAGAAGATGAGAGAGTGTGTAACTCAGTGTCGCCTCACGGGGTTGGTACGACGGTTTTCTTTTCTCCTACTAACTGTCCTTCTTTCCTCCCTTGCTTCCTTGGACACAGAGAGAGGTAAACACATTCCTTCCTTTCATCCCTACAGTGTCTCTCCATCATCGCTGTCATTCCTTATTGTTTAATTTCCTCTGCGTCTCGCTTCTCGTGCGCGTTCAAAGTGGCTTTTGATGTATCGCATGCACACACTCACACATGTAGGAAGTGAAGGTGACCTCTTCTGTCCTTCTCTGTCTACAAGCATTTTTTTTTAAGTATGTACACACACACACACACACACACACACACACACACACAAATAGGAATCTTTTGTGAAAAGGTTCCCCCGAGTGGCTGAGCTCAGAAATCTTGTTAACCCTCGGGCGCGTGTTTCCTATTGCACGGCATATTGAAGCACACAGCTTGAAGGAAGTTATTTAGTCTGGTTTTATGTGCGTTCGTGAATGACGTAAATCAGCGTGTGTGCTGTACTGGTTTCATTTGGTGCAGCTATATTTCTTCATTTCTTCATCGCCTCCTCCCCTCTGTCTCCTCTCCTTTCTTCTTTTTGTCTCTTCTGTTCAGCGGACTTAAATTGTTTTCGGCTCCACTGGGCCCAGGGGGAAAGTTCTTCCCCCGCTGTCACTCATTCAACTCCCTCTTGCATCACGCTGCTCTATTGATCTCTGGGGTCCATCGACTTGCATGTTTGTGTGCGTATGTGTGTGTGTGTGTGTGTGTCCTGTATTCATCACACCAATAAAGGTCAGTTCATCTCTCATCCGTCTCCAAGAGCTGTCGGACACACACACACACACAGACACACACATTACTACTTCATTATTCATGTATCCCGAGCGGTACCCGAAACTCATCCAACAAACTCTCCTCTCATCTTCATCCCCCTGGTGTTTCTTCTTTTTTTTGCGTGTCTTCGCTGACCCTGTGTTTTCCCCTCTCTCTCTCTCTCTCCCAGGGACTTTGCATATGTGGCGCGGGATAAAAACACCAGGATCTTGAAATGTCATGTGTTCCGCTGTGACACGCCAGCCAAAGCCATCGCCACCAGCCTGCATGAGATCTGCTCCCGGGTAAGTTGTTCAGGCCAGAGAAGAGAGACACGAGGCCAAGTTTGGATTTGGCAAACAGACTCAGATAACGAAAGAAGGGGAAGGCTGTGAGATGAGAAAACGTAGTGCTGATGGTCATTATCACATTTCATTTTATAAACAAACTGAATCTTCTGAAGCAAAAACAACAGATTTATTCATAAGACTCAGTCAAGCACCGGTACCTTAATAGAAACAGCCAACTCATTGAAATGCTAAACCTGTATTCTTTTATCACATTTGCTGTTCCACAATCTATTCCGCAAATATTTTTAGAGTCTCCGCAGTCCTCAAAAACTCCAAAGACAAGATTAAACTGATCTAAATTTCAAGCCCAACAAAGTTTTCTCCTCCCAGAACACAGTTATCATTCAGACTTCCATTCACCACATGTCCACTGTTGGATGAATAGAGATGAATGCAAACAGAATAAAAGTATTCAAACCATGTTTTTATTGCATCTGCTTTATTCACTGAACTCGCTGGGAATTAATGAGTTTCTCTTTTGTCCATGTCCCAATAAAACACATTTACAGCTGCAGAACTTTGATTCAACTTCAGAAAAGATCTTTATATTCTTTTTTTATTTACATAGACTTGTAATTTAATCTATGTAGTGTTTTAAAGCTTCCCCTGTTAGCCACAGACACCTCATTATGACCACTGACTCGATCAAAGCGTGAAATCCTGAAGGAGAAGGTGGAGGAAGGAGCCATTTGTCCTCCTTCTTATCCTTCACGTTGATGCTAATTGTCCCACATTTTACAGACAACCTACATTACCGAACATCGAGTCTGTTTAACAAAAAAAAAAAAAAGGATAAATAAGGAGAGCATTTGTCACAGCAGGGTTTGCTGAAATACAGAATTGCTGTGACAACCTCTTTGATTTAGGACATGTAGAATTTGTGTGTGTGTGTGTGTGTGTGTGAGAGAGAGTGTTTGAATGATTCTGGCTGTTTTTGTCAGAGAGCTTCTGCGTTTGCATATATGCGTTTTTTTTTTCTCACTGCAGGAAAATGTCTTACCCTGTTTTTGAGTGTGACCTGGTTAGTGTGTGTGTGTGTGTATGTGTGTGTGTTTGTGTGTGTGCACGCGCTCCCCACAGGTGAAATGGGTCGACAGCATGACAGTATCAGGGGTGAAACTGCTCGAGGTTTTCCTGAGCTCTTTTCGTGTTGACTCTTTCATCTTTTTTCTTTTTTTTTTTCCATATTCACATTTTTTTCCTCTTTGTCTCTTCGCCCTCCTCCTCTGTGTCTCTGCCACGGTGTACCAACTCTGCCCTGTTTTTACACGCCATTTCCTCACACTTCTCTCTCCCTCCCGCTCTCTCTTTCTCTCGCCCAGATAATGACAGAGCGAAAGAATGCCAAAGCGATGGCAGGAGGCTCTCTCCAGGACAGGATGCAGGCAGGACTAGATCTTCCTTTACAAGGTAGGCTTGTACCTCATTCAGTGTGTGTTTGTGAGATAGTGAATGTGACATCTTACACGCATCAATGAACGCGTGGCTGTTATCACTTCTGTGGGACGCTGCGTGCATTTAAACTGTTTATAGCAGGAAGTCCTTTAAAAAATTGCTGTGTTGATGTCCTCTGACAAGACGCACGGAGGCAGTTTGATTAATAAATAATTTCAGAGTCGTTAAAATCAGTCAGTGTTTTTTAAAAGATCCACATCGATCACTGCGAGTCAGTTTGGGCCTTAAAGGTGACCTGTGGAGTTTCCTTGTAAACAAACAAAGTTAAGTTTACTTGACTCTTTGTGTTGACACGTTGTGTGTGTGTGTGTGTGTGTGTGTGTGTCCTTGAAGCCTGACAAATGTGTTAAATGTGTTTCCTCCCTCCATTTAAAAAATTTACAAAGCCGATTTGTTTAATATTTTAAATCCTGCATTGTTTACATCCATATTTATTAGCCTGTATTAGCCTCTTGTTTGCTCGGCTTCAGCTCTTCGCTGTGTATTGTTTAAAAGCATAAAACTTCCACAGGAAAGTGTATCCCATGGTCACGAATACAAACAAACATGTTAAAACAGTTCTAAAGCTCAACTGATGGTCAAAAACTCCACAGGGTACCTTTGAACAGTTGTTTGCAGTTTGCAGATTCAAGAGGTTGATGGTCTGGTGCATCAGCATAATGTGCTACAAGTCAGCCAAGAGATGTCAGCGGCAGCAGGACCGACTTTCTCATACTTTGAAGAGCTGGCTGTTGTTGAAGAGCTTCGCAGGTTAAAAACATGAGACACTGCAGCAGTCAGTCAGACTGACAACAATCCAGTCTGCCGCTGACAGCTTGTCAAATCAGACAGCTGCGTTGTCTGTCTCCGCCTGAAATAAAAACAGTCCTGACATCGACTTTTAAAACATGAGAAACAGGCGGTGCGGTGTGGGATTATAGTTCACTGTGCTAGTCCAAAGCAAAGTCGTAGAAATTAACATGTAGGCATGAGAGAACTTTATTTTGAAATCATCGTTTGGAGGCAGAATATCTCTAATATGCTATGCTAATATATGAGCGAGGAGAAAATGTGTTTTAAGTTGTTGTCACCATCTGTTAAACATCACGTTCAGTCTTGTTACACTCTCTCACAGTACAGTTGTTGCTTGCTTCCATGTTTAAATGTTTGCTCTCATGAGCACAGATTAAATGTGTGTGTGGTTTCCCACCAGCAGAGTTCCCCACACCAAAGACGGAGCTGGTTCAGAAGTTTCAGGTGCTCTACCTTGGGATGCTGCCCGTGGCCAGACCAATAGGTCAGTCTCACAAACGCTCCTGTGAATTGTAATTAGATAGAGAGCACACGTTTGGTGTTCATGTTGATGGTTTAACTTCAGGCATGGTTTTAATTTTTGTGCGTGTGTGTTTGTTTTTAACATGCTCTACGCCAGGCATGGACATACTGAACGGAGCTATAGACAGTTTAATCGGGTCTTCCAACAAAGAGGACTGGACTCCGGTAGCCCTGAATGTGGCAGATGCTACCGTCACCATCAGCAAAGACAAGGTCAGACACACATCTGTCACTGTCAACCTACCGCCTCCAACTTCCCCCGCATTTCTTCCACTCTGTTTGCCGATGTCTGTGCCGGAAAAATAAAATCCGAGTACAAAACACTGATGCAAATGTGTGAAACTATAAAAATGGTGGAAAACACGTCACTTTGGATTGAAAAGATTTGATTTACTTTGTCGCCCAGAAAGGTAGCAAGCGGCTCTCCACGGCGATCTCGTGTTCAGTCTGTGTTTTCTTAACAAAGGTCGCCCATGCAGATAAAATGTCCTTTTTTTTTCATTTAAATAAGTGATGGATTTCAGCTGTAACATCAAGGCACTTAAAGCCCATCTGCTCCAGCCGACCTGTTTATGAGGAGGCTGCAGTTTTAATGGGCAGCCCCCCCCCCCCTCTATGAACAGTGCAGAGAAATACTGTGTTTTTGTGACGCGTTTTCCTCCCGGGGACACTTAAATCCTTGAAAAAATAAACTTAAACTTCACATGTCTGTGACTTTCTGATTAATCTTAGACGCATGAATGTGTGTGTCTCGAAACAGGACGAACAGGAAGTGCTGGTGGAGTGTCGCGTCCGCTTCCTGTCTTTCATGGGCGTCGGGCGCGACGTGCACACGTTCGCTTTCGTCATGGACGCTGGCAGCCATCGCTTCGACTGTCACGTCTTCTGGTGCGAGCCCAACGCCGGGAATGTGTCGGAGGCTGTGCAGGCAGCTTGTATGGTGAGTCACCAATTAAAAAAGAAAATACACAGAGCTGATCACTCGACACGAACACGCCAAGCCAACTCTTTTCAGGGAAGTTAAGATTTTGGGAAATGGAGTGTGTGAAAAGTGTAGGTACAGACATTTAGAGCCTCTCTTCCTCAAAGCTTCTGCTCCTGAAGTCTTGCCTGTAGTCATGTTTCAGCATTGACAGATGGTTGTTTTACCATCCAACCCTTATCCTCTACTCAGGTTGTAATAGAGCCCTCTGTCAAAGCTCTGTTGGTGTGAAACATGCATTCAAATCAAGAGAGGCCGTCTAAAGTGAAAATATAGCTGTTCAAACTCGAGTGTTTAAGATTGTATTTCACATCGTCTGCTGCTGCAGGAAAAGAGGACACATGTACATTGAATTAGTGACCACAGTAAACCCAAAAAAAACCTTCACAGTGTTTTTATTTAATCATTATAACGTCCCATAATCACAGCCCAGAATGCCCTCTGTGGTGCGTCTGCCATGATGCAGCCCATTAGTGGAGGTTACTCATCTTCCCCTGCCCTCTCTGCTGTGTGTGAGTCACAAGATTAGTCGACTGCTGGCCGGGCTATTGATCACACATCACTACTTTGAACACGCACACACACGCACACACACTAAAACTGATTCACGGTGACAGGAACCATCAATCATTACTATTGATCACAGCTAGCAGGCTGCCTCAGTCCAGCTTCTCCTTCTCTCTCACACACAGACATCTCCACAGTCGTATACTCAGCAGCTGTAACTCTCTGTTATTTACAATATGTCTCACTCTCTTTCTGTCTCCCTCTCCCTCTCTGTCTGTCTGTCTCTCCTTCAGTTGAGGTATCAGAAGTGTTTGGTGGCTCGTCCCCCCTCCCAGAAGGCCTGTGGCTCGTCGCCCCCCGGCGACTCGGTGTCCCGTCGGGTGTCGACCAGCGTGAAGAGAGGCGTCCTGTCCCTCATCGACACCCTCAAGCAGAAGAGACCCGTCACCGAGTTGCCGCAGTAACCGCGGTGGAGCCGGGCGCCACCGACTCCCTGCCACAACCCCCAGTCGCCATGGTAACTAGTCGCATCGCTGCCAAAAACCCGTCGCCACCACCACCACCACCACCACAGACCCCAGTAACCATGGAAACACAGCAAAAGCCCTTGGGTTTGGGAAACCCTGTCAACAGTTCCTTCGCTTTTTCTGGAGTAAAATTAGAATTTCAGCTCTCGAGCAGCAACTCGAGTCAGTTTCCTCAAAATAACTGAGATGAATTAAAAAAACTCATCAAGAAGGAAAAAAAACCCTCGAACGATCATCGTGAAGGTGATAGTGTACATAGAAGTAACTCTCATCCCTCCGCCTCGGCACAGAGCGAGGACGAGAGGGCAAAAAACTGAAGAAGTAGGAAGTGCTCGTGTGATGAGCGAGCTCATTGCTGCCCAAACTGCTTAATCTCTCCACGCTCTAAATGTATTTGTGTCCGTGCTGCCAGCATGACCTTGCACACCTGGCCACACCTTCCCCCCTCCGTCACTCACCTGGTCGTCCTGTTAGTCTGCAGTGGCTTTTCCCCTCTCTGTCGCTCTTTCTCAGTAGACTAACGTGACGTAAATGAAAGGAAAGGAATCATGAAAGTCTGATTTTGAATCAGTTTGTGATGAATGAAAGAAGGAAGCTGCTACAGACTGGAAGAGATCTGGCCGTCAGTCTACACACACACACACACACACACTCTAACCCGTTCAACTGATCCTGCATGAACTTTTTATATAAACGTGAATCATTCTAGACAATATCGACACACTGCTGCTGCTTTCAGAGACTGAAGGGGTGAGAAAATCCGAAGCCACGTTGTTGTTTTTTTTTTTTCTTATCATTTCGTTCTGTGCAAGAATCAGCCTGGAGGGTCTGAACGAGCGGTGACCTTTCACCCGAATCATCCTTCACACACCTTCTTTTGTTATCCCTCGGAAAATGACAGATGATAGCCATAACGGAGGAGGAGACGCAGGGACAGGCAGAGTGTCACCCCTCCGTCCTCTGCTCTCTGGTAAACAGTACTTAGACTGCTGCTCCGAAACACAGCAGACATCAGCATGCTGCTGCCGCCGCTGCTCTTTGATACACATGCTGGAGGAAATTATGACTGATTATTCATTTAAATCCCACCTCAGTATCTGTCCCCAGAGACTTCATGGCCACCAAGAAAAAAGGGGGATTGGCAACACGTGAAATGCTCGAGGAAAATCGCGCAAAGAAGAAGAAGACCTTAGGAATGTGTTTTTGTACCCTGGTATGGTGGCGATGATTGTGTCCACAGCTCTGAACTGCGATAGAGAGAGAGCGAGAGAGAGACAGGTTTCACCTTCAGCCTCGGCTGCCAACAGAGAGACATGTTGACTCAAATTAACAGGACTTTCCTGGGCTGCTATCTGTCTGTCTCCAGGGTTCTGTTCACTTGAATGCGCTTTCTCTGTTTTGTTTTGTTTTCATTCGCCACCTTTACTTTCTGTTCGACTGTTTTCATCAGTGCCACAAGAATCACTTCTG
Organism: Argyrosomus regius; assembly: GCA_946959425.1. Lineage (NCBI taxonomy): Eukaryota > Metazoa > Chordata > Actinopteri > Sciaenidae > Argyrosomus > Argyrosomus regius. The sequence goes on from OX336883.1 coordinate 5,288,055, forward strand.
TTCTTCTTCGTTTGGTGTTTTCTCACACAGATCTCAGTTCAACACTGCTAGCTCCTTGCCACATATCTGACAGGCTTAGATGTATGCTAATAACTAATGAAGTCCTTTATTGCCACTAAAATCATAAACATGTTTTCCCTGTGGTAGTTGTCGTGGATGTAGCTGACCGTTGGCTAAACCGCTCCACCAGACGCCGAGTGTCGCCCTGTCCAGCTTATGGATCGCTAAAGCAGCATGAAAGAGGCCGATACTCGATATGTAAATAGTTTGGAGGGTTGTATATATTTTTATATCGTCTTTGCAAAATGAATAACACAAGCAAAAATGTAGGAAATTAATTAAACTGTGTGTTTTTCTGCTCTAACGTAAGCTACAGTTTTTAAGTTTAATTATTGCAGTTTATGTAACAGGTTACATAACAAAAGCTCTGTCCTGTTCTTCATTAGATTTGAGGAAGTTTACCTTCTCACAACATCTTCTTCAACCTGAAGACATTTACTGTTTGAAAATATGAACGATAAAACTTGAATCTGTCTTGGTTGTTCGAGTATGTTAAACAGCCAAACAGGGTCATGTTCAAATTATGTTTCCTTATTATACATGTACTTGTGTACTAATACCAGGACTAACTAGCTGTACACTGCAGTACATGACAAGTTTCTTTATTCTCATGACTTTTACACGGATTATCAGCTGTTGAGGAGTCTAACCAAAACATGTAGCTTCAGTCTTTTAGCCTGATATTGTGTCATCAACTGAACATTCAAGACCCCTTTTACAAGAATCTAGCCAGAGGCCGTGTATTATTAATAAATGTGCTTGTTGTCATTTTAGCCGCCGAAATTTGGAGTCTGCCGCTTTTACAATCACAGAACCGTTATTTCAAAAATTAGTGCGAGTAATCAATCCGCCACCGTTATCCTAAACTGCAAATGTCCCGTTAACGGAAAGCCTGACAGGCGGAGCGACACCATCGAGCGGCGAGGCTTGGCGAGCGGTCACATCGTTTACGTCTGTAGGTGCGTTAGCAGCTCGAAGGAACTAGCAGTGTGATTGAGATCTTGTTGAGAATATTCAGCCACGTCACCTTTTTTTGTCACAAGGATGTTGAAATGTGAATGAAATGATAAAATACGTGTGTACATAATATCCATTTAATGTAACATTCGGCATTAATCATTGTTATAAGCTATGTTTTCATTTTGAATGTCTGTAGTTTTCTATTATTTTCTTGTAATGAAATGCCTTTTTTTGAGAACTCACCAAATGGCCAAAGTGTAAAATACTGATATACATTGTTGTAGATAAGAAAAATACGAGAGCAAATAATGAAATGGAGACGAGCGGCGATTGGAAAAGTTTCACAGTTGTCAATTAAGTTGATACTGAATTTAACTGAGCAATTATCTATGCATTCTTTTGATCTCGAGAAATGGAAAGTCGTAAAAAGCCTTGCATGCCCTTGGACGGTTGAAAGAAACGACTGTATGTACTGAACAGAAATATTTTTTATTTTATTTATTCTATTTTATAAAGGTATATACTGATTTTATTAGTTGGGGCAAGTTAAGTCTCTTGACTGTGTGTCATTGTCTCAGTCCCTGGTTAACTCACAAGGCTACAACGAGCTCCGCTTTGCAGAAACAAGCAGATATCTTCACCTTGTACAGTGCACTGAGAGCTGGGAGTCCACTGCTGGTCTGAGGAGTAAACAGGAGTGAGGAGGAGGAGGATGGTGGAGGAGGTGGTAACAGCAGTGGACTCCCAGCATCTCTGTCAAGCTCACACATAAACAACAACAAAATCACACACACATTTCCCACAGATGGACGTGTTGGCTTCCGTTTGCTGCTCACTGATTTGTACACTTTACCGATGTAACCAATTGTGAGAATAAACAGCATTATAAAAGAGATCACATGGACTTTGTTTGTGTGTGTGTGTGTGTGTGCACGAAGGCTGCGACTGATTATTGTTTTCATCGCTGATTATTAAGCCCAGTTCCCAGACAGACTTGAACTCGTTGTGGTTCACCACTATGCCACCAGGATTCCCTGTTCCCAGTGTTTTAATGCTTGTAACACAGCGATGTTTCCTTCTCAGACTGTATAATTTGATGTGTTTATAGAGGTCTGAGAAGATGCAAGCCAGACAGATTCATCTTGCAGGTTTGGAGTAAATGATTTAGTCAGATACTCACTTCACACGTCTGCACAGACTACGATGACACCTTCAGTTGTATTGCACCAAAATTATCGAGTGGGTGACTAAAAGAAAAATTGCAAAACCTTTTGCAGTATTTAAAAATAATAAAACAGAACCACTGAATCAATGTAATTAAAATATTTTAAGAAAATGCACTCCACCATTTAACCATCAATATACTAATGGTCTCTTTATGTGTACAGGGAAATATGAAATAAAATATAAATCTGGTGTCTCCCAGTGAATTCAGACTGACTGTCCTCCCTCCAGAAGATAAATCCATACATCTGCCTTTTCAGCCTCACACTAATAATTTACATACAGTCCCTAAAAGGAAACAGGTTTCAATTTATAATATAAAACAGAAAAAAGTTGTACGTATTGCCTTACCGCAATAACTCTGTGATTTAAATTGACTTCAAATTAATTAACTTAAACCAAGAACAAGACAGACGAACTACTGTTACATGGGATCAACCTTTAAAGCCTAATGATGCTGCTCGCAGTGATGTGATCGTCTTAGAAGTGCAGACTGATGGTCGTGCATCTCATCAGTAACTTTCACACTAATCACAGCAGAGGTGTGTATGTTGATATATTCTGACGTCACACCCTGAGACAAGATGAAGAAAATGAGTTAAACGGCTAAATTAATGTTTATTTTGTCCAATTTATCTTAATGACTTTTATAAAGTGCCGTCTTCTGGTGTACAAATCATTCTGCTGCACAGTGTAGACCTGATCATTTAACTAAAAAAACACATAATTTCATTAGAATAAAAAATAATTCACTCGATAGTGACTGTAGCTTCAGGATATTCTGATAACTGACATGTTTCTACAGTGCAGGCAGAGAGACGGAGGAGGAGGATGCAGACATTTGTGCGAGCTGAGAGTTGGAGGCCCGGGACAGACGCCGAGAGAGAGGACTGTCACCCCTGCTGTTCAGAGAGCTCGGTGACGGGAAGGAAATGGGTGGCAGGGTGAAATCTGCAGGCTTCTGCGTGACCTGCGTGACCCCCTCCGTCTTCGGTCTGACCGCCTGTCCTCTGCTTTTGAGCGGCCTCTCTGGTTTGGCTGCGTCCTTCAGCGTTTTCTCTGCTCCCGGTGGGTTTTGTCTCACCTGCTTGGAGGCTGCAGGTGGAGCAGGACGGGCAGGAGAAAGGGCGCCAAAGACCGTCTGCTGTGTGCTAATTGTTGTGCTGTCACTTAGTTTGTGCGCTATGGCTGTGATTGGAGATAAGTGGCTGGAGGTTTTTGCAGAGGACATTAATGACAGCGTGAGGCGAGGTATTCTCCTCGGTTTGACTTTCGTCCTCTTGTGATGCGACTGATTGACTTTTTTCTTCGTTGATTTCTTCTTGTGGCCTTTGGGATGATGCTTTGTCTTTTGTCGTTTGACCTTTTGTTTACGCCCTTTAAGCCCTCTCTTCTTCTTCCCTCCCTTTGCCTCCTTGTCTTCCTCCTTTTCCTCCTCGCTGCATTCACCTTTCCTCTCCTCTGAAGGTGTGGCTGCATCCCTTTCTGTCTGCCTCTCCTGGCTTGAAGGAGACAAAGGTCTGCTGCTGGCTGAAGCTGCTCGATTCTTCCTGCTTTTCCCCTTTTTAACAGGTTTGGACTGTTCAGGAATTATCCCACCCAGGAGGCCCTTTGCTATCGCCCTTGCCAACACATCCTGGACTGTTTCCACCTTAGTCGGATCCGCCTTGGAAAAAAAAGCAAGGGCAGTTTAAGATTTGATGTGGAGACACAACACATTAAAACTACAGGCCTCTGGGGTAGCGTAGCACAGAGGAGATCTATACAACAAAACATGACGGTGTAGAAATGAGCCACAGCTATAAAGTGAACCTGCAGAGAAGAAAGAGGAGGAGGAGGAGGAGGAGGAGGAGGAGGAGAGATCGCAGGGGGGTTTATGTCCCCACAGAGCAGAGTGTGGGATATAATTTGAGAGGCGACACCAGATAGTCGCTGTCACAAACCTCTTATCCGTTCTCCACATCTCGCTATGTGAGGAAGAAAGACTGTACAGCTCTGGGAGGCTTGCTGACATGCTCATGTTCAGCAGGTGTGATGTTTACCATGTTCCCCGTCTTAGTTTAGCGTGTTAGCATGCTGCCATTTCGCTCTAAACGGAAAGCACAGCCGAGGCTGATGGGAATCTATTAATTTAGCAGCTATTTAGTCATAAATCGATAACAAGCCAACCTGAGGGGGACGTGAAATTTCACGGCAATCCATCCAGTTATCCTCAAAACATTTCACTAAAATCAACAAATGTCAACCTCATGGTAGTGCTAGAGGGAAAGCCAAGAGATCATCAATATAAGTAGAGCTCTTCCTCTAGGGGCCATAAACGTCTGCACAAAATTTCATAGTCATTCATCAGATAGTTTGAGTTGGTGCCCTTCTATCATGGTGGCCCATCCCACCCCTAAATCATAGAAGTATAAAACATGGACATTGTATCCGTTGTGAAGCTGGAGGTGGATCGTGGGTGGACCTGAGGCGGGCTGAATGAAGCCTGGTTGTTCAAACAATCCACCTGTGACGACACCTACCTGTCAATCAAAGCATCCACGCTGTTAATTCTGCATAACTTTAAGCCTTAATATAATTTAAACAGGTGAGTTCTATAAAAATTCACCCTCAGTACAGTTGTCATGAACGGGGAAATTAGCTATAGAGACCAAAACTGTTTTTTGTACCAGGCTGTAAACATGTTTATTTCTGCTGTGAAGTTGGACATTTTAACATGGGGACTTATGGAGACTGACTCACTTCTGGAGCCAGCCTCAAGTGGACGTTAGAGGAACTGCAGTTTTTGGCACTTTTGCATTGGCTTTACGTGACATTTGCAGAGGTGAACTACTCCAATATTTCAGTCTGGACTGACCAACAGACTGTTAGTTTTACAGGAAGGTTAATGTGAGAAATGTGAGGTGCTGTATGTGTACGTACTGTATATGCACAGTAAAACAATGTCATCATCTGCAGTGAAATTAAAACTGTACGTCTTCCTCTTCCCCGTCCTCGTCTGTCTCTGTCTCTGTCTGAATCTCTCTAATGAAAGTTGAATGATGTTCAGCACGCCGCCGCTCAAAACACCGAAGAAGCATCTTTTATTCACTCTTAAGTGTTTAAGCCTTTACATTGTTTTTCATTATTCTTGCTTTGACAGCGTTCTACGCTTTAAGTCATTTATAAGCCTGAAAACTTTAATTATGCTGCCAAAATGAGAGTTTGCAGTAAAACAGAGAAGATTACATTATACTAGAGAGAAGCATGAATGATGGCAGCCTGTCAGACGTCTTTAACAGATTCAATATTTTATTTTTTTTCAGCTGTTTTTTTTTAGACAGATGGTTTTATGCATTAGCATGAAATTTTAGTTGATGTATCCATCAGTGCTGTCGTACTCGAGATCAGTCTTGAAGCTCTCGGTCTCAGACAAAGAGCACTCTGGACTGTTCAAGAACACGAGAAAGAAATTGTTGGTCTATTATCTGATTCATTTGTTTTTGGAGGTTAAACTTCCTGCTGCCAATGAATCCACTCTTTTGTGTTGCTGTTTATGGCTGTCACTCCTCCATGTGCCCCTTCTGTTGAAGTTCTGGTCTTGGTCTTGGTGTCAACTCCTCAAAGTCTTGGTCTTGTCTTGGTCTTGATACTGTCTGATCTTGGTCATGACTACAGCGCTGGGATCCATACTGACTTTGCTCATCCTCCTGTAGCGCCACCACGAGGTTCACATTTGTACTTTTGGTAAAATATCTCAACAACTATCGGATAGATTGTCATGAAATTGGCTTTATGGTCACCAGGCCACAATGGTTTTTAACTAAATACCTGCAAAATCACTGTTATTCCCATCGGCCTCAGCTGCACCTTGTGTTTAGCGCTAAAGTTACAGTTTGCGATGAAATGGGGAAAACAATAGACGAGGAAGAGATCCAGGCTAAATTAGGATGAGTCAATTTTGCTCAGTGCTGCAACTTTTGATTAAGAAAATATGTATTTATCTGTAAAATGCACAAACGTGAAGTATGTTTAAGAGATAGGGCAGGGCAGTGTAGCGCACGCGTTTGAAAGCTTCAAATCTCTTATTTGTAAAAGGATTGTTTTAAATTTCTCTCATGTTTTTTATCTGTTATACTCGTGTTTCATCTTATAATGAATCATTGTTGCTTTTTTCTACTTAAATCATGTCAGAAAAACGTTCTTACAGAAAAGATTATTCAGGTTTTTGGACACACATCTGCTTTTTCCTGTGTCTCCCTTTGATTCTTTGTTCAAAGAAATATTTCATGGAAACTTCTAGTTATCTTCCCTCCCCACCTCCTCTCTTTCTTTCTTACTTTCTTGTCTCGCTATGCTGCCATGTGTCTGTTTCAGATCCCTTTAAATCGTCCTCTAGCACAGCTCGACTGGTGTGGAGCCGCTCATCTGAGCAGCAGTTAACCAGCCCAGAAGTGTCAGTGTAACTGAATCTGCGGCTGCAGCTCTGATGTGATTTGACTCACTGTAAGAGCGAATGTCAATCTAATTAGACGTGATCATCATTGGATTTGAAGCTACTGCACTGACACTGGACAGGTGACTAGTACCTGCCCCCTGTGTATATGTATATGTGTGTGTGTGTGTGTGTGTGTGTTGGTATCAAACACATTCACACATGCAGGCACAGTCCCCTCCCTGCACCATTTTTTCGAGCTGCAGGGGATCAAAGGAGCAGCATCTCATTTCCTTCTGTTGTATTGTTCTTTTTTTTATGAGTGGAGCAAGAGGGGAGAAAGAAGAGGGTGGGGGCAAACAGACGAGGTGATGCAACAAGACCGGAGGGGTGGATGGAGGAGGCGGGGAAGGGTGGAGGAACGATGGAGAATTATCCATTCATCTCGGCTGTAAAGTACAGAAATGTTTCAGCGGCTCGGGCGTATTTCATCTTTAACTTGTCTCTTTTTTTTATAGAGGGTTGGAATAATGCTGCAGTGTGTGTGTGTGTGTGTGTGTGTGTGTGTGTGTGTGTGTGTGTGTGTGTGTGTGTGTGTGTGTGCAGACAGGCAGAGCCGACCGACCTCCCAGCAGACAGACAGTAAAAGAGTGCAGCCTCAGCACTACTGGAAGGTCTCGTCGCAAAGCAATCACACAAAGCACTCGCTCACACACACACACACACTCACACACACACACACACACAAAATCTCTGTTCACTCTCCATCTCCAAACCTTGCCCTGCCACATTTCGACCTCCACATTTCGTCTCTCACCTGCCGGGACAGCCGTGCGATGAAGCAGCCGTTGGTGATCTGAGATGTTTCCAGCCTGAAGAACTTGGAGTCCGCTGCCATGTCTCCTGACTGAGAGTCATCGGGAAATATCGGGCCGTTTATCCTGAGAGAGCAAAAAAAAAAAAAAGCTGTTAAAAAGGTGATCTGTAGCGTTTAAACATGAATTCATCATCGCCACATTTACTCAGAGAAGTATTACTGTAAACAAACGGGAGTATTGGAAAATTACACCGAGGTAGAGTTACTTTGACAACCAAATACAGGAAAGTGTTGAATGTATTCAGGCAGGTGGGAGAATTTTTGTAACAAAAATCCACAGATCAACAGTTCTTTTTACTTTTTACTGTAGCTGTGTGGATGTCCATCCACCAGGTACATGATTATCGAGCTCACAGCCTCAGGATAAAGCCTGTTTATGGGCCCTTGCACTGCCAGCTGTCACTGCCAGTTCCTGTATATTGTTCATCTGGCGTCAACATTCGATATGTTAGCAAATGTTTAAATTCTGTTTTTAAACCTTAAGACACGTTCATATTCTCAGTGAAACCCTCCTTTTGGTGCTTTGTTCGGTAAATTTGCACTCAGTGCAGTTTTAAGTAGAGTGACCTTTATTCCAGTATTCAAAGAAATTGCTTCCCACAGTTTGATTATTTCCAGGCGTCTAGAATTAGAACTTGTGGGATGATTAAATGAGTTTAATTTAAAAAGGTGAAGTGAAGCTCTCAGATTTTATCACCGGTGTGAAAAGCAGCTCTCTGGTTTAAAGCTTCCAGTCTGAACACATCCAACAGTGATGTCACGGCGTACTGGCAGTACACTTTGACATCACAGCAGCAAGCTGAGCGGCTAAACAATCTTGTTGACGCCTGATAAGATGCTCTTTAAAGCAACATATGTAACGTTTCTACCATGAAATAACAGATTTAAAATCATGTTGATGCTACATTGACTATAATCCGGTGTAATCTGCACCCCGTACGTCTGTTTCTGTAACTTTGTGCTCCGGGTACGATCACCCACAAGAAGTATGTAACGCTTTACGGTACTATTTCACTGATTTTGTTGAAACTGGATCATATTTTATGGAGAAAATGTTTTCTGGTTTTCCCTCTGATGTCCGCCGGCTGTAACGTTCACTCAGTTCATTAGCCGGGCTGCCTGGACTGTGAGCTCAGAGCACTGGGGGAGTGTTAGTGTTTGTACCACGGGCGTTTTGGACCATCGGAAAGAAGAAGAGGAGGTTTACAGGCGTGGGCGCAGGGGGAATGCAGACAGGGAGCGGCGCTGGTGTTGTGCCAGAACCGGAGCTGGGCAAGTTGGGCAATGTAACTGGGCTCAGCAGCCTCTATGGACATAGAGAATGTGAGCGGGCAAGAAGAGAGAGTAAATCTGGGACTGACTTTTAGTGGTTGGTGAGAGCTTGGTGAAATAAAAGGCTGAAAGACAGACGCCGAGCTGGGCTGACTGCTGTTGGACTAGTCAGTAATACTAGCTGGCTGCTATGTCTTGTGTTGTTCACCTTGCTTGACATTTGGCTGTTAGCAAAGTCGTCGTTATGAAACGCAACATGGAAACATGTACACAAAACTGTTATTTCCAGCTCTCTTACACACAGAAACAGGCTTGTTACAATGGGCTTACACACAGACAGAGTCCTCTCCATCCCATTCTTCCTCTGCTGATCATTAATTTAGGAATGCAGAAATTACTGTCTAAGTTGTGATGGAAAGCAACTTTTTTTATATGCAAGGAAAGCAGTTTTGTGGCAGTTTAAAAGATTAACATGTGCTCAGCATTAGCTGCTGTTGTGCAGCTCTTTCTGGAAAACAACAGAGGCAGCGTGATGCTTCAGTATATGTGTTTTTACCCAACAAAGCAGCGTAAACACGGAGGTGAAACAGCTGCTGACTGTCTAAATTCACATTGGTAAGTTGATAAAAGAGCTTATGTGACCAAATATAATAAGATTTGGATTTCTTTAAGAGGACGGATGGTGGAAAAATGAGTCGTGTGGAGCAGCAGGCGTGAAACAGCTTCTGAAATCTTCTCTCCCCCGTGCACCCCGACTGTGGGATTAACTACTGTCCCCACGGCAACTGCAGCTGATCCTTTATACTGTCATCATCAACCTCTTTCTCTGCCTCACACACACACACAGGAACACACACCTTTACACACAGTATACACTGTATATGTGGAGATATGAGATAGCCTGTCAGATTTACACTCGACAGACATTATTCACTCGCTCAGACTGTAATTCTCAGAGCTCATTTTCTCACTGTAATTGGGTTCTGCAGTTAGAAACAGATACAGACATTACATGAGCGGTTATTAAGTTGAGCTATTTGTTTATGACAGCGGTTCCTCACCTTTTCTATCATCGAGTAAACCTGACGACCCCTGACTAAGTTATATATTTGATGAATATTCCATATTATATTCATTCAACAATAACAAAACAGTAAAACTGTTCAATTGGTCCAAATAATTAACACAATAACTGCAGCAGAGATGAGTTTTCTTGATATTTTAGGAGCTTTTTATACAACTCTCTGTCTCTATTATGCTTTTTTTCACACACATTTTGCCATACAGACTTATTAGGAGTCTTTTTTTTGATAAATTCAGTGTTTTATTCTCTCTGATGCGTGGCCTTTCTGTTTCAATTTCTTTTAGTTTTCTTCACAGAAATGAATGAAATGCAGAGATAAAAGCCTGCTGCATATATATTTTAAAAAGTTTTCTTACATCCCTTAAATCAAGAACGCATCGTGAAGCCTAGCCTAGCAAGGATCGGGGTCCTCAGGTAGCGAGCCAGTGGTCTAAGACACTGTGAATTTAGCTCATATGTCTAATCTGTCACTTTCATTGTAGTCTTATTACACTGTATGAGGACAGCCCTCTTATCTAGTGTCTGCACAGTGCAGATGCATGTTTTGCAAATCATTACTAATGCCAACAATAAAAGGACTTCAGTTTCCCCTCAAACAAAATCTCAATTTGAAGCCAGCACACAAAAAATAAAGATTTAACATCACATGTACATGATTATAAGACTGTGAAAGTGACTAGCTGTTTTGTTTTTACATACAGATGAAGTTTTTAGCCATGTTAGCAGTGTGACACTTGGAATGGTCCAGACTTAAATAACTGATGGATTGCCGTTGGATTGCGTTGTCATTCATTGTTCCCAGAGGATGAACCCTGCAGAGTGTTTGTGATCCTCTGACTTTTTCTTTAGCGCCGCAACTGACACTTTTAGCTTTTAGCTCAATAACTACTGGATGGAAAACCTGATAAAGACTTTCATCTTCCCGTCTGCTTCACGACCAAATGCCTGCAAAACTAATGACACTCCCATTTAGAGCTAACTAGCAGATGCTGGCATAAACTAAACATGGATGCAGGCTTGTGTAATAATCTCAGTGACAGCACAGTTATTTAACTTCAAAATAAACGTCCACTTGATGCAAACATTAAAGCAGGCGAGCTGCCGGTCACCTGTCGCTCGGATTGGTTGGGTCGTGGAGGTAAAATGGCTCCTTTAAACACACCTTTCTAAAAACTTTTATGTGTCCCCCGTAGTAGAAACAGTACATGAGTAATTCCTCATTACATTTGTGGTTTGAGCCTGTGGATAAGTAATAAAATGTCTGACTGCATAATTAAACACTGAGTAGACAGAAAACTAATACATGCACAGAGAGAGAGAGAGAGCAGTGTGTGTGTGTGTGTGTGTGTGTGTGTGTGTGTGTGTTTACCTGAAGGGCAGCAGTTTGGGGTGAGTGTGTGTTTTCTCCAGCACTCTTTTCACCAGCTGTTCATTTTCCTCCGGATACACTGAGCGTGTGCAGTAAACCACAGTCTGAACCTTTGGGACTGACAGACAAAGAAAAGGAGAATAAAACACACAAAGAACAATCCTCGACTCTGTTCCCACAGTGCTGCCATCTTATCCAAAGCGTGCGCTGATGAAATATAATACAACAAGAATGCAATACGGACAATATCAGCTTTAACTCTCCATGCATTGCTCTGTCTATTAAGATGTTTATTGAATTGTTTCATTTCAGTACTCACAGGAGAGAGAGTGTGTTAGCAGTCGAGCCTGCTGGGTGGCAATTGTCTGCATTTTGTTCTTGGATACAGAACCTTGAGACAAGTCTGACAGCAGATCCCAGTCTGTCAACAGAATGACACTCATTATGGCATATTTCATATGACCATCAATATTTATAGAATATTTCATTTCCTGTTCACTGATTTTTTTTTTTTTTTTCCCATCCTCTGCTTCCTTCCTCTGTCCTCCCGTTGTTCCCAGGTTCAGCCCTTAGTGTTATCTTCTTGGCACAATTCTCCACAAGTGTTGACAGCTAATTAGTGTTAGTTAGGCTTGCATTAGCTCACTGGATGGAGGAGGAAAAGGAAGACGGCTAGTTATAGAGAATTGTGCCAAGAAGGTCGCTCTGAGTGTTGCACAGCTTCCTGAACCACATTCATCAATTGAAAACTGCAGACAGTCAATCACAAAATGTAATTATGACTCAGTAAATATGCACCTACCTGTGTGTTTTGTGTGTCTCTTTGTTTGATTTGTTTTATTCAGGCATTTTAAATGACCTCACACATGACCTTTGAACCATTTCTCCATCAATCTGCAAACTCTGCAGACTTTCTTGAGGTCATTACCCACATTTCATTATCGGGAAAATCTCTCACTTGTTTCCTCCCCGATGTTGACGTACCTCCATGCTCGCTGTGGATGGCGGGCACGGGGTCGTTGAGGGCGGAGGACGAACACCGAGGCAGCACCAAGATGACCTTTAAACGCTGGACGGCGGTGTCCAACTCGTTCAGCCCGAGGAACGCTTCTGACAGGACTCGCACATCTACAGTGGGCATGAATTAGCATCAGAAAAAGGCACGAGTGTGCACAGTGTGTGTGTGTGTGTGTACGCTCAACAAAAACATAAATGCAACACTTTTTGTTTTTGCTCCCCATTTTTGCACTTTAAAGGTTTATTTCTCTCAAATTTTGCTTACAAATTTGTTAAAATCTGTGTTATTGAGCACTTCTTTGCACAGATAATCCATCCATCTGACAGTTGTGGGATTTTAAGATGCTGATTAAACAGCCTTACTATTGCACAGATGTGCCTCGGACTGGTTACAATAAAAGGGCACCCTAAAATGTGCAGTTTTATCTTGAAAAAAGACATTTATTAGGCACTGAGCTATGGCTTTTTCACAAAGTGCTACAGGTACCAACTTTTTGGCCCCCAGGAGAGCAAAGTCATGAGAAAAATCTGGAGAAAATTAAACTTTTGTGCACAGAAGAAGTCTCTTTTTTTCTGCACAGTCCTTTTCTCACTCACTTTTAATGTCCATTTGTGTGAGCAGCTCTTTCATCTCTTCTATCTGTAAAGGCGTGTGATCGGCGCCACACACCAACACTCGGCCTGAGCGGGCAGCGGCCACGATGGCCACGTGAGCCACGGTCATAGCAGAGAAAGACCCCGCCACCAGGACGTCGCCGCTTTCAAACACCAGGGGGCGTAACACACTCACTGCCACGCACACACTCCTGTCCTGCAAAGAGACGCAGGTGCACACACACGTTATTTTCTTCTTTTTCTCGATGAATCCAATGAAGATAACTTCTTTAATTCAGTTACAAAACTTTAAACTTTACAACACGACAGCTTTTTTTGGAAAGAGCAAAACCTTTAGACTGTTTGTGGACTTTTTAAACAGTAATTTTTGTGTACTCCAATAAAGTGGACATACAGAAAACAAAGCGGTGAAGTTGCTGATTGCAACCAGCTCGCCTCACTCTCTCTTTCCAGGACAATCCAGGGTGGCTATGAAATATGTGAATATCTAGAGTCAGTGTTTTTAATTTGTCTGTTCTGGGCTACTGTAGAAACATGGTGGACTCTGTGGAAGAGGACCTGCAGTGTCTGTAGATAGAAACGACTCACGCTAAGGTAAGAAGCTAGATCTTAAAAGAAAAATCTTAGATGTTAGATCTTAAAATCAAACAATATTGCAAACTCATTTCTCTGTTATTTAATTCTGTACATATTCCACAAAGTCTGTAGATTGTAGATTTCTGTGATGCCAACCATCATCTGTCAGAATAAGCTGAAGTAATTCAGATAATCCTCTTATACTGACATTCAATCCAGCGAGGGCAGGTAAGGATAACTTAACATGAGTGAACATGACATGAAGCTGACTGACAAATGATGGAGTCTGCCACAGAGGTGGAGTATCTCCTGAGACTCGTGCATGTGTTGAAGAATCATGACAACATCTTGAGAAGATGCCGATCTTCTCAAGAAAGCATGGTTCTGAGAGAGGAAGCATGTTTCTCATTAGCAAGTTTTTCCTATAATTAACTTTTATTTAATTACACACTCTGGTACACACACACACACACACACAGATTCAGACATACCTGTGTGTTCAGCACATGTGTTGTTGTGAGGCTGCCGTGGCAGAGCAGAGCATTAAGCTGTTGGGAGAAGACGAGTGTGTCCGGACAGAGAGGGTCTCTGCAGAAAGTCGACTCCCTGAGGTCGGCCATGTTCTTCGCTTCACACAAACCGGCTCTTTGTAACGCCTCACACACTTCGTCAACACTGCAGAGCAGAAACCACATACGTTAGAGCACATTTACAACAAATGCAGTGACTCAAATGCATCAGACACCAAACAGAAGAGTGTTTCCTCCAGGCTTTGTCGGGTGAAAGGTGATGCAGGAGTTTAGTTTTACATCAACAGCCACGGGAGCACTTCCCACCCTCGAGCTGTAAGAATGCTGAGCCTTCCTGTCTCAGATACGCCCCAGTGAACTTCGCTGACTATTAACCTTGCACTGCAATCCTCCCCTCCGACACAGAAGCTGTCACTTTAAAACTCACAGTGCACCAGTCATTTTTATAAAGAGTTTAACACTTCCCTTTATACTGACATCATGCGCTCTGTAGTGTATGACATATAACACATAATCCCTGCTGGTTTATTCCCAAACAGACAATGTGTGGAGTCTGGAGTGTGCCACAAAGAAGAACAAGGGGGGAGCCATCGAATGCAGGGAAGTCAGATAATTTAATAAGCTCATTACACTCTTAAATGCAGGCACTTAATGCTTACAAAGAACATAAAAATGCTTGGACTGGCTGCTAAGCTGGTGTGCAATGAGTTTCTTTCCTCAGCCAGCATGTTTCAGAGTGCCACTGGAATAATTAGAGGCTTTTATAATATTTGTTCTTCTCTGAAATGAAAAGCAAATAGAAAATAAGCAGCAGTGTTTGTTTGAGTGTCTTTATGTATGAGTGTACCTGGTCCTGAGAGTATTGACCCATGCGTAAAGTGGCAGTTGTTTGGCTCTGTGTTGTTTGGACCTGACAGGATCAGACAGAAAACAGGAGACGCTCTGCAGACTCTGTTTCACTCTGCAGCGAGCTAGAGACGCTGCCAGCTTGATTTTACACCTGTAAACAAACAAACACACACACACCTATATGACAGATTTTCACCTTCAGGTTTAACGTGCAGCTGGTGAAACAATGTCAAAGTTCTTAAATGTTAAAAGTTGGCATTACTTCTGCAGACTGCTCTCCAGGTCCCTCACTTCCTGCTGAGGCTCCTCCCCTTCCTCTGGCGAACGTTTACGCCACAGAAACTTTCGGTCCTGGAAGTCAAACAGCATCACCATCGCCAACGGCAACAAGTCGCTGGACTGCAAAACATCATCACCATCATTTTTGTTAAGATAATATAATAACAAATCTCTTTTCCAGAGCAGATATTTTGACTTTTTATATGTAGCATAAATGAGAAAAAAAACAAAAACGTCGCAAATTTTAAACAGATTTTGAGTAAACTGACAAAATAAAAGGCGAATGAATGAATTCCATCCACTACTATTATGTTATTATTGACCGATTAGAGTTGGTTAATGAGATAAACAGTAGGTGGCACCAGTTCTCTAGTCGGAAAACCAGAATTAGACGACGCAACAACATCACGCAACTAAAACAACGTTATATATGGAGAAAATTATGTCCTCCGGCTGCTCCACCTCAACTCTCTGTGATTTACAGAGTTTCCTGATGGACAGTAAAGTAAACTGCTAGGAACTGTAGCTGCTGTTAGCTAACCTTAGCTCAGTTTGTTAGCCAGGCTGCCTGGACTGTGAGTTCAGAGCACCGGGGGAGTGTTAGTGTTCGTACCACAGGAGTTTTGGATCATGGATTTGATGGTTTTCAGACCCGTGGTGCGGCGAATGTAGGCCGATGTCTTGCCTGGGCAACATAAGAGCGTGAGCGAGCAAGAAGCCGCCAGACAAGAGTAAATCTGGGACTGACTTTTAGTCGTCGGTGAGAGCTTGGTGAAATAAAAGGCTGAAAGACAGACGCCGAGCTGGGC
Organism: Argyrosomus regius; assembly: GCA_946959425.1. Lineage (NCBI taxonomy): Eukaryota > Metazoa > Chordata > Actinopteri > Sciaenidae > Argyrosomus > Argyrosomus regius. The sequence continues at coordinate 5,303,990 of OX336883.1, forward strand.
TGACTTGGGCTGAGTTGCTAATTTTTGATCATAAGTAATGTAATCATGACAAATACACGAGTACAACTGTCCATATTTATAATATTTATGTGGTATTATCCTGCAAAAATAACTATGCAATGCTGCTTTAATATAGAAATATTGATCACAGCTGCCTGAAGGAAAACTAAAATGATAAGCAGAGCTTTCCTTTATGACCACATACACACTATCCTTCCCCTCCAGTCTTTCAGTGTGTGTGTGTGTGTGTGTGTATGCAGGAAGTCAAATATGTATGTTGCAGTAAAAGAGGTGTATGGAATTACAAAGAGCTGTGTGTCAGCTTTTATAGTCATATTGGAAGACTAATGACCTGTCAGCCTATTCTTAGTTTCACCCATCCCTCAACAAAGCCATCCTCTACACACACACACACACATTCACACACACTGGTGTGTCTCTTTGTCCATGTATGTGTCATTACACAGTGTTTTATAGTGTCATTTACAGTCTTCCAGTTGCAGAGTGCGTCTGCCTGCCTCCCGTATGCATCATTTGCCTCCTATAACCACCCCGACTACGTACAGATCTGAATACAAATGGCCTTTAACTGCATCCCCGTCTCCCCCGCCACCATTTTACCATATTCTGATGGAGCACATTCATACGGACAGCGAGAACACAGCTACTTTATTTGAAGACAGATAACTCCCAGACAGTTTAACAGTCGGTGAGTAAATGCTGAAGTGTTTTTAATCAGTTTTTTTTTTTGTTTTTTTCCGTGTGCGACCACTCATGTCAAATCTGGTGGGACTCACGATATGCTGAGACGTGTGAAAGCAGCTGTCAGTGATGATGTCCTCCAGTAACTCTTGGTCTAGGAGAAAAACAGTGTTGTTAGTGGAGGGAAATAACAAAAGTGTCAAGGATCAGTTCAGCCAAATTACAAAAAGCAGTTGCAAATTTGGAGGCCTCCACCTCTGAGATCTCTGCCTCCACCCTGAATCAAAGTAAACCTCGTCAGCAATGACTTTGATGGTGTTGTTTCTTCCAAAAAGTTGTGTTTCTAACAGTTTTCAAAGGGGCTATTTCTTATATAGAAAGTCTGTCGCTTGTTCAGTAACAAAGACGTTGTTTCTATTAAGAGATGTCCCTCCTGGAAGTTTTAAAACAACATCATTTGACTTTTTTTGGCCACTTGGGGGCAGCAGAACACACAACACTGACGTTATCATCTCCATCCATCCATGCACTGTAAGCACTTATCTTTATTAGGGTCGTTCACACTCACATTCGCACCTACGGGCGATTTAGAGTCACCAATTAACCTACTAAGTGCAAGTCTTTGGACTGTGGCCGGAGTATCCAGAGAGAACCCACGCAGACACAACATGCAAACTCCACAGAGAGAGGCCTCAGCGAGGTTCGAACCAGGAACCTTCTTGCTGTGAGGTGACAGTGCTATCCACTGCACCGTGACCTATATTATCATCTCATAAAGTTGTCAGGCAAACATATTGACAAGCAGTCTGTGAAGGCTCTCAGTCGTCCAGGTCATCTTTCTCGTGGATCTACAACCAAGTCTTCTCAAAGAAAGATGCAAGCAACAAGCAGTTGCCTATTTGTACGTCCAACAAACATTATCTTATCATACTTTGTGCTTTTTTTTTTTGTCCTGAGAAAATCTGGTTCCTTAGTCGCTGCCATTTATCCACCAGCTAATCTCTAACCTTGTCTGTAAACCATTTACTAAAGGACTGGTTTATAAGTTTATGAGAGTGTCTTTGTTGCTGCTGGAGATGAGGTCGATGAGAGCGGTGAGTTTGAACCAAACCAATGAAGCTGCAGGTCTTAAAAAACCGAAACAAAGAGCTAAAAGACGTATAACTGCAGAGATGGCTGATAATTCACCGCTACAAGTGACTGCTTTCACATGATGCGTATTTGAGCCATTGGTAATATGAAAATATTTACCAGTGCTGCTTTAAATGTCATTTTTTACTGCTTTCAGCCACACAGTCCTACAAATCCATTCAAATCCACTGTGGTGGCAAACAACCCAGAGAGCAATATCTACAAACCTGGCCGAATAAAATCAAAAATATCTGCATGACTAGACACCACCCACCCCCTACGCGCACGCGCGTGTGTGTGTCCATGGCATGCACCCTCTTATCACCTCACATACAGGCATCTGCTGTAACTCCAGCTGAAGTAATTTGCAGTCACATGGAGAAATGAAATGTGCGACTTTATACTACTTAATCTACCGTCTGCAGTTGAAGCCGCTATTCAAAAGTGAATATTGGAGTGGACACATGCCGCAGCACCCCTGCTATTCATTATCGAGATAAGACTTCCTTATACGAGGTGGGTGAGGTCTAGCAGACGTAGCAGTGGAGTAGATCAAATTAATTTCTCCTCTCCAGGGCAGGCAAGAGTGCGCGGGACGACCTCCATCTCAAAACTAAATCTGGATGAGATGCTTGATTTTCCAAGAAACAATAATGAGTGACTTCACACATTTGAGAGTGTTGAAGGCGAGCTGGTAGGCCTGTCTCTGTGTGGGTTTATCTCCAGTCTCTGGTTGTGGTGTGTCCGTCTTCTTCCCATAATGCAGACGCTGTTTCGTGGCCGACTTCTCTGTTCGCAGCTGCTGGAAAATGGCTGCCGCTTGCAGGAAGGCCTGGTCTGATGGAGGGGAGACTGCAGGGAGAAGAAGAAGAGGGAGTAAGGTGGAAAAGGGAAGGCGGAGGAGCAATTGGAAAGAGGAAATACAAGGAGGAAAGAGACGTCAGGGGCGGAGAGGAGGTGGAAAAAGTGTCAGGTGAGCATCAAGGAGTTACAGTCACTGATACTACAGTTAAATATTTATTTATATGTTTGTTGTTTAGTCTTTTGGATTCAACTGGTGCGTACGGTTCAGCTATAGGTGACTGCAACCTGAGGCCACTCAGGTATATTTGAGAGCCTTGTCTTTCTTTTCACAATAAAAGCCCGGTGCCCATTGTCCACTGCTGATTTTTATCATCAAACAGTTTGTTTGATCTGTGTGCAACCACACTTCTCTGACTGCTGGCCTGGTAATATAATATGAAAATGTGCGAGAATCATGTCTCACCTGTTGAGGGTAAAGATGAAAGGTGAGGAAGAGGAGGCAGGAATGAGAGGGGCTCTTTGTTGGTCTGCTGGTCTTCATGTGATGATGTGAGGATCTCCTCCGTCGCAGAGCTCGTGTTCACGTCCTCACCGGAGCCCACTGTAAAGAGAGGAGGGGGGAAGCAGTGTGTACTCATGTTACACACACACACACACACACACACACACACACACACGAAGCAAACAAACAAGAAAACAGCAGCGTAAAGATCTTACCTTTGTCTGCCATGCTCACAGAAACAAAACACTTGTCAAGCTCCTGTCTCTGAACATTTAAGTCTTTTTCTCTCCCGTCAGCCTGAAACAGACACAAACATTTAGTTTAGTCCAACCTGAGATGTGCAAATGTAAATAAGACGCATAGCATTAGTCATGACTGACATGTGATCCATCTCCCAGTTTCAGTGAATGTGAGACAGGGCGGCTGCAGGACGCTGTAGGTAATTGGGCTCCTCCTGCTGCAATTAGGCAGCCGGTCAGATACATCAGCATGAATAAATAATAGGCCGCTGTCCGACCCTGGACAAAGGTCCACCTCTCACTGACCTGCTTCACTCATCTCCGTGCACATCCTACAGACACACATGTGAAGCATACATGCTTGCAGGCTGTGGTTCGGACTCAGCAGTGTCACTTGACAAGAAGAAGAATTGGCACTTGAGGATTAAAACTCAAAGAGAGTGCAGGGACCAGTAGCCTCTAATTAAACTGGATTAATAGAAAGAAACACAGACAGAGTGTAATCGGCTTTTACAGCACTCATCAATGTTTAAGCACAAAGTTTGGGATTGACCAGAAATGTGCAACGTGTCCAATAAGGCCATGTCAGTGCAACTGGAATAAATTAATGAATATCAAACAGCAGTGATTTAATGAGTGCGAAGCAGTTTCCCGTTCCACCGCAGGAGAAAGTCCACTTTAGAGGAGCAGGACCGGGAGAAAAGAGCTACAGCAGCTTAGTGTAATCTGCATAGACGATGATGGGCTGTTTAAAATTGCATAGCGGGTCTTACCTTTGTCATTCAGAATCCTCCTCATGGGAGCGACACAGCTCATCGTCTCAGAGAAATGCAGCTCAAGCATGTATCAAGGGTCTGACTATTAAAGACAAACCGGTATCTTCTGCTCTCAAAGTCTCTTGCTTGCTCTGCACCGGGGTATCATGTAGTGTCCCAGTGAATTGGAGCACTTCATACTCTCGTCACCCTCTTTGTCATGCCTGGTTTTGCTTTGGAGCATGTCCTGAGTTTGGGATACCATGGCAACAATATGATAATGAAGGAGGCCTTTCCTCTCTGAAGCAAAAATAAAAATATAGTCTTAAAATTTAGAGGCTTGTGTTGTCATCATAAGACCTCTTTTAATGACTTTTCTTTAATTAGTTTCATTCATTTGTGCATGTTTGGATCTTAAATCAAACTGATCACCTGCTCTGATTAAAGCTGTGTGTGTGTGTGTGTGTGTGTGTGTGTGTGTGTGTGTGTGTGTGTGTGTGTGTGTTTTTGTAGGGATACACACCAAATATCATGTGTTGCATGTCAGTATAGTGTCATGTATGACCGGTTAAACTTTACTCATACTGCCATACTGTCTCCTCATGAGTGACAGCAGGGGAGGCATCAGACAGACAGATCAGACTGAGATTGCCCCCTGCTGGCCACAGCAGTGCTTTACAATGCACCTGCAGGAATAGTCATGAAGACTTATTTTGTCAGTCACCTTTTAGCAAGACAGCTGACATTTACTTGATGAGAACTATTTGTACTCTGTTGCTTCATTTAGAACAGGAACTACATAAGATGCTACACCTTGCCAGGAATGTTAGTGAAGGTTTGGTGGAGTGATATGAGGTGATGTATCATGTTTGTTGTCCTGCTGTTGAAGTGGACATAAAAGTGACCAAGTCACACAGAAGAAGCTGTTTTCCAGAGCCGGAAAGTAATTTAATTCAGTAAAAGTCAAGAGAGCAAGAGCAGGAGAAGCAATCAGCATTTATTCTGTTTCATTGAGTCAGAGTGAAGTGCAGTTTGAAAGAAGGTAAACACACAAATGAAGTTCTTTCAAAGTCATCTTAAATCAGTTACAGTTCATTTAGCTGACGCTTATAATCAAAGAAACTTATAGAAAAGGGAATCATACACATTCACACACCGATGGCATAGCCAGTTTGCCCAAGGACACCACAACATGCAGGCTGGAGGAGCTAGGGATTGAACCACTGATCATCAGGTTGGTGGACAACCTGCTCTACCTCCTGAGCCACAGCCACCCCAAGATTTCAGGATCAGCAGCTGTCTGTTGTACTTGCCATTTCACTAAGTGAAGCTTTGTATGTTTTTGTACCGAACATGCAGAATTCATTGCTCAGCTTGATTACATTTGCTTTTTTTATGAATCAGTTAATGTGTCACCATTTTGTATGACATATAGACATAAACAAACTCTTTGACAAGTAGGGGGCACCCAGATTTGAACTGGGGACCTCTTGATCTGCAGTCAAATGCTCTACCACTGAGCTATACCCCCATACAACTAGAGAACTGTAGAAGTGATCATCAGCTATCAGCTGTAGTGACACTATCAGTCACTGCGTTCCTACTTTAACAGATCATAACGTCAGAATTAACTGAAGAGATGATGATGAAGAGACACCTTACAAAGTAAACCTGGAATATCAAGTAAGACGCAGTAAACTGCTGATTCAGCACAGTCAAGAACAATGAACAATGGAAACTGTGAGTGAATCAGGACATTCAATACACCTGTGTCAGCTGCACACCTGCACCTGCTTCCAGGATGTGTGCTCCATGATCCAGCAGTCATGTGACCTATACTTCCAACAGTTTATAATAACCTGCCTGTCTCTCCTGATAAACTGAAAAATTAAGTGCTTCTTTATGTTTGAAAATTGTCTTAATAAATGCATCGTCACAACAGAGCTGTTTTTCTGAGCTCATCAAACTACTTCCTCCACCTCTCCACCCGTAGCGTGCAGTGATTGAGTAAAGTGAAGTTGAAAATCCGCTATTGGTTCCTCGTTCAGCCTCCGTGTTACCCGTCGTCTTCCAGGTCTCCATGGAGAGGAGGAGGTCACATGGCTCAGCTTCCACTTGGCGACACTTGAAGATGCTCAGTGTCCTCTTGGATCCACATTATTCACACACATTTTATAACCTAAATGTATCAGAAAGGTTCAATATCGTGTCATATTCCTGGGAGAGTTTTTCATGTTTTGTTTTTAATGTTTTGAGTTTCATCTTTGAATTGAGGATTTAAGGGCAGAGGGTGCTGCACACTGTATGGAAAACCCCATCATGCCATGTGTGATTTTGAACTATATAAATAAAATCATGTCTCAACTTGATCACATCCCACCTACACACAGCGTGATATATTAGCCAAGAACTGCGTGAGAAAACTCGCTCTGACTAAGTTAACCTTTAACTGTTGCCAAATATAACAAAGGTAACGTCGTTTGTCACGCCACAATGATGTCGACGGTTGGAACTTTTGGTTTCTTTTTTTACCATTTAAAAATCGACTGTTACTCTCTGTTAATTAGCACAATCCCCTCTGAGTTTCTTCATATCCTGGGAGTCTAAAATAAAAAGCCTGAAAACTGTTTGTGCATCCTCAAAAGGACTTTCTTTGCAGCCAAAAAGTCTAAATTGGCTCTTATTTGTGACGTTTTGCTGCATATTGTTTCAGTTTTTCTCCTCTAGATAAAGTTTTCTCTTCAGCAAGGACAAAAACTCAAATCCACAATCAGCCGATCTTAAATCAAAACCTAAAACACATTCTCGTTTAAACCTGAGGACATTGTATAGGACAGTTGCTGTATGTCCTGTTTATTTCACTATAATGTTCTGCTGTGTGTCAGTGAATGCATCAGCAGCTTATTTAGAGTGAAACCACACGTTTAGTTGCAACTGGAAAATTGAAAATATGCATTTAAATTTGAATTAATATTTACTTGTTTGGGATTTGTTGTTTGTTTTACATTCTATTCAATGCTAATGATAATTAGCTATGTTAAAATAACTTAATTAATATCACATTGAACTAAAATAACTATTTGTTCCATCTCTTCTGTAACAGTGATTTTCTATCAGTAAAAATTGCAACTTTAATCCTAAAAGAACAGGTCTGAGTCTTCCATTCATTGTTAATGAACCAAGTTGGACATCATTAAGACATCAAGCTGTTTTATCTTTTATAAAAGAGTTTCTAATAGTCATAAATAGCGGCTGTCTTTGTCAGACTGTAGGAAAAGCTCTTAAGCTCAGCGGGGATCTTCCTGATGCCATAAATCAAACGTATGTAGTGTCAGTGTCAGACCAACAGAGGGAAACATTTCACAGGGTTACAGAGATGCCATGCAGCTTTGTTCCTGCTGTGTGTGTGTGTGTGTGTGTGTGTGTGTGTGTGTGACCCATTTCAAAGCCACCTATTTGTTATCAAGAATGTACGAAGATGACTCTTCATATCAGCCTCTCTGCCGCATGAACACGGTGCAGACTGAACTCCAGCACCCACACAAGCAAAGACAAAACTACACCAGCAGTAACGGACCATGAAGGAGAACACAGAGTTGATTTTTGTAGTTTACAAGTGCCTGGTACGTTACAGAACTTGCCAGGATAAAAGCAGGAGGGGGAAAAAAAAAACCTCAGTGAGCTTTTTGCGGGCCAAATGAGCCTCACTTCTCCACGGGTGTGAGAGTACAGCTGGAGAGATTATCCCATCCAACACGCGTCATCAATGTCGCCTCACAACAGGGCTCCAGTTGCTCCCCCATGTGCTGTGTTTGTGTGTGTCTGTGTGCGTGTGTGTGTGTTTGTGTGAGTATTCAATAATCGGCCCGGTTGGAGACGGCGGGTCGTGCGGCCATAAGCCGTCCTGGAATTTTCTCAATAAAGGTCTAATCTTTACGGGAAGCTGTACAGTGCTGGAAGGAGTTTCTTCTCCTCTTTTTAATCAATTTACTTACAGAGTGACACAGAGTGTTATCCAATCACACTCTGTGTTCACACCTTTCCTTTATACATAGATGTTTATGTGTTGTATACTTGTAATAACCTTGTGTGTTTGTGTGTGTGGGCATTAATACGCTCTGAAAGTTTGCACCAGATTTGGGATTTGCTCCCATTCGGACAAAACAACATTACTGATGTTGGGCAATAAGTTCTGGCTCACGGTCGGGGGTTTCAGTTCATCCCAAAGGTGCAGGCCAGTCATGTTCTTCCACACCAAGCTGGAAAAAAAACAATTTCTTTACGGGCATGGAAACAAACTGTGGCCACAAAGTTGGAAACACAATATTGTCTAAAATATAACTGTATAGGTGTCCTGGTGGCCAAAGTTAACTTACACCCTTAAAAATAAAAGTTCAAGTTAGAAACTAAAGTGGTTCTTCATGGTGATGCCATTTGGGAATGTGGGAACATTCTTTAATGTACTTTTTCTAATATTATTTACAGAAACCAAACAATTCCCACCACGAGCAAACACTTGGCACCAGTGGCAAGGAAAAACTTTTAGTTTTAAGTTTTAAGAGGCAGAAAACTCGAGCAGAACCCGGATCATGGTGGATGGACATCTTCCGAGACAGTTATATTTCTATCTTAAGTCCTAGATCCTAAGTAAGGTGAATCAATAAACTCTTAAAGAAAGGAAGAACACAATGGAAGTGCAAACTATTCCTACTCCATCCATCCATCCATCCATATCCAATAAGCGCTCATGTTCGGGGCTGGAGCTGATCCCATTGGGTTACGAGTTGCCAGATCATCACAGGGCTGACACACAGAGACAAACAACCATTTACGCTCACATTCACAACTAGAGTCACCAATTAACTGGAGGAAACCCAGGCAGATACGGGGAGAACACGTAAACTCCACACAGAAATGGCCCAGGAACCTTCTTGCTACTTTCCTACTCTGTGTATGTAAATGTACATTAGTGAGTCATTGAAGTCTTGAGTAGATGATCTGTAAACATGCTCTTTCAGTCATCGTGGTGGTGGTACGTTGTGAATTCTTTTGGACGTGTTGGAAAAAAGTCACATTTTCAGATTTAACATTCTTTTATTTGTTGGGTACACACTGTCAACACTGTCCTGTGAGTCTATTCTCGGGAGATTAAAAGGAAGTTTGGAAGACTGGACTTCCTCTTGGGACCTTTTTGTGAACATACATCCCAAATATACATCCCTGTGAATAATGCCTGTTTAGATTTCAACCATAGCTGAGGATCTCCTGGTTTTCTTTCTTACTTGTTGTCATGAACCAGAAATTTCTTTAAAATCACAAAAAAATGTCCATTAAAAGGCAAAAAACCAAAAAAAGGCCAGGACCAGTCAGACGAGTACATGTTCAGGGGGTGTCCACATACTTTTGGTCACGTAGTGTATTTATTATGGTAGGTTTAGTGGCGCTCATTGGGGTTGGGTTTGATCCCTCTCACTCATCAAGACCCAATTATAATATGTTAGACCCACATCTCTCTTACCACACACACACACACACACACACACACACACACACACACACACACACCCTAACACAGTCTTTAACCATTGTGGCCGAGCGGAGAATGACGCTTTTGTGTCAAATACAAGGTCAGAACTTCGTCGCTACATCACAGCCAAATTTGCAAGTGATCTTATTATTTGTGTAACATGAGCGAGAGACACAGAGAGAAAGCAATACAGAGAGAGAGAGAGAGAGAGAGAGAGAGAGAGAGAGAGATGGCACAGAGTCGAGCAGATTAAAAACAAGATTGCTTGATACAGTTTGACATCATAAATCCAGTTCACCTGCAGATACAATAGTAATCTGATCCAACTTTTCCTCCTTTCTCAGTTTTCCTCGCAGTGTGTGTGACGGCTTGATTGTGCCCACTTGTTGCAGGTGAATAGATGCACTTCCCCCGTCCCTTTGTGTGTCTTTGTCGGACGTTTTTTGGAGTACCAGCAGATTTTTTTTTTTTTTTTTTAAACCTGGGAATCTCTGTTCTTTGTGTCTCAGGTCTCTCTGTCTTTTGTGTAGCAACCAGGGCAGGGTCTGAGCTGCTTATTGTGGGAAGAGTTTGCTTTTGTTTACACCCTGTGAAAAGGCTGCATGTGCAGGTCTCAAAGTCTCCGTGTGTGTATGTAAACTAACAAGTCATGGAGCCATAATTAAAGGATAACTCTAGTTTATTACAAATTGGGGCTTTTTTTAAAATTAGTTTTGGGAATCATTTCTGTAACTTTCAAAGGAACAATTAAATATTTCCTCTTGTTATGAAGAGATAGATGAGAAGATTGATTACGTTCTTTTATTTGTCCGGTAAACATGAAACTACAGCCAACACCTGAGGACATGGTTAGCTTAAAATGAAGACTGGAAACACGGGAAAACACCTTGTTGTGCCAAAGGTCTGAAAATCTCCTCTTCTTCTTCCCGGTGGTCCAAACCTCCTGTTGTACAAACACTAATACTCCCCCGGTGCTCTGAGCTCACAGTCCAGACAGCCCGGCTAACAAACGGAGCTAACAGCAGCTACAGTTGGCAGCAGTTTACTCCACTGTGCATCAGGAAAATCAGGAAGCCGGAGGACATCAGAGGGAAAACGAGAGAAAACATTTTCTCCAGAAAATATGATCCAGTTTCACCAAAATCAGTGAAATAGTGCCGTGAAGCGTTACGTACTCCTCACGGGTCGTACCCGGAGCACAAAGTTACATAGTGTGAGAACAGATGTACGAATGACAGAGACACCATTCACCTGATTACAGGTCATGATTTAAGTAATCTGATTTAATCTGTCATTTTAACACTTGAATACGGAGTACGTAAATAAACATATTTCTTACATATTACGTACTACTTTGTACTCACCAAAGTAATGAGATCTTGGACAGAAGACTGAGGAGGTTGCAGAGGTTACACATGTAATATGTGGTTAAACCTTGACATACACACACAGTTTTCCTCTGCGATCAGCATGCATGCTGTTTTACCTACAAATAAAGTGGTTTAGATAATCCAGCTGTAGTGATGATGCCATGTTTCCAGACCTCTGCAGTGAGTTCACTGTTATCATAATCAACAGAAACAATGGCCTTAAACTGCAAATATAGTCAAGGTGTTCAGTTGTAATAAACCAGAACTATCTCATTTATTTCCAACAGCAAGAAGGACAGCTCAGCGTCTTTACTTCAACATTTCCATTTTCTACCACTCTACACTTTTTACTCCTTTTTACACTTTTAATAAAGGTTATGATGTGTCATTACAGATTAAGATTTTGTGATAAATTCACAAGCTATCGAGCAGTATAAAAAGTACCAGGTGCAACATTAAAATGATGTACTTAATGTTTGAATCCGAGACTTTTACAGAGAACGAATGAATTAATGAAACCTTAATTGCCTCGAGGGTAATTTGCTTCGAGTACAAGTTCACAAGTGTCACATTCAGACCGTGTGACCTTGTTATGCTGCATGGGACGAAGGATGTGATGCCTCTTTTAGTCTTCTGCCTGGGCACGCAATACCTGAAGAGAAAAGTGTCATATTCAGACCACAGAGTGTGCAGATGATGATCCCTTTTTTTTTACTGAAGTTTTATATATGGGGTATATTTGGTACCTTGCTCAAGGGCTAAACCAGCACCACTCTAACTTCCACCCTCCATACTGTGGACTTGAACCTGCCACCCTCTGATTCCCAAACCACGTCCCTACAGACTGAGTCAGTCACGTAAGTAATACTGCACATTGCTTTCCCAGTTATCTTACCAACGAGTTTAACAACCCTGTCCAGTTTGTTCTTGTTCCACCACAACACTGAATACAAAAGGTCAAAATACTCTTGTAAAACAAAGCTAGCATCATTATGCCCACGTTCAATCTTATAAGTTTCGAGCCTTTGCAATCGTAGCACTGGTGTTAGCATTCCATGTGATCTTCGATGGTTGTGTTAAAGAGGATGAAGTGAAGTTTCTCCTAAAATCTGTGATCATTTCTTAGTTTTTTAATATTTAAAATGAACGAGTTATCTGAACACCAGCTGTACAATAGGTTCATCTCAGCTGTGCAACTTTTATTTCTAGATAATTTCAGTAAAACATCTGAGTACTTCTTCACACTTCAACTGTTTTTTTTTTTTAGCTCATGTTGATGTTATTATACTGTCAGCCACAATTTGTGCAGACGACTGCACTGTATAAACATGCAACAATAAAGTATCTTAAAAGACGTCTTCACTGCGATGGATTACCTAACTTAAGCAAGTCTCTGCAAGTGGATCCTCATACTGTAAGAAAATGAATGAAACAAGTTGTACATGATGGAAAAACACTGTATGGACAGTCGAGTTGAGTAAATATAACTTGCTGTAAACGAGCTGAAACACTGGATATATGTTTTCCTGCATGTGTCAACGATCTGCCTGCACGTTGTTACTCCACAACCGAACGATGACCACACACACACACACACCAATAAACCACTTCACTGTTTCCACCTGTGATAATAAAGTCAGAAAAGTTATCAGTGAAACTTATTTTTAGAGATAAAACTGTGCAGCTCTCGCCTTTATTAACTATACATGCTTCTGTATTTGCACACTTTCTTTCAGAGTTCTGTTAAGTAAGCATTAAAGTGAAATGTATTGAGCAACACGTCCAACGGCTCCGGCCTCCTCCCTTGCCAGAGTTCAGCCGCTGGTGTTGAAACGTTATTTCTCTGTGTGAGCACGTCTGACTCAATCTCAGTTTCCTATACGCACACACACGCACACACACACACTCAAAGGTTCCCTACTGTGTGGGTGTGTGTGTGGGGATCTGAATGTATGCATGTGTGTTAATGTGCGTGTGTTGTTACTCTAAACAGAAATCCAGCTTCCTCACTTCTCTCTTCTGTCCTCAGTCTGTCAGTTGGCTGACCACGGATGTTACTGCTCACTACAAGTCTCTCTCGCTCTCTCTCTTTCTCTGTCTGTGTCTCCTTGACGACCGGGTGTCACAAAGACGTCGTGCTCAACCACGCACCTGAGATCAGGGAGGGAGGAAGTGCAAGGAATTCAGGTAGGCAAACACACACACACACACACACACACACACACACACACACACAGACACAATGTCGAATGAGAGGAGGAGGTCTGGAGTGTTGAAACGGCTCTGCATGATCAAACAAGTAAAAATGAAAGAGAATAAAGGGTGGGTGGAGAGAGAAGAGGAAGAAGAAGTAGAAATATGAAGGGTTAGAATAAGAAACACAAGTTGAGCCAGTTTACATGCAGTCAGTGTTTTACTTTCAGTTCAGGATCAGAGCAGCAGGTGAGAAACTTTAAAGTCTCACATTTCCTCAGTTTCATCCTCACGCTGACAGCTAAACACAAGAAATCTGAGCGAGTTGTTATTACTCAAAGTTGTCATTATAGCGGGATCTACCTACCTACGTCAACACCTAAAGACAGCGTGTCATCATGACATCAGGAGTGTGTGTATTTGTGAATGACCAAAAAAACACAAGAAAAACCAAGCAAAACGTTGGCTTGTTGGCTTGTTGGCTTGTTGGCTTGTTGGCCTGTGTGTGTGTGTGAGTGTGTGTGCCATCATCGGTAATAAGCATGCGGTGGACGTGAGTGATCGTGCGGCGTGAGGTTTTTTGAACTAGGTGCGCAGGAAACTCCTTTAGAGGAATGCTGCTGTGGCTGAAGAGATTAAGGTCACACAATATACACACACACATACACACCAGTTGGCCAGGGCCACAGGAGGATAGCATTTCCCATCCGGAATGATAGGAGGAAGGGAGGGTGGAGGGAGGTGTGTTAGGGTTTTGGGTAGTCAGATTCTGGTTTGGTGAGTTTCAGGAGCAGGCAGTGTGTACACCATACACAAGATCGAAAGAGAGAGAGAGAGGGAGAGAGAGAGGGAGAGGGACGGGAAGAGAATGAAAAGAGAAGGCTAAACATTTGTGAGGAAGTATTTGGAGGGTGTAGGTGACAAACGGCGTGAGCTCCAGCTCCAGCAGCAGCAGCAGCAGCAACTTCACTCAACATCATGCAACCTTGGCTGGAGTGACGCGTCAGCTATGGTGTGCTGTAAGGAAGATAGATTGTTGTTTTTGTTTGTTTTGGGTGGAGAGGGTATTCTCTGGAATCATTAGCATGTTCGGGACTTGTTCCTTTCTTTTTGGTCTCCCCTCCCTCGCCTCTCCCCTCTCCCCCCCTCTCCTCGCTTCTGAGGAATGTGGGGCTTATGTCAGTGAGAGTCAGGTACAGACTCACTAATTACCACTGCCATTCCTTCCTCCATCTCTCCCTCCCTCTCCCTCTCTTTCTTGCTTTCTTTCTCTCTAGCTCTTTGCCTCAACTCCACCACCTTCAGCGCTCACTCTCTCTCCTCCACTTTGGGATCCTGTGCACTCGCCTCCCTCTCTCACCCTCCTCACCTTCCCCCACCTCTCTCTCTCTCTGTCTCTCTCTGTCTCTCTGTCTCTCTCTTGCCTCCTGCTGTTGCGTCTACAAACGCTGCCGTGACTGGAGCAGAGGAGAGGACAAACAGAGAGGATCTGAGTCAGAATCCAAAAAAACACCAAAAGGAGAACAGAAACTCTGACTTGTCCTCTCTCTCCTCTCATTGTGTGTGTGTGTGTGTGTGTGTGTGTGTGTGTGTGTGTTTTGTTCGATGTGTCTGATTGTGCTCTGGTGGACCTGTCATTGAAGACAGGAGGCGCATTGACAGCAAACCAGAGGCCCGGAGAAAAACCTGACAGACAGCCACGCAAAGGAGGAGAGGAAGAGAGGAAGGGAAGATGAGAAAGTGACAAGCTGGATCGTTGCTTTTGAACAGCGGTTTAGAAGAACCTACAGCGGCGACACAGTGACTACACGTCCCATCATCCTACAGGTTGGCCCGGGAACTCATCATGTGTCTCTTCTTCTTCTTCTTCTGTCCTTTCTGGTCTTGATTCTCGTTTTAATCTTAACAGTTCTGCTGTTAGTTATGGTGTGTTTTCTCACCTGCAAGACTACAAACACACACATACACACACACACACACACACATGCACACACACACACCACACACACACACAGTGGGTATCTGGAAGGACATTTCTTCAGCTGGTCCAGTGTTCACACTGACCCAGCTGACTGCTATAACCTTCACTGCAAGGTTATGGGACAGGGACTCGATGTTTATTTGTGTGAGGATGTGTGTGTGTGTGTGTGTGTGTGTGTGTGTGTGTGTGTGTGATCAGTTGCTGTCTTGTTGAATGTGTGTGTGTGTGTGTGTTTCAGAAACTGGTTGAGCAAGGTGCCAGTCAGTTAGCCTTGGGTGTCCTGTTGTTGTACAAACGAGATTTAGTTGGGCGAACGTATACGTGTGTGAGTGCACGTGAGTGTACGTATATTACATGATTTGTGTCTGACACTTGGCCCAGACTCTAGTTTACGACGTCCACGAGATTATTAGATCAAATTAAGAAAAGTGTCACTTACTCAGCTGTAAATCTGGGCACTTTGGTTCATCTGATTTTGATTTATGTGTCTCTAAAGATGCATTTTATTGCGATCTCTTTCACAAGATCTTAAACATCTAGAAAAGTATCATTTCCCAAATTTTTACAACATCCTCAACCTCCAAAAAATAAGCCAGCACATTCACAAATCTTGAAAAACACGAAATAAGTTGTGAAGCTGACGTGATAACTGAAGGAAAACACACCAGAAAATGATGTAAAATAATCTTGGAGATGCTGTAACGTGAGCGTAAAGTTATGGTTTCATTTACAAACTCTCTGTTTCCCGTAACTCACCGAGTGTGAGGAGAACAGGAAGGTTCAGAGCGGCACCTGTAAACACACTCCTTTTTGTGAGTACGTGTGTGTGTGTGTGTGTGTGTGTGTGTGTGCGTCCTCCATCTCAACAGGTGACCGGCTTCTTTGTGAATACTGTAAATACTTCCATGTTAAAGTTTAAGGCGTGTGTGTAAGGTGTGTGAGTGTTGACGTGCTGGTCAGACCTGATGAAGCGATGACACACGGCTTGTTCTAAAACTGCCGCATGCAAAAACAAAAAAGGCTAAAAACAGATAGCAGTTAAATGAGTTTATGATATGTTACTATTCAAATGGACCCGTCTGCCTGTCTGTCTGTCTGTCTGTCTGTCTGTCTGTCTGTCAGACGGGGTCGATGCTGATTGCGTAAAGAGGGTTCAAGAGGTGAACCATTTTTCAGAATGATACTTATCTCTCAACTCACTGTATCACATTCCACGATTGTAAAAAGAGACAAACAGTTGTCCAAGACAGGAATTTATATCTAGACTTTTTTTCTTCTTCTTTCTAGCGTGACCTTAATGGTATCATGTTTGGGTCCGCTCTGGTTTCAGGAAGACAGACAACTTTGGAGAAACGGAGGGTAACAGGAAGGAAAATAAAAAAGATCTCTTTTGTTTTCGAAAGTGACGAAGGTTACGCAGAAGAAAGCAGGAAGCTGATGGGAAGTTATTATTCAGCAAACGTCAGGTACAAGGAAGAGAAACAGTGTTTTTACACACACACACACACACACACACATGTAATATATGGTCAGGTCACATGACTGTCACATGATCATCTCATGCTCATAATGGGGAAGCAAAGATGACAAAGCTGTGTGCCTAATCCACCAATACTGAGGCAGAAATCTAAAATGCAGCCGACACACACAGAGAGGGAGCGAGAGGGAGAGAGAGGGGAACCTGTTAGCACTATTGTGTTGTTTATGAAACACCTGTAACAAGATCTGATCACCCTCTCTCTCCTCTCTCACTCTCTCTTTCTGTTTGTCACAAACACACATACCTGGAAAGCACAATGGCCACATTCTTCCCCCTCTATCGCTCTATCCCTCCACCTCCCCTCTTTTTAGCTCTCTCCCCTCCGAACGCCGAACGGCAAGAGGGAAGTTGAAGCAGGTAAAAACGAGGGCGGAGAGACATTTAATTGTGGAGAAGTGAAACATGGTTTGAATTTTTTTTTTTTTTTTTTTTTTTTTTTTTTTATACAAATGTATGCTTTAAGAGGAAAAAAGGAGCAGAGTTGGACAGGCAGATGCTCTGGATTGTGAGGCATTTGGAGTTCTTCCTCAGGCAGCAAAGATAAAAATAATAAGACTTGGAGATCAGCAGTAAGATGGAAGGAAATTGTGACAATGTATTGCAGAAGAAAGGATATTCTGGATTCTGGAGAACAATGTAACATCGGGGTGTTTGTTAAGACAGTGACAACAGCTTTCCTTAAAAATATGACAAATTAAACTCTTTTGTGACCTGACAGACGGTTACACAGAACGATTCGGGAAGTCATTGTTTGCTGAAACTGTTCGGAAAAGGGCAGACACTTCTAAAAAATCACCGTCTATCACTTGTGCAAACTTGTGAACCAGATAACACATTCACTCACACACTGATAGAAGAGCAAAACATCTTTCCAATCCATTAAAACGTTCTGACGTAAACTGATGCTACAGCAGCTACGTTAACATCATTAGCAGCTGCCATTGTTGTTCTCACTTCCCACACGTCATCACACACACCTAGTGCTAAACCACGCCTGTAGCTCGTTGCCGTAGCTGCCAATAGCTCCTCACAGGACGCTGATTCGGACACAAGTGCATAGCTTGAAGCCTGACAAGATGGATTCACACGGGATCTCATGAGCCTAACTGCCTTGCAAGATTACCCCAAAACAACTACTGATCTAACGCCTCCAACTACAGGATTATTTTGTTTTTTAGGTCTTTAGGTTTAGGTGCCAATGTCATTATCAACGTCATAGTTGAGGGGTTAAAATTACTACTTAATTATTATTTACTTAAGGAACAATGTGGTCTTAGTTAGACGGATCAGGAAACGAACAATACTAATTGTATACTAATAATTTCCTACCTTTCTCCCAGTGGACGAATGATAGATGGACTTTTATTTAGCATCTTTCTGATCTACTAACCACTCAAACTTGTCACATTCATACACTCACACACACATATTCATACACAGATGACAGAGGCTGCCATGCCACATGCCCATCATTCCTCTGGCCTCTAGCCACTTGTTACTTTGGACTTATCTATACAGGTATCAAACCGTGACATTTTGGTTGAATTTGTCCCCTAAAACTGTTAAATATGACCCATGCAACAATGATTCATATTACTGATATCTGATCCATTACTTTTATATTGAAGGTTTGGGGCGTAAAACTATGACTAGGAATGCATCCTCCTCTTAGTAGGAAATGTGATGTAAACAGTCTCCTGGGTCAAAGTCACACGCTTTGTGGACGAAACCACCAACCCCGACCTTCTCCATTAGAGGTTTTCTGTCTGTACAACAACGTCACACTACTTCTGCCTCATCTCCTGACAGACAACAGTTATTATTTACACGCAGCAAGACCACAGAAAGTCCTCGTTTGGTTAAATGCGAGTAATTCTGAGTATTATTGAGAGTTTTCCCTCAGGAATTTTGTTGCAACATTTCTTTTCATAATTAATATCAGCATCACTTGGGACAACCCAAGTTTCCTAGAAATTACGTTTATATAAAACTAATTTGCAGCAACAGCAAATATGTTTTGATGGAAACACGAGCTGCCTCGGTTGTTTTTGTTGTCAACATGACGGCAACCTGGCAAGTCAAAAAAAAGATTTAAATCAAACTTATGCACTAAATGTTTTTCCTATATTCACTTGAAGCAACTGAAGTGTTACTAAACATTCTTATGGTTATGTTTAGACTCTTGTGGTCTTAGTTTAACACTAAAAAAGTCCAAAATTGCTTGAAGCATGCGCCATTTCTTCACTTTATTCACCGAAACAACACGTCCTGTGCTCTCGACCACGCACCTGCAGCTGCCATTTGGGACCTAAATGTGCTATAAATGGGAACAGATATTACTGTTTTATTGTACTTTCTTGCAGACAGACCTCACTGTAAAGCTGTTGTCATAGGGAATATTTTTTCAGTTGCTCATGGCGATTATCCGGCGTAACAGGGAGAGGATTAAATGTCACTTTTTAATCACTGCATCTACCACAAACAGACCAAACCTCCAATATATTTCAATCTGAGCGCATTGGACCCCAAAACGTGATGTTTTCGTAATGACAGCGAGCCGAGATCAGATCTTGCGCAACCGTCTCTCTTCTGAGAACGTGGTGGGACCGATGGACGCTGTTGAGTGTGTAAACAGGTGACATCCACTCACTGTGAAGGCTGGATCAACACTTCTCCTCCTCCTCCACCTCCTCCTCCTTCCCTCTTCCCCCTACACCCCCGCCTTCTGCAGTTCAACCTTTGACCCCTGTGTAACCCCTCCACCTCCTCCCTGTGCGGTGACACTGCTGAACCCTCCAGCCTCCCTCCTCCCATCCTGCTCGCCTCCCTCCTTCCCTCCTCTGTCCTGCAACCTGCTCGTACTCTAATGCTGTTATTATGCTTCATTTCACTGCTAGTTTTCTTCCGCCTCCTCCTCCTCGTCTTTCAGCTGTTTGCATTTGTTACTCCGATGAGAAGCATTACCGATTGCTTCAGTTGTTCCCTTCTTCGTGCAATGATTGAGGACAAAATCCACAACATTTCTGCACGGAAACAAGACATTTCCACTGAAATCTCTTTAAGAGGAGCCCTCTATTTGACCAGTATGGACAGGAGCAACAATTACAGCAGCTAATAAACGCTTTAATGCACATTTGGGCACACTGGCATTGTTTTAAAACAGACTCCAAAAAATGTGAACCTGTCCTTTAGCGCAGAGCATCCAGTTGCCTGTTCTCAAACAGGCTCTTCTCTGCATACCTGTTGCTACACACAATGGGCTAGTTGTCTGGACAGCAGGCCAAGAGGCAAGGGTGTGTGTGTGTGTGTGTGTGTGTGTGTGTGTGTGTGTGTGTGTGCGCGCATGCAATGGGTGATTTGATTCTGGCAGGGAAGTCGAGCAAATGCAAGCGGTGTTGAGGGGTGTGTGGAAGTGCGTATAGGTTCGGTGGGGGACAGAAACTACCGGTGCTACACTGCATCTCGTGATAAGTTCCAACGCCAAACACACACATGAACACGGACACACACACACACACACACACAAACACACACATGCACCTACTCTGCCCACCTCCACCCTCCACCACCAACCACCCCCCGCTCTGGCAGAATGGAATGTTCCTTGGGCCGAGACTGACTCTGTGAACCCATTCACAAAACTGACACAAGTGGCCAAACTAAGGCCACACACACACACACACACACACATGCATGCGCAGACAATCAGGCTCATCCCTCTCTCTTTCTCCTCGTCTGTCCTTCACACGCCTCCTTCTTCCTCCCTCCTTCCTCCTTTTGTTTCCCGTCATTCAGCAGGTGAACAGGTTGATTTCACGGCGTTTTAGTTTCTCAGCTTGATTTTTTTTTTTCTTCTCGTCATGAAACTCCTGTTTCAGTGTGAAGGTGTGAGTGAAACTGTTTAGCAGTTTAGCTATTGTGTGCTCAAGGATCTGTATTTAAGGGGGGGGGGGGCGTTAGCTGAAGTTGGCCGACACTGAATTCCTCCAGCTTTTCATTCAGCCTCTTATCTGCCTGTTTTACTTTTCCCTTCTCACTTTCCTGGACGGTGTGTACGTGTATGTGTGTGTGTGTATAGGTGTGTGTGTGTGTGTGTGTGTGTCTGTCTGTGTGTGTGTTGCTAGAGAACAATTCATCTTTCCAGGAAATGAGGTTGAAAATTGCAGGTGTAAGATTGCCAGAAGTCGATGAAGGTGATGTTCCAATTAGTCAATAATCTTTTGATCCTTGGGATGTGTCGCTTAATTATAGGCTGTGTCAAGTTATTGTCCTGTTATGTAATAATTAGATGCAAAGACTGCACACAGATGCTGTCATTAAATCTGACATATAGGCCCCTTTAAATGATTGTTGTAGGTTGTTGTGACGACGGTGATTTGAGATTCGGGGAAACTAGATCGTGGTCGAGACAAATGCGGTCATGGTTGCTCTAAGTTGCTGCACTTAATGAAGGTGGGGCGAAAAGTGTGAGACGCAGTGATTCACACTAATTGGGACACATGCTCCGAGGAAGTGATGCAAGTAGGTTGTGTGAAGAATAAAAGAAAAGAGAAGTGAGAGAGGAGCTCATATCCCAACCTTCAGCTTCAGCTTCAGTGGGTAGCCTGCTGGATTGTCAATTCGCTAGCAAGGTACACGCTGCAACGATATTTCATTTAAAGGTTTAATGGAAATTTGAGAGGTTTTGATGTTAAGGAGAAGTGAATGAATGAAGATGTGGAGGAGGGATGTCATTTCTCTGAAGGCCGGGAAAAAAGGTGACTCAGAGTCGGCGTGTCGGGAGATTCTTACAGGCTCCCAGACGACCTAGAATAAGACGTGGGAGAGGTTTGCACCGGACTGAACGGGGAGGGATGAGGGAAGAGAGGATGAATGGATGAGGTGGGAAAGTGAATTAATAAAGGGAAGGGGGACGGAGGGTGGCTTGAGAAAACTGAGACAGGGCCAGAAGAGTAGGACGGGTATAAGTAGCTTGACAGGTGATTTGAGGTGTGGCCATGCTCCTGTACCAAAGAAATAAAAATAAGAGACTTCAAATAATTTTCAAGCTACACTGACTGACGTAATCAGGTGGATCTCACATATTATTCTCTCACACTATGTACCTCTGTGCTCTGAGTCTGACCTGTCACCTGCACACAACCAGCTATTCTGGTGGACTAATAAGTCATACTAGTTGGCACTTGCTTGATGTTTGGCTCTTAGCAAAGTTGTTGACTTACTAGTACAGATGCATATTTATGACAAGGATATTGCCGTGCCTCTCGGCCTGCTCGATTTTTGCACTAAATCGCAAAAATACCAATTTGTACGCTTTGACTTGTAAAGAGTTGTCAGTAAGTGCAGCAGGTAAGATTTAAAGTTTTAAAGTAGGGCACTTAAAATGAACTGCCCGGGGTAATAACATCAATGTCTATCTTTGTTTTCACCTCCAAATATCTGATTTACATGTTATGGCCGAAATGTGAATTTAACAGTCGATTTGTTTACGACCTGTCAGACTGTCTGATCTGTTGAGTTTGTCTTAATCGACTGGTAATGCCTCCACATACCCAAATGTCTTTAAAACTACCAGAACAAGATGCAAACTGTCTACTGCACGCTGGTTACACTCCATCACATGATACTTAGTGTTGTTTTCCAGTGCTGGAAGAGAGGACAGTCACCCGTGTTGACGTTACAATGATTACTGGTCAGATAATCAGCGGCTTCAGTGTGGTTATAAGTCATGAGGATGACTCTGTTTCTTCTTCTATTGTGCTTTAGTCCTTTCTTCATCTCTCTCTCTCTCTCTCTCTCTCCCTCTCTCCTTCCTTGTCTCTTTGACCTTGGCAGTGATTGTAGCACCTAAACACACAATGCTCCTGCTCTGTCATTGGCTAGTGACAAGCCACATGACTGGAGTGTCAGCTGATCCAATTGTAGGCAAAAGGGGAAACTTCTTTCATCAGGATGGAAGAAAAAAATGTAGGACTTTAATGTCAGATCCTGTGTGTGTGTGTGTGTGTGTGTGTGTGTGTGTGTGTGTGGGAGGGCAGAAAGGCTCTCTTTTTGTGCTGAGTCATTACTGTTAATCATAAGTGGGACGCTGGGATTGGTTGACGGCCGTTGCAGGATGTGAGGTGACCCTTTGAATGAGGAAGTGTTACAACAGCACAGAGGCAGACTGTTGGCACGAGTGTAGTCTTACTGTCGGGGGATCTTTCATGCAGAACGTTTTTAAACTGGGCATTGTTCAACACACACACACACACAGACAAACACACACGCACACACACACACACACCTGCACTGTGACATGTGGGTTGTGTGTTTAAGTGTGTGACAACCTGTCGTGTTTGCTCCCTCTGTCGGGACGTCGATGAGAGGGTCAGCTGAGGTTGAGGATCCAGAAAAAAATCAGTTTTTGAGCTTTAAACTCTGTGAAATTATTAAAATATGTTGTTGATCGACGTCTTTTAAAAAAAGCGGAAAAAAAAAATAATTCAGTCCAGTTCAGTTTTGATTTTAAGTTTTTATGTCACGTTAGCTGATTAAGTTTCAATTTTTAAATTGTGGAAATGAAAGAGCTCGTTCATTTCAATGTCGATATTGTTCCCGTAATTTCACGTTGTATTAGTTGTCGTTTTTGTTTCACAATCAATATTTCTTTGATTTCCCATTTCTAGTAATACAAGTGCAACAGAAGAAGAAGTAAATGTTGAATTGATGATACACTGTTTAATTCACTGCTTAAATTTTATATTTTACTGCCGTATGAAGCATAACTGTCACATCACTAATGCATTTCATCGACTATATTAAAGTTGAGGCTGAAAGTTTGACACAGATCTTAATCGTTTTTCAAACAGAGTTATCAGTTTGAAAGGTTGCTGATACCGAGTGGAAACTGACACACAAAACAACGTGTGAGTGTGCGTGTTTATGTGCTGGAGAGTGTGGAGCATAGATCATGATATGAATAGGGAAACCTTTGAGGAATAAATATTTTATTACGATATTTATAGCAGTATCACCATTTTCTTATCATTTCTTTATTAAACTTGAATTTAAAATAGTCAAATATACTTGTGCTTATGCTGTGTAATCTCTTTTGATTATATACCATCATGCACATCCATATCATGTTTATATACGTGAGTTTGTGTCTGTTACTCTCAGTTTAGCTGTCAACAAGACAGCAGACACAAAGGAAGCAGACTCTTCCTCAGACTTCCCTCATCTGTCTCAGTGACCGTTGTAAAGCTGTTTGTGTGCAGCTTCATATCAGACCCGTCAGGCCAGTTCCCACATGTCTCCATTCCTGTCCGTGAACTCGTCCGTGAGCTGATGACCATCTTCTCACCGCCGTCTTTAGCGCATGACTTGTGACTTTATTACAGGAGCACTGTTTGGTAACACTTTATATTCCAGGCCATGATTTACAGTGTTGCATGAGTCACATACCAAAGAAATACTTACATGTTCTTACTGTTTAGTAAACAAGTGAGAACAAGAGAATAATGACTGGGTATTTTAAATAAATGTGGGTGGATCAAACATAGCTAATCATTAATGCTTCAATTATTCTTTCTTCCTTCTTCTAAGAAGAACACCTTATGCAATAATTTTCACTTAATTTAACATCATGAAACTACAACTTAAAGCCCAAAGCTGATCAGGATACTCCTTGAATATCTTTATAGGAGTTTTTCTTTGATGGGCGTCAGATTTTTAGAGCAATCTTCCCTAACAACAGCCCTGAGCAAAGGGCAAAATAATTTGTTTTCTATGGGACTTTATCTGTCACAATAAGGAACAACACCTACAATCCAAAGAACAGGCTAAATCACCTATGTAATCTGCTGCTGTTATGTCGTCATCCTCCAGATTAGTGCCCATTTTCTTTGAGTCATAATTTTTGGGATGTGTTTTATAACCTCTCCGTCTAAAAGATCACTGTAACCTCAGTTTTGGTGTCATGACTGTGAAATTCCATAAAGTTTCTGCAGATTATCATATGCACCCAGTGTAGTCGGACTTTCCTCTAAGATACCCAGTTTTTACTCCCTTGTTCCCCGTCGTATTGTTTTCTTCCACTGCATCTACATATAAATACCAGCAGGAACTTTATTTGGCAACTGATTCATACAACGAAATTACTCATGCAAATCGTGGACTGCATGATAAAGTTTGGGTGATTGTCCTCCCTTCCCGTTTGCACCCTCAGCTATGTCAGGGCGTGTAAACAGATAATGAATGACGACATAGCAAAACACTGTTCTGTAATCACGGGAGATGTTTTACTGTAAATTAATAAACACTTAAAACATCCTGATAGCTGCTTGCAGGTACTTTTCCACTTGTTTTGTTTTTTAAGGAGGTTTTTCCTCGTCTTTTTCAGGAACTGATGTGATCTTGAGATTGGACTAAACAAAGATAGCTCTCTTTACTTGGCTTGATACCTGTGTGCGTGAGAGAGTGTGTTTGTGTCATATATATTGTGCCTATAATAAAGTCATCTTGGTCTTTGTATCGTGCTCTTTTCCTTCTTTAAAATAGGTTTATGGCTGCGTACGGCCTTAAACTCCAACCTTGTTACACCCTGTTGAGGAGAGAATAGATTTCTCCATCTGTAAACTTTGAACTGGCTATCTACATAGACTGTGTGTGAGTGTGTGTGTGTGTGTGTGTGTGTGTGTGTGTGTGTGTGTGTGTGTGCTGCCAAAAAGGCAAGAATCAGTGATTGCACGTCCTTCATTAACAGAGTCATTGGTTAATGTGTCACTTGTACAATGGCAGTGGCACACAAACACACACACATATAGACACTTAAGTATAACGGCACCCCGTCTGATAAGAGCATACTGTAGGTCCCCGTTCTCTTTAAGGGTTATTAAAGGTTATGTACACTTCCACACATTGTCAACGTGGTCTCCTTCCTATTCTCTTTGACCCTCTCTGTGTTTCTGGCAAATATGACTGGAATGTGACAGCTAGCCCGTCTAGTTTGTATTCTCTTTATCTCCATTGTGTTTATCAGTGTGTCGCCAGCAAAGTGACTTTCAATTCATACTTAATGCAACCTGAAAAACTAAAACCTATTAGCACTTTGTGAGCTGAGACGAAAATGTAATTAATTTTTATTGCAAAAACATTTCACGGTTCGAGCTTTGCAAATATGATTTGCAAGAGAAATTGGTATTTTTGCAATTTAGCGCCCCCAGTCTTGGATCGTAAGACTAAAAGTCAGTCCCAGATTTACTCTAATTTTCTCTTCTTAGCGTCCTCCGTCAACTTCGACAACCCTTTCGGTCTCTTCGCCTCTGTCATTATGTCCATAGAGGCTGCTGAGCCTGGTTGCATTGCCCAGCTCCGGTTCCTGCACGACACCGGCTCCACTCCCTCCCACATTCGCCCATGTCCCAGGCCTGAAAGCCTCGTCTTCAGTGTAGCATCAAAATAATCAGCATAATAGTGTAACTGTCCCATTGCATTGAGTACTTTTACTTTTAATACTTCAAGTATTTCCCTGATTATACTTATATACTTCACTGCATCTCAATTCACGCAGGACTGTTACTTGTTACGGTCTGTCATATGTAAGTAAAGAATCTGAATACTTCCTCCAGCAGTGCGTTTTATGGTCTTTTAGATAAACTAGCCTGGGGAGGCAAACTTGTTTGAACTTGAAGATTCAAATCAAAGTAACTTTTGGCTGTCACGTTGTTAAAATTTACTTAAAGTAAGCTCTTCTGATTTACAGCTTTTGTCTGGGAACTGTTTGTTATTGAAAGTCTTTGTTGAAGTTCTTTTTTTTTTCCTAAAACGCCTCAAGATACACGAAAAGTAAATATTTGGTTATGAGGAGTCATCGAATTAAAAAGTGATTGGCAAACACCGACAGACAGATCATGTAACTCCTTTCTTAAGATTTAACTACGTGATTTGATCAAATGTTGCCACTTGTGGTTCGACCAATGTCGGCTGGCACACCACTTTGTTCCAGACTCAAAAACCTATTGAGGCTTGCCAGAAAACTTCCTAGAAACATTCATGTTTCCCAGAGGATGAATCCTGATGACTTTGGTGATACTCTGACTTTTCTTCTGGCATCAAATCCAGGTCAAAAATCTGAATTCCAGCACTTTTATGGCCAAATACCTCCAAAGTAATCAGCTTGTGCTCAGTGCTAATTAGCAAATATTAGCATGCTGACATGTTAGACACTGTAAACATTACAACTGCTGCGCATCAGCATGTTAGCATGCAGCTGTTAGTGTTTAGCTCAAAGTACTCTTATTTTTATGCTTTTACTGGAGAGATTACAAAAGAGAGATGACAGATGCTTCAATGAAAACAGATCGTGGGTGGAGCTGAGGCTGAATGAGGCCTGATTGGTCAAACAAGTCACCTGTAACGGCGCCAACATGTCAGTCAAACAGACATGCTGTTAATTCTGCGTAACTTTAAGCCTTAATATAATTTGAACAGGTGAGTTCTACAAAAATTCACCCTCAGTACAGTTGTCATGAACGTGGAAATTAGCTATAGAGACCAAAACTGTTTTTTGTACCAGGCTGTAAACATGTTTATTTCTGCTGTGAAGTTGGACATTTTAACATGGGGACTTATGGAGACTGACTCACTTCTGGAGCCAGCCTCTAGTGTCCGTTTGAGGAACTGCAGTTTTTGGCACCTCTACATGGAGGTTGTTGCTTGATAGCTGCGCACTCACTCGATGCCACAAAAATACAACAATGACAAAGTTTAAATCTACAAAAGCAGCACAAAGAAATGTGAATAATTATAAATACAGATGTATTTTTCTTCCTATCCTTTAGGGATCTAACTATCCTCAGCTATCCTTTTGCTTGGTTTTATGATTTTTCTACAATATAATTTCATCATAGACGATGTAGATTTTGACATATAAATGTAGTAAGTACATGTTTTGGATGATTTATCTCTGTACTCTTTTTTTATGTACTTTATTCTATTGTTCATTGTTTCTGGATGGTGGTTGGGATGATTAACCACACCTGTCACTATGGAGCTTATCAGCCTAATGATGTGCATAATGTATAAATATTGGTGTGGTTCCCAGTCTGTCAAACACTGTGATCCAAGTGGGATTGAGACGATTAAGTACGTGTGCAGGCGTAACCGTCTCTCACTGATGCTGCTCTCTGATAGTCTTGTGCAGTCTAGGAGCTGCTAACATGGATGCCGTCTCAAAGTTACAGAAATGCGTGTGTTGAAAACGTGTTGGATTTCATCGGAGTGTACCTGTAAAAACATTTTTGCAAACACAAGCTCATGACTTGTCCCTGATTGTTGTCAATCATCACCTTTCGTCACACCCTCTGCCCTTTTATCCCGTCCCTTTCATCCCTTATCAGCTGAGAGAGATTGAAGGAGGAAGGGAAAAAAAAAGAAAAGGTGGGGGGTTACCTGTACTGAGTGGCCCCACCTCTCTTTTCTGGCCAGTGAGAATGAGTAAACACTAAACCACCTTTGCTTACCTCCACACTCAAACACTCAGACGCAGGCAGGCAAGAAGACTGTCTTACTGCCACAGCCTAAAATAGAGTGAATGCACAAACACAGTGTTTGAGACAGCTGTGAATGTGCAGAGCCAGAAAACACACCGGCTGCATCTTCTTGGCCTGCTCGTCGACATCCGCGCTCCTCTGTTTGGGATACAGGTACAGTGTTAATGTCCACTCTCAAGTGTGTTTCTGTCTTTTTTGAAGGTCTCTGTGACTTGTTTAAATCTCTGTAAAAACTTGTCACCGTGCGATTTATTTAACACTTTTAAAAAAAATGACTTTTGACCTCTAAAAATCTAAATTTAGTCGCCTTGAAAAATCTGATTCTCCAGCTTGAGAGGAAAATCTTTTCATTCCTGCAACTGTTGAGTATCTTTGATGACCTTAACACTTCTTTTGGTGCCGTTGCCCTTTAAAAAACTCTCCTGATGGAGATATTCTTGAGTATTCTTGAGTTTTTTGCACTGTCAGAGTTTATCTTGTCGCCTATTTCCTCTCCTCTCATTGAGTAAATCTGGAATTTTGATTCATCAGTTACTAGATTTCCCTGTTTTACCGCTTCATCACAGCTAAAATGATTGGAAACAGACAA
Source organism: Argyrosomus regius (assembly GCA_946959425.1). Lineage (NCBI taxonomy): Eukaryota > Metazoa > Chordata > Actinopteri > Sciaenidae > Argyrosomus > Argyrosomus regius. Next base: position 5,332,857 of record OX336883.1, read on the forward strand.
ACAAAAGGCACTTAATCCAATCAATGACTGGAATGGAGATCGAGATGTCCTTACAATGAAACCAGTGGAACCAGTGGAGTGGCAGAGTGACGCTGTATGTGTGTGTGCATGTGTGTGTGTGTGTGTGTGTGTGTGTGTGTGTGTTTAAGGTGGGGGATAAAAATGCTTCAGTGACTACAAGTACATGGAGAGGCTGGTATTATTACCCACGGACTTCCGGGTTCTCTGTCATATAATATGTGGACTTTTACCCTGATTAGTCGAGCTGTTTGTTGTGTGTGTGTGTGTGTGTGTGGGTGTGACAGCGAATCCGGTGATCTGGTGTTAAATTTCATTCATTTAAGTTGCATTTAAAGCTCTAATTAGCAGTAATATAACCAGATGTTGCGAGTTAAAACAAACTGATCGCCTCTGACGTAATTTCAGTTTCTGCAATTGTGCCGCTGAGTCTGAGACACTGTTCTCTTAACTGTGTGTGTGTGTGTGTGTGTGTGTTTGGCGACAGGGAGGGCCATTGTTTGATTATAAAAGTGTGTATGAAGGTTAGCTCTATTGTAAGCCTGTGAGTGTGTGAGGGTGTGAGTGTGTGGGATGCTGAAAAAACAAAACAAATGAGGGTTTTATGCAAATATTTGTGTGCCAAATATTACTAACTCTCCAGCTTTAAATCTTACTGGTTTCCCCTTATATACACACACACACACACACACACACACACACACACACACAAGGGGCCACTAAAGCCTTTATCACGAGTGTGTGACACTGTCAACGTCAGTAGTAATTGTCTGAAACAATGTCTGCTATGGCCTTGAACAGGCTAGCTGATTAGCCTGAGGAATGTGTTTGCCTAAGGAAGCAAAGCCCCTTTCAGTTAGCGCTAAAGCTAAAGCAGATGATTAGTAATGACTGTGGGGCTGTTTGAGGGGACGTACGCGGCAACATTCGGCTGCAGTTGACCTTTCTATCCTGTCGTGCTTCATATTAAGACTGACCTCAAAGCCTGTTCTGTTTATAATGAGTCACTATATTCAGATTCAGTTATTTGAGTCGAAAAGAAATGTTTTATTGCTTCAAATCATGGCATTTGGGTAAGAATCGTGGTGCAATGAGTGGACGAATGTGAGGGTCCTGAAGGCCGGGGTGGGGGGGGGGGCTCTCAGAGTAAATGAACTGGAATCATCCCTCCGTGGTGAAGTTGGGGTGGGCTGCTGAAGCCGGTCACTTGCGCACTCCATCTGACCTGAAATTCTTCGGGCCAGTTTCACTTTAAAGGGCTTTCCAGCGCTGAGGGAGGCCTGAACATTTGGTCCCTTCCTCCGTGTTCGTTAGCCTCCCTCGCTCCTCTCCATCTGCTTCACCCCCCCCCTCTCCTCCACACACACACACACACACACACACACACACACACACACACACACACTCTCTCGCTCCCTTACTTTTTTCTACATTTCTCCCCTCTCTTCACCCTTCTCCTTCTCAGCTTGCCCTCCTCTCCACACCTTCCTCGTTTTTCTCCCTCCCTCCACCCCTCCCCGCTGCTCCTCTTTGAGCTTGAGTGAACCGGAGGAATGAGGGTGACAGGTACATGGATGGGAGGAGAGGAAAGAAAGGGAAGAAAAGTAAAGAGAAGGAGGCAGAAGACAAGGGGGCTCAGATTTTGGAAAATGTGGTGGTGACATAGATATTTTTATTAGAGCGACAGAAAACCTTTTTTGATAATCACCTGGAAAAAGTGTTAATATATAGATTATTTGGTCACCTGTGTGCATCAGAAACAAGATTTGAGCACACATTTTATGTTGAAATGGCAAACTAGTAGACACAAATCAACGTTCAAATCATAGCTCTGCATTTGCTTTCTATCAGCTCCTGAGAGAAATATCTGATTTGGTGCTGAGCGGGTCGTGCACATTGGCTGAAAACAACACTAAAAAGCTGCAAGAGTGAACCAAAACAGTAAAGTTGTGAGACAGACAGCTGAACAATGAACTGAAACTCTCTCTGGCAAAGCCGAGAGAAGCTGCAGATCCAGTCTTTAAAGTCTTTAAAAGGTTCATCAAAATGAACGACCCCCCCCCCCCACACACACACACACACCTTATTGTGTCACATTGTTTTCACATCGTCGCTGTCATTAAAGACACTTTAAGTGTTGAGTGAAGTTGAGTGAAGTGAACGAAATTGTGTGAATGTGTGATAAACTGAGCTTGGAGCTGTGAGCGCTGAAAGCAAGTGAAGAGATTAAGATGTCGCTTTGAGGTCCGGGATGCTGTGAGGGACATTTTACAGATCAATTAATCAAGAAGTTAACGGCACATTCATCAATAATTAAAATAGCTGCAGCTTGTTAAGTGCTATAAGTGTCTATGACTGTGTCAGTGTCATCTATTTACTCAGAAAAATGTGAAACTCTGTGCAGCAATGTGACCAAACGCTTCATCCTGTTTTAGTCAGCATGCTGACAGTTGAGCTGCTCGAACCGCGGTGTGAAGACATCATGTGTCCTGAAGGGTCAGCCACAGTTCTCACTTCTCTTCTGTCAAGTTCACTGTTTCACTCCGGCGTGAACATTTTATACTGCAGCTGACGACGTCAGTGCGTAACTTTCCTTTGAGTTGCTTTACATTTGTCGGGGTTACAATGTGCAAACATCATCCTCTTTCTATCTAATTATTCCTGCTGCACATTTTCAAGAATATGAATCATGTATGAGGTGATACGCTATCATGTGAGGTTTTTACATTCCTAAAACAGTTTGTCAGTTTCTTGTTAGTTGTCTGAGAGGAACTGCTTCCAGGAACACACAGTGTGAGACTAAACACTGCGGTGTACTCCTACAGGTCGTATCACTCCACAGAAATAAACAGCAGGACTCTGGTCTTGTGACACGCTACTCATTTACTTATATGGATGACTTGTAATAATAGATGGCAGTCGTACAAGCTCTCCGGGCCGAGATACTGATTACCAGCGCTACTTTATTGCTGACTTTATTCCTGCTTATTTGCAGTATTTGTCTATGTGGCAGATTCCTGTGTACTATATGTATGTGTGTATGTGTAGGTGTGTGTGTGTGTGTGTGTGTGTGTGTGTGTTTGACCCTGGCCTTAATAGAGAACCAGCTTATCAGAGATAACCAACAAAGTCTAATAGGCACTCTCTAATGTGATTACTTATGATTTAGCTCCAAGTAAGAGTGTTTCAGCTTAAACCCAATGTCAGCGGCAGGGTTAAAGTGTTAAATGTAAAGTGTTGCAGTGTGCCATCATGAACAAAAGACATTATCCTTGTATACTTTATATCAATTTAATGGACAAAGTTGGTAACTTTCCCATTAAAAAACAAAACTAAACTAAAGATGAATTTGCAGAGCTTAAAATATCTTTTTCCTCCTAAGCGACATGTTGCTTTGTTAACATGAGCGCTGTTTATTTTGTGGCAACCACACAAACATTGTATGGCTGCCAGAAACACTGTGTATTCATCCGCGGCTGAAAATATTCCCAACAAAAGTGCAATTTGCACCTGTTCAAGTGACTTTTGCTACGAACTACAGTGCCAAGCTGCTTTAGGCTCTTACGTCGCTTTGTAGAAAAAAATAAATTATACTTTTGTGACCTGTTTTTAAAGATTTATATGTCTCCAAAGAATGCGCTTCGAACTGGCAGTCTAGGGTTATTAGTTGTTTGTGAATGGAGTTCATCCTTCATCCTTCAATACTAGTTAATCTAACTTATTCCTTTAAATATCAACTTAAATTTATAAGTAAACTGTAATCCACAAATCAAGTTATGTTGTGTTTGTGTTCCCGACAAATGATTTAGCGAACATGTACAATGATTAAGGCGGAGAGACACGGTAAATGTTTTTCCTTCCATCTCGCGAGTCTTACTGTGGGGTTCAACGGTTAAACCGATGACCTGACGGTCCCGCTGTGCGGTCACCAGAACACCTGACCCCACTGAGGCGTGTCTGAGCTCTGATTGGCCCTCGCTAATGACTGACAGTTAATCTTTGATTTAGATTGACCTCATTGGTTCAGAGGAAGGCCCTGATGTTACTGATCTGTGATCCTGCTGCACACATGTCACATGATTAAGCAAAAAAAAAAAAAAAAAATGCCTGTAAAAACACACACACCTTCAACAACATATTTTTACACTCACACCTTCGCGGACACACCTTTTTACTATAATTTGTGTTCAGTTCGCGTCATCCTAGTAACTGATTTAACAGTTTTATAATTGGTATTTGGCGCTACAGTCCATTTATAGCTCTCTATGTATATGTACTTTAATCCCTCTTTTGTCTATCCATCATTCTCTAGTCTTTATGCTAAACAGACTTTTCTTCGTGCCTGTTTACTCAGTCGTTAAGGAGTGGGGCTGGTTTCAATAGCAGCTGAAACTCCAGCGCACTGTTGACCACACACTGTGACTTTCATCTCTCTCTCTCTCTCCCTTTCACCCAATCTGCTCTCTCTATCCCTCACTCCCTCTTTTCTCTGCTCTTTTCCGAACACTGACACTGAGTTTTTCTTTCTTTTTTTTGTAAAGAGAAACTTTGTAAGCGTAAGCGTGTAACGTTGTCTCATCTGTCTGTTTTTCCTCTCAGTCGTCTCTCTATCTGCTCTCTTGACTGCCCAGGAAGGTGTGTGTTGTTTGCTTAAGTTAAGCTGTGCTAGGAACATGTTCACCGTTGTTATGTACAAAAAAACACATGCGTATGCCCTCACACACGCACACACACACTCACACACACAGTTGTAGTCTTGTGCTGACATGACATAAATTAGTCGAGTGGTAACTCCCAGCCAGAATTTCCAAATGTCAGAGTGAGACAACAACATGAGGAAGTATTCAACCCCCCAGTTTGTACATTTCCTGCAATTTTTTCTGCAACTCTAAGCAGAAATCCTGTAAAACTCATAAAAACTACGTTTCCCAGCAGCCCTATCTCCTCTTGCTAACATCAGCCACGGTGTCCTTGTTAGTTACAGACAGACAATTCCGCTTTAAGACTAAAAGCACTCATCACGCATAATTATTATATATTACTTAATTAGATTGTTAGCACTGACCCATAAACATCTGTACTGTTATATACTGTATGCTATTTTAGTCCAATGGTTTCCAGTGTAGGGGTCGAGCCCCTCCAAAGGGACACACGGTAAATCTGAGTGGTTCTGACATGATTAAACAGAAGAAAAAGTTAAATTCAGCACAAATAAATCTATATTTTTTATGTTTCTTTTCTCAGATTTTTGCTTTTCTTGCGAAATATTGGACCATTTTACCTTTTTGCACCGAAAATAATTATTGAAATGAGAAGTTTAGAGGGGAAGTTTTACCTTGCCACCATCACCAAGTGCTCGTTCATGGTGGGAATTGTTGGGTCTTTATAAAAAAAAAGAAGTACGCTTTCGACCTGCTCTGTATGTAAAGTATCATGAGATAACTTCTGATATGATTTGGCTACATAAATTTAACTGAAAACTGAACTGAACTGAAGTGTAACAGCGTCATTACACGGAAATACTCGTGCAGATGTATGTTTGTATGTTTTACACATTAAAAAAACTTCCTACTAAAATTCCTCCCGCGAACACACACACACAAACACTCGCACAAAGTACCTGTTTTAGCTCCACCCTCATCAGCTCTCATGCTTGCTTGCAGCTTTGGCTCAGTGTGTGTGTGTGTGTGTGTGTGTGTGTGTGTTGAGGAGGCTGGCCTCTGTGCTCAGTGCCCTGCTGTACCTGTCTCTCATGGAGGTGGACTAACACTCCCAGAGCAGGCAGCCAAGCAGTGGAGCGCTGTGAAGCAACAGGGGTAGCTATCCTCCCATCTGACCACTCTGTGCTTCTCCTTCCTCTTCACTTTTCCACCAACATCCCATCTGCTGCTGTTGTCATCCTTTCTCAAGATTTCTGCTTTGTTTCAGTCTCACTTCCTCCCTCCTCCTGTCTCTGGCTGTCTTTGGTTTGGATTCTTCACCCTTGAATGACAGGTTTTTGTTTTTTGATTATTATTTAGCTTTAGTGAATTTGTAGGGAGGCTCGAATAGTATTTGCATGACTCAGCTGCTGTAATGTTATCTTTTGGCTGTGTCTTGTGTGTTAAAACAGCAGCATTGGAGGGGTTGCAAGTGTTTCACTGATCCTCTTCTGCTGCCTTGTGACCCTGTTGTTAAGGGACTGCTGGGTAAACGCTGTGAGTCGATCGCCTCCACGTGTCCACGTGTGTGCATACAGCTAAGATGGCGGCATCCTTTGGCCTGTTTTCTTCAGGATCAGTGTCACTGAGGATAGAACAGAAAACTAAGAGACGCATTGTTCTTTACTGTTGAACACACGCTTTTTTCTTTTGCTCCGTAATCTGCAACAAACTGGGGAGCCAAAGAGGCGTTTGTTAGCTTACAAACTTCTGAACAAGATCTGCAAATGCTCATGAGAAAAACACATGATAGTGTGTTGATGAAACGCCAGGTCATTGACACAAAGAATAAAATGTTCTTCCTCTTTCTTACTGTGAGGAACTACGCTTTAATAACGCCATGCCTCATTTGTCTTTTTTGAGGAAAAAGATGGAATTGGTGCGCAGTCGTCAATCTGTGTTTATGATATAAAAGCCCTTTTTGCCTGCTCATAAAACAATTCAGTCCCCAATAACATGCTGTTAATACGTAGAGAATCAGGCGCTTCTATCAATCATAAACACAACGTAATGGGTAATCTCCACAGCTATAACTGGGACACTTTAACCCAGCATGTTGGCACTGTCCACCAATAAAAATCTGTGCTCTTTAACTTCCTTTGCAGCATGCAGAGTCAGCCAGCTCTTCCCTCCTGTGCTACTCTGAGTTCACAACCTTTGAACCAGAAACTCTCTCTCCAAGTCTGAATGTGTAGATTACGTTTTACACACTATTGTGCTGCAAAAAGGAGGAAAAATGACACATAATTTTGCTGCAGTTTCTCTCAGAAATTCTAGTTTCTCAGTAACTGAGATGTCATCTGTAAATCTTTACACCCTCAATGAGTAAAGGCTGTGATTTGTGTTCGTCAGGTTAATCATCTACCTGTTGCTGCCTCACTATTCTCGCTCTCTCACAGTCGCATACACCTGATTGGTGAATGCAACGTGTAATTTTTCAAGCAAATTATTGCTTTTGTCTCTTTGTATTTTTTCTCTTTCGTGCTGCAAAATGTCCCCCACATCTTTTGTTACCTCTTGACTGTTTTCCAGATACACTGAGATGCCAAAAGATACACATACACTACTCTTGTTTTCGTTAATATCGCAAAGAAAGGGAGATTATAACGTCTCATTTTCACATCACTTCTAACACACTGAGTATCCCTTAAGAAAGGAAAGCCTCAGCACAGCCGTGGTCAGCACTGAGGAAGTTCTCCAAGTGGTCGAAAGCAGGAAGTAGGTCACCCCTCGCTGAGTCTGAACACTGCATATATCACATTTTAGACACACGCAAAATGTCTTTTTTTTTTTTTTTTAAAACACCCTAGACTGACTTCAGCATGTAACGCAGAGTGTCGACCTCACAGTTTCACATAGCTTCTTTTTTATCACCGAGCAGAACTCCCAAAGTGAATATTGTCCTCCCTTTGTCATCAGTCTGGCAAGATAAGGCTGATAAGACATGGAGTCATGTTAGCACTTCACACAATAGAAGGAACAGAGGGAGGGCATGTCAAGCTGTGTGGAAGCAGAAGGGGAAAGCAACGCAGAAATAAGCAACAAAAAAGCTGTTTTAATGTCAGAGGCTGCCGGGAAAACCTTGAGTGATATATTTTTTTATTTTCTGTGCGATAAAGGGAACTACATCCTCACTGAGCAGAGGCAGAATGAGTCTCTGCTTAATAGATGTCCCCATAACTCTGTCAAAATGGATGTTTTTATATAATCTAATGTCATCCTGACCTATGTCAACATGGAGCAACCAACTACTGGCTAAAGATAGAAGCAGGAAACAACATCCTGTCTTTCCCCACTCTTGTTTTCCATCTTTGCCCTTGTTTTTGACCTTATTGTCTTGTGCACACATAAATTAATGTATGCATCAATGGCATTTAAATTTGCACGGTATGCCCGCTATTTATTTTGGCATGATATTTAAAGCATCCTTCTTTTTATTCCATCAGGCTGACATTTGCATCTTTTTCATTCCTCTGTGGGCGAGGTGTGAGCTAGTTTTCAGGTAATTCAAAGCCCTCCAGCCTTGGGCGAACCAACAAGTGAACAGGTGTGTGTGTGTGTGTGGGGGGGGGGGGGGGGGGGATATTGGGTCAAGTCAAATGAGTGTGTGCGTTACCATGGTTGCTTGGCTTAGTAGTGTTTTACCTTTGTTGACTGCCTCAGCTATCTCCATCAAAGTCCAGGCAATATCTTGTGACGCACAAAAAACGCACACAAACACACGGTGCCTGCTTAAATAACACAAGTTTGTTTTTTTGCGTGGCCTATTTGCTTGCATGACGTTTAGCCCGACAAAATGTAGTTTGTTTTGTAGTCTGCGGTGATTGGTTGCCTCAGTGTTGTGCACAGCGTGGAGATTTGGGGATTTAAAATGCTGTGGATTTTTCCGTTCTGAATGCTGGCAGTGTTGGAAAAAAACAGAGTAAGAGGTTTATGCTCGGGAAGCCGATTTCTGATTGTTCTCTGTTCCTTTTATAGGGCTGCAGCCACTAATGAAGTGGCACACACACACAGAAACACATACACACTACACACGACAAAGAGGTTGAAAGTCCAACACCCTCTTGTGGTGAGTGTGTGTGTGCAACAGGTTCATATGTAAGATTAATGTGCACAGCTTTTTGTCACAGTATGGATTCAGCGGGGTCATATTTTACACAAAATTCCTCATGTAGCTTAACTCCAACTTGTCTAACTTCTGAAGCACACACACGCACACACACATATACAGAGCATGTGACCAAGTTGTACTCTGTGAACCTTGAGCTGGAGGTTTCAGGGTTTACAGCCCTTCATTCCCTCTGATAGGGGTCAGAGGTCAGCAAGGGATCTGACAAACTCAACAAAACAAGGTTGTAAAACCACTGATAGTGGAAGGTGGCCTGTGGGATTTATAGATGCTATATTTTCACTGTCCAGGTCACATAATTTGCCCTGGTTAGTTTGTTAGGTAGGTAATCTTGCCTTTGTGCCTGAAAATCAGCCATATTGCGGGTTTTTATTGGTGCAGACACATTTTTTAATGGTGGTTTCTGCCCTGGTTTTCCTATTTTCTCTTCCTTCTTTTGTTTCCTGTTATCTTTTGGACTCATACAATGTAATGTCATTTGATTAACCTAAGTCTTTCTTTTCCCTCCTCAGGCCCCAGATCTGATTGGATGGTTTTGTCAGAATGACAGCCGAAGATCCTGCTTCCTCCTCGACCATGAGCAATAACACAGCCCCCTCCAAACCCTCCGGTGCCTCCCACCACTCTCTTCACGGACAGATCAACATCCCAGAGGGAGTTGCAGGTGCTCCCAATGAGGCTGCACTGGTGGCCCTAATGGAGCGCACTGGCTACGGTATGGTGCAAGAAAACGGTCAGCGTAAATATGGCCCTCCTCCTGGTTGGAATGGTGCGTCTCCGCCACGGGGATGTGAAATCTTTGTGGGCAAGATCCCACGAGACGTTTATGAGGATGAGCTGGTCCCAGTGTTTGAGTCCGTAGGACGCATCTATGAGATGCGGCTGATGATGGACTTTGACGGGAAGAACCGAGGGTATGCATTCGTGATGTATACAGAGAAACACGAGGCCAAGAGGGCTGTACGCGAGCTCAACAACTATGAGGTGCGGCCAGGGCGGCTGCTGGGTGTCTGCTCCTCTGTGGACAACTGCCGTCTTTTCATTGGGGGTATCCCCAAGACCAAAAAGCGTGAGGAGATCCTGGAGGAGGTCTCCAAGGTGACAGAAGGGGTACTAGACGTGATAGTGTATGCCAGTGCTGCAGACAAGATGAAGAACCGAGGCTTTGCCTTTGTAGAGTATGAGTCACACCGTGCAGCTGCCATGGCTCGCAGGAAGTTGATGCCTGGACGCATTCAGCTTTGGGGCCACCAGATCGCAGTGGACTGGGCTGAGCCAGAAATTGATGTGGATGAAGACGTTATGGAGACAGTGAAGATCCTCTACGTCAGGAATCTTATGATGGAGACCAGTGAGGAGACAATCAGACAGGTGGGACTGGCTGACTTTTCAGTGTAGAGGTTTCATGATGCATGGTTTTATTGGGTAACAAACATACCTGGCAGGAAAATGTACTAAAGCTTACCATTCTTAACCAACCACCCATTGTTTCTGTCAAGCAGGTGTTCAGCCAGTGGAATCCTGGATGTGTTGAGCGTGTGAAAAAAATCCGCGATTACGCCTTCGTCCACTTTAATTCCCGGGATGATGCCGTCCTGGCCATGGACCATCTCAATGGCACAGAAGTGGAAGGTTCATGCATCGAGGTCACACTTGCCAAGCCAGTTGACAAAGAGCAGTACTCACGCCAGAAGGCCTCCAAGGGGGCTTCTGCCACTCCAGAGGCTACTCAGCAGAACTACGTTTACCAATGTGATCCCTACACATTGGCCTACTACGGTTATCCCTACAACACCCTCATTGGACCCAACAGGGAATACTTCGTCAAAGGTTAGAATGAATTCTTTTTGCTCTTTTAGTAGTAATGATCGGTTGCAAAAGCCACAGTGTTTCTCTGAAAGCCATCCATTTTTGTAAATGTTGGTGGCAGCAGAAACTCTTTGGGCCAATGCATTGCTAAAGATCTCATGACATCCAAAACATTGTAGGAACAATACCCCATCAGTAGGGGGCTTACAGTTTTTAAATGGTTATAATGACTAAGATAATAATGATTTAATCTTTGATGACAATGCTATTCATTTGATAAAAAGTTTTAAAATCCTTAACTTGATGAGGGTTTTGTGGCTTAAAATCAGAAATGTTGTTAAAAGGCAAAGACAAAACAAGGTGATGGACCAATGAATGCTAATCCCATTACCTTTGATGACTGATTATTTATGGTCTTTGGGTGGTAGCAGGAAAATCTATTTGACTTTCAACAATCATTGTGTTTTGGTTTTCTCTCCAAAGGATCCCCAATGATACAGAACAATGGTAATCTCTCACATCCTTATTCCTACTTATTCCTTTAATGAACAATTACCTTTCTTGCCATGTGACAAACTATACGTTTTCTAACACCATCCTTTTCTTGCTGTGCTGTCACCTCCCATTTCATGCTGGGTTATTACAGAGATCACAACTAAGCTGAGAACGTCTCGTAATACCATTTCACAGCGCCGTGAACTTGCATAGCTGGATCTAATTTAAGAGTCGGAACAGTGCTCAGGAAAAAAGGCCAAACTGGACCCAAAGAACTCCAAAAAAGTAGTTCCAGTAGCAACTTCATGGGCAGATTGCCTTAAATTAGAGCCAAATTATCTGTTCTTGCTATGTCAGCCCTGAAATCTTGAAAAGACCTTTTCGAAGAAGTTCTAAACCCATCATAAAATCTTGCCTTACATGTTGCCCAACACAACCTTCAGTACAAATTGCCCATAAAACCACAACCCCTGTCATCATATCACTTTAATTGTATTTTAAGCAGGTACTGCGCGAGGTCGTGGTCGTGCTGCTGCAGGTAACCGTACCCCTGGACCACGGGGGTCATACCTGGGGGGTTACTCTGCCGGTCGTGGCATCTACAGCCGCTACCACGAGGGCAAGACCAAGCAGTCCGAAAAGCCCTATGAACTGATGCCCAGTCTGGAGCTCGCAGCCTCTGTCAACCCCGTTGGCATCAAACCTGGCACAAGTCAGTGAGATAGATATATCCATCCATATCCTTGCCCATCTCAAAAAACCTTCCAGCTCGTAATTTTCTGTCTCTCTCTCCTGTGTGGTTTGAGGAACGTTTTCATAAATCAACATAATGGTTGTTGCTGGATGGTCAGGTGCGAAAGGACTTCCTTACTCGTCACAGTAAAAATAATTCCACAAAATATCCGTCCTTTCTAGCATGACCAGAAAGTAACTGATATGTTTCGTTCCTCATTCTGTCCTTCTTCCTCCAGAAATTTGTCTTACCGGGTGTTCAGACCAAAAACAGCACTGTGTTAAAAGAATACAAGGGTTTAATCCTTGAACATAATTGATTGACCAATGCAGCTCTTTGCCAGAAGATGTTGCATTGTGTTGGGGCAAAAGTTACCCCCTCTTCATCAGACGAGACTTTGTTTTGGGGGCTTTTTTTTTTGCTAAGTTTTGGAGTTTTTTCACCCCCAATGCAGTGGTTTCATTAAACTAAGTGAGGAGACCATGTTTTTTCACACAGTGCTGTTGTCTCTCTGAACATGGCTACAGTTATGTGGGGATCAGGGTTTCCACACACTGATTTTACCCATGCATTCAACTCCAGATTTTTACTGAAAGGTGTTTGACAGCATCTTGTTTTTTCTTTTAGGTAGGGCTGAAACAATATGAATGAAAAACCAACAAAAGAAAATTTCTTTTTCTATTCACAATCTGAAGTTATTGGGTGTTAACTCAATGATTTTTATTCTCCATAGGAGCAGCTACTACTACTTTAGCTTTGTTAGCATTATGACAGTTTCAGTAAAGAATGGAGTTTAAATGCAAAACTAAACGCACGGTAAAGATTATTTATCTTTTCTAATGTGTCCAATCTAATCTAATCACTCAAAGGATAATACCAGTGTCATGTAGGGGTGTGGCCCATATACTGCTGTATACGTTTAGTCTACACGATCACAATCATCATGCTTTTGTCATGCATGCCGTATGACATTTACTCTACTTTTGATTTGTAAGGTGCCTTCTTTTCAAAAGAGTATTTCCTGGTGGCAAATTCCATTTCTGTCTTCCTTGTTCCCTGCCAGTAAGCAGAACACCTTGGTACAAATGACGTGGAAAAACCCATCTCACATAAGGACATAAAACAGAAACTAAACTAAACGGAAGAAGAGGTTTCATATTTATGTGGTTGGATAGAATCTAAAATCTAAACTTCATTCACGTCTTTATACTGGAAAAAAACAAAATGCAAAATAAAATGAAGACACTGGTATTATTCTTTAATCTTTGAGTTTATTATGCACCTAACACAAAAGTTACTAAACCTGCAAGATTGTTTTTTCATCATAAACTTGATATTTAACTATTTGTTGTGATAATTAATGTCATATACTGCGTGACTCCAGGTCCATTTTTATAAAATGAACTTTCTTGATGCTCCTTCTGGAACTATTTGACCCCAATCTTGGGGGTCTTGGTCTTAACCCTGGTCTGTGTGGAATCATAGGATCATCACCACCAGATTGAAAAGACTTTTGTCCATCTGAAACAATGACTGACGTTGTGTTAGCTCTGTGTGAGTGTATGTTTGTGTGTGTGTGTGTGTGTGTGTGTGTGTGTGTGTATGTGTTGGAGCATTAAAGTTAATCCAAAGTTGAGCACCATCATAATCCGAATCACACCCCAACGCCAACTTGTGTAATTCATAACTTCTTGCCTAAATTGTTTCCTTCAGCCTTTCTGTCTTATATATCCCTCATTTCTTTACATTCATCACTCCTTTTATAGATTACCTTCAGATCTAAGCGTGCCTGTTTCTGTCTGAGCATGGGTGCATGTATGTGCTTGTCCCTTTCTTGTATCGTCAGTGCAAACATATTAACCACCTCTTGCTACACCCTCTTGTCTGCAGCGGTTTGCTCTTTTATCCGAGCTCTCATTGTTGTGTCTCTTTATGTGCAGTGGCATTGCCAACTCTGGGTGGGCAGTACCCAGTGTTCAGTGCGGCTCCTGCAGCCAAACTGATGGAGGAGGGAAAGGTGCATACGGTGGAGCATCTTATCAACCCTATGGCCATGCAACACCCTGAACACACCACCGCTACTGCTGCTGCCGCTGCCACCGTCCTACCTGCGGTCTCTACCCCTCCACCTTTTCAGGTGTGCATTATGACATTATGACACACACAACAACAACTCATTGAACGCATTCATTGACTGAATTTACACTGAGTTGTTCATGCTTTTATTTACTATATTCCTCCTCTTCTTTTTCCTGCATTTCCCAGGGCCGTCCAATCACTCCCGTGTATGCCATGGCCCACAACGTCCAGCGTATCCCAACAGCCGGTGGCCTGTATGGAGCCGGTTACGTCCCCATCACAAACTACGCTGCCAACACAGCTGCTCTGGCCGCTCTGCAGAAGAATGCAGCAGTGGCAGCTGCATATAGTGGATACACAGGCTACGCTGTGCCACAGGCCTTCCCCGCCACAGCCTTCCAGCTGCCAATCCACGATGTCTACCAGACATATTGATTGTGAGGGTCAGACCACGTGAAACACCGACAACCTGCCTGTGACTGAACGTCTGTCCCGTCATATAGACGCATTTGTGAACTTGTGAACGTCTAAAAGCTCTAAAGGAATGTCGTTTGAAGCAAATATTTAGAAAACAGACAGTGAAACAATGACAACCTGACATCTCATATCTGTCCCACCTACTGGCCTCAGTATAACCTGGACCCCATGACAGGCTTTATGCAGCATCACTGTAAATTACTACACATACAGAAGACAGACCTTTCTGAATGTTGTGACCCCTCCAACAACAAGCATTACTCCGAATATCAAAAAGTCACAGCTCCCATCTCGCTGTTTTGCTCTCTGACCCCTGCCACCCTGTTGCTACGGCAACAGAAACACTGAAGGTACATTTAAGTATTTATGAAGAAAACATACATATTTAAAGTTTTATTCTCTGTAGCTTTCTCTTATTATCGGGGTATTATTTGTTCCATGAAGCAGGAGAGATAGACCTTTATATCATGTCTAAAAACTGTTTTAAGAAAAATTAGAACATTTAATTGAAAGAAAGTAAAACAGGAACTACTGACAAGAGATGATATCACTGAAGAAAACTTTTTTTTTTTTGGATATAGTGATGTTTTTTTTTTTTTTTAGTATTTTTTCCATTAATATATAGTATTCTAGCCAATTCTACATGCTGTAGGTGATGCTGTCCGTCCATGCTGGTTGAATGTGTATGCTTCAAATATGCCTTTGTGGTACTTTTATGGTTTTATTTAGTTTCATTTGTGTGTTTTTTTGGTTGTTTTAAATGAAGGTTCTAAGTGTTGTGTTCATTTTGCCTATAATTAGCCAGCTTGTTTTCTCCTGTAACTTTTGGAAACGTATATCTTGGTTTGTTTGAAGAAACGTTGCCAGCTAAATAATATTGTGACAGATTTTTTCTGGGGAACAAATACTAGAGAACGGAAACTGGAAGGCTTTTTCGATAACGGGCAACGTGGTTTAGCTATAAGCCTGAGAGACGGCGACATCGTGTACGCGGAGATGTTTTCAATCCTCAGAAACTGCGCTGACAGGGGACTAAGACTGAACAGATGTTAGTTGTTTTGTTTGTCATTTATGTATATCTTTATTATTGTTTTTTTTTTATTGTTTGACTTTTGAAAGGTGAACAAATATGGACAGAAATGCGAGATTTTTCTATATGGACAGGAGCACTCTGTCACTTAAAGAGCTCCTGCATTTGCCAGTGCTAACCAAAAAGAAACTTAAAGCTACAAACACTCCAGTTTTATGATATTAGAAAGATTGTGCCTGACTACAGTGCCTTACATCTGCATAATGTCTGTGCTACTCTATGCTTTTCACTGTGCCTTTCATAACAAAGCCCCTGTAGCTGGCACAAAGAGGAAAAGACTCACATGAGTTTCCTCCATCCATATTTTATAAGAACCAAATTTGTGGTATTACTGTATTGTGGTGAGAGTCGAGACGAGTAGGTTTCAGTCTCTGCAGTCAGATGTGCCAAGGCTACCTCTCTCCTGTAGTCTCTTTTCTGAATGTTCCTGCAGTAACACTCCGTATAGGTCTGTCTCCTCTTTATTTCTCGTCCTCCAAACTGTGCTTGACCGAGGTGCACTTAAAAAACGTATTTATAAAAGGCAAGAGATTGCGACTTTCAGATGAAGAGATATTAAATACAGAGTGTTGAATTCATATGTGCACATGAACTGGGCAAGTTTCAATGTCTGTATTGTTTGACAGAGTTTTTCCTTTGCGGATAAAGCGTAAAAAAACATAAAAAATAACCCTGATGAATGTTTAGTACGCACTTTTTAAACTCTGCAGTGTGTTGAAAACAAGTGTAATATTGGACTAGGAATAACTGGAGCAATACCTCATGCTGAAATATACAAGTAGCCATGCATGTATGTACCATGAAAACATGCACACAAACATAATGGATGCAAGCAGCTGCTGAGTCACACTCAGTCAACAGCCATCTTTATACAAGAGCATGCAAAAACATTTTTGTTTATGCTGGCTTGCATTTGTAAAACAACAATTTTTTTTGTATTCACTGTGTATTCTCAGATTTTTTATTGCATTTTACCCATAAAACAATATGATGTTTGACTTTGAGGATGGCTTTTGAGATTGTGAGTGAGAACATGACTAAGTTTTTGATCCAAGAAGCAAAAAGCAAAAAGATCCTTCATCCACGGCAAACAAGACATATTTGTTTTAAATCTCATCTCACTCCATCACCTTACATTTGGATACTGCTTTTATTATTTTCTTTTATGATGACAATATGTCAGGATATATTTAATATATGCATTACATGTGTTGTGTATGAAGTAAGAAGGTATAATATATTCTAAAACATATTTCTTCTCTTTATTTACACTTTGTTTAGGGATAAAAAAAGTCAGAGTAACAAAAGTAGAAAAAAATATTGTTTTTTTTGTTTTTTTTTGCCAAAGTGTCCAATAGTTTTTAAAAAATTCAAGGTTATCGTGTTTTTTGCTATGTGTAATATTATTCTGTTTGCTATTTTAAACTGGCTTTGGTGTTATGAGTGGGAACACAAAGGCCTTCCCGTTCAGCTACATTTTATCAGTTATGACAGTAAAGACTAAAACTGGTCCATTGTGTGTGTATGTGTTACAATCCACCGGCACTTTGAGCTGCCAGTGTTGCAACTCCGCAGGTCAGTTTTGGCCACTGTTAAAAGGTTTAATCATGACTTAACAGCCATCCAAACCTTGTGGTTCTGTCTCCCACTCAAAACACCTGCTTTACTTTCTATTGCCTACATTTCACCCACACTACTAGCAGCAGGATGAACTCCTCCTGCTCCTTGTCAGTGGTGTGAAGCTACATATGCCTAGTTTAACATAGGTGTTACCATTTAAACTCTTCCTAGTGTGTGCCTTATTGCCAAGATGTGCCCTTTGCTATACCTTTGTAGATCTTTGCAGACTGTTTTCTATCTGAAGGTTTGTTTAAAAAAAAAAAAAAGAAGCTTGTTCGGTCTTGTTATATTTATAGCGATAAAGTAGATAAATAAAGCATTTTCAAAAGGATGCAATGCTGTCTTCATTTTGTTTATCTGCATATTTCAAACACACAGACACTGTAGATAAATGTTGAAAGTGCTAAAAGGGTCAGAAGTGTCTTGAAAGGTCCAGAAGCAGAGGACTTTGCCTCTGACCTCTGTGAATGGAAACCCATCCCTGACCTCATACATCAGCTACTATGAAGCAACAAATCATGGCGGAGTGAGAGCACTGTGTTTGGAGAATGTTTCATAAACTTCTCTGTAGCGGGTCAACTTTACTCTAGAAACATGTTGTACCCCGGCGAGGAGCTCAGGCTCAGGCTTTGAAATAACATAAGTAGCCTTCGTCCTGCAGGACAATGTGTGCAGGAGGAGAGTCACAGGTACACAGAGTTTTTATTCAGTGTCACCACCTGTCAGCCAACGTGTTTAACAATTAAAATGTGGTGTGACAGGTTACAGAAAAAAAAAACCTGTTTAACTGACAATACCTACAGCATTACTATTACCAGCACTGATCCGTGATGGAAAGTAACTGAGTATATTCAATCCTTTTACATTATTTGAGCATATCCAATTTATGCTAAATGATACTTTCAGAGTGAAATACTGTCCTTTTTACTCCACTAAGCTTTACTTAACAGATTAATAATAGAAAATATAGTTATGAAGTATTGTTATCATTATTATTGATACATCTCTGGTGATAAATCGACAAGTTACCCAGGGATATATAATATATCTGAAAACCAACCTTTACCAGCTGCAACGTTTTGAGTAGCATCTAACAGTGTAGTTACTGATTGCAACACCCTTGACTCACCCACTCACCCTCTCCTTTCTAGTGTGAAAGAGAAATTATGGCGGCTGCCTGTAGAAAGACGGCAGTCCAACATGGTGGACTCTGTGAAAGAAGACTTATAGTGTCTAGTGTAGATATAGGCTCACTCTGAGGTCACAAAAACATAATAAATCTTATTTTCAGGTGATTAAACACTAATGAAAACATAGCTATTTTTATTATATTCCATTTATACTATAATCTTTAAATAGACCCCTTAAATCTGACACACTAAACCTAATAAAAGCATCAGTAGGATACCAAGAAACAGATCTACTTGTAGGTTAGATTATCTTCTTGGCACATGACAAACTCTGCTCCTCTGCTGATGTTTTGTACTTGTTAGTTCAGAGAATTCACACAATCAAACATTTGCCATTTGCCATTCATGACTGTCTTAATTTAACGTGCATGTGATTAATAAATCACCAGACAGTAAATGATTCATGTGCAAATCACTCAGTGGTAATAGAAATGTATTCAGAAGTTGCATATTTACCTCATAAATCATGGCACATGGTTCCCCCTTTACATGATAACAATATATATAAATATAAAATATTGTGAGTGGTATCAGTATTGGTGTATTTCATGGTATAAAATCCAAACTTACTTTTATGGTTTACCCTAGCTCCCTCTGTTAACTACAATGCCTCATGATGGTTTCTGTATCCACATAGCTGTGCATAAAACCTTTCCAGACACAAAGCAGAGGGAGTTTATTTCCCAAGAATATTATCTCCAACATATTTGCCTCAATAAATATGCCAACGCCACACCTACTGGTAGCAGGAGAAGGATTTTAACTCAGTGAATGAGACCTTATGCTGTCAGATATAAGTTGTACATTTAAGACAATATTGCCATCTGGTGGTAAATGCACACAATCAGAACAGCCTGCAGCAGATCTGTACAGTTCAGACCAGATAGTGCAGGTTTTTAACTGGCAGCCATGTTAGCTCCACAGAAATCAATGCAGTATATTGTTGGAAACAACACACATTTAGTCATTTTTTAGGTTAAAATATAAATTCAACACATGCAAGATATTACCATACAGCTGATTGTTGAGCAAAATATTGTTGTTTATTAATATTTTTTAGTACAGAACACAAAAATACAGGAAAGAATTTAATAAAATACACTTACAATACTTTGCTTTTATGTTTGCTAGTATGTGTTGCATGGAAATTCTTCATGTATAGGATATTTTTTATATAATTACATTAATATTATAGGCTAATATTTGTTATTATACTATGAAATTTTAAATTATTATTAAATTACAATGTTAACCGTTCATATTTTTTATCGAAAAGCGAAAGAAAACAGGCCAAAAAATATAGAAATATCCTTAAAACAAAGTCAAATCTGTGGTAATGTAACTTAAACTACACTTCCCATGATGCCCCAGCACTCGTTCGTGTGCGCGGTGCACTTGCACTGGCGGTAGATTTACAAACACTATGGATGAGTAAGACTCCCTCTCTTAAAGGCACAGCGGGGAGATCCGGATGATTTGTAGATCTGCTAAAATGCGTTGCCGCTCCTGAACGTAACTCTCAGTTTATATTTGGCTTAAAGGAGACGCAACAAAGCGCACAAAATGGTTGCGCTCCAGGCTCGGGCGAATAAGTAGGTTTACTATAGCTTTAAGAAGGCGAAAATAGTGTCTGCTTCTTTAAAATGATATCGGTTTATTGCTGAATAGATAATTAAGAAAAGTTTTCAATTCCTAATCAATAAATATATGCATTTAATTTGCGACGAACCCAACGCAATCATAGAAAATGCCCCACTGTTGGATAAAGGCCGCCTGCAATCAAAACGTCTTTTAACCAGATGTGGTCCGTTTTTCCTCACGTTGCTTGTAAACCTGCTTGACTTTAAGCGGAATTTGAGGTAGGCTGAAGCGTCCTCACGGTGATGGAACCGGCTGGCGACCGAACCGGGGATGTAAATAAAGGTGAGGACAAGGCCGCGGAGAAGACCTCGGCCCCGAGTACGACCGTTACACCGCGGAGGGGGCTCAGAGAGCGGGGCGCGGGCCGCCCGAGGTCCGGCGTTCATACCGCTTCAGACGTTAACGGAGCAGCGTCGCAGAGCCCGCAGAGCTCAGGACGGGTTTTAAGAGACAGGTCAACGAGGGCAGTACCGGCCTGGCTGAAGGACACCAAGAGTGACGACGACGACGATGAGGACGAGCCGAGCCCGGACACCGGTGCGACCAAGCGGAGGAAAGTTTCCAACTCGAGGCGGAAGAAAAATTCAGAAGCAGCGGGTTCGGCTGAGGCTGGAGGGGGGGTCGCAGGTGACAGCCTTCAAGGCACAGAGTAAGTTTTTAACTGACACACACCTGCATTTGTTTACAATGAGCCTGTCAGACTTTTTAACGTGTCGGGGATCAGTTCCTGTCAAAAGCACGCCTTCAGCATAGCTCGTCCCCTTTCTACAGCTCCGCATGGGGAGGGTGGAGTAAATCTTACCTGGCTTTACAAACTGTCACATTTGCATACAGTGCTGCAACTTTTAAATGCATTAATGTTGTAGAGGTGTGGTGCATGATTGCATGTCTCTCTGCAGGTAGTTAAAATGCCAGATTTCTGTGTTTTTGTCTCATTTCTGCAGCTCAGAGGATCCCAAGAAGCCTGCAGATGCACAAGGTAATCAGAGAAAACTCTTTAATATGCCTTTTATTATCATTCTATATGTGTGCAAGTGGATTATGTGTGCGTTTGTACCACACGTCATGGCGTACACTATGTTTGATGGCATGCTTCTCCTGCTCCATCACTCCAGCTCTTCCCTCCAGACGCCCCCCGGCCCAGACTCGTGCCAAGCCCCCGTCTGGCAGAGCTGTCCGCGGCTCTGCCAAGCCTGTGTGTAAGACCGAACCTGGAATGGAGAATCCAGCTGGTGAGCAACCTGTTGACAGGGAGCCACAATGTCTCAGCATGCGGCCCCTATAATTCACCCAGGAGCAGCGAAGTGTCATGCTCGCTCGTGTTCCTCAGGATGTTTAGTCTGCAGAAAACCTTCAGTGACATCTTATTTAATTGATATCGGATGGTTGTGATTATGGATTTTCAGTGTAACTAATGGGATCAGTTCTGCCTGTTAGGTCCCTTCTACTTTCATTAACTCACTCCGACTGAAATATAATGTTTGTGTTTTATGCATCCGTGCCTTTTCCAATTGTTTACATGCATTTAAAATTGAAGGTTTGAGTGGATAAGAGTGCTTTTGTTGCCTCTCTCAAACGCATTTCTTTCTGTGTCACGCAGCGGTGGAAGGAGAGTCGAACGATAAAGACAAGTATGAAATGTAAGTATATTTTTGGCACGATATGAACACCATAAGCGTCAAAGGTTTCACTGCTGGAGTTGTATTCTTTTACAGGAAGGCATAATATATGGTTAGAGGAGACATTAAAGAGTCACTTATTCCTTTTGGGGTCAAGTCGTGAAGATAGTTTAAGTTTTGATAAGTAAGTGGTAAAGTGCTTTTTTTGATTTAGGTGAAATGACCCTGTAAACACGATTATTATGTTGGATTTTATCTCAAACACGCTGGGCTTTATAAACAGTGACACAGAGATCAGGTAGGTTTTATGGTCTGACTCTGTGTGAAGTATAATTTTAGACCAGGGGTCGTCAATGTTTTTTTTGTGTAGCTGATACAGAGATGGAGTAAGTAAGACACCCTACCAGCTTACATGATTGCACGAGGAGTCATGGGTTGCCTGTTATCAACGTTGTTTTAGTTATTATTATTTTAGGAATAGGCCGATTAATCTAATAAATTTATGTTAATGTGTTTTATTAATATTTTAATTTGCTCAAACAGCAAAAACTAAGGCCCCCTGTTGAAGGTTTAAAAGGGTTAGAATATATTAAAGAATGTATTACCAGATTTTCACTGCACTGAACTATGAACCTTTTGAGCAGGACAGGTTTCAATTAAGTTACAGAGACTTTATTTTACCCCACAAAAAGTCCCTGGGGGTGCGGCTCGCAGCACTGATCATTTCTGATTGGTCAAGTTTACGTAGCATTTTATTTAAGCCACCATTTAAAAAAATCTGTAGCCACAAAGCAGTTTGTTCTCACTGTGATTTGACAAGTCAACATAGAAATTAGAAATTATGCAAAAGAAGGAGCATCATCGAAGTCCAGGCCCTATTTGACGCTAAGTTGACGACGAAATCCAGCGGGAATTCGAAGTAGTGTAATGCAGATAAAGATGCCTGTCTCTCATTTTATATGGTGTCTTTATTGTACAGTCACATGCAAAAAATGACGTTTCATACATCAGTGAAATGTTTTGCCTAATCTTGGCGGGTCTTTAGAGAGGATACATAGACAACAGCAGGGTGAAGGAACCTTGAAAAATTGTTAATGGGACTAATGTATTAGCTTTAACAACAGAGAGGCTGCATACGCATACTGTCTTACTCATATATTGTGAATGTGTGTGATTAGGAGAGAGCTCAGTTGCTGTTTTTTGATGATGCCTGTGTTTCACACTTATGCTGCCTCAGTAAAAAGAAAGAGAAGGAGAGCGAGGATGTTGCTGAGCCAGTCTTGGATGATGAAGACCCTCCATTTCAGGATGACCCCAACGACCGCAACTACCAGCCGCAGAGTCAGAGGTACACTCATCTCAAGTGCGTTCACTTGACCCGGTGCAGACAGTGGAAATTCAGCTTCAAGTGATTTGTTGTTTTGCTTTCAGTGGCGCAGAGGAGGAGGAAGGTCTGAGCAGTGATGAAGATGTCCCTTTTAGAGATGACTTAAATGACCAGAGCTACGACCCGAAGGGTGAAAGGTGTGTGTGTGTCTGTGTCATGATTAAACAAAGCATAGTTTTGTTTAGTAACTGAATATTTCTCTCTTTTTTTTTTTTTAGGGATGTCCCTAAACCAAAGCGCAGAGCTCCTCCTAGACAGAAGGAGAAGAAAGAGAAAGAGAAGGCGCCTAAAAAAGAGAAGGAGGTTGCCGAGATAAAGATAGAAGGGTCGGATAACTTGGAGAGTTTGGAAGAGGAAGTAAAGCTAGAAGAAGAAATAGTGGAGGACCCGGACGGACCCAGGAAGTAAGCACAGTACCAGTGGATGTATCACAACTTATGTGTAGGACAGATTGCACGTTGCATGTACGTCTAATTAGCTACAACTGTAACTGTGCAAGTTAAATATGAAAGTCTTCTTTCAGAATACATTAAATATGTTGGAAAATAGTTGCTGAAAACACGTGAAAAGACTGAACGATATGTTACTGAAATGTGGAGTTAGAGGTTAAAACAGTTTTCAGTCCAGGATTTTTGTGGGCGGTCCTTAAAGGGTGGCTCGATGACACGCTGAGGCCACCCTGAGCATACCCCTGCAGCCCTAGCAGAGAGATAGAGATGAATTAATCTCGCTCAGAGTGTTTCAAAGTTAGTCATGTCATTTTCTGAACTCATCTGACACGTTTCACTCGCTTCAAAATTGCTGCTTGACTGCTCCAATGAGTGGGCGTGTCTTCAGCGCATTCAGCGGACACGCCTCCACAGTCCTGGAGCTGAGAATACTGCTCATTTTTACCTGATTTTGACACCTATTTTCATAAACTTGTTGATATTTTTAATGATTCAAATTTGGCTGGGTGGTTAATAACACATTCTTCTTCCAGCTTTAATCTAAATGTGACGTGCAAAGCAAGCTCCTTTTCAGAATGGCTTCACTACATAATAGAACAAGTCTTTGAATTTTTTCCCCTTTTCTATCTGTGTCAGGAGAGGCCGGCGGAAAAAAGATGACAAAACCCCACGTCTGCCAAAGAGAAGGTGAAGTTGATATTTTGGTTTTTGGACATCTGATCTGAACTGTAATTTCAAGAATATCACCCTGTCATACTTTGATCCAGAAATAAGGGATGCGGTAGCGTTTGATTGACACAGCGAGCGACGACTTTGGGATATGTGGGATATTAATTTAAGATTTGGTTTCAGTGTTGTGACAATGCAATGACTTGGCTTCGCCCACACAGGAAGAAGCCCCCCGTGCAGTACGTGCGCTGTGAAATGGAAGGATGTGGGACAGTCCTGGCTCATCCTCGCTACCTGCAGGTCTGTCTCAGCAACCACACAATCCCACAGAGGGTTATTTACACCTGTCACTCTGAGCTAGGACTGCTACTGAGCATCTTCTGTCCATCTGATGTTGACATACTGTTCTGTGTTTTCTTTGTTTTGCCCCCCAGCATCATATTAAGTACCAGCACTTGCTCAAGAAGAAGTACGTCTGCCCTCACCCGTCTTGCGGGAGACTTTTCCGCCTCCAGAAGCAGCTGCTGCGTCATGCAAAGCATCACACAGGTACACATGCAGCGCATCCATAAAACATGCCTTGGGTTTGATCTGTGTCAGACCATGTCTTGTTATAATTAATAATGAAAGTAGTGTATGCGGAACACATCTATATTTGAGTGTTTTGTGATTCTAGACCAGAGGGACTACATCTGTGAATTCTGCGCTCGTGCCTTCAAGAGCTCCCACAACCTGGCTGTGCACCGCATGATTCACACGGGAGAGAAGCCCCTACAGTTAGTACTACTTTGTTTGGACATTTAATAATTCTCTTACATTTTTAGAGATTATTTAAATATATTTTCTCACATTTTTTTCCCCCGTAGATGTGAAATCTGCGGCTTCACGTGTCGCCAGAAGGCGTCTCTCAACTGGCACATGAAGAAGCACGATGCTGATGCCACCTATCAGTTCTCCTGCTCCATTTGTGGCAAGAAGTTTGAAAAGAAGGACTGTGTGGTGGCCCACAAGGCCAAGAGTCACCCCGAGGTGCTAATTGCTGAGGCGCTTGCAGCCAACGCTGGTGCCCTCATCACAACCCCTGCCTCCTTACTGGAGCTGCCAGGAAACCCCATGCAAGCGGAGGTCACCAGCCTGGACGTGAGCCAAATAGGGCAGGACGGGCAGGTGGACCAGCTGGGCCAGGAAGGGCAGGTTGGGCAGCAAGTAGCTCAGGTGTCCCAGATGGGTCATGTGGCCCAACAAGTGAGTCACCAGGTGGTTTTACTGGGACAAGACCAGAGCCTCCATACCATGCAGGTGCCAGTGACGATTGCCCTGTCCCCAATTGACCCTCCTTCGCCGGCTGACAACCAGCAGCAGACTCACCTCCAGCTCCAGATGCCCGTCCAGTTTGTGCAGGCAACTCAGCAGCCACAGCAGCCCCAAATCCAACAACTGACCCTTCATTCAGGTTCGGTGGTGACCCAGCATCAACCCCAGCTCCAGCCTCTTCAGTCATATTCCTCCCAGCAGCAGAGCCAGGGGCAGACACAAATCCTCCAAATGACCTTTCAGCCGGTCAGCCAGTCTCAGACCCACATTCAGCAGATCCCCATTCTAGCGACTTCTCAGCACCTTCAGACCCTGCAGACAACCATCCCGAGCCCTCCTCTCCTGTCCCAATCCCAACACCAGTCCCAGGATCCAGCCTCCACCAACGGAGACAGCTTTATTCTGGACAGCCCGGTGCTCTCGTCTTCCTCGCAGTCGGTCAGCTCCCTTCAGCAGACGGAGGCTGTGGGGGAGGACGGCGTTGTGTGGGAGCAGACGGGACATGGGGAAGTCCTGTCAGACAGCACTGAGAGACACGTGCAGCAGGCACTTATGTAAAACAAAGATAGTGCGCACAAAACAGAAGATAGAGGCAGTTTATGTCACCAGTGACCCGATATACTGTACTGCAACGTTTGAGGTAAATGTAGGATCACCAATATATTATGTACTGTTCACTCATAGTCATATTTGGTAGCTTTTTAGAATATCTGTATCAGGGAGAGATATGTATGTGTCTGTATGTGTAAGTCGTTGCCTTTGTACATAACAGTCCTGTAAACTTAACTAGCCTTTAATGTGAGCGTGTGTGTGTATCGAGGTTATGTTGCAAAAGCTGTTGCTGTCACGCAATAATATAGCATACCTCTTTAGTAATTTACAGCACATGGAATGCCAAGTGTGTGGCATGAAGGTTCCTACTGGGATAAAATCAAAACACAAATTAGCTGTAAACGGACTCCAACATGTGCGGAGTGAGGAAAGTCTGTTTAAATAAATATAGGCAGCTATTTTATTTTTTTTTTTTTCCATGAATTGTCCAGATCTACTGTAAAACCTTTATTTGGCAACGTTAAAAGACGTTACAGAAAATGAATTAAACATTTTAAAACCTGGAAAGACTTGGACACAAAAAAAAAAAAAGACGTTTCACCGGCTTGTAAAGTCACAAAATGCATATTTTAGCGAGTTCTGGCAGTGTCATCGAACCTGTTACTACGACATCTGTGCCGCTGTGCAAATGTTTGTTAAGCTTGGCTGTTGATAGATTTTGAAGGAATAATAATAATAATAATAATAACCCGTATAACGTATGTAACTTCTCACAAAAAGTCCTCGGTCATTATAGGCAGCCAAACGGTGACCGTGGACGTTGTAAATCACACATAAATCCATAGAATAATAGTACAGCACAGTGACAGGATTAGTCAAACACAAATTTTACACACAATAACCTTTTTTTTTTTGAAGAGTAATGTAATTTAATAAGCGAAGCTATGTAGAAACCTTGGAACATATGTCAATAATAAACCTGCACTTCTCTGATTTGTCATTTAGGATGTGTGATAGAGTAAAACACACAAAAAACCTGTTCATTTATAAGATGTAAATAAATGTCTTAACATTTATCCAAAGTGTATTCACTCACACACAAACGACCACACTCACACACACTCCTTCTCTCCAGCTGGGGCAGCTATAGTTTAGTTGGTAGTCGAGGGTTAAACATTAATAATCTATCTGTCCTCGTGTCACGAATCTCTCCGTGTGTGTGTATATACATAGGGAATAAAAAGCCACTTGACAAAAGCGTCTTCCAGATGTAACGTAACTGTATGCCTGAGTTATTAATTGATCCTACGACACACACTTAGAGAACATAATTCATCCTATTATTGCTTAATGACAGTGTAATAGCTCATAAAACATCAGGACATATTGATCCGCTCTCTGTCCCTGTGCATGGTGTACTGCTTCATCGCCCGCTTAGGAGGAATTAAGGTGTTACTCAGTCCAACCCTCCTCTTCTTCACCTGCTGCCCTCCTGACTCTTCCTCTTTCGTCTCCTGCTGGAGGTTCTGGGATCCTCCACCAGCTTGAGACTCAGCAGGATCTGACCCCTGTGCTTCTTCACTCACAGCTGGATGACAGTCAGCAGGGGTGACCGGCGTCTGGAGGTCACTGTCATGAGCAAACTTGCACTTGATCCCAAACCTGCACCTTCCATCTTTCCTGTACGACACACACATCCTCTTGCCTCCTATCTGGGAGGGTTTGGCCTGCATTGTGAGGGGGACGTGTTTCTGCAAGGCGCTGAGCTTCTGTTCTGCCTGAGCCCTGAACGGGTTGGCAAACACACCGCTGTCAGAACAGGTATTCAGAGAAGGAGGAGGTAGTTTGTTGGAGGTGAGGGAAGGAGGAGGAGGAGGCCAGGTGGGGTGGCAGGCTGCATAAGAAGAGGCTTGGGAATGTGGGGGTGGTGATGATGAAGAAGAGGAGGGCTCTGGGTCCTCTTCCTCTGATTCACTGGAGGCTGAATCAGGCTCCAGCAAGAAGTTGCGGGTCCGTTTGACAGCCGAAGCCTCATCAGGCACCTCCTGAGCGGACCTGGAAGGTGGAAAAGGTGCGGAGAGAGACGGAGGATATGAGCTAGAATTATTTACAAGTATCTGACAGTTTGATACGCTTTATTTAAATGAATACACACCCAGCTCCACCGTTGTTTACATCCTCCACCTCTCCATCACTGTCAGACTCCGACGACACTCCGTACCCAACCAAAGAGTTCATGCTTGAAGCTAAGCTAACTAGCCGTTTAGCTTCAAACCGAAGCGCGCTAATACGCCTCCCGAATAACTGAACTCTTACAGTAAACAGTTGAACTTATCAAAATAATACAGCGGTAAAAAAAAATATGAAATGATTCCCATCTGCTCTTTAAATGAAACATGCAGGTTTCTCCACACAGACGTTAGCTTAGCTGCTGTCAGTTAGCCGCCGCCTGCTCAGTGTTGTTTACATTATATGTGCCTACACACTGACACCTGCAGGACAGGCGCGGTATTACAGCCTTAAATCATTACCGACCACAAACCACACACAGTTTATTTACAGTGCACGTGTCTGTGGCCTGTGTTTTCCATATGTAGTGATTTAATATGTAGTTGTTATGGATTTTTCTATCCTTAGGTTACACGGGGTCACGTGTGGGCCTTGAGGTCCTCGGCAGTAGTAGTTGTTTGGCTTTGCTTGAGAACAGCAGGTGCCAGCCTATCTCAACACTGTGGTGGCCCGGGTCCAAGGAACTGAAGGTTGCCTTCCTAGATATAATAGAAAGCTTGCCGTTGACGTTCCACTTAACGTAAACAGACAACAGTGTCTCCAGACTAGGATGTGCTGCTGCTGACAGTAACACCTCCATGGCAAAAAACATTCTCTTTGACTAATTCTGGGCGTATAGTATCTGTGGTGTTGTGTCTCTAATTCTCCTTGGCCAAGCGTCAATAAATATTACAGCATAAGACATCAGAGGCTCCTGAACACTTTCTTCCCTCCTGACCTCACCATTGACCATTGACTTCAGCAATTTCTCCACAACAATAGTTTTTCAGCTTTTGTTTACATATTCTGAAATCAGTTCAACCTTTATAAATGTATGTTTTTGACGGCCCAATGTGTATTTAGGGGGCTGTATTTATAGAATATGGAACAAATATAATATAATATGCACGGCTATGTTTTCATTAGTGTATAATGACCTTGTTATCTTAAAATTAGTCTTTTTTATCTATAGATGGAGAGAGTCTTCTGCCATGTAGTCAGCTATGTTGCACTGCCGTGTTCCTACAGTATGCCAGAATGGACAAACTACTGGCTCTAGATAGAGCCTTACGCATTTTCATGCTTTTTGCATGCACCTCATGTGAGGAAGGAGAAGCTACACTAAATCCTACACACCGCTTTTGTAAAATATTCTCATAGTCATCATATAACATTCTGAAAAAGACAGTTATTGGCTTGTATTTCAAGATATTTGGAGTAAGTCAAGTCAAGTGTGTTTTATAATATGCAGCATCAAATTAAAGGTTCAGTGTGTAACTTTTAGAGTAATTTATTGGCAGAAATTGTATATAATATACATAATTATGTTTTCAGTGATATATAAACACCTAGACTTTTTATCTACATATACCGCTGGTCAAAATACCACCATGTTTGTTACAGTAGCCCAGATGGACAAAGGGCGGTGTACACTACATTTCACTACTATGTATACAGTATACAACACATCAATCCTCAGAAACTCAGTTTACAGGTGTTTTAAATGACATACATTTTCCAGTATCCAGATGTGGCTGTAACCAGCTTCACTACTTAAAAAATAAAATGAACACCTGTGTGTTAATATGATGTTTTAAACCAGTTACTTTCACGACATGTTGCCTGTTAAATGGCTTCATTTTGATAGATACCAAAGCAGCAGTCCCTAAAATGTATTTGTTATGTCCTGTTTTTTCTCTGTGTGTGCGTGTGTTTCCCTGGTATCCCATTCAGGTTTTTCCTGCTCTTGTTAATTCATAAACTCAGTAAATCAGACTTTGTTTAAACATGTTTAATGGTAAAAATCTGTACAGTACGTTTGTCCTTAGAGGAATGCTGACTTGTCAAACACAGGTAGAACTAACAGCCAACTGTTAGAGCGGCGACGCTTTATGTTTGTGTGCCCATGACAGGCCTCTGGCACCGTTCATGTTGGCTCACTGACATGGCTTCCTGGCAGTCTAATTAATGTCAGTGGGTACACCTGTTGCTTTTCTTCTGTGACAAGTAAAATGTCTCCAGTGATAGTCTCCACAATAACTGGCAGCGTTGGTAAAATACGGTTTTCTAATATCACAGTACTAGTACTGTTGATTTCCTGGATACGGTTGGTGTTTTGTTTTGTTTTTTTGCCATCAAAAGAAACACTGTTTTACCATATGATTAACATAAAAGTACCGTATGAATAAAATAAAGTGCTGCATGAATCAAGGTTTTGCCATATTTTAATGTACACAATAAAAAACAACAACTTGTTTTTACAGAAAAAAAAAACTGGCAGCTGTGGTTGCCAAACTTTTACTGTAATAAATACAGTAAAACTTTTTCTACTATGACAGTAGATGGATATTAGTACTGTTGATTTTACAGTTAAGGTTGGTGTTTTATGCCCTATTCTTTACCGTATAAATACAAGATTTTTTTCAGTGAAAGAAACTCTGTTTTACCATATAATAAACATGAAAATACCGTATAAATGCTTTTTAAGTTTTGCCATGAAATATTACAGTGCTTTACTGTTAAATTAAGTCTAATATAAAATACTACTTTGTTCTATATAAATATGTTATCTATGTTAAATATGTGTGAAATATGATTGTGTTTTACCACTTTAAAAAAAAAAAGTTTTCACTGTAAAAAAAACAAACTGGCAGCTGTATTTACCAGACTTTTACTGTAAAAAATAACATTGAACTTTTTTAGTAATAAGATATTAGTACTTAGTACTTATATTGGAGTGTTTTATTGTGCAATTGTACAACAGTCTCTAATACAAAATTCATTTTAGAAGTTTATTCTGTATAAATTATCTTAAAATGTTATACAAATAAAGGCTTTGCCATGAAAACTTTAGTGTTTTATTGTACAATTAACAGTCTGTTATATAAAATACTACTATATTCTGTATAAATTCCTATAAAATGTATATAAATAAAAGTTTTGCCATGGAATATTACAGTGTTTTGTAAGTCTAAACATTTAGTGCTGCTGAACTAATTTGAAGTGCTTTAAAAACGGTTTTTGGGAAGTTGCATCTGTAATAATCAAATCTTATAAACTGCAGCATAAAACAGAAATATTGGCATAAATACCCCAGAGTTATACAAGTATAATGCAGTAGACCTACTTGAGTGATGAAGATGCACACACTGCAACAGACTGAAATAATCCAGACAGCATCCTACTTAAATTTAGACCATCACTGGTTTTGTCACTACCAGTAAATCAGATAAGCTCCTCATGAATAAGTGAAGGAGCTCTTCCCTCCCTCCTCCCCTCCTCTACTTGACTCTCCGCCTCCGCTCGTCCCGTTAAAAATTCCTCCCGTTACCAGGCTTCAGGTTCCCGGGGGAGAGGGCGGAGAGTTGGCCACAAAGTGTGTAACATAAGCGACAGTGAGCAAACAAGATCCGCCAAACTGGGGAACTCATTTTACCGAAACCCTAGAGACGAGAAGCGCAAAAAAAAAAGGTTGAACGGACGGTCAGGCTGGAGTGCGCCATGAGCGGCGGCGTTGTCGGGATGAGGCAGGCGTAACACGGGCGTATATATTAAGGGGGCCGGCCTGTTGCGCTCCTGCTCCCAAGTGCGCGTGTGTCTTTCCCGGTAGAAGCAGCTTGGAGATCCAATGGCAGCCCGGCTGACTCGACATATGACCGGCACGGACCTGAGCAGGACCACCGCGGCCCGGGCTGCTGCTATAGCTGAGCAGCTGCACTATGAGTGCTCCATTTTACTGGAACTTTATGTGAGTAGAGGAAGTTTTCCACTGGTTACAAGCTGCCAACAGATCACAGTATGAGTCTGAAGACTTGAGAGAAAATATATATAAATATATATATATATGTGTGTGTGTGTGTGTGTATGTGTGGTGTGTGTGGGCAAGGGAGAGTGAGAAATAGGCCAAGGTTAAATGGAAAATTAATAGATTTTCTGTGTGTGTCATGGGTGTCCTCTGTGCATACATGCCTGTTACTTTGCGAGGAGTTGCATGCGAGGATGTGTGTGTGTGAGAACAAGAATGCATGCAAAGGCAAGATAAGAAGGAGGCTGGTGTGTGTGTGTGTGTGTGTCTGTGAAAGAAAGAGGGAAATTATGTCTAGGACAGCAGGGGGTAAGAATGCAGAGTGGAGGAGGTGAACTCAGTAATAATGACCGAGGTGGGCGTTTTCTTCTGGCACAAACACCTCAGTTGCCTGGGCACAAAGCCCTCGTCTCTTCTCCACAAGGCTGCGTGTCTTTGCCTATAGGTGTGAGAGCTGCCGGTTATTAAAAC
The DNA here is from genome assembly GCA_946959425.1 of Argyrosomus regius. Taxonomy (NCBI): domain Eukaryota; kingdom Metazoa; phylum Chordata; class Actinopteri; family Sciaenidae; genus Argyrosomus; species Argyrosomus regius. The sequence continues at coordinate 5,365,372 of OX336883.1, forward strand.
TTTTTGGTTTCCTGCCAGTTTTACAGCTTCGTGCTCCCTTTTCATGTGTGTCGCCAAGAGCAAAAGGGAGCGGCATTGGCATTTAACTTCATCCACTTGGTGTCCAGGATTTGACCCTCCGTTCTACTATCCTTCTTCAATCATCTCTCTGACTTATTACTGTCTCTGCCTGCATACTTTTGTTTTTGCATCATACAAGTGAAGGCAAGATGCAAACATTGGATATGTCTTAGCTTGTCATACAGAAATGTACATGCATCTGTTCGCCCCTTTTGTTTTCTCTCCTTAGCTGGAAAGAATTTGTCTCTAAAATCCGATGCAGATTGAATATTTTTCAGGCAGAGTATTATTTCTTCCAGGCGTCCTGTCCCTTGCCTATTCGTTGGGTGGGAAAACATTAATTTACAACATCCGCCTGATACCTCTTAAATCATTTTCAGACCTTAACCACATTGTCGTAATTTAAAATGATCCATGGGAATATTTTCTCAGCCTACACTATCGCTTCCCAGGGCATCCTTAATTGCCTGAGTCACATTTCCTCTGCAGTCTGAGCAGTAAACATAAACTTACCCCCTGCCTCTCAGAGCGTGCAGGTCACATTAGGCCACCCTGTCACACTGCCACTAACTTGCACGCAGGGTTCAACATTAACGCCTCAGAAAAAATGTCACAAGGAGGCCTCTGGGATTCACAACTCACTCAAGTACTAAAGCTGATGCCAGCTACTATCATGCCCCGTGAAGAGACCTGGCAGCTTAGCTTAAAGGCCTGGAAAGTGAGGGCACCGGCCTGACTGTGTCCTGAGATAACAAAATCAGCCTCTCTGAAGCTCACTAATCAAACGCCATGTCCTGTTTATTTAAAGCAGCACTGCAAAGAAATCTGTATTTTTGCTCTTTAGCGTCCCCAGTTTCAGAGTATAATATCACATGTATTTGTTATGATATTACTTATGATAAAAAACTAGTGAGTCGACAACTTTGCTAACAGCCAAACATCAAGCAAGCGCAACAACACAAGACATAGCAGCCAGCTAATATTACTTACTAGTCCAACAGCAGTCAGCCCAGCTCGGCGTCTGTCTTTCAGCCTTTTATTTCACCAAGCTCTCGCCAACGGCTAAAAGTCAATCCCTGATTTACTCTTGTCTTGTCCACTTGCCTAGCTCCGGTTCTGGCACGACACCAGCTCCGCTCCCCTTTAGCATTACCCTGCGCCCCGGGCTTGAAAACCTCCTCTTCTCGGTGGTCCAAAGCAACTCTGGAACAAGGACTAACACTCTGAGCTCACAGTCCAGGCAGCCCGGCTAACAAACTGAGCTAACATTAGCTAACAGCGGCTACAGTTGGCAGCAGTTTACTTCACTGTCCGTCAGGAAACTCTGCTGAGAGTTGATGCACAGCAGCCAGAGGACATCAGTTTCACCAAAATCAGTGAAATAGTTGGTGGTGTGTGACATAGTGCTGTAATGCATTATGTACTTCTCGTCGGGCGATCGTACCCGGAGCACAAAGACAGAAAACAGACGCACAGGGTGAATTGTGGGAATGACACCATCCATCTGTGATTTAAAATCTGTAATTTATGGTAGAAAAGTTACACAGCGTTGCTGTAATTCGTACAAAAAAACATGTGGAGTATATGAAAATGTCATTTTGCGGTTCAAAGCTGTATTCAGTCTTTATGCTAAGCTAAGCTAATCAACTGTAGCTTCATATTTATCATACAGACATGAGAGGTGTCAATCTTCTCAGCAAACTCCTGGCAAGAAAGTGAGTTCATGTATTTCCCAAAATGTTGAACTATTCTTTCAATGTATAAACGTGTGTGTGAGTTTTACAGAAAAGTTGCCTCATATCCCATCATAGTTTCATTCATTGCTTGATGTTGTACAGTATGTGTTGCACGTACAGAAGCTTCCTTGCTTCTCTCGTGCTTTTGTGTTATTTGAACCAGCCCGATTTTTTTAACCTTTCATTTGTTGACTTAATAAATCCTTACTGGAATCGGGCTGAACACAAAGGAATCTCCTCAAAGGAAAACCTTTTCCACTGTTGTGTATGATTTATTTCTTTGAAGCTCTGTGAACAAATTCCTATCACATTATGAGAAAATCCCTTTTACCTCGGAGACATTTACCTTCAACATTGTGCCAAATTGCTGTCAAACGTGACGTCAGTGTTGTTAGTACTTGATAGAAAGCATTCCTTAATCCTCCACTTATCAATTCATGTTCCAATCCCTCCTCCCTTTTCCTCATAAATGCCTTCCCAAATCTAACTTCTGTTCTCAATTTATACCTTCTTTGTTTCCTCTCCTCTTCAAGCAAAAGAAGGAAAGTTTCACTGCAGATGTTTCGGTGTCGGACGGCCGCCTGGTGTCCGTCCCTCCTCCTTCCTCCCAGCTGGAAACCAGGGACAAGCTCTGGCGCCTCCACTCCGCTCTGCTACAGTGTCGCAGCTTGCTGGAGAGAGCCATCGCCAAAGAGGAAGAGGAGCTGGGTGGCGTGAAGAAGGCTGATTATGAGACCCAGAGGAAGTTGGTGAAGGACAGACTGTCGCTTCTCTTGATCAACACCGGAGAACTCCTCAAATCAGTTGACGGCGCGGCGGTCCTGTCTCCCAGCGTGGAAGGATTGGAGGTAGGTGCTGATGTCGACAGAGCTGTTATGATGATGCCGGATAGAAATTAAGGCAGAGCTTGGTGATTTCTCCCCCTTCTTATTGGCAGTTAGACGGTCCGACCAGCGTGTTTGAGATGAAGGTTTGGGTGTACCGGATCTTCAAAGAGGTGGACTACTGGACCAAGATGGCCATCACCACCTTGCAAGCAATGCCCACGGTGATAACCAAGGAGCGAGCGAGGAATGTTCGAGCCAGGGCCACGAGAAGCGCTCGGAGATGAGAGAAGAAGTGTATGTGTGGGTGAAGAGGAGGAATAATGAGAAAGAAAAAACAGTTAAGGAGAGAGGGGAAGACATGAGTGAAGGGATCTAAAGGATGAGAAGATGAAGCGGGGTGTTCAGACGGGGGCTAATGTGAGAACATGTCTGGAGAGTAAAAGAAAGAGATGAGTGAAAATAGCCAGCTGAGAGAGAGACAGATCCCTACTGACACAGAGAGAGAGATGAGTGGGTTGGGTTATTTTTAGGGTGTGAAGCCCCCTTTACACGAACAGAGGCCTTAGACAGAGAGGGAGCAAGAGACAATGAGCGTGTCTATCAAGAATATTTGTTGGAACAAGTTTATTTTAAGTACGCAGAGTCTAACTTTATATTTATTGTTGACCTTGTAAGATGAAGTCCAACAAAGATCTTTCTTTCTTTTGAGGAAACATAACATGATTAACATCTACTCAAAATGCAAATGAAGATGCTCCTTTGGGTTTTTTTTTTTTATATACCTGCTAACATCAAACTCAAATTCATGCTTTTCCTCCTGCGTGCACTCCTTTGACACAGCCGAAGTTATAATTTAAGACACACTGCCGGGATCCACTGCAGCTGACGCAGGAAACAGTCAGCAAGGGGCACATTGAGATAAAAATGAGGCCATTTGAATTCATGCCATCACCAGACTGTAGCTCTGATATGTGTAGTTTTGAACACGGTGGCTATAAATCATTCCACGTAGGATATTATCTGGGGATCTGTGTGGCAGCACCCTCTAGTGTTTTTATGGCACCATTACACAGATGTTTTCTTTCTTGATTTTCCTCGGTAATGTCAAATATCGTCTGTTCTTATAGTTTTATTATGTTTATAGAGCACTTTATTGACAATGAAATCATGTAAAACCATGTCACAGATGTAGGTGTAACATCAATAGTCCAAACTGATGGACAAACAAATGGGCACAAGTGTAAACATAGTTGGAAAATTAATGCTTAACTTATAGGATCATTTTTCTTATTTGTCAACTTTCATTCACCTGATCTGGATTTTAATGTTTAAAATAACTGAAAACTGCATTTTTACTTCAAACCATGTCACAAAATGAAACGTGTGTCTCAGTTCAGTCAGCTGAAAGTCCTTTATCCATTCAACGGTCAATCAACGTGTTGTCGGGAAGTTAACTTGTGGTAGATGTAACTATGTCTGTCTAAACTGGGCTGTGTTACTAATTAAATTAGCGTTGGTCACAGACTCTTTAATGATGCATGAAGCTTTGGGGTAAGAAAAAGAAAACTGTAAATGGGATCCTACATGTTGAAGACGCTGTCTAAATAACCAATAAGATCCGCGATAACATAGAGGATGAAGCAGAAAGGGGAACTTTGAAAGAGGGTTTGAGGAAAAAGCCAGCAAACGTTTTTTTTTTTACAGTCTACTTTAATATACATATACATCACTTTATTCCATTCAAAGCTTCAGATTAGCTCATATTTGCTCTGTTACATGCTGTATTTCGTGTTTGTAGGTTGATAAACTGTTGGTAGGTGCACTGGGAGTATAAACTGTGGGAGACGTGAGAGACACAGGGTACTCAAACAAACTGTTTTCAGGCTTCTGAAAACTGAATGTTGTTGCTGGAAGGCAACATAAATTTTGGTCGTTTGATCTGGAATGATTAATTTCAAAGACCCTAAGAAAGTAGGAGCTACTGTACATGTGCAAAAAAAAAAAAAAAAAAGTAATTCACTCCATCTGTTGTGCACTAAATGAAGAATGAAAATACATCCTCCAAAATCTCTAATAATGCTTCTGCGTGCAGAACTTTTAATGTGATATACCGTAAAAGCGCTGCATGTATTGTATTTGCTCTTCTGCGTATGGATCGAGGATGTATTTTCTCTTCTCGTGCTCTTTTTCATCTCCTCTGATGATGAGCCAGACTACGCGGCGCATTAATCTTTTTCTGGCCTTCTCTGTTTGGTTGATTTGCTGGTCTGCTTGGCCGCAGACCAGGTGTGGTCAGAGACTACAGAGGTTAGGCCGGGTTTGACCAGAAATAACACACGCAGGTGTGTTGCTACAGGAGACGATGAAGTATGAAGCTGGAAGTGAGTTTAAAGGCTGATCGGACACAAAAACATCACATAGTAATGGTGTTTGGAAGCGTATTACTGGAAGAAGTTATTTTATTCTCCATTATGACAATTGCAAGGTAAATATAGTTACACTTACCTGTTGCAACGTGTTCCACACCAGTAATGGGACTACTGGGCCAATGCATCGCTCTCACTGAAATGAATGAGGCTGCATATATTTGACGCAGTGCTATTGTTGGTCTGAATGCAGCTTCAGAGCCTCTACATTAGGCTTTATGGGACGTCTGAGTTGTGCAAGGTTCCAGTGGCTTCATATTATAGCCCTCCGTTCTTCTGTATGTGCCACGCATATCATTTGTCAGTTGTGGATTGACCTACACAAGACTCCATTTTTAGTCTGTCCCCTTCCTGCTGATTACAGGAAGTGCAGCATCGTGGTTACATTCCCAGCAAACAAAGTGTTTGTTTGTGCTCTCATTGATTATTTTTGGTACTCTTTTACTGTGTGTGTGTTCTTCATGAGTGTAGTTTGTTACTCCACTAGGTGCCCTCTCTTTTGACCTCTGGTGCAGAGAGAGAGAGTTAGCCGTAGACGAACGGCTCAAAGCACAATGAGAGGATTAGGTTACCATCACATCTGTCTATAAGCAGCAATCATACTGGAGGAAACGGCCACACTCTACGAAGTTGTCAGGACAGTGGTGGGATTTCTTT